>JAHDVF020001077.1:0-1444425 GCA_022606425.2 Lepidostoma basale | reverse complement strand
TATTGCAGTTCCTCTTATTTCCTTTGTTATCGTGGTAATACATATATATCCGTCCTTATCAGATCAACGTGTTTATCTACTTGCATCTTTTTCTCACGATCTGTACGAATTCCCAATTAAAATACGGCATCCCCCTCTTACGCGCGTGTCTCCGTCTGTCCGTCTCGCTCCGGCGTGCTTCATATAACTCGAACCAAATTTGAATCTACAGCCGTCCTTGTCGTAAGGTTTTGCGAAATTTCATTTGCGCGATAGGGTGACAATGCTTCAAAAATATATTAAAAAATCATTAAGAATTAATTGTATCTCAATAGAGACGAAGATGTAAATTATTTGGAAACAGAATATGGTGGTCGAGGCGTTTACAGGACTTATGACCTTATGATTGGTTGGGTTAAGCCAGTGATTCCTAAAGTGGTATATATAGACCCCCAGGGGTCTACAACAATTGTAAAAATAATTGCCGAATATTGAAACGTAAAACAAATACCGAAATCGTTGGTGACCTTTTTTTTAGCTCATTCGGCAAAGATCGGACATTCGATTTCCCGAAATGAAATTAAAAAAGAGGGTCACCGAAGGTTTCGACCAGCAAATTTTCCCCAATGAGCTAAAAAAAAGGGTCGACAAAGAATTCCGGCTTTTTTGTAACAGTTTTTTTTTGCCCTGAAAAAAAATCTATTTTATGATAACAGTGGTTCTACACAAAATAGAATAAATCGGCAGGGGGTCTACGGGACAAAAAAGTTGGAAATCTCTGGGTTACGCGATCGCTTTTATGTAATACAACATTCCCCATTCCGCTCTTCTTACGAACACCACGTCTGACAAATTTTGGAACTTGTATATATGCTACTGTTTTTTAAATAACTTCACATTTTGTAGGTCAATCAACGCTAGCGCCATCTATTAAGACAATTATTTTTGAAAGTTGTATATATGCTACCATGTTGAGAAACATTTCACATATTTTAGTTCAAATTACACTAGCGCCATCTATTGAATGTTGTATTACATAAAGCGATAGCTTAAACCAACCAATGACAGGTCATAAGTCCTGTAAACGCCTCGACCACCATATTCTGTTTCCAAATAATTTACATATTCGTCTCTATTTACCATAAATAAATATAATTTTAACGTTTTTATAAAAAAATATATTTCTTGAAAACAAACATTAAAAAATCAAAGTATGTTGTATCAGTTCTTGACTATTATCGCTTGAAATTCAATTCTTTCAAGTGATATCTCTTTGATCCTTTATATCAATCTCACCAGAAGTGGTAACCCTAGTGCTCGACTTCTTCTAAAATCCCTATATCAATAAGATCGACCAACGTCAGAAGGTTAATTTTTCTTGCAGAGATAGTGTATAGATGTAGCTAGCCACATTCAAATTTTTTTTTTAATTCTACTGGAATCATTGTTAACGCAAAGTGGCCTTACGGTATTGAAGTGGTTGAGAGCAAGCAAACATCTTCTCTTCACCATTAATAAACATCTTCTGCTTTATTTAGGACAGTGTCCTGTGTCACGGAGCCTGTTCCTGGGATTTAGATGTCCAACTGTCTCGCCATCTTGTGCGTGTTCTTTCTTCCTGGAGGTCGATTTCCTGTTGGTACTTTATTTGCTGCTTAACTTATCACTCTTTCAGAACATGCTCTTTCCGCATCATCTCTCCAGTAGCGTCTTCTCAGTCTTCCCCATCGCACGACATCTTGTACATTGCAGATCTTTTTTATTTCAGAATTTCTCACTCTGTCACAGATTGTCGTTCCCGCAACGGATTGGAGAGTCCTCATTTCTGTGATTCTTGAGACTTTTTGTTCTGATGGTGTCAGATCGATTCCATATGTCATTATAGGACGAACGTATGTCTTGTAGATCCGTATTTTGCTCTCCTTTAGCATATTTTTGTTTTTCTAAACAGCATTTTTCATGCAGCCAGTCACAACGGCGGCCCTGTTTGTTAGTTCTCTTGCTTCTCCGTAGATGTCACTGCTGCTTGATACATCAACACCTGAGTACTTGAAATGCATCACTTGTTCTGTTATTTTATCATCTAATGCACGTTTGGACATATGGAAAGAAAGACTGTAGAAAAAGGGTTAAAAAATATATATAATTCTTTGGCATATAGAATGGAATAATACTCCTAGCGGCTTCTAACAATATGTTGGTCGACAGCCTTCACATTGTGTTAATAAGGTAGTTTGCTAAATGGCGTTAGTGGGTCGGTTGTATAGGTTAATTCTTGAAAAAATTCACTAGTGCAACCAAAATCTACATAGATGGCTGACTGAAACTGCCACGTGAAGATAAATATGGATTTTGAAGTATATATACATCTTCCAAAAAATTTGTCATGCATGATCACAAATAACAAAGGTGGAATGGGGAATGTTGTAATTACATAAAGCGTGCGCTTAACCCAACCAATGACAGGTCATAAGTCCTGTAAACACCTTTATCATCCATGTTCAGTTTCCAGTTTACGTCTTCGTCTCTATTGAGATACAATTAAAAATTTAAAAAATATATGTTTTACATACGTTAACTATACGTTAATATATACGTTAACGAGGTAAATGGAACTAGAAATAGAGGAAGACCGATAAAAACGTGGAACGATCAAATTAATCAATTTTGAATGGTCGGCCATGTTAAAAGTCGACGTGCATGTATGACTCGTTGTGTGAATATAGAGGAAGCTTTCTAGATCTTTAGCCTTCACCTTTTGTTGTTAATAAGATTGCCTGCATGACAGGATGTATAAATGTTGAGGAATCGAGAGAAATATGTCAGGAAAGAAAAGTGTGGCAGTGCATTATTTCTGTCTATCCCTTCGGGGAGACGGCGTTATCTTTAGTTTGTTAGTTACGAGTAGTTTATATTATTATTTTTTTTTTTTTAATTTGGAGCTTCCTTTGGCAATAGTCCACGCCTCGCCTTAAAGGCAAGCCTCCCAGTTTGGAAACCGATACGCTAACCATCACGCCATCTCGCCGAAAGGGTAGGCAGAAAAAATGGACCGCTACGCTGTTTTTTACTGACATAATTATATCGCTTCTTCGACATTCATACATTTCGTATGTATCAAAATTTGTTTTTACAATTTTCTGATATGTTGGTCACCGCAGCACTCTTACAGCTATGAAAAGCGAAAAACGTATGCGGGCGTCCCTCTCTGGCGGGCGGGCGGCCCGTACTGCCGTCTCGCTCTCTTGTCGTGAGAAATTTCCGTCGCCATGGCAACGGCGCTGGAATCTAGGTTAGCTTCGCAGGTGCAGCGAGCCTCGGAAAAGAGCAAAAACGCGGCAAAAGAGTAAAAAGCGCCGCCCGCCCCTTCCGCGTCGCTTCCGCAGCGGTGAGGATGAAAGGTTTTTTCTACAATTGCCGCTTTTATTTTAAAATAAAAGCGATTTGTTCGGGTTTTGTGTTGTATCAAGTTTTGCGTTATACTTAAACAAGATAAATGCATACGTACGTAGATTTTAATACATTTTTTAACGTGAATCTAACTAATTAACCAAAATAAAAGACCTCTCAAATTATGACCCAAACACCTCCAGCCGTTACAAGCGCCCAAAATCAGAGGAACACTCCGGGCCACACAAATCATGCCCCTGCATAAACTAACAACCCACCAAATCACCTTCCAACAATGTTCCTATCAGACGTAAGAGGAATAGCCACATGAGCTGAACCTCTGTAAGCCAGAAGATCCAAGTCCAAGTCCATCGCGCCGTCTCGAAGGGATAGGCTGGAAAAATGGACTGACACTCTTATCTCGTATCCACAACATACATACATCGTAACATGTGCTCATCGAATTTGGTCGCCTTTGGGTAAACTAACCACTAACGATCACGCCGTCTCCCCGAAGAGGCAGGCAAAAATAATGAACTGGCACACTTTTCTTTCCTGACATATTTCTCTCACTTCCTCAACATTCATTCATCGTGTCATGCACGCGCGTCGATTTCTCTGACTCCTCACATGGCCGAGATTCAATATTTGATTTATTTGATCGTGCCACGTTTTCCTCGGTCTTCCTCTATTTCTGATTCCATTTACATCGTTAACATATACATTTTACCATTCTTTCTTCATTCATTCTTTCCATGTGTCCAAACCATCTTAATGATCCTCTCATTATTTCGTTCATAACACCATCATTTGCACTGCATTCACTTCTTATATTTTCATTAGACACTCTATTATACACAGAGTATCCACACATTCGTCTAAGAGATCTCATTTCTACTGCATTTATTCTACTTTCATCCCTCTTTCCATACATTTTGGTATGTCATTAATTTTGTCATGCCAAGCTCTCCTTGGTCTTCCACTCTCTTCCATTTGTTCCATCTCAGGGATCTTTTTTAATTATACTTATGATGCAATCATCTGCCTATCTGTTCAATATTCTATCATATATCATTTTCCTACACATTCTCTCAATTTATCAATGAAAGCGAAAACGGCCGTTCACAATGGAATTCTGGTACCAACCTTAATGTATGAAAGCGAAGCATGGAACTGGCAGAAGAAGGATGAGAGCAGAATAAATGCGGTAGAGATGAGGTCCCTAAGATGTATGTGTGGTGGAACGATATACGACAGAATCTCAAATGCTGATATAAGAAGGGAATGTAGAGCGGAAGAAGGTATTATGAACAAAATTATGAAAGGATCGCTGCGTTGGTTCGAACATATGTATCGCATGGATGGAGAAAGAATGGTTAAGAAAGTATACGATAATGATGTAAATAGAGTACGGAGTCGAGGCAGACCGAGGAAAACATGGCATGACCAAATTAATCAAATTTTAAAAGCTGGTCATGTTAGAAGTCATGTCAGGTCCCACAACCTTGACGATCACTACAGCAAAGGCATCTCTATCCTGCGCCACTTGGAACAGGTTGTGAATTATTGTTATTCCTGTCCACTCTTTGATGTTCTGCAGCCAAGACAGCTGCCTTCTACCAACTCCTCGATGTCCCTCCACTTTACCCATTACTATCAGTCGTAGGAGGCGGTATTTTTCTCCCCTTAGCACATGTGTTATGTGCCCACTAGTAAGCAGGCCCAAAAAATGTAATTAAGCATCTCTTTATCTGGTGTGGACTTCCTGTTCCCCCTAATCTATCTGTAAACATGCTGTGAATATGGACTTTGAAAGCTCAACAGAACTTATGCACTTTGAATGCAGCAAGGTCCAGGATATTATCTTAATGTTTCTTGATAACTCCTGCTTATAAATAGGGAATTTGCTGTATTTGTCACACACATTAATTTTGGAAACAAAGCTTGTAACACACATATTGTATATTTATATAATAAATCATCGAGATCCAGTCGATCGTGCATTTTCATTTTGGAAGACCGTAACATTAAAAATTTGGTGTCAGAAGTGCGATATCGGTTTCATCTCAACTAGCTGGTTAAGCCGCAATTATTAAGTTGACCGATTAAAAAGAATCTCGATCTTCGAAATCACGAATCAAAGAAGAGTTGCAGTTAAATAATAACTCCAAGAGTATCCATCTCTACCGGTTCAGGACCGAAAACAGAAGGAAGCTACCCCTGGAAATCTACAACTTGTCAACTCACTGGACCCTGTGGACCTGCAGAAGAAGACGGAAGACCCTTTCGAGGAAATCTCCATTGGACCTACAGAAGAGGACTTGAGGCTGCAGATTCCCATCCATCCGGCTGGACCTGCATGCAGATTCAAGTAGAAGGAAGAACTCTCGTAGACGTTCCCCCTCCACCACAGATGATGAACTTCATTATTTTATACTATATGTAAGTTATATTGTTTTAATTCCATTGTTAATTGTCATCCCTTTTTTGTTTTAAAATCGTTTATCTATATTTTTATTTGCAATTTTTGTAATCATGGCAGTCGAAAATGAAATTTCGTTACAATTTTTAAGTAAATTCATAAGTACATTTAACGGTGATCCTTGTGATCTTAGCTCATTTATAAAAAAATGTGATTATGCAATGAATTTAGCTTCAAAATTACAAAAGGATATAATTTTTAAATTTATTCAATCACAAGTGACTGGTAAAGCTGATTTAATTACTTCTTGTAGAAGTTTACCCACATGGGACGATTATAAACAATTTCTAGAAGAAAATTTTAATGAATCTAAAAGTTTTGCACAGTATCTTTTAGAATTACAATCTTGCAGACAATTAAATGGTGAATCTGTTATTAACTTCACGCAACGGATAGAAAAATGTTATTCAAATTTGTTGAGATCTACGCGATCTGAAACATCGAACAGTGCAGAAATAATCGGAAAAATAGCTATGATTAAAGATATGGCATTGCAAGCGTTTTTATTGGGTATTTTACCGCAATACAGTATAATTCTAAGGGCTAGAAACCCTAAGAATTTTGAAGAAGCATCTGCATTCGCAGTAAGCGAAGAAAACATTTTTAATTTATCGTCACAGCAACGTAATAATAATAATAATAGTAATAATAAGCTCTGTTTTACGTGTAATAAAAAAGGACATGTTTCTGCTAACTGTTATCATAATAAGGATAAACGTATTAATCAAGTGAATTCACAAAATAATAAAAAATGTAACCAATTTAATAATACGGGGAATCATAATAATAAAGCGTATCAAAGTAATCAAGTTGATAATAATAAAAATAATTATTATAAAAATAATGATATATTAACATGTTTTTTTTGTAAAAAACCGGGACATTTTAAAAAGGATTGTATAAAATATAAAAAATTAATTGAAAATAAGAACACGGGAAATTTAAACTGTCAAAATTCTTCGTTGTTTGCCGAAACGAAGAATTAGAACTCCCTTCAGGCAAAGTATTGAATAATTCTAATGGCGTGACCCCATACGTACAAATTTATTTAAAAGAAAGTAAAAATAAAATTGTTAAACTGTTAATCGACACTGGCGCGGATATATCTGTGATAAATCCTATGGTGTTAGATGGAAATATGAAGTATAATGAAAACGAAACGTGCAACATTCAAGGAATAAATTCGGAAAAATCAGTACAGACTTTAGGAACGGTTATATTAAATATGAAATTTAATGAAAAATGTA
Source organism: Lepidostoma basale (assembly GCA_022606425.2). NCBI lineage: Eukaryota > Metazoa > Arthropoda > Insecta > Trichoptera > Lepidostomatidae > Lepidostoma > Lepidostoma basale. Next base: position 1,437,327 of record JAHDVF020001077.1, on the reverse strand, counting down.
TACCACATAAGATGCATTTGTTGCCTCGTGCGACAAATATCCATCACGATGGACTTATTGGTAGCGATTTTTTGAGACTCGTGAATGCGAAAATAAATTACGGTAATAATACGTTATGTATTGGAAATATTTCTGTACCGATTTATTTTGATATGAAGTATTCAAAGGAAGAAAAAGGAAATTCTAAATTAGTTGCTATTGCTAACGCTCGTACAGAGACATTAGTGGAATTTAAAGTTCTAAATCCGGAGATTGGAGAAGGACTTGTGCCTGAGATAGAAATATTCGAAGGTGTTTATTTATGTAAAAGCATAACAAAAGTGAATGCAAATAATAAAGCGATTACGTCTATTTTAAATACGACGGAAAGGCCAGTAAAAATTACGGAAATGAATTTATATTTAGAAGAATTTAATGAATCAGAAAGTAAAATGTTAGGTAATATTAATGAGACAAAAGATAAGTTAAAAAATAAAAATGTGTATTTGACGAATACGAGTAAAACAAATGATAGAAGTGATTTGTTACGGAAATCTATAAGAACTGAACATTTGAATGAAGAAGAAGCACATTCTCTCATTTCGATATGCGAGGATTTTAATGGTATATTCTATTTAGAAGGAGATAAACTTAGCCACACGGAGTCAGTTAGTCACGAGATAAGGACTACGAGTCAAAATCCAGTTCATGTCAAATCATATAGATACCCGGAGGTACATAAAAAAGAGGTCAAAGAGCAAATAGATAAAATGTTAGACCAAGGGATAATAAAACACTCTAGCTCACCATGGTCTTCGCCCTTATGGGTAGTTCCTAAAAAGAAGGATGCTTCTGGAAAGGTCAAGTTCAGAATAGTCATTGATTATAGGAAGTTAAACGATATAACGATTGGCGATGCGTACAACTTGCCTAATATTACGGAAATTTTAGACCAATTAGGACATTCAAAGTATTTTACAACTTTAGATTTGGCTTCAGGTTTTCATCAGATACCTATGAAACCAGAAGATGCGGATAAAACAGCATTTTCTACACCGACGGGACACTATCAATTTTCAAGGATGCCATTCGGGTTAAAAAATTCACCTAGTACGTTCCAACGGTTAATGAACAATGTTTTATCAGGAGTTCAAGGACTAAGATGTTTTGCTTATCTAGACGATATTGTTATATATGCCGACACGATAGAAACTCATGAAATAAGACTTAAAGAAATTTTCAATAAATTAAAAATGCATAACTTGAAATTGCAACCAGACAAATGTGAATTTATGCGTCGCGAAGTAGCATATTTAGGACATGTTATTTCAGAACAAGGAGTTAAAGCAAATCCGGAAAAAAATAAAGTTATTGAAAATTACCCAGTTCCAAAAACAACCAAAGACATTAAAAGTTTCTTAGGGCTTGTAGGATTTTATAGACGTTTTATTAAAGATTTTAGTAAACATTCACAACCCTTAACGCAGTTGTTAAAAAAGGATATTCCCTTTATTTGGACTGAGAAACAACAAGAATCATTTGATATATTAAGAAATCACTTAACGTGTGAACCAATTTTACAGTACCCTGATTTTAGCAAACGGTTTAACGTAACGACTGATGCAAGTAATTTTGCTATTGGAGCAGTATTGTCTCAAGGTCCGATTTCAAAGGATTTACCTATAGCATTTGCATCAAGAACATTGAATAAAGCTGAATCAAATTATTCAACTACAGAACGCGAACTTTTAGCTATCATTTATGCAGTCAAACATTTCAGACCTTATCTTTACGGAGTGAAATTTAATATAATCACTGACCACAGACCATTAACTTGGCTGTTTAATTGTAAAGATCCAGGATCACGACTAATTCGTTGGAGATTAAAACTAGAAGAGTATGATTATGATATTATATATAAACCAGGTAGATTAAATTCTAATGCAGACGCATTATCAAGAATCGATCATAATCAAATATTACAATTTAAAATTAGTCCACAAAGCAACTCGTATGAAGAATTTATTAAATACCATTATACTAATAAGGACGTTATCGATAATGAAAATATATTCGAAACGGATGAAAGTCTATTAAAAAGAAAAGATAATTTATGTAATGTTATTTCTAACGATAAGGAAATGTCTGAGCGAATAGCCTCAGAAGTAAGAAATAGAATCAATAATTACGATGAAATAAATAAAAGCAAAACGTGTATAGAAGATATTCTATCTTCGGAATTAGACAACGGATTCAAAGTTTATCACTTAATTATAAAAGAACACTTTTGGGATAAACCTACGTATATAAACATATTCTATTCTTTCATGAAACTAAAAAATGTATTAACTTCACAAAAAGTAGAGTCAATCTCCATTCCAAAGTTTGATAACGGAATGAATAATATAAATTGGAATAAGGTAAAGTCAATACTACACTTTGTTTTTGCTAACTCGGATATTAAAATTACTATTTGTAATAATAAGATAATTAATCCAGATTCCGAACTTATACCGGAATTAATTAAAGAAAATCATGATTCTCCCCATGCAGGACATTCAGGTTTTCATAGAACTTATAATAGATTGAAAGAAAGATTTTATTGGAAAAATATGAAGAATGATATAAAAAAATATATAAAGCAATGTGAATCGTGTCAAAGAAACAAAATTTCTCGTAAACGTAATATTATGCCTATGGAAATAACTTGTACCGCAGAAAAACCCTTTTCGAAAATTGCGATGGATATAGTCGGTCCACTAACGTTATCCGAAAATGGAAACAAATACATTTTAACATTACAGGACGACTTAACGAAATTTTCCCAAGCATTCGCAATACCGAATCATGAAGCAATAACTATTGCTAATCAATTAGTCAACAATTTTATATGCAATTTTGGAATACCTAGTCAGGTTCTCACAGATCAAGGAAAGGATTTTACATCTAAAATTTTAAAGGAAGTAGCAAAATTATTTAAGTTTAAGCAGATCACGACGACAGCTTTTCACCCTGAATCAAATGGAGGGTTGGAGAGGAGTCATGCGACTCTGGCTGACTATTTAAAACACTATATTTCAGAAAAACAAACAGACTGGGATGAATGGATAAAATTAGCTATGTTCTCATATAATACAACGCCACACAGTAGTACTAAATACACCCCATACGAACTAGTATTCGGAGTAAAACCAGAACTTCCAACGTCGCTAACACAGAAACCAGAATTTAAGTACACTTATGATAACTATGTTGATAATCTAAAATTAAAATTAAATAAATCACATGAAATTGCGCGTGAACATATAATTAAAAATAAAATTAAATCGAAAGAAAATTTTGATAAAAAGGTACGAAGAAACGAAAAATTCCAAGTAAACGATTTAGTTTATTTAAAAAACGAATCAATAAAAAGTAATCATTCAAGAAAACTCTCACCTAACTATCAAGGACCGTATAAAATAATTAAAGTAAATTCGAATGTAAACTGTACAATAATGATAAAAAATAAAAAGGTTAAAGTACATTGTAACAGATTAAAAAAGGCGAATTTTGCAGATTGATGTAGATCGAATTTTGTTAAGGATTTAATTGTATACCGATTACGTCATCAGCAGGAATTTACTAAGAACAGATGAATAAAGTTAAATTCACAGAGAATTATTGAAATTTAATTAAGAACATAGATATACAATAGAAGTTATTGATAGCAAGTAAGAATGAAAATTTTTAATAGTAAACATTATTGTTTAATGGTTTTATTTGAAGAAGTTAGAATTAATTAAAATTATATGCGAAAACTAAGGATTTGTGTAAAAGCAGTAATAACCATGATAATTATAATAATATTTAAATTTATGAACCAACTCTGAATATTTTGTCACAGTTAATCGTAGTATCTAATCAATGAGATAAAATGTTTAAAAAAACTCTAGGCGAACAGAAAATTAGAAACACATGAGGTTTTAGGACATACGTTCAAAGGTCTTTTTGGAAATTTAGATGATAACGAAGGACATGTGTACAATGACGCTACTAATAAATTAAATTCTGAGGATAAAGAATTTTGAACTGTTAAAATGAACAAATTCAAGTTTCAAAGATAACAACGACCAATGTTAAGGATATCTTAATTAGTTTAGATAAGAATAAACAAATATTCGACAAAATTTTGAAAGGTTGAAATTATATTATTTGAAAGTAAATATAAATTATGTTTAATTTAGAATTAAAACAAGATATTGAAAGGAACTAATGGATTTTATGTTTTTGTAAACGACTTATACATAATTACATAATTTGAATAATTTGTAACATTTGATGATAAAGTAATTGTCAAGACTGATAATAAATTGTATAACTAGTACAGTAGACCAATTTGTGAAATATATTCGTTAATTGAACTTTATCATTTCCCTTGTAATTGTGAATTATAAATAACTTCAATGAAATTAGATGTTTAGCTAGAAAATTAAAAATTGTAATAGCTAATAATCAGACAAAATAAATGAAAAGATTCATTCAATCAAAAATGTTATAAATAATTGTAAGCAACCATTACTTTTCTTGCATTGTATAATGTTGTCAATTCTGATATTTGTTAATTATAAGTAACATAATGTAAGAAATATTGAACAAAAGTTTAAGAAATGATGATTTAAGCCAATGTACTCGTATGTGTATACCAGCCATAATGAATAGTTTAATATGTAAATCGAATGTAACTAGACAAAACGATATATAAATAAATGATGACCAATCTCTTGAAGAGACATCACCAAGGAGAAGTGCAAGACTCTGAAACGATATGAGATAAAAGCAAAAGGCCATTATCTCATCTTGTTGAGGGAGGTGTTATGTACCCACTAGAAAGCAGGCCCAAAAAATGTAATTAAGCATCTCTTTATCTGGTGTGGACTTCCTGTTCCCCCTAATCTATCGAAAAACAATATTATGTAAACATGCTGTGAATATGGACTTTGAAAGCTCAACGGAACTAATGCACTTTGAATACAGCAAGGTCCAGGATATTATCTTAATGTTTCTTGATAACTCCTGCTTATAAATAGGGAATTTGCTGTATTTGTCACACACATTAATTTTGGAAACAAAGCTTGTAACACACATATTGTATATTTATATAATAAATCATCGAGATCCAGTCGATCGTGCATTTTCATTTTGGAAGACCGTAACAATTGAAGTGAAGCATGGCAAAAGAAGGGTAAAAGTAGAATGGAGTAGAAATAAGATATCTTAGATGGACGAAATGTTCCCGTTACATCTCCCCTCTAATTAATCCTAATTAAACCCCCTTCACTTTGTACATAACTCCACCCCTACCTGTTTTATTTTATTGTTAAAATCGTGTACATTAATAAAGGTTATGTTATAACGAAACATCTGTGTTAAGTGAAATAAAGTGTTGTAATACCAATTCAAATTATTCAAATATCGATCCACAACACAAAGTTAAGGCGTATACTCGTATATTGTGGAAGAAATTGAATATAGGACATTTGAAGACATCTTTTATTCAAATTGAGTATCTTTTGTTACCTGAGTGTTAAAACTGTTACTTACAAAGCCAGCATTATCGTAACCGTTTCTAAAACGGAATCTTTGTAAACATTGAACGGCTTTTTCACAGTGATTGCGTATTGATTCGCATAATTTACGAGTGCCACGATCATGCCAATTCGGCCAAATTTACACGTCAGTGTTCTAAAAGCCTTGGAGTAATAACCTCATTTGAAAAACGAGAAACATATTGCGTATGAGACTTTTACCAACATAGTTCGTTTATTTATATTTTCGTATTATTATTTGATTATAATTATTATCCAGTTAATTAAATCTATCAGACCTAATCGATATAAATCTATTTAAATAAAAGACAATGTTCGTGGCTATAGGACCGATAAACTCGACAAATACTGAACCGAATGGGACGAATTTTTCTGTGTTTGTTAATATTACTTCGGCGAAGGTTTAAAAAAATAATTTGATACAAACCGAACTAAAATGTACTTTTAGAATGTATTAATTATATTTTAATGAATTCTTAGCGTGGTAGGTAAATAAATCTTTAAACGCCGTGACGTTACAGTCTATTTTGGGTTGAATTAATTTTGTGCTTAATTGTGTGTAATATAAGTCACCGAAAGATGGCGCTCGAATCGGCGCATAAAATGTGAATAAGTTAATTATTTTACTTTGTAGTTTCAAAGTGTTTTTTGATGCAATTAAGAGCATATATACACAAGCACTCAAAATCAACCCTCCGGGCCACACGAATCAATAATCCACCAAATCACCTTTCCAACAATATTTCTGTAGTTGTAATATGGTTCGGTTGTGTAAATTAAAATCATCTGTTAGTAAACAGTTATTTATATTTGGTAAACAGACGTAAATGTATAAGCAATAGCTAGGAGCGCGAGCGTGCGTGTGAAGGACGTGGTAGCAAGACCAGGAGCAAAGACGGGGTCCTTGTCTCCAGGAGGCGCTATGCTGTTGCCAGCATACTAGCGCTATAGGTTAGCTGGGTGTATGGGATAAATCCTCCCATTCCCACATTCCCATCAGACGTAAGAGAAAAAGCCACACTTGGACTTAGAGCTTCTGGCTTACAGAGATTCAGCTCTAATGGTTATTCTTTTTACGTCTGTAGGAAACATTGTTGGAATGTGATTTGGTAGTTGTTTTATGATGGCGCTAAATGTATGGCCCGGAGTGTCCCTCCGAAAGAGGGCGAGAGGGATTTAAGGTTTATGATAAAGTCTTACATTATTGTCAAAGAATGGAAGACCAGTTAGGGTTGGGATTGTATTTATAAAAAAAGTCTGGAAGATAAGAGGAGCAGTGCCTGGATGGAGTTGTGGTAGGAGATAGCATCCTACGTGAGACCATTTTGTTTGGCGGAGTACGTAGTGGGCTATCGGGGAGGATTTTTTTATCCGCATTGATTGCAGGAAGGGTAAAGGACTGAATGATGGTGGATAACTTGGTGGTAAAGGGTCATTATTGATAAGGAAGATGGTAATAATTTAGGTCGCGGTCTGTAACAATGGCGTATATTGGTATTTGACAATGTGAATGATTGGATGTGCGATTAATGAAGTGTTAAGATTGTTTAGACAATAGATGTGGAATAGTTAAAAAAATACTTATATTCTCGAAAGAGAAAAGGCCACAAGAACTGAACTTCTGTGAGAAAAAGATCCAAGTACAAGTCCAAGTATCCGATCAATTTACATGTAATTTTAAGTAGAATTGGAACCATTGAAATTCTTAATGGTTCTGACATTATAGACGAAGTAAGAGCCAATAACAAAAGCAGTTCTCTCACAATGGGTGGTACTTAAATTAATAATGATAAATAGTGAGTATGTAGACATAATAAGTACACGATACAAGGGCATTCATATTGACAGAATGGATAATGGTTAGTACATACTGTTTACATTCATTGTATTATATGTAATTTAAACACGTGTGTTTATGCGTATGATCGCCACGTGTTAATTAAAAATATACATATTACACTTTGTTGATATGCCAATGGAATTATAGTCATTATTATATATTTATTTAGGTTAGAAAATAGCGATTGTAATACAAATTGTATATAAAACTACATTGAAACAATAAAATAAGGCCAATTATAAGCTATTTGGACTTGGATCTTCTGGCTTACAGAGGTTCAGCTCATGTGGCTATTCCTCTTACGTCTGATGGGATCATTGTTGGAAGGTGATTTGGTGGGTTGTTAGTTTACGAAAATATAAATGATTAGAAGAATTAACAGTACAGACTAAGTAATCAAAATAGAAGTTCAACTTAATTCAAATAAAAGTTAAGCATTTTAATTTTAGTTAACACTGGAATTCCATATTAACGAATCTTTTTACGAATTAAATTACTGTTTGTTTTCCTCGACATGTTTCGAAGGCCTTACACCTTCATCTTCGGGAGAATGATATAAAATGATTTATTTGTTATCTTATATCTCTTATTTATTATTTGTGTTATTATTATTACTGTGATTTATTATTTACACATTGAAAATTTAAAATAACACTGTTTATTTTCCACTTAAATATTAAATATCACGACTGTTTTGAAGGAGACCTCCATCTTTAGGTATAAATATACTTATAACAAAAAACTAAACAATAAAATACTTTTTAAAACACATTTAAAGTCGATACAATACAAAGGAACAATACATTTGAATCTAAATAAAAATATTATCTGGACTAATTGCTTAAGAACAAATAATTATTTAACAGTAATAATACATAATAATTATAAGCAAATATTAATAATTGATTTATTAGCGTTGAAAATATTATTGGGAATGGGAGCTTCGAAGACTAAAAGTAGAAAGGGTATTTTAGGAAAAAGGAGTAAATTGAGGAATCTGATTATTAATGATGTTTTCTTCCAATTTCACCGATTTCCAAAGATTCTAGTTTGTTTAAATGATTGCTGTTGTTAATTGTGTGCAGAAATATTGTGCCATTTTTGTCAAAACTATGATCAGATTCAAGACAATGGTTAGCCATCTCAGATAAAAATAATCATCGTTATTTTTCAATTCCAAAGTGTATTACAGTGGAAATGCACAGTGTTTAATGCATTAACTTTCAATTAATTGATTTATTATTTAGTTTAAATAAATAATATAGAATTTATATCGTTCTCCAGATGATGAAGGTGTGAGGCCTTTAAAACATGCCGTTTAATGCCATGTGTTTTAATTCATAAAAATCAATGTTTCTCATTGTTTCTGGAATCTAGTCATTTGATTTTATGTTATTGAGTGAATTTCATATTGAGTCATTACATAACCAAACATTGTAAACATGCACATGTATATATTTTTATTCAAGAGAACTTCGCCTCAGTATGTCTTTCTATTTTTACTTAAACTATTTCGATCTCACATTTATCTAGTCGAATCGAGCAGTTATTCGTAGTATTCACACATCAAGAGTCCAAGACGTGGACAAAAGAGTCTGGGAAACTATCCTCCCTCTACTTGTGCGGCGACATTATTACCAGATTTTATTACTCTCTAGCAATGCCTCTTTCAAATATTTATGTAATTTGTTTGAAATAGGTACACTTTACATATCTTCTTCTTGTTGTTCCTCTCCTATCAGAGGTTGGACAGTATCACGGCTTATCAGAGTTGTCACTTTTTGATCCATAAACAAGACAATTATGATCCATAAAAAGAAATATTCCCATTGACAGTTTTAAAACATTAATCAATTCCTTCGTCGTATCACGACTAGATTACTGCAATGGAGTCTACACCAACATCCACAAACAGCAAACTAATAAACTCCAGTCTGCATTCAACGCAGCAAGAGGTGTGCCGAAGAGTTGTCACATAATACAGCATCTTAAGGAGCTCCGCTGGCTGAAATGTTCAGAAAGGATACAATACAAGCTCTGCTGGCCGGTCTTTAAGGCGTTGCGTGGTATGACACCAGCTTATATATCTGAACTCTGCATCAACGAGAACCTGAATGCCAGACAGTCTACATTGCGATCAGCTAAGACTTCTGCGATCGGCAGATTGACTGTGCCAAAACGCTGTCCTAGAACAAACTTTGCCGACCGAGCCTTCGCGGTAGCCGGCCATTCAGCCTGGAACATTCTTCTTCTTCTTCCTCATCCATCTCTCCACTGCTGGATATAGGCCTCCTATATTTTCTTCCACTCCACTCTATCTTGGGCTTTTCTTTGGCACATTCTACCCGCGACAGGGACAATGTCGTCGGCCCATCTTTTTTGGGGTCAGCCCACTCTTCTTTTTCTATCTCCATTTGAGGACTCTGGGTGCCCATCGCTCTGTTCCCTGTCTGGCGACATGACCTGCCCACTGCCATTTCTGCTTAGCGACAAGGTCCATTATGTCTATGACTTTTGTTCGGCGTCTTATTCCTTCATTTTTTATTTTGTCTTATAGACATACGCCTAACATTTGTCTTTCCATGGACCTTTGCGCACATTTTAGTTTATGCACCGTATTGGCAGTTAGCGTAATGGTTTCCAGGCCATAGGTGATCACGGGGAGGATACATGTTTCATATACTTTTCTTTTCAGATTTATGGATATGTCCTTATTCTTTAGTATGCATTTCATCTTTCCAAAGGCTGCCCATTCTAATCCTATTCTCCTGGGGATCTATGTTATCTGATTTTCCTTCCCTAGTTTGATCTTATGTCCGAGATATATGTATACCTCAACAGCTTCTATTGTTTTATTTTCCATGGTGATGTTGCTGTTGGATTTTGGTTTTATAAATGTTCATCTCTAGACCGACAGCGCCCTTGAGATGAATAATTCATAAAAATGGCGCTCTACAAATTATCCAATTTATTATTATTATTATTATAAGATTTTTTATAGCAGGCATTATGCATATTCTAGTTATTTTAAATCAACGGGATAGTGCCGCATTCTTTACGTGAGGATTAGATATCCGTCTGTGGTCAGCTAATGAGTCACTGCAGCCGATTAGCAGGCCCGGTCAGGAGGGACAGGGGAGTATATTGACCCGAAGAGCGGCTATGGTGCACCATTCGTTGGTCGGACCGTTTGTAGCGAGCGATGCGTTCGGTGACCAAACAATACTTCTGGCAGCGTATCACCCAAGTATAAATAGTGGACAGTCTACATACTCGTACAAGACCAATCCACGATGTACCTATACGTACTTATATTTATTACTATTTATATACCTTCTTATATAGTTTGGTAAACATGATTGAAAATTTGTTTTATTTGATTCCAGACCTTAGCAGCTATATGGATGGGGAAATCCGAATAAGGCGATGGCAACCTTACGGAACAAGAACTATAGCGTATACTATTTAAATTCAGTAATAATAAAAACAAGAAGGTCCTGGGTTCGATTCCCGACGATGGCAGTGTGATTGTCACACTGTCTTTGGTCTGGTGTAGAATTCACGTGACAATAAAATGGCGATAGATTGGCTACCTATCACATGTCACGAGAATCAATATAATAACTAAAAAATAAAAAATGTATACAGTAATTGGGTCGAAACGACCTGTTGTGTAGATAAAAAAAAAAAAAAAAATGTAAATGTTAATTGGTAAAAGTGACAAACCCAATGACCTGGAACCATGGAGCAAAACAAATATTTACATTTAAATAAGCATTGCGCTACTGAGAGTAACGTAATTCTTAATTTAAATTCTTGGACCAACGGAGACATCGCTTGGAGACGATTGGTAAAACTTGAAAACTTTTTTTGTGACGAAAAATTTCCCAATAGTCTGAGATTTGAAACTGTCTATTTCTATTTCTGAACCTCCTCCCAGAACCGTGACAGAACACCGGGTTATCCCGAACGAAATTTAAAAAGCTGAGCAAAGGTGATTCTATAACGAAAACGCTTTTATGTTTTTAAATGGTCTCGCCACTTTGCCACCAATTTTATGTTTTATCCTTCGGGTGACGATTTTTGGGATGGAATAACTTCCAACACGATTAAATTTTTAAGTATAGAACTTTATTTCAGACGATTTACAATAAGAAATTACATAGGTATAAAGAAGTGTTACAAGTAAGGAGTTGTAATTGTATCTGATAAGATGCGGTTCAGCTTAAATAGTGTGTATTTCTTTGTTCGATGACACATATAGCTGTAGGAACAGATCAAGAACCTCGCGTTCGAGCCCTTATGTTTACAAAAATATTAATAATATACACAAACCAGTCGGACGAAGACGTGGGAACAGATCAATTAATGCATCTCTGAATCCCCAAATGTTTACTTAGGTAATATAAACAAATCTTGATTCAAAATATAGACGCAGGAAAGTGATTCTTGGGAACTGGTGATTAGGTACATAACAACGCGAAATAAAACTCTGACTTCCATACTGAAGGTCCCGGGTTCGATTCCCGGCGATGGCAGTGTAATTGTGTAATGTCTTTGATCTGGTGTAGAATTCACGAGACAATAAAATGGCGATAGATTAGTTACCTGTCACATGTCACGAAAATAGCTAAAAACAAATTGTATACAGTAATTCGGTCAAAACGATCTGTTGTATATACAAAATATTATAATAACATTTTGAATGTATACAAATACTTGTAGACAAATACTGGATTTTACCCATTGCGGGTTAATCATTAAGAATTAATTGTATCTCAATAGAGACGAAGATGTAAATGTTTTTTTTGGATATATGGTGGTCGAGGCGTTTACAGGACTTATGACCTGTCATTGGTTGGGTTAAGCGATCGATTTATGTTAATAACATTCCCCATTGCGCCCTTCTTACGACCACCACGTCTGACAAATTTTTGAAAGATGTATATATGCTACTTTGTTGAGAAAAACTCCACATTAAAAAAAAATGTACGTTATTATACGTAAGAAGAGCGGAATGGGGAATGTTGTTAACATAAATCGATCGCTTAACCCAACCAATGACAGGTCATAAGTCCTGTAAACGCCTCGACCACCATATTCTGTTTCCAAAAAAACAATTTACATCTTCGTCTCTATTGAGATAAAATTAATCCTTACAAAATAATAATAATAAAATAGCAGATGATGTATAATTATATACACTTAAAACAAAAATACTAATAATAAAACAGGGTATCACAATGTTGTTGCCGAAACCGGACAAGATGCAATAAAAGTCATTTTGTTCCTGATAATATTACCTGCGACAGCGCCGACATCAATGGTTTGCTCCTTCACACATAACCAACCTGCCTTTGGTGATGCCAGTAGGAAGAGCAATTTTTAATCTAATCGTCTCGGATTTGGGCAATTTCAGTGTCAGTGAGGCAGTATTCATAAAAAATATATAACGAATTCTGGAAAGAGTACTGCCTCACTGACGTCGACATATTTGGGTTCCTTCTGATATGTGTGATTTTTCGGTTTCAACAACAACAACAAACCATCACGCCGTTTCGCCGCAGGGGTAGGCAGAGAGAATGGACCGCCACACTACTCTATCCCGACATACCTCTCTAGCTTCCTCCACATGCATACAGTGAGTCATACACCCACGTCGATTTTTCCGGATTCTGACATGACCAACCTTTAAAATTTGATTAAATTGGTCATGCCCTATTTTCCTCGGTCTACCTCGGCTCCATAATCCATTTATATCATTAACGAACACTTTTTTAACCACTATTTCTTCACCCATGCGCTCCATATGTCCGAACCAACGCAGCGATCCTTTCATAATTTTGTTCATAATGCCTGCTTTCGCTTTACATTCCTTTCTAATATCAGCATTTGAGATTCTGTCGTACATCGTTCAACCACACATACGTCTTAGGGACCTCATCTCTACCGCATTTATTCTGCTCTCATCTTTCTTCTGCCAGTTCCATGCTTCGCTTCTATACATAAGGGTTGGGACCAGAACTCCATTGTGAACGGCCATTTTCGCTTTTGGTTTCATGTCGTTGTTTTATCTTTGTTACACCGTTTTGTGTGCAAACGAGTCGCCTAAATGTTTTTCGTTTGTTGTCTTATTTGTGTATTATGTATAAATAAATAAATATTTCCAGAAAATACTACGTACCTCATCTACTAATAGAAAATAAAAGCGATTACGTAATAAAATAAAATAAAAATGTTTGAGATTATGTAATTGATAAAATGGCGAAGAGTATTCAAATTTAGAAATTGAATCGATCTATATTTGCTGTTTCGTATTACCCTATTGTATAATATTATAACTAAACTGAACGAGGAACATTATCACCTCTGGTGTGCTGTTACATCAGTGGAAACCGTGACGTCACAACCTCATGATCCGTGGAGCATTGTGTACGGTACTAAAACATTTATTATATAATATAACTTAGTGCCCATCAACCTTGGGTCCTCTTCTACGCAACGATGATACTATGAGTTGTGACTAGTGGTGGGATTTCGAATATCATATCGAGAAATTATTTATTTAATTAAAAAAATTTACACTACAAAATTTGTATAATTTAATATAATAAAGTGTCACTGTGGACTTGAACTTGGATCGTTTGTGACCGGAAGTGTCAGGCCGAAGCCTATTACTCCCCCTTAATTAGGAAGATTTGATGAAGGTGAGGATGGATTTATGTGATTAAGGGGGAGAGGGTGATGAGGGGTGGGGATGTTTAGGGCTGGTGCTGTTTAGTGAGGGTCGAGAGGGACTGGGGGTGGGGGAGGTGGTGGGGGTGGGGGTGAAGGTGAGGTGGTTTGCAAATTAGGCGATGAGGGGTTCGGTGAGGGTTGGCCTTCTGGATTACTTTTGAGGAGGATGTGTTAGGGGCGTTTGTAACGGGAGTGGGAATTTAGGTGGTAATTTGAAGAATTTTGGATGGACGGGTTGGGGTGTGAAGAGACCCCGTGTCACTGTGGACTGACATGGTTAGCAACACAAGCGTTCTCCATAGAGCCAGAGTTGACAGAGAGTTGCTGAGCAACATCAAAGTCCACAAGGTTTCCTACTTGGGCCATGTTCTGAGAGGCGAAAAGTACGCACTATTACATCTGATATTGGAGGGTAAGATTGAGGGTCGACGAGATGTTGGGAGAAGGCGGGTTTCCTGGCTGAGGAACATCCGAGAGTGGACGGGACTGAGGACCGTGGGGGAGCTGTTCCGAGCTGCCCAGGACGGGGAGGCCTACTCAAGGGTGATAGTCAACGTTGGGGAGACGGGAAGAAGAAGAAGAATAAAGTGTCATACGACTGAATAGGCTGAGATGCCGTCATCGCGAACGCCAAAAAGTTATGTCTAAGTTCTTGGATGAAACTGTGTCTAATCGTATCGTATATTTTCTTCTTCTTCTTCACTTTTCGTAGACTCGAGAGTCTGTTGTTTCAGGCAGGTCCTCTTGAGACGCTGAACTCCAGCTTTCTCTCCACCGTTTCGGGGTCTTCCTGGTCGGCGTTGTCCGTTTCGCGTTCCATGGAGAGCTATGTATGGTATCCTATTTGAGCTCATTCTTTCTACATGTTGATGACATAAGCCGTCTTTGACGTCCCCATCTGACCACATCTTCGACCTCGCAGATTTCTCGGATTGCTGTATTCCTAACTCGATCACGTTGGGTTTTGCCAGCTATAGCGCGGAGTGTTTTCATCTCGGTTGTCCTGAGCATGCTCTTTGTCATGACAGTGTCTGCCCTCGATTCAATGCCATATGTGAAGATTGGTCGCACACAGGTCTTATAAATGAGTACCTTGCTGTCAGTTCTCATGCCCTGTATATAACTGATAATAATAATTAGACTAATGTGCATAGCGCCATTTACGTGAATTTCTAAACTCAAAGGCGCTTTGACAATGTTATTTATCCTTGGGACACTATTCACACTAGCGATAAGATATTGGTGTGGCAGTCCATTCTTTCTCCCTACCCCTTCGAGAGACGGCGGTTAGTTAGTTAGTTAGTTAGGTTATGTTTGATTTGGGTTAAGATTTTTAAAAATTGCAAGTGATGTGAATGGAAGCAATCGATTTAATGATTCGATCATTTATAACCAATTCGTCCTGCCCACCACTAGTGGAGAAGTGAGTGTTTATATAAATTTGTCGCATGATTGCGATACGGTGAATGGTGTCTAATCTTACAATAAGAAATCTGATAACAACGAACCGTTAAATGACGTAAGAGTTCTTGCACCAATAAATTCTACGATTTTGTACACCTCTGATTTGTTTATGTTTGCGTTATGAAGACAAGCAATTAGCTGTTTTAGTTCAGCGGAATCGCTCGATCGAATAGGCAAGCGACGATTCCTGGTTTATGATTATTGTTTTCTTTTTAAGCTGGCGATTATCGGATAAGTCATAGATTCCCAAACAACTCATTTGACTGACGCCCACTTTTTAGAAAGAAAAAAATTCCAAAAAGTTTCCCCAGAAAATACACTTTTTTTTTAAATAAAAAAAAAACTGAAAAAATGTACTGAACTTTTTTTATATTAACATATCTATAGTTATATAAATAAGAAACGCTAACACTAAAACCAATTTAGACAATAAATTATTAGACTATTTACTTAAATTAAAATAAACAACAACAAAAAATTGCACATGTAGATTGTTACCACGGTTTTGTATATAATTTGTAACAATTAATTAATTGTGTACAAGTTCGTCGACAATTTTGAAAAGTAATAATTTAGATATGTATAGAATTTGATATGAGGTTAAAAAAAACGTTTTGCTTTCCATGGCCCCCTATTTTCCCCATAAATAGTTGTTCTTCCCCAGACCTTACCCTGCAAAAGTACTTTTCCACCAGATCTTTTCCCAGAAGTAATTGTTCATCCCTCAAAAGTAGTAGTTCTTCCCTAGAACATCCCCCAGTAACGGTAGTTCTTCCCCAGAATTTCCCCAAAAAATGGTAGTTCTTCCCCAGAATTAGAACTTCTTCCCCAAAAATAGAACTTCTTCACCAGAAATAGTAGTTATTCCCCAGAGTCACTAGTTCTTGATCAGAACTTCCCCATAAAGAGTAGCTCTTCCCCTAGCAATAGTAGTTCTCCCCAGAATGTCCCTATTAGTTCCCTCTAGTACCCCGAGCGAGCCGGTGGGTACACTTTGAGAAGCTATGAAATAAATGAAGCGCGAAGCAGAAATAATATAGAAAGCAGTGATTCAATTTTAAAACGACGAAGAGTGTGGCATTTCCTTGTCTTCACGCAAGGCGGAAGTGTGAGATTGAATAAACACCGGAGAACTGAGACCTAGATTTCGAGCAGGCCAGACGAAGAAACTAAAAGAAAATATTCCACAAAAAACGTATTGTGACAGTGGGAAATGTACATACGCTAATATGAATTATACGTCTCGGGTTAAAAAGAGATTATTGGTTCTTGGAACACAAACTCCGCCTTGTATGGCGACGGTTGGTAAACATTCCACCGGCGACATCTGAATAAATCGAAACCAGATACAAAAAAAATTTGCCAATGTCAAGTGATTCACTGGTCGATCGCGATATCATGCAAATTATACTGCAGAGGAATGTGGCATGATTGCCTGTCGCGCCGTATTTTCGTAGACTTTATTATTATTATGCATTGTGTCGTTATCAACATTATTTACAAATCATTGATACACGTGCTCTCGCACAAGGATGTCTGTTATAGGGTATTTCAGTAGCTAAAATCTAAATCAACTGGCAGAACTCAGGCTTCATAGACTTTTCGTTTCAGGTTTCAGTTAACTCATGTTTCCGAAAGCTGCCCAGCTTAGTCCAATTCTTCTTTTTAGCTCTGCGTTCTGCCAGTTGGTACTTATGGTTTTGAAACTGTAACATTGTGCAAACAAAGTGCCGAGAAACTAAGAGTGACCTAAAGAGCCATGATAGAAATTAGCCTAAGAGACAGAGTCAGAAACGATACGGTGAGAGAAAAAACAAAGGTCACTGACATCATCCACCGGGTGGCGACTCTAAAGTGGCAATGGGCAGGTCACGTAGCCAGAAGCTCAGATGATAAATGGACAAGACGACTGCTGACTTGAAGACCGTGGACGGCAAAGAGAAGTGAAGGGCGACCGCAACTATGGTGGAATGATGATCTGAACAGAAACGTCGGAATAACCTGGATGCAGTCTGCACAAGACTGCACAAGACAGTCTCTTAAACTCACAC
Organism: Lepidostoma basale; assembly: GCA_022606425.2. Taxonomy (NCBI): domain Eukaryota; kingdom Metazoa; phylum Arthropoda; class Insecta; order Trichoptera; family Lepidostomatidae; genus Lepidostoma; species Lepidostoma basale. Next base: position 1,419,667 of record JAHDVF020001077.1, on the reverse strand, counting down.
CGAGCAACTGTCTTTCCATCGATCGTTGCATACTTCCGAGACATACTTAAAGATTTATCAGGGCTTTTGAACATAGAGGTTTGGTCTTTCTCTGAAATAAGCAAAACCTACAGACGAATTGCCCATGTTTCATGGAGGGACCACGCTACAAATGAAGAAGTTCTCAGCAGAGTTGAAGAGAATAGACATATGTTGAACGCCATAGCGGAGAGCCGCGCGAGATGGATTGGTCATGTGTTGCGACACGAATGTTTACTGCATGATGTATTGGAAGGATCGATTGGCAGAGGTTGACCTCGCTAGGCTACACCTCTTATGCGGAGTTGAAGAGAGTTGCCGAGGACCGAGCGGAGTGGAAGAGGAGATACGTCACCTTGCTGCAGACCAATCTTTAGATTGAGACCGGAGAAGAAGATCGGGTTAGGAGACATAAGTGCCAATTGCAGAAATATTCGTAGTTAGCCTTTTGATCTTGACATGTCTCGTTTCGATTTGTACCAATAAGCCAATGTATACAAAGACTTCGATCACAACCCACATACACAGCCAACACGCGCTTAAATTACAATTTACGTATTTTATGCGATCGATCAACAAAGAGCAACGCATGTTAAATTGAATAAACGTCTTACGAAAACACAAGTATCAAATAAATATAATATTAATATATCCACAAACTGAATTAATAATAAAAATTATTTTGTTAGACTTCAGGGTTAAATTCTTATGAGATTGTATGCCGACTTGTGTTTTCTATGTGTGCAACACAAACAAACTATCACGCTTCCCCGTAATAGCAGACAGAGGAAATAGACGAATTCATACTGAAACTTGCCGAACGTTTTTACAAAGGACTCCCTTCACATCCTAACCCCACAATAAAGGACCTCTCAAATTACTACCCAAATACCTCCAGCCGCCCCAAAATCGATCCTCCTTCAGAGGAACACTCCGGGCCACACAAATCATGCCCCCGCATAAACTAACAACCCACCAAATCACCTTCCAACAATGTTCCCATCAGACATAAGAGGAATAACCACATGAGCTGAACCTCTGTAAGCCAGAAGATCCAAGTCCACTACTATATCCTGACACACCTCTCCTGTTTCATCTACATTCATACAATGAGTCAACACGCACGTCGATTATTTCGACTTCTAACACTATCTATAAAATAGGCCGATCTATAAAATTTGACTAACTTTTTCATGCCATGTTTTCCTCGATCCTTCTCGACTCCGTAATCCATTCACATCGTTAACGTATACTTTCTTAACCATTTTTTCTTTATCCGTGCGCTTGATGTGCCAAACCAACGCAGTGATCCTTTCATAATCTTGTTCATAATACTTTACTCAGATCTACATTAATTCCTGATATAAGTTTTGAAATTCTATTATAAACGATGTTTTTTTTTTAGAGGTATACAATACATATTCAAAATGAAAAAAAAATACATAAAAATAATGTTATTGTCTATGATATTGGCTTTATTTGATAGATAATTTTGTGCCATTATTTTTTAAATATGTTTTCGGGCATATGAGCGCTACGGCTGGCTCGAATGAAGCGCAATCGTGAAATCAAAATTTCGACAATTGTCTTCTTTGTGTCTTCGTTAAGTATAAGGTGATTCTGAATAAAGAAATGCTTTGTTGGTTGGCAAAAAGTTGATTGCGATGACAGTAATACTTCAAAAATGATGGGAAATGTAAAAAAAATACAATATTGATATCTTTGAGTAGAATGCCAATATACTTGTTAGATTTCAAATCCGTTCTATTCTGAAGTGATAAAAATATTTATAAAAACAGTACCTGTCTGAACACGTACTCTACGTCTGTATCGTAGAGATGAAGAGAATTTCCTCCCTGAAGAACTGCCACGGTGTTAGGGGGCAGCTTTGCAGCGAGACGTCTCCTGTTTAGAGCAAACAGCTCCAGCGGGATTTCCAGGGTCCCTGGTCCCATGGACCACGTCCTAAACAATAAATGTATCTTAAAACACAAAAATAAGTACTAAGTTTTGGAACACCATTTAAAATCTCTTCTAACAGGTGTGACAAGTGAACCTATTCAAATTCTATATTTAAATTAAATAACACGAGCAAGTTCAAAATGTAACGTCTCTAAAACACCAAAAACATACAACCTGACAGTAGAACACCAAGGCATAGAACGAGTCAGTACCTTCAGATATCTAGACATAGACCTGGTTGGAGGAGCTGATCTGTATAAAGGAATACAAGCCCAAGTCAAAAACGCAGCTGCAATAGCTGGTGCTTTAAAATCCACAATATGGAAAAATAAAGACACGGCCATTAAGAGTAAGATGAAACTCTATAAAGCATGCGTAAGACCAAGGAAGTTGAATCAAGGGCACACAGTCAGGACTAAAACAAGTTTTGAGAACCTCCGAGATGATGACACTGAAAATGATAGCAGGCAAGACACTAAGAGATCGCGCGAGCATCACCAGAATAAGAGAGATATGTGAGGCTGAGGATATTATAAGATGGAGTAGACAGCGAAGGAGGGACTGGTTAGGTCATGACCAAAGAATGGGCACCACCAGACTCCCCTACATTGCACTACATTATCAGTCTCACGGGACACCTTCTCGTGGAAGACCTCCTAGAACAGCTTGGAATCCATATCACATGAGAAGCAACCTCCTGGATAACAGGCCACATAGGTTTAACATTTTATGTTAAATTACGTTTTAAATTACTTGTATTTTTATTTTATTTTATATCACTGTATTTTATATTATTTGTTTTATATTTTTTTGTGGATGTTGGACGATCGAAGTGCGCGCGGGAGATGCCTATTGGTGGGGATGAGGTTCGCAACCCATCACACCGCGTCTCCCGCGGGGCGAAAGGAGAAGGATGGAGTGCCACATCGGTTAAAGTGTGACAGTCCATTCTTTCTGCCTATCCTTTCGGGGAGACGGCGTGATGGCTAGTTAGTTAGTTAATTATATTATAATATGTTGACATCAAAAGTAATCATGTTTAGTGGTTCGATTAATTTGGCTACCGGCATCCCCAAATACAGGTTTGTTATGCATGTTAGTAGATAAGTTCTGACGCAGTCGAAGAGTGAAAAAGTCGTATGTTGTGTATAAGGTAATTGTGATTGCAGGAATTTTTCGCTGTATTTGTGTATTAGACAGGATGGGATGGCGACCAGATAACGGACAATCCATGTCGATATCACACGTACTGATTTGTAATATTTATCTACCGATCATGATAGCGGATTAGAGGCGGGTTTAAATACACATTTGTTATACGTAAAGCAAAAGATATCATTTTCCAGTAAATCATTATCACTGAGGCTTATTCGTCTAAGATATCTCAATTCCATTGCATTCATTCTACTTTCATCCTTATTTTGCCTGTTCCATGCTTCACTTCCATACATAAGGGTCGGCACAAGAACACCATTATGCAATGCCATGTTAGCTTTTTTGGATAGGCTTTTGTTTGCGATGACAACTTTAAGTGCACCATTTACTATGTTGCCTGCCCCAACCCTTCTGTCAATATATCCTTCTTCATTCTCCCATCCTTTGTAAACATACTTTCTAACTAACTACAATAAGTAATCATCACGCCGTCTCCCCGAAAGGGTAGGCAGAAAGAAAGAACTGTCACACTTTAACCGATGCGGCACTCCATCATTCTCTTTTCGTCCCGGGGAGACGCGGTGTGATGAGTTGCGAACCTCATCGCCACCAATAGGCATCTCCCGCACCCATCGAACGTAAAACATCCACAAAATAAATCTAAAACAAATAATATAAAATACAATGATATAAAATAAAATAACACAATTCAAATAATTTAACACATAATGTTCTTTTTAAATGGTGCACATATTGTCTATTTAATTTATGTTCCACGTACTCACCGTTTTTTTTAAATAAATACTTTCTAAATAAACAAATTCATCCACTTGTTCCAGATTTTCACCGTTTACACTAATGTTGCACACTGTCATGTTTCCTACTTTTTCGAAAATCATTACCTTGGACATATTCACATTCATCATCAAATTGTATCGCTTGCATACCTCGTACATACTAGACACCAGGGCTTGTAGTTCATGTTCGTTGTCTGCAAGTAGCACAGCGTCGTCCGCATACAACAAACAGCTTACAGACACACCGTTCATTTTTGCACCTGCATCCAACCCTTTCAGCTCTTTCATACTCAATAGAAATTTACCTAGGTATTAAATTGCCTGCGAAGGCTATAAATACGTCAAAACTAATAATTTTATAATATGAAATTAATAATATGAAATTAATAATTGAGAAACTAACTAACTAACTAACTAACAAACCATCACGCCATTTCCACGGAGGGGTAGGCAGAGAGGATGGATCGCCACAATGCTCTGTCCTGGCATACCTCTCGGGTTTCCTCTACATTCATACATCGTACCATGCACGCACGTCGATTATTCCGACTTCGAATGTGACCGCCTTTAAGTAATTGATTAATTTGGTCATGCCATGTTTTCCTCGGTCGTCCTCGACTTCTTTTTCCACTCACGCTGTTTGTGTACAACTTTTTAACCATTCTACTCTCATCCATTCGTTCCATATGTCCAAACCATCTCAGGGATCTTTTTTTAATTTTATCCATGATGCAGTTATCTGCCTTATATTTCTTTCTTATTTCATCGTTCGGTATTCTATCATACAACGTTTTTCCGCACATTATTCTTAGTGATCTCATTTCTACGACTTTTATCCTGCTTTCATCGTTATTCTTTTGTTTATCCTGCTTTCATTGACGACCTTCGTGGCCGAGGGGTAAGTGCATCGACTGCCACAGGGTTCCGGGTTCGATTCCCGGCAAGGGCAGTGTGATTGTCACACTGTCTTTGGTCTGGTGTAGAATTCACGTGACAATAAAATGGCGATAGATTAGCTACCTATCACATGTCACGAGAATCACTACGCTAGCTATATACCCTTTACATCGATTTGGCTCATTCTGTCATGATGTAAAGAGCGATTCAACAAAATAATTTAAATTTTGCCAGCTCTAAATTTCACTTCCATACATGAGGGTTGGCACTAGAACTCCATTGTGTACTGCCATCTTTGTTTCTGTGGATATATTTCTATTTTCAGTAATGACTTTAATAGTTGAGTTGGTTTTAAAACAGTACAATTCTATTGCGGCATTATTTCGGTTGCGTACATTTCAAGCGGGATGTTTTATCGATCAGTTAATGTCGTGTTATAGGTTATGTTGTATGTACGAGGAATAGCACTGCGTATGAACCGCAAACATCGCCCCCGTCTGGGTCGCCACTCCACCTACATTTACAGTGTCTGGTGGCGCCGAACATCTGGCCAGCACAATACAACTTACCCACCAACCCGCTATCTTATCTATTATATTTAATTTACGATCAAAATTCAAAACATTAAACACTTATTAACCTCATAATAGCATCATAACGCGAACATAAAAATGTCAGATATTATTAATTAAATGTTAAATGTCGGTCACGTAAGAAGTCGGAGAAATCTACGTGCGTGCATGACATCAAATCAAATCAAATCAAATCAGTTTATTAACTCAAAAGACATTACAAACAGGAAAATGTAAGGCATCTATTGAGTACAGGTAAAATATTATAAAAATACAACATATAATAGTACCAGGAACGCATTAGAGATGGTTCGACATTAGGACGACAAGATATTTTCTAAAGTCAAGAGTATTTGTCTTCTGAACGTACATTCACTAATATGAAAGACGTCGATCTCCGAGGAGACCGCATTTAGCAGACTAATTGCTCTTTCCACCGGTGTCACCAGAGGCAGATTGGTTCTGGTGGCCGTTAAGATAGTTTGGACACATGGAAAGAATGAATAGATAAGAGATAAAGGAAGTATATGTAAACGATGTTAAAGGAACTAGATATAGAGGAAAAGACCGAAGAAAACGTGGCAGATCGAATCAATCAAATATTAAATATCGGTCACGGAGGAGTTGGAGAAATCGAGGCGTGTGCATGACGCGAGGAATCGAGAGAATTATCTCAGGACACAGCAGTGGGATAGTCCATTATTTCTGCCTACCCCTCCGGAGAGACGGCGTGATGGTTAGTTAGTTAGTAATTCAGTATATTATATAAAAACCTTGTAACCAGATTATACCAAGTAAAACCTCTCTTGTATAATAATACATACAATAGTACCCGGTACACGAGCGAACTAATTTCTTGAACACGCGATTCTTGTTTAACGACATTTTGTTTTCAGGGTGAAACGGCACATTATTATGGCAAGTTAATTTTACCTTTGATAGATCAATTTGTTTTGTCTAGGCCGACGGGCTAAGTCAGTGACGTCATCATTTATTGGTTTAATAAAAAAAATCATAACCATGAAAATAGAATAAAAGCAGTAGAAATAAGATCTCTTAGACAAATGTGTGATAAATGAAAATATTATAAGTGAATGCGGTGCGAATGATGGTGTTATGAACAAAAAAATGAAAGGATCATTAAGATGTTATGGAGACATGGAAAGAATGAATGAAAAATGAATGGTTAAAAATAATATGTTAACGATGTAAACGGAAATACAAATAGATATAAATGGAAATACAAATAGATGAAGAAGAAATACCAAGAAAACGTGGCACGATCAAATAAATCAAATATTGAACGTCGGCCACGTGAGGAGTCGGAGAAATCGAGGTGCGTGCATGACACGATATATGAATATGGAGGAATCGAGAGAAGTTTTATTATTATTATTATTATTATTTCGTTGAATCACTCTTTACATCATTACAGCGCGAGCCAAATCAATGTAAAGGGTATAGCTATCATATTGATTCCCATGACACGTGATAGGCAGCTAATCTATCGCTATTTTATTGTCACGCGAATACTACACCAGACCAAAGACAGTGTGACAATCACACTGCCATCGCTGGGCATCGAACCCGGAATCTTCGGGGTGGCAGTCAAAGAACTTACCACTCGGTCACGTAGGTCGTCGTAAGTATGAAAGGAAGGAAAAGGTGGCAATCCATTCTTTCTGCTTATCCCTTCGGAAGACGGCGTGATGGTTAGTTAGTTAGTTAGTTAGTTATTATGTGTATTTAAAGACATGAAACAATGTGGCATTCTTAAATCATTAAGTGGAAAGCCAATTTTTTTTAAACTTTTTTTTTCTTTCAAAAAAGGCTGTAACGTCTGCAAATGGATCTCAATAATACGGGAAAACAAAGATAAAATTGTAAAATAGCACCATCTCTCTTGTTTGGTTTCAGATTAAGCATTTGGCACATGAAATTAATATTAATTTCTATGGATTCTTCTGAACTTACCTACAAGTCGCAAATTATTATCATTGTGCAAGGGCAATTCTATGAGACACTGAAATGTGTCATTCGAACGAAAGTAATTATAAAAGCTGAACTTCTGTACGCCGAAAGAACCAAATACAATTTTAAATGGTATTTCTTAAATTTAATTCAATTTTTTCGAACCTACTAAATTTCAGATTTAAAATAGAGAGACTCGGATTTTATCAAGTTCGACATGGTATAAGTTGAGGGGCGACATTAAAGAGATTACTAGAGTGGTTCCCAGGATCGACAGACATGGAAACAGATGAAGTAGGCCTACGTCCAAGAGTGGGTGGATACTTCTTCTCTGGTTTCAATCCTGGGATTGGTTTGCAGCAATTTTCTCCATTATTCTCTTCCATTTTTCCCTGTCTTGTGCGGCTCTTTTGAAATCTGCATATGATGAGCAGCGTACGTCCACCAACAGGTCCTCCAGGTACTCTCGGCGTGGGCGTCCCCTAGGGTTTGTCCCCTCGATCATACCCTCCATTATGGCATGCAAGAGACCTTCTTGACGTATTACATGGCCGATCCATCTTGCACGCCTTTCGGACAAGGTCCTGAGCAGGTGCCTTCCTCCTTCGATTCCTTGAAGAACTTCCTCATTCGTGATGTGGTCTCTCAGGAAATTCCAAAGAGTCTTCTATAGGACCACATCTCAAAAGCCTCTAGTCTCCGCTTATCCCTTTCGGATAGGCACCATGTCTCACAGCCGTACATCAAGACACTCCATACATAGGTCTTGATGAGGAGTATTCTCAGTTTTAGGTCTATATTATTTGACTCTATTATTTTCGACCTTTTATTAAATGCAACCCTAGCCTGATGTATACGGCTGTCGACCTCGCTCTTAGACCGACCGTCCCATGTTATTTTGCTCCCGAGGTAGACAAACTCCTTGGTGTTCTTTAGTGGAACTCCTGACATCACTACTCTCATCTTATGTTGCGTTCGGCCTACAGTCAGCAGCTTTGTTTTGTCCTTATTTATCTTCATGTTGTAGCTATCTGGGTGGATACAGGCTGATGATAATGATGATGATATTTTACTTGAAAATTATGTATCTTTAAATCGGCCATGTTCAGCAGTTTGATTACTCTGCACATCGACAGCACCGGTGGCGGGCTGGTTCTGCGTGATGGGAGATAAAACAGTGTGCTGATGCGGTCGAAAATACCCAATTCCATTTACATAAAGATGGATATTGTCCAAGATGGCGGAGTTCTCGAATCCTCTAATAAGACTAAATACTCATATTTTTCTTCTTCTTTTTCTCAGCTCTACATTCCGATAGATGTATCTTAAGCTTATTCCTAACATGGCTCTTTCCGTGGCTCTTTGGGTCACTCGTAGTTTCTCGGCACTTTGTTAGGACAATGTAACAGCTTCAATACCACAAGTACCAACTGGTAGTACTAACCTTTTTCTACCTTTTAAAAACTTGGTTCACTGTATAATCGTAATCAGTAATAAGTGTAACATTTAATGTCAATCCTTTTTTTGCACACACGACAACATTTCTCAATTAACAATACCAAATTGTTCTCCTTTTGTTTTCTACACTTCTGTCATACATTAATAATCAAAACAAAATTCAAACTTAGATTCAGAATCAGAACAAAATTCAAAGAAGTATTCCTTGAACTTGGACTTGGATCTTCTGGCTTACAGAGGTTCAGATCATGTGATTTGGTGGGTTGTTGGTTTATGCAAGGGCATGATTTGTGTGGCCCGGAGTGTTCCTTTGAAGGAGGATCGATTTTGGGAGCTTGTGGCTTGAGGTGTTTGGGTCGTAATTTGAGAGGTATTTTATTGTGGGGTTAGAATGTGAAGGGAGTCCTGTAGAAAAACGTTCGGCAAGTTTCAGAATGAATTCATCTATCATCGGGATTCCCGATTCTAGGTGCAGTTGTGTGATCCGAAGCGATAAACGGATAGCCTTATCAAAATATTCTCGTATTCTTTCTTGGTGACAACTGCGATTTTAGCTATTAATATTATGATTATGAAATAGCATAAACATTGGGGAGACATCTCCAGGTTATCATACGAGTATATACCAGGCTCATCATCATCCGTTATCTAGCAATGTATGTTAATGGTGGTAGCCTATATTGTAGCATTGTACCATAACATTGTAGCATATATACATCTTCCAAAAATTTGTCAGACATGGTAGTCGCAAGAAGAGCGGAATAGGGAATGTTGTATTACATAAAGATTGCGCTTAACCCAACCAATGACAGGTCATAAGTCCTGTAAACGCCTCGACCACCATATTCTGTTTCCAATTTGCATCTTCGTCTCTATTGAGATACAATTAATCCTTAAAATGATAACCCGCAATGGGCAAAATCCAGTATTCGTCTACAAGTATTTGTATACATGCCAAATGTTATATTATGATTGATATAAACATTAAATAGACTTCAAAAGTCATGGGGATTACTACATTTAAAGAAACTGTGGATTATGATGCACCAGCCAATAACCAACCGGGTTATTACGTAAAATTTACTCGATTTAATGAGGCTGTACGTTAGGCTTTATTCCTTGCGCGTGTTTGCCACGTGCCCCTACAGTATCAGCAACGATAATTGCGAGTGTGTTGAACAAGCTTCTATTATCATTGTAATAATACTATTTTCGTAGCGAAAATGATAACGATTAATGAACCACAAAACACAATATTCCACCGCATCCAATAAAGCTACTATATACTTATGGGCATTATTAATATTTTTTATCTTTTATATTCTAGCATAAACACTCTTGATACTCGTCGATTGGCTATTTTTGTACTAACTAACTAACTAACCTAACTAAGAAATCAGACGCCGCACCAGGGTTGCTGACGTCATGGACCGAGTGGCAAAATTGAAATGGCAATGGGCTGGACACTTGGCTAGACAGGGTGGCAACACCCAGGATACTCAGTTGGAGAATATGGGAAAATAGGCGAAGTGTCGGATGGCCACCGATGAGATGGACCGATGATATTATCAAAAGGGTTGGAAAATCTTGGATACAAAGGGGGCAGGATAGAGACGAGTGGAAGAAATTGGAAGAGGCCTATATCCAGCAGTGAAGGGAAGAAGGCTAGCAATGAAGAAGAAGAAGAACTAACTAACCATCACGCCGTTTCTCCGGAGGGGTAGGCAGAGAGGATGGATCGCCACATTGTCATATCCTGACATAACTCTCGCGCCTCTTCTACATTCACACATCGTGACATGCACGCTCGTCGATTGTTATGTACCTACGAGTATATGTGATGTTTATAAAAATAATAACTTGTTTTATTTATACTTCTGATCATTTTTATTTGTAGTAGGAAATCCATAGAATAAAATACATACACCTACAAAGAGAAAAGTGTAAATTTTTTATTTCGTTTTTTGTTGGAGGGGGGGCGCTGGATAATTTTGATGTGATAAAGGGGACGATTCTTTCAATACGGTTAAGAAACACTGGTCTACAGCGAGGAAGAAGAAAAATAAAATACTATTAGTTACACATTTAATATGATGGATAGTTTACGTACACTGATTTAAAAAAAACTAACTAACTAACCATCACGCCGTCTCCCCGAAGGGGTAGGCTGAAAGAATGGACTGCCACACTTTTCTTTCCTGACATATTTATCTTGCTTCCTCAACATTCATACATCGTGTCATGCACGCGCGTCGATTTCTCTGACTCCTCACATGGCCGACATTCGAATATTTGATTTGTTTTCCTCGGTCTTCCTCTATTTCTGGTTCCATTTACATCGTTAACATACAATATTTTACCATTCTTTCTTCATTCATTCTTTCCATATGTCCAAACCATCTTCATGATCCTTTCATTATTTTGTTCATAACACCATCATTCGCACCGCATTCACTTCTTATATTTTCATTCAACACTCTATCATACACAGAGTATCCACACATTCGTCAAAGAGATCTCATTTTTACTGCATTTATTCTACTTTCATCCTTCTTTTGCCAGTTCCATGCTTCGCTTCCATACATAAGGGTCGGTAGAAGAACACCATTGTGCAGAGCCATTCTAGCATTTTGGATAGGTTTTTGTTTACGATGACAACCTTAAGTGCACCATTCACTTTGTTGCCTGCCCCAACCCTTCTTTCAATGTCCCTCTCCACTAATATAAATAGACGAACTCATCTATTTGCTCCAAATCCTATTTTATTCAGATTTTGTTATAGTAAAAACCAATGCGATTGTTTCTTTTCTGAAATGAAGGATCGTTTGATAGATGTTTTGCTTCTAAGGTATTTATAATACCCATTCAACAGATTGGGTACAAATAAATAACAATGGATTTGTTGTTTACATACAATATAAGAACGCCACTTACTTTCCATTCGATCCACTGTTGATGGCCATGGCTCTCTGGTAGAGGTAGTAAACGCTTCTCTTGTTGGCGAGATAAAAAACGCCCCTTGCGACGGCAGAGATGGACACTTTCAGAGCTTGTAGACTCGAAGCAACTGATAGCATGGGCTTGGCTAGAACGAAAAACAAAATAAATACATCGATAACATTCGCTGTTTATCTGAAATCGCCGCAAAGCCGCTCGACGTGATAAGAAAGGAAAGCGGGATACATTGCAATGTGAAAATACGTATTATATACAAAATAATGAATTTATTAATTAATAGGAATAGTGGCAGAGATGCCGACGTTAAGGACAATACCTTAGCCAGCACTTAGTCGATCATGCTCCGATATCAACATTCGGAATTGACATCATCCCTAATAACTCCATAAAACTTCTTGGAGTTAACTTCGAAGCAGATCTCTCATTAAAAACCCAAATAAATAAGACAGTGAGCGCCAGTTTCTTTCACCTAAGGCAGCTCAAAGCAATCAAAAGAAATGTTCCCAATGATGCTTTAAAAACACTTGTTAATTCCTTCGTCATATCTCGATTCGATTCAGATGCATTGACAATTCGACAGATTTTAAATATCACCTAAAAACCCACCTTGCATAAAATGTAAACAACGGTTATCTGATTGCTGGTATCACATGCAGCTCTCATGACTAAAAACACTGTCAAAGCGCCCTTGAGGTGAGTTATTCACGAAAACGGCGCTATGCAAATTTGCCTAATTATTATTATTATTATTATATAATACTAGGAAAGACTCTTTGAGATAGAGTGAGGAACACGACTACCCGCGAAATCTGCAAGGTGGAAGAAATCGTAAGATGGGGCAGACAACGCAGAAGATACCGGAATGCGCACGTGCAGAGGGTAGATCCCTCCAGAATCCCACACGTTGTGGCGCATCAGATTCCTAAGATGTTCACCGTCCCCCCGAAAGACTGCCAAAGAGATGGAAGGATAGCTGGGAGTTAACTTCCCAAGAGAGGCCAGCCTCACTACAGAAACAGACCAAAGGTCTAAAAGGAAAAGAAGAAAAATAAGAAGACAAGAAAAATGACACGATTCACCTTGCTAAGGCATTATCAAATATCGTTATAATGCCTTTTGCAGTTTGAAGACACAGGCATCTCATAACTCATTTTATTTATATTGAATCCTGGGATATTTCGAGAACTAAAATGTGCTGGAGAAAGTTGACCATTTTGTTCCTGATAGAACAAGCAGTGTGAGTGGGAAAAGAAGCCGAGGACGACCGAGGAAAACATGGCATGACCAAATTAACCAATTACTAAAAGGCGGCCACATTCGAAGTCGGAATAATCGACGTGCGTGCATGGTGCGATGTATGAATGTGGAGGAAGCCCGAGAGGTGTGCCAGGACAGGCCAGTGTGGCGATCCATCCTCTCTGCCTACCCCTCTGGGGAAATGGCGTGATGGTTAGTTAGTTAGTTAGTTAGATATCTCCGACAGCAACAGCATAGATTGTTTTATTTTCGGCCGCCAGAATCAACCAGCCTCTGATAACACCGGTGGGAAGAGGAATCACTAGCTAAAATGTAATGCGCTTTTTAATAAGAAGTTGGTTTAGCATTTTTCCAAAAAATTCTTTAAAAATATGATAATTTGTATAATCAGAAAACAGAGCAGACACCTAAAGTCAACCAACTCTCATTCGTTTCTGGTATTATATTGAAATGTATATTATATGTTACCTGTTCTCAATAGATGCCTTAAACATTGATTGATAATGCCGTAGCAAAGCGAAACATGTCATTAAATATTATAAAATACGAGTATAATCATCTTGTGACAGATTTTTTTTTCTGATAAACTTTGTATTAACTTGGAACGATGCGTCATTTTAAAATTGAATTAAAGTAAAGTATTTTAATTAAATTCTCATTCTTATTTAAACATAAAATCGTATTTTCATTAGTTCACAGTAAAAGCTAGATTTCAAATATCAGTGCTGTTCTAAATTTTTTTTTCATTACCGATAAACACAAACCGATCCACCATTTTTTCGATCTTGCGAGATGTGTTTAAATAATTGAATTCCGAACTGACTGGTGGCCATTTTCCCCGCATTTCTCTGTAGAAAACAATAGAGAATATTTCATTATCATCATTGACAGTATGGTCCGATTTGTTATCACGCGACCACTGGAATAATATTATAGAACTAGTGTCACACTGTCAGATATTTATACACGCAAGAAATAAACAATCCAACTTATGTACCATAAATATGTATCATAGATGCAGTACCTAATTATTAAACAGCGCACCGCTTAGGTTGGCACCAGTGACGCATGATTTTGCAGGGTTTTTCCTAACGATGTGAATTATTCACATGATTATACTTTTGTTATTCCATTTAAATATCAGATTTTTTTTAACACTCACCATTCAACATATTGTAGCTAAAATGTAACGCGCTTTTTAATAAGAAATAGGTGTGGTATACCTATTTACAAATAATTCTATAGAAATAGAAAATAAAATGTATAATCAAAAGCCAGAGCAAGCCACTGTCAGAACGAAACATCTTCTAAGAAATGCAGAAAAGAAAACATTGCGACCAATCGTGGGTAGAAGAAATAGGATACTTAACGAAGAGATTCGCAGAACCTACAAAATTGATGATGAAATGAGATGGAGTAGGCAAAGAAGACGATTATGGAGGGAACACATCGAGAGGATAGCGATCCACGAGGATTTCCAAGATCATGATTTCTTCTTAAGAACGAGTGGACTTAAACCAAGTATACTTTTATATTTATTATTTTCACTGTGTTGTCTTCTTCTCCGATCTCAATCTAAAGATTGGTCTGCAGCAAGGCGACGCATCTCCTCTTCCACTCCGCTCGGTCCTCGGCAACACTCTTCAACTCCGCATAAGAGGTGCAGCCTATATCTCGGCAAATCTGGTCTAGGTACCCTGGCGAGGTACCTAGACCAGATACATACATCCAATACATCATGCAGGAAACATTCGTGTCGCAATACATGATCGATCCATTTCGCGCACCTCTCAACATGTGCCTATTCTCTTCAACTCTGCTGAGAACCTCCTCATTTGTAACGTGGTCCCTCCATGAAACATGGGCAATTCGTCGGTAGGTACACATTCAAAATGCCTCCAGCCTTTTACGCTCTCTTTCGCCCAGGCACCAAGTCTCGCAGTCGTATAGTAAAACACTCCACACCAATATTTGTTTGAACTCTTGTTGTTTTCGGAGGTTTAGGTCTATGTTATTGGACTCGAATAATTGAATTTTTTGTTGAAGGTAAGTTTAGCCTGGTGGATACGATAATTACTGTATTGTACATTAAATATAATATGTCTACTCAGCAAGAAACGACGTAATGGTAAATTAATAAGCTTTTTATAATAAGGGTGGTGGTCTAGAGGATAGAACGCTTGGCTCCTGATCCAGGGGACATGGGTTCGAGCCTGGACACGACCAGATTCCTTCTTCATAATAATGAGCTATTTTCTGCTCACATTAAAGATTGTAAAATAAATTCTAATATCATTGATGTAAATCCTTGATATTAGTAATTTTTTTTTAAGTTTCAAAAAATAAAAATTTAACATTTTGGGTACGTTGGGGACGTTGGGGTGTTGATATTTATTGGTATCATAGACGTTTATTCGTATTATATTGTAAAAACAAAATGTCCGTAGACTTAGAATACTTAATTCAAAATATGAAAGATGTCATATTTACTTGCTATTTACTAATACCAATACTGAAAGAATTTAATCAATCCGTAATCAAAATCAACCATCAATTAGAAGCGATTAAATTATTTTATACTTGACTATTGATATCTAATCACGTGTCAGATTTGTCGATAAACGTTCTGTGTGTTGCCGAAGTTTATACTTTGTACCCAAAATGTAAACAAATAATAATATCCATCATTAAAAATACTAAATGATCATTATCTTAATAAATCACTAAAAAACAAACTATTATATAACAGAGCAAGGGGGCATATTTTATATTATGCCCCAAATTGCCGCACAGAGGCGCTTCGAAGTTCTCCGATATGAGGTGGCAAAGGAGACAGACTTCTTTGGATGCAATTATAGGAAATTCGTGAACGCCCTTACGATAATAGCAACGAAGAGATAACTGTCATATGTCTATTCACATGGTTCTATATAATATGTATATTTCCTATGATGTTATTTTTTTTGTTTGCAAAGATGGCACAATGGAGTTCTAGTGCCGACCCTTATGTATGGAAGTGAAGCTGAAGTGAAGCAGAAGAAGAATGAAACTAGGATAAATACCGTAAAAATGAGGTCACTAAGAAGAATGTGTGGAAAAACAATGTATGATGGAAGGATTGGTTTGCATCAAAGTGTTACATTTTCGCCGGTTCTTGGGATGCCACATGGCTTTAATGTGATGGTTTCCCGTTGCTTTACACATGTGTATACAGCTGGTTATTTGAACCCAATTATTGTACACATATTTTTTGATATTGATACTCATGACAAGTGACAGGTAGCTACTCAATCGCTATTTTATTGTCTACACCAGACCAAAGACAGTGTGACAATCACACTGCCATTGCCGGGAATCGAACCCGAGACGTTCAGTGTAGCAGTCATAACTCTTGCCACTCTGCCACGAAGGTCGTCGACACCTAATATGGCACCGGAATAAGAAGAATTAATAATATAAGAAAATTTAATACAAAAGGTCCATTTACACCGGACAGTCATCAGCCGATACCGACACGTCACGATAAAAATGGCCTTGAATCTCACTGAATCGTTATCTCAAATGCTATAGTAAAATCACCGTCGGGGGTTGCCGAAGAAAGCACCTACCTACATAAAATTGACACTTAATAAAAATGATCAATATTTTTCAGGATGTGATTTCTACAGTATATAATTCTTTTTTACAAAATACCGTTATAACTACCATTTAAATTCGCCGTGGAGAAGTAGATTAGCTCGAAATTTAAATATAATATGAACGGAATCAGCATTAATTAAAAGTAACAAGACACCATAAAAACAAACAAAACGATTATTTGCGCAAATCCTCCCCGATAGCCCACTACGTAGGTACTCCGCCAAACAAAATAGTCTCACGCAGGATGCTATCTCCCACCACAACTCCATCCAGGTACTGCTCCTCTTATCTTCCCCTCGGGAACAGACTTTTTTATAAATACAATCCCAACCCTAACTGGTCTTCCATTCCTTGACCATTCCTTGACCATCTTCCATTCCAAAGAGTTGTCACATAACACAGCATCTTAAGGAGCTCCACTGACTGAAATGTCCAGAAAGGATACAATACAAGCTCTGCTGGACGGTCTATAAGGCGTTGCATGGAATGGCACCAGCTTATATATCTGAACTCTGCATCAACGAGAACCTGAATGCTAGACAGTCTACATTGCGATCAGCTAAGTCTTCTGCGATCGGTAGATTGACTGTGCCAAAACGCTGTCCAAGCACAAACTTTGGCGACCGAGCCTTCGCGGTAGCCGGCCCTTCAGCCTGGAACAGTCTTCCAGCAAACCTTAAGTGCATTGAGAATCAATCAGAGTTTAGATCGAGACTCAAAACGCACCTTTTCAAATTATCATTTCCTGACAGGAAGGGCTGATCGATTTCATCAGGTGCAGCCTTCATACTAAATATGTTTATATATATTTTTTATCATTATTATTATTATTATCTAGTTGGTAAAACGGAGCATCTTCTACAGCGCCCTTGAGATGAGCAATTCATAAAAATGGCGCTTTATAAATTATCCAATTTATTATTATTATATTATTATTGTCAAAAACGTAAGACTTTATCATAATTATCATTATTCATTCATTATTAATCATTTATCTTTAATTATTCATTATTACTAGTACTACTAGTGTTCTCTTTAACTTATCAAAGTGTTACTTTATTCTTCTTATATATTTAACATTATGTCAGTTGTTATATAATATTTGTGGTAGCATATAATAGGCCTTGTTTTGTTGTATCTGTGTGTTTGTATTTATATACTGTATTCGCTTTTTGTTACCCTCAATAATAAATAATAAAAATAAAATAAATAAACCCTAAATCCCCCCTCGCCCTCTTCCGGAGGGACACTGCGGGCTATACATTTAGCCCCATCATAAAACAACTACCAAATCACATTCCAACAATGTTTCCTACAGACGTAAGAGGAATAGCCATTAGAGCTGAACCTCTATAAGCCAGAAGATTAAAGTCCAAGTCAATGCAAACGCGTGACGTGTCGGTATCGGCTGATGACTGTCCAGTGTAAATGGACCTTAAGTAAAAAAAAAATGTGTTAATTAGCAATAATTATTTAATATTTCTGATTATAAGCGTGTATTTTCAGAATTTCAAGAAGATTACAAATTCGACATTGTACATGGTTTTCAAACGCTTCAAAATTGGCAAAATTGCACAAATGTAACCGTTACTTTAACGATAACGTGCGAGACGAATGGCGAGGTTAAAGAGAACGCCTTCATAAATATTCAAAATAATTTGTCTATCCATTATCTATGATAATCCGGAGATAATTTCTCTGTAATTAGCGCACGGCCATTCACACAATCATTTTAACTCTTGAATACACAACTTTACGTCCACACACAGAAATATTTGCACACGATATAAACAGTGGTGGCATAGGAAATACGTATTCTTAAAATATATGAGAAAAAATTCATAAATACCGTATTTTGCAAACGATAAGACGCATCGGACTGTAATGTATTCTGATCCATTTCGGGTGACTCATTTCGGTTGAGCAATATCGAGAACAAAGCATGGTGTAATGTATATTACGGGAACAATGCTTTTCTTTGATACTTTAAACTACGCATTTTTCTAACATACGAATTCCTTTGAGATTAGGCCATAGGCATTTTGTTTACCACACTCTTATTCAAGGATAGCGTCCCTACGTACCCGGAGCCTTTATATAGCCCTCCCAGATCGCAGGTGAGGGAGCAATAGCCCTCGGGCTGACTCTCCCGGCAACACAGACCAATGATGATGAGAACCATCAGATCATCCCAGAAAGCTAAACAGTAAACTTTAAATATACGAGACGAGGAGAAAATCACAAAGTCTTATCAGTGAAAATATATAATTCCACCTCTAATTATCCCGAGAGAAGCTAAACCGTCACCGACCCGCACCACATCAGTACAGCGAGGAGGTCCATGACAGGACCATAAGACGCACCACAATTTTTGGTTTGAATTTTCATTTCAAAATTGGACCAAAACAATCAAATACCTTGGGGTTACCTTGGATTCTAAGCTGACATGGAGACCACACATTACGAATAAAGTCAAAGCAGCGTCAAGAACAATCTCAGCCCTCTACCCAATGTTAGCTAGAAACAGTAAACTAAGCACCGACAATAAACTCCTGATATACAAAACGGTCATAAGGCCGATCTTCACTTATGCAGTCCCAATCTGGGGCTATGCAGCTTCGAGTCACATACGAAAACTCCAAATCCTGCAAAATAAGGCTATCCGTTTATCGCTTGGTGCGCCTTCATGGACCAGGATCACACAACTGCATCTAGAATCGGGAATCCCGATGATAGATGAATTCATTCTGAAACATGCCGAACGTTTTTTACAAAGGACTCCCTTCACATCCTAACCCCACAATAAAAGACATCTCAAATTATGACCCAAACACCTCCAGCCGCCACAAGCGCCCAAAATCGGAATCAAATTCTCCTTCAGAGGAACACTCCGGGCCACACAAATTTGCCCCCGCATAAACTCACAACCCACCAAATCACCTTCCAACAATGTTCCCATCAGAAGTAAGAGGAATAGCCACAAGAGCTGAACCTCTGTAAGTCCATGTCCAAGTGGTCCGAAAAATATGGTGTAATATTGAAATATGATTTGAGCGATCTTGAATAAAGACTGCAACGATCTCCGAAACGTCGGTCCAGAAAGACAGTTAGACGGATTTGCCCAAGAACCCAAAAATCATATTGCTACCAAACGTGAAATATACGCATTTGTAGTTGAACAAAACCACGTGATATTTCACGTTATAGTTTTGATTTTTGTGACTGCTATTTAAAACTAACTAACCATCACGCCGTCTCCCCTTTCTTGATTTTTTTGAATTTTGTTCTGATTATTGTTGTTTTATTGTACGGGTGTGAAATTTGGACCCTGAAAGTTAACTCAATGAACAGACTGGAAGCATTTGAAATGTGGCTCCATCGCCGAATGCTCAGAGTTCCCTGGACAGACATGGTTACCAATACCGAAGTCCTGAGGCGAGCTAGAGTTGACAGGGAACTGTTATCAACTATCAAGGTTCGAAAGATCTCACATCTGGGTCATACACTGCGTGGGGCAAAATACCACCTTCTCCAACTGATATTGGAGGAGAAAATTGAGGGACGCCGAGGGCCCCGAAGGAGACAAATGTCCTGGCTGCGAAACGTGATGGAGTGGACCGGCATCCGAAGTGTGGAGGAGCTGTTCCGAGCGGCGCAGGACAGGGACAGGTTCGCCGAGGTGATCGCCAACGTTGGGGGGACCCGACAGGGCACTTGAAGAAGAAAAAGATTGTTGTATGACAGTAGTGTAGAAAACAAAAGAACAATTTGTATTGTTAATTGTGAAATTTTTAACGTGTGTGAAAAAAATACGATTAAAATAATATGCAATAATACGAAAAAATAATAAGAAAAATGATTAGATTTAGTGATTCAAGATAAAATCAGGCCCTACGATTTCAAAATTGATATAATAAAACAGTTGAACAACATGACCGTTTTAATTTTTTTTTATAATATTTAAAAATAAACATCTGTGGCCACTGGTTTATGGACACACATACTGACACATGTGAAATTTGCGATAATAGTATTTACGTACAAAACATATATGTATACAGACGCACTAGTACATACAAACGTTATAAGTAGGTGTTTACTCGCTTGTATGAGTGTACATTATTGTTATGAATGATTAGTAGGTCATGATAATTTAATATTCTCAAAAAGTATTCTGCAGTAACATAATATTATACGCTTTTCTACCGTTTCATCTGAGAGATCATATAGAAATTCGAACAGTGTTCTAGAAGTGAAATGCATTCTTGGCAGTCAAATGTAAACAAGAAAATGTTGCAGTGAAACACCTCCTATCGGATATAACATGAAATAACTTGCAATAACAATAGTTTATTAACCCTTGTGGTTACTGGGACTTTTGGGATTACTATTTCAAAACAACTTCGATTCTTCTTCTTCTTCTTCAAGTGCCCTGTCGGGTCCCCCAACGTTGGCGATCACCTCGGCAAACCTGTCACTGTCCTGCGCCGCTCGGAACAGCTCATCCACACTTCGGATGCCGGTCCACTCCCTCACGTTTTGCAGCCAGAGATAGGACGGGATGGAGACGTTTCTTGGAGGAAGCCAAGACCCACCAAGGGTTGTAGCGCCGGAGAAGAAGAAGAAAGTATTATTTCAAGTAACAACAACTGATGAAAGTCTTTTCAAAGACGATTAGAATTAGTAGAACAACAAGTGCATGATCATGCGAGATTCCGCGAATTTGAGAATTTCGTCATCTTGGAGGCTATCCATCTTTATGTTCCGGGTGGTTATCTTCGACAGCGTCAGCAAACAGCGACTGTTTTATCTCCTAGCATGCAGAACCAATCTGCCTCTGGTGATGCCGGTGGGGAGAGCAATCAAACTGCTGAACATGATCGCTTCGGAGATCGATGTCTTTCATATTCGTGAAAGTACGTTCAGAAGACAAATACTCTTGACTTTGGAGAGTATCTTGTATTCCTAATGTCGAACCATCTCTCGTGCGTTCCTGGTATTATATACAGGTATTTGTTATATTTTACCTGTTCTCAATAGATGTCTTAAACTATAAAAATTGTTTGTAATATCTTTTGAGAAAATAAACTGATTAGATTTGATTTGATTTGATGAAGAATGCACTGGAAAATATAGATTAGTATATTCAAAATGATTAAAAAATATGTATAGAAATTTAAAAGCATGACGAAGTGTCATTGATTGTCTTGCCATCGACAACTGATTGATATACGATATTGTGATCCTTTTCTTATACTCTGTTCTGTCTCACTTATCCCCATTACATGTTCAGATGATCTCGTTCAGCGTTGGAATTAATTGGAACGTATCCGCATCGTAAAGCGTGGTCTTACTGTACATAATATTGTAAAAGGGGACTATATTTATATGTGTTAGTATTTCGTATTTCGCAACATCAATGGAAAGACAGATAGATGCTTGATGTCTAAGAGATCGAACAAAAAATGAACAAATCAGACGTAAAACTGAAGTTATTGACATCATGGATTGTAAAGCTATATTAAAGTGTCAATATGCAGGACACGCAGTAAGATAGCATAACAATAGGTGGACAACCAGATTAATCAAATGGAGGCCATGGAAAAACAAAAGAGGTATCGGAAGGCTACAGAAGAGATGGGCCAGTAATAAATGCTAAACAATGGGTGATGAAGGCGAGCGACCAAAAGAAGTGGAATCGTTTGGAAGAGGCCCTAAATCCAACAGTGGAGAGATCAAATCTGAGGAAGAAAAATAAGAAGTGAGTATTTTGTAATTAAAATAAAGAATTCTTTCTACACAAGCATTTAAATGCGTCTGCATTAAAATCTATGTCAATATATGTATAGTAATATAATGGAAAATTCCGATTCCGCGGTAATCACAAATGATTGTCCTCATTAAACGGTATATCTATATGCACGTTTCCTTGTTATAAGAACGCCAGCATTTGTTGGCATCTTATTTACTTTATTTCATTATTTCATCGTAAGCGTTAAAACTGTCGGTTGGTCTTAGCTTCCTCAAACTCAACTCACTGGGCTGTGCTGGGGACCAATAGTTTGCACATAAGAAGAGATGGATGCATACCTTATCGATTACCCCATACTTACCCATTTCTTCAGACTTATTATGAGAAACTCCGTTATCTTGGAGGCTATCCATCTTTATGTTCCAGATGGTTATCTTCGACAGCGCCAGCACAGACTGTTTTATCTCCCAGCATGCAGAACCGACCTGCCTCTGGTGATGCCGGTGGGGAGAGAAATCAAACTGCTGAACATGATCGCTTCGGAGATCGACGTTTATATTCGTGAAAGTACGTTTAGAAGACAAATACTCTTGACTTAAGTATCTTGTATTCCTAATATCGAACCATCTCTCATGCGTTCCTGGTACGAGTATTATATATGTTTTATGTTTTACCTGTTCTCAATAGATGCCTTAAACTATTGTATAATTATTGTTTGTAATATCTTTTGAGAAAATAAACTGATTTGATTTGATTTGATTATTCTTTAATTATCTGTTGCCTCGGAATTTGCCTCCTCTTGCGAAGCAGAAGAACAGCTATCTCTCCATCTTTTAGGTACACAACCAAGTGGACTTTGGTCTTCGGGTGTCCTATTTGCAGCAGTGTATGTCCTAGTTTACATGGTCTCGCCAGAATTGTCTCCTAGTTTTGCTCCATGCTCTCACGATATCCTCAGTATTTAAGATTTTCCTTATTTCTGTATTTCTCACTCTTCTTTTAGGGATTTTTTTCGCAATGGCGCAAAGAGTTGTCATCTCTAAGGTTCTGAGAAGATTTTTAGTTCGAGTTGTATCTGCTCTCGTCTGTACACAATTTCTAATGAATAAAATACACATATGATTAGTTAACTTCTCCAGCCTTCTTCCCTCCATTGGTGGATATAGACCTCTTCCATTTTTCTCCTCGTTCGTCTGTTTACAGAAATCATGTCTTGAGCTTTGTCCCTTCCGCATCAAGGTCGTCTCAGCAATTCGGGTAATGTCATCAGTCCAACTTTTAGGATAATTATTTAACAGTGTTTCAATATTCAATATTAGGCAGGGGCAAGAAAGGTGCCTCCACGTGTGGTGTTACTATAACATCTGGCGCCCCTGGAAATGACATAAAGTAAGCCAAACTTTCCACCACAATGGCAAGAGATATCAATCAATCAAATTAGTTTATTATCTCAACAAACATTACAAATAACATTAGTGTTTAAGGCATCTATTGCAACATTAGGAAGGCACCATACTCTCTAAAGTCAAGAGTATTTGTCTTCTGAACGTACTTTCATTAATATGAAAGACGTCGATCTCCGAAGAAACCGCGCTCAGTAGACTAATTGCTCTTCCCAGTGGTGTCACCAGAGGCAGGTTGGTTCAGATATAAAAGGAACATATTAAGATCATCCTTACGAGACTAGCTTGCCATTGATACGAATAAGAATAATATTTTTTATGATTTTCATAGTCATTTTTTACAAAACAAACAAACAAACCATCACGCCGTTTTCCCGCAGGGGTAGGCAGAGATAATGGACCGCCACACTACTATATCCTGGCATACCTCTCTAGCTTCCTCCACATTCATACATCGATTCACACACGCACGTCGAATCTTCCGGCTTCTGACATGATCAACCTTTAATATTTGATTAATTTGGTCATGCCATGATTTCCTCGGTCTACCTCGACTCCTTACTCCATTTACATCGTTAACGTTTACTTTTTTAACCATTCTTTCTTAACCCATGCGCTCCCTATATCCGAACCAACGCAGCGATCCTTTCATAATTTTGTTCATAATACCTTCTTTCGCTCTGCAATTGAGATTCTGTTGTACATCGTTCTACCACACATACGTCTTAGGGACCTCATCTCTACCGCATTTATTCTGCTCTCATCTTTCTTCTGCCAGTTCCATGCTTCGCTTCCATACATAAGGGTTGGGTATATATGAACATTAACGTTAACGTCCGAGTCATAAAAATTTACTCAAATCTTTGAAACAATGTTTCCTCATTTTTCTCAATGGTTGCGTCATGGCTTCATCGTATCACTATATCCCGTTCGCTTTATTCTTCAATTTTATCAACAGACATTCCATTATCGCTAAAAGCAATAATATTTACGCTCATAGTGTATTTTAATCATTGGCAAATAGATAAAATGAGATTTTTCCTCGGTCCGGAGTCATTCACACCAGTTTAGACCGGTGTCACGTCCGAATGCAGATAACTCCGGAATTGTTGTGTAATAATTAAAAAAATAAATATTACGTGTGAGAGTCGCAGGTATCTGCTTATGTAAAACTGTTAATTGAGTCCATGATCCATTAACATCTTTGAAGTTTCGAAAAATCCCTTTTTTGAAAATAGAACGTTAGCAAGCATTCATAGTCGTTCCTCTTCTGGTATCGTGTCAGGTCCCCCCAACGTTGGCGATCACTGCAGCGAAAGCATCTCTTTCATGCGCCACATTAAAACAGGTTTTCAATTGCTCCTTCCTGTCCACTCTCTTATATAGGTGTTTTTTTCGAGGTTTGGTTTTTAAACTGGCAACATTTTTTGTACAGACTGTCAATTTGACAGTTGACAGTTGATTTGTAGTTAGTACGTTTTGCCATTTCATCCAGTTGATCAATAAAGGTGTCGAAAATTGGACTTCACGATTGCGCTTCAATCGAGCTAGCCGTGGCGCTCATATGCCCGAAATCATATTTAAACAATAACGGCAGACCGAGGAAAACGTGGCATGACCAAATTAATCAAATTTTAAAGGTTGGTCATGTTAGAAGTCGGAAGAATCGACGTGCGTGTATGACTGGCTTTATGAATGTGGAGGAAGCTAGAGAGCCTACCCCTACTGGGAAACGACGTGATGGTTTGTTGTTGTTGTTGTTGTATACTCATAAATAATAACTCAAACCATAAATGTCATTTTGTGTCACCCTGTATGTATTTTCTGATTCTTTTCAAATTATCAAGTTTTATGAGAAGTGAGCAATAAACTCAAAGGAAATGGAAGAAGGCAAAATGCGCCAGGGGCGGATATCACCGCCGGTGGAGAGGCGGCGCGGCGTCACGGGCGCCCGATGATAAAGTCAGTTTCATTGTCATCCTGTCGCCATAAACAGCGCATCCAACATGGCCCGAAGGAAGCCAACGAGGACAAGCGGATATTTGGTTCTCGTAGGTACACACACACTTTATTGGCTCTCGCTGGTACCAAGTCCGTCCGCCATTAGGTATTCACGGGGTGATGTAACAACGTGCAGACATAACGCGCGTTCACTGCAATAGCGCCACAAATTGATAATAAAACTAACTTAAGCTTGAGATACAAGTTTTTACCTACCGGCAGCCAGAACAAATCTGCCTCTGGTGACACCGGTGGGAAGAGTAATTAGCTGAACGCGGCCTCCTCGGAGATCGACGTTTTTCATGTTAGTGAAAGTACGTTCAGGGGACAAATACTCTTGACTTTGGAAAGTATTTTGTCTTCCTAATGTCGAACCATCACTAATGCGTTCCTGGTATTATGTTGTATGTGTATAATATTTTACCAGTACTCAGAATGCCTTAAACATTCTCAGTCTTTTGAGTAAATAAACTGATTTGTTTTGATTTACCGCGAACTAGATTATTGCGGTCTGCCTTATCAATAATAGCCCTTTACCACCAAGCTATCCACCATCGGTTTGTACAGGTGAAAGGGCGCATCGAAGCAAGAGCAGACACTGTCAGAACCAAACATCTCTTAAGAGTAGCAGAAATGAGAATATTGCGACCTATTGTGGGGAGAGCCCTTAGATATAATACCCAATGAAGAAATTCGCAAATCCTGCAAAATTGAAGACATTGTGAGATGGAGTAGGCAAAGAAGACGAATCTGGAGGGATCACATCGAGAGAATGGATCCAGCAAGAATTCCTAAGATCGTGATACACAAGACTCCAGAGGGCCGTCGACCACCAGAACGACCAACAAAGAGATGGAGAGAAGGCTGGTCGTCTTCATCACAGGAAGAAAGTTGATATCCTGCATAAACAGATCGCAAGATCTACAATCAGAAGAAAAAGAAGAAAGAGCAAAATGACTTTTTAATTTTTCTTCTTTTCTCTTTCCATGGCTCTTTGGGTCACTCGTAGTTTCTCGGCACTTTGTTTGGACAATGTTACAGTTTCAAGACCATGAGTACCAACTGGCAGAACGCAGGCTTCATAGACTTTTCGTTTCAGGTTGATCTTCTTTTTAGCTCTGCGGTTTGGTTATCTCGGCCCAATCGAATACTCACGTGACCGACATTTAATATCTGATAGATTTGTTCGTGCCGCGTTCCTCGATCTAAATCAAATCAAATCAAATCAGTTTATTTTATCGAAAGATATTACAATCAATTTTAATATTATAGTTTAAGACATCTATTGAGAACAGGTAAAATACAATTAATACATCTTATATGTCTTATATGTTCCGGATCTGTCTATGTTCCGGATCTGCGACAGCGTCAGCAAAGACTGTTTACATGGCGACTGCAAAGACTATAAAACAGGCTATTTTTAAAAGTGTTGTGTCTTTTATAGTTCGATATATTAATCGTTTTTTGTTTTGCGTTTTTTGAGATGCTTCTCAGTTCACATAGACGAGCGATATTCTCTATTCTATCTAGAAAGTATAAGACACAAGGTGGCCAAACGATTGACTTTCAAAACATACACGTCAAGACTTGCAAATACTTGTTACTTCATCTTATTCTAAAAGCATTTATGCCGTATAAAATAACATTCATTCTCTATTCGGTAACTACGTATCTCCTTTACATATTTGTACACTATCCTAAACGACATATTCCGAGTTAAGTTAGGCAATTTAAAACGCAATAGTTATTTTCAATTATAGAATAAAATATTATTACTGTAGATACAAAGTTCACGAGTGAAATTAATAGAAAAAGTAATGCCTTATCATTATTATAGTCTTGGACTTGAACTTGGATCTTCCGGCTTACAGAGGTTCAGCTCTAATGGCTATTCCTCTTACGTCTGTAGGAAACATTGTTGGAATGCGATTTGGTAGTTGTTTTATGATGGGGCTAAATGTATGGCCCGGAGTGTCCCTCCGAAAGAGGGGATTTAGGGTTTATGATAAAGTCTTACATTATTGTCAAGGAATGGAAGACCAGTTAGGGTTGGGATTGCATTTAAAAAAAAAACTGTTCCCGAGTGGAAGATAAAAGGAGCAGTGCCTGGAATAGTTGGATTGAGTACAACCATATTAAATAATATTTACGATGAATCAATAAGAATTACAATTTTATAATAAGCCTTTTTCCATATAAAATAATTAATATGAATGAAAAGTCTGTTTTTTAGAAGTTTTATTATATTTTATTTTCTGGGAATGACATGTTTCGCATTTTTCGCACATTTGATAATGCATTAGACACAGAAGAAAACAGACGTTTTCGTTTATATAAATTAATAAATATATAATTAAATTACTGAGGACGAAAGCAGGCTGCAGGCTGAGAGATCGCGTGAAGAACACCAGAATAATAAAAATATGTGAGGTTGAGATATTATAAGATGGAGCAGACAGCGAAAAAGGGACTGGTACGGTCATGTTCAAAGAACGGACACCACCAGACTCCCCTATATTGCAATGCATAATCAGCCTCATGGGACCCGTCCTCGTGGAAGACCTCCTAAAAGATGGAAGGACAGCTGGGAGTCTACTTCACAGGAGGAGTAACACTCTGGATAACAGACCACATAGGTCTACAGCAAGGAAGAAGAAGAAGAATAAATTAAATCTCAAGAGTTATTAGGCTAAGGAGATATTTAATTACAAAATAAGGATAATCAAATGATTTTACTGAAACCTGTTGATGGAAATTCATTTTAAATAATAATTAAATGAAACGATGTTTTTAACTACTCCCAGTTTTGTCTTCGATTATTGCAGAATTTTTTTTTTTGTTATTATATAATTCCAGTACTTTGCAGCTCTAATGGATGGAAAAACCAATAAGGCGACGCCAACCTAATGGACCAAAATATATATAACATATTATATTTAAATCCAGTGATAATAAAAACATAAAAGCCAATTTTTCAAATATTATATATAAATACTCGTATGTAAGCTATAATAATTTTTTAAATCCATTATATTGAATACGAATCCTCTTAAATAGCTTTTATACCAATATTTAAATTCAGTAAATTCCATATAACTATTTTAAGATTATTTTATATAAAGGAAGACGAAACCGGTCGCTGTCGAAATAAAGACAAACCTGGAAGTAGTTTTAAAAAAACATCGTTTACCCTACCTAATCATTATACAAAATATGAGGTCAAGTTTACGGATTAAAAAAATAGTCTTATCAATAATTGTGTGATTATACTCGTAGATGATTTTGGAGTGATTAAAAATTTTGTAAACATGTTTTGATTACAATTATAGAACATAGCTCACAAGACGACCTTCGTGGAATAGTGACAAGGGCTTTGAATGCCACACCAAAGGTCTCAGATTCAATTCCCAGCGATGGCAGTTTTATTGTCACACTGTCTTTGATCTGGTGTAGAATTCACGTGACAATAAAATCGCGACAGATTAGCTACATATCACATGTCATGAAAATCAATAGCTAAAAAATTTTATACAGTAATTGGGTTCAAATAACATTCGAGCATTTTCGGGGATCGAGCGTTCGCGGTAGCCGGTCCATCAGCTTGGAACAATCTCCCTTCACACCTCAGATGCATAAATGATCCGACAGATTTCAGATCTAAACTGAAAACACATCTTTATCATATTTCATACCCAATTTAAACGTTTATACTTTGTTCTACTATACTTTTTAACCGATCGCGAAAATCAGACGCAGCGTTCTCATTTAGATTTTTAGATTTAAAACACGTCTTAATGCGCCCTTGAGGTGATTACATCACAAAAACGGCGCTATAAAAGTTAGCATATTATTATTATTTATTATTATAAGCAACGGGAAACTACCACATTAAAAGTCCAAGTGGCATCACAAGAACTAATAAAAATGTTTCGCTTGCTGCAAATTTATCGAAGAAGAAGTTCACTCTTTATTGTACATTCAGTCATATCAACATAAAACTAATAAAATGTACACACAAATTCAAATCGAACATTGAGCCAAAACATAACACGTAATTGAGGTAAGTATCACAAAAAGGCTAGATTCAACCTTGTCAACATTAAAAGCATCAAGGTAAAAACACAATGAGCGTGTAGAGTTTTCTTCGATTAATCATTCGAAGCGAACAAAACCATTTCTGTAGAAGGTACTAAGCCATCATATAACGTTTTCCCACAATGTGGTGGGTTTCTGTGTAGGCACTGTTTGGTCGGGTATACAAAATGCTTAAGACAACGCTAATGCGATCCAAAATCATAACAAAGGCATTCGTTTGAACACAAAACATTCAATAGCATTCGACTACGCTAGCACTCGGTCCCATAGACCCGTCGCAATTAATCCAGGCCAAGGTTTGCACCATGAGTGCTCCGCGCACAAAAGGCCAATTCATTTAAAAACGTCTCATAAACTGAGGTTTTCAAATCAAATTGCTTTTTTATGTTGAGGATGCGACTACATTATCCGTTGCATGAGATATCGTGCTCTGCAAAGAAAACATGACCAACGAGTCGGAGATTTCCGTTAGAATTCTTGTGCCGACGCGACCGCTTTGAGATGGCTTTCGTCTGGCGAAGCACAGCCAGCAAATTGAATATTGTTCTTGAAAAGTAAACATTCGTGTAGTCTTTAATGGCGCAGTTATTGTGGTGTGGTTAATGCTTTTTTTGCGGTGGGCCAGCGGAGTTGATTTTAATGAGCAGTATCCGTGCAATGTTCGAGTTCAAGTAACTCGGTGTTAACTTTCGTACTGCTGTTGAACAACGCTACGCAGACGATCAGTCGCCATCACATCATGGCCTAACGAGAAATACTGATTTTCGAGGAACGATTTCTACTGCAATTTTGATCTCTAGTATCTATGGTACATATAATTGCCATGTTATTGGGTATCAGCAACGTCTCTGCTCCCACTACATAACTAACTAACTAACCATCACGCCGTCTCCCCGAAGGGGTAGGCAGAAATAATGAACTGCCACACTTTTCTTTCCTGACATTTTTCTCTCGCTTCCTCAACATTCATACATCGTGTCATGCACGCGCGTCGATTTCTGACTCCTCACAAGGCCGACATTCAATAATTGATTTATTTGATCGTGCCACGTTTTCCTCGGTCTTCCTCTATTTCTAGCCCCGTTCACGCTGGAGCTAGAATTATTTGATTATTTACAATATTATTTATACTATTTATAATATTTGATTATTTAAAATATTTTCCTTATTTTTAATTTCTAAAATTTCAAGATTGTTCAAATTTATATTTATTTATTTCTTTCTGGTTCCATTAACATATAATTTTTTTACCATTCTTTCTTCATTCATTCTTTCCATATGTCCAAAATATCTTAATGATCCTTTCATTATTTTGTTCATGACACTATCATTCGCACCGCATTCACTTCTTATATTTTCATTCGACACTCTATCATACACAGAGTATCCACACATTCGTCTAAGAGATCTCATTTCTACTGCATTTATTCTATAATACTTTCATCCTTCTTTTGCCAGTTCCATGCTTCGCTTCCATACATTAGGGTCGGTAGAAGAACACCATTGTGCACTGCCATTCTACCTTTTTTGGATAGGTTTTTGTTTGCGATGACAACTTTAAGTGCACCATTCACTCTCACTACATTCTTTGTACATATTAATTTTACTATTAATAGTAATTGAAGTATAAAAAAACTCGCATTCTTCAACTATATCAATAAAAGGCAATGTTCGTAGATATGAGACTGATAGTTCGTAGATATGAGATGGGGTCAACCATAGACTGACATAGAAAATGTTTTTTTCTTTTAGATTTAGAAGAATTTTATCTATCCTAGTATGTAAATTTATTATCCCAACTTTCCTAGCATTTAATTTTAATTATATCATCATGTTGCGATTACCAATGTTAGCATAAGATTACTAACAAACCGCCATGTTACTAACAATTGTACTAACATGCTATTTTATGTAGTTGTCACGATACATGCCATGCCTAGTGTGACAACTAAAGTCCATATTTTTTTTGTCAAATTAATGTATAACATGTATAAGTAAAATAAATAAAAATAAATAAATAAATAGACTCGACAAATACTGAACCGATGGCGATGAAATTTTCACTATTTATTAATAATACTTCGGGAAAGGTTAAAAAAATTAATTTGATCTCAGAGGAGACCGCGTTCAGCAGACTAATTGCTCTTCCCACCGGTGTCACCAGAGGTAGGTAAGTTCTGGAGACCGGTAAGTAAAACAATCTATTGATGGTTGAGGTATGAGTTTTGTAAAACTCCATTATTAATTTATAATAGTAAACACGATTGTTTAGTGGTTTTCTTGGATTTAATTTATATAAATTCTCCTTGCTAGGGCATTCTCAAACTCCCTCGGTTACCTAACACTCCCTGAGTTTGATAATGCCCTCGCATGGCGAAACAAATTTGTCATAATTTATATAAATTAAATCCAAGTTAAACCACTTAACAATCGTGTTTACTATTATAAATTAAAACAATCTACGCTGTCGCTGTCGGAGATATCTATCAGGGACAAAAAGACCAACATCTTCCAGCAGGGCCGAGTTCTCGAAACATCCCCTGATTAATCCAAAGAAATGGGTTATGAGATCAAATCAAATCAGTTTATTAATTCAAAAGACATGACAAACAGCATAAATGTTTAAGGCATCTTTTGAATACAGGTAAAATATTATACACATACAACATAATACCAGTAACGCATTAGAGATGGTTCGACATTAGGAAGACAAGATACTTTCTAAAGTCGAGAGTGTTTGTCCCCTGAACGTACCTTCACTAATATGAAAGAAGTCGATCTCCGAGGTCGATCTCCACAATGGTGTTCTTATACCGACCCTTGTGTATGGAAGCGAAGCATGGAACTGGCAAAAGAAGGATTAAAGTAGAATAAATGCAGTAGAAACGAGATCTCTTAGACGAATGTGTGATACTCTGTGTATGATAGAGTGTCGAATGAAAATATAAAACAGTGAATGTGGTGCGAATGATGGTGTTATGAACAAAATAATGAAAGGATCATTAAGACGGCTTGGACACATGGAAAGAATGAATGAAGAAGAATGATAAAAAATTATATATTAACGATGTAAATGATCTAGAAATAGAGGAAGACCGAAGAAAAAGTGGCAAGATCAAATAAATCAAATATTAAATTTCGGCCACGCGAGGAGTCGACGCGCGTGAATGACACGATGTATGAATGTTGAGGATTCGAGAGAAATATGTCAGAAAAGAAAAAAAGTGGCAGTCCATTCTTTCTGCCTACCCCTCCGGGGAGACGGCGTGATGGTAAGTTAGTTAGTTGGTTTTATTTATTATACCCATTCAAACTATGTAATTTTTTTAATATATTTATTCTGAAATAATAACATAAAAAAACATGTTTAATTTGTGATTTAAAATATGAATCTTTGCGATTGTTGACTGTTATTGTTGACAGTTCGAAAAACAAAATAAAGTTGTCACCGCATTCCAAATTTGAACTGCAAATGAAGGAAATAACGGTGTATTGTCTATGCTAAGCATTGAACATCCGCGTTGTTACGGATCGTGGATAAGGTTTTATCGAAAATTACACTGCAGTAAATATAAAAAGATAAAAAAATACGTGCTCGAGGTATACTTTGATAGCATATCGTGTGAATTGTTTTCATTGCATTCAAATCGTTGATCTCAAAATTCGTATTAAATATAAAAGAATACCCCAAAAACAAAAAAAACATCTCATATGATAGATGGCGTTAGTATGTAGATTTTAAAAACTACCACGTAAAGAGTAGTCTTACAGATTAACATATATACAGCTTCCAAAAGTTTGTCAGACATGGTGGTCATAAGAAAAAAAAATGTGGAATGGGGAATGTTGTATTACATAAAGCGTGCGCTTAACCCAACCAATGACAGGTAGAGTAAGTCCTGTAAACACCTCGATCAACCATATTCTGTTTCCAATTTGCATCTTCGTCTCTATTGAGATACAATTAATTCTTGAAAAAAATATCTGTTTTTTTTAATGTATACAAATACTGGATTTTACCCATTGCGGGTTCATACTTTTTTTTTAAGGATTAATTGTATCTCAATAGAGACGAAGATGTAAATGCTATAGACATAGATGCTTAATGCTTACAAATAATCATAATAGATGGCGCTAGTGTAGATTGACCTAAAAAATGTGAAGTTATTTAACATAGTAAAATATACGAGTATACAAGTTCCAAAAATTTGTCAGACGTGGTGGTCGTAAGAAGGGCGGAATGGGGAATGTTGTAAACATAAAGTGATCGGCTTAACCCAACCAATGATAGGTCATAAGTCCTGTAAACGCCTAGACTACCATATACTGTTTCCAAAAAAAAAAACATCTTTCTGAATCTGTAAGGCACTTATTTGAACACTGCTATTTAAAAGTAACTAACCATCACATGGAAAACTCCAGGTGTTTATAAATAGGTGCATTCGCTCAATATGCAAGATCTATTGGCCCCAAACAAATGCCGTTCTCTGGACCATGGCAGGCGAAAAGCCAATTAGAGAACAAGTCGCTAGAAGCAAAAGGCAGTGGATCGGTCACACTCTGAGACGGAACCCAGCTTACATCGCTCAGGGCGCACTAGACTGGTCCCCTATGGGGAGAAAGAGGAAGCGAGGCAGACCTAGAGCCACCTGGAGAAGAGCCCTGCAGGACGAGGTTAAACAGGCCTCACTTGATGATGTTAGACATCAGAAATGCGATATAGTCGGGTGGAGAAGGTTCATTAAGCACCACGGAGGTGTGACAGGACAAAAAGAAGAAGAAGAACCATCGCATCGTCTCTCCGAAGGGGTAGGCAGAAAGAAAGAACTACTACACTTTTCCTTTCTGACGTACTTTTCTCGCTTCTTATATTTTCATTCAACACAGATTTTCGAAACATTCGTCTAAGACCTAGGTTCTCAAAGCGGGCGATAACGCCCCTTTGTGGGCGTTTGAGACTTTCAGGGGGGCAGTAGAAGACCCAGAAAAAATAGAGAGCGAGGGCCCAGAAAAAATAGAGAGAGATAAAAAAATATAGCCTAAACACGCTAATCATTTCTTCCTTTTCTTCGTTCGGTATTCTACCATAGTCGTTTTCAGATACATAAAAGATTGAATAATATTTTAAAATTCAACTATGTGTTTCTAAATATTTGGAATAACTGTAATGGGAGGGGGGCGTTGAACTTTTATTTTTCTTGTAAAGGGGGCGGTGGCCCAGAAAAGATTGGTAACCTATGCTAACAGATCTAATTTCTACTGCATTTATTCTACTATAATCCTTCTTTTACTAGTTCCATGCTTCGCTTCCATGCATAACGGTCGTTACAAGAACACAATTGTGCACTGCTTTTTTGCTTTTCTATGTAGATTTTTGTTTGCGATGAAACTTTAAGTGCACCATTCATTTTATTACCGGCCTAACTCTTTTTATAAATAAGATATCAAATATGTAAATAAGACATATTTGATTCTACGCGTATAAATAAGTGTCGAGATGATTGGATGGAAAATTTGTAAACACCAACCTGTTGACAAACACCAGAATGTTTCCTACGAATTGTTAGTCACGTACTGAGTCAAAGAACATGATGTTTATTCAGTAGACGGCGTAGTCCGATAGTAATGAAAACAATATAATTTGTTGACATTATTAGGAGGAAAAATAAACAGTTTGATGACCCCAATTAACGAATCAATCGATTTAAAAATAAAACGGTTTACCTTATTCGATATGTTTCCTTTTAGAAAAACAACAAATGAAAACTATAATATTTGTTTACAAACAAACAAATAAACACGTGGGCACTTTACTCCCCGATAGCCCACTACGTACTCCGCCAAACAAAATGGTCTGACGCAGGATGCTATCTCCTACCACAACTCCATCTAGGCACTGCTTCTCTTATCTTCCCCTCGGGAACAGACTTTTTTTATAAATACAATCCAAACCCTAACTGGTCTTCCATTCCTTGACAATAATGTAAGACTTTATACATAAATCTTAAACCCCCCCTCGCCCTCTTTCGGAGGGACACTCCGGGACACTCCATCATTAAACAACTACCAAATCACATATCCAACAATGTTTCCTACAGACGAAAGAGGAATAGCCATTAGAGCTGAACCTCTGTAAGCCAGAAGATCCAAGTCCAGAGAGAATAGACCGCCACACTACTCTTTCCTGACATACCTCTCAAGCTTCCTCCACATTCATACAACGAGTCATACACGCATGTCGATTCTTCCGACTTCTAGCATGACCAACCTTTAAAATTGGATTAATTTGGTCATGCCATGTTTTCCTCAGTCTATCTCGACTCCGTACTCCATTTACATCGTTAACGTATACTTTCTTAACCATTCTTTCTCCATCCATGCGCTCCATATGTCCGAACAAACCCAGATCAGAGATTTCAGATTTCATTAGAGATTTCGGATCTAAATTGAAAACCCATCTTTTTCATATTTCATACCCAATTTAAACATTTATACTTTGTTCTACTATACTTTTTAACCGATTGCGAATATCAGATGCAGCGTTCACATTTAGATTTAAAACACGTCTTAATGCGCCCTTGAGGTGATTACATCACAAAAACGGCGCTTCAAAAGTGAGCATATTATTATTATTATTATTATTTGTTTGCGCCCTAGTTGCGCCATCGCATGTCGCAAATTCGGCGCCAACGAAGTGTATAGGGTTAATGTAGTGTTTACGTTATATAAAAATACGTGTTATGGTATAAACTGCGCATACACGCGAGTAGATTACCTAGAAATGGTATGTATCAACGTTCACAGACCGTTTACCTAAATAATTACGGCTAGAACTCGTATCAAAGCAGGTGTTATCCAAGGTGGTTATTCAGACGAACGAGGATAAATTTATTATGTAAATACTGTTTTTTGTACGGAATCTACAGTTTTTTAAACTTTGAATGTTATCAAATGAATTGCATTAAACGTGTAACAAAATTTCAACACTTGGACTTGGACCTTCTGGCATTCCTACAGAGGTTATTCCTTTTTAGTTCTCTTGTAAATATTAATATAAATGAAATGTGAGATATGAGAGTTTGAGGATATTATAAGATGGACGGGTACGGTCATGTTCAAAGAATGGACACCACCAGACTCCCCTATATTGCATTGCATAATCAGCCTCATGGGACTCGTCCTCATGGAAGACCTCGTAAAATTGTTAGCATTTAGTGTATTTGTATCTTGATTTTTATTCTGCTTGATATAATGTTTTTGTGTTTATAATAATTGTGTGTTCTGTCATGAATATGTATTATAATAAATGTAATTATTTTAAGTCCCAAAATGAGTTTATTGTAACTCATGCTTTGTAATGTATTTTTTATATAAATAAATAAAAATAAAAATAAATGGAAGGACAGCTAGGAGTCTACCTCACAGGAGGAACAACACTCCGGAGAACAGATCACATAGGTCTACAACAAGGAAGAAGAAGTTTTTATTTATTTAGGGTAACAACGATTGTAATACACGATTGTAATACACATATAAAACACGTAGAAATAATAAAAGAGGGCAAATTACATGCTACCACAAATGTAAATAGAAAAATAATGTATTGTTTCTTAAGGCCGTGCCACACTGTTTGAAACAAACACTCCACAGGGGTGACCTTGGTGGAGAGCTGTGGAGCCCACGGTTAGTGTAGCGTCCACACACTGTTGTAAACAAGCTCTCCACACGTGGAATGCGTGTTGAAACGCGCGTCCGTCCACAAAGTTTGTTGAAGGTCAAACGAATTTTGGTTTCAAACAGTGTGGCACGGCCTTACACAGTCTACACAGTTTTAAACCGCCGGTGGAGACCGAAGTGGAGAGCTTGTTTAAAACAGTGTGGCCCGCCTTTTAATTATTAATACGTTTTCATTCGTATTCATCTTTCATATTAAAGAATTAATACGAATGAAAACGTCTGTTTTCTAGAAGTTTTGTTATGATTTTTGGAAATGACATGTTTCGCCTGTCTTAGGTATTATTAATTTTTTGTCATTTGATAATACCACACAGGCTGTGTGTTACTTTTATTAATGAATTAATCAATTTAAGTAAAGAGCATTAATGATTTGTTATCGCTAAGTTAATGGTCAAAAATTTATAAACTTAAGTAGGTACTTATATTCATTATTTATTTGATTCCAGAATAGGTTTTGATTCAAAATTTCTTACGCAAGCCAGGCTTCTAGGCTTCTATAGGAGTACCGCCACTGCACACAACATATATAGGTGCATACCTGCCAGCAGGGTGTTTTACCGCGGCACTTCCAGTTATTCGAATAATATATTACCTATGTATTTTGTAAATCATAAGTAGTATCGTTATCTGCCAAATTGTGTGATGGGGTGCTCAGAGGAATGCGTTGACGTCAATAAACCACTGCAGATCCAACGAGGTATAATAATATTTATCATTTTTGATAAAACGAACCACGTGACGTAATAAAGCATTATCTTCAAACCAAAAGAGGAAACCGCATGTAAAATGTGATTATATTTTATAACATTGAAGTTAAACATTAATATACAAAAATGAACGGAATAAACAGATAATATAATGTATAAACACAACAAGCAGTCATGATAAGATTTCAGCTTATAATGTATTTTATATACACGTGTTACAAAGGAAAATTTATAATAAAAATAAATAAACCATAAATGTGTTTTTAAGATACTCAAATGATTTTACTGAAATCTCTTGATGGAAGTTCATTTTAAATAATAATTAAATAAAACGATGTTTTAAGCGTTAATAAAATAAAACAAAACAAGACCAGTCTGTCGATGCCAGCGAGACTGGCGAAACCGGTCGCTGTCGAAACAATGACAAAAGTGGAAGTAGTTAAAAAAACATCGTTTTATTTAATTATTACATAAATGTGTACCTATTTACTGGGCCGGGTTATTTCATTTTTCATTTATTTAGGCAGAATTATTATGCTAGTGCACAAGGGTGTTCTTGTACCGACCCTTATGTATGGAAGTGAAGCATGAAACTGACGAAAGAAGGAATAATTAATGCAGTAGAAATGAGATCTCTTATGTGTAGAAAATCTGTGTATGATAGAGTGTCAAATGCAAATATAAGAAGTGAATGCGGTGCGAATGAAAGTGTTATGAATAAAATAATGAAAGGGTCGTTGTTAAGATGGTTTGGACACATAAGAATGAGCGAATACAGAATGGTGAAGAAGGTATATGTAAACGACGTGAACGGAGCTAGAAATAGAGGAAGGCCGAGGAAAACTAAATCAAATATTAAATGTCAGTCACGTGAGGATTCGAAGAAATCGACGTGCGTGCATGACTTCATTCGCTTCTTATATTTTCATTCGACACTACCATACACAGGGTAACCACACATTCATCCAAGAGAATCATTTCTACTGCATTTATTCTACTTTCATCCTTCTTTTGCTAGTTCCATGCTTCTCTTTCATACATTGATGTAATATAGTTTTTGTAATAACCCTACATCATATTTGTATCCGTATACGTCATTAAGTTTCAAATATTATACACACCATCCAAACAGTTACAATATACAATATCAGCAAAAGCTACATATTTGCAAGTAAATATAATATGTTATAATGCATAACAGCGTCATAGCTTATTATACTTACAAGCCGAGTGCAAAGATAAGCAAGTAATGAATAGTATAATATAAGCATAACAAGAATAGGGACAATAAGCATTTGTTAGTGGAAAGCATAAAATAAGAATTGGACTAAGCTGGGCAGCTTTCGGAAACATGAGTTACATCCTTAAAAACCGGAAAATACCGATCAACCTGAAACGAAAAGTCTATGAAGCCTGTGTTCTGCCAGTTGGTACTTATTGTCTTGAAACTGTTACATTGTCCAAACAAAGTGCCGAGAAACTACGAGTGACCCAAAGAGCCATGGAAAGAGCCATGTAAGGAATAAGCCTAAGAGACAGAGTCAGAAACGATACGGTGAGAGAAAAAACAAAGGTCACTGACATCATCCACCGGGTGGCGAATCTAAAATGGTAATAGGCAGGTCACGTAGCCAGAAGCTCAGATGAAAAATACACAAGAAGATTGCTGACTTGGAGACCGTGGACGGCAAAGAGAAGTGCAGGGCGACCGAAACTGCGGTGGAAGGATGATCTGAACAGACACGTCGGAATAACCTGGATACAGTATGCACAGGACAGAGTGACATGGAAGCGAATGAAGGAGGCCTTTTCCAGGAGTGGACGGGAATAGACTGAGGAAGAAGAAGAAGAAAAAGTGGAAAGCAAAGTAAGGATCTACAAAACATACATCAGACCCATACTGATTTGGGATACGTTCACACCGAAGTGTTAGTTACTCGCTACCCAATGTAAGCTAGAAACAGTAAACTAATCACCGACAATAAACTCCTGATATACAAAACGGTCATAAGGCCGTTCTTTACTTACGCAGCCACAATCTGGGGCTATGCAGCATCGAGTCACATACGAAAACTCCAAATCCTGCAAAACAAGGCTATCCGTGTATCGCTTGGTGCACCTTCATGAACTAGGATCACACAACTGCACCTAGAATCGGGAATCCCGATGATAATTGAATTCATTCTGAATCTTGCCGAACGTTTTTACAAAGGACTCCCTTCACATCCTAACCCCACAATAAAATACCTCTCAATTACGACCCAAACACCTCATAAACCAACAACCCACCAAATCACCTTCCAACAATGTTCCTATCAGACGTAAGAGGAATAGCCACAATAGCTGAACCTCTGTAAGCCAGAAGATCCAAGTCCAAGTGATTAAGCTTTTATTAAATATTTACTTTTGTTAATGAATTAATCAATTTAAGTTAAGAGTATTAATGATTTGTTATTACAAAGTTAACGGTCAAAAATGTAAAAACTTAAGTATTTTCATTACTTATTTGATTCTGGACAAGTAATTAGCAAATTTTACTCAGTTTAAAAATAAATAAATATTCGGTTTGAAAATATTGGACTTGGACTTGGACCTGGATCTTCTGGCTTACAGAGGTTCAGCTCTAATGGCTATTACTCTTACGTCTGTAGGAAACGTTTTTGGAATGTGATTTGGTAGTTGTTTTATGATGGGATTAAATGTATGGCCCGGAGTGTCCCTCCGAAAGAGGGCGAGGGGGGATGTAAGGTTTATGATAAAGTCGTGCATTATTGTCAAGGAATAAATATATTTGATATCATTAGCTCTGTTATCACAAATTATAATATTAGTGCCCTTTACTTTAATTGATAAATTCATAAATTAAAGTAATTATAGAAACTTAATCAATCGACCGTCAATACTTTTTATTTTTCACTTTACATGATCAATATGATTGTCAATATCATATTGTATTGTCAATATTATTGATCGTGTAAGGGACGCTTAACAGTGACTTTTCCAAGCTTGAATCTGCCGTGGAAAGGCACCAGCTCTCCTCTAACTAATTATTTCATGATGTTGCTATCGAAATAATTTCATTCGTGAATATTAATTACAATTGCTACCCGTTACATTTCATCTCGCATACTCGTATAATATATTTGACACAATTTGAAATACCTCATGACAATAAAGTACCCGGAAATTGAAACTAAGTTTGTAGGTCTGTCCTTAATAATTATGTCAAAAATGAATACGATCTGTCGACCAGTTTGTTTACAGCAGCTGGTTGAATGAGTATGCCTCAAGAGTGCGTCACGGTTTTTAAAATGAATAAAAATATTGGACAAAAATGTGTCTCAAATTTTGTGTTTTCAACAGAATTTCTTTTGCGGAATCGTTGCGAATGGTATGAAAGGTTTATGGTGAATCAAATTTATCAATAACCCAAGCCTACGATTGATACAAAGCATTTTTACTTTCATTTTCAGACGGTCGGGAAACCGTCGAAAATTTGCCTCGTTTTGGTCGACCTTCGACCTTTAACACTGATGATAACATTAAACAACTGAAAGAAATTGTGCTCAAAATCGTTATGTGAGTATTAAAGAGGTAGCATGAGACCTGAACATTTCCCCTGAGTCAATTAGTTTGATTTTTGTGGAAAATTTGGGCGTGTGACTCATCGCTACTCAACTTGTTCCGAAGCAGTTGAGTTTTTTTCAAAAACGGTACCGTGAAAAGGTCTCTTTGGACATGCTTGATACTGTGAATTCTGGTCTGGTAATGGAACTCTGAGACATGGGTTTATGAGTATGACATGCAAACAAGTCACCAATCATCGGAATGGTCGGAGAAAAACAAGCCGAAACCGAAAAAAACACGCCAAATTTGCTCAAATATCAAAGTGATGCTCATCGTTTTTTTCGATATTTGCGATGTGGTCAATCATGGATTCATTCCAGAGGAACAAACATTCAATAAGAAATACTATTTCGTCGTATTTAGACGTTTGTGTGAAAAAATCTGTCAGAAACGGCCAGAACTGCGGAAAAACAATTCATGGATTTTGCACGACGATAATGCGCCATCGCGCAGAACCACAATTGTGACCGAATTCAAGACCAAAAACGTGATAAATATCATCGATCAACCATCATTTTCTCCCGATTTGGCTCTGTGTGACTTTGTTCTTTTCCCAAAAATTAAATTTCCGTTCCGTGGAACCCGTTTCCAGTCGATTGAAGCCATCAAATAAAATTCGTGGAAGGTGTTAAGGCCATACCAGAAAATGGCTACCACAAAGGTTTCGAAGAGTGGAAGAAATGCTGGCATATGTGTATTTCATTCAATGGAAAATATTTTGAAGGCAACAAAACAAATATCGATTAATAATGAAATATTTAGCGTTTTAGTTACAATTTCCGGGTAGGTACTTTGTTGGCATCGTAGTATACTCGTATCTCCTTAAAATCAAAAGCAGTAACGAGACGTGAAAAAATAATATAAGAAAGGCTTGTAAAAATACATTTTAAAGTGGCGTTAGTAGAGCGCGAGATTGCGGAAGACCGAATAAACATGATATCAACTAACAAATCAAACCCCAAAAGTTGGTCATGTGTCATGAAAAATTACTCAACA
This sequence comes from Lepidostoma basale, assembly GCA_022606425.2. Lineage (NCBI taxonomy): Eukaryota > Metazoa > Arthropoda > Insecta > Trichoptera > Lepidostomatidae > Lepidostoma > Lepidostoma basale. The sequence continues at coordinate 1,376,665 of JAHDVF020001077.1, read as the reverse complement.
CACAATTTATCCGCGCGAAAGAAGCCAATGAATCATTTCAGTACATAATATTTCAGCTATTCCTATCTATCTGCCTACTTACCAATAAAATAAACAATTTACTGGTATCTTAAAGAGTTGAATAGTCTCTTCTTTCCCTTTGTCATTTCCCATCATCTGGGGTCGGCCCTCCTCGTACGTAAACGCCAAACATTTCTATTTTGACTCATCTCCACTGTCAGGTTCTCGCGTTGGAGCTCCTTTTTCATGTTGGCCCACCATGTTGCCATTGGGCTACCTCTTCTTATTGGTTTTGTGGAAATGCTGAGGGCTTTTTGGACAATGTGTTCGCTGTCTCTTCGCATCACATGACCGTACCACCGGAGTCGAGATTCTCTTATTTTTTCCGTTATTGGGGCAACCTTAAAGCTACCCCTCTCGTATTCCCTCCTTACGTGGTCCAGTCCTTGTGACGCCTCCAGCCCACCTCAGTATTTTCATCTCGGCAGCGTGGACTCTACGTTCGTAGACTTTTTTGTTGGTCCAGCACTCTGCTCCATATAGCATGGCGGGCCTCACTGCAGTCTTGTAGACTCTGCCCTTAATCCCGAATAGAATTTTTTGATCACACAGGATACCAGATAAGAGAACTTTACTTGAGCAAGGCGGTGTTTGACATCAGTGTCTACGTTGGCGTCTGCAGTAAGGACCGACCCGAGATACTTAAATTAAGTTATGAGTTACTTAAATTAAGTTATTAGTTACTTAAATTAAGATGCTTAAATTAAGACCCGAGATAATTAAAGAGAGTTGAATACTATAAAATTAAAATGTTATTCGATGAACATTTCAATTTAAGATTTTATATTTGAAATGATGATGTGATGTTACATCATCATTGACGCCGTATTTTATGAAATTTAAAATAATCACGTACAAAATCCCAATTTAAAAGAAACATGATTTTAAAATTGATATGCATTAGACCAATATTGACATACGACGTTGAAGCAATGGCAAACACAATCAGGACCAAATATTGAGGACTTCCTAGACGAAGACACTGAGGATGACAGCAGGCAAAACTCTTATAGATCGCATGACATCATGATAATAGAGATATGCTAGGCTGAGGAAATCGTAAGATGGAGTAGACAGCGAAGGAGGGACTGGTGCAGCCATGTCAAAAAAATGGACACAACCAGACTCCCGTATATTGCACTAAATAATTAGCCTCACGGGACTCGTCCTCATGGAAAACCTCCCAAAATATGGAAGAACAGATAGGAAATCCAACTATAAGGAGGAGCAGCCCCCTGGTAAACAGACTACATAGGTCTATAGTAAGGAAGAAGAAAAACATACTGTGATATTTTGTTCAAAATAGCATACAAATATAAAATTAAATATTTTATTTAATTGTTACATAATTTTTGCTGAATTTTCGTGAAAATTTATATACCTACTCGTATGCGAGTTGTTGTTGTTGAATTGTTTTAAAAAAATACAAAAATATAGAAAGATACCGACTGAAGCAAAGGAAGGGTGAAAGTAGGATAAATGCCGTAGAAATGAGGTCACTAAAAAGAAAATACAGAAAAACAATGTATGATAGAATATCTAATGATGAAGTAAGAAAGGAATGCAAGGCGGATAAATGCGTGATAAATAAAATAAAGAAAGGGTCACTAAGATGGTTTGGACATATGGAACGAATGGATGAGGGGAAAATAGTTAAAAAGATATATACAAGTAGTGTGAATGGGAAAAGAAGTCGAGGAAGGCCAAGGAAGATATGGCATTACCAAATTAATCAATTACTGAAAGGCGGCCATGTTCGGAATAGGAACAATCAACGAGCGTGCATGTCACGATGTGTGAAATGTAAAAGAGGCGCGAGAGTTATGTCAGGATAGAACAATGTGGCGATCCATCCTCTCTGTCTACCCCTCCGGAGAAACGACGTGATGGTTAGTTAAAAAAATACAAAATTATCATGTGAAAAAAAAACATATCAAATTACTATACGTAGTGCCAATGGTGATGATACAATTCGAGCCTTTTTGTGAAAGTCGAAGTACTCATTTATTAAATCAAGTTTTCCTAGTTAAAAAATTCGTGAAACTCTTCAATGTTTTTCTTTACATTTTACATCAAACCTAATTAAAAATCTTGATTACTCACTAATTAAGGACTGCTCATTACAAAAATGACAGGTATCACAAATGTCAAAAAAGAATTTTGATCTCAATTGGTGTTAAATGTAAAGACCTATAACTGTGCAAAGGTGCAAAGTGATTGAATAATATAGTGTAGTTCAAACTCCACCCGTGCTTCATGACACATTTGACAATAAACAGTTATTTTGTTTCGATTTCTTTGTTTTATGTTTAAACCATTTAGAACCTGTATAACCAGCCTTCAATTGTAAACCAAAGAAAATACTATTATATCAACTGATGAATTAATCTGTGAATTTATATAACATAGTAGTTGTTATATAAGTTTAGAGCAAGTAGTTGAGTTCGTGTATTTAGGTAGTATGTTTACAAGAGATGGGCGAGTGGAGATGGATATTGAAAGAATGGTTGGGGCAGGCAACATAGTGAATGGTGCACTTAAAGTTGTCATCACATCCAAAAAAGCTAGAATGGCAGTGCACAATGGTGTTCTTCTACCGACCTTTATGTATGGAAGCGAAGCATGGAACTGGCAAAATATGGATGAAACTAGAATAAATGCAGTAGAAATGAGATCTCTTAGACGTATGTGTGGATACTACGCGAAAATCAGATGCAGCGTTCGCATTTTTATATTTAAAACACGTCTTAATGCGCCCTTGAGGTCAACATCACAAAAACGGCGCTATAAAAGTTAGCATTATTATTATGATAGAGTGTCGAATGAAAATATAAGAAGTGAATGCGGTGCGAATGATGGTCTTATGAACAAAATAATGAAAGGAACATTAAGATGGTTTTGGACATATGGAAAGAATGAATGAAGAAAGAATGGTAAAAAAATTATATGTTAACGATTAAAATGGAACCAGAAATAGAGGAAGATCGCGGAAAACGTGGCACGATCAAATAAATCAAATATTGAATGTCGGCCACGTGAGGAGTCAGAGAAATCGACGCGCGTGCATGACACGATGTATGAATGTTGAGGAACCGAGAGTAATATGTCAGGAAAGAAAAGTGTGGCAGTCCATTATTTCTGCCTATCCCTTTGGGGAGGCGTGATGGTTAGTTAGTTAGTTAGTTTAGTAGTTTAACTGGAACACTATATAGGTACATGTTTAGGTATTGTGCGCAATGCTACGGAAGTGTGTAATTGAGATGGATCAATCATGTTTGTACTCAAATACGTTCTATATTGATCGATTGAACTAAAATTGATCCATATTGGTTTTATATAAAGGGCAATCGAATGGGTTTATCAATAAGTGGAAGTATGCATTTAGTTAACATTTTGTTTGGAGTAATAGCAGTGGCGTGCCTAGGGTCAACCAGTAAGGCAGGCCAAGGAATTATTAATAAATATTCGTAAAGAAATCAAATAATTTTTCTTTTCATAACATTTCTGTACATAACGTTAATGACAGATAACATTCTGACAATAGAAATGAAGTTCGTTACACATTGAATAGTAACATACTTCAGAATGATAAAGCCCGGCTTCAAATCCATACAAACAATTGTATACATCTTCTGGTATATATGCACCTATCTATATGATTACAAACCAAAAATACATAAGTGCGACAAAGACCCATTTACATTTTGCAAGCCCAATATGAAACCCATCGAAAACATGAAACAAAACATATTGACGTAGGCGATTTCGCGGGCGTCTCACCTACGGTACGTATGAGTGAAATAAAATACGGCGCGTATGAGTGAAACAAAACATACACGTAGGTCATTTCTGCTCATTCATTTCCAACTCAATGAATTAAATCGCTTTAATGTCCTCGCGCGAAATTCAAAATCTTATTTTATTCGTAGACGGCTCAAACGCGCAAAAACATTGTTTCAATATAGATTTTTTAAGGCAAGCCCGGCTTCTCGGCTTGTATGGAATTACCGCCACTGAGTAATAGATAAGTACATATTTGAAATTGATGATTTTTACGATGATGAAACTCTGGGAAAAATTACAAGAATTAATTTAGACAGAAAGTTGATCCAATAGCCCGGTAAAAAATTGAAAAATGGAACATTTTGATACGACCTTTGAAGCAATGTCCAAATTCTCATTCGTTTTGTTAACCAACTAACCATCACGCCGTCTCCCCGAATTTCTATGAATAATTTTAGATCATCGGCAAATAAAATAAAAAACGAGAGGTTTATCATCTTCGCAATATCATTTATGAAGATGGTGAAGTGGGGTGGGCCTAGGTTTGAACCTTGTGGCACCCCTGAATTTACAAGAAGAGGTTACGATTGAAAAAATCCGTATGAGACGAATTGTTTTCTCTCCTCGAGATAACAAATGAAAAACATAATTAACTGAGATTTGAAATAGCTTTGCTATAAGAATATCGTGGTTCACAGTATCAAAAGCCTTTGAGAAATCATTATATTAACAATCAACAACAATAACAACAAACCATCACGCCGTTTCCCCGCAGGGGTAGACAGAGAGAATGGATCGCCACACTACTCTATCCTGACATGCCTCTCTAGCTTCCTCCACATTCATACAGCGAGTCGTACACGCACGTCGATTCGTCCGGCTTCTGACATGACCAACCTTTAAAATTTGATTTATTTGGTCTTGCCATGTTTTCCTCGGTCTACCTCGACTCCGTACTCCATTAACATCGTTGACGTATACTTTTTTTAACCATTCTTTCTTCACCCATGCGCTACATATGTCCGAACCAACGCAGCGATCTTTCATAATTTTGTTCATAATAGTTTCTTATAAATCCTGCAAAATAAGGCTATCCGTTTATCGCTTGGTGCGCCTTCATGGACCAGGATCACACAACTGCACCTAGAATCGGGAATCCCGATGATAGATGAATTCATTCTGAAACTTGCCGAACGATTTTACAAAGGACTCCCTTCACATCCTAACCCCACAATAAAAGACCTCTCAAATTACGACCCAAACACCTCCAGCCGCCACAAGCGCCCAAAATCGATCCTCCTTCAGAGGAACACTCCGGGCCACACAAATCATGCTCCCGCATAAACTAACAACCCACCAAATCACCTTCCAACAATGTTCCCAACAGACGTAAGAGGAATAGACACATGAGCTGAACCTTTGTAAGCCAGAAGATCCAAGTCCAAGTCCAAGTAGAAAGGAATGTAGAGCGAAAGAAGGTATTATATTAACAGTCAACTTTGTGAATACAATGAGATTACAATATTTTTTTGTGAATGTATACTTATACTTGTATACGAATACTGGATTTCACCCACCGTGGGTTATCAATTCATGATTTAATTGTATCTCAATAGAGACGAAGATGCAAATTGGAAACTGAATATGGTTCTCCAGGCGGCTTCTAACAATGCGCTAATGGCGGGGTAGCCATTCGCATTGAAGTTAAAAAGATGTTCTGCTTAATGCTTAATAAACATAAATCTCCATAGATGGCATTAGTATGTAGATTATATATAGAGTAATCTTAAAAAGATTAACATATGTAATCAAAATCTTCATAGATGGCACATTGAAACTGACATGTGAAACCTGGCATAGATTTGTAACATATATACAACTTCCGGAATGGGGAATGTTGTAATTACATAAAGCGTGCGCTTAACCCAACCAATGACAGGTCATAAGTCCTGTAAACACCTTGATCAACCATATTCAGTTTCCAATTTGCATCTTCGTCTCTATTGAGATACAATTAAACCATGAGATTAGTTTCAGTAGAGTGCTCGTTCCTAGACCTATATTGTTCTGTTATAATATAGGGGTCGACTATAGGAAATAAAATAAAAATGTGCAAAATAGATTCAAATAGCATGGCTGGAGCTGCAGAAGATTCTAGTCCAAGCCCGACCAAGCAGTTTTGTTTTAAAAAGTCATTGAATACAATTCGTCACCGTATTATTGACGGATGTAGATTAAAAATTCCACAATGTGATAATAGTCTCAAGTGTATTGCCGATAATAGTTTGCAGATTAGCTTATATTGCGATTTGAGATCGTAAACAAGCCATTTGCAGTCGTAAGAGGTATAGGATCACATTCAACGCGGAGGAAGAATATTGCTGGAGGAAGCATTTATTATTATTATTATTATTATTATTATTATTTTGTTCAATCGCTCTTAACATCATGACAGCATGAAAAAAAAATCACGCTGTTTCCCCGCAGGGGTAGGCAGAGAGAATGGACCGCCACACTACTCTATCCTGGCAAACCTCTCTAGCTTCCTCCACATTCATACAACGAGTCATACACGCACGTCGATTCCTCCGACTTCTAACATGACCAACCTTTAAAATTTAATTAATTTGGTCATGCCATGTTTTCCTCGGTCTGCCTCGATTTCGTACCCCATTTACATCATTAACGTATACTTTCTTAACCATTCTTTCTCCATCCATGCGTTCCATTGAAGCAAATCGATGTAAATGGTATTATAGCTATCATAGTGATTCTCGTGACATGTGACAAGTAGCTAATCTATCGCCATTTTATTGTCACGTGAATTCTACCCCAGACCAAAGACAGTGTGACAATCACACTGCCCTCGCCAGGAATCGAACCCGGAACCTTCGGTATGCCAGTCAATGCACTTGCCACGAAGGTCGTCCGAATTTTTATGAATTAAAATACTGTTTTTTCCTCTTTTGAGTTTATTTTTCTCGTCATATTTCGACTCGTATACACCTTCATCATCGGGTGAACGATATAAACAGTTTATCTCGTTCTCTCTATGATGAGGGTGTAAGCCTTCGAAACATGTCGAGAAAAATAAACACAAAAGTGGGAAAAAAAACAGTGGTTTAATTCATTAAAATTCGTCTTTATGGAAGTCCACAGTGTTAACGCCTATAAATTTATCTAAAATTAAAATGAAAATTTTATAATTTCACCCTAAAGGTTATTAAAGACTAGTCATTAAAGATTGTTAGAATAAATATTAAAAATAATATAAACTTATAAACTTTTAAATTTACAACACTGTTATAAAATTACTTTTTTTATTAAACACTTTTTCAGAATGTCGAGATAGTGGTTTCGCCAACTGATGTTGGCATCATCAGGTGGTAAAAATAAACATTCTGAAAGAGTGTATAATAAAAAAAAGTGATATTATAAAAGTGTAGTAAATTTAATAGTTAATAATTTTGAAGTTTGATAGTGTTTCGGCCAAAACAATGGACTACATAATTTTATAAAAAATAATACAATAAATATAAACGAATGGATGATAAAAAAAAATGGTAACACAAGCCAGTGTGAATGGAAAGATAAGCCGGGGACGGCCGAGGAAAACATGACATGAGCAAATTAAACAACAATACGATAAATATAAATACTCAAGAAGTGAATGCGATGCGAATGAATGCGTTATGAACAAAATAATGAAGCGGTTATTAAGATGGTTTGGACACATGGAAAGAATGAATGAAGACAGAATGGTGAGGAAATAATATATGTTAACGATGTAAACGGAACAAGCAATAAAGGAAGATGGAAGAAAACGTGGCACGATCAAATCAATCAGATCTTAAATATCGGACACGTGAAAAGTCGGATAAATCGACGGGCGTGTATGACACGACGTATGAATGTTGAGGAATCGAGAGAAGTATGCCAGGAAAGAACAGCGTGGTGATCCATTATTTCAGCCTACTCCTTTTTTTTGTATACAACAGCTCGTTTGAACCCAATTACTGTATACAATATATTTTAGCTATTATATTGATTCTCATGACATGTGATAGGTAGCCAATCTATCGCCATTTTATTGTCACGTGAATTCTACACCAGACCAAAGGCAGTGTGACAATCACACTGCCATCGCCGGGAATCGAACCCGGGACCTTCTGTATGAAAGTCAAAGCTCTTACCACTCTGCCACTAAGGTCGACCTTCTTTGGGTAGACAGCGTGATAGTTCATTTTAAAATTAAGTGCATTGAATAAGATTGTCACAGCCGAAAGTAAATTAATATGTAATTATATAATATTTATATAGATATGCTATTATATTTTGTTTTCTGAATTTCAAATGTATTTTTTTTTTTAAATAAGGCCTAACCAGCAAATTTCAACCTCGCTCGTTATAATGCATATATGTTAGCCTATCGCCATACGGGCAATGTTATAAGTGTTATTACAGTTAGGGCAAACGAACTGATAAAGTTAACAACGTTATTGCAGACCAACACATTTAATAATATTTTCGTCGTGTCAATACTTACACCAACAGACGTGAAATTGCGCGCTTTCCACGTGACAAATGTCACAATAAACACAATTTCATTTTTAGAATAGAGCACATAAATGGAACGCAAAAAAAAGTACTTACCTGATTTATAATCGAAACTATTACATTCAAATCTGAACGTACCTACGCAATAATATGCGAGAGTTGCACCTACCTAACACCAGTGTAACACAGTCATTTCTTAATCATACATTACTCATTCTACTATAGATGTGTCATTGTTTCGCAATCGTTACAAATAAAAACAATAATATTATCATTATTTTTCCGGGTAAAAATAGACTTGAAAACAAACAACAGACGTGCGCAGGTCACAAATATAAGTTTCTTGACCCCATTTTCACAGATATCTCAGATTTTAAGCGCAGAAAAAGTAAAGATCGTTCTTTAAATGATGAAGGTATAAAACCCTTCGAAATATTTTGAAAACAATCAACTCAAAAGTAACAAAAAAGGGTCTCCAATCATTATATAATTCCAGAGTTAACGAAATAAGTTTATAATAAAAATAAAAAGTGTTAATTAAATTTATTTTGAAATTTCGTTATTTTGAAACATGAAGATTTTGGCATATACTATATTTTTAAAATAGAGATAACTAACCAACTTACCATTACACCACCTTACCATGTTTCTCTCGCTTCCTCAACATTCATACATCGTGTCATGCACGCGCGTCGATTTCTCTGACTCCTCACGTGGCCGACATTCAATATTTGATTTATTTGATCGTGCCACGTTTTCCTCGGTCTTCCTCTATTTCTAGTTCAATTTACATCGTTAACATATACTTTTTTACCATTTTATCATCATTCATTCTTTCCATGTGTCCAAACCATCTTAATAATCCTTTCATTCTTTTGTTAATAACACCATCGTTCGCACCGCATTCACTTATTATATTTTCATTCGACACTTTATTATACACAGAGTACCACACATTCGTTTAAGAGATCTCATTTCTTTCAGAAGAAGGGTGAGAGCAGAATAAATGCAAAATAAATAAATGGTATAGATGAGGTCCCTAAGACGTATGTGTGTAGAACGATAAATGACAGAATCTCAAATGCTGATATAAGAAAGGAATGTAGAGCAGAAGAAGGTATTATGAACAAAATTATGAAAGGATCCCTGCGTTGGTTCGGACATTCCCTTCACATCCCAACCCCACAATAAAAGACCTCTCTAATTACGACCCAAACACTTCCAGCCGCCACAAGCGCCCAAAATCGATTCTCCTTCAGAGGAACACTCCGGGCCACACAAATCATGCCCCCGAATAAACTAACAACCCACCAAATCACCTTCCAACAATGTTCCCATCAGACGTAAGAGGAATAGCCACATGAGCTGAACCTCTGTAAGCCAGAAGATCCAAGTCCAAGTCCAAGTGGTTCGGACATATGGAGCGCATGGATAGAGAAAGAATGGTTAAGAAAATGTCATTCATATAAAATATAATAAAACTTCTAGAAAATAGACTTTTTCATTCGTATTAATTATTCATGCTTCGCTTCTATAGGTATATAAGGTTTGGAACCTGAACTTCATTGTAAATGGTTGTTTTCATTTGTTATTTTACGTACTCATGTAAAGTACATATGCAGACATAAAAACAAAAAACAACCTCATTTTTTTATCGAAAAATGTATTATCTATCAAATTTGAACTGCTCTTGGTATAATATTTACCTACCTGCTTCAAGTAGTATAACCTTCAGATAAAAAAATAATAAGGCGTAAATACATTTTTTCTGCGTAGAACTATTGATGGACCTCGTTGCGTAGAATACGTATTTAAAAATAACTGCTATTATATGACGATGCGCGTATTTACATCTCAGTAATAAAATCAATAGCAATCTAAAAATGTAACACCATATTTTTATTGACACATTTTAAAACGCCATTTCAATATTTGAACGAATAATAAAATGGTTTTGTTGTACCGAACTTCATTTATGTAGGTGTATCGTGGAACTAGCTATTCTATCCTGACACACCTCTCTAGCTTCCTCCACATCAGTGGCGTCCCTAGGGTCAACCAGTCAAGCCAAGCCAAGTTAGGCAAGCCCATCCGACTTTTTGTATTATAATATTAGTAGAGGGTTACGATAATGTATTTTTCCGGATTGAAAGAGTTTTATCTTTCTAAATTAATTTATTTTAATAATAATAATAATAAATTGGATAATTTATAAAGCGCCATTTTTATGAATTACTCATCTCAAGGGCGCTGTAGAAGATGCTCCGTTTTCTCAACTAGATAATAATAATAATAATAATAATGATAAAAAAATATATAAACATATTTAGTATGAGGGCTGCACCTGACGAAGTCGATCAGCCCTTCCTGTCAGGAAATGATAATTTGAAAAGGTGCGTTTTGAGTCTCGATCTAAACTCTGATTGATTCTCAATGCACTTAAGGTCTGCTGGAAGACTGTTCCAGGCTGAAGGGCCGGCTACCGCGAAGGCTCAGTCGCCAAAGTTTGTGCTTGGACAGCGTTTTGGCACAGTCAATCTACCGATCGCAGAAGACTTAGCTGATCGCAATGTAGACTGTTTAGCATTCAGGTTCTCGTTGATGCAGAGTTCAGATATATAAGCTGGTGCCATTCCATGCAACGCCTTATAGACCGTCCAGCAGAGCTTGTATTGTATCCTTTCTGGACATTTCAGCCAGTGGAGCTCCTTAAGATGCTGTGTTATGTGACAACTCTTTGGCACACCCCTTATCAGTCTTGCTGCTGCATTGAATGCAGACTGGAGTTTATTTGTTTAGCTGTTTGGAGATGTTGGCGTAGACACCATTGCAGTAATCTAGTCAGGACACGACGAAGGAATTGATGTATGTTTTAAAACTGTCAACTTTAAAACTGTTAAATCCCATTTTAGGCGCATTTTAAATCCATACAAAAAAATTGTTTCTGCGTCATCAAACTATCATATGACTTTGATGTATGATACAAAATAAACCCATTTTATTGTTCATGTTACAAATTGTTAACGTGTACACGAGTAATAAATTAAACGGTTTATGAATGCAATAAATGTTTTGAAAGCTAAAGTTTTGTACTAATATTTCACTTGATATTTTTGTCGAAAATGATTTATTGGTGTCAGTTAGTTAGTCACGGTAAAGGGTTTTTCATTAAGAACGTTCGAACTTTGAAATGAAATAAAACAAGTGATATTGCCACAATGTTTAAAGGACATTCAATGACATTATATAAGGAATATAATTTCAACCAAATGGCCGCCGTGGCTTCGCTGCAACTTGGTGGTCAAAGTGTTTTTTCAATAAGGACACTAGAACTTTGACAGCGTATAGCGGCCATTTTGATAAAGCGATAGCTGTCAAATTTTATAAGAATATTTATTTAGTTTTGAAATTTCACAATGGAACGCTAAATGCTTCAACAAAGCGTTGAAATTATTAAAATTTATTAACAAAATCAGTACTCTGTTCGCCAAACGTGACATTCATGGCCGTCCTGTCCACAATCGACGTTTAATGTATAAATTTGAGACAACCGGATCGGTGGTCGATGAAGCAATCCCTATACGTCAAAGAAACGTAAGATCAAAAAAAATTGTAGCAATATCACTTAGACTGGTTGTTTTATTTAGTTTCAAAGTTCAAACGCTCTTAATGAAAATTCCTTTATATACATATAATCATATTTGAACCACATTTTATTTGGTAAAACATATTATTTTAAAACACATTCAAAATGGACATATCTATCAGCTGTTTGGTATATGCAGACGACGCTGTTTTAATCGCTGACAGCATGGACGAACAAGTCCTAGTGTCAAGAATGTACGAAGTATGCAATAAGTATGACCTTGTGATGATCGTGTCAAAGTCTAAAGTTATGGTATTTGAAAAGGAAGAATGTATGACAGATTGTAACATAAGTGTGAACGGTGAAAAATTAGAGCAAGTTAACGAATTTGTTTATCTGGGAAGCATGTTTACAAGAGATGGAAGAACAGAGAGAGATATCGGAAGAAGGGTTGGAGCTGTAAACAAAATAAATTATGCACTCAAAGTAATTACCGCAAATAGAAATATATCGACTGAAGCAAAGATGGCAGCGCACAATGGAGTTTTAGTCTCGACCCTTATGTATGGGAGTGAAGCTTGGAGTTAGCAGAAGAAGTATGAAAGTAGGATAAATGCCGTAGAAATGAACTCACTAAGAAGAACGTGTGGAAAAATAATGTATGATAGAATATCTAATGATGAAGTAAGAAGGAAATGTATGGCGGATGAATGCATGATAAATAAAATTAAGAAAGGGTCACTAAGATGGTTTTGACATATATGGAACGAATGGATGAGGGAAGAATGGTTAAAAATATATATAAGTAGTGTGAATGGGAAAAGAAGTCGAGGAAGGCCAAGGAAGACGTGGCATGATTAATTAATCAATTACTGAAAGGCGGCCATGTTCGAAGCAGGAACAATCAACGAACGTGTATGTCACGATGTGTGAATGTCGACCTTCATGACAGAGTGGTAAGAGCTCTGACTTCCATACCGAAGGTCCCGGGTTCGATTCCCGGCGATGGCAGTGTGATTGTCACACTGTCTTTGGTCTGGTGTAGAATTCTCGTGACAATAAAATGGCGATAGATTGGCTACCTATCACATGTCATAAGAATCAATATAATAGCGAAAATAAATTGTATACAGTAATTGGGTTCAAACAACCTGTTGTATACAAGGAAAAAAAAAAGAGGCGCGAGAATTATGCCAGGATAGAACAATGTGGCGATCCATCCTCTCTGCCTACCCCTCCGGAGAAACGACGTGATGATTAGTTAGTTAGTTAGCACATTCAATGCGTTCTAAAATTGGTATTGCTTTTGTTGGTGATTTCTGAATTGGAAGTGCGGAAGACACGTTACAAGAGAAACTTAATCATTCACGAATATGGAATGTCAGGTCAAAACAACGGCGCTCCGTAACGGTGAAGATGATTTTGTTCATAGTACCGTCTGTTTACACATTATACGTATACACGGACGTGATACATCGGAGAGAAGTATTCCAAATCGCCGTTCTGTGACTGAAATGCAGACACGAATTAACCACTTCTCCGAAATCCTAAGTGTCATCGGCAACAAGATTCCGTTGCAAAACTTCGGAGAAAACGCTCGTGGCGTTTTCAACAGCAGAATTCTTCATTGTTCGAACGTAAACAATAACATCGGTAAACTGGGGACGTACCGAGGCCGGCCATACTTACATTTAGATGTGAAGACGAGACGCCACCAGTTTCAAGTTGTTTTGTTTACATTCAAAACTCAACCGTCAATGTGTTGGATTACGAACTATTGTGAAATGGTTACAACTACCTACAAGAGCGAATTATCAAGCGTACTGTTTACAATTTTATTTCAAAATAACAACAGTCGCCTGCCGCCAATACATCATTAAAAACTCATAGTTCTTGACACGGATCTTGTGCCTAGTATGCTTCTCAGAGTGGGTCATTAGGAAACTGTTATACTTTTTTTTGTAACAATAATTGTACTCCGCTAGTGTTGGTTAAATATTCTTTCAATATTTTAATACGTACTTTTTGTAACATACCTACAGACAGATTTGTTTTTTTTTTTATCTATAAATTTTTTTTGACTTATCATGCCTATTTCAAAGAATTCTCGGAAACATTGTACCTATAAATTTTTAATAAATACTGTTATCAATTCAACACTATAACATAATATTTACCACTCCTCATTTTATGCGATATTTATTGTAAATAAGATTATTTTTAAATAAATAAAGCAGTTTTCGAAGAATTATAATAATGTTAAATACTTTTTTCTACATTCGCCATAGCTTTGTGTAACGGATTCATTGAACAATGTTTATTTATTTGTAAACACTAACTTTATTAAAAACTAAAATACAAACATGTTTCGGACACAGAAACCCTTCATCAGTGTTATTTTTTTTTTTGTATATACAAAGTAAATAATTATACAAATTTTTCATTATTTCATTTCTGTCAAAACTGACCACATTCATGAAAATTTTGTTTAAATATTTATTTTGTAAATACAAATACAGATTAAGGGTTTCTGTGTCCGAAACATGTTTGTTTTTTATTTTTTTAATAAAATTAGCGTTGTTTACAAAGAAATAAAAATTGTTCAATGTTTACTCACCAAGATTCATTGAATTGGTTTGTATTTAATATCAGATAATAGAAGGTATTTTTTTCTTAGAAAAACTCAACAACATGGAATATCTCCATGCAATAAACTGGTCATCGATTTTCGTTGTTTGTTACCTACCTCTTCATGCATAGGTTTTACCCGGCGTCAAATTTCTCAGAAATGAATACCTATGGCTATGCAACTCAGGATGCAAACAGGTATGTGGCGCCAATCCAAACAAATTTTACAGCCAAAATTTCCATTCAGCCGAGTAGCTACGCGGTTTATCTTGTTGATAAAAGGTTGAGTCGTGTTTCGTTTTGTAAGAACATCAGAACTAATGGCATACAATTTGGAGCCTGGCAATTTGGTTGTAAAGTCACTCGTGTCATCGCTACAGCGACAATATTGATAAGTATGTATTATATTATACACACTTCGTGATTAGTACGTGTATCTATTGTATTATGAAGTCATTGTTTGCGTGAAGATTGTGAGTGTTCGTAGTAAAATGTTATCACTAAAAGTGAAAGGTTCGAGAGTAAATAAAAAAAGCAATCTTCTTTGATATTTTTTTTAATATTTATATCACTGTAATTTATAATCACAAATAACTCATTACATAATACATCGCTAGGAATACGCTGAATGTGTTGCATTAAAACATGCATTTGTTCCAACGTTCGTCTCCCCTCGTGTGGCCTGCATCAGGCTGCCTATTAGTATCTAATCTTAAGGTAATGGACGTCACAAATGAACCAAACTATGCGCCTTGCGGCCTGGCGAGGCGGCCGAACTAGGTCACGGAACACGGCGCGGCGCGGCCACGTCCCGGGCTCCGGGGGCTGACGTAACGCCAGTCCGCGCCTCCTGTTTCTCTAGGAACATTAATCTCCTAACAAAACAATTACTGACTCATCTGTCGATCGATGCGGCCGAATATTTATTTTGTTACTCATTAATCATACTTTGGATAAGAAAACGGGCGGTGGCGCCACTTAGCGTCACTGCTAGGAGCGGAAGATTCGGTCACCTCTACTTGCAATAAATAAATAGCAACAAAAGTAAACTTTGTATCGAAATAATTTACTAATACTAAACGAAAGTTATTTTAAGAAAATTATACATAGATATAAGCGTAATGTTTAATCTTTATAGTTTTTACTCTGTGCTTACGACAGGTAGTCGTTACGCTATGCTTATTTACTAGAGACATGAAAATATTTGACTAAAGAGTTATTATTTACACATTATCACTCGTTAACGCTATTATTCGCGTATTGTAGAACAGTTTCCTGTAACAGAATGTTTCATTTATTGATTTAACTACTCAGGTATAAATAGAAATATCACGCCGCCATTTTGCTCGTTTTTTATGCGTCACGAGTCTCCGTCTCGCTCACACTCGTATACACGCAATTAGCACTCTTCGTTGCGAAATACTATTCGAGAACGAGTTCTCCCGAATGTACACAAACACACACACAGCGCGATCACCTGACCGCGAAAGAATTTCACAACAAACACTTTCACAAGCTTCGTCGCCCGCCCAGACAGGAGACTGTTAGGTAAAGTAGAAGAATATGCTGATCAGGCGACCGCTGGCGAAGAAAATGAGAAATTTAAACTCCTAGTGGGTAGTTGAGAAGGGGTACTTCGTCCTCGTCGTCGTAGAAGAACCTCTGCTTCGGCCCCAGTCCTTCCTGTAGTCGGCGAACCGCCTCAGCCACCAAGGAATTGGACTGGAGCAGCTGTTGTAGCATTTCATAGGGGTCTTCGGTGGCTGGGGCAGGGGGTTCGGGTCTTCTGGTAGATTTTTTCTCTCGCTTACTGTACGGAGAGGGCCTCTGCGCCTGCGTCCGCTGTGGCTTGGCCTTGAGACGCAGGTTTTCCTTTATTTCGGACACTAGCTCTTCCACATCGCGAGCTAAGTAATCCGTTTGCAAATCACTATTGGCTACCAAACACAATTCCTGCTTACTAGGCATCACAACTTTTGAATTTATCTTAGAAATGTAACAGACGGCGGACAAGCTCCTGCCGCGACGAGTGCTCGAAATGAACTGAATAACTGAATGGCGGACCGGCGTATTGTTTTGGTATCGGTGCGCAGGCGCGACGGCTGTGTGTACAAACACCGCTCGTAAACAAACAGTCAGTGCTTCCGTCATCCACTTGCTAGCCCTGGGAAGGCTGAGGCTGACGCGGCAAGGAGGGGGAGGGAAATTACTGCAACAATAACGACTGTGAGATCCGATCCGTGAGAAGCGAAGCGAGTGAAGAGTTCTTTACAGCCGGTATCAAAAAGCGCACATTCAATCAACTCTTTCACTTGCACGGCTAATGTGACGGATGACTCTTCTTATTTATGGATACCTATATTACATCAAGAGTTTCCTAAATCGCTTTATTTGAGAAAATGTTACACGTTTAAAAGTTCACCTAACGTTGGTAATGATTCGAAAACAAAAACATGCATAGTGCATGGTATGCAAAGTCTGGGCAGGAGTGGGTAGAAAATATGATACAGAAATAAAGAATACATAAAATATAAATATATGTGTATACTTTACGAGTAAATCTTACATTAACCTGTGATCATACAACATTATTAATAAATTAAGGTTAAAATATTTATATTTACCGACCCTGACATATACTGACGGGTGAAAACGAAATTTTAAATTATCAGAAACATTAATTGGATTGAATTACACAAATATTACCAATTACGAAAATATACGAGTACATATATTTGCAAATAGCAAAAAATTACTTCGAACATTAGTTTTAATTTCTAAAATTGGTTTGAAAAGTGTAGACGCAGCAATTTATATTTACTTATATAACAAAGTACAATTTAGGAAATGATAATACAAATAAAAATAATCAATAGTATACATTTTTGGATAATTGGGTAAACGACTACCTACCTAGTAAATAAATAAACCAATATAAAAGATATTTAAATTTTGTACAATGGACGCACATGGATGCATTTCGGGAACATCTTGTCTGTGCAATGTTTTACTTAAATAATAAAAGAATAAATGGAATTTGGTGAAACCGGTAGTAAATTTCGTACACCAGTAGGTAGGTATATGCAGCAAAACGTAATTACTGTCCATTTATTACAAATATAAGAAGTGAAAAAATACAAGAATGAAACAGCAAAAGCAAGAAAAAATATATACTCGTATATTGCAACCTGAACGGCCATCAAAATCACGAACCTCTGCTTCAAATATGTAATATAAACTCATGAGAATGCAATAATTTATGTTTTGATAAAAAAAAAACAAATATATGTAGTGATCACGATACAGGCCATGCCTAGTGTGACAACTACAGTCCATAAACTTTTTTGGCAAATTGTAAAATAAAACATGTAAAATAAATAAATAAAAAATAAATAAATATAAAAAAAGTACATAGAAGCTCGGGGTGGATTTGATAAAAGTTATCTCTCCAGCTTTTTTGATAAACGAGAGGTATTTTATTTCCCCGATATGCCACCTTGGGGACACGCTCTAGGGTTAAAGCTCCCCAGAAATAAAAAAAATACTTTATAAATATTATTTTTAATAAGTTTAAAAAAAAACGTGTTGTATGAATAAGCAAGTACCGAAAATCTTTTAACCATAGACATTACAAATAAGTTATTTGATTAATTTTGTCTATGCGTAAAAACATTCGAATGACGTTTTGTATATTATGTCAAATTTAACTTACCGAGTTTGAGGTTACGCAAGCGCAATTCCTCTATTTTTTTAAATTCCCAGATAAAAAAAAATGACAAACTATAAGCACATTCACTAATTCAATCACAAAAATGTTTAAAAGAGCTATTTTTTCCATAAACGGAAGGCAATCATACGTAAGTGCACCGAACAATCTCTCTCGCGATTGGCCAATCGCGACTATCTTCATAGTATTTTCTTTTAAAAATATTTAATAAGCTATGTAATTTTTACACTAAATTTAAAATAAATGGTATTATGTTGAAATTAAAAAAATTGTGTATTTTTTTGTAAACTATTTATTTTTTGCCAAGAAAATGTTATTACGTAAAATATTAACTTTATATTTAGTTGCAGGGCATCCAGAAGAGATGGGAGACAAAAGGCGGATCAGGAATTAAACCTATTCTGGTAGAAGATGACCTCGCCGTGTCACTTCGTACCCATTTTCCTAATGCCACTTTCATTCAAGTCAATGATGTCTCAGGTGGATGTGGCGCTATGTTTGAGGTCATTAAAATGTATTTCCTTCACTATAGAAAATAATAATTGAACAGTTATAAATGCTTGAAATACTTTTCCCAGTTGGGAAGTCAAATCTATGATCTTCAATTAAATAACTACTTTTATTTGAAAATATAAACACACGGAGATAAAGTCTACATCATCCAGACAAATTCCACTTGCAATCATCTGCCTTACATTTCTTCTTTATTGCTTCGTTTGGTATTCTATCATGTATCATTTATCCCACATTTTTCTCAGTGATTTCATTTCTACTGCATTTATCCTACTTTCACCCTTCTTTTGCCAGCTCCAAGCTTCACTTTCATCGTAAGGGTTGGCACTAGAATTCCACTATGTACTGCCATCTTTGCTTCGCTGGATATATTTCTATTTGCAGGGAAACTAAAATGTTGAGTATTATCTCAGTTTTGTCATTTATATAAATTATTTGTTGCAGGTTGCAGTAGAATCTAATGAATTTAAAGGATTACCAATAGTAAAACAACATCGACTTGTAACAACGGCTTTGAAGGATCACATTAAAGATATGCACGGCATCCGTATACAGACCTCAGTACCCTCACTTGCGAAAGAGAAGTGAACACATCATGCCAGTTTTCAACATTAAATCAATTTTTCAATCTGTCTAACAATCATAATATGTTGATTAATATTTTTGAAGGAATTAGAAGAAATACATTACGCACTAAAAAAGCAATTAAGCTTAATACTATTTACATCATTAATTTTGTTTTGATTGTCTTGAAACTGTTTATTATATGTTTTTGGAATAACATGTACAAACTTTATTGTTAACACTAAAAGTTTCCACATCATTACAAAGATTTCTGTTTGATTTATGAATATTATTTATACAACTACTTGTTCCTTATGTTTTGAATTTGGAAATCATAATTTTCAACTCATCATCAATATTAGTTAAAAATATACATATTTTAATTTACCAAGAATGATGTTTTTGAGTGTATATTGTACATTATAAATATGTAAGTAGATGTAAATTAGTTGCTTAAAAATATTGTTAATAAATAATAAAAAATCGTAATATTTGTTTCATTTTCAAAGATGGAAGGGGAATGTGAATATATATTATTTTTTCTATCTTTGAAAACAAATTTCTTAGACACATTGTTCAGTTGCTTATTGTTAGAGAAGTCATCTTCTATGTCAAAACGCTAATATAGTACAGCATCTGTAATAGTAAATCCGTAAGACACAGAAATACATATTGATAGAACAAAAAAATAGTAACTAGATGGATTTATGGCTAAGGAGACTCTCTCAAGCTGTTATATAATGATGGTAATGATAGCAAAAATCTCTCGCGATGGCGAAAAGAGAAGGATGGAGTGCCGCATCGATTAAAGTGTGGCAGTCCATCCTTTCTGCCTACCCTTTCGGGGAGACGGCGTGATGGTTAGTTAGTTAGTTGGTCATTTTGGATTAATTACTTATGAAACGAGAACAATATTTGATGTTTTTTAAATCTTTGGAAAATATTTCGACTAAAAACATGAGTCAATGGAAATATTTTAAACAATATAGAAATACTAAAATACAACGAGAGAAAATACCTCTTCTGCTATGAACAAAAATAGAATATGTAATTTTGCCTTATCCTGGTAAATATATTAAAATCCAGTACCTATTATTTTTTTTTATTCTAAAGAAAAATAAATTCGTGTAAGTAGGTATTATACATTCCGGTAGATTGTACTCGTGTGAATACAGACCATTGGTAAAAAATATTTGAGTGTGAAATGTAAGTACATTGGTACACATGACTTTCAATTCAAATTCAAACGTTCTCAACCGACGTTTACTGACTTTTGTTTGTGACAGTTTGTATACATGTCGGTTCATGTTTGTTAGAGAATATATCATATTTTTTAATCGTTTTTCGTACAAAACATTTAATTTAAACATTCAGTGCGTTTTACAGTTAAACATCTAGAGTGATGTGTATGTTTTTCGAATTTACTAGATAATACTTATTCCTATTTTTTCACTATGGATTCGACTAGTAAATTGCCCAAGAAACAATTTTGGCAACCAGCTAAAAGTCATTTATTACGAAGCATTCCCGGGATCGGATCGGCGAAAGAGTCTTTACCGATATTGCGAAAACCCCAAACAAATTTACGGCGAAGCAAATCATTCTCCGAATTGCAAATAGGGCCAACAAGACGTCCCATATCGGATAGAAATGGTTTAGTGATACACCCCTTTCTGCCAAATCCCGATAGTATAAAATCTGTCAATTACGTTGCACAAAACAAAGAAAATAAACCTTTCGTGAGGAGTAACACGGCGGTAAAACGAGTCGGTGCTCCGGTGAACACAAATGTCGCTGCCAAACAACCGCGAAATGGAAATGCTGGCTTCGAGTCGCAGAACTCAACGGCTCCGAAACAAGTTATAAATAAAAAAATTCCTCTGTATGACTACAAAGCACGCTTCAACGATCTCCTCGAGAAACACAAACCCATGAAGACCGAGTATTTGGAGCTGAAAAGAACTCGTGATTCTATTTCAGAAGAACTCTTGGAGATGAGGACCCAGTGGGAGAGTTACTCGGCAACAATCGAGGAGTTCAAAGTCAGCGCAGAGTCGGATAGAAGCAAAATAATGCAACTCACTAATGAAAGAAATGAGATAACTCAGAAGCATGATCTAGTTGTTAAAGAAAATGAGGAATTAAAAGCAAGACTTAGCGAGATTACTTCGGAATTGTATTATTCTAAACAGAAACTCGACGAGACATCCATAAAACTGAGTCAATGCGAAGAAGTTAATCGGCAACAAGAAGAGGTTTGTTGATTTTCACAATTCAACGACGAGTTTGTATTTTGTGATATTGATAAAATACGACTTTAATTTTCTTTTAAATTTTTCAGTTAATAGAAAAACAGCTTCAAGATGTAGAGGAGTTGCAAGAATCTACCCAGCGCCTGCACTGGGAGAGGCGTACTTTGCACAATAAGCTACAAGACATGAAAGGTATTTGAACTTTCACAATGTAATGCCTTCTTGCGTAGGGCTTAGGGTTGGTATGCTTTTAATCATTTGATGCTAAGTGTTTTGCTATTAGGCATCTTCCATAAATCCTAGAGCACAGGTTCCCAAATTTTTCTAGAGTCTCGGTCTTAACATCCCTTTATATACCATAACTGTTTTAAGTAAATGAAGACACTTAAGTATGTTGTTTTTAAACCATTTTTGTTTAAACTACCAAATTTTCTTCTCTTCAGCTTCATAACAGTAACAAAACAATTTATAGTATAACTAGCTAACCATCACGCCGTCTCTCCGAAGGGGTAGGCAGAAATAATGGACCGCCACACTTTTCTTTCCTGATCTCCCATAGAAGCCCAGAAGCCGGCTTTTTTTAATCAAAACCCCCCCAAATCTAAGTAATCATGCCCCCGCAGAAACCAGCAACCCACCAAATCACCTTCCAACAATGTTCCCATCAGACGTAAGAGAAATAGCCACAAGTGTATGCCAGAAGAGGTTTTGATTCAAAATTTCTTACGCATGCCGGGCTTCTGGGCTTCTATGGGAGTAATACCACTGTTCCTGACTTACTTCTCCTGGTCCTTTACATTCATACATTGTGTCATGGATGCGCATCGTTTTCTCTAACTCCTCACGTGGCTGACATTCAATATTTGATTTATTTGATCGTGCTACATTTTCCTCAGTCTTCCTCTATTTCTAGTTCCATTTACATTGTTAACATGTACTTTCTTTACCATTCTTTCCATATGTCCAAACCATTTTAATGATCCTTTCATTAGTTTGTTCATAATACATTCATTCGCACTTATTTTATATTTTCATTTAACTCTATCATACACAGACTTTCTACACATTCCTCTAAGAGATCTCATTTTTAGTGCATTTATTCTACTTTCATCATTGTTATGCCAGTTCCATGCTTCACTTCCATACATAAGGGTCGGTACAAGCACACCACGTAATTAAAGTTTATAGTTATAAGAAGTGAATGCGGTGCGAATGATGGTGTCATGAACAAAATAATGAAAGGATCATTAAGATGGTTGGACATATGGAAAGAATGAATGAAGAAAGAATGGTAAAAAAATGATATGTTAATGATGTAAATGGAACCAGAAATAGAGGAAGACCGAGGAAAACGTGGCACGATCAAATATTGAATGTCGGCCATGTAAGGAATCAGAGAAATCGACGCGCGTGCACGACACGATGTTGAGGAAGCGAGAGAAATATGTCAGGAAAGAAAAGTGTGGCAGTTCATTCTTTCTGCCTACCCCTTCGGAGAGACGGCGTGATGGTTAGTTAGTTAGTTATAAAAAAATAATTCAAGGTCTCAGGTAAGATAAAATACTAACCTTTGCTGTTTATACTAATGTTATATATTGGAGGCACTCAGTGCAACAATAGTATTGATATTTTTGCTTTATTTTAAATGTGATTATTTATTTTGTTATTGACAGAATTAATTTCATAACATTTTTTTGTTGATACAAATAATTGACATAAATCTAAGAACATTTTAATTTACTAACAGTACAAATTGAGCCTAAGATAAGTTAAGACGATGTTAAAGTTAATAATATTTAGATCATTAAAGAAGGAAGGGTTAATAAGTAAATGTACTAGAGGTGAGCAATATGAACGCGAGCCCCATATTTTGTTGCAAATAGTATAAATTTGAGCTTGAATTATACTTATTTGTTTATATAACCCTTTAATCGTGTCCAGGTAACATCCGCGTGATCTGCCGTGTGCGTCCAGCCCTGGCTGCTGGGAAGCCAGTGGCCGCGCTGGCCTTCCCCGACGCCTGCACTATCGAATTGGAGCGCTTTGAACCAGGGGCGCACAAGAGACTGGCCAAACATGACTTCAAGGTTAGTTCTGTCACTACACTTTTATAATATTTGATATTTAAATTTGTTAATTTTTTTGTGACAACAAGGGGAGTGTACAACTTACTGAGGAGGAACTTGACTTCAGAATGGGATTTTGCAGGATTGTAGTACCCCTTAAGAGTTATAGTCAAAGTAAGAAAGCGCTATGGCCAACCAATTTTGAGAAAAAAGCCTTCATATTTTTCACCTTAGCTTACATCAGAAATTTCATCAATATCATTAACAGTTAACCTTTTGGTTGCCGAAATCTTATATATCGGCTTTCGCTACACCAGCGAGAAGTGACGGATCGGTCGGATCAAAGATCGCCATGATTTATCAAAGAGTCATATACGTTTTAGACAGGATTCTGGGATTACGAAAGAGACAAACGACTCACTCCTTAACCGTCGCGTTGCCATGTGGTAAATTGAGTTTCCACTGCCAATTTAAAGTTGATTTTCTTAAAACCTATGGACCCTAATATTATAAAAAAAATTGTAATCCTCCATTGCAGTGTTTTCAATATTTCGTAATAAAAAAAAAAGCAAAAAATTACTTCCTTCATCAAAAAATATTTTCTAAGACTGCCCTCACCTTCATTCGTGTTAAGGTAGAATTTGTTTTGCTAATATTTACAACTTTATCAAAAGTGACAAATACTTACTCGCTGTTTTGAACGTATTATAAATTATATCTTTGACCTTTTCAATATGTACGTAATAATACCACTGTGGACGGAAACGCAGGACGCAACTTAATAATATCAGAACTGTGAAAATATTAACACTTTACCAAAAGGGACAAATATTAATACGTACTCGTTGTCTTGAACGTACTATACATTTTGCCTAGGTGCCTTTATCCTCGCCCCGCCGGCCGCGGCGCGCAGACAAGTTTATACCCGATGTCCAGTCGCCCGTATGCTGTGACGCATTACATATCAGAAATCGCATGGTTCCAGAAAAAAATTAATAATGATATGTTTTTCAAATAATCCATGTATGTTATAGATATCGATCTATTCCTAATGAAATTCCCTACAAGATGACATAAATTAAATTTTGATTCATCTAGTCATATGCTTGATATTTAGATAAAGTTAGCGGTAAACTGAACTTACCACATGGGAGCGAGCGTTTTGTTTTGAACACGGTACGTTAAGGGTTAACCATTTCCTTATGGAGTATGGAATCGTGGGATACCGAGGGAAACTTGACATGACCAAATTAATCAAATTTTAAAGGCCGGCCATGTCAGAAGTCGTAAGAATCAACGTGCGTGTATGACTCCTTGTAAAGATGTGGAGGAAGCTAGATACGTGCGTTAGGATCGTGTGACAGTCCATTCTCTCTTTCTACCCCTTTGGAGAAACGGCATAATGGTTTGTTGTTATTATTGTCTGTATTGTATAGTATTTCTTGGTAAATATGGTGTCTTCCTTTTGCAGTTTGACCGTGTATTTGGTCCCACCAGTAGCCAGGAGGACGTCTGGGAGGAGGTCTCCTGTCTGGTCCAGAGTGCGTTGGATGGGTACAACGTTTGCATCTTCGCTTACGGACAGACCGGCTCTGGTGAGTACTATTGTATTGTAATAAAGATTTGAACAGTTGATATTTCCGAACTGCACGCTCATTGATATTACCGAATTTGAATGCGGTTGCCTTTAAGTATTATAATTTTGGGCAAATTATGTTTTCCTCGGCAGTCTTTAGCTTCCATTTACTTGACTACATACTCTGGTTGTATACAATTTTTCTCATACATTTGTTACATATGTCCAAACTGTCTAGGTCAGAGGTTCTCAAACTTTTTTGTGCTGTAGACCCCTTTGCCAATTTTTTCTATTTTGTGTAGACCCCCTGCTTTCCTAATTGATTGCTAAAAAAAAATTGGACGCTGCCGAATTCTACTGGCCGGATGCCGCTGTCGAAAAAAAAAAATTATCACCAACGATTTCGGCTCGGCTTAAATTTTTTTTTTTTTAATTTTTTTTTTAAGTATACAACAGGTCGCTTGAACCCAATTACTGTATACAATTAATTTTTTAGCTATTATATTGATTCTCGTGACATGTGATAGGTAGCCAATCTATCGCCATTTTATTGTTACGTGAATTCTACATCAGACCAAAGACAGTGTGACAATCACACTGCCATCACCGGGAATCGAACCCGGGACCTTCGATATGGAAGCCAGAGATCTTACCACTCTGCCACGAAGGTCGTCAATTTAGTTTTAGTCGAATTTAGTTGAACCATCTCGTGGACCCCCATTTACATCTCATGGACCTCCAATTTTTTTTATGCAACTACCGTAGACCCCTTGCGAGATGTCGTGGACCCCTGAGAGTCTATATAGACCACTTTGGGAATCACTGGTCTAGGTGATAGTTTTTAAATTTACTTGGGATGCAATCTTCTGCCTTAAATTTCTTCCTTTTTTCGTCATTTGGTATTCTATCATACATCGTTTTCTTCTCAGTGACCTAATTTTTATGATATTTACTACTAGAACTCCATTTTGCACTGTCATATTTGCTTCAGTGGTGGATACATTTCTATTTGCAGTGATTACTTTGAATGCACTATTTATTTTGTTCCCAGCACCAACCAACCCTTCTTTCTATGTCGTTCTCTCCATTTTTCCGTCTCTTGTAAACTAAATAAATTCTGTAGCTTGTTCCAATTTCTCACCATTTGCACTTATGTCACAATTGTAAAGTTACATTTATAAAGCTTGTCTAAAAAAGTACTTAGGTACTAAGCCTCCAATGTTTTAGCGACATTAGAGGAAAGCAATTTAAAATTTGTGTTAGAGTTGATTGAAAAACAGGAATGGTTTATCTTTCAGGTAAAACTTACACGATGGAAGGTTCCGGAAAAGATCCGGGTGTCATTCCCCGCAGTTGTACGATGCTCTTTGAATCCATCAGGCAATTATCTAAATCTGGGTAAGCTATCTTTACAAATATCTTTGATAAATATTTTTTTATTTAGTTCATGGTAAAATTGTAAAGATTTATTTATTTACTCATCATTTTATATAGGAAAAGCAAAGCACAAATTTAATTTTATCCATAGACCGCCGAGCAAACTTTTCTCTAAATAATATCAAAGAATCATACACACTCTCGATATCCTGATTAATTAATTTGACTAAAATCAATAGTAGTGGGCAAAGAGTAAAGATTAGCATAAGATGACATAAGATGTCTTTTTAATAATAACTTTTCGGAGTGTGCTAACACCTCATTGATAGGAGATCATTAGTTTATAAAGATAACTGCGTCAAAGTTTTGCACATTAATAATAGAAACAAAACATTAAATAATTTTAACTAACTAAGCATCACCCCGTTACACCGAAGAGGTAGGCAGAAAGATTGGACTGCCACACTTTTCTTTCCTGACATATTTCTCTCGCTTTCTCTGCCAGCTAATATATAGATATCTCGTTTGCACTAATGTATGTAAGCGCTCGAACCTGAATCTTTCTCATGTGATATTTCACTTTATATTCATGTCTTGTTTGAATTATTAGAATTCGTAAGTACATTTTGATGAAAAACATTACGAATTATGCGATATTTCGATTTAACGGTAGAATTTACTATGAAAAGTCAATTTTTGGACTGAGCAAATTATGAAAATTTCAAATTACGAAATATTGTTGATCCAATTAAAGGACTTTTACTGTATTATATTTAAATGAATGTAATTTTCATGATTTCTTTTTAGCTGGGATTATTCAGTCCACGCCTCCTTCTTGGAGATCTATAACGAGCAGCTGTATGACTTGCTGCAGCCCTCCAAGGACCCCAGAGAGTTGGACATCCGCATGGCTGATGCCAAGGGATCCGATGTTTATGTTACAAACTTGACTGAACAGGTTTGTGTTTGTTTTTAATAAGGTCTTAGGTATGCTTATGTTTATAAAATAAGTAAATTTCTATTTTTTCCCCACTGTATTAACCCTTAACGATGTGACAACAGAAATTTGTCGCTGCGAACGAATGGCACATATGAGGTGACACGATGAATCATGTTAAATCTTGATGTCTGTGGAATCTGTGCGTAATTAGTTAAATATTACTAATGGAGCGATTAACATATACAGTCCCTTTAAAAAAATTAAATGTTGACAGAATAACATACAAAAGCTAGCATCCGATAAAGGTTAATATGTTTTGTGTGAAGACCTCAATCAAGTCTGAAATTAATGCTGAATACAATGTCATGTGTGACTCGACAGTATTTCTTACAACATCTTCTGTGCTGATTATTTTAAATTAACAAAATTACATGAGACTCCTTCATGTTTTTTTTTGCAAATTAATTGAGAAGTTGGTGGTACGTATAAAAATATTATTTAAAGAGTTCGTATAGTCCAAGTAATCAATTAAACTGATTTATTCAGGAAGTGCAATCTTCAGAAGAGCTATTGCGTTTGGCCGCTCGCGCCCAAATGAACCGTCAGACGGCAGCGACCGCGGGCAACGAGCGTTCGTCCCGCTCACATTCTGTAGCAAGAATCCTGCTGCGTGGGAGACACGAAGGCCGTTCCCTCGCCATCACGGCCCGCTTGTGTCTCGTGGATCTGGCGGGCAGCGAGAGCGCCAAGGTCACGCAGCGCATGAAGGAGACCAAGAACATCAACAGGAGCCTCTCTGAACTTGGACAGGTATATAGAAACTCAGATTTAATATTGTTTTAATTCATTTTAACATGTTGACTTCCACAGTACTTTTCAGGATTCCAATGTAAAAAGTCAAATTAATTTATCTATTCTGAGGTATGGCGGTACTGATACGTTTACGCACCTACAAATAATGTATTACTCAATGTTTTCCCGGATTCCAAACGATACCTGCATCCATGAACCATTTTTCACAAACTTTTGAAATTTTTAGCAATGTTACTATAATACCAACGGAGTAATTCACATTTTAAATATTCCGTGACGCCATCACTCTCATGTTGTTTGTCAACCTTTTAATGTCGGGCTGCAATTTAACAATAAAAATAAATTTAATTGTATCTCAATAGAGACGAAGACGCAAACTGGAAACTGAATATGGATGATCAAGGTGTTTACAGGACTTCTGACCTGTCATTGGTTGGGTTAAACGCACGCTTTATGTAATTACAACATTCCCCATTTCACCTTTGTTTTTATGATCATGCATGATAAATTTTTGGAAGTTGTATATATACTCCAAATCCATACTTATCTTCACATGTCAGTTTTTTAATTGGCCATCTATGTAGATTTGATTACACATGTCAATCTTTTTAAGATTAACCTATATAATCCACCCACTAACGCCATCTATGAAGAATGATTTTTAGCATTTATCAAACTACTTTATTAACACAATGCGAAGGCTATCGCCTATTAGCGTATTGTTTTAGAAGTCGCCAAAAATAAAGATGATTTTATTTGAAAAGATTTTGTACTTCATGGTGGATCGGTGGAACCCAGCCTGCATTGCTCAGGGCGCACTAGACTGGTCCCCTATGAGGAGAAAGAGGAGGCAAGGCAGACCTAGAGCCACCTGGAGAAGAGCCCTGCAGGATGAGGTTGAAGCAGCAGGTCTCACTTGGGATGATGTTAGTCATCAGGCAATTGATAGGACAAAAGAAGAATCCCAATTGTGATAAATAAATTAATGATCTGTAATATAATTGATATTAAACAATTTTCCTTCTTCCAGGTTATTCTGGCTCTGCAGCAAAAACAGGAGCATGTGCCATTCAGAAACAGCAAGCTGACGCGCCTTCTGGAACCTCAGCTTGGCGGGGCCGCCAAGGCCTTGCTGGTAGCGGCAGCTGCCCCCTACGAGGAGTGCTCGCACGAGTCTCTCAGCACCCTCCGCTTCGCCACTCAGGTGGGGCACTGCTCCACCGCAGCTGCCAGAAGAAACCTGGCCCTCGCCACACCAATGCCGGCCCCTGCCTCGGGCCCTGCTCACATGTAACCTGACATAAACTGCTCGGTTTCAAGTGGCACTTAACTCTGTCGGATACGGACCAGTCTTTTATAAATGGCAGATATTTTATTATATTTTGACTGATGATTGAAAAAAAAAAGTTTTCTGTGTCTCTTGATAAATGATATGTGAGTTCTTTCAAACTGTATTCTAAGAGTCTACATTAAATTTTAAAAATATCTGATTTTAGATGATTTTATTCTTTTGTATGAAGTGACTGAGTAAATATAATATTAATTCACTTGTAAATTTGTATTTACATCACTTTATTCTTTTCATCAATCAACCGGTTTCGCTTCCACCAGAGCCTCATCAGGGTTACAAAAGACAGTGTCTTTTATAACCGTGACGAAGCTACAGTGGGAGCGAAACCGTTAAGTTGTTGAAAGAGAATAAAGTGGTATAAATACAAATTGTGTTATTATATTCGATGTTTTTATGTTACTGTAATAAGTGTGTGAAATAAAATTACAGTGAAACCCGGATTTTACGTCCCCGTATTTAACGTTTTCCCGCCAATCGCGTTTAATTATTTCAGTCCTGATATATTTTAGTACATTTTTTACCCACTTTCACGTTTTTTTTCCTGCAATTTATGTCGAAAATATTCAAAATATGTAAATCACTTGCGCTTGATAATGAGTCGGCGCAGTAGACATATTATTTCGGCCGTGATTGGTCAGCATACGGTGCGCAACGTGTTGATTGGCCAACATCTTTCAATTTTCGTCTATTAACATCTGTCAATCGGTTTTCAATTTGATTTTTTGGTCTTTTTGACATTATTCCTGATCATCGTTTACATACAGTTTTTCCATTTTTTGTTTTGTTTTATTTGTTAAGTTAATTACATTATTTTCTTCCTTTTTACATCCCTTTCGTTTTGTTTCACGCGTTTAGTGAACAAATCTACATGATTAATAAAAAAATATGTTTTTTTTCTATACCCCTCATTTACATTTTCCCTCCATTTAATTTTTTTATCCCAGTCCCTTAAAAAACGTAAAATAGGGGTTTCACTGTATATTTTTACAACAGTTATTGAATGTACTACATTATAATAGTCAATCTGAATGTTTTAAACGTTGTTTTCACACAATTCAAGCAAGTATTTAAGATATTGCCAACGAAAACCTGCTAATAAACATTGTTACACTTGGAAATCAAAAGTGTTCCTGCTTATTTACGTATTATTACAAAGTTAATCACTCACGATAAATGTTTTAATATATATTTTTTCCTTCTCTGATGGCTCTGGCCTGGATGAAGTGTTGCCATATCTTCGGGTCAAGTGTAATCTGCATTTTTTACTCACTTTCTTTAAATCTATTTTATCTTACAACCTGTCCAATGCTTTATGAAATTATACCCACTTGTATTTTTAAAAATATAATTAAAGTTTTCGTATTTTATTGAAATTAATTCTCATACAGATGTTTATATTCCCATTTTTTAAATATGACAATATTTTTGGTAGGTTTTCACTGATCTTAGACGAAATACATTTCAATACTTTATTTCTTTAGGAGGCTTATATTTTTTTACAATTTTATTGTTTAACTTATTTTTAGCATTTGGGTAATTTTGTATAAATTAATTAATGTTTCTTAATCTCTTGAGTAGTAAGATATTAATGACATTTATGAAACATAATTTTTTCAGCTTGTAAAATATAGCTGATAAATTATTTAATTTTGTGTATCACCAACAGATGTCGCTGGTAGTCCAAATTTTGACATAATTTAGGAATATTTGAGAAATTATAAATGAGCCCCATGCATGGGGCCATATGCTATATGACTAAGTATTTCAGGGTCTTACTGCTGGGGTGGCACGCACGGAGAGGTTAATAAAATATTTTGTAATTATAAATTAGATACAAATAAAATTTAAGAGATTCAAAAATCCTTTTACCAGTTTCAGCAGCAACAACATAATGTAATCATGCAGTAGAGCAGGGGTGTTCAAACTACGGCCCGCGGGCCAAATCTGGCCCGCCAGTGTCATCAATCCGGCCCGCATCAGCTATGACCAGTGCCATCAATCAGGCCCGTGACAGCTATTGGCCTATTGTTGTTGTGATAAGTACTCGGCAAATAGTCTAGAAAATGAAGATAATGGCAGGAAAATTAAAACGGTTTTGGCCTTTGGAACTTTCTGGAGTAATCAGTATGGCCTATTTTAATGCTGTAGAATTATCCTTGCATATTCATGTTAAAAATAATTATATTTTCAATATCTGATAGAAACAACACTCACTGCATTTTTTTTTATAGAATAATGTATGGTGATTCTCATGTTTTAGTGAATAATAAATGAAATCATTATCTATTGAAAACAGTCAGATTCTTTAGAATCTAATAATAATAATAATATATTTTCTAATGAGAAGTAAAGTGTTTACTATTGATTTATTTATTTAATTTTCTTTCCCTAATTAAAATGTTTTCAACGATTTATTAAAAAAAAATTAGATTATGATTTTTACTTGAAATCAGTTAAAATGCATATCTACCAAGAAGTTCCAATAACAATATAAAACTCAACAATTTGACTTTTTGTAACTTTAATAACTTATTTTATAATTGTTTTTTTGTAATTTTATTTGAACAATTAAATATATTCAATATTACGAGGGTCATCCGGAAAGTAGTACCCGTTTGGGAATAATAAAAAATCTATATGTAAACAAATATGAACGTTTTATTTGTAAAGAACATACCTTAAAGTACTTCTCTACATAGTCATCTAGCAAATTTAAGCATTTGTCTTAACGTGTGACGAGTTTTTGTATCCCAGCGTTATATTCCTCCACCGTCAGTGTATTGAGATACGTAGTCACAGCATTTTCGCATAATGCAGGTGGTGTTTTACAACTTCATGAATAACTGTTCGCAGATCTCATTAATTGTAATGTGCCGATCTTTCTAAACGAATTCGTCAATTCAATTTAGCAGTTCGTCCGTAATGATTGACTGACGGTTGTCCTGAATGCTCGTCATCATGGGTGTTCTCTCTTCCCAAGTTGAAATTTCGACACCAGCGCCTAACAGACGACTCATCCATAACATCGTCTCCATACACTTTCAATTGCCTATGAATATCGCAAGGTCGCACATTTGCATTGAGAAATTTAATCACGGCTCTACCTTCACAACGGCCTTCTATTTTCTTGAACATTAAAAAACTCACAGAAACAACACAGTCAATACCAGCGGGATGTAACATTGCACACAGACAACTGAACGTGTTAGTACTTGTCCGGCTGCTACTCTATTCACCAGCGCTCTGCACGGCGTAAACGGGTACTACATTCAGATTTCATAAGATTATTTATTTGGATGTAAAGTTAAAGGAAACTAATTCCCACTTCAGATATCGCTTCGAGCACTGTACAAATGAAACATAGATTTAATTTAGTATATTTTTTTATCTATGGATTTTTAAAGTTTTATTTTCTCACTAATGGCATCAAGTCCAGCCTCTTGTTAGATTTGACCTCAAATATTTGATCTATGTAAATGCAAATGTTCTCTTTTATGTTATTAATAAGTAGGCATAAACTGCAGAATAGATTACAAAACATTATTATATTTTAATAAACTATTCTTTAGGTAATATAATAGACGTATGTACAACATAGTAAATTTTCTGTGTTAATAAAGATTTTTAAATGATAATTTTTGTTTTTGTCTTGAAAGGAGTAGAAAAATACTCTTTACTTCATTATCTTTAACTAACTAACCATCACGCCGTTTCTCCGAAAGGACCGCCATACTGCTCTGTCCTGACGTACCTCTCTACCTTCCTCTACATTCATACATTGTAAAATGCACACTCGTCGATTTTTCTGACTTGATTAATTTGGTCATTTTAATTAGGATGCAATCATCTGCCTTACATTTCTTCCTTATTTCGTTATTTGGTATACTATCAGATATCATTTTCCCACACATTCTTCTCAATGATCACATTTCTACAGGATTAATAATTTTTTTGTCAGCTCCAAGCTTCACTTCCATACATAAGGGTTGGCACTCTTCTTCTCATTCATATTCCTGTAAACCATTGACCATGGCACGCCATGCGCTCCTGTCACCCGTCAGTCTCCAGGCTGCAGCTAATGAAACACCAATCGGATCCCTGATTTGATCGGACCAGCAGCTCGGTGGCCGTCCTTGTGGTCGCCTTCCCTCCACTTTGCCCATCATGATGAGCTTTTCAAGGTTGTCCTGATCTCTTTGGGCTATGTGTCCAAAATATTTCAGCACTCGAGAGCACATCCGCGAGAGTCTTGCCTTGACACCCAGCTGGTTAAGGATTGACTGGTTTGTTCTTCTTGCCGTCCAGGGTATACGCAGCATTCGTCGCTAGCACCACATCTCGAAAGAATCAATTTTGCATAGTCCACTAGAACTCCATTATGTACTGCCTACCTACCATAATCTATCATATTTCACTGTGCGATTGGATGTCTTATCAATGGTATTTTTTATCCAATTGGAAACAAAGGAAACAAAAACATGGTTTGAGTGGAGAACACGGTCAGAGGAGTTAGGTAAGTTCTGTCTCACAAGTATCCAGATCAAAATAGAAACATTACATATGTCAAAATTCGGCAGAGAAATTTGTTTAACAAGTATCATCATCGCCAATACTCCAAGAACACTCATCTAGGGTTGCCGACATTTTACAGAGACAAAAAACATTTTTTGTATTATACAAAAATGCAATAAAATAAAAACACTTGGTATAAATAATTGATGAATACTTTGTGTTCAGCGTTGAAAATGGAAGATATAAGAACTAGAAAGGTTGACAAAAATAAAAGAAATTATTATACAAAAAATCGAGTTACGCATTCTTGCAATATTGGTGACAATTTATATATTTGCACTGACATTTAATCAACAAAAAATATTGTATACCCACAAGTATTGTGAAATTAAACATATTAGATATGTGTGCTTTTTCTTTTCTTTTTTTTCATTTAACCAGACTGAGCTGAGGGAATGCCTGGCTGGATACAGCTAAATAGAATACAATATTTGAATTTTGCAGAAGACCTTTTCTGTTGTGTAGTTCTTTACACAAGTTCTTCCATTGGATTCGCATTAAAATAACGCATTAAAATAAATACAAAATATTCAGAAGAGTGTGACCTGGGTTCTGCTTGAATTTCTCGAGTTCTTTTAAAAGGGATAACTCACCGGACATCTCCATAAAATCATTGTGCAAACCCAACCCTACAAGACAATCTATATCTTGATTGACCATAGAAAAACACCCAGCAGGATCCAACTGAATATGCAAAATGGAATATTATATCTTTCAAAATGACAATTCTTTTGTTCTTCTATTATCGGAGGTTAGACTATTATAACTTTGGAGTAGCAGCCCATATCAAAGATTGAACTGAACCATTCTTGAAGGATTTTATTATTTCCTAACACTTCGTTTTCATTCAATTTTACCTTTGAAAAACCATTACAGCACTTAATATTTCTTGTTTCTCATAAGGCCAAATTATTAAAGTTTATACTTACTTACCACAGTACTTCTTCATTTGTGACTCTTTCTGTTCATGATATTTTTTATATTCAACGATATATCCACATTTCAAAGGTATCCAGATTTTTATCGGTCATAACTTTTGTCAAAGTCCATGTTTGCATACTGTAGAACAAGGCAGGAATGACAATAGGAAGGTAAAATAAAAGTGACAGTCACGATTTGATACTTATATTAGAATAATACAATATATTTAACATAGCGATTTCTTTGTAAGAAATTAATCCGTTAATACATAAATGGTTGTTTTTAATATTTTACCACGATGTGTGATGTACACGAAGATTTAGGTATAACACGACATTAACAGATAAATGCTAATATTGCAAACATTTTTAAAATACTATTAAAATAATGCTACAACAAACTAATTGTCATTTTACGACTGGTCAAGATAGCAAAAAATTGATTGTTGAGGATTCGCATGCATTTGTTTACATTTATTTATTTCATTATACATAATTATTACCTATTTTAATATTTTTCTAGGAGAAAAAATATTTGAAAATTGTTTAGTTAAAATAGAGCGTGCTTCAATTGTTTAGAATAATCGAGGAATCGGATTGCTCAATTCAATTCATTATGCTTGCGTCATAAAAGTTGACGGCACTTCAAAGAT
Organism: Lepidostoma basale; assembly: GCA_022606425.2. Taxonomy (NCBI): domain Eukaryota; kingdom Metazoa; phylum Arthropoda; class Insecta; order Trichoptera; family Lepidostomatidae; genus Lepidostoma; species Lepidostoma basale. The sequence goes on along the minus strand of JAHDVF020001077.1, from coordinate 1,340,727 downwards.
CATACGTACATAACCATCTTTACATATTCATCGACGACAAACCAAAGGCGAAAATTCTTTATTTCACAATCAATTATTTTTTTTCTATTACACAATTACATTATTTACGTATTCATCTTCACAAGCTACAATATATTATATTGCCATGGTGAAGTACTTGAAAATTAGATGTGTGCATTGAAGTCATTTCATTTTTTCTGTGAGATATGATTTTATATTTTGGTGTTGAGATTGATTGTACATTTGTAAGAAAAGGAAATACAAAGTTGTTATATAAATAATAGAATGTAAAGGGTTTCGTATGGTATAGAAGAGTTCTGTACACAGCGCGCGGCGAGACGCCAGTCACGTTATCCGTGCAGGTAATAAGTAGGTTTAATTTATTATTATTTCGTACTTAGTGTGCTCCGCTAGATATTACCTTAATTTATGCATAAATATACTATTTATTATAGTTATACAAATGTTTGTATAGGCAGTGACTTAATGTTTTCTTACGGTGACTTTATGGAGACGGGGATACACACATTCAGGCGGGAACTGGGATATTTGCTTGTCCTTACTATTGCCAAACGATCTAAGTATACAAAAGGGTTGCTACCACAAACACTGCACATTAGAGACATACCGATATATTAGTTTACTTTGGATAGCCTCTGTGGCTATTCCTCTCTCGACTTAGTCGATAGATCTGCGAAATACTTTGGGAAATAGCTAATACTTTCATTACACATAGAGACAGTAGAGTTTGTAGACCAAGCGGCGTGTTTGGACTAAATGTTACAAATTGAAGCTTTGGTGTAAAATTTGCTTAAACTAAGTGTGTCTTAATGTAAAATGATTGTGTTGAATGATCAGTCAGAGATATAAAAAGTACATTAAAAAATCTTTGTATAATCAAAACCATTGTGTTTTAGAATAAGCATTGTCAATTTGTTAATATTGTTGGGGTTTAAAAGCTCACGTTTCACATACCTTAGAACTGCCGAATACCTCTGCCGACACTTAGGCCTTAATCAATAGTGGAAAGACGGTTATGCAAAAGTGACCAATAGAATTTTATAATCTAAAACACAATGTCAATTTTATGTGAACAGCCACTGGAGCGTTCAAACCGCACAAATGTATACTCAGATTTTTTGTATCCGTCCTTATATCTGGCTGTATCATAATAATTTACTGTTGAGCTTCCAAAATAGTAAACCAATGACATTTTTATTGTTTACAAATTACACGCATCAAACAAAATGTATATATTTCTTAAAAGTACACAAAAATATGTGTAAAAGACTGATATAACACATGTGCTAAGACCACTAGGAGAACTAGTAAATATTAGTACACACAAAGAATTTGAACCATTTACAAATCCGGTGAACACACGATAGCAGGGACTTAAAGTGAAAGGTAAATAAAGAACACTTTTCCCTTCGGTCCCGCAAAGTTCCAATATCCACTCATTAGCCTTTAACGTTCCGTCTTGTCGAGTTACCGTACCCTATACTTTAATGAAGTTCGAGAAACATGCTCTTACGGTACCACTAAACACACATAGTCTCTATTTGAAAATTCACTAATGACACGCCAAAAACTTCGTACAAAATATAAAAATGATTTTTACGATTACGAAGTCTGACAAATCTAATATCAAGTCTTAAGTTATTGCGTAATTTTATAGTAAACGTGGTATTTAGATAAACGGCAGACAGATTCCGTTTTGCGAATTGTACATCTATGTATTAGAATGTTAATATTTCTACTTATTGACCGTCCCACCTCTGAAAACAAAACATTTGGTATTTTATAGGTTTAAATTACATTTTCCATCGGCGTTTTTTTATTTATACACGTATCACATTTCAATTTCGATTGGGTATCAATAATAATATTACATAATTCACATATTGTAAAAAATATAATTACCGGCTTATTTGATGGCTGGTATTGACTCCAAGTGTGGTATACGGTTTACATTAATTATTGTTTGTTTGACTAGTTAGTTCAAATTTGGTTAATTAGTATTAATGGCCAAAATAGTGTACAAAGTGGAACACAAGCTGACTTTTGGTATAAATATGTTTAATTTTTGGTCTTAGAAAAAGTTGGATAAAATATTTATTAACAATATAATGTCTTATAGAGACTTACGAAAACGTATTGCAAGGAATAGTATTTCCATTAGAAAATATGTTTCGTTTTTATCAATTATCTTCTTAGAAACTAAAGCTTTACATTTACGTTTATGAAAAAGATTAATTGTAAGGTGACATGCAAGAACTGCACCGTCAGTTAGAACATTCAGATCTACATATTTAGGGGAATATCAAAATTAGCCAGAATGTGGACAAACCAAATACAGCCAACCTAAAAATAAATAACGCTCAACAGCAGATGCGCCACCCTTCGCAGAATACAATAGTAACACGTGTCACACACATACAGTACTGGTCATAAGCTTTCAGGTAACCTTAAAATTACGGACACACTAGTATCAAGTTAGGGCCATTTACTAATCTGCCATTTCTAAATATGACAGTTAAATTATTGAACAATATTTAATAATCTCACTTACCCCAAGCTCCCCCAGACGGGCCTCATCACAGAATTATTTCGATGATTTAAATCTCCCCATATTAAGTTCTCTCCGAGCTCCCGTGTCAAGTTGGCACTTTGTTGGTAATATTACATATTATTACTTCATCATATCACCTCAAATTGGCTTAATTAAGTAGTCGTCACCCGTTGAATGCGTACATCATAAAAAATACTTAATACATAGTAGAGAGCTAGTTGTCAGCTGCACATCTGTTTGTATAGGATTATGTAGCAAAGTGCATACTTAATGCGGGCTCATTGCTACGAGTAGTGAGAAGTCAGAGCTCAGAGATTTCCATTCGTCTTGATCAATTATTACTGTCGCCCTCTGTGGGAGTCTTGTTGATGCGGGCGAATAACTTCATAATTAATTCTTTACTACCAAAACTGTGAGTAACTTTGTATCAATGATATACATTCATCATGCTCTTGAAACATTAATCATTGTGCGTAATATTTTATAATGACTATAACATCGACAGTTTCACAACAATTCTTAACTAAATAGTATATCCAAATAAATAAAATGTAAATAAATCTATTTTGTCAACAACGAAAATCACAACGGAGAATCAGAGGAATATACACAACTACAAGTATATTTATGTTCATTAGTTTATTCTATTAGCTTTAATGTGACTAGAACTAATCTTTTATTTCTTAAATTCAATAGTCATACATATTAATGTGTGATTCACTCGAGTTCTGGTTGCTTACAATATTGTTTCTATTATCGTTAACAATCGTAAGTAAATACATCCGTTACGAAGATTACCTTTCACTCGCAGACTTATACGAGGTACAATTTAATATCATATCGGTGAATGCGAGTTAATGTAAACATTCCTAACGGATCACTTGTTTTCCTGAAGAGATTTTCATAGTTCCTCTCCCCACTACCTTGGCTGGCAACCTTTGTTTAGGTCCACTCTCGTTGCACGCTACCATTGTTCCTTTGCCCACTGAGATCCACCATCACACACCCGCAAAGTCATTTCATTTTTACTATTGTTTTAACTCTTGACTAGAATCAAATAATTTAATTAAATACGTACTATTAAATTTGTTCTCGTTTTTCGACATTGCAAGTTTATCACTTCTATAAAATTATCTAAAATATATTTTGGTCAGTTTACAAGGTGACAGACAGCGATTAAAAATTATTAAACAAATACACAAAAAAACATTTGCGTTTCCTCCATTTCATCGGGAGGTCTTCGGGTACATTAAATTTTACTTAGAATATTTGTTTCATTTCACAAGTGAATTAGAAGAAATACATTTAAACAATGTCAATAACTGCGAGATATTCCGCGAATCAAAAAACTGTTTGTCGCACTCAACACAAAAAAACTATCAACTATACTGCATTGTTGGGGATAACTGAATCTTTTTTGCATTCAGATGCACGTTTCGCTTGACCGCTCTCTTCCTTTTTATCTGTTGCCATCTTTTCCGAGCTACAATCAAAGTCTTTCTTATCTAAAAGGCTTTGTGTGCTTGATTCCTGTTTTACTGTATTTGCTTTTTCTGAAACAATTTCTTTCTTGTCCTCTTTTTTATTTGAGATTATTTCTTGCTTTTTAGTGCTATCCGTTGTGGATTTAGGTATTTCTTCTAGTTTTTCCCAGGTCACCCCTTTTTTTTCAATAATTTCTTTTTTTTCTGCAATTTCTGGCTGCCTGTCGGCTTCTTGCTTATTGTCCGAGTCCCCTGCTTTGAGATCGGGAGGGTCATCCTTCCGGTCAGTGTTACTGACCCGGCCCTCGGAGAGGGAGCGCTTGGTGGAGTCGGGGGAACCCGGCTCTTCTTCACTGCCTGCGCCGCCACTCACGCTGCCGCACGCCACTTGCGCCAGCGTCTTGTATAGAGCGGAGTTCACAAACCTGTAAATAATTATTTCAAATTAGTTCTTAATATTTGCGAAAGCAGTAGAAAAAAAAACCCAACAAATAAACAAAAAATTAATTAATGAAAACGGAACAAATCAATTTTTGGACTAGATTCTTAGGTGCAAAAAAGTGTTGTGAAAATATAATATTTTAAAAAAGTGAATCTACAACACAAAGTGATGGCGAATATATAAGAAACAAAAAATTGTTCAGATATAATAGAAAAACATGGCTTTTGATTTATATACACAATCGGTTAACCCTTATCGGACGTTAGCTTTTGTATATGTTATTCTATCAATATTGAATTTTAAAAAGGCACTGTGTATGTTAATCGCTCCATTAGTAATATTCAACTGAAAAAATAATTACCCGCAGATTCCACAGACAAAAATATTCAACATGATTCATCATGTCATCTCACATGTGCCATACGACCGCAGCGACAACGTTCTGTTGTCATGTCAGATGTGACTAATGGGTAAACAGGTTTTTATGTACATTTTTAAACATGTCACTTTAGACTAACAAACTAACCAACCATCACGTTGTTTCTCCAGAGGGATATGTGCAAAGGTTAGAGTGTCATACTATTATTTCCAGACATACTTCTCTACCCTTATTAACGTTCATTCATCATGTCATACAAAAACATCATTTTAATATATTTAAACTTACAAGTTTCTACGATCGTGCTTTCAGCGTTGAGGGTCTCTTAGCGTGGAAAAGTCTCCATGTTAGTATTAAGTATGGGGATAGTGACGTTGAATTTAAGAAACTACTAAAGACTGCACTGTTCGGTCAGTCTTTTCGTAGAGCACCCTTGGAGTAATTAATTTTACAAAACGGCACACTTAAAATATAAATCATCTTAAATAATAATAGAAATAATAAAGTAAGTATGAAAATACTTTGGCATTATCGTCGGTGCCTAAATATGGATACATCTGAATTAGATAAAGCACAACACAATATTAATAAAATAGTATTCAGATTATTCATTGTTTTGGCCGAAACTCTGTTATTATAGGTATCATAATTTATTTATTTTTATGATATTGCAACATCTGTTTCACCTATGTTGGCATCACCAGGTGTTACAAATAATTGATGATATACTTAGGAAATTGAAAATAACTTTGTTAATCCACAAAATATTAAAAAAAACACGACACGTTTCAGAGGATACCTCCATCTTCAGGTGTAAAAATATAATATAAAATTTTATTTTATTTTTATAATATTATATTTTTACACCTGAAGATGGAGGGATCCTCCGAAACATGTCGTGTTTTTAAATATTTTTTTAAAAATATTTTGTGGATTAAACAAAGTTATTTTCAATTTCCTAAGTATATTACTATGGAATCCCACAGTATTCGCACGCCTTAGCGTTCAATAAGTTTATTGATGATATTTATGCGGCTGTTTGTGCCTGTTATGTGCTGATGATGCCAACATAGGTTGGCGATACAGCTGTCGCAACAATCTCATAAAAATAAATAAATTGTGTTCTTGTAATATTATATTATATAAGTGTTTTAAAAATTAAAACATTAAAAAATATATTTAAAATAATTTTATGTTTAATTATTATATATTTTGGTACAAATTAGCCTATTATTACTTTTGGCTATTTGTAGTGTAAATTATCGAGTAATTATTATAAATCATGGATTGGCAATCTGTACCTGGGGTAAGAATCTCGGTGCATGAGAGTATAAATTTGAAGCTGAGCTTCATCGAAGGTATGCGGAGTCGGCTCCACCATGTTCCGGTTCACCACTTCTCGCACACGGGAGTCCAACGACACCTGCAACACAAAATAGTCAAATCTTTGAAAAGGAAAATAAACACCTTAATAAAATGTTATTTGATCAGTTTTCCATGGTTTTCATACCTCTCACTGGGGTAAAGAATTCTAAGGGGATAGATAGAACTAAAACAAAAACTAACTAACTAAATATAATGCTGTCTCACCGAAGGAGTAAGCAGATATAATAGTCCGCCACACCATACATTCCTGATATACTTCTTTTGATTTCTCAACATTCATACATGGTGTCATGCACGACGTCGATTTCTCTGGCTCCTCACATATCTGACATTTAATGATGTTCCTGTATCGACCCTTTTGAATGGAAGCGAAGCATGGAACTGGCAAAAGAAGGATGAAAGATCTCTTAGACGAATGTGTAAATACTCTGTGCATGATAGAGTATCGAATGAAAATATAATAAGTGAATGCGGTGCGAATGATGGTGTTATGAACAAAATAATGAAAGGATCATTAAGATGGTTTGGACACATGGAAAGAATGGTAAAAAATTATATGTTAACGATGTAAATGGAACTAGAAATAGAGGAAGACCGAGGAAAATGTAGCACGATCAAATAAATCAAATATTGAATGTCGGCCACGTGAGAGGCAGAAAAATCGATGCGCGTGCATGACACGATGTATGAATATTGAGGAAACGAGAGAAATATGTCAGGAAAGAAATGTGTGGCAGTCCATTCTTTCTGCCTACCCCTTCGGAGAGACGGCGTGATGGTTAGTTAGTTTTTTGATTTTTATAAAATTATAAATATACTCGTACATATTTTTTAATGCAATGAGACCTTAAAATTTTACTTTCATTATCAATATGGAAGAATTTTTTTAAATTATGAATACTGAGTAAACATAACCCACTATATATAACAGATAAAATTATACCTTTACAAAATTTAAATGTCGATTTAGATGTTCATGCTCATAAATTATGGTAATGTTTAAATAACTTAGGTACGGTTGTTTTTTTCAATGTCGTTATGTTAGGTTAGGTTACCTCCTTGGGTGAAAGAATGGAGATGTAGTCTTCGTAGATGAAGCGAGCCTTCTCCTCCACAGCATCGGGATTATTTTCTCTCTTGAGTTCCTCGCAGGCCAGCCAGAAAAGGATGTTCTCCTCGGAGTATTCGCAGCGAAGGAAGTCGCGGAACACCTTCCGTCCCGCTGTAATACGTAAAGAGAAATTATATAAGATAAGACATGTCAGATGTTACTTTGTGAAACATTGTATTTTCCGTATTAAAACATAGATTGTGAAATATGTATTGTTTTATTTTTCTTATAATTATTATCTCATAGATCCTGTATAAATGACAGTGAAATACGCAGAGCGACTGTATACTCTTGAAATAAGTGTGTTGCTAGAATCCTGGGACCTAAGCTAGAGAATACGCCATAATGACGAGCCGTACAATATTTTCAAAGCTCCCAGTCTCTTCAAAGACATGTGACTGAACAGACTAAGATGGGTCGGTCACATGCAAAGGATGCCATCATTGCTAACCCAAAAAAGATGCTGGAGGCAGTGGCGGTACTCCCATAGAAGCCCAGAAGCCTGGCTTGCGTAAGAAATTTTGGATCAAAACCTCTTCTGGCTTACAGAGGTTCAGCTCTTGTGGCTATTCATCTTATGTCTGATGGTAACATTGTTGGAAGGTGATTTGGTGGGTTGTTGGTTTATACGGGGGCATGATTACTTAGATTTGGGGACTTTTGATTCAAAATTTCTTATGCAAGCCGGGCTTCTGGGCTTCTATGGGAGTACCGCCACTGGCTGAAGGGGCACCCGGGTAGCAGAAAATCTATTGGGCAACTAAGGCTACGATGAGAGAATAAAGTTGGGAGAGATGCAGTGAAATTTCTGCGAGTGTCAAGTTGGAGGGTAGCAGCAGAAGACAGGGGTTGGAGGCGAGAACTACTCCATTAGTCATTGATATGGGCTATAGGACTATCAAAGAAGAGAAGCCTGTATGATATGTATTTTAAACAGACTATAGTATGTAATACAAATATTTTGTGTTATTTTAAATCAGATAGTCACCTGTACTTCGCATGAGCTTGTCGAATGACTTGCCCCAACTCTGAATTTCTTCGATACTCGGCCTGGAATAGAGTAAAAGTTCCTTTTATTAAAAAATTAAAAAACATGTGAAATTATACATTGAATAATTTAAATAACTGTTTGAAAATATTATGAATGACATAACTTTCGGCGAAAGTTCATATTTAATTACATAAATATAATATATATCCCACAATGTTTACAAACACCTAAGTATTTTTTATAATATTCTTATGTTCAGTTAGGATTAATTTGAAGTATTTTGTAATATTGAAACAACACTAAGTTAAAATTATCTATTATAAAAATTAAGAAAGTTATGTTTAAGAAGAATGCAGTGGTATAAAATATTGTTAAATATTTCGGTAGTGTGATGACAAAATATTTTAAGTTTTTCTGTAAAACTTTCAAAATAGTTGTAATCTTTTGATATGGCAAAATGACACATTTCTTACTTGTAAGATAAAAATACTATATGCCGCCTGAAAAGTTCATTATTATGAACATAGCAAAAGACATTAATTGAAAATGGATTATATGTTATAGATATGGTAATTTCAAATTCAAATTTCTTTATTTATCCAAATTATAATTTGGAAGGACAGCTGGGAATCTACCTCACAGGAGGAGCAACACTCTGGAGAACAGACCACATAGGTATACAACAAGGAAGAAGAAGATAAAGTGTCAAATGAAAATATAAAAAGTGAAAGCAGTGCGAATGAAAGTGTTATGAACAAAATAATAAAGGAACATTAAGACGGTTTGGAGACATGGAAAGAACGAATTAAGAAAGAATGGTAAATAAAGTATAAGTTAACGATATATATGGAACTAGAAATAGAGAAAGACCGAGGAAAACGTGGCACGATCAAATAAATCAAATATTGAAAATGATTTCCACGTGAGGAGTTGGAGAAATTGACGTGCATGCATGACACGATGTATGAATGTTGAGGATTCGGGAGAAGTATGTCAGAAAAGAAAAGTGTGGCAGTTCATTATTTCTGGCTTCCCCTTCAGAGAGACGGCGTGATGGTTAGTTAGTTAGTTCATTAAGATGTTTCTTGTTTATATAAATGTTCCTCTTCTACTCATGATTGCACAATAATTACCTCGATTGTTATGACTTGAATTATTCATCTTCTTACAAAGTCTAATTATACTTGTAATAATAGATAAATATATTTTACTATTTCTTCCACAGAGATGTATAACTCTATTTTCAGTTAATTGTTGTAAAAAAAATTAACTTAAAATACATATAAAATATTTAATTATTTTCAACAATTTGCAGTATCTAATTATAGTTTAAATTATTGACATGGGTCTTCTTAATAGGGCATAGTCGAAGGGATTATTATTTATTTATTACAAATCAGTTTGAAATATTTTCTTATATATTTTTTAAACAATCAAAATCATTAGTTTATTTACACTCTCCAATGTGAGCTCGATCAATCCTAAGTATATGTATTATGAACCAATCGTTTTGTTCCTTGGACCACCGCAGATATTTTAAAAATAATTCCATATTTGGTTTGAATTTTTAAAATATGATTTATTTTTACCTAAATAACTGATTTTGCTTACTCGTTATTTTGAAAGTCTAATTTAAATTGTCATATTTAAAATAATTTAAATGAAACAAATCTCTAAAGTATATATGCAATAATTGAATCTTAAATATAATTATTTCTTCGTTTTCTTTTCTTCAGTTAATTTAAAACAGTAATTGTTATATTATACAATATAAAATATACCCTTTCACTGAATGAAGTGTAGAATTTATTTCCGTTTTTATCAACAAATACATTTCCAATTCCACTCACATTATTATGGACAGAACCTCTGCAGTTTACGTCATAGAACACCGATATTTAAATGTTAAAAGGACACTGGGATATTGTAGATTTGACAAATATTTTTCTGACGTTTGCTTAATACATGCAGCCAGCAGCGCTCCCCACGTGACTGCCGGTAATGGAGTAGGCACTGTACTGGCCAGTAGGGGTAGCACGGGGGTAGTTATTCAAAATGGCAGTTTTTAAGGGCGAATGAGCCCTTCCGACTCACTTGGCGCGGACGGGGGCTAAATTTGAAAACTTTATGATGCTATTACCAGGCGGCAAATTTAGAAAATTACCCGTTTTTATCTGCCCGGAAATCTCATATGCTGACTTATTGGAAAACACTTTCGATTATGTAATAATAGGAATTTGCACGCTTATAACTACAAGTGAACTGTTTTCGATTAATTAACTTTTGTGTAAGGTTGAAAGCATTATAAAACAATTCAAAGTATATAAAACGTAATAAGTGGAACATCATAACCAAATGTATGATACAACATCATTTGTGTATGATAGGATCATTAAGATGGTTTGGACATATGGAAAGAATGAATGAAGAAAAAATGGTAAAAAAATATATGTTAACGATGTAAATGGAACCAGAAATAGAAGAAGACCGAGGTAAACGTGGCACGAACAAATAAATCAAATATTGAATGTCGGCCATGTGAGGAGTCAGAGAAATCGACGCGCGTGCATGACACGATGTATGAATGTTGAGGAAGCGACATAAATACGTCAGGAAAGAAAAGTGTGGCAGTCCATTCTTTCTGCCTACCCCTTCGGGAAGACGGCGTGATGGTTAGTTAGTTAGTTAGTTTCATAAACATACGTATGGAAGTATAAATGCGGTAGAGATGAGGTCCCTAAGACGTATGTGTGGAATCTCAAATGCCGATATAAGAAAGGAATGTAGAGCGGAAGAAGGTATTATAAACAAAATTATGAAATGATCGCTGCGTTGGTTCGTACATACGGAGCGCATGGATGGAGAAATAATGGTTAAGAAAGTATACGTTAATGATGTAAATGGAGTACGGAGTCGAGGCAGACCGAGGAAAACATGGCATGACCAAATTAATCAAATTTTAATTGTTGGTCATGTTAGAAGTCGAAAGAATCAACGTGCCTCTATGACTCGCTGTATGAATGTGGAGGAAGCTAGAGAGGTGTGCCAGGATAGAGTAGTGTGGCGGTCCATTCTCTCTGCCTACTCCTACGGGGAAACGGCGTAATGGTTTGTTGTTGTTGTTATAACCAAACCATTTTTAAGAGTTAATATTTTTTTATGGAAATCTCACTGTGGATTTCAAGATGATGGTATTGAAATTGAAATAAAAATACATAAGTGTGTGAGAATCGGCGCCACTGCGTAACAATGCCACTGCGTAACAATCTGCGTCTGCTCACTAATAATGAGTAATGTTATCTGCACTACACTAAAGAGAGAAGCCCCATCATAAGTGTATGCATTCGTAATTATTTGATTTAATCCTAATTTTAATTGTATCTCAATAGAGACGAAGACGTAAACTGGAAACTGAACATGGATGATCAAGGTGTTTACAGGACTTATGACCTGTCATTGGTTGGGTTAAGCGCACGCTAGTAAATTCAGTGGGTAAGGTAACTAACTAACTAACTATTACGCCGTCTCCCCGGAGGGGTAGGCAGAAAGAATAAAACGCCACACTGTTCTGTCCTGACACACTTCTCTGGATTTCTCTACATTTATACATCTTGTCATGAACGCACGTCGATTTCTCCGACTCCTCACGTGACCGACATTCAATATTTGATTGATTTGATCGTGCCACGGTTTCCTCGGCCTTCCTCTATTTCTAGCTCCGTTCACGCCGTTTACATATACCTACCTTCTTTACCATTCTGTCTTCACTCATTCTTTCCATGTGTCCAAACTTTCATTCGCACCACAATCACTTATTATACTTGCATTTGTCACTCTATCGTATACAGATTTGCTACACATTCGTCTTAGAGATCTCATTTCAACTGCATTTATTCTACTTTCATCCTCTTTTTGCCAGTTCCATGCTTCACTTCTATACATAAGGGTCGGCACAAGAACACCATTATATTTATTTGATTTAATCCTAGTAAATTCAGTGGGTAAGGTAATTTTATAATAAAAGAACGGCTATTGTTTGTGAACTCACGCGATAAGCAGGCCATAATAGGGGATAATGTTTTAAGTAGAAACTCTGGTGCATTGCAGTAAAACAGGGAAATCAGTCGTTTGATTAATATTTGCAGTTTCGCTGGAAGTGTTTCCACAGCGGCTTATTTGCAAAATGTCCGACATTTTAGTCATCTGGTGCCATTAGCACTCAAATATTTACCGGGATACGAATAATGGTTTGCTTTTCATTTAACGACCGTAAAATTACTTTTTAAACGTGTTTGAAAAGGAATATTTATCTTTTCCAACATGCCACACTGCCAGAAAGCAATTGATACATTTTATGAATTATTAAATATGTTAAGTGTTATACTTCAAATACTTTCTATGATAAATTTATAAATTCACCCACTTGTTCTATATTTTACCATTACGCTAAAGTTGCAGACTGATATGCTATCTTCTTTTTCGAAAAATATTACTTTGGACTTATTCCCATTGGACTAAGCTGGGCAGCTTTCGGAAACACGGGTTACATCCTTAAAAACCGGAAAATACAGATCAACCTGAAACGATAAGTCCATGAAGCCTGCGTCCTGCCAGTCGGTACTTATGATCTTGAAACTGAAACATTGTCCAAACAAAGTGCCGAGAAACTACGAGTGACCCAAAGAGCCATGGAAAGATTCATGTTAGTAATAATCCTAAAAGACAGAGTCAGAAACGATACGGTGAGAGAAAAAACAAAGGTCACTGACATCATCCACCGGGTGGCGACTCTAAAATGGCAATGGGCAGGTCACGTGGCCAGAAGCTCAGATGAAAAATGGACAAGAAGACTGCTGACTTGCAGACCGTGGACGACAAAGAGAAGTGCAGGGCGACCGCAACTACGGTGGAAGGATGATCTGAACAGACACGTCGGAATAACCTGGATGCAGTCTGCACAAGACAGAGTGACATATAAGCGAATGGAGGAGGCCTTTGTCCAGGAGTGGATGGAAGAGGCTGAGGAAGAAGAAGAGGAAGATTCTCATTCATCAACAGATCGTTTCGCATACACACCTCATATATACAAGATACCAGGATTTGTAGTTCATGCTCGTTGTCTGGAAATATCACAGCGTCGTCTACTTAGGTACAACATACAGCTTACTGACACTTTGTTCATTTTGGCGCCTGCATCCAATCCTTTCAGTTCTTTCATACACTTGTCCATATATAGATTAGACAACCATGAGGGTATTACGCAATCCTGTTTGACATTTTTGATGACATCAAATCAAACGTGCATGTATTATACGTTGTATGAATGTTGAGACGGAACGGTGTGGCGTTCCATTCTTTCGGGAAAATAGTTTTACTATTAATTAAAAGTTAAATAATATAGAAATAATACGAAATAAGCGTAAGAAATGTACATACGTCTTACCGAGTAACAGTCGCGACATAACAGAGTCATTGGTCATTCGGTATCAATTGACGCATGGTGATTGATACTGAGCGACCATTGATGTGCGAGTTCATTCCTGTTGTGACTGTGTGTATACGAGTATGCTTGCCCTTATTTCATATTATTCGACGTTCAAATTACGACTAAACCATTTTTATAGCTTCTTCGACGTGTCAATAGCAAGCTAGTTTTGTAGGGATGACCCTAAAAATGATAAAATCTCTCCTCTTCTCTTGAGGTGGAAGGATTGGCCAACTTTGTCTCTTTTCTAATTCTGTTTGTATTTTGCTCTAATTATCTTTATATATTTTGTCTTATATAAATGCAAAACATACATTTTGAAATGGATAATCCGAGTCTAACACCGTGGGTAAAGGACAAATTTAGCACCGTAAAGCGAGTGTTAATGAACTTGCGCGTCACTGGTCACCCGGTATCCACAACCGTGCGGCGAGTGTTAAGCAAAATATTTGCTGGGCATTCCAACTTTCTTCAAATGAGGCAATAACTCGACAGCTTGCTGAAAGATTCTAGGAAGAACATTGTGGGCGGCTGTGATTGCCGTGGTGGTAATAAAAGTTGTTTACTTTTATCCGAAAAGGTTATTACGGCTGGCTGTGAGCAAAAGAAATATGTATGTAGATAGTCCAATAAGAGCCGGGGCCCGTGAAGTATACTCCACATAAGTACATACCCTCCGTAGCTTGGAGAAAACTCAAAATCGTTGACCCAGATTCATGTTAAAATGTTTAAAGTGAAAAATGCTGTTACAGAAATATGAACTCGTTTAATATGATGGACATTTTGGTAGATTGGTAGACCAAAGATGGACATGAAGGGTAGTGGCAATGCCGTCTTGAAAGTATTTACCAGGCCGTAAGCACCATAAATAATATTTGCAACATGGTGATTTATGAGGCCGTATGTAGTCTTAGAATCCGTGAAGTTACTATGTGTCTCGTGCCGTTATCTCATTTTATTTCGATTATAAATGTGAAATTAATGTAAAATACGACTACGATTGTATTATTACTCCTTATATACGTGTTACAAACGATTTAATATAATTTATTAATGTTTTCGCAGTGCTGGTATATCAATTTGGCTGCCTAACCTCTCTACACTGAAAAATCTACATACTAATTTCAAAGAATGTGATGTAGAATCTTCCCCATTTGTAATGTACCAACAATATTAATAAATGACATTGTTGAAAATGTTTATGTTTATTAATTGTTTCATAATATTCGCGATATTTAAAAAAAAATTAAAATTTGACAGCTGTCAGATCAAACCGGACCCACATTTAATTCAACATTGCGGCCTGGTAAACAGAGATTTTGAGACGGAATTGGTAGTAGAGTAGAGACCTCGTGAAGATAGAAGAAGCAAGGGGAGGCCCTTCCTACATAAAAGTCTGATGACATTAGAACAATTGCTGGTGACTGAATGCAGAAAGCACAAGATAGGAATATGTGGAGAGGTATGGGTGAGGCCTATGTGGATGATAATATGGACACCAACGACATGCGATTTGAACAGGACGACGCTGCGTGCCACACAGCTCATGCCGCATTGGACATTCTGCACGAGCGATCTCACGTGATGTGAACTGGCCACCGAGATCGTGCAATTTGACCCCGACTTTTTCTTGTGTTTTTTTTTTAGTTTTTGATTATTGTTGTATGATAGTAGTGTAGAAAACTAAACGAGAACAATACGGTGTAGTTTATTGTGAAATTTTTAAAGTGTGTAAAAAAAGATTTATATAAAAAGTTAAAACTTATTACTGATTACGATTGTACATTGAACCAAGTTTTTAAAGGGTAGAAAATCTTTATTTCCTTGAATATTTCACGGATGGCAACTAGTATTTTAAATTAATGCAATGTAATTCTTAATTCATAGATATATTGAAAACATATAACTAATATTCAACAATATTATTAGATAAAACTACAGTAGAATTTATTGATGACAGAGTTGAAGACAGTAGGCACATGTTGAATACCATAGCGGAGAGGCGCGCAAGATGGATTGGTCATGTGTTGCGACACGAATGTTTTCTGCATGATGTGTTGGAGGCAATGGTCGAGGGATCGATTGGCAGAGAACGACCTCGCCAGGAGTACTTAGACCAGATTTGACGAGATATGGGCTGCACCTCTTATGCGGAGTTGAAGAGATTTGCCGAGGACCGAGCGGAGTGGAAGAGGAGATGCGTCGCCTTGCTGCAGACCAATCGATAGATTGAGACCGGAGAAGATAGATTTATTGATTATGAAATTACAAATTTTACTGCAAAATCAAGTATTTATGTAGTTACATGTACATCAAAAGGCTTACATTACTCTACAGTACTGGAAACATATATTTTTTGAACTAGACTTCCTCGTCACGACACAAAATTTCACAATTTACCATCATGTAATCTCGATGACTAACGAGATTACACGTTGAAACTTGAACACAACGGGAGACTGACTGTCCGTAAGTGCGGGGAGAACGAGGGGAGGAGGGAGGAGAAGGATGATTGAACCCATACCCAAAGTTGTGTAGGTGTGGTGGAGTAAGCATAGTTTTGCATAGGTCACGGTACAGAACGCTTCACCATCTCGGCTTGTCACCTTGCTTGTTAACTGACGTCCGGATAAACAAAGTTCTACTGAATTATAATTATAATATTATGGGAGAGGGAGTCTTGTAAATGGGGCAGAGGTCCATAAAAGCTGGGAGCCATTATCTAATCTATCTACAGAAATTGCAGTTAGGTACCGATTTTCTTACTAGAAATGAATATTGACAAAACAAATATACTAAGTCCAACAAATAAAAACATTATTATAGAGGGAAATAAGATAGAAAGTGTGAAAGAGTATGTGTATCTTGGTCATAAAATCAGACTCGGAAAAGAGAATCAAACTGTAGAGCTCCCTCGAAGAGTAGGACTGGGCTGGGCCGCCTTTGGTAAACTGAGACATGTCTTTGAAAATGATGAAATACCGGTTTGTCTCAAAAGAAAAGTCTACGACATGTGTATACTGCCCATGATGACATACGGACTAGAGACAACAACTCTTACAGCAAAAAGTGTCCACAGGCTCAAGTGTACACAAAGGTCCATGGAAAGACAGATACTTGGTGTGAACTTGCGTGACCGCTTAAGGAATGAAGAAATCAGACGCCGCACCAGGGTTACTGACGTCATGGACCGAGTGGCAAAATTGAAATGGCAATGAGCTGGACACTTGGCTAGACAGGGTGGCAACAGATGGGTACCCAGGATACTCCATTGGAGACCATGGGCAAATAGGCGAAGTGTCAGAAGGCCACCGAGATGGACCGATGATATTGTCAAAAGGGTTGGATAATCTTGGATACAAAGGAAGCAGGATAAAGATGAGTGGAGGAAATTGGAAGAGGCCTATGTCCAGCAGTGGAGGGAAGAAGGCTAGTAAAGAAGAAGAAGAAGAAGACTGATTTTCAGTTTATAAGAAAACAGTTGTTCTTATACTAAAATCAGTATATTTTTTTAACTTTATCACACTCTTTACAGACATGTATCGGCATACACTTTTTTCTTAATTTTAAACAAACGTTCTTAATATAAAATAATATTTTGATAATACTCATAGTAAGCCTAACCGTTGCTCGTGTGTTCTTGAATTAACGTCTAATCCCAATCTGACGTCACAAGTGTTATTATATTTGTGGTGTCTATATACAGAATAAAACATATTTGTCAATTTTAAACAATCGAAAACTTTTCCAAAGCCGTATTTACCATATTCTTAGGCGTTATTAAATAAATTAAATTTAGACGTTATATGATTTTTTTTTGCATTTGAACGGCCGTAATGTTGAACGGGTGGAAAAATTTAAATACCTCGGCAGCATACTAACACAATCTCTTGACCCAGATGTAGAGATATAATGCAGAAAAGGCAGCAAAAGCTACGTTAATTAAAATAAAATCACTCTTCTGCAATGATAACATAAATTTGAAACTCCGCCACTATGTGTGGTCTGTTTTATTGTTTGGATGTGAAACACGGACCTTAAAAGTCAACTCAACTCAACAGACTGGAATGTGGCATTTGAAATGTGGCTCTATTGCCGAATGCTCAGAATTCCCTGGATAGACATAGTTACCAATACTGTAGTCCTGAGACGAGCTAGAGTTGATAGGGAGCTGTTATCAATTATCAAGGTTCGGGAGATTTCTTATCTGGGTCATGTACTGCGTAGGGAAAAGTACCACCTTCTCCAACTGATATTGGAGGGGAAAATTGAAGGTCGCCGAGGGCCCGGTAAGAGACGGATGTCCTGGCTGCGGAACGTGAGGGAGTGGACCGGCATCCGAAGTGTGGAGGAACTGTTCCGAGCGGCGCAAGACAAGGACAGGTTCGCCGAGGTGATCGCCAACGTTGGGGGGACCTAACAGGGCCCTTGAAGAAGAAGAAGATATTTATTGTTTATTTAACAATTTTGTAAAAAATATAAAAATCCCACATAACATACAAAAAATAAAACTTTACATATTTTTGTTTGTGCATAAAATTGATTGGCCACCAAAACGTTCATATTTGACACAACAAAATATATGTTTATAATAGTAATATAATATTCTATGGGAGTGACAAGTTTCGCCTCACAAAGGCATTACTAAAATAAATTTGATAATCCCCTAGAAAGGCGGCACGTCTCATTCATATAAATTGTAACAAAACTTTAATACAGTAGATGTTAATGAGACATAAATTTAAAATAGAAATTTGCAATAAAAGAAAAAAATATTTCTCCCCGATGGAACTCGCATAACCAATCACTATCCGGAATTACAGTTTATGCGATTATATTTCATTTAAAATTATTATGAGTTAATAATATATTTGTTTTAGTAACAATCCTGATGTACGGAAGTGAAACATGGAACTGGCAGAAGAATAATAAGAGCAGAATACATGCGATAGAGATGAGATCCCTAAGAGGTGTGATAAAACGATGTACGACCGATTTTAAAATGCTGATTTAAGGAAAGAATGTAGAGCGGGAGAAATTATTATGAACAAAATTATGAAAGGATCACCGCGTTGGTTTGGACACATGCAACGCATGAATGAAGGAAGAATAGTTAAGAAAATATACGTTAATTGTGTAAATGAAAATGGAATGGAATGTGAATGGAAAAATCATTCCGTATAAAACAATCATCCGAACAGTAGTGAACTATGGGTGTAAGGCGTGGGCAATGACAGCGAAATCCGCAGAGTGACTGGATACTTTTGAGAGAAGGGTGTGGCGCAGAATTCTGGGACTTGTGAGTGACGGTGAAGGCTGGAGAGTACGGCATAATGACGAGCTGTACTATTTTTACAAAGCTCCCAGCCTCTCCACACAGGTCAGACTGAATAGACTGAGATGAGCCGGTCACGTGCAGAGGATGCCGTCATCGCGAACCCCAAAAAGATTGTTGGAGTGGCACCCAGGTAGTAGAAGACCAATTGGACGACCAAGGCTGCGATGGGAGGATGAAGTTGGGAGAGATGGGGCGAAATTGTTACGAGTGTCAGATTGGAGGGTCGAAGCGGAGGACAGGAGGCGAAGAATACTGGAGGCTAAGGCTCGATATGGGCTGTAGGGCCATCAAAGAAGAAGAAGGTGTCAATGGAATACGGAGTCGTGGGAGACCGAGAAAAACTTTGCTTGACAAAGTCGGAAAAATCGACGTGCGTGTATGACTCTCGCTGTATGAATGTGGAGGAATCTAGAGACGTGTCAGGATCGAGAAGTGTGGCGGTCCATTCTCTCTGCCTGGCCCCTTAAGGGAAAACGGCGTGATGGTTTGTTGTTGTTGTAAAATGATTATAAATTTTACACGCGCGGAAGATATATAAGGTTAAAAAAGAATAGATTAAAAATGTGGTCTGTCATCCTTTTGATTGATGACAAGAAAAGGCTAAATTAAATTAACGTAAGTCCCGGATGGACAAGGAACAGGCCTAGATAGTGCAGCGAGACTGACGAAAGGGCGTCGCTGCGTCCTATAACAGTCTCGGGTGGTGGTGGGAACCTTAGTTCTTTCCTAATATTCATGTAAATGTGAATATCTCGTGGAAAGGGCGTTATACAAATTATCATAATATAAATTTTAAATTGTTTTTTTTTTCAAATCTAGTACCATTTTGGGTGTGTAGATATCAATTAATAAATTTGAATACCCTGGACAGATAATTTATTAGCTACTTTTAAGTCCTAGAAAGGGTTAGAACCGCTAGAAATCTGCTTTTAGTAATTACATAAGATCAGAACAAGGAACAAATATTACACATGCAAAAGGAATCAAAAGTTAGTTAATACAAAAAATCAGATCGATCAGACGACTCTAAAACATGTTTGAATGGACTGCTTCTGGAGCTGTGGAGATGCTGTTTCGCGCTGACGATAGAGAAGCTTTCTCATAAACGATCTTCAACGTAAGGGAGACCCTACATAAAACGAGAAGAAGGAAAATAAACAGCTAAGAAATTGATTAGCATATTTTTCCCTGTAAACTTGTATACAAATGTTCTACACAACATGTTCGTGAGTTATGGAAATAACTATGTATTTTACTCCACGATTATTATCATGTGATTATCTAGACAGGAAATGAGTGTAAAATGTTACTTAATAGTAATCACGCTGTGAGAACAGGTAGCGAGATTTCCAGTAGCGGCCCTTACACAAAACAAATTTATCTGTACAATTCTTAAAACCAAATACTGCCACGTTGGAGGATGGGACTTACAGAATAAAAAGAAACCTTGAACTTGTAGTACTGATTAACCAGGAAACAGTAGTGAGATTCTGTAAGTCGACCTTCGTGGCAGAGTGGTAAGAGAGCTCTGACTTCCATGCAGAAGGTTCCGGGTTCGATTCCCGGCGATGGCAGTGTGATTGTCACACTGTCTTTGGTCTGGTGTAGAATTCGCGTGACAGTAAAATGGCGATAGATTGGCTACCTATCACATGTCATGAGAATCATCAATAAAATAGCTAAAAATAATGTGTAATTGGGTTCAAAGGACCTGTTGTATACAAGGAAAAAAAAGTCTCAACGCCTATGGTGGGCTGGCCATGTGGAACGAATGCCAGAGGGTAGAACACCACAAATTATATCCAGATGGGTGCCCCGCGAGAAGAGATCAAAAGGCAAACCAAGGAAAAGATGGGCGGATTGCGTGGAAGAAGATTGGGAGAAAATGGAAGGAGCTGGGGAATAGAGATAGATGGCTAGAGACAGAAGTCAGTGGAGGAGGCCAAGTCCCACACCGGGATGTAGCGCCGAGAAATGATGAATGAATGATGACTTCTAGAACATTTTCTTCTTCGTTTCTCTATAGATCTTGCGATCTGTTCAAACAGGATATCAACTTTAAATCCGTAATGAAGACGTCCAACATTCTACAGGGTGCGGCAGCATAACTTCTTTTTTTCAAAACTTAATAAAACCCATTGTATGAATCCGAATTTTTTTATTTCTTTTTTATAATGTAGGAACATACCTAAAGTTTTGTTTTACTTAGTTTTTGAAGATCAAATCAGGTAGGTGACGTCCCCTATTCTCCAACACTGAGTAAACCGATTTCTGACATTTGTCATGACTCTTGCCAGCATATCAGGCGTTATCTTGGTAATTTCTTCCTGGATGTTGGTCTTTAAATCTTTTAGGGTCCCTGGACGGTTCACATAAACACGGGATTTGAAAAAACCCATAGAAAAAAAAATCACAAGGGGACAAATCGGAAGAGCGGACCGGCCGCTCCAAATCGCCCCTAATTGAGATTTAATCGTGTAATCATTCTTTGTCGGAGTTTCAAGTTAATATTATCATTGCATTAACATAAGTTGGAGGATCTCGTATTTGTCTCCTCGCAAGATGTGACTCAGATAGGAAATCTTACGAATCTTAATAATGTACATTTCAATAATTCAGTTGCAATAAAAAAATAATTTAACACATATTGTTCTTTTAGAAGGTGCACTTGTCGTCAGCTGGACGATCCGGATATTTGTGTTTATTTAATTTATATTTAATTTAATTTATATTCGGGGTTCAAAAGGGTAGTAGGGCTACGATAGGGTATGTTTTACTGGAAAATAAGCCTCTACAAAATGTCGTAAGGCGCCATGTTGCATTTACAACAGCAACACTAGGTAATATCAATTCCAACTCTCTATATAGTGCCATAGCAGATAGAGAGAGGACGAATGGCGAGCTTCCAGCGCCATAAAACTGGATACACCCAGCTAAGGGAAGGTAACCCCGACAGAAAATCCTCCAGAGAAGGCAAGGGGACACCACTCTGGATATTTTCCCCAGGTCATCACCATGAGGCTTACTCAAGGGTGATAGTCAACGTTAGTGAGACCTGACAAGACACAGAAAGAAGAAGAAGAATTTATATTCCACATATCCACCGTTTTTTTAATTAACTGTAATTAGGCACTTAAAACAATCCAACACCAGCAAAAACTTTAAAATGTTATTGAGGATTTTTTTCAAATTGTCATTTAAAAAAAAAAATTTCGGTGATATAAAAAGCTTATTCGTATCACGAGGAGCTACTGGATATTTGGTAGTGTTTAGTGTGTAGCCAGATTCCGATAACGCACAGAATAAATAACCAAACATACACATAACCACCTGAAATAGTTTGACACTCGTTTACAGATATTAATCTGTGTGCAAACAAAAGGAAATGCGTGCTTTATATGCTAGGCAAATAGTGTTACACTATTTAGTGCTAAATGTTAACAGACTATTCACGGAGTAAATGTTATGAATAGTTTGGCTCGGTTATTACTAACTAACTAACTAACCATCACGTCGTTTCACCGGAGGGGTAAGCAGAGAGATTGACCACCAAATTATTATATTCTTACATAACCCTCGCACCTCTTCTACATTCACAGCACATATCCAACGCATTGAACGAGTCCAAAAAATATTTATTAAAAATATTAATTTTATAATGTGCAAGTCGTTCTCTGATTACAAATCTGCCCTAATGTTTCACTCCCTGGACTCTCTTGAAAATAGACGTTTCATGATATGATGTTGCTTCATCAAATAATTCACTTTACTAACTAACTAACCAACCATCACGCCGTCTCCCCGAAAAGGTAGGCAGAAAGAATGGACTGTCAAACTTTTTCTGATGCGGCACTCCATCCTTCTCTTTTCGCCCCGCGGGAGACGCGGTGTGATGGGTTGCGAACCTCATCGCCAACAATAGGCATCAAAACAAATCTAAAACAAATAATATAAAATAAAATAACAAATTAAAAATAATTTAACACAAAATGTTTTTTTTAGATGGTGCACATATTCTCTATTTAATTTATGTTCCACGTATCCACCGTTTTTTTAATTTAGCACATAATGTAATAACACATAATGTTTTTTTCGATGTTGCACATGTTGACATGGACGATCCGAACTTTTGTGTTTATTTAATTTATGTTACACGTATCCACCGTTTTTTAAAATTAGCTGTAATTAGGCACTTAACCAGCAAGAACTTAAAAATAATATTGAAGAAATTATTCAAATTGTCATCGGAACAAATGAAAAATTTATTATTTTAATTCACTTTAAAATTGTCAATTCTGAGCTTCTCAGTAAATTGTCACTCAATACCCCCATGTCTCGCACGAGACCCACAGCTAGCCAAGTTATCCATCTTCCTGTTTAACGCACTAACTACGCTCTATATTTAAAAGTACACGGGTATTATTATTTGATTGAATCACTCTTTACATAATTACAGCGCGAGCCAAATCAATGTAAAGAAAGGGTATAGCTATCATATTTATTCTCATGATAGGTAGCTAATCTATAGTCATTTAACTGTCACGTGAATTCTACACCCGACCAAAGAGTGTGACAATCACACTGCCATCGCCGGGAATCGAGCCCGGGACCTTTGGTAAGGTAGTCATAGCAATTGCCAATCGGCCACGAAGGTCGTCATATATCATACATTGGACATGCACAAGAATGCTTTACATCAGTGATTCCGAAAGTGGTCAATATAGACCCCCAGGGGTCTATGGAATCTTGCAAGGGGTCTGCGACAATTGAAAAAAAAATTAGGGGTCCATGAGATGTAAATGGGGGTCCACGAGATATTGAAACGCAAAACGAATATATAAATCTTTGGCAACCTTTTAGCTCATTTGGGGAAATCGGACGATCGAAATCTTCGGTGACCTTTTTTTTACCTCATTACCACAAAGATCGGACATTCGATTTTCCCAAAGGAGGTAAAAAAACGTTGACATTTTTTTTTTACCTGAAAAAATACATTTTAGTAAAGCAGGGGGTCTACAATCAGGGATATGATATTAGGAAGGAATGCTGATATTAGGAAGGAATGCTGATATTAGGAAGGAATGCTGATATTAGGAAGGAATGCTGATATTAGGAAGGAGTGTAGAGCGAAAGAAGGTATTATGAACAAAATTATGAAAGGTTCGCTTCGTTGGTTCGGACATATGGAGCGCATGGGTGAAGAAAGAATGGTTAAAAAAGTATACGTTAACAATGTAAATGGAGTAAGGAGTCGAGGTAGACCGAGGAAAACATGGCATGACCAAATTAATCAAATATTAAAAGTTGGTCATGTCAGAAGCCGGAAGAATCGACGTGCGTGTATGACTCGATGTATGAATGTGGAGGAAGCTAGAGAGGTGTGCCAGGATAGAGTAGTGTGGCGGTCCATTCTCTCTGCCTACCCCTGCGGGGAAACGGCGTGATGGTTTTGTTTGTTTGTTTGTTTGGGTCTACAAAAAATAGAAGAAATTGGCAAGGGGTCTACGGGACAAAAAAGTTTGGGAACCTCTGCTTTACATGATGGCGATGTCAGTGTGACAATCACACTGCCGTCGCCGGGAATCGAACCCAAGACCTTCGGTGTGGCAGTCTTAGGACTTACCAATCGGCCACGAAGGTCCTCGATATCTACGAGGCTCTCATTTCATGCATTCCAAGATTTTTTTATTAGAACAACCGGCGTCTATTGCCGATCTCGCTCCAGTCAAAATGTATTATATTCAATGATGAATAGACTTACGGTGGTTCCCCATCGCAGAGTAGAACGTCGGAAGGTCCGGGTTCTTTCTTCGTGGGCCCATTATCTTCGCCATTTCTAACTGCCAAACTGGAAATAATGAGAATAAAAAAACATTATTAATTTATTGCTTCTCGAACAAACTCCATATTAAATAAATAATGAAAATGGATAATAATTAAATAAAATGACTTTTTCAAATAACCATTCTTTAACGCATCGTTTTATTTAATTATTATTTATAATAAACCTTCACCATTTCAGTAAAATCAATAATTTTTTTAATATTATTTGTATTTAAAATAAAATAAAATAAAAACACTTTGTTTTTCACCACTATGCGGTATTTTAATTGCCGACTAGTTTCGCTTATACCCATGCTTCCTTAGGTTCTTCCTTCAGTTCCTCAGGTTATTACGAAGCCCTGAGGAAGTTTGGGTACAAGCGAAACTAGTCGGCAATTAAAATAACCGCATACATATATATAATATTAAGGCATAACCATTGGCAGGTTGGTTCTGCATCGTGGGAGATAAAACAATCTATGGTTTCTTCATATCACTCATTCAGGATTTCTGAGTTGTGTATACAACCGCGCCTATAAGTCGAAAGAAGTGAACACCCAAGTGAATGTCTCGTCTCCTCTCGAGTGACTGGTAGCTCAGCATCCATAGCAAGAAATCAGTCGGAAAGAGCAACGGGCATGGCACCCACATTATGGATCGGTTTCTCAAATACATTTTTTACGTAAGCTTATATTTACATTTTGAAAACTACTGTCATAAATCTGCGTCATAAAAGAAATGCACCATTAATCGGGTGGTTGTCTAGGGGATAGAACGCTTGGCTCCTGATCCAGGGGACTTGGGTTCAAGTCGGGACACGACCCATATGGGACCGTTGGGCACTGAACGACGCAAATCCTCGGTCCCGTACGGGACCACTGGGCGTGTAAAGGTTAAGCCACAATAAACATATCCGCGTGTCGTTCAAATGTTGCTGTTATTAATGGATTACTCAGGGTCTAAATAGAGGGCTGTAATTCCAGTTAGGGCTGAGGGAATGAGCGAGAGGTACAGGGTGATCATGGAGGACAGTGCGAAATGGTAGCGTTTATGATGAAAAATGCTCATTCATCTTGCGCGATAAAATTGTAATTATTCTGCAAACATGTTACTGTCGGTGAAATACACGAGTCATTTTGTACTTCGTGGTTATAAATTATTTTTAATTAAAATACAGACATTTTTCATGAGTGTGTGGACATTTTTTTTAACGAGTAAACGAATTTGTATAATTGAAAAATATAGGACTGTGATGTCATGTCGACGGGTCGATCATTTTTGAAGAGGTTATACGAACACAAAATTTCATACAAAAACAGAAACATCTTTTCGGAAATGGCCAATCATTGAGTGAATTTTGACCATCATTTAGAGACCAAAAACACAAAAATTTTACATATAACAAATAATCCTAAAAAATTAGAGAAATGAGAAAATTTTGATATTTTAAGAGAGTATACGTTAATGATAGATATCTCCGACAGCGACAGCACAGATTGTTTTACCTACCGGCTGCCAGAACCAATCTGCCTCTGGTGACACCGGTGGGAAGAGCAATTAGTCTGCTGAACGCGGTCTCCTCGGAGATCGACGTCTTTCATGTTAGTGAAAGTACGTTCAGAAGGCAAATACTCTTAATTCTGGAGAGTATCCTGTCTTCCTAATGTTGAACCATCTCCTATGCGTTTCTGGTAGTATACTATATATAATATATTATTTTACCTGTTCTCAATAGATGCCATAAAAATAAAATTTGTAATGTCTGTTGATGAAATAAACTGATTTGATTTGATTTGATGATGTAAATGGGGTACGAAGTCGAGGCAGACCGAGGAAAACATGGCATGACCAAATTAATCAAAATTTAAAGGTTGTTCATGTTAGAAGTCGGAGGAATCGACGTGCGTGTATGACTCGTTGCATGAATGTGGAGGAAGATAGAGAGCTATAATGTTAAAGTAGCAGTGTTTCGGCCAAAACAATGGACTATAAACATTTTTAACTACGTTATTTGATTAAAATTATTGGTACTTTACAAATGGGGAAGAATCTACGTCATATTATTTTAAAATGTTATACAATCGATGAAGCCATTATAGGTTGTTTTATAATTTAAGTATTATACAAATGTATTATATTCAAATGTTCATAACACGTATATAAGGAGTAATAATACAATCGTAATTATATTTTACGTTAATTTCATACATATTAATAATTAAATATGGAGTTTTACACCATTGTTCAAGAAACAATAAATAAGTCTAGCGACTTGTTCTCTAATTGGGTTTTCGCTTGCCATGGTCCAGAGAACGGAATTTGACACTGTTTGGGGGCAATAGATCTGGAATATTGCGCAAAGGCACTTATTTATTAACACCTGAAGTTTTCCAATAACGTCCGCGGTAGATTTCCAAGTCTCACATCCGTACAGCAGTACGCTTTACGCTTTTAACGCTACTAAGGTTGTATTATAAGTTGTAAATTATTTTATAACATTATTAAATAAAAAATGTTTTCATAAACGTAGAACTTTAATTTTAGATTCCCATTCAATGAAGTCTGACAGTGATACATCTGCACGTTAAACCGTGCGTGTTTAGACATCTTTCTTATAAACTACGCGATTCAGCCTCGTGTCGTGTGTGGAATGCTTCTTTCCATCACTTATTCACGATGGATTGATCGGTACTGTTTGCGCAAAGGTTCAAGGGACTATTTTTGGAATAGTTTGGGAACTATTCTCGGAATGTTGTGTATCTGTTCCCCGCTGGAGACGGTGCCATAGTGTCAAGGAAATTGGTTCCACTCTGTTTGCCTGACAAAAAACGACTTTATTTTATTAGTTTTTTTTAAATCTTTCTATTCTGAATTCAATCAAAAACCTTAAAACAGTGCAGTATTGAAGGGCTATTAAAAAAACGGCGCAACTTACAGAAATGAGATTCATTTTATTTTATTTGGTACATCATGCCGTTTTACGCATCTAGTCTTGAAGATGACACCAAAAAGATGATGGCCCCCAGCAGCGATACATTGATGAAGGCGATTTCTGAAGTTTTCGGCTGCATTTTGGCACATCTCGATGGGCAGAGCGGGGATTTTCTCCCGAATTCAATCCTTAAGTTCTTCCAAGGTGTGAGGTCGACGTTTAAAACTTTTTCCTTCAGACAGGAAAAAGTCGCAAATGCTTAAATCAGGTGAGCTCAGAGAGACGAGGCGCGCAGGGAACATCTGTAGCAGTTTTGTCATCGAAACTCGAAGAGTATGGGCCGTAGCACCGTACTGTTGAAACCAGATATCTCCCAGATTTGTTTCCTCCATAAGTTCTTCCAATTGAGGTTCAAAAAAATTTCCAACATGGAAACATAACATTGAGCGTTGACAGTCACGGCTTGTTCATTCTCTTCGAAAAAATACGGCCCAATCACCCCAAATTTGGAAATCGCACACCACACCGTCACTTTTGGAGAGTGAAGAGGTCTCTCGTGAAGTTGCCTTGGGTTATTTTCAGCCCAGTACCGAAGATTTTGTTTATTCACGCTCCACAGAGATGAAAGTGGGCCTCGTCGCTACTGAAAAAAGTTGACCTCGCATGCATTCGGTTCAACATTTATTGGGAGCGATTCACGCGGTTTTCACAGTCAAGAGGTTTCAACTTTTGGACAATCATAATCTTGTAGGGGTGGAGTCTTGATGCAAAATCCTCCTTAGTGAGCGGTCAGCAATGCCCAATGCAATTGCATGCTTCCGGACAGAGCGCCAAGGCGACAATTCAAAAGCTTCTCTCACTCTCGTTAAATTTTCTGGTGTTCTTACGGTTTTGGGTCTTCTTAAACCCCTAGGTCTGAGTGCGGAACCAGTTCCTTCTAATGTACGCACCCAAGTCACGATTAAATGACGGTAAATAAATTAGAAATCAGTGTCTACAGATGTAAATGAAGACTACAGGGGAAAAACAAGGAATGTCAGTTAAAATTCAAAATAAATGTAATAATGCCATCTAGCGGCATTTGTTCGTATCTATCCACAGTAAAATTTTCATATTCAAAAATCATGTGTGTCATCGACTATGGCCAGATAATCGATTGCTAATTGCTAAGAAATATATAGACTTTGATTATTTTTATTCTCAATTTATTCAAATTGAGCTTCTACTGACATTCCTTGTTTTTCCCTTGTAGTCTTCAAATGTTATAATTCTCATAGTTTTATTAGTTAATATTGGAGTTACATGTTTCACCTTTCTATCTGAGTATTAAAAGTTCATTGTAAATATTAAATAAAAACATATATCTATAGTATTTATATAATATACATTCAGTATTGTCGCGATAAAATGATGTAACTTTAACTTATTTTTTTTAAGTTGGCCCTTTGACAAAAGTTAGCCGACTCCTGATTTGGTAGCATGTTGTCATATTAATCATCGAAATACGTATTTAATATAAAATTTATTGTGTTTTATATGACATTGTAATCGCTGGATTCGATACATAAAAAATAACGACTTTTCGGATTAGCAGTACACCAATGCCAATGTTATCGGGTTACAATTCGATTTATAAGAATACTTTTTCAGTACGATAGTCCAGCCAGCGTGAAAGATCCGCTATATAACATTTTTATTTAATCAGCTGTGTATAGGCCTTCGTATAACTTAGATTTTATGACTAACACTTCCATTGGTTTAAACTTTAATTAAGATTTGACTTTAACTGATTGTAATCCAATAATTTAACTTTTTTATGTGCTTTATAATAATACAAATAGGAAATTACTTACAAAAATGTAAGGATTATGTACAGTATAACAACTTGTTATACTGCCCTGATAATGCACGGGTCAAAGCGAAACTAGTTGGCATCAATTATAATAACCATATCTTGGTTAAATACAAAGTTTTTATTTATTTATTTTATATATTTTAAATGTCTAACCACAAAGTGAGTACTTCATAATATTTAAAAAAAAATTCATGGGTGTGATCATTTCTGACAGAAGTTAAATGATTTTTTTCGGAAGTTTTACACATTTGTTCAATTAACCAGTTTTGTGCGGTTGTCTATATTTGAACAATTTTTTTTTAATTAACTCATATTCTATTTTTTTGTATTAATTATTATTATTTTATTTTTATTATTATTTTATTTTATGTATA
This sequence comes from Lepidostoma basale, assembly GCA_022606425.2. Taxonomy (NCBI): domain Eukaryota; kingdom Metazoa; phylum Arthropoda; class Insecta; order Trichoptera; family Lepidostomatidae; genus Lepidostoma; species Lepidostoma basale. The sequence continues at coordinate 1,310,555 of JAHDVF020001077.1, read as the reverse complement.
CAACAGGTTGTTTGAACCCAATTACTGTATACAATTAATTTTTTAGCTATTATATTGATTCTCGTGACATGTGATAGGTAGCCAATCCATCGCCATTTTATTGTCATGTGAATTCTACACCAGACCAAAGACAGTGTGACAATCACACTGCCATCGCCGGGAATCGAATTATGTGATATATTCAAAAGTCTACCTGCTTTTCTGTTTCGAACCGAGAATTTATATATTTATTCAATTCATTATCCATTTATTATCTGTGTAGTAGGGGAGGGGGGGGCAAGGTGGGGTCCTTAAGGTTTGGTGACTCTTAAAATCGGCTATTGAAGATCTAAGTATCCCATTTAAGCTGAAATTTATAATTTGATATCTGATGTATAATTTTGCATATAAACTTTCATTTTAATATTGTAAAATTTGGCTCTATGAGCAATTTTATGAAAAGTGGCATTTGCCCCACTTTGCCCCGGTATGTGGGGCAAAGCGGGATAGCCCGAGGGGGGTAGCCAGTTAAATAAACTTATGTAATTTTAACATAGTCTGATCTAAAATTATAATTTATTTTGCATTGAAAAATTGTTAAATTTTATTTCTACAAACAAAATATTTTGAATCACTCACATATTTTTATGTGAATTAGATTAACCTCATATTGTTTAGTTTTAATAAATTTATGTTAATAATATGTTATAACTTAAATTTTATGGTGTAATTTTTACATAATCTTGTCGTAATATTGTTTAGATTATTTAATTTTATGTATAAATTTTCACTAACTTGAAATAAGTAAATTTACTGGCTCTAATAATTTTTCAAAAGAGTCACTTATTAAATAAATATCGTGGTATCAATAATTAGAGTCCTCTTACAATACTCCCATATTAAATCCAATAAATAAATAAATATTAAAAAATATAAACCTTTTTATTTCAGTTCCTTATTAATAAATTGTATATATTGTAATATTATGATGGATGAAATTTAACTATCTGTCTAAGCTGCAAATGTACTCAACCGCAGTTCAAGACATTTTTTATACTGTAAATGAAGTCACCCGCACAATAGAGGTTAAAAGATTTTTTTTATAGGTTATGAGTGGGACATTCGACGTCAAAAGTACTCACACCAAATCTGTCGTTATATGCGCCTTATCACTGTTACCGAACAATAATTGCAAATGTCTGAGTTCACGCATTCGTTGACCTCTCCACACTGAGTGCCTGATAAACCGTACATCACTAGATATGGACAACGCAAGCAGGTACGCAGCAAGGTCCAAAAGTTTCAGCTGGAAAAAAACAATGGCGAAAAAACTTTAAAATATCTAGAGATAATATATTTTATTTATTGTTTCTTGAACGATGATGTAAAACTTCATATAAAATAAATAATACGAATGAAAATTTGAAATTGAATTTGTCTTTATGCTTGGTATCAAGGAAAGACTGTCGCGAATGTGTTCTCATAGAGTGATGAAATATTTTGGACACATAGCCCGGAGAGATCAGGACAACCTTGAAAAGCTCATCATCATGGGCAAAGTGGAGGGAAGGCGACCACAAGGACGACCACCAGCCGCTGGTCCGATCAAATCAGATATCTGACTGGACTCTCATTAGCTGCAGCCTGGAGACTGACGGGTGATAGGAACGGATGGAGTGCCATGGTCAATAGTTTACAGGATGGATACGACCCTCAATCACGAGGAATACGACTGAGTAGATGAATGAAAAGTCTGTTTTGTTGAAGTTTTATTTTGTTCCATTTATTATAATTTTGTTTTAATTTACTATAATTGGAAAAAGGGTAGTAGGGCTACGATGGGGTATGTTTTGCTGGAAAATATGCCTCTATAAAATGTCGTAAGGCGCCATGTTGCATTTACAACAGAAACACTACTATCAAGTCTAACTCTCTAGCGTCCACGAGAAGTCTTTTTAGAGACCCCGCGAATCCAGGGCAATGTGGCACATATTACTTAGTGCCATAGCAGATAGAGGGAGGACGAATGGCGAGCTTCCAGCGCCATAAAAATCCTCCAGAAAAGGCAAGGGGATACCACTCTGGATATTTTTCCCCAGGTCATCACTATGAAGGTGATAGTCAACGTTGGGGAGACCTGACAGGACACAGAAAGAAGAAGAAGATAATTGGAAAAAGTGGCACGATCAAATAAATCAAATATTGAATGTTAACGTGAATGTAATGCACAACACGTAAAAAATTTGATGAAACGAGAGATGTGATGAGTGAAATAAGTCAGGAAAGAAAAGCGTGGCAGTCCATTATTTCTGCCTACCCCCTCGGAGAGACGGCGTGATGGTTAGTTAGTTAGTTAAAATTAAGAATTTATAAAAATATGGCCGGAAACATTTAGATTTCACTGTGTGTAATAGCCGTCATGACAGATGGGAATTGGAGAGGCGAGAAGTTTTATGATCAGATTAAAAGGTTCTCTCTGTCAACTGATTAATGCAATTTCAGAATAAGAGTCATGATTGAGTTAAGACATCATTATCACATTTGGCGAGTGGACATATACAATAATTAACGTAGACTATTTCGAACAAACATGACACATAACATATCAATTAATCGATTGAAGAATTGACAATAATAATTTTTGTTTACCTAAACACAAACACTTTTTTTTTAATACAACAAGTCGTTGGAACTCAATTACTGTGTATAATTAGTTTTTTTTTTAGCTATTATATTGATTCTCAAGACACGTCATAGGTAACTACTCGTAATCTATCGCCATTTTATTGTCAAGTAAAGTCAAGATATGCAAGGTATGCGTCCGCCCCATCATGACGTATGGAATAGAGGTCAGAACCGATACCAGTAGAACTAAGAACCTTCTTAGAGTAGCAGAAATGCGAACCCTACGCTTCATCGCAGACAAAACCCTCAGAGATCGGATCAGAAATGAAACGATAAGGTCTGTCTGTGGTGTTGAGGACATAGTAAGATGGGGAAGAAGCAGAAGGCGCTTTTGGAGAGACCACGTGGACCGCATGGAGAATACAAGAATTGCAAACATTGTTAAAGAAGAAAAAACAAGCAGCAAGAGACTACCAGGAAGACCGCCAAAAAGATGGAGAGATGGCTGGACATCATCATCCCAGGACAACTCCCCGTCACAAACAGATTATACCTCAACTAAGAGGAAGAATTCTTCGCCTGACCAAAGACAGTGTGACAATCACACTGCAATCGCCGGGAATCGAACTCGGGATCTTTGGTGTGGCAGTCATAGCTCTTGCCACTCTGCCACGAAGGTCGCCTATTATAGATTCTAATAAAGGGAAAGAATCTCGTTAAATATTTTTTATTAAGCTGTATGATTTTCTTCAAGATGAAGACATTATTGAAAAGTATTGAGATAAATATAAAATTCCAATGTGAATTAAGTTGATGTGACAATATCATAGTGCATAAAATTGACGACCTTGGTTGCAGAGTGGCAAGATCTATGACTGCCACACACTAGGTCCCGGGTTCGATTTCCGGCGAGGGTTCGCACTGTCTTTGATCTGGTGTAGAATTCACGTGACAATAAAAATGGCGATAGATAACCTACCTTTAACATGCTATGATAATCAAAATAATAGCTAAAAGAAAGAAATTGTACAAATCAATATGGTTCAAACGACCTGTTGTACATATTTTATAAAAAAAGAAAAAACACAAATTATGGCAACATTTACCTTTCTTTAAGTCTCCGTACAGCATTTTTCCATCTCTCTACCATCCTCACTCGTAAACTGCTTCTTCCGTTTCTTCCATTAGCACAACACTGGTATTATTTCACTCGATTCTATGTAGAATCTAAATATTCTCGCCTCAATACCACATTAAGCACACTATGCACAGTTTTTACTTAAATTTAGAAGATAATCAAATGATTTTACTGAAAACTATTGATGGAAGTTCATTGTAAATAATAATTTAATATAACGATGTTTTTTAACCACTTCCACTTTTGTCTTTATTTCGACTGCGGCCGGTTTCGCCAGGCTCGCTGGCATCGACAGACTTACAGACCAGTCTGTCGATGCCAGCGAGCCTGGCGAACATCGTTTTATTTAATTATTATTTAAATTTATAAGTTATGTCACCTGATTACGAAACTAGACAATATTTTTTTTTAGATAATCCATTGTTTTGGCGGAAACACTTTGATATTTCAACATTATCAACGGTTTAAATAAAAAACTTTGTTATAAATATCACAATTGATTATATTTTGTCGCGACAGCTGTTTCGCTAACCGATGTTAGCCTCGTCAGGTCTTACAATTAACTAAACAGTTTTTTTTAGTTGATTGTAAGACTGCTTATTGTAAGACGCTGACTGTAAGACGGCGCAGGACAGTGACAGGTTCGCCGAGGTGATCGCCAACGTTGGGGGGACCCGACAGGGCACTTGAAGAAGAAGAAGCAAGACTTTTAAGTTGATTGTAATACCTGACGATGCCAACATCAGTTAGCGAAACAGCTGTTGCGACAAAGTATAATCAATTGTGATATTTATAACAATGTTTTTTTTTAAGTTAACAGTTAATATTTTTTAGCCAATATGATATGAATGGTGATTATGATTATGGTTGTGATTATGATTATGATTGTGATTATGAATGTGATTATGATTGTGATTGTGATTGACATTCTAATTGTGATTATGATTGTGATTATGATTGTGATTGTGATTATGATTATGATTGTGATTATGATTATGAATAATGATTATGACCGTTTATGATTACCGCCATCTATGAACGTGGATTGGTGTTTCATAATAAAAATAATAAAAAATAAAATTTAAAATATAACAAACTGTTTTGTTTTTGTAATCCTGACGAAGCTCCAGCTAGAGCGAAACCGGTGGCTTCGATAATACAAACGAAAAAAAGTGGTGTAAAAACGAAGTACACAAGTGTTTAACTTCTTCTTCTTGACTTAAACTAAGAAGTGTTAAACATGACTAACTATTATATCTAACCATCACGCCGTCTCCCCGAAGGGGAAGGTAGAAAAAATGGACCTCTAAACTGTTCAATCCTGACATACTTCTCTCGATCCCTCAACATTTATACATCGTGTCATTCACGCACGTCGATTTCTCCGTTCGCTACTCAATCATACACAAAATTTTCCACATATTTTTCAAACAGGTCTTATTTCTACCGCATTTGTTCTAATTTCGTATACTCGTATATTGTATACTCGTATACTCGTATATTGTAAATATTATATAAACTTTTTTTACAATTCTTTCTTCATTCATTCTTTCCACGTGTCCAAACCTTCTTAATGATCCTTTCATCATTTTGTTCTTAACGCTTTCATTCGCACTGCATTCACTTCTTATATTTTCATTTGACACTCTATCATACACAGATTTTACATACATTCGTCTAAGAGATCTCATTTCTACAGCATTTATTCTCCTTTTATCCTTTATTATCCTTTATCCATTCCATACATCATTTTCATACATAAGGGTCGGTACAAGAACAGCATTATTGCAATATACATTATTTTTAAAAGTATAGTATTTTATCTGTTTATTGCTGGTAGTTAATTGGTGCTATTTATATAAACGATGAAGCTATTTTTTTTATAAATATACACTTTTTTATTCATCTCATAAATGGGAAAATTTAAACATACCATACATCCGAGTAATATTAATTAAATAGCGTCTCCTGTTCAGTGGCGGTACTTCCATACAAGCCGAAAAGCCGGACTTGCCTTAAAAAATCTATTATAAAATGATGTTTTTGTGCGTTTGACCCGTCTACGAATGAAATATTATTTTGAATTTTCGCGTGAGTTAAAGCGATTTAATTCGTTGCGTTGCAAATGACTCCGCTGACATGCGCAGAAAAGACCTACGTGTATGTTTTGTTCCATTCATACGCGCCGTATTTTTTTGAGATGGTGAGATGCCCGCGAAATCGCCTACGTTCACATGTTTTGTTTCATGTTTTCGATGGGCTTCATATTGGGCTTGCAAAATGTAAAAGGGTCTTTGTCGGATTTACGTGTTTTTATCACTCTGAAGTATGTTACTATTCGATATGTCACGAACTTCATTTCTATTGTCAGAATATTATCTGTCATTTAAGTTATGTGCAGAAATGGTATGAAAAGAAAGATTATTTAATTTCTTTACGAACATTTATTTATAATTCGTGTTTCGGTGTTAACAAATTTATTATTATTTTCTATTTACAGCTTATTTCTTATTACTTATATTTCTTCTTGTATTTGTAAATACATTCTTATATTAAGAGTAAGATGATAATCTATAAAGCATGCGTAAAACCAATAATAACATATGGCGTCGAAGCAACGGCAGACACAGTAGGTACCAAACAAGTTTTGAGGACATCCAAGATGAAGACACTGAGAACGATAGCAGACAAGACGATGAGAGATCGCGTGAGAAACACCAGAATAAGAGAGATAATTGAGGTTGAGGATATTATAAGATGAAGCAGATAGCGAAAAAGGGACTGGTACGGTCATGTTAAAAAAAATGGACACCACCAGACTCCCCTATATTGCACTACATAATCAACCTCTTGGGACACGTCCTCGTGGAAGACCTCCTAAAAGATGGAAGTACAGCTGGGAGTCTACCTCACAGGAGGAGCAACACTCTTGAGAACAGACCACATAGGTCTATAACAAGGAAGAAGAAGAAGAAGAAGATTATTATACTCGTATTATACAAGAACATGAGTTTCATTAAACATGAGCGTCATTACGCGGAAAATTATATTTTTTATGTTAGATTTAAAATGCGCCTAAAATGGGATTTAAAATCAATTAATTCACGAAACTAATTTATTATAGAATGATAAAACTCCGGAAAAATACATTATCGTAACCCTATACTAATATTAAAACACAAAAAAGTCGAACGGGCTTGCCTTACTGGTTGACCCTAGGCACGCCACTGCTCCTGTCACAGGGCGGATCCGACAAAGGCATAATAAATGTCACAAGTTCAATCTTCTTAATTTAAAAAGGGAAAAATACATCATATTTTCATTCATTTTCTCGTTGTATTAAATGAGGCTTCCTTCGCCCATTGCGGGATGAGGATGGAAAGTATTTTCGTGTATATTTATACCCAGATAAAAATATATTTGAGATGAATGGTGTATTATATCATTTCTAAATATTGTATATTTATTTATTTGACACATTCAAAATGGTAATATATTTATGTATGATCTATCTAAAAACGCTTTGTGTTATTCCAATACAATATTTAAAAATATACAGCACAGTAATTCAAGGATTAATTTATCTCAATAGAGACGAAGATGCAAAATGGAAACAGAATATGGTGATCAAGGTGTTTACAGGACTTATGACCTGTCATTGATTGGGTTAAGCGATCGCTTTATGTAATACAACATTCCCCATTCCACCTTTCTTGCGAACACCACGTCTGACAATTATTTTTGAAAGTTGTATATACTCGTATACTACCGTGTTGAGAAACATTTGACATATTTTAGTTCAGTCTACACTAGCGCCATCTATTGAGACTAGAGGTAAGCATTAAGCAGAAAATCTTTATTAATGTAATAAGAAAGGCTATCAACCCAAGTATCATACATTACTAGACAACGCCTGGAGAAAGCTCTCCAATTTTTATATGCTTTTAACTTCAAAGCTAAAAGCACAGTAATTGTTTATAAAGACTAACGCCAAGGAACAATTAATTAACTAATTTTTATTTTACTCAAATGAGACATTAAAGACGATAAACATCATAAGGAATCAGATTACATTAATAAGAAAGGGGACAAAAGTGGAAGGTAGTATTATTTTTTTTCAAATCAATCAAATCAAATCAAATCAGTTTATTTCATCAACACACATTACAAAATTATTTTTTAAGGCATCTATTGAGAACAGGTAAAATAATATATTGTGTCTAGTATACTACCAGAAACGCATGAGAGATGATTCAACATTAGGAAGACAGGATACTCTCCAGAATTAATTGAGTATTTACGTCTGAACGTACTTGTAACGTACTATTTGTTAGATTGTATAAAGGAAAAGATTTTAATGTACTATATACTAAGGGAGAATAAGCTAATTTAACAGATTATATATTACTGTAACACCTGATGATGTCAACATAGGTTGACGAAACAGCTGTCGCGAAATATAAAAATTAAATTGTGATACATAAAAACAAAGCTTTATGATTTAAAACTATTATATGTTAACGAACTTTTATGAACTAAAACACTGTTTTTTCACTTTTGAGTTTATTTTTCTCGACATGTTTCGAAGATATTATACCCCTTAATCACCGGGAGAATGATATAAACGTTATATCGATATAAGGTTTATATCGTTCTCCCGGTGATGAAAGTGTAAGCCTTTGAAACATGTCGAGAAAAATAAACTCAAAAGTGGAAAAAACAGTTTATTAATTCATAAAAAATCGTTAATATGAAATTCCACAGTGTTAAAGCCTTAAGTTTATCTAAAATTATTATACATAATTTATTGTTTCTTGAACAATGATGTAAAACTCTATATTAAAAAATTAATACGAATAAAAACGTAAGTTTTCTAGAAGCATTATTATATTTTATGTAAATGACATGTTTCGTCCTTCTAAGGCATAGATGGGCAACCGCCGGCCCGCGGAGCTATTTTGTCCGGCCCTGATTCATCTCGGCGAAGTAATAGAGAAATAAAATTATAGTTTAAATGATGCAGATGACACGGGCGCTTGCAGTGAAACTCGTATACGCACCGAAGGAAAATCACAATTTGACAAAGTTGCTTTGACGGTTTGTTATGAATTATATTTGGTGGAAGAAAAATATACAAATTTACGTACATTTGCAAGAAAAATCATTTGTCTTTTTGGCAGCACATATACATGTGAACAGTTTTTTTCGAGGATGAAACACACTTAATCAAAAATTCGAACGAGGATAACACATGAAAATCTCGAAAATTCTATGCGATTATCATTAAGCAATACCAACGCCGAAATTGATAGTCTCGTAATTTAAGTACAAGGCCAATATTCACACTAAATGTTGTTATCAGTATATAATATTATGTCGTACATTATATAAATAAATAAAATATATAGGAAGTAGCAACGGGTTTTAATTAATTTAATATTCTTATATTCTTCTTAATATCTTCTAACAATGCGCTAATGGCGGGGTAGCCATTCACATTGAGTTAAAAAGATGTTCTGCTTAATGCTTAATAAACATAAATCTCCATAGATGGCGTTAGTATGTAGATTATATATAGAGTAATCTTAAAAAGATTAACATATGTAATCAAAATCTTCATAGATGGCACATTGAAACTGACATGTGAAATCTGACATAGGACTTTAACATATATACAACTTCCAAAAATTTGTCATACATGGTCATAAATAAATGTGGAATGGGAAATGTTGTAATTACATAAAGCGTGCGCTTAACCCAACCAATGACAGGTCATAAGTCCTGTAAACACCTTGATCAACCATATTTAGTTTCCAATTTGCATCTTCGTCTCTATTGAGATACAATTAAATCATGAATTGATAACCCACGGTGGGTGAAATCCAGTATTCGTATACAAGTATAAGTATACATTCACAAAAAATAATAATTTAATATTACCTTATTATGATTAATAATTTAACAGGGAGACAGAATGATAATTTGGCCCCAGACCTAGGAAAGGTTGCCCATATCTGTTCTAAGCCATTATCAAAGGTATTATTATGTATTATATATAATATTATATATTATTTTCAAGTATTAAACACGACAGATGTCATCCATCAGTGGACGAGTGGTGGACGTGACACTTTTGAGTTACTCAATGAAGTAGTATTTATATTCAGTTTCATTATCATAGCTCGATACCAACATAACCAAAGCGATTATACTCTAACAATAGGTAAGTACCATTTTATAATTATCATAGATAACTAATTATTCACCCATCGATATCACGAACAGTTGGTACCTAATGTTGTTTCATTCATATACGAGCAAAATGTAATAATAACGAATATATTAAAACGTACTGTATAGCGAAGCGTGGAACTGGCAAAAGAAGGATAAAAGTAAATTAAATGCAGTAAAAAATCAGATCTCTTAGACGAATGTGTGAAAATTATGTATAATAGAGTGAAAAATTGTGTAGAATGAAAATATAATAAGTAAATGCGGTGCGAATCAATGTGTAAAAAACACAGACAGACAAAATAATGTGAGGATCATTAAGATGGATTGGACACACGGAAAGAATGAATGGCAAAAAAATATATGTTAACGATGTAAATGGAACAAAAAATAGAGGAAGACCAAGGAAAATGTGAAACGATCAAATAAATCAAATATTGAATATTGGCCACGTGAGGAGTAGACTTGCGTGCATGACACGACGTATAAATGTTGAGGAAGCGAGAGAAATATGTCAGGAAAGAAAAGTGTGTCAGTCCATTCATTCTGCCTATCCCTTCGGGGAGACTGCGTGATGGTTAGTTAGTTAGTTAGTTATTTATAAAAAAATCTCAATATACCTATATATTTTTTTTTTCACGTACATTTAGGAACTGTGAGAATCGCTTGAATCGCGTACGTCCCATCATGGCGTATGGAATAGAGGTCAGAACCGATACCAATAGAACTAAGAACCTTCTTAGAGTAGCAGAAATGCGAACCCTACGCTCCATCGCAGGCAAACCCTCAGAAGAGATGAGATGAGAAAGAGATGGAGAGATGGCTGGACATCATCATCCCAGGACAGCATATGACCTAAACTAAGAGGAAGAAGAAGAAGAGAATCTGTATTATATCTAAAATAAGATTTGTAAGTAATCGGAAATATTTATGATTTTCCATTAATATATTTAAGAAATGAGCGTGTCGATCTGAAACGGCCGAATCGAATTTAAAAATAAATTTAATTATACTCTATTCAAACAAAATTTTAATGTGTTTCCAAAAATAATACGACTGGATAAAATATGATTAAAAAATTGGAAGCTATAGAATATGAAGATATATATATTTTTTTAGTTTCGTTGTCGTGATGAGGTGACAGAATACTTGTATCGTAATCGCGGGTCATGGATTCAATCGTGTCCTCGCTCATGTAAGTGATAAACTGTGTTATTTTCAGGAAACTGTAAAAAAAATCAGTCCTTTATCTTAAAAATATAGTTTCAAATTTCTAAAACCCATAATACTGCTTTTAACATCAATAATCAAATAAAATCAGTTTATTTACTCAAAAGACATTACAAACAGGAACATGTTTAATTGTGAAAATGCATCTATTGAGTACAGATAAAATATTATAAAAATACAACATAGTACCAGGAACGCATTAGAGATGGTTCGACATTAGGAAGACAAGATATTTTCTAAAGTCAAGAGTATTTGTCTCCTGAACGTACCTTCACTAATATGAAAGACGTCGATCTTCGAGGAGACCGCGCAAAAGTGGAAATTACCGTGTTTTAATTATTATATTTATCGTTTCTTGGACAATGATGTAAAACTCTATATTAAATAATTGAATACGAATGAAAACACCTGTTTTTTAGAAGTTTTGTAATATTTTATAGGAATGACATATATTGCCTTGCTAAGGCATTATTAAATGTACTGTAATTTAAAGTATCAAATAAACAGACATTTGATAATGATTGAACAAGGCGAACGTGTCATACCCATAAAATATAATAAAACATCTAGAAAACATGCATCTTCATTTGTTTTAATTCATAATCATATCGTTATTATGTATTATATTTTTATTTTCATTATTTATAATGAATTTCTAGCAAGGAATTTTAATAATCAACATTAATACAATATTTATTTTTTCTTAAATGATGATGTAAAACTCCATAATTCAATAATAAATATGAATGAAAACGTTCGTCTTCTAGGAGTTTTATTGTATTTTAGATGGAATAACACGTTTCACCGTTCTAAGGCATTATCAAATGATTTAATAACGCCTTAGAAGGGCGAAACATGTTATTCCAACGAAAATATAGTACAACTTCTAGAAGACGGACGTTTTCATTAATATTTATTTATTTATTGAGCATTTATCAAGTACATGGTTTTAATACCTCCCAACTAGGGTAACCCGTTCTAGGGAGGCATTCCTAGCACTCTATATAATTTCAATATATAATATAATTTACAAATTTAGGGAACAGTTAAGGGGAGCAACACATATTCTAAAGTGTATAACTTAAAATTAATGGACTTTTATTTTATTTAACACTATTTAAACACTATATTGTCTTATATAACACTATCTAGACTATTTACTAATTTTTAAAAATTAGACTATATTCAAACCGCCCTTTTTTTAATGTCTCCGTAGTTGCATGTTTTTTTGTAATTGTGCGTTGTCATAAATGATATAATATTGTCATAAATGATATAATAAATTATAATAATAACCATAACTCTGTAGTTGTGTGTGTTTAAAATGAATATTTATAAACAAGGATTTTAAATAGGAAATGAATACAGTTAGTTTCCGGTATTCAGTTATTGTCATCTATTAGAACAATGATCACACTAACTACACAAGATAGGCGCCAAGGCGATACTACGCGGCGGTATCCCCGGGTCGGACTGAAGGCGCAGTGGGCAGCGATTTGCCCCGCTGTCGAGCGTCCGTCGCGGGCGTGAGAATTGGCCTAACTGGATCTAACTCCTCGGGCGTGTTTGCTCTATCGCGCCTGACTCGCCCGCCGGCACCCGCGTAACTTTGCGCCTACACTCGTATAAAACGAAGCCCAAAGTATACATTAGAACCGTTCTTTATATTCTCAAATGAAAACATTTTACTCACACGAACGCGAAAGAAAAGTTATCTGATAGACCGTATGCAAGTGGTCACAGATCCGTCCTCGGGTTTTGTTTTTCCTTACGCGATCGTTGAGATATTCCAGATTTTAAATGTAAACAAGTTGTAAATTATAACTGTTCGCATTTTCCTTTGTAACTTTTAATTTTTCATATGCTTCTTTGTGTTAACTGCCTTCATTTAAAACACACCCAAAATTTATCAGATTTTTCCTGATATGCAAATATTTTATTTTTCTTGTTAGACTATCCCTTTTTAGCACTTTATTTCATAGTGTAGCAAATCATTCGAAATTCAGAAAACCTTATTTGTACATAATATTTAAATTTCATTCATAATTTTTTTTTTTTTTTTTACTATACAACAGGTCGTTTGAACCCAATTACTATATACAATGTTTTTTTAAGCTGATATATTGATTCTCGTGACATGAGATAGGTAGCCAATCTATCGCCATTTTATTGTCACGAGAATTCTACACCAGACCAAAGACAGTGTAACAATCCCACTGCCATCGCCGGGAATCGAACCCGGAACCTTCGGAATGGCAGTCAGAGCTCTTACCACTCTGCCACGAAGGTCGTCATTTTATCTTACGCTACACTCTATACCCCTCTACCAATTTAGGTTCATAGGCCATCACTAGTGGAGTTGGTTAACAAAAAATCCATTTTTGATGTCTTTTGATTACTTCTGGTTTCTTGGACATATCTAAGTTTTTCAAATAACAAATATAGATTCCATAATTAATAGATTAGAGTCCATAATTTATTTTAAGTAATAATACTCTAAGTAATATTTTACATTAGATGTAAGTAATGTAAAAAATATATTGTATTAATAATGAAGTGCCTTCGTGGCAGAGTGACTGCTATCAAATTCGATACCTGGCGATGGCAGTGTGATTGTCACACTGTCTTTGGTCTGGTGTAGGATTCATGTGACAATAAAATGGCGATAGATTAGCTACCTATCACATGTCACGGGAATCAATATGATAGCTATACCCTTTACATCGATTTGGCTCGCGCTGTAATGATGTAAAGAGCGATTCAACAAGATAATAATAATATTTTCTTCTTTTCGTCTTCTTCTTCCTTGTTGTAGACCTATGTGGTCTGTTCTCCAGTGTCTGCTCCTCCTGTGAGGTAGACTTCCAGCTGTCCCTCCATCTTTTAGGATGTCATCCACGAGGACGAGTCCCATGAGGTTGATTATGTAGTATATATGAGTCTGATGGTGTCCATTCTTTGAACATGTCCGTACCAGTCCCTTTTTCGCTGTCTGCTCCATCTTATAATATTCTCAACCTCACATGTCTCTCTTATTCTGGTGTTCCTCACGCGATCTCTCAGCGCCTGCTATCGTTCTCAGTGTCTTCATCTCGGAAGTCCTCAAAACTTGTTTGGTCCATACTGTGTCTGCCCTTGCTTCGACGCCATATGTTATTATTGGTCTTACGCATGCTTTATAGATTATAAATTATATATAGATTCTCATCTTATCTAATAATAATTACTAGAGCCCCAAACAAAGCTTCAAGATGCTGACGAAAGGCGCCGCTGCGCCTATAACAGCTTCGGGTAAGCGGAGGGAGCCCTCTATGCCTCGGCAATATATAGAGCCAACTCCAAATAACGGGGAAAGGCTAAGCGAAAGAAAGAAGAAAAACAAACTTATTTCTCAGATAATTATTCTGCTAGATAAGACTTTCTGCTAGATAATTCTTATATTATTTTCTTCTGTTATCTCATAATACAGACCTGTTTACGCATATTTACGAGTATATGCCTACTGACATCGGGATCAAATTTTACAACTTAAGATTAGTAAAATTTAACCGCCGGGGATAGCACTGCTACTCCGCATAGTGCAAACAGTTGAATAACAAAAAAAACGAATGTAAATTTTACCACTTGAAAACATTTTAAATTCGGTTTATTATAGCAGTAAGTAAACGCGCGAGCTGTTTATATTCGAATGGTTTTATACTCGTACAAACAGATTTAAGTTTCTCTATACTTGAAATTTTCAATGGGAAGATTGGAATTTTTAAAGGTTCTTACGTATTAGACCATCTTCGTGGCAGAGTGATAACAGCTTTGACTGCTGCACCGAATGTTTCGGTTCAATTTCCAGCGTTAACAGGGCGAAAGAAAATCACACGCTCTCTTTGGCCTGATATGTAGAATTCACGTGACTAAAAATTGCGATAACATAGTAATTCAGTTAATATCTTCTTCTTCTTCAAGTGCCCTGTCAGGTTCCTCCCACGTTGGCGATCACCTCAGCGAACCTGTCCCTGTCCTGCGCCGCTCGGAACAGCTCCTCCACACTTCGGATGCCGGTCCACTTCCTCACGTTTCGCAGCCAGGACATCTGTCTCCGACCGGGCCCTCGGCGTCCCTCAATTTTCCCCTCAAATATCAGTTGGAAAAGGTGTTACTTTTCCCCACGCAGCATATTACCCAGATGTGAAATCTTTCGAACCATGATAATTGATAACAGTTCCCTGTCAACTCAGGCCTTCGGTATTGGTAACCATGTTTGTCCAGGGAATTCTGAGCATTCGGCGATGGAGCCACATTTCAAATGCTTCCAGTCTGATCATTGAGTTGACTTTTAAGGTCCACTTTTCACATCCATACAATAAAACAGACCACACATAGTGACGGAGTTTCGAATTTATGTTATCATTGCAGAAAAGTGATTTCATTTAATAAAACGTAGCTCTTGCTGCCTCAATTTTGCATGATATCTCTACAACTGGGTCAAGATATTGTGTTAGTATGCTGCCGAGGTATTTAAAAATTTCCACCCTTTCATATCAGTTCATATAACCGGGTGTACACAAAAATGTGGAAAGAAACAGGAAACTACCACATTAAAGGCCCGAATGACATCCAAAGAACCAGCAATGTTATGAGTATGAGAGACTTTGCTGCAAACCAATCCCTAGCCATGAAACTTAACAACAGCGTACTAAACACTATACAGAGAGTCCAGTGATGCGCTTATTCAATCCTGTTGAGACTGTCGCGCGTATAACGTCTGTATCTTTTCTTCTTTTGGTGTCGTGTCAGGTCCCCCCGTCTTTAACTATCTGAATCGAATGCATTCATGTCTTGATAGATCCAGGGACAATATGTCCAAATGGGGTATTCTTCAGGGCGATAAACTTTTAATGTGGTAGTTTCTCTTTGCTTTTCACAATTATTCAAAGCAGGAAATTAGAACCCGATTTCTGTTTAAAACTTTTTAGCTTTTGATTCTCATGACTTGTGATAGGTAGCTAAACCACCGCCATTTAATTGTCACGTGAATTCTACACCAGATCAAAGATATTGCAATAATCACACTGCCATCGCCGGGAATCGAACCCGGGACCTTCGGTATGGCAGTCCCTCTACGAAGTGTTAATCTGAAATGAAGGCCCTCTACGAAGTGTTTATCTGAATAAAATCTAAAATTATTTTGATTAAGAATTGAAAACTCGTAACAGATGTACAAATCGATGAACATTTTCTATTTTAAGGTGTAGCATCGACTTTATAGGATTGGAAACCATTAATGCATGAAAAAATGTATGAAAAAAGCCAGATGGAACTTTTTAAAAGTTTATTTGGCAAACAATACCTCAGCGTTTATTGCATTTCGTTCAGAAAAAAACAGTCGATATATTATGTATTTTTAAATGTAGCAACAACAACAACAACAAACCATCACACCCTTTCCCCGAAAGGGTAGGCAGACAGAATGGACAGCCACACTACTCTATTCTGACACACCTCGTTAGATTCCTCTACGTACATATAACGAGTCATACACGCACGTCGATTCTTCCGACTTCTAACATGACCAACCTTTAAAATTTGATTTATTTTAAAATGTGGCTATAAATGCAATGCGATGTGTATTGATGTCAAGTTTAATCTTCTGACATATGTACTCGTACAATGCAATACATAATCTCTTTTCATGCTGCCAATCTCCTCAAACTCTTAGTCAGACACTGGTGCCAATTATCTTACGATCGTCTTGACATTTCTACATCTCTGTAGTGAAGCCGGCTGGCTCTGACGTATCGGGATGTAACGGAATTCGCTTGTGACATAAGTACTAAGAAACCCAATTGACTTATTAGATTTTGAAATTATTATAACACAAAAAATACATGACAATGAAATTCATTAACGAAATAAATTTTTACTTAATTACACATGCAGTAGAGAACGAGAGAGAGCCGTGGCTGTTTCACCCCATATCCTGCTGCCGAACATGCTTTTTCCCGCCCATCGCGCAGGCTCGCCCTCTCGGTATATCCACATCTCGAACGCTTCCAACGGGTTCATTACATTCACTTTCAGAATCCAGGTTTCGCAGCCATATAGTAGAACAGACCATATATAACATTAGTTATAACTGGTATTAATAAATAGTAGATTTTCGTCGCAATCGTTTCAATATTTGCTGAGTCTATTAGTCTCATAGCCATAAACATTGCCTTTTATTTATACATATAGATAGCACACCATTGAAACGCAATACATAATCAAACAAAATAAAGGAAATAACGATTCAATGTCGGGTACATAACATAGGTACGGTGTGGGCAATTTTGCGTTCATTCGTCTATTGTCAATATTCGTCCCGCAAATAACAAACGGAAATGCTATGTACTATTATACATGTATATGCTTCAATACATATAAAACATATTGCATGAAGATTCTTGATCAAATTACGCGATTAAACACCTGTTACCAACCTACCTAGGTTCAAGGGTATTATTATAAATTAGGAGACTCTAGTATTAAGATATATATTCGTTAGTTAGAATGTTTCAATCCTGGGATTGGTTTGCAGCAATTTCTTCTATTCTTCTCTTCCATTCTTCCCTGTCTTGTGCGGCTCTTTTGAAATCTGCATATGATGAGCAGCGCACGTCCACCAACAGGTCCTCCAGGTACTCTCGGCGTGGGCGTCACCTAGAGTTTGTCCCCTCGGTGAGACCTTCTTGACGTATTACATGGCCGATCCATCTTGCACGCCTTTCGGACAAGTTCCTGAGCAGGTGCCTTCCTCCTTCGATTCCTTGAAGAACTTACTCATTCGTGATGTGGTCTCTCCAGGAAATTCTTAATAGTCTTCTATAGGACCACATCTCAAAAACCTCTAGTCTCCGCTTATCTCTTTCGGATAGGCACCAAGTCTCGCAGCCGTACATTAAGATACTCCATACATAGGTCTTGATGAGGAGTATTCTCAATTTTAGGTCTATATTATTTGATTCTATTATTTTCGACCTTTTATTAAATGCAAAGCCTAGCCTGGTATATACGGCTGTCGACTTCGCTCTTAGACGGACCGTCCCATGTTGCTTTGCTCCCGAGGTAGACAAACTCCTTGGTGTTCTTTAGTGGAACTCCTGACATCACTACTTTCATCTGATGTTGCGTTCGGCCTACAGTCAGCAGCTTTGTTTTGTCCTTATTTTTCTTCATGTTGTAGCTATATTGAAGAATGACTTGCAAAGTTGCTAAGGCCTCCTGCAGTTCCTCCTCACTTTCAGCAACCATAGCAATATCGTCAGCAAACCTTATCATTTAGTCAATCGATAATTAACGTAAAAATTCTATAGAGCAAAAAAAAATCCACTTTTTATTAACATATGTTATCGGGCCACAGAAACCCTTCCTCAGGGTAGAAATTTTAATTAGGCTAAGTGCAAAAAAGTGTTGTGAAAATACAATGTTGTAAAAAAATTATTCAAACGTGAATCCATAACACAAAATGATTGTAAATATATTGTAAAAGAGACTAAGACAGCAGATTGTTTTATTTGCCACGCTGCAGAACCCAATCTGCCAATGGTTATGCCTGTGGTTAGAGCAAATCACTTGCTTAATCGGGTCGCCTCGGAGGTTGACATATTTCGTGATAATGTGAGTTGTCTCATAAATGCAATATCAATGTTGTGAATTTTATCTCTGATGCGTAGATTCAAAAAACAAATTTAATGTAATATTTAATTGTGAGGTCGCAGACGGCTTGGATAGAATCATCTGTAATGTTTGTGATCTTTGTGTAAAATAAATTAAATGAAAAATAAATGTTCACATTAAAGGCCGTGCCACACTGTTTGAAACAAACTCTCCACAGGGGTGACCTTGGTGGAGAGCTGTGGAGCCCACGGTTGGTGTAGCGTCCACACACTGTTGTAAACAAGCTCTCCACACGTGGAATGCGTGTTTAAACGCGCGTCCGTCCACAAAGTTTGTTGAAGGTCAAACGAATTTTGGTTTCAAACAAGTGTCTACACAGTTTTAAGCCACCGGTGGAGACCGATGTGGAGAGCTTGTTCAAAACAGTGTGGCCCGCCTTTAACTCAAATCTAACATTAACGATTTCAACAAATTTATGATCACATTGAAACTTTCGGCATAAATTATTTAGATTAGATTCTCTTACATATAAAGAATTGGATTCTGACCTTTCGAATTTTTCTATTTGCGTCACTTGCACTATAAAGTAAATTCAAAGATTTCTATCTCAGTATTTCATTATGAAAGTGAGTAAACCTTACGCTGTAATGTTTATTGTGCATGATAAAAAAGCTAACGAAGGAAAATAAATAAATTAGGGGTGGGAGGGTTTCACGTTATAATCAAGTAACAACATGCAAGCCGTAAATTGCTTTTCACCTCAATTTTCGAGGCTTTTCGCTGGCACAGCACTAGTCCCGGTATGACGCCGTATGTTGTATGACTAATGTGATAAAAGTCGTACTAAGTTCCGCGACCACACTAGAGCGATTTTTGCGAGGAGGGACAGGTACAACGCGACTCTAGGCAGCGACAAAAATGATTATTTAAGCGACACCAAAACAATATTGTGCCGTAGAAATCTTCATTCCGCATTTCCACATTCTTGTATTTTATTTTACTTACATACTTAAGCAGCTGTTGTAATTAACTGCTGGATAAAGGCCTCCCACATACTTCTACACGTATTTCTGTCTTGTGCCTTTAAAATCCAATCACCAGCAAATTTTCGAATATCATTGGACCATCGTGTGGGGGATCTTCCTCTGTTTCTTCTGTCCTCGCTGGGTTTCTACTCACCCATCTGGTCCGTTTATCGTCTACCAATCTGGCAATACATTTTTGTATACCAGAGGTTATTTGAATCCTATTTACAGAATACATTTTTTAGCTATTAGTTCTCATTAACCCGGAATTTTCGTTGTGGCAGTAATAGCATTGCCCCTTTGCCATGAAGGTCATTTCTTCTTCTTTAGTTAGATCGGATAATCTGTTGTCTTGGGTTTTGACCCCTCTTGTGATGCGGATCTATTGGGTGGCCTACCAGGTGGACGTTGGCCAACAGGTATCCCATTTGCAGCAGTGAATTCAATTCTGTGAGCATCTATACGGTTTACATAGTCTCACCAGAATCGTCTCCTCATACTGCTTAATCTCTATATGTCCTCAGTATTGCGGATTTTCATTATTACTGTATTACTCGTTCTGTATCTGAGAGTTTTTATCTCTGAGGTTCTGAGAACATTCTTAGCTCGAGTTGTATCTGCTTTTGACTCCACTACGTATGTAATTATCGATCTGACACAGGTCTTATAAATTTGTATTATGCTCTGTTATCTGTTTTCTTGACAAGCCACGGGACGAGTGGATGAACATGGAAAAATCCAGAAGTGGAGGGAAGAAGGCTGAAGAAGAAAAATAAAATATTTCATCAGCTGATTTAAGCTTCACTACAATATTCTTTTTCTTCTTCTGATTGTAGATCTTGCGATCTGTTTATGCAGGATATCGACTTTTTTTTCCTGTGATGAAGACGATCACCCGTCTCTCCATCTCTTTGGTGGTCAACGGCCCTCTGGAGTCTCGTGCATCACGAATTTAGGAATTCTTGCTGGATCCATTCTCTCGATGTGGTCCCTCCAGAATCATCTTCTCTGTCTACTTCATCTCACTATGTCTTCAATTTTGCAGGATTCGCGAATTTCTTCATTGGGTATCCTATCTCTAAGGGTTTCCCCCACAATAGGTCGCAATGTTCTCATTTCTGCTACAGTTAAAAGATGTTTGATTCTGATAGTGTCTGCTCTTGCTTCGATTCCGTAAGTCATTATGGGCCTGATGCATGTTTTATAAATTCTAAATTTGCTTTACACTAGCATATGCGTACTGTCCTTAGGCATCCGAAGATAACTTTATCAGTCTGTTTTTTAATTTCATTTATAGATCGCCGCAACTAGATACCTCCACATCTAGATATCTGAACTTCATGGCCTGTTCTATGGGTTTATCGTCTACAAAAAGTACATAAGTTAATTTAATAACGTTTCATTAAATGATGAGATGAAAAAATCGCGAATCGGTCTCGCTACATTTCCGCCCTGACTGTGTCCGTGGGTCCAACATTTGCTTAATTACAGGGGACGCAATTAAATGGGACGTGAAAAGTTTAGCAAACGTTTATAATTAAATTTATCATCACTTCGTCCGCGTAGAGGGGGTGCTTGCGCCTTTTTCTAGAGGGAGGTACCTGGAATTATTCGACACGTTAAAAGGGTTGGTCATGCAGTACAGGATGTTTCAAATGTTTCGCGTCAATGAACAGAGAGTATGTTTTTTCGTACGTTATACAAGACCATTATGATTCTTTGTAAGTTATATAAACCTTCAGAACAAACTGAATATTTAGATAACTTATAAATAATATTTTAGTATGGATTTTTTTTTCTTAAAACCAACTAACTAACCATCACGTCGTTTCCCCGGAGGGGTAGATAGAGAGGAAGGACTGCCATACTGCTCTGTCCTGGTATAACTCTTTAGCTTTCTCTACAATTCATGTATCGTAACTTTCACGCTAGTCGATTTTTTCTACTTTGAATGTGGCCACCTTTAAGTATTTGATTAATTTGGACATGCCATGTTTTCAGAAGTCTTCCAATGTTTCTCTTTCCACTCACACTGCTTGTATTTTTCTCTCGTCCATTCGTTTCATATGTCCAAACCATCTCAGGGATCCTTTTTTAATTTTACTTATGATGCAATCATCTTACATTTCTTCCTTATTTCGTCCTACTTTCAACCTTTTTTGCCAGCTTCAAGCTTCACTTTCATACATAATCTCATACCACTCTTTATTTATAATTTTTTTTTTTTATATTACATTTTCTAGTTTCGTCTTATAAGAACATCGTCAACTGAATTTTTAATGAAATGGTCCATAGTTTTGGGCGAAACACTATGAAAATTCAACATTTTAAACTGTTAAATTATAAAACTTTGTTTTTATGTATCACAATTTTTTTCTCTTTTTCGCGACAGCTGTTTCGTTAACCTATATGTTGACATCATCAGGTGTTACAATAATATATCAACTGTTAGATTTTCGTGATTTTTCGAACCTTTATGTGTATTTGTTCCCATGTCAATTTGAATAATTTCTTTGATATAATTTTGAATTCTTGCTGGAGTTGAGTTAGACACCTAATGACGGTTGGTTACTTTTTATAGAAGAACATATTAAAGGTAAAAAATAAAAAAGAATAATAATAAAAAACAATAATTAAAAGGAACAATTACACATAATATATAATAATATCATCATAATACATTAAAGACGATTTACATTATAATGAAGCAGATTACATTAATAAGAAAGGGTCAAAAGTGGAAGGCAGTATTAATATTTTTTTGGTAGATTGTATAAAGGAAAATTCGCTTTGACTGTACCATTCTGCGCTATCCCGTATCACGTACGCGCTTGAGAAAAAGTAATGTACCTAAAATGTACAAACTGTTAGGAATACGCGCGTGTGCCATCAACACTCGTGTACAAGTCTTATAGTTACGTTCAAATTTATTATATAAATAACATATTATCAAATTTTGATTTGTCAAATCAAATCAGTTTATTAACTAAAAAGACATTACAAACAGGAAAATGTTTAAGGCATCTATTGAGTACAGATAAAATATAATAAAAATACAACATAGTACCAGGAACGCATTAGAAATGTGCAGTCAAGTCTTTGACGTTTCGTTATTTAAAAAGATAAAATTAATATATAATTAAATTTAATTAATAAAAAAAATTTGCACGTGTCTCGGAAAATAACCTGAAGATAGGGCGGTTAATGTACTATATAGGTACTAAGAGGAAATAAGCTGGAATTTGGTTATTCATAACATTCAATTCATATTTCTTTGCTTTTAATTTTTTTTTATGATTTACTTAAGATTTTTTTCCTACTGCATCAGCACAGTAAAAAAAAGTTTTTTCATCACTTAATATCGCTATGAACATGCAGAATACTCTGTACAAAAATAGTATTTCCCCAGAGAAATGCTCACTAAAATGTTTCACAAATTAAAAATATTGTGTTAAAATGACAGTGTAATTGGTGGCTTGTGGCGTATTTCGAAATTAAACTTTTTCAAAACTTTGACAACCACAACATTCTTGTATAATAAACAAATAAATTTATTAATCTGGGAAGCATGTTTACAAGAGACGGAATTATTGAGAAAGATATCGAAAGAAGGGTTGGTGCTGGGAACAAAATAAATAGCGCTCTCAAAGTCATCACTGCGAATAGAAATATATCCACTAAACCAAAGATGGTAGTATATAATGGAGTTCTAGTGCCAAACCTTATGTATGGAAGTGAAGCTTGGAGCTTGCAAAAAAAGGATTAAAGTAGGAAAATTGCCGTAGGAATGAGGTCACTAAGAAGAATGTGAGGGGAAACGACGAAATAATGAAAGCATGTAAGGCAGTTGATGACAAGTAAAATTAAAAAAGGATCCCTGAGATAGTTTAGTTCGACATTAAGAAGAATTTTTGTTTTTGTTTATAGTAAACAATAGACCTATGAGTGTCCACAAATGACTCCACCCCAATCTTGCTCCACAGTGTCCCCCTCGTGACCACGACCAGCTTCTGCTACCTCGGTAGTATGATAGCGGGTTCGGGAGGTACGGAGGAAGATGTAGCTAGCAGACTTGACAAGGCAAGGGGAGCTCTCGCTATGCTTCGCCCTGTATGGCGCTCCGGTATCATGTAGAGAAAGCTCAAGCTCCAAATATTCAGCAATAGCGTTAAAAGCGTACTGCTGTACGGATGTGAGACTTGGAAGTCTACCGCGGACGTTATTGGTAAACTCCAGGTGCCTACGTTCAATATTCAAGATATATTGGCCCCAAACAGTGTCAAATACCGCTCTCTGGACTATGGCAGGCGAAAAGCCAATTAGAGAACAAGACGCTAGACGCAAATGGCAGTGGATCGGTCACACTCTGAGACGGAACCCAGCCTGCATCGCTCAGGGTGTACTAGACTGTTCCGCTATGGAGGGAAAGAGAAAGCGAGGCAGACCTAGAGCCACCTGGAGAAGAACCCTGCAGGACGAAGAACAATGCGATAGAGTCGGGTGGAGAAGGTTCCTTGAGGCCCTATGCACCACGGAGGTGTGACAGGACAAAAAGAAGAAGAAGAAGATAGTATTATAAATAATAACATCAATACAAATTGTGCTAAACTTATATTTGGTAAAACCGATCACGATTTCGGACCTAAAAGATTTTGGTTGTACAGTTTGGTATTTAAGAATGCAGAAGGGGTTGAAAGAAGTGGTCCCGTATGAGAGCAGTGAGGCTCAAAGGGTTAATAGCCTAAATATTTACCGCACGGTTTTGGTGTATCGGCAGAGGGGAAAAAACAGTGCTCTTACATTATTTAGCGCGGGACTAAAATCATGACGTAAGTGAACGCTTCTTGATTCTGCGATCCCCTGAATACTCCATTGGATCGGCTAATATCCCGTGCGGGGAATGAAGGAAATTAGGGGATTTCCCCACAAGTATGTGCCAGAGGAAAATATCTTGAAAAAGTCAATATAAAAATACAACATCCATTTTGGACAGGCGACAGCTTAAGCCCATTTCTCTTTAACTGCATCATGGACAATATCATTGCAGAGGTTGCATCTCTCAATTTAGGGCACACTCTGGGTAAAGAAGTAATTGGAATGCTTTGCTATGCAGACGACGCCACAATTGTAGCCGAAAATCAAAGCGACTTGCAAGCAATGCTCTCAAAGTTTGTTGAATCCTGTTCAAAATATAACATGATCATATCCATCCCAAAGACGAAGTGTATGACATTCGCAAGAAATCAGCTGAGATGCGAAGTCTCCGTACGCCAGGAGGAAATTGAACAGGTGGACCTATTCAGATATCTCGGAAGCGAAGTAACCAGTTCTAATGACCTCCCCAGAGAAGTAAGGTGGATAGGGCTGCAGCAGTTGCAGGCTGCCTGAAAGATGTCATATGGAGAAACAAGGACATGAAGACTGACAGCAAGGTGCGCATCTATAAGACCTGTGTGCGACCAATCCTCACATATGGCATTGAATCGAGGGCAGACACTGTCAAGACAAAGAGCATGCTCAGGACAACCGAGATGAAAACGCTCCGTGCTATAGCTGGCAAGACCCTACGTGATCGAGTTAGGAATACAGCAATCCGAGAAATCTGCGAGGTCGAAGATGTGGTCAGATGGGGACGTCAAAGACGGCGATACCGGCATCAACACGTAGAAAAGATGAGCTCAAACAGAATACCACACATAGCTCTCCATGGAACGCCAAACGGACAGCGCCGACCAGGAAGACCCCCGAAACGATGGAGAGAAAGCTGGATAACAGACTCCTGAGTCTACCAAAAGGGAAGAAGAAGAAGGATTTTGGACAGTTTGGAAACAAAATAAATGGTGCACTGAAAGTCATTACCGCAAATAGAAACATATCGACTGAAGCAAAGATGGCAGTGCACAATGGAATTTTAGTGCCGACCCTTATGTATGGAAGTGAAGCTTGGAGTTGGCCGAAGAAGGATAAAAGTAGGATAAATGCCGTAGAAATGAGGTCACTAAGAAGGATGTGCGGAAAAAAACAATGTATGATAGAATATATAATGATAAAGTAAGAAAGGAACGTAAAGCGGATGAATGCGTGGATGCTGGTCACCGATTTATCGATACGTAATGCGAGGATGTAGTGGCATTGGGCTGGTCATGTGTGCTGACGTGATGATAGAAGATGGAGCCAGAGGGTTATTGAATATAGGCCATGGTTGGGCCGGAGAAGTGCCGGGAGACAGCCTACCAGGTTATGCGCTGGTGAGAGACCTAGAGTGATGGCGTGGGGATATAGAGGGGCTACGTCCAGCAATGGATGTAGACAAGCTAACGAAGATTTAATGTTTACATACTATTTAGTATGTATTTTTTGATGCTCTTGTTATAATTATATAAAGCGAGATGAGCAGACAGAGTTAGGACAGAAAACCTTCTTCAGACATCAGAGATGAGAGTATTGCGTACTATATCAGGGAGAACTCCCAAAGACAGAGTTAAAAACTCTGAATTAAGAGAAACCTGTCATCAGTCTGTCGATGTTAGACCAAAATTTCGATGCCAGCTAGCCTGGCGAAACCTGTCGCTGACGAAATAATGACAAAAGTGGAAGTAATTATTAAAAAGTATCGTTTTATTCAATTATTATTTAAAATGAACTTTTTTCAAGAGATTTCAGTATAACCAATTAGATTTTCACCTTCCAACAATGTTCCCATCAGACGTAAGAGGAATAGCCACATGAGCTGAACCTCTGTAAGCCAGAAGATCCAAGTCCAAGTCCAATTAGATTATCTTAGACTGTCAGACAAGAGGCAGCGTCATTGGAGAGACAAAGAAAATAGAATTAGTGATTTATAAATAGTCAACTACTGATCTATCAGAACAGATCATTAATTAATTTAACATAATTGGGATATGCCAAGATAAATGAGAAGTAGAATACTATCTTCTTTTCCTTTTCAAATAAAATTATCGAGCTTTATTTTTATTGATAAATTACGAGTACTGATATTAAATGGTTGACAAGCAATATAAGAATAATGACGTCACAGAATATTAAAAATGTGAATTGCTCCGTCGGTATTGTAGCTACATTGCGAAAACTTGACAAATGGTTCGCAGATGCCAGTATCGTTCGGTATTCGGGAAGAAATTGAATAATAAATAATTTGTAGATGCAACAGTTCCTGTACAGCCATAGCACTAAACAGGTTAAATAAGGCAATGTTTGGTGAGGTTAATAATCAGGGAAAAGCTAAACCGATTGTTGGGGCATTTTCTCTTAATATTTTATTCGCAGATCTAGTGTGAAAGGCGCCCAATACGAGTGGCAAGAGCAGATAGGAGTTCACGGAGGTGGGAGGGGGACGGAATCATTATCCCGCCAAAAATAAATCCCCATTGACTCGGAAAAGCAGATGAGCGCCGAGATGTTTGCAGGCGGCCATTGAAGAAAGAAAAAAATTAGAAGTTGCCACACATTTACTAGGCAGCCATGATGTATAGGCAAACACGACAAGATGGCCGACAAGAAACAGCTGGTTGAAAATTAAATATTTTTAAAATTGACTAACCAACCATCACGCCGTCTTCCAAAGCGTTAGGTAGGGAGAAATAATGGACCGCTACATAGTTCTATTCTGACATACATACTTCTCTCGTTTCCTCAATATTCATATAATACGTTGTATCATTCAAGCACATTGATTTATCCAATAACATTTAATATTTAATTGATTTCATCGTGCCACGTTTTTCTCAGCATTCAGCAGGAATTGAATTTAATTTGAATTGCTTATTTATTATATTTTCATTATTTTTGATGACTTTTTTAATTTTTAAAATATGTGACTTGTTTTAATTAAATAATTAATTAATAAATATGCAACAACAACAACAAACCATCACGCCGTTTCCCCGCAGGGGTAAGCAGAGAGAATGGACCGCCACACTACTCTATCCTGGCACACCTCTCTAGCGTCCTCCACATTCATACATCGAGTCATACACGCACGTCGATTCTTCCGGTTTCTGACATGACCAACTCTCAATATTTGATTAATCTGGTCATGTCATGTTTTCCTCGGTCTACCTCGACTCCTTACTCCATTTACATTGTTAACGTATACTTTTTTAACCATTCTTTCTTCACCCATGCGCTCCATATGTCCGAACCAACGCAGCGAACCTATAATATGCAAAATAAATATGCAAAATATATAAATAATAATAATTGAATAAATATGCAAAATTTCAATACTGTTTCTTTATTAAATGTATACATTCCTGTGTTCCCGATATGTTCCCGTTACATCTCCCCTCTCCTCAATCCTAATTATACCCCTTCCACTTTTATACATATCTATATTTTACTAGAGCATTGAGAACTGTGTATCATAGATACACAATGAACAACCAGCAATTAACACACGTATCTACGATGAAGGATCTCGGAATCATCTATGAAAGTAGGCTGACATTTCGTGCACATATCGAGAGGATTTGTAGCATTGCACTGAGGATGTTGGGCTTCATCATTCGGACCGGAAAAGTTTTCAGAGATCCCAATGTGTTCAGAGTCCTATACTACGCATTGGTTCGGAGCAGACTTGAAAGTAGTTCTGTGATATGGAGTCCTCACGAGGCGAAATATTCCGTTATGTTGGAGAGGATTCAGAAAAAAATTCTGATGTATGATATCTACATGAGGGAGAATGGTAGTCATCCGTGGCTCTATCCCACGGCATTTCTGTTAGGAATACTTGTACCAATTCATTACAGCTTCGAAGAGATGGGTATCTCATAACCCATTTCTTTAAATTAATCAGGGGATATTTCGAGAACCCCTATAAATTTCTCCAACAGCTACAACACAAATTGTTTTACCTACCGGCCACCAGAACCAATCTGCCTCTGGTGACACCGGTGGGAAGAGCAATTAGTCTGCTGAACGCGGTCTCCTCGGATATCGACGACTTTCATATTAGTGAAGATACGTTCGGGAGACAAATACTCTTGACTTTAGAAAGTATCTTGTCTTCCTAATGTCGAACCATCTCTAATGCGTTCCTGGTACTAAGTTGTATTTTTATAATATTTTTTCTATACTCAATTGATGCCTTAAACATTTTCTTGTTTGTAATGTCTTTTGAGTTAATAAGATGATTTGATTTGATTTGATAACTCGATCTCCATTTAGTATATAAGTGACCGCTCTGTTTTATTTGATTGTTAAAATTGTATACGAGTATATTGATAAAAGTAAAAATAAAAAGTGTTGGAATACAAAGCATAATTATATTTATTCAAATAAATAATAGGTTTATCGGGGCTCTTCCCTCTAGATTTTTCTTTCGTCATTGCACATGGCGTATGTTTTAAAAGATTTCCCGCAATTTTTTCTCCAGTTCGCAAACAGATTAATAACATCGTTAATAAGGTTACACCCGCTGCTCCAGAACGCCCCGCCCGGCTAAAGCTCTACAAATGTTCGCCAATTCGCCAATTTATTAAACACAATTCCTTTTAATGACTTTGAGAGCGCCATTTATTTTTCAGCCACAAAATCATCACTGCAAATAGAAATGTACCCACTGAAGTAAAGATGGCAGTACATAATGGAGTTATTGTGTCAACCCTTTTGCATGAAAGTGAAGTTTGGAACTGGAAAAATAGACGACCTTCGTGCCCTAGTGGTAAGTGCATTGACTGCCACCCCGAAGGTTCCGGGTTCGATTTCCGGCGAGGGCAGCGTGATTGTCACACTGTCTTTGGTCTGGTGTAGAATTCGCGTGACAATAAAATGGCGATAGATTAGCTACCTATCACATGTCACGAGAATCACTATGATAGCTATAATACCCCTTACATCGATTTGGCTCTTGCTGTCATGATGTAAAGAGCGATTCAACAATATAATAATAATAATAATAATATAAAACCGAACAACGAAATAAGGAAGATGTGGGTTTTGAAATATAAGAAAATCTCTACAAATGTACATCCATATAAACGTAAACTAATATCTCTTGGAACAGGGTTTCCCAATTTTTTTCTGCGATGGAACACTTCGCATACCCGGAAATGTAAACCTTATATAAATTAGTGATTGGAGAAGACGTGAAGAAATTGGACACTAAGCTGGGCAGTTTCGGGAACATGGGTTACATTCTTAAAAAAAGGAAAATACCGATCAAACTTAAACGAGAAGTCTATGAATATTTTGTTCTGCAGATGGTTATGGTCTTGAAACTGTAAAATTGTCCAAACAAAGTGCCGAGAAACTACGAATGACCCAAAGAGCCATGATAGGAATAAGCCTAAGAGACAGAGTCAGAAACGATACGGTGAGAGAATAAACAAAGCTCACTGACATCATCCACCGGGTGGCGACTCTAAAATGGCAATGGGCAGGTCACGGTGAGATAGAAGCTCAGATGAAAAATGGACAAAAAGACTGCTGACTTGAAGACCGTGGACGGCAAAGAGAAGTGCATAGCGACCGCAACTACGGTGGAAGGATCTTCAAAAAGTTATTCTTGATATTGCATGGGCACATCAGTTTTATATACCAATATTGGTTATCCAAGTCATCCATGATGGGAAAGAAATTTCTTTTAAATCTGAATATCTGTCATTGCTGAATCAGTCACACCGCTCTTATTTAGCCAATAAAATTGCTAAAATTTGTTGTCCGAAACTTTTTTTTTACACCTACAGAAGTCCTATGAAGCCTTCTTCTTGTAGTAGTTATTTAGATTGTTTAATAATTCAAAGATGTCTGTCAAATAACTCACTAATGCTTGACCGAAAAGTCAGAGTTGTAATATATATTTATTCGAAAATGCGTTTTTCGACAACAATATAACAAATATTGGAATTTCGCATTGCCCCCTAAGACATTCAAATTGCCCCCCGGTGGGGCGTACGCCCCACGTTGGGAAACACTGTACCACAGCTTTTAATAACTTTGTTTAATGGACATAATCTCTAGTCCATATGTTGTCATTGCATGAAATGAGCAAATAAAACAGAATGCTACTTGTGTAATACGTATTAACATATGACTATATCGTGACGTCATAACGCTGATTGTTCTTGCAACATAAAATCATCCGAATACTGTTATATCAATAAAAATCTTCGTGGTTACTAAAAGCTACAGCCGGCACGGCGTCAAGTCGTGAATATATCAGCCAAAAGCGTGGTCGAGTGGTCTACCGTTTTATACACTAATAACCGAATGGACGCTTGATAGATTGATGATAAAATACTTGGAAGATAAAAGTGGCTTACGGGTATGAATGGACATCATCAGATTTTACATCAACAGTGGATATTTTTAATAATATACTCGATGTAAATATTTCGCAATTTTGTTATATTGTAGAAGTAGAAGAAGAAGAAGATACTGGAGAGACCATGTAGCCCGAATGGATGGTGACAGACTCGCACATACAGCCGCTCATGAAATCCCCTCCGGACACCGCCCACCTGGAAGACCGCCTAAGAGATGGAGGGACAGCTGGATCTCATCATCTGACGAGATATGATTTCTGTGTCACAGATCGTTAGATCTACTAAAAGAAGAAGAAGAAGAAAATTTAAACAACAATTTATACATCTATAAAGCATGCGTAAGACCGATAATAACATATGGCGTCGAAGCAAGGGCAGACACAGTAACGACCAAACAAGTTTTGAGGACTTCCGAAATGAAGACACTCAGGACGATAGCAGTCAAGATACTGAAGGATCGCGTGAGGAACACCATAATAAGAGAGATATGTGAGGTTGAGGATATTATAAGATGGAGCAGACAGCGAAAAAGGGACTGGTACGATCATGTTCAAAGAATGGACACCACCAGACTCCCCTATATTGCATTGCATAATCAATCTCATGGGACTCGTCGTCGTGGAAGACCTCCTAAAAGATGGAAGGACAGCTGGGAATCTACCTCACAGGAGGAGCAACACTCTGGAGAACAGACCACATAGGTCTACAAAAAGGAAAAAGAAGAAGAAGAAGAATTTATACACGTTCAATGGAATTTCCATTGGCAGGAGTGAGATTGGTAACATAGAAAAAGTATTGTCACAGAAAGTGTTCCAGACAAAAGAAGTAGAGGCAGATCTACGCGGTGGTGTGACCAGATTAAGGAGATGACTACGGGAGACTTCTACTCAGCGGTGCAGGCTGTGGAGAACGGAGAGGATGGGAGGCGTGTTTTATTTTAGCCGCGTTTTGCATCAACGAGAACCTGAATGCCAGACAGTCCACATAGCAATCATCAAAGGCTTCTGCGATCGGTAGATTGACTGTGCCAAAACGCTGTCCTCACACGAACATTGGCGAACGAGCCTTCGCGGTAGCTGGCCCTTCAGCCTGGAACAAACTTCCAGCAGGCCTTAAGTGTATTTAGAATCCGCCAGTGTTTTGATCGAGACTCAAAACGCTCTCTTTTAAATTATCATTTCCTGATGTAAATGTTGATCAAGTGCGACAGGTGCAGCCCTCATACTAAATATGTTTATTTTATACTAGTTCATAACACAGAGCATTTTCTACAGCGCCCTTGTAATGACTAATTCAATGCCATCCAATTTATGTTTGTTATAAATTATTATTGTTATTATTATATTATAACTTAATATTGTGTACGAATTGTTTGACTGTGTAAGTATATTACTCGTATTTAAAATGGCAGTTAGCTGTTGATACTAATTTTGTACTCCCATATTAAATACACAGGTGAGATGTGCAACGGTTAGATACATTTGGCCCATGGCCAAAGGGCACACACACTTACACCAAACTTTTGGCTCCGGATTCTTTATTTGTATTATAGATCCAAGTTTTGTGTATTATATAAACTTCAAATCAATCTATATACAGTATTTGATTTAACGATATTAACCCTCGCCACACGGTGATGAATATCGAGTGACCAGTGACGCGCAAGTTCTCGCAGGACTGTCGCGCGGGCAAGACGTGTGTACATACGTTGCGTGTATACATTTCTCGCATTTATATACTGGCAGTACACAATGGATTTCTAGTGCCTACCCTCGTGTATGGAAGTGAAGCTTGGAACTGGCAAAATAAGGATGAAAGCAGGATAAACGCCGTATAAATGAGATCACTAAGAAGAATTTGCGGGAAAACGTTTTATGATAGAATACCGAACGATGAAATAAAAAAGAGCACCATGGATAAAATTTAAAAAAAGGATCCCTAATATGGTTTGGACATGGAACGAATGGATGAGAGTAGAATGGTTAAAAAGTTGTACACAAGCAGCGTGAGTGGAAAAAGAAGCCGAGGAAGACCGAGGAAAACGTGGCATGACCAAATTAATCAATTACTAAAAGGCGGCCACATTCGAACTCGGAATAATCGACCTGCGTGCACGATACGATGTATGAATGTAGAGGAATCCCGAGAGCTATGCCAGGACAGAGCATTGTGGCGATCCATCCTCTCTGCCTACCCCTCTGGGGAAATGGCGTGATGGTTAGTTAGTTAGTTAGATAATAATGTAAGACCTCATATTAAAATTTTATTCAATAAAATAACTATAAAAATACTTCTGAAACGGACTTTATAGATTTTCATACTCGATTTTGTTGTTTGTACATTATATAAATAAAAAGGTATAACCTCATTTTAATACTTTCGTTAAGTTCAGAAAGTAAGAAAGCGATATCATTTTTGGTGTGTCATTTATTTCACATAAGCGGAGCTATCTCAAACCGACAAAACGCTCAGTCCCAGGAACTGAAAACATATTAAGAATCGTTTTCCTTGCCAGTTTTCGTTCGTTACACCTACTCAAAAGAAGAGAGGAATATTCATAATAATCATAAGATACGACATGGAATATTGCACTCCCGATATGGGAATCAATTATTTGATTTTTAAAACAACATTTCAAATCAAATGATTTTACTGAAATCTCTTGATGGAAGTTCATTTTAGATAATAATTAAATAAAATGATGTTTTTTTAACTACTTCCACTTTTGTCTTTATTCAGACAGCGACCGGTTTCGCCAGGCTCGCTGGCATCGACAGACTGGTAACACTATTGTAAACTTAGTCTTTTATATACATACAGATCAGGGGTGGTAAACATGATTCTATACAAAATTAATCTTCAAATATTTATGTAAAATTTTCTGAATTTAACTATTGGTATTTATGAATATTTTTTATTTATTTATATATGTTTGTGCACTCCCCGTTGCTATACCCAATATAAATTTACTACATGGAAAGTAGCGACACTTAAAGATAAACAAACAAAAACATATCCTTAATGGCCATTATTATTATCAATTATTAATACAAATGAAAATTATAAAATAAAAAATTATACTTAGTTCATTTATTTATATAATTTATACAGAAGATAGCAGCGAGGTGTCGAAACTGGTCGAAGACACAAATTTTTTATTTATTTTCATTCTCTTCTTCTTTTTTGTCCTGTCACACCTCCGTTGTGCAAAGGGGCCTCAAGGAACTTTCTCCACTCGAATCTATCGCATCCCTGATGCCTTACATCATCCCAATTGAGGCCTGCTGCTTTAACCTCGTCCTGCAGGGCTCATCTCCAGGTGGTTCTAGGTCTGCCTCGCTTCCTCTTTTCCCCCATAGGGGACCAGTCTAGTGCGCCCTGAGCGATGCAGGCTCCGTCTAAAGTGTGACCGATCCATAGCCAATTGCGTTCCACGATCGGTCTTTCAATAACATATCATATGGTCTTAATTGCAGCAAAAAGCACTTTGAAACTACAAAATAAAATAATTATTATAAATAATTAACTTATTCACATTTTATGCGCTGATTCGAGCGCCATCTTTCGGTGACTTACATTACACACGATTCCGTCTCAGAGTGTGACCGATCCACTGCCATTTGCGTCTAGCGACTTGTTCTCTAATTGGCTTTTCGCCTGCCATGATCCAGAGAACAACATTTGACACTGTTTGGGGCCAATAGATCTTGAATATTGAGCGAAGGCACATATTTATAAACACCTGGAGTTTTACAATAACGTCGGCGGTAGATTTCCAAGTCTCACATCCGTTCATTACTTTTTCATTATTATTTGAAATTTCATACATACAATATTAACATATTCTATATGTAACATGTATATTATGTATTTTATAACTAAATATTCGTATGTATACAAAGAGTATTTTAAGTTGTACATCTCGCCTCGTGAGGACTCCATATCACAGAACCACTTTCAAGTCTGCTCCGAACCAACGCGTTGTATAGGACTCTGAGCACATTGGGATCTCTGAAAACTCTTCCGATCTTCTATATGGCCACGTGATAAAGAGACATGCGCTGTGGCAGCGCCACAGAGATGAAAAGACTGCCTGGAGATTAGGACGAGTGGAGGCTCGTTGCAGATCAATCCGCAGGATTGTAATCATGAAGATAAAAAATAGTTGAGATGTACAATATTTTGCATCCCGTGAAATATTTACGGAAGAAATCTGAATCCTAAATTCCACCCTACCTATTTGAACGTACGTGATACTTTCACTTTGACTGTACCATTCTGCGCTATCCCGTATCACGTACGCGCTTGAGAAAAAGTAATGTACCTAAAATGTACAAAGTTTTAGGGATACGCGCGTGTGCCATCAAAACTTGAGCACAAGTCTTCATAAATATGATAGTTTTACAAGGGCCAGGCGAAGTGTGCGGCCGAGTATTTGACATTTCGTAATTTAAAAAAAATAAAAATAATATATAATTAAATTTCATTAATAAAAAATCTGCTTGTTTTTTGCACGTTTCTCGGAAAATAACCCAAAGGTAGGGCGGTTAGGTGTCATGATTTGTGTGTTTGTTTGTCATACAACGAAATTCGAACGAAATTTAAAAATACTACAGAAATATCGGGCATGCCCATCGTGTGCATTTTGAATTACTTTCGCAGATAATCGAAGCACTCCTCTCTCGCTCTCTCGTATTCAAAATATTCTCGTACTTTTTCTATGACAATATGCGGGTGTTTGCCTCTTTATATTAACTAACTCACCATCTCCCCGAAGGGGTAGGCAGAAAGAATGGACTGCCACACTTTTTTTTCCTGACATACTTCTCTCGATTCCTCAACATTCATACATCGTGTCATGCACGCGCGTCTATTTCTCTGACTCCTCACATGGCCGACATTCAATATTTGATTTATTTAATCGTGCCACGTTTTCCTCGGTCTTCCTCTATTTCTGGTTCAATTTACATCGTTAACATATATATTTTTTACCATTCTGAAGAATCATTCATTCTTTCCATATGTCCAAACCATCTTAATGATCCTTTCATTATTTTGTTCATAACACCATCATTTGCACCGCATTTACTACTTATATTTTCATTCGACACTCTATCATACTAAGAGATCCCATTTCTACTGCATTTATTCTACTTTCATATTTCTTTTGCCAGTTCCACGTTTCGCTTCCATACGTAAGGGTCGGTAGAAGAATACGATTGTGAATTGACATTCAAGCTGTTTTTCTCTCTTTATATTCTGATACACAAAATGGAACGAGGGGAAGTGAGGGTACGTGATTTGGCGGGAAAATATTTTACCAGCGCACATTTTGTTCTAATAATAATCTAACGTATTAATTGACCAATCACGTTCCCGAACGAAGACTAATTAAATCCGCCGCCCCCAAGCAACGCGCGTACAAACATTTTTGAAATACGCTTTCAAAAGGATAAGCTACAGCAATTGTGCGGTATTTTTAACTCGGCTCAAAGGCTCGGCTAATGGCTCGGAATTAATTAATATCGGGCTCATCGGCCGCACGCCGCCGACTTCACTGTGAATCACTCCAGATGGCGGTGGCTGCGCGCGCACCCGCCCTGCTTTTTGATAATACAACTCCTCACCTAATTATAATATTTATTAGTACACCGCACAAAGAAACTGCTCGGAATTACCTTGAATATATTACATTTTTAAAATTTATAAAAAAAATTAACTTACTTATCACAACGCCGTCTCCCGAAGGGGTAGGCAGAAATAATAGACTGTCACACTTTTTTTCCTGACATAATTCTCTCGCTTCTTCAACATTCATACATTGTGTCATGCACGTCGATTTCATTGACTCTGATTTTAAATAATGAAAACAAAAAAAAAATTATACAAAATTTATTTATTACATAGGTTGCCTTTTAAGTTTTTACAATCGAACAATAGATGGCGTTAGTGAGTTATGGTATCACTGTATTTGTGAACATTGAAGTTTGTTATTGCGAAGCCAGTGGCAACATAGTAATTGACCCATTAGGTTGTTGATAGTAAACGTTTAAAAGAAGCAAGTTTGTGCGAAAATGGAGATCACTCGTGAAGGTTTTCGTTGGATGATTTTTTATGATTTTAAAAAAGGCCTTACTCGACAACAATGCATAGAATCGCTTCGTTCAACTTCTGGTAATGAAGCACCATCAGAGAAGACTGTTTGCAATTGGTTCGCAGAATTTTGTCGTGGTCATGCGTCCGTCAGTGATGAATGACGAGAAGGTCGGCCAAAATCGGTTGTCATTCCGAGAAACATCGATGCTGTGCGCATTATGATTAAAGAAGATCGGAATGTGACTTACAGACAGATAGAGGCCACTCTTGGCATATCGCAGACTGCAATACAATCGATTTTGCATGAGCATTTAGGTGTGAGAATGATTTGTTCCAGATGGATTCCGCAAAATTTGACCGAAACGAAAAAGGCTCGTGTGATTGATATCACGAAATGTTGAAAAAATTCAACCAAGGAAGGTTCAAAATCCGTATACAACATTGTTACAGGACACGAAACTTGGATATATTCGTATGAACCTGAAAACAAACAAAAGTATACTGTTAGGGTGTTTGACGATGAACCCAATCTCACTAAAGTTGTTCGTTCACGGAGCACTTCCAAGAAAATGATCGCTTGTTTCTTCGGTTTTACTGAACACTTTGCAACCCTTCCTTTAGAGGATCGAAGAACTGTTAATTCCGAATGGTAAACAACAATTTGTTTGCCAACGGTCTTCGATGAACTAAGGAAAAACAACAAAAAACGTCGCATCATTCTTCATCACGATAATGCCAGCTCCCATAAACCACGTCAAACAACTGAATATTTGAAGGATAAAAACATCGAATTAATGTCTCATTTCCCGTATTCACCTGATTTATCGCCTAATGACTTTTTCTTGTTCCCTACTGTCAAACAAAAGATGCGTGGTTAGCGATTTTCATCACCTCAAAAAGCTGTTGAAGACTTTCAAAACCATGTTTCTACAATATCAGCTTCAGAGTGGAGAAAATGTTTCCAGAATTGGTTTGAACGTATGCAAAAATGTATAGACCTATAAAACAAATATTTCGAAATGCAATAAAACACTTTGTTTCAAACTTGTTTGTTTCTGTTTCACTTTTTATAAAAACTTAAAAGGCAACCCTCGTATTATGTATTTAGTGTGCTTCCACTTGTGTTTATGTTCGACCGGTTTCGGCGGCGTGCTGCCATCTTTTGGTCAGCAGAAAACTGCCGAAACCGGTCGAACGTAAACACAAGTGGAAGCACACAAAATACATAAAAATAAATAGTATCGATTTTTTTTTTTCATTATTTAAAATGAACTTCTACCAAGAAATTTCAATTAAAAACATTAATTATCTAATTTTAAAGATAAGTGATATTTTAAAGAGTAATGTGACATAGAGGAAGAGAAAAAAATATTACTAGCAAATAAGTATTATTTTAAGGCGACCGGAAAAAATGCCGTTTTGAAATTTAACAATTTGAACCGATTAAAATACAGGTTTATCAAAATTTTATCTAATATATAATATCCATCATTTGAGATGACTTCTTACCACCTATCTTACAAATTTTAAAAAATCTACCACCACATTGCTCTTTCCTGACAATTCTCTCGCTTCCGCAACATTCATACATTGTGTCATGCACGCATGTTGATTTCTCCGACCTCTCACGTGGTCGACATTCGATATTTGATTAATTTGATCCTGACACGTTTTCCTCGGTCTTCCTTTATTTCTAGCTGCAATTGCATCGTTAACATTATGGGATGTTTTTTTTGAGGTTTGGTTTTTAAACTGGCAACATTGTTTCTACAGATTGTCAATTAGACAGTTGACAGTTGATTTGTAATCAACACGTTTTTCAGTTCACCATGAATTTACTGACGTCAGAACAGCGCTTGCAAATTTTGCATATTTATTTTGAAAATCATGGTTTGGTTCGCCTAACTTATCGTGCACTACGTCCATTTTACGGTCGACACAATCGTCCATCCGAGCAAGTTATTCGGAAGACCATGGATCGTTTTCGCACTACGTACACTCTAGTGAATAATACGCATCCACAAAGACAACAATAGTCGAAAATTGGATTTCACGATTGCGCTTCTTTCGAGCTAGCCATGGCGCTCATATGCCCGAAATCACATTTAAACAATAATGACATAAAATTATCTATTAAATAAAGCCAATATCATAGACATTAACATAATTCTAATGTGTTCTTTTTTTCATTTTGAATATGTATTGTATACCTCTAAAAAATACACCCTATTATTTTTTACCATTTATTTATTCATTCATTCTTTCCACGTGTCCAAGCCATCTTAATTTTCAAAAACGGATTTGGATAATTTTGCAGTAAAAAAAATAATGTCGCTTCTTTTGCGCCATGAGTTATTTGGAAGTTTAGTATGTCGCAAAAATGGCGCCAACAGAGTGCAAAGGTTAAACTAAAAGGTGTTATGCTGATTGCGGATATTCAAGTTTATAGGCGCTTCGGGATTCGAATAACTCATTTCTGCAGGTGATGTTGGTAACATTGTGTGTACAATTTTGTGATCGCGTGAAGACGTTCTGTAGGGAGCAAGGAGGCTGACTCCCCCTCCTATCGTCTCCTGGCTATCGCAGAGATTCCAAGTACATAGAGTGATTTAGTACCAAATGAAATAGTTGGCAGCGTACCAACCAAGACCCGAACTCGAATACATTGTAGAGTTTAAGTACCTAAAAGTTACACGTGAATCTCGCATTGGAACATTTTCGTTTAAGGATTCCCGCAATATGATCACAGTTGGTTTTCTCTGCAGTATTAGCAACCCATATACAATTTTATATATCTCATATTGAGAAAAAGAAACGCCCGTTTTATAGCAGTTCAATTTTATATTATGGAATTACACGTTTTACCTTTCTAAGGCATTATCAAATGTCATCTTCTTTTCCTGTTCTTATACCGACTCTTATGTATGGAAACAAAGCATGGAACTGTAAAAAGAAGGATGAAAGTAGAATAAATGCAGTAGAAATGAGATCTATTAGACGAATATGTAGATACTCTGTGTATGATAGAGTGATAGAGTGTGAAGTGAATGCGGTGCGAATGAAAGGATCATTATGATGGTTTGGCCGAATTCGTTTAGAAAGATCGGCGCATTACAATTGATGAGATCTGTGAACATTTCTGTAATATTTCATGAACAGTTATTCATGAAATTGTTAAACACCACCTGCATTATGCGAAAATGCTGTGACTACGTATCATCAAATTAAATCAAATCAGTTTATTTCATCAAAAAATATTACAAAATTAATTTTTCAGGTAAAATAGTATATTGTGTATAGTATACTACCAGAAACGCATAAGAGGTAGTTCGACATTAGGAAGACAAGATACTCTCCAGAATAAAGAGTATTTGCCTTCTGAACGTACTTTCACTAATATGAAAGACTTCGACCTCCGAGGAGACCGCGTTCAACAGATTAATTGCTCTTCCCACCGGTGTCACCAGAGGCAAGTTGGTTCTGGCGGCCGGTAGGTAAAACAATCTATGCTGTCGCTGTCGGAGATATCTATCAGGGGAAAAAACTCTCCAGCACGGCCGAGTTCTCGAAATATCCCCTGAGTAATCTGAAGAAATGGGTCATAAGATGCCCATTTCTTCGAAGCTGTAGAGAAATGCCGTGAGATAGAGCCACGGATAGCTACCATACTCCCTAATGTAGAGATATCTCAGAATTATTTTCTAAGCCCTCTCCAGCATAACGGAATATCTCGCCTCTTGAGGACTCCATATCACAGAACCACTTGTCTGCTCCGAACCAATGCGTTGTATAGGACTCTGAGCACACGAGGATCTCTGAAAACTCTTTCTGTCCGGACGATGAAGCCCAACATCCTCAGTGCAGTGCCACAAATCCTCCCACTATCAATGCATTGGCGGCCGAGAAATATTATATAACGCTGATATTTATTTATTTATTGTTGGTACACAAACAAAGCACCCAATATAGAGTAGTGATAAGTAATAAAATATATATAAAAACAGATTAGATGCCTCAGTTAGATGTGCACACCAAGAACATAACATTGGAAGTTCAACTATCTTGTACCACCCTTCGGTGTAAAGAACCGCCAGGCAAAACAAGACATTTTAAGATAAAGAGACATACAAATTCAGTTAAACAAAGCTATAGCAAAGGACAACGAACAAACATACCAATCAGGTATAATAAAACAATAGCACGAGACAAATAATCAAAAACAAACAAACAAATCAAAGTATGATAAAAAAAGAGATATACAAATCA
This sequence comes from Lepidostoma basale, assembly GCA_022606425.2. Classification (NCBI taxonomy): domain Eukaryota; kingdom Metazoa; phylum Arthropoda; class Insecta; order Trichoptera; family Lepidostomatidae; genus Lepidostoma; species Lepidostoma basale. The sequence continues at coordinate 1,269,027 of JAHDVF020001077.1, read as the reverse complement.
GATAAAACGATACAATAGTATTACATGAAGAAATATAAAAACGACTATGTAGTTTTAGGTATGTTCTTTACAAATAAAACATTCGTATTTGTTTATATATATATATTAGATCTTTTTATATTCCCAAACGGGTACTACTTTCCGGATGACTCTCATATAATGTTTTTGAAAAGTACAACGGATGGCGAATATAGAAGAAAATAATACTCGTATAAAAATCGGTTCGGAACTGTACGTTGCCTGTCCGTACAACAAGCCAGCCAGCGTATAGCGGTGTAATGCTTTTAGTCTTTCTGGTATAATTACACCAAAGTGGCTGTTCGGAAGCTGTTCTCTCGCAGAGATGTTATTATAACTCCTGTGATTTTCCGACGGCAACGTGCACTGTACAGCGCAGTACGGCTAACAAGGTCCAGGTGTAAAGTGTGGAGAAAATATATTTGTGAGTCATCCGCCAAGATGCAAACCAACCATTATTGATATCGATTGAAATTCAATTGCTTCGAAAACAAAAAAAATCTTCTTTCACCGTATTCGGTCTGGAAGATTTCACGTGACGATAAAAATGGCGATAGAATAGCTACCTATCACATGTCATGAGGATCAATAGCTAAAAGGTTGTGTACAGTAATTGGCTTCAAATAACTTTGTGTATACAAAAATGTGGAATACAACGGTAAACTACCATATTCAAAAGACCCAAGTGGTGTCTCAATAACCAGTAACAATGCAGAGTAAGCAGCGAATGTGTTATGAACAAAATAATGAAAAGTTCATTCATATGGTTTGGACACATGGAAATTACGAATGAAGAAATAATGTAAAAGAAAGTATGCGTTAACGATGTAGATGGAATAAGAAATAGTCTCCCGAAGGAGTAGGCAGAACGAATGAACCCCCCATTGTTCGTTTCTGACATACTAATCTCGATTCCTCAACATTCATACTCGTGGCGATATTTGATATTTGATCGATTTGATATGATATGGCTCTATATACAGAAAGTAAGGAGTCGGAGAAACCAATGTGCGAAACCAAGGAGACGGAGTATGAATGTCGAGGCAGCGAGAGAAGTGTCAGGAAATAACAGACGGCGTATATATATCAGTGATGGTTAGTTTAGCTAGTATTAGATCGTGACACATTTTCCTAGATCTTCCTCTATTTCGTGTTCTGTCTTCGTCGATAACATTATACTTTACAACATTTTGAATATATACAAATTCTTGTAGACAAATACTAGATTTTACCCATTGCGGATAATTATTTTTTTATAAGGATTAATTGTATCTCAATAGAGACGAAGATGTAAATTGTTTTCTGGGAACAGAATGTGGTGGCCGAGGCGCTTACAGGACTTATGACCCATTGGTTGGGTTGAGCGATCGCTTTATGTTTAACAACATTCCCCATTCCGCCCTTCTTATATACATCTTCCAAAAATTTGTCAGACGTGGTGGTCATAAGAAGGGAGGAATGGGGAATGTTGTTAAACATAAAGCTATCGCTCAACCCAACCAATGACAGGTCATAAGTCCTGTAAGCGCCTCGGCCACCACATTCTGTTCCCAGAAAACAATTTACATCTTCGTCTCTATTGAGATACAATTAATCCTTATAAAAAAATATACTTTACCATTATCTTCATTTATTTTTTCAGTGTGTCCAAACAATATTAATAACAATTATCAATACGAATGAAAACGTCAGTTTTTTAGAAGTTTTATGAAATTTTATGGGAATGACATGTTTCTCCTTTCTAAGGCATTATCAAATGTAATAATAATGTTATAGACATTTGATTATGCCTTAGAAGGGCGAAACATGTCATTCCCATAAAATATAATAAAACTTCTAGAAAACTGACGTTTTCATTCGTATTAATTACTAAATATGGAGTTTTGCACATATTATTAACCTTTACATTTTTTTGATAATAGCACTTTCATTCCCATTACAATCACTTCTTATATTTGCAATTTACACGCAATCATATACAGATGTACAAACATTCGTTTTTAGAGATATCCTTTATATTTATTATATTTTATAAATTTTTTTACATTTATTCTATTTCCATAATTTTTTTTTTTAATAAATGCTTCACATCCATACATAAGAACTTTCATTTCTACAGTATTTTGTATTTTATTCGTATAAAAAATGTACGAACATTAAAATAGATACGAACCAACCAAAAGAAAGGAGAAATGCTAAAAAATACACAAAAGAGACGAAAACTTTTAAAGAGTTGTTCGGCCACTTAAAATCGCGTTTAACAAATGGGTGACATTTTCTTCTCGACATTTTATAATCTTCTTAAAAGCTGGCATCATATTTCTCTTCCCTTGGCTCCCATTTTATTCCGCTCACGTTTTTGCTGCACCTCCTTTGCCAGGGAACTAATAACCCCTGGACCATTATCGATGGAGTTTGTATAAAATAAGCTCAATCACATTACCCCAGATAGCCGAGAACGTTCTGCTTTTCGCAAATTGGGTCAGGTCGAAGTTGGGACGAATATTCAACCCTCGCTTTACGACGTTACAGTATACGAACAATTTGATAAATTTTATAAAGCACATTAAGAGTGATACAACTAACTAACTAACTAGCCATCACGGGCGTGAAGCATGGAACTGGCAAAAGAAGGATGAAAGTAGAATAAATGTAGTAGAAATGAGATCTCTAAGACGAATGTATGGTAAATCTGTATATGATAGAGTGTCAAATGCAAGTATAAAAAGTGAATGCAGTGCGAATGAAAGTGTTATAAACAAAATAATGAAAGGGGCATTAAGATGGTTTGGACACATTGAAAGATGAGTGAAGTCAGAATTGTGAAGAAGGTATATGTAAACGGCATGACTGGAGCTAGAAATAAAGGAAGGCTGAGGAAAACGTGGCACATTAAAACAATCAAATATCAAGTGTTGTGAACAGAATAATGAAGACACATGAAAATAATGGAATGGAACAAGAAATAGAGAAGGACTGAGCAGCACGATCAAATCAATCAAACAATAAAAGTCGGGCACGTCAGGAGTCGGAGAAATCGACGTAAGTGCTTGACACGATGTATGAATGTTGAGGAAGCGAAAGAAATTATCAGGAAAGAATCGGGTTGTGTTGTATTCTCTCTGCCTTCCCCTTCGGAGAGACGGCGTGATCGTGAGTTAATTATTTAGATTTTAGAAGAAAACCCGATTATCTGTACATACCAATTTACTACGCAATTTTTTTTTTTTTTCCTTCTTCTAATATTCGAGTTTTAAAATGTTTCCACCACTACGACCCACCGATTCTAAATAATGAACCGTGCATTTGAATTAAAAGTTTTTCAATTAGAAATAAATCAAACACGAACTTCAAATATTTAATGAAATGGTCTACGGAACAAAATGGGCAAAGTTTTAGTAAATAAAAAGACGAGATATTTTTAGCATTCGTACGAACACGTGTAATCGCATTTTCATATACTGTTTCAATCATTTTTAGCGCCGACCGGTTTCGATCCATTCCGTGTCTTATATCAGGACGACATTAAAAGTACATAATAATTGAACACGATCACGTCGACCTACGTCGCAGTAAGAGTTCTGACTGCCGTACCGAAGGTCCCGGATTCGATTCCCGGCGAGAGCAGTGTGATTGTCACACTGTCTCTGGTATGGTGTATAATTCACGTGACAATAAAATGGCATTAGATTTTCTACCCACCACATGTCACGAGAATCAATATAATCTATACATCATATAAAACAAAGTGGTATTAGTTACACCATTTATAACTGGAGAACGGCTGGACCGATTTTGATGATCTTTGTTTTGTTGGATTTGTCTCCATCCTGAATAGCAGAATAACGATTAAAACATCGGAAAAAATCGACCCGAGTGCATCCCATCCATCAAATATAATAGTTTAATAGAAAGTAGTGCAACAATGCTACGCGAATCATTTCGATTTACTTCAATAAAGAAAATCCCTTGCTGCCATGTGAATTATGTTCATATCAATGTAATTCAAATACTTTTCATTTTGATGGCCATTTATTGAACATAATTTAATTTTGAGTATTCATTTGCAACTTAATAAATAACTGAATTTAATTTAACTAATAAGTTAATACAACAATTATTGATCTGAGGCGCTACGAAGTTCGCAGCGTCAGTTGGTAATAGCTAAAAACAAATTATACACAGTAATTGGGCTCAATCTACACAAAATAAAATAGCACTGAAACCAGTAGACGCTAAAAGTGGTTATTAGTTGAAACTAAATAAGCTAGGACTTCACTAACTCTTCACCCGCTGTGGTTTGTGACATATGGTAATGGCGAACGGTGAGAAATTAGAAGCATGTTTACAATAGATGAAAAAATAGAGAGCGACATCGAAAGAACGGTTGATGCTGGAAAACAAAATAAAATGTACACTCAAAACCATCACGTCAAATATAAATATAACGACTGAAGCAAAGATGGCAGTGTACAATAGAATTCTAATGCCGACCCCTATGAATGAAAGTGAAGCCTGGAGTTGGCAGTAGAAGGATAAAAGTAGGATAAATACCGTAGAAAAGAGATCACTTAAAATAATGTGCGGAAAATCAATCTACGAGTATGTTAGAATACCCAATGAAGAAGCTAGAAAGGAATGTTAGGAGGATGAATGCGTCCTAAATAAAATTAAGAAAGGGTCACTAAGATGGTTTAGATATATGGAACGAATGGATGAGGGAAGAATATCTACGAAGATATATAAAAGTAGTGTGAATGGAAAAAGAAGTCTAGGAAGGATAAGGAAGAAATAATGGTAAAAAAAGTATACGTTAACGATGTGAATGTAACTAAAAATAGAGGAAGACCGGGGAAAACGTGGCACGATCAAATAAATCAAATATTGAATGTCGGCCACGTGAGGAGTCGGAAAAATCGACGTGCGTGCATTACACGATGTATGAATGTTGAGGAATCGAGAGAAGTACGTCAGAAAAAAAGTGGGGCTGTCCATTCTTTCTGCCAAACTCTTCGGATAGACGGCGTGAGGGTTAGTTAGTTAGTCAGTATGACATTAAACTAATAAAAATCAACAATGAAGTGTCATAAATTAAGTGTCATAATCTGTCTCTGGTGACACCGGTGGGAAGAGCAATTAGTCTGCTGAACGCGGTTTCCTCGGAGATCGATTTCTTTTATATTAGTGAAGGTACGTTCAGGGGACAAATACTCTTGACTTCAAAAAGTAACTTGTCTTCCTAATGTCGAACCATCTCTAATGCGTTCCTGGTACTATGTTGTATCTTTATAATACTTAATAGTACTTAATAGATGTAACCTGTACTTAATAGATGCCTTAAACATTTTCCAGTTTGTGATGTCTTTTGAGTTAATAAACTGATTTGATTTGATTTGATAAAATAAAAACAATACCTCAGCGCTTTAATTAAATACTATTTTCATTAATTTCCCACAGATTTTCCGCCATCTATCGGCTGTGGGAACATTCTAATTGAAAGCTCTCTACCATAGAATCTATTCTCAGATCCAAACTTCTCACCGATTTTCAGTCGGAGTTAGCGAAGACACTAACCAATTCGATTCACTGTAACAAGCTTGGAACAACTTCAAGTTGTGGAGGAACGAAACTTTTTTGACAGTGCTTTTCTAATAAAGCACACATATTTAAGGGGTTAGGGGCAGTCAGAGGTATGAAAAAAATAGTATTTTAAATAATAAAAAATTGAAAGTAATTTAATTTATAAAACCAACAATATGAAATTTTTATTTTTTATTATTATTATTTTTTTACGTATACAACACGTCGCTTGAACCCAATTACTGTGTACAATTTGTTTTTAAGCTGATATATTGATTCTCGTGGTATATCATAGGTAGCTAATCTATCGGCATTTAATTGTCACGAGAATTCTACACCAGACCAAAGAATCACACTGCCATCGCCGGGAATCGAACCCGTAACCTTCGGTTTGCCAGTCAGAGCTCTTATCACTCTGCTACGAAGGTCGTCAATATTAATTATATTATGTTTTGACCCAATTTTGAAAAAAAATATAACTTATATATGAAGTTATCGCCATATCTGTTGGACCCTGTTCCATAATGCGGTGACCATTATAACATCTTAACGGTTCATCTTAAATCATTCAAATAAAAATAAAAATAATTCTTTAATAGTTAATCTAGTACCTGATCGAAGGGTTTTTATTTTCTAATTAAAAACTTCTTTTTTTATAAACACTTCACTGTTGTATTTTTACTTGAAAATCCGTAAGTGAGGCTGGCATTTTGTTTATTTTCAAAATAAATAAAAGCTTTTACCAGGCACTAGATATACGAGTACTATTAAAAATATATATTTATTTGAATGATTTTAGATGAACTTGTAATAATGGTCACCGCAAAGCACCAATTATGGAACAGAGTCCAACAAATATGGCGATAACTTCACGTATATTTTTTTTTTTCAAATTTTGGTCAAATTAATTTTAAACATGAAATACAAATATTAAATTGTTGGTTTTATAAAATAAATTAAATTACTGATTTTTTTTTTAAATACTTGTTTTTTCATATCTCTGACTGCCCCTAACCCCTTAACGCATATAATAACTTTAATTAAATGTACTGTATTTAGTAACTTTAATTAAATGTATTGTATTTTTCTTCTGTATTCGCCATCTCTTCGTGTTGTAGATTCACATTCTAATAATTTTATAAAAACATTGTATTTTCACAACATTTTTTGCACTTTTCACAAACATGTTTCGGGACACAGACGTCCTTTCTCAGTATATAAAATCAAAATATTAAAGTGTCTATACTAAGAAAGGGTTTCTGTGAAATAATAATAAAAAAAAATACCACGTTTTTTATAACTTATTCAAATACTGAATATAATTAGTTGAATTTTAGGTTTCATCATTATTAAATAGGATTTAAATTATTTTCAATGAACTAAATATATTGAAAGCTGTGTGGAAATTCGTCACATCTAATCCAGCGATTATTAAACTTTTTGGCGACGGAATCCTTTTGAAACACTTAATATTTTACGAAGCCTTATTTTATGTGCATTATTTAATGAACATCATACAAAATAGGCACTTTATTGAAAGATAAGACGTTAACACTGTGGGATTCCATTGTTAATTTTTTTGAAATTGAAAATCAACGCTATATATGTTCCACTTTTTATTTTATTATTTATATTTAATACAATAAACTTACCACTCTGCCACGAAGGCAGTTATAGATATAGGACAATTTTTATTTAATAAATAAAATGAAGTTTTATATAAATTTACCCACGAGATTCGATATACGCCCTGTATAACAATTATCAGACCATAGGGCCGCTGTTTTCGAGCCAAGATAATAGAAACATTCCGAACAAAGAGTTAACAATAATTTAAAATTTAATTTATTATTCAATTGGGGAGATCGTGCGCTTCGTAATTAACAATCCCCTAATTTAACGGCGATAAATTTATCAGATAAGTGAGATTTATCGGAAAGAAGAGGAGTTAATTTGTGAGGAGTTTTTTCTCGTCGATATCACTTCCAGGCCCAAAATCAAAAAGGTCAAAATTACCATTTCGCATGAAAGTTTAAACGTATTTGCATTTTTACTAAGAACCGTGTTTCACGTTTAAAGATACGTTTTTATCTAATTTGCATTTTCTATTCTGGCGATACACGGGTTGTACTAAAAATTACTATTTTTAGTTTTGGCATACATTTCTATGTAACCAATAAGGATTTATATATTAAAATTATTATTAAATTTCACGTGACCTTTGGAGGTAGTTTAAGAAGATAGACCCACACACAATTCTGAATTTTTTTTTTAATATGAATGAAAACGTCTAGAAAACGGACGTTTTAATACGAATTAAGTATTATAACATTGTTCAAAAAAAAATATACTAAAACTGAATGTTTATTTATATATTATTTTTAACCAATAAGGATTTTCTGCTTAATGTTTTCCAATCTTAATAGATGACGCTAGTGTAGAGTGAACTTAAATATGTAAAGATAGGCGTGGAATCCTACCATACTCGTATATACAAGTTCCAAAAATTTGACAGACGTGGTGGTCATAAGAAAAAAGGAGGAATGGGGAATGTTGTTAAACATAAAGCGATCGCTCAACCCAACCAATGACAGGTCATAAGCCCTGTAAGCGCCTCGGCCACCACATTCTGTTCCCAGAAAACAATTTACATCTTCGTCTCTATTGAGATACAATTAATCCTTATACTTGGGAAATTGAAAAAATTTGTTCAATCCACTATTTAATAAAAAATATTTAAAAACACGACATGTTTTGAAGGATACCTCCATCATTGCACAATGGTGTTCTTCTACCGACCCTTATGTATGGAAGCGAAGCATGGAACTGGCAAAGGAAGGATGAAAGTAGAATAAATGCAGTAGAAATGAGATCTCTTAGACGAATGTGTGGATATTCTGTGTATGATAGAGTGTCGAATGAAAATATAAGAAGTGAATGCGGTGCGAATGATGGTGTCATGAACAAAATAATGAAAGGATCATTAAGGTGGTTTGGACATATGGAAAGAATGAATGAAGAAAGAATGGTAAAAAAATTATATGTTAATGATGTAAATGGTACCAGAAATAGAGGAAGACCAAGGAAAACGTGGCACGATCAAATAAATCAAATATTGAATGTCGGCCATGAGGAGTCAGAGAAATCGACGCGCGTGCATGACACGATGTATGAATGTTGAGGAAGCGAGAGAAATATGTCAGGAAAGAAAGGTGTGGCAGTCCATTCTTTCTGCCTACCCCTTCGGGGAGACGGCGTGATGGTTAGTTAGTTAGTTAGTTAGTTAATATTTTTTATTAAATATTGGATTAAACAACATTTTCAATTTCCTAAGTATATTACTATGGAATTCCACAGTGTTAATACCTTAGCGCTCAATAAGTTAAATAAGGATTTATAAATTTAAATTAATAAACCTACACATGACCTTTGGTGCTAGCTTTAGAAGATGGAACCCCACAATTCGAAAATTTTAAAATGAATGAAAACGTTTAGAAAACGGATGTTTTCTTTCGTATTAAATATTTAATATAGAGTATTACAACATTGAATAATGAGGAGGCTACGTGAGGAGTCGGAGAAATCGACGCGCGTGCATGACACGATGTATGAATGTTGAGGAAGCAAGAAAGATATGCCAGGAAAGAAAAGTGTGGCAGTCCGTTAATTAGTTAGTTATTTCGTATTACAACATTGTTCAAGAAATAATAAACTAAAATAGTAGGTTTGAATATATTTTTTTGAAATAAAACTAACCTGTTTTTTCTACTTTTGAGTTTATTTTTCTCAACAAATTTCGAAGGTTTACATCGTTAATGAGGGAGTAGGCTGAACGAATATACCGCCGTACTGCTCTGTCCTAAAATATCTCTCGAGCTTACTCTAGATTCATACATAATAGCATGCATGCTCGTCGATTTTTTCGACAAATAAAATAATCCAAACAATAATAAAAATATTGTATTATGAGATGGAGCAGACAGCGAGAAAGGGACTGGTACGGTCATGTTCAAAGAATGGACACCACCAGACTCCCCTATATTGCACTACATAATAAACCTCATGGGACTCGTCCTCGTGGAAGATCTCCTAAAAGATGGAAGGACAGCTGGGAGCCTACCTCACAGGAGGAGCAACACTCTGGAGAACAGATCACATAGGTCTACAACAAGGAAGAAGAAGAAGAATAAAAATGAAAAAAATATGAACTCTGGTAGGTTATTTACCCACGAAAATATATATGAGAATCACGAAGGAACCAAAACAATTTGGGAAATTCTCTTAAAAGGTAGCGCAAGTTTTTACACGCATACGCCGAAATTGCCATTTTCCCAATCTATTGTCACTTAAATGGCGGTCTAGGGGACCAATCTTTCCATTTCAGGGCTAATGCTATACAATCACGATATAACCCAAAAGCATTTTGAGTGTACCCCGACCGGGGTTGATGGGGGAAGGGGTGGGTGCAAAGTTTCGGCTTTTACAATCGTCACTGCGCTGCTGAACACGAATAATAGACAAACTTTTCCGAATCGATATTACAAATATTTTTATACTGCTACTATGAGGGCTGTATTATAAAACTGTTTTTTATTCTCAAGTTCTATAGGGTGTTTTTTTAGAGGTATACAATACATATTCAAAATGGAAAGAAAAAAAACAAACAAACAAACCATCACGCCGTTTCCTCGCAGGGGTAGGCAGAGAGAATGAACCACCACACTACTCTATCCTGGCAAACCTCTCTAGCTTCCTCCACATTCATACAACGAGTCATACACGCACGTCGATTCCTCCGACTTCTAACATGACCAATCTTTAAAAATAGATTAATTTGGTCATGTCATGTCTTGGTCTGCCTCGACTCCGTACTCCATTTACATCATTAACGTATACTTTCTTAACCATTCTTTCTCCATCCATGCGCTCCATATGATCCTTTCATAATTTTGTTCATAATAATTTCATGTTCATAATAATTTCATAAGTTCATGTTCCTTCTTCCGCTCTACATTCCTTTCTTTTATCAGCATCTGAGATTCTGTCGTATATCGTTCTACCACACATACATCTGAGGGACCTCATCTCTACCGCATTTATTCTGCTCTCAACCTTCTTCTGCCCGGTCCATGCTTCGCTTCCATACATTATGGTTGGGACCAGAACTCCATTGTGAACGGCCGTTTTCGCTTTCATTGATAAATTCTTGTTTCCAATAACTATTTTTAAAGCTCCATTCACTTTGTTACCTGCACCAACCCTTCTTTCGACGTTACTATCCGTTCGGCCATCTGCTGTGAACATGCTACCTATATACACAAATAACCTCACCTGTTCCAAGTTCTTTTCGTTCACACTTATATTACAAACTGTCATTTGCACTTCCCTTTCAAAAACCACCACCTTTGACTTTCCAACATTCATCATTAAATCATTTGACTTGCATACCTCATATATTCTCGACACCAAGACTTGTAATTCGTCCGCACTATCCGCAACAAGAACGGCATCGTCCGCGTAAAACAAAAAATTTACAGACAAATTACCCATCTTAGCACCAGCATTTATACCTTTAAGTTCTTTGATACACTTGTCCATATACAGATTGAACAACCATGGAGACATCACGCAGCCCTGCTTAACACCCTTCGTGATATTAAACAAGGCGTGATATCAAAAAAAAATGTAAATGTCTAAGATATCGGCTTTATTTAAAAGATTATTTTATGCCATTATTGTTTAAATATGATTTCGGGCATATGGGCGCCACGGCTAGCTCGAATGAAGCGCAATCGTGAAATCCAATTTTCTACAATTGTCGTCTTTGTGGATGCGTATTATCCACTAGAGTGTACGTGGTGCGAAAACGATCCACGGTCTTCCGAATAACTTGCTCGGATGGACGATTATATCGACCGTAAAATGGACGTAGTGCACGATAAGTTTGGCGAACCGAACCATGATTTTCAAAATAAATTTGCTCAATTTGCAAGCGCTGTTCTGACGTCAGTCTATTCATGGTGAAATGGTAAAACGTACTGATTACAAATCAATGGTCAACTGTCAAATTGACAGTCTGTAGAAACAATGTTGCCAGTTTAAAAACCCAACCTCTAAAAAAAACACTCTATACTTAGACGAATGGGACATTTTCCAAAACACGTAACCTGGCCGTAGACCTTATAGTTCGTAGTTCTTCGTAGTTCTCTGGGGTCCCAAATGATAGAGCAAATGTTTTGTGTAAAACCCCGAAGAAACTCGCTACAGTGTGAAACCGGTTGGCGCTAGTAAGTTAAATAAAGTGGTTTATACTAGTGTTAATGTCAAACCACCAAGTAATGGCTTCGTATCAAAGTTTAAATATTATTTGGAAAATATTCTATTTATGTTAGAATAAATTCAAATACGATAAATGTTTGAAACAGAAAAGCTCAAATGTTAGATGGCTATTACTTTGTTCGTGCGTATTCTCCGTTACTAAAATTTAATCAGAAAAAATATGGCTGTAGTTACAGGCAATAAAAATCACACTTAATGTAATAATAGGGTTTTGAACCCACAACAAACGAACGAGCAATCAACAGCTCAATTTTGCGATATAATCAGTTACACCTATAAACATGCACATATAGCATGTATTACATATGTCTACACACGTATAAATAATTATATGTTTAAATAACAATAACTAACTAAGCATCACGCAATTTCCGTGGAAGAAGGCAGAGAGGATGAACCGACAGACAGTTCTATCCTGACATAACTCTCATGCGTCTTCTACATTTATGTACCGTGATACGCACGCTCTTCGATTGTTCGGACTTATAGCATTAAGGGGGTATTCTAGTGTAGAAAATTGAATAAATAATTATTTTTTTTGCATATTTTTTACGTTTCGACACTAAAAAGATTGTCTGAAATTCTGAATGTTTTCGAAGTTACAGCTATTATAATGACGCACCGACTAAATCGGTCCGGCCGGACGAATGAACGATAGACGGCAGGCAAACTCTGATTACCTGTGAAAAGCCCACATTATGAAAACTCTTTTGCACCCAATAAATCGGCTTCATGGAAGGTCGAAAATTGTATGAGGCTGGGATCACTGATTGAGAAAGTGTAAGTATAACACACCATTAAACAACTTAGATCGCGTGAAATTCGACTCCAAACTTAAAACGCGTTTTTCCGAAACTGACTTTTTCGATACGGTTGACATGATATCTCAAGTTCTAATAAACCGATTTACTTGAAATTTTGCACAGAAATACTTTATATATCTGAGTATCGCATGACGTAGATTTTTGTTGAAAATTTTTTATTTTAACTTTTACCATTATTCAGAGACAACTGCGCTGGGCTGGTCACGTCATCAGAATGCCTGAGACAAGATTTCCAAGGAAAATTATGTACTGTCAGCTTACCCAAGAGAAACGCTCACACGGTGGTAAGAGGAAACGCTTTAAAGGCTCCCTTAAAGGAAACCTACAAAAGACTAACATCGACTGTGATTGCTGGGAAAAGACTGCAGAAGACAGACAGAGAGCAGCAGTACATAAAGGCACCCAAGACTTTGAAGCACAGCCCAGAGACGACGACGCAGAGAAGAGGAGGAGGAGAAAGGAGAGATCACTGGGAGACGGTGACGGCTCCATTACAAGATCCCTGCCCCAGATGCCCCAGAAATTGTGGGTCCAGGCTCTTCAGTCACATGCGGACCCACAACCGTGAAGGACAGTCTTCCTCGGACATGAGGGACAGCCGATGATGATGACTCACGGGCAATGGTGATTATTATTATTATTATATTATTACTATAGCCACAACACCCGGCGCCTCTGAATACGATTGTCAAACCTTTCACCACAATTGAAAGATAATAGGAGAGATAAGGCCATTTTCTGGCCCATCCATATAATGCTAGTTTACCATGGACACGAAGAATAAGCGAATTTGTATTTTTAAAGAGCTTCATAATAATTTAACCGATGTTAAGACCCTAGTAATTTGATAAGTATTTAACCAACAATCGCACAGTACTTACTCGTTTGCCTAACATCCGATGTTTAAATATGTACTCGCACCCAACCATTAATAAAGGTTAAACGAACTTTTTAACTGCTGTTCTACCGTTTTTGAATTAAGAATTTTTTTTTGCACATTAGCACAATAATTACTAATATTTTAAACAATTCAGTTGATGATTAAATGATTTCAAATTATTTAAAAAATATATAATAAATAAACATTTTAAATATCTATATATCGAAATTGTTTATAACTTTAAAATAAAAATAAAAACATAAGAGTGACAATAATTAAATTAGAACTTTGAAAAACCTTTAGTTAATTAATGAAAATAATAATAAAATTATTAAAAATTTCATTCAGCTCCCATCATTTGGTCCGTGGTTAAACTAAATACGTAACAGAAAGATTCTTTAAATTTATTTTTTACAATGAAATTCTACCATTAAATTTTAAATAATAACATTCAGTTACATAACTGTTTACATTTGATGATGCCAACATCGGTTGACGAAACAGTCGCTCGAAAATTTCATGTAATTCAACAAATCATTTTCTTCTGTATTCGCCATACTTTGTGTTGTGATTGCTTTATTTTTCTTTTTCTTTTTTATTCACTTTGTTTATACAACACTTACATTAAAAACATTAAAATTACATAGACATGTTTCGGACAATCGGTCCTTCTTCAGTGATACATATTATAAAGACACATACAGATTTAAAATATTATAAAATTGTTTACATGATCTAACAGATGTTATAAAGATAACTAACTAACTAACTAGCCATCACGCCGTCTCCCCGAAGGGGTAGGCAGAAAGAATGGACTGCCACACTTACAATTTTTATAACATCTGTCAGATCATGTAAACAATTTTATAATATTTTAAATATGTATCTTTATAATATGTATCACTGAAGAAGGACTGGTTGTTCGAAACATTTTTTTGAATGTACGTGTTGTATAAACAAAGTGTATAAAAATAATAATAAATAAATTGTGACTTATAACAGTTTTCAAATAAAACAGTTAATAAATATCATAGTTTTACGAATTAACGAAAAAGAAATGTACCTATATTAAATTCTATTTCATTCATTATGAAATTTCAAATAGAAAATATATAAAACATATGTCCATGTCAACATGTGCAACATCGAAAAAACATAATGTGTTATTACATTATGTGCTAAATTAAAAAAACGGTGGATAGTGGAATATAAATTAAATAGACAATATGTGCACCATCTAAAAAGAACATTTTGTGTTAAATTATTTTTATTTTGTTATTTTATTTTATATCATTGTATTTTATATTATTTGTTTTAGATTTATTTTGTGGGTGTTGGACGATCGAAGTGTGCGCGAGAGATGCCTATTGGTGGCGATGAGGTTCGCAACCCATCACACCGCGTCTCCCGCGGGGCGAAAAGAGAAGGATGGAGTGCCGCATCAGTAAAAGTGTGACAGTACATTCTTTCTGCCTACCCTTTCGGGGAGACGGCGTGATGGTTAGTTAGTTAGTTTAAAACATATGCGAACCAGTTTCGTTGGTAACTGAGTTTTTATTTTCAAGTTGAACTCGCATTGAACAAAACTTAAAATGGTTTTCAATATTTTATTTCAACTCATTAAGCGTTATTAAAAATAAACGACCTTGTTTTTTAATAAAATGTACAAGTTAACATTTAAACATATAAATATAAAAATATCTACTAAAGAGGAAAACGGTTATTCGGAAAACCTGGGTTTCGGTTAATCGTTTCACAACAATCTGATATGAATTGGGAGGGGAATTTGGGATAATGAGGGTTCTCCTCGGATAATTTCACTACGAAAATACGTTATAGAAAATATGGAATAGGTACTCACCACTTCGACCTGCGCGCGCCGCATGAAAAAGAAACCAAAATGTTAGATAAGTTCTGATTTCAAATTATATCATAGATAAACATATATAGGCAAATACAGATTTAATATATTGTATATTAAACAATATTGATTTAGATTTTTTTTTTTTTATACAAATACTTGTAGACAAATACTGGATTTTTACCGATTGCGGGTCAATAATTTTTTAAGGATTAATTGTATTGTATGCTTACAATTTATCTTAATAGATGGCGCTAGTGTAGATGGACCTACCAACAGTGAAGATATTAAAAAATATTAACATATATACAAGGGCGGAATCATGAATGTTGTTAAACATAAAGTGATCGCTAAACCCAACCAATGACAGGTCATAAGTCCTGTTAACGCCTCGACTACCATATTCTGTTTCCAAATAATTTACATCTTCGTCTCTATTGAGATACAATTAATCCTTAAAAAAAGATTAATTTAAATTAATTTAAAACACTTATGTTATTTGTTTTTAAGAACCAACTGGTTTCTAATACTATACCTATTTGTTTCAATTATTTGTTTTAATTAACTTAATTTAAAAATATAATATTTTTGTATGTCATATAAATATACTTAAATATTATTAGTAAAAGTATAACTGCGAGTATGTACTGCGAAAAGTGTAGGTTTTCTAGAACAGTTTATATATTTTTTTCTCCGGCGCTACAAGCCTTGGTGGGTCTCAGCTTCCTCCAAGAAACGAATTTCTTGAAGTGTTCGTAACGTTGGTTGTTTCACGAGGTTGGGTTGTTGGCCTAACCCCCAAACCCCTTACTAGGAGGACCAGAATTTTTCTGTAGGGGTGTTCCTTTCCTTAGCTCGGGGTGACCGGTTTTGTGGCGCCGAAAATCGCCATTCGCCTTCTCTCTGTTAGCTGTGACACATCAGCATACGAGTACGTCCAATATGCCACACCCAGGGTTTGAATCATAAAAATCACACGTAGACGCCAGAGAGTCGGACTAGATGGTAGTTTTGTTGATGTTATGCAACTATGGCGTTTTATGGCATTTACTGGTACACATACCTTCCAGCACGGTATGTCCCCCCACGGCCCTAAATCCAATCAAACCCTTTAAAGATTTAATTTAAATTTATTTAAAATACTTGTTATAACAAAAACATAAACGTTCCGAAATAAATCATTTTAATATCTGTCAAATCTGACCACAATCGTGAATTTTTTTTTTTGTAATATTTATATAATATTTATCAAATATCACTGATGAAGGGTTTCTGTGTCCGAAACATAGTTGTTTTATAATTTTAATTTTTGTAATAAAGTGTGGGTTGTATACAAAGTATAAAAAAAGAAACATTAAAGATAAGGGGGGGTCAAACGGGGGGTCAAATCTAAGGGGGGTCAAATAAGATTTTTGCTTTATATTCCCTTACAGATAAGATTATTGTATTGGCTGTATATACGTATACCATGTGTTTGTGTTTGTAATTGTGGGGCATAGGAAAGGAAAAAAAAGTAGCTTAAATGTGGCCTGGTTTCTCTTTGATATTTGTAAATGAAATAACAATTAACGCCAGTCCCGAATGGACGGGGGAAGGGCTTAGGAAGTGAATGAGCGAGGCTGACGAAAGGGCGTCGTGGCGCCCTATAACAGCCTCGGGTAAGCGGAGGGTACCCCTTCTATGTTCTTTGTCTATGTTGTATACAAGAAAAAAAGAAGAATGAATATAATAATAGCTAAAAACAAATCGTATACAGTAATAGGGTTAAAACGATCTGTCGTATAAAAAATAAAAAATCTTAACATTTTTCGTATTAAAACAACCGAATCAAGTAGGAGTATCAAAATGTATATTTTTGATAAATGAATCATTTATTATAAATGATAATTTATTGTTATATAATGTCTATTGTAATTTTCTAACAAATTCCCTGCCATTCCGCCCTTATCTCGCTGAAAACAAACTTACCGAGGGTAACAATGAGTGACGCCAAACAGCTAGCGAGTTCATGAAAACTTTTGTTACACGAACTGATATGACTTTTAGAAGCGATAAATTACCAACTTTTTAAGGGTGGATTTCTTCTGATATCCATTAACAATCTATTTTTATTATCGTTTTCCATGCTTACAGACGTTTCCGTCTTGTAAGTGACATTCTCGATGTGCTAACGCAAAAAAGGAAAGAAAAGAAAATGGAAAAAAACTCAATAATCGAGTCGATGTTTTGAAATTGGAAATTGAATAGGTAAACTACTTTTTTATGTAGACAATGATTTTATTTATTGTGTCTTGAACAATGATGTAAAACTCCAAATAAAATAATTTATATTATTGAAAACGTCTGTTTTATAGAAGTTTCAATATATATTTATGGGATAGTCATGTTTCGCCTTGCTAAGGCATCAGCAAATCATTTGATAGCAGAGACTATACCCATAAAATATTATAAAACTTCTACAAAATAGACGTTTCCTTTTATATCAATTAAGTAATAATTCAATAGGTAAATATAAGTAAATCCTTATGATCCATTAATTATTTCTATTTTTTGTCAAAACAGTTACGATTTTAAAAATCTCACGATCTTAATTTATAAAATCTGGCACTAAAACTAATATCTTAAGATTTTTACATTTCGCCTCTTTGCGAGAATAACGTATTATCTCAAAAAATTTTAATGTTGAAAAATGAAACAAGATACCCGTCTGAAAGAGACAACGTGACAACACAATATACCACTGATGTGTTGTCTCTTTCCCTCATAAATTCTCTGTTTTTCACTTTAAAAATACCATGTTTTTGTAGAAAATAAAGTTGAACACGGCGGATTTCATTTAAATGTCACGTTATTCTCGCAAAGAGGCGATTCATGTAAATGTACGTTTTCTAGAAGTTTTATAATATTATATTTCAATACAGTGAATTGTTTCGTCTATATTTCTCCAACAATTTATGTGGTGGATTGGCATTTGAATAACTTCATTCAATAAATGTTTCGGACTGTACACGTCCTTTTTCAGTGTGAATTGTTTATTAACCTTAACCCTGACACTTAAAAATTTGCACCAAAAAGGTCATGTATTGTCCGAAAAATGTTTGTGAAAAGTTCTTCCCAACCATTTTTCTCCTTAAAACAAAAAGAAATGAAAACGATGTGACCTTTCGCTGGTAGAACCTTAAGAGACAGGATACCTAACAAAGAGATTCGCAGAACCTGCAATTTGATGACACAGCTTCACCAGTCTATCGATGCCAGCGAGCCTGGCGAAACCGGTCGCTGTCAAAATAAAGACAAAAATGGAAGTAGTAAAAAAAACATCGTTTTTGTTTTGAATGTATACAAATACTTGTAGACAAATACTGGATTTTACTCATTACATCTAATCTTAATAGATGGCGCTAGTGTAGATTGAACTAAAATATGTAAAATGTTTCTCAACATAGTAGGCATATATACATCTTTCAAAAAATAATTGTCAGACGTGTTGGTCGTAAGATGGACAGACTCCCCACCTATATCACGCCACCCGGCGTATCTCTACGCCGTTTTCCTGCCTGCAGGCGTTTCGTAAGAGAACAAGCAGCCACAGGCGCCTTAAATAAATATTATTTGTATCGAGAGAGAGCAATCCTGTCCGTACACTCTATATACCAGGAGATCCAAATCCAATGAAATTTAACAAACAAAAGGTATTTCTAATCTTAATAGATGTGAAATCTAGATATGAAATGTTTCTCAACATAGTAGCATATACGAGTATACATCTTTCAAAAAATAATTGTCAGACGTGGTGGTCGTAAAAAGGGCGGAATGGGGAATGTCGTATTACATAAAGCGATCTATTAACCCAACCAATGACAGGTCATAAGTCCTGTAAACGCCTCGACCACTAAATTCTGTTTCAAGGATTATTTAGAAAGATGAAGGGTTTGACACAATGATTGAGGGAAGAAGTAAGGATGGGGAGATTCAGATGGACTATGGCTACTGACCAAGAACCGTTGCAACTGCAGCAACAGCACCAGCAGAGACAGCGGCGGAAGGGCCCCCTCGCCGCTCCCAGCCCGCGGAGCCGCACGCCCGGTAACTCACTCACCGAGCACATCTGGAACGAGACAACACCATATTTACCATACATTTACTGGTTCTTAAACAATGGTATAAAACTATATATTAACCTCTCCGGTGGTATGACAGTACCGGTACGGTTGCACTTACAAATAATTTATTACTATTTTTTTCCCGAATATCAAACGATACTAACATATACTCGTATGAACCATTTGTCACGAGTTTTTAACTACCAGGCGTGTTTTTTAAGTACTTTTTTGTAACAATTTAATTTTACATGAAAGACCACAGTTTTATCTTTTCCCATATAGACATCGAAGGTTACCCGCCGCTTACCCGAACCTGTTATAGGACGCAGCGGCGCCCCTTCGTCAGCTTCGCTCAAACAATCCCTAGGCCCACCCCCCACCCACGCAGGACTTACATTAGCTGGAGAATGCACCATTCCAGAAAAAAGGCAAAAGGGGTATCTAGGCCACATTTAATCCAGTTTAATTTCAATCCACTTCTATGTCCCAATCTAACAAAACAAAGCAAAAATGGTACATGATTTTATGGTCTATTATAAATTTGTGACAGAGTGTGGGTTGGAAAGAAAACTTGGAATGATGAAAGAAAAATAAAAAAAATCTTAAGTAAATAGAGAAAACAGTCATGGAAACTAGGGACAGGAACACAGGGAACCCAAAATTTTAATATGTACCATTTAAAAAGAAAATTGATCCATGAGGAAAGAACGGGGCCCCCGCAAGGTGCCCCCTCTCCCCGGCGAGTAGTCCGACACCCCCTCAAAGGGGCGGATGTACGACACAAAACGGCGACTTCCGGCAAGATAGTCAGCCGAAAAATATAATATAATTACCAACAAAATTAAGACACTTGTCATATCAAACTACAAGCTTCTGTATTCCGTCGTGATCGTTGGCTGTCTCCCGACACTTCTCCGGCCCAACCTTGGCCTCCATTCAGTAACCCTCTGGCTTCATCTTCCATCATACCGTCAACACACATGACCAGCCCACTGTCACTTCATCCTCGCAATGCATAACCCTACTTCGGTGACCCTGGTGCGTCTTTTAAACTCCACGTTGGGTCTTTAAGCGAAATATCCAATATGGCTCTTTCCATGGCCCGTTGTTCAACTTTAATTTTGTGGATGCATTGCATCATGATCATATTGTTCCCAGCCAAATGATGCTATGAGTTCGATTGGCTACATGTGAACGGGCGTGTCTCGTATCATACCGCTGAAGTAATTCAAATATTAAATATTCCATGACGTCATCACTCTAATGTTGCTTGTCAACCTTATAATTTAATAATGCATGATCAATTTAAAGCAAGTCCTACACATTACGCGATAGCTATGAGTTAAATGACAAATGATAAATAATGTAGAAAATTGACAAAGAAAATATTTTAAATATTTAGAATTTATTGAATAAATACTAAACATCTCGAGTCTGTAAGGGAACTGAAGGAATTTTATTCCTAACGAAGTCATAATAATATATCATCTTAGAATTTTCTCCGCTATTCGCGAGCTCTCTTCCCCTATTTCCCAAGTCACACATCAGTAATGTATTCACACGCAGAGATCGCGTTACATGGCAGTGGGTAGGTACCCGAGTGTGTAGTATGGAGATGTGCTAATATAATAAATCACGAATCTGGCAACACCAGAGGGCCCCCGCCCACGGCTTGCTCCGTGTCAGCTC
This sequence comes from Lepidostoma basale, assembly GCA_022606425.2. Classification (NCBI taxonomy): domain Eukaryota; kingdom Metazoa; phylum Arthropoda; class Insecta; order Trichoptera; family Lepidostomatidae; genus Lepidostoma; species Lepidostoma basale. The sequence continues at coordinate 1,247,733 of JAHDVF020001077.1, read as the reverse complement.
GTGTCATATTTTTTTTTTACCAGGGCAACATTATATTATTCCGAATTATCATCCGTAGATGGCGCTCAATTACTGTGACGTCACGTGATTTACGACGGAGCATCTTATAAATTTTACTTTACACACGATGTCACTTTCAGTACCTACCCGGAAAAAGCGTCGAGTGAAATAATTCTACTACACACACGTGAATGATAAAATAAGGTGACCCAAATGCTTCGAAGCCAAAAATTGAACTAACTAACCATCACACCGTCTCCCCGAAAGGGTGGGCAGAAAGAATGGACTGTCACACTGTATCCGATGCGGCACTCCATCCTTCTCTTTTCGCCCCGCGGGAGACGTGGTGTGATGGGTTGCGAACCTCATCGCCACCAATAGGCATCTCCCGCGCACACTTCAATCGTAAAACATCCACAAAATAAATCTAAAACAAATAATATAAAATACAATAATTTAAAATAAAAGAACACAATAAACAACAAGATTATAATAAAAAAATAAAAAAAGTTTATTAACAAAACTAACTAACTAACTAACCATCACGCCGTCTCCCCGAAGGGGTAGGCAGAAAGAATGCACTGCCACACTTTTATTTCCTGACATATTTCTCTCGCTTCTTCAAAATTCACACATCGTGTCATGCAAGCGCGTCGATTTCTCTGACTCCTCACATGGCCGACATTCAATATTTGATTTCTTTGATTGTGCCACGTTTTCCTCGGTCTTCCTCTATTTCTGGTTCCATTTACACCGTTAATATATATGTTTTTTTTACCATTATTTCTTCATTCATTCTTTCCATATGTCCAAACCATCTTAATGATCCTTTCATTATTTTGTTCATAACACCATCATTCGCACCGCATTCACTTTTTATATTTTCATTCGACACTCTATCATACACAGAGTATCACAAATTCATCTAAGAGATCTCATTTATACTGCATTCATTCTACTTTCATTCTTCTTTTGCTAGTTCCATGCTTCGCTTCCATACATAAGGGTCGGTAGAAGAACACCAGTGTGCACTGCCAATCTAGCTTTTTTGGATACGTTTTTATTTGCGATGACAACTTTAAGTGCACCATTTACCTTGTTGCCTGCCCCAACTCTTCTTTCAATATCCCTCTCCACTCGCCCACCGTTTGTAAACATACTACCCAAATACACGAACTCATCTGCTTGCTCCAAATTTTATTAACAATATTACAAAATTTTAGTGTGATCACTCCTGCTTTCGGAGAACAACCATCCCTATTGTTAAGTAAAATAATTTTAATTAGCAAAACATGTGAGTATATCTTTATATATAAATAATTCTTTTGTACGAGTGTATGTAGTTGAACTCCTCCTAAACGGCTAGACCGATTTTGATAAAAAAAATTGTGTGTGTTTTAGTGGGTCTCTGGATAGTTTAGATTTGTTGTATTCGTTCGTAATTGGACCCGGTAGGTGACCGTTAAGACGTTCTGGAAAGTTTCTTAATAATTGGCCTTCTGAGAATAATTCATAGTTATGTTTGTTTACCGTAGATGGTGCGCATGTTTCGCATGCCTAAATACGAATTCTGTGTTAAATGCGTACATCAAATGCGTTGTAGCGTGGCGTATATTTAAAATTATATTCGCTGTGTTTCGATATTCCATGTATGGTATATATCACATTGCATGCGTATTGAGTTTCTGCACTATATAAAATATGTACTCGTATATCTAATTCTGTAATTTTGAGGTTGCAATCGACTTGGACGCATCTGTAATGTTTGTAATCTTAATAAATAAATTAATGAAATTAATAAATTAAATTAAATGAAGCGAATTGAAATGATTCGTATAGCATATATTATATTTGCTGAATGGGATGCACTTGAGTTGATTTTTTCCGATGTTTTAATGATTAAAAAACATGGCATGACCAAATTAATCAATTACTAAAAGGTGGCCACATTCGAAGTCGGAATAATCGACGTGCGTGCATGGTACGATGTATGAATGTAGAGGAAGCCCGAGAGGTATGCCAGGACAAGCCATTGTGGCGATCCATCCTCTCTGCCTACCCCTCCGGAGAAATGGCGTGATGGTTAGTTAGTTAGTTTTAATAATTATTCTGCTATTCGGAATGGAGACAAATCTAACAAATCAAAAATCATCAAAATCGGTCTAGCCATTCTTGAGTTATAAATAGTGTAACTAACACGACTTTGTTTTATATGTAAAGATTTCTGTCGGCCGTTTATCAAGGAGCGTTTTTTGATCCGGTCAACATTGGGATTGCGTGATAGACAACAAAGAGTGTTGCGCTAAGCAATCCGAGTAATCAATTATTTAACACTTCTCCATTCAAAGTCCGTGTCCCCGAAATGTTCGCCCGATCAAATAAACTAATGGGAAAATCGAATTTAATACACAGACGGATGTGGGACTTGGAATCTACCGCGAACGTTATTGGTAAACTCCAGGTGTTTATAAATAGGTACCTTCGCTCAATATTCAAAATCTATTGGCCCCAAACAGTGTCAAATGCCGTTCTCTGGACCATGGCAGGCGAAAAGCTAATTAGAGTCGCTAGGCGCAAATGGCAGTGGATCGGTCACACGAGACGGAACCCAACCTGCATAGCTCAGGGCGCACTGATCCCCTATGGGGGGAAAGAGAAAGCGAAGCAGACCTAGAGCCACCTGGGGAAGAACCCTGCAGGACGAGGTTAAGGCAGCAGGCCTCACTTGGGATGATATTAAGCATCAGGCATGCAATAGAGTCGGGTGGAGCAGATTCCTTGAGGCCCTATGCACCACGGAGGTGTGACAGGACAAAAAGAAGAAGAAGACAGGTATATAATGAATATATGCATTCAGAATACTTAGAGAGAATTTTTTATGAAATAAAATAATAATACACTTTTAATATTTTTACCAAAACCACTATATTTGGTACACCAACCGGTTTCGCTCTCGCCGAAGCTTCGTCAGGGTGAGAGAGTAAACTAAATATAAAATCAGAGAACAACAAATGAAGAAAGAAATATAAACTGGAGGGGAGGAAGAAGGGTAGGATAAAGTGTGCGCGGGGACGAAAAGAATGTTAGAACGGTGAGTCATGCTCATTAGGAAAAAAATATGAATTTCTAATTCGAAAAAATAAACGCAAAAACTCAATCTGTAAAGCAGAAACAAACTTGTTTAAAAAATCCTTTTCGACAGCAATAAAAACAAAACAAGATATTAATTGGTTACGATGTTTCTTAAGAACTACTTCCACTTTTGTCTTTATTTAGACAAAGACCGGTTTCACCAAGCTCGCTGTCGTAAACATGATTATAATATTATTTGAAATGAACTTCTGGCTATTGTCTGATGGTGCTAGGTGCAGCTCTCATGATTAAAAAACATTGTCAAAGCGCCTTTGAGGTGAGTTATTCACGAAAACGGCCCTATACAAATTAGCCTAATTATTATTATTATCCATTAAGAGATTTTAGTCAAATCATTAGATTTAATATACAATTTTACATAATTGTTCGGGAAACAATAAATATAAATGACTAGCGGACCCGACAGATGTTGTCCTGTCCGAATGTTGGCATGCCTGCTTTTAACTGGTTCGGCAAACGTTTTTTCGATAAATTATATACTAAATAACTTTGAGTTTGAATTTTAAATCTACGCCACGCCACAACGCAAGTGATGTGCGCATGCTTAGAACAGAAGTCATCATCAGCGCCATCTATGGAAAACATACACAACTATAAATTATTCTCAGAAGGTTAATTATTTATGAACATCCCAGGAGGTTTCAACGATCACCTACCGGGTCCAATTGAGGACCGTTTTCACAAAGTGAAATTTCTACAAAAAAAAGGTAGTTTTTTTTATAGAAATGGGTTCTTCCATGTGAGCTCTATCGATTGGTAAAATAAAATTTTTACAAAACGGTATATGTGCGAAGTTGTAGCGGTTCAAATATCCCGATTTCATACAAAACGTATTATTAAATTTACATTTTGTAGATATTTCGCTTTGTGAAAACGGTCCTCAATTGGGAATCTAAACCCTCCCGGGACCCACTCAACACACACGAAAAAAAATTCATCAAAATCGGTCAAGCCGTTTAGGGGGAGTTCAACTACTCGTACATACGGCCGTACAGAATAATTCTCTCACTCACTTATTAAAATGTATCAGTAAAATTATTTCACTTATTTCACAACAATAGGGATGGTTGATCTCCGAAAGCAGAAGTGATCAAACTAAAATTGTGTAATGGTGAAGGAATCAGTATTCTAACCTCAAACTTCAGCTCCATTGAAGGATGAACGGGGGTACTTTCACCCACACAAGATTGTGTAACAATACTAGTATCAGGGGAGCGACACGCGCGGTGACCGAACCCAATTAAACTATTTCATTTTAACTTTAAATGATCATTGCCACTTTACAACATACACACATGTTATTATTTCTCGATTAGGGTTATGTTCGATTGTCGATAAATTATATTTAATATTGTTTTATCACGCATAGGAAGAGATTTAATAAGTCACATCTAGTATTTAAAAAATATATTAGGTCCTTACATATGAAATTGGCGTTTTGCCGTACTGGCAACTTTGATCTCAAATATCTTCTCTTTGGTTAGGAATTCCAAATTCAAATTTATACAACTATTTACTCAAGTATCTGTGTTTCGAAAATTATAATTAATTTGTTTTTTCCTCAATTGTTTTTTTTCTTTGCGTCACTCAGTTTACAAAATGGAAAACTCAAAATATGGCGTTATTTACGAGTACGAGTTCCACCGTGGCACCAGTGCTGCAGAAACGGCTCGAAGGATTAATGATGTGTATGGCGACGGTGCCGCAAAAGAAAACACAGTGCGTTTTTGGTTCCAACGTTTTCGTTCTGGAAATTTCGACCTGCAGAACAATGATGTAAAACTCCATATTAAATACACAATACGAATGAAAACGTATGTTTTCTAGAAGTTTTATTATATGTCATTTATCTAGAAAACAGACGTTTTCATTCGTATTAATTATTGTGTGAAGTGTTTAAATTATGTACTGCCTCTGGCGTAATCGGTAGTTAGATGTATGGATCTAATTAATAATGTAATTTTGTATTGTTTTGTATTCAATGGAATATAGGTAGCATTATTATTTTGATAAACGAGCAGCGCTAAACAAAAAGCTTGGGCGCCCCTCGCCTACGTGCTCCGTAGAGACTTCTGCAAATAGACGCCCACGGATCCGGAGTAGATGTGACGTCACTGTGACGTCACTGCGGAGCTCACGCGTCCTCTGAAACAGGGTAGGTACCGGTGCTCTATTATCGCCTGTTTTTTTATTGCTACACGGCTGTCTTATCAACGCAGGTGATGGCTAGGCACCCACCCAGCAACAAATGATATTTCATGCAAAAAAATGTACTAGTTTTTTTCGATAACACTAACTAAAGAGTAACGTAGGTTAAATGTGGTCTGGGTCCCCCTTGGTTGCAAATATACATATATATTTTTTAACGCAAGTCCCGCATGGACGGGGGACGCACAGGCCTAGGGAGTGCACGTGTGAAGCTGATGAAAGGCGCCGCTGCGTCTGTAACAGCTTCGGAGGGAGCCCTCTATGGCTCGGCCATATAAAATAACACTAACTAAACTAACATACCATCACGCCGTCATCTTTTTCGAATGCGCATCTTTGACAGAATTGACTTTTTTTTATTTTCCAGTATACTGTCAATCTTCGTGGAAGAGTGGTAAAAGCTCTGACTGTCATACCGAAGGTCCCGGGTTTGATTAAATTGTGGTAAAATTGTGCACAACGGTGATCTTGTATGTATGGAGCGAAGCATGGAACTGGCAAAATAAGGATGCAAGTAGAATAAATGCAGTAGAAATAAGATCTCTTAGACGAATATGTGCGTACTCTGTGTATGATAGAGTGGCGTATGAAAATTATAAGAAGTGAATGCGGTGCGAATGATGGTGTTATGAACAAAATAAAAAAAGGATCATTAAGATGATTTGGACACATGAAAAGAGAAGAAAGAATGATAAAAAAGTATATGTTAACGATGTAAATGGATCTAGAAATAGAGGACGACCGAGGAAAAAGTGGCACGATCAAATAAATAAAATATTGTCGGCCACGTGAGAAATATGTTAGGAAAGAAAAGTGTAGCAGTCCGTTTTTTCTGCCTACTCCTTCGGAGAGACGGCGTGATGGTTAGTTAGTTAAAAAAATTATGTACCACTGAACAAACCAACAAAATTCAACACCTCTACTACGCGGGTTCGATTCGCGCCGATATGGCAGTGTGATTGTCACATTTTCTTTGGTCTCGTTTATAGGTCTTATTATATAGCAAACACGAGGGAGGTCAAGAGCCCCAATCCCCAGCGAGGTAATCAGTACATTCTCAGAGGGGTCAGAGACGGCACAATTACGGCGACATCTGGCAAGACAGTTGATCGTACATCAAACAGCTAAACGACTAACGGGCTAAGTGGTTCAAGAAGCTCGCAGGAGAACGAGGACGGCTAAGTGCCAGCCTCGGCAAATGCACGAGTCCACGCTCTCACGAACTTCCCAGAACATGCATAGTTATGTCTGCTGGCCGTCAGGTCCGAGTTCCAGACCGGGCGGACAGCCACACCCACTTCAGCAATCATTTTGCCCCTCGCCAATTATATTAAATTGAAGTATGAGAAGATAACCATACCGCGGAGCTAAAAAGAAGAATTGGACTAAGTTGGGCAGCTTTCGGAAGCATGAGTTACATCCTTAAAAACCGGAAAATACCGATCAACCTGAAACGAAAAGTCTATGAAGCCTGCGTTCTACCAGTTGGTACTTATGGTCTTGAAACTGTAACATTGTCCAAACAAAGTGCCGAGAAACTACGAGTGACCCAAAGAGCCATGGAAAGAGCCATGTTAGGAATAAGCCTAAGAGACAGAGTCAGAAACGATACGGTGAGAGAAAAAAACAAAACGACGGTGGCGACTCTAAAATGGCAATGGGCAGGTCACGTAGCCAGAAGCTCAGATGAAAAATGGACAAGAAGACTGCTGACTTGGATACCGTGGACGGCAAGAGAAGTGAAGGGCGACCGCGACCACGGTGGAAGGATGATCAGAACAGACACGTCGGAATAACCTGGATGCAGTCTGCACAAGACAGTAACATGGAAGCGAATGGAGGAGGCCTTTATCCAGGAGTGGACGGGAATAGACTGAGGAAAAAGAATAAGAAGAAATTGAAGTATTACAACGTTAGCTTAGATTACCCTATAGGTACGAGTAGTTACTTAAATGAAATAATGGCTGCCTTACATGACTACTATGTTAATATTAATATAATATTTAGGTGCAAATAGAAATATATCCACAGAAGCAAAGATGGCAGTACACAATGGAGTTCTAGTGCCAACCCTCATGTATGGATGTGAAGCTTGGAGCTGGCAAAAGAAGGATGAAAGCAGGATAAACGCCGTAGAAATGAGATCACTAGGAAGAATGTGCGGGAAAACGTTGTATGATAAAATACCGAGCGATGAAATAAGAGAGAAATGTAAGGCAGATGACTGCATCATGGATAAAATTAAAAAAGGATCCCTGAGATGGTTTGGACATATGGAACGAATGGATGAGAGTAGAATGGTTAAAAAGTTGTACACAAGCAGCGTGAGTGGAAAAAGAAGCCGAGGAAAATATGGCATGACGACGACCTTCGTGGCCGAGTGGTTAGTGCATTGGCTGCCACCCCGAAGGCTCCGGGTTCGATTCCCGGCGGGGGAAGTGTGATTGTCACACTGTCTTTGGTCTGATGTAGAATTCACGTGACTATAAAATGGCGATAGATTAGCTACCTATCACATGTCACGAGAATCACTATTATAGCTATAATACCCTTTACATCGATTTGGCTCATGCTGTCATGATGTAAAAGAGCGATTAAACAAAATAATAATAATAATAATAATAATATATAATAATAATAATATAATAATAATAATAATAATGTCAAAATTAATCAATTACAAAAAGGCGGCCACATTCGAAGTCGGAATAATCGACGTGCGTGCATGGTACGATGTATGAATGTAGAGGAATCCCGAGAGGTATGCCAAGACTGAGCATTGTGGCGATCCATCCTCTCTGCCTACCGCGATGGTTAGTTAGTTGGAATTAGGCAAGTTTCGTTTCATAACGCAGGTGTTCAAAGAAGGAGTGTATCAACCGCCCCAATTAACCTATTAACATGATGTTTCTGCACCCCACTGCAAAATTGCTTTCGCATCAAATTCAATCGCTTAGCTTAATGATCGGTTGACGGCTTAATCAACTTTCTCGATTATCGTCGCATCTAATTGGCGCCCAATCTCCTTGAGTGCGGGGACAGGGCGAGCCAGAGGCGACAGACACAGGGGTGGGAAAAATCGATTAAGTCACATCGCTTTATAATCGATTATTCGATTAATTTCACCTTCTTTCCGTGTCTTGTAAGATCTCACTTACATACAAATTAATTGAGAAAAATACGTTATATTCTAAAATGCGCGAAAGATTTAACTTTTTAAATCCATTCGAAATTTTGGAGTCAAGATATTTATGTTTAGTTTTATGGGAATGTTTTTATTTTTATTTTATTGTATACAACATTTATTTATTGTAGGGTAACATACATGGACCCCTGGAAACTATGCGAAATGTTAGAGATCGAGTGTGAATAACCTCGGTGGATAATATTGATGCATAGGCTAACGTGGAAGGACACTTCGCCAACCCGTCTGGCAAGCGTGGCGTTGTAATGCCAATCACCCCCCGTATGACATGTCGTACATAGGGAAGTATGGGGGAGGCCTGTGTCCAGCAGTGGACGACAACGGCTGTTAAAGTTAAAGAACATACAGTGATTGTTAATACAAATGAAACAAATGAAAATGAACAAACTAACAGTTAAATAAAGACATCGAAGGTTACCCGCCGCTTACCCGAAGCTGTTATAGGACGTAGCGGCGCCCCTTCGTTAGCTTCGCTTAAACAACCCCTAGACCCGCCCCCCATCCGCGCAGGACCTACATTAGCTGGAGAATGCACCATTCCATAAAAAAAATCAAAAGGCAAAAGAGTATTTAAGCCATATTTCAATCCACTTCTATGTCCCAATCTAACAAAACAAAGCAAAATATGGTACATGATTTTATGGCCTATTATAAAATTGTATACAACAGGTTGTTTGAACCTAATTACAGTATACAATTAGTTTTTTAGCCGTTATATGCATTCTCTTGACATGTGATAGGTAGTTAATCTATCGCCATTTTATTGTTACGTGAATTCTACACCAAGACAGATTCAAAATGATTCTAAATTTGAATCATTTTGAAGTTCTTGCTAGGGTTGGATTATTTTAAATGCCTAATTAAAGTTATTTAAAAGAGCAGTGGATACTTGGAATGTAAATTAAATAAACACAAAAGTCCGGATTCTCCAGCCTATAACATGTGCACTATCTAAGAGAACATTAAGTGATTAAATAGTCCATTGTTTTGGCCGAAACACTATGATACTTCAACATTATTACTGTTAAAATTTAAAACACTGTTATAATATCACAATTTCTTTTTATTCACTGAGTGACTGATGTTGGCATCAGGCATCAGACTCCTCATCTGGCAGATATTTAATATTTGATTAGTTTGATCTTGCCAAGTTTTCTCTGTCTTACTCTATTTATTGTTCCGTTTACATCTTTAACACATATTTTCATTATTTATTGTATCTTAAACAATGACAAAAAAAGGCTCCACATTAAACAATTACTATGAATGAAAATGTCTGTAGTCTAAGATTGACATGTGTCGCACTTCTTAGGCATTATCAAACATTTGATAATGTCTTAGAAGGGCGAAACATTTTCATTCATACTAATTATACTTGGACTTGGACTTGGATCTTCTGGCTTACGGAGGTTCAGCTCATGTGGCTATTCCTCTTACGTCTGATGGGAACATTGTTGAAAGGTGATTTGGTGGGTGGTGAACGTTCGGCAAGTTTCAGAATGAATTCATCTATCATCGGGATTCCCGATTCTAGGTGCAGTTGTGTAATCCTGGTCCATGAAGGCGCACCAAGCGATAAACGGATAGCCTTATTTTGCAGGATTTGGAGTATTTGTATACTTTCATTTTACTTACTATTTATGTATTTTTACATTATATGTTAACGATGTGAATGGAACCAGAAATAGAGGAAGACCGAGGAAAACGTGGCACGATCAAATAAATCAAATATTGAATGTCGCCCACGTGAGGAGTCAGAGAAATTGACACGCGTGCATGACACAATGTATGAATGTTGAGGAAGGGAGAGAAATATGTCAGGATAGAAAAGTGTGGCTTTCCATTCTTTCTGCCTACCCCTTCGGGAAGACGGCGTTTTGGTTAGTTAGTTAATATTTTTAAATTTTTGATTTGTATATAAATCTAAACTCTTTAGAATCTGTGTAGATATACACATAAATAAGAACAGTAATTATATTCTATGTCCATACGATGTATTCAAAATCATTGACACGTGACAATTGCGAAATTTCAAAATAAAAGACGAAATCTTCCATAGTTCTCAATTTAAATATTGCGAATGGTCGAGGGAAAGAACCGCATGAATAAATTGCTGGGGCACTTAAATTGAACGATGCCACCAAAGTGCCTTCTAAACCTTAGCTTTGTTAGTTTGTCCTATATTCGTGAATTCTGGGAGGCGTATTCTAGTGGCATTGTGTCGTCCACTGGATATTTGCGAGTACCTAACTAAAATCAATCAGCCAGGTACCTGCGAGTACCTAACTTCAATCAACCGGGCACTCACTGCACTCTGGGGCAATCAAGCCACGGTGCACGGCATAAATCAATTCGGCAAATCAACAACAGGCACTGGATTGCTTGTTATTAGTCCCATGTCAACACGTAATCTAGGGGGTATTTAGAACCGAGATTTGTTTAGAGATAATTTACGACCATTGCAACTGAATTTCTAAACTCTCTTCTTGCAAACCGCTTCATGGAAACGGCGCACTTAGGGGTATTTCCTGTAATTAGCCGGCCATAAATTGAATTTATAAAATTTATCCCAGATACGAAAAAAAATGTGTTTTGTGTGATTTTGGACAAAACCGTGTTATTTCTCCTTCTCGACCGACGTTTCGGAGATCGTTGCAGTCTTCATCTTCAGGGTAATGTAGTGGTAAATAATCATTACCACCACCACATTACCCTGAAGATGGAGACTGCAACGATCTCCGAAACGTCCGTCGAGAAGGAGAAATCACATGGTTTTACCCAAAATCACCCAAAAGATATTGCTGTCAACCGTGAAAATCTACGCAATTATTCGAAAAAAAAAGTTTTTAGGCATGTTGAATATACACCAAACAATGAGCAACTCTTTCCGTCATCCAATATAAAGCGTGGGATGTAGTGTGTCTATTTGAATTAGACTGTCGTTTTAAGTGTTCGTATCTCTTTAAGGAATTCTTGAAAAATCAATTATTTAAAAAGTGAATATTTTTATTTTGGAGTTCGCTTATGAACATTTTTTTATGGATTCGGTTATTACAGGTAAGAGTACAAATATACTGACAAGTTTTATTAAAATATATTGATAATTTAATATATTTTAGTAGGTTCAAAGTCATGTTCATTATTTTTGTAAATAATTCTTTGTTTTATGTATTCAAAATGGTTTTTGTTGTACTTCCGGGTGTATCCCCGTGGTTTTATCGACTGTAACTGAAAATAGAGCGTTTGTTCTTATTAAATATATCAAAGTTGGCTGCAGATTCCCGTAAAATCAATATTTTTAGGGTCAATGAATCATACTATTGCAAAACCACATTATTTGAAGATTAACCCTTAACGTACCGTGTTCAAAACAAAACGCTTGCTCCCATGTGGTAAGTTCAGTTTACCGCTAACTTTATCTAAATATCAAGCATATGACTAGATGAATCAAAATTTAATTTATGTCATCTTGTAGGGAATTTCATTAAGAATAGATCGATATCTATAACATACATGGATTATTTGAAAAACATATCATTATTAATTTTTTTCTGGAACCATGCGATTTCTGATATGGAATGCGTCACAGCATACGATCGACTAGACATCAGGTATAAACTTGTCTGCGCGCCGCAGCCGGCGAGGCGAGACATTACGAGATTTTACGTATGATAAAGGCACCTAGGCAAAATGTATAGTACGTTCAAGACAACGAGTACGTATTAATATTTGTCCCTTTTGGTAAAGTGTTAATATTTTCACAGTTCTGATATTATTAAGTTGCGTTCTGCGTTTCCATCAACAGTCGGTATTATTACGTACCTATTGAAAAAGCCAAAGATATAATTTATAATACGTTCAAAACAGCGAGTAAGTATTTGTCACTTTTGATAAAGTTGTAAATATTAGCAAAACAAATTCTACCTTAACACGAATGAAGGTGAGGGCAGTCTTAAAAAATATTTTTTTTTGGGATGAAGGAAGTAATTTTTGCTTTTTTTTTATTACGAAATATTGAGAACACTTCAATGGAGGATTACAATTTTTTTTATAATATTAGGGTTCATAGGTTTTAAGAAAATCAACTTTAAATTGGCAGTGGAAACTCAATTGACCACATGGCAACGCGACGGTTAAATATATTTTTCGAGTTTTTAGAGTTGTCTAGGGAGGAGTTTGTTGATGAAATAACTGAATGGTGCTCTAGTGTAGAAAAATGGGATTCGTCATCTTAATTATTCCACTGATTTTTTATTTCTTCGAAATATATTAGGTATGTTCTCACAATAAATTACTCTTATGTCTAAGTAGGGGAGAACCACCATGAAGAGAACATTTTTTATCTCCTTGCTGTAAATATTAAATCAATACACTGTTTCAAAAACAAAGTATGAAGTTTTGTAGAGTATTTATTCCTTCTATAATTCCTAAAGTGAAATTTAAATTCAATTATCATATTCTAGGTTATGGACAATTTTATAAAAAATGGGATATGTTCTCTTCAAGGGATAGTGTACCATGAAGAGAACACTGGTTCCCATGAAGAGAACAGGCACATACGTTACACATACTCTTCATGAATCCGTGCCAATACATTCCAGATTTCTTGTTGTCTTTCCAAAAAGCTGGAGTGTTAATATTATTGACAACTGCGAATTGGTAAGCAAGTTCTCGAGTTTGCACTTTAGTGAGACCGCGACACATTTTAGAAGCAGTGCTTAGGTATGATGCAAGCAAATTCTCATGGTCAACACTAAATATTTTCCGATTACCTATATTGCGATTATATTTTAAATTCTCCCCGGCTTCTTGTGCCTGCTTTGATCGCTTAATAACTTTCCACAATAATTTTGTTGCTATACCTGTCTCCTTAGCTACACTGCGAATGCTTTTCTTTTGTACGATGGCGGCATCTATAGCATCTTTGAATTCGTCGTCCATCTTAAGATTTATTTTCGGCATCTAAAAAAATGTATGATTGGGTACATCTTTTGTGATAGATAATTTTAAAAAGATATATTTTTTTTATATAAATTTTTAATTAATTAATTTTTGTTTATTAAAATTTTATATTATTTGAAATTTATATAAATTTTAAATAATATAAAATTAAATAATATATAAACAAAACACACAAAAAAAACATGAAAAGAACACTAAACCAATGAAGAGAACGTTCTCTTCATAGGACTGCGGCGTGTTCTCTTCATGGAATTAGGGCTTATTTTAGAACAATATTGAAATTATCGAGATGGATTTAATATTATTCAATATAACCTTATCACATAAAAATTATATAATCACGTTACACTACGGGTAAATCCTTTTTACTCCTAGCTTACTATTAAAAGGTCAGCAGATAAAGCAGTCAGCGCCGTTTTTTTTTTTACTACGCCCGTAAACTTCTCTCGTCCACTGTCCGAAGCACACAGAACGGAGTTAATTATATTTCTATTATTTATGCGTAAAATTTCAACAATTCCTGCCTACCCCTTCGGGGAGACGGCGTGATGGTTCGTTAGTTTGTTATAAAATATGTTCACCAAAGGTTAAATCTACTGTTAATTTAAAAATATAAATGATTTCAAATAAAAATATAAAGAATTTAATTTTGGCGGCCTAATTAGCAGAAATACCCCTATGTGCGGCGTGACAGTTAGTTAAAAAACGAATCATTTTTAGTGCCTATGACTTCTCCGTCGTTATGGAAGGAAAACTTTTCTGGCGGGAAAAACAGCGAGTTAACGGCGGCCATTACTCTTCTGCCGTCCATATTTTACTCCGTCCTTTTCCCCGATCTTCTCCCCTCTCCCTCACTCTCACTACAAGGCAGACTCTCAGGTAAATAATGCACGGAGAACTCCGAAATAGACACATTTTGTGGGTAACCTAAATTTCAAATAGTTCGCTGGAAATTTAAATATCGTATTCCGATTTCGAAACAAAATCTACGTTTGAAAATTTTCGGTACAATTGCCTAAAGTTGTGACTTGTTTACTTGGCATTTTGTGTTAGAATAAATATCGTTTTAAATTACAAACAAACCATCACACAGTTTCTCCGAAAGGGTAGGCAGAGAGAATGAACCACCACACTACTCTATCATGATACACTTCTCTAGATTCATCCACATTCATACAGTCAGTCATACACGCACATTGATTCTTCTAACTTCCAACATGGCCGACTTTAAATTTGATTGATTCGATAATGTCATGTTTTCCCTGGTCTTCCTCGACTCCATACTCCATTCACATAGTTGACGTAAACTTTCTTAAACATTCTTTCATCATCTATGCGTCCATGAGACCAAACCATCGCAGTGATCCTTTCATTGTTTTGGTCATTATATCAGCATTTGAAACTCTGTACATCGTTTAATCACACATGTCTGTACCACATTTATTCTGCTCTCATCTTTCTTCAGCCAGTTTCGTGCTTTGCTTTCATACATAATTGTTGGAACTAGAACTCCATTGTGAACGGCCATTTTTGCTTTCATTGATAATAATTTATTACCAATAACAGTTTTAATTTTTTTTTAAATAAAGCATGATTCTTAAAACATGAAACAAACTAATGCCTCTGTTCCTAGTTTCAAATTGGCATATTCAAAAGCTTATTCACGAGTAAATTATTACAGTTTTGAAAATGGCATTTTTAGATAATCGACTTATAATATAATTAACTTGAATGGTATGTTTGATATTTGATAATGCCTTAGACAGGTAAATCTTGTCTTTCACATAAATTAAAATAAAACTTCTAGAAAACAGACGTTTTCATTCGTATTAATTATTAAATATGAAGTTTTACTTGAAGACATAGTGGGATGGAATAGGCAGAAAAGACGATTCTGGAGGGACCACATCGAGAGAATAGATCCGGCAAGAATTCCTAAGAACGTGATACACGAAACTCCAGAGGGTCGTCGCCACCAGGACGACCACCAAAGAGATGGAGAGAGGGCTGGTCATCTTCGTCACAGGAAGAAAGTTGATATCCTGCATAAACAGATCGCATGAGAAGAAGAATAAGTTTTACTGGCAATAGTTAGCTACCTATCACGAGAATCAATATGATAGCTATACCCTTTACATCGATTTGGCTCGCGCTATAATGATCTGAAAAGCTATTCAACAAAATAAATAATAACTAATTAACATAATATCATCCCTGTCGCTAGAAGGAGGTGGAACAGGAGAACCAAATAAAGAGATGAGTGAAAAAGTGTACAAGGCAACTATATTCAGAAGTGGAGGGATGGCCGAAGAAGAAGAAGCTGAGTGAAATTAATATTTAAACCTTGGAAAAATTTTGATAAAAATTAACTCTAAAGTGGAAAGGACAGAACAGTGTTTCAATTCATAAAAAAATTAATAACAACAACAACAAACCATCACGCCGTTTCCCCGTCGGGGTAGGCAGAGAGAATGGACCGCCACACTACTCTATCCTGGCACACCTCTCTAACTTCCTTCACATTCAGACAGCGAGTCACACACGCACGACGATTCTTCCAACTTCTAACATGACCAACCTTTAAAATTTGATTAATTTCGTCATACCATGTTTTCCTCGAAACTTAACACTGTTATGATATCACGATTTATTTTTATTCACTGAGAGTGTCGCGACAGCTGTTTCACCAACCGATGTTGGCATCATCAGGTATTACAAACTTTTTTTGTATCACCTGATGATGCCAACCAAAAAACTAACCAACAAAAAAAAAGTTTTTTGTAACACCTGATGATGTCAACGTCGGTTGGCGAAACAGCTGTCCCGACACTGTCAGTGAATAAAAATGGATTGTGATATCATAACAGTGTTATAAATTTTAACAGTAATAATATTGAAGTATCATTTCGGCCAAAACAATGGACTATTAATATTTAATCATTAGTAAATTCGACAATGTTATTATAACATTTTCAGTTCATTAAAAATTAGTTAATTAGGGATTCTATATAAAATAAATTGAAGAAGATTGTTTTATCATATTTGAAACTGTAAGTAGCGTGGGGTGTATTCGCGTGGGCCTCAGTTTTAAAGGTTAGAGTTTATGTGGCTTTTGGCAAAGGAAAACATGGAAACAAAACAACTCCTGTGTATTATTGTTTTTCTTCAGCCGGGGTGACATTAAAACTTGGGAATGTTAGGTCGTCTCTACCAGGAACTGTTGTTAAGTGGCAACGTTCATGTTTTAATGCTTATTTAAGTCAATTACGTAAAAAAAATCAACAGTAGCGTTAAAAGCTAAGAAGTTTTGAGGACGTCCGAAATGAAGACACTGAGGACGATAGCAGGCAAGACACTGAGAAATCGCGTGAGGAACATTAGAATAAGATAGATATGTGAGGTTGAGGATATTATAAGATGGAGCTGACAGCGAAAATGGACTGGAAAGAAAGGGTACGGAACCATCAGTTGGCGTGGAATAAAAGTAAGAAAGGATACTTGAATTGTGTGATTAAATATTTAGTAATATATTGGGCTGTAAGTTAAAATTGATTTAAATCAAATCAAATCAGTTTATAAACTCAAAAGACAATACAAACGGGAAAATGTTTAAGGCATCTATTAAGTACAGGTAAAATATTATAATTATACAACAAAGTACCAGGAACGCATTAGAGATGGTTCGACATTAGGAAGACAAGATACTTTCTAAAGTCAAGAGTATTTGTCTCCTGAACCTACCTTCACTAATGTGAAAGACGTCGATCTCTGAGGGGACCGCGTTCAGCCTAATTGCTCTTCCCACCGGTGTCACCAGAGGCAGATTGGTTTTGGTGGCCGGTTGGTAAAACAATCTGTCTTGTCGCTGTCGGAGATATCTATCAGGGACAAAAAGACCAACACCCTCTAGCACGGCTGAGTTCTCGAAATATCCCCTGATTAATTTAAATGAATGGGTTATGAGATGCCCATCTCTTCGAAGCTGTAAAAAATTGGTTCCGAGCATTCCTAAAAGAAATGCCGTGGGATAGAGCCATGGATAACTACCATACTCCCTCATGTAGAGATACCTCAGAATTTTTTTCTGAACTCTCTCCAGCATAACGGATTTAGAACTATTGTACAATATATGGTATTTTAAGGTTTGGTATAATCCAACCGATGTAAGATGGTAATTTATAAAGCATGCGTAAGACAAAAATGGCGTTTAAACGAGGACAGACACAACCAGGACCAAACAAGTTTTGAGGACTTCCTAGATGAAGACGTCGAGGATGAAAGCAGACAATACACTAAGAGATCACGTAAGGAACATCAGAATAAGAGAGATATGTGAGGTTGACAATATTATAAGATGGAGCAGACAGCGAAAAAGGGACTGGAATGGTCGTGTTCAAAGAATGGACACCACCAGACTCCCCTATATTGCATTGCATAATCAGCCTCATGGGACTCGTGCTCGTGGAAGACCTCCCAAAAGATGGAAGGACAGCTGGGAATCTACCTCACAGGACGAGCAATACTCTGGAGAACAGACAACATAGGTCTACAATAAGGAAGAAGAAGAAGAAGCGTTAAAAGCGTACTGCTGTACGGATGTGAGACTTGGAAATCTACCGCGGACGTTATTGGAAAACTCCAGGTGTTTATAAATAGGTGCCTTCGCTCAATTTTCAAGATCTATTGGGCCCAAACAGTGTTAAATGCCGTTCTCTGGACCATGGCAGGCGAAAAGCCAATCAGACGGAACCCAGCCTGCATCGCTCAAGGCGCACTAGTCTCTTATGAGAGAGATTAAGAGAAAGCGAGCAAGATCTAGAGCCACCTGGAGAAGAGCCCTACTGAACGAGGTCAAAGCAGGTCGCACTTGGGATGATGTTAGGCATCAGGAATGCGATAGTCGGGTGTAGAAAGTTCCTCGAGGCCCTACGGAGGTGTGACAGGACGAAAATAAGAGAAGAAGAATATGATTGTCACACTGACTCTGGTGAAGAACTCATGTGACAATAAAATGGCGATAGATTAGCTACCTTTCACATGTCACGAGAATCAATTTGATAGCTATACCCCTTAAATCGTTTAGGCTCGCGCTGTAATGATGTAAAGAGCGATTCAACATAATAATAATAATAATAATGCCTTAGACAGGTGAGAAACATGTCATTCCCATAAATCATTATACCTGTATACTAAAACATCTAGAAAACTGACGTTTTCATTCTTATTAATTATTAAATATGAAATTTGAGATCACTGATGATATTTAAAACGACATTTTCTTAATTTTTTTATTTGACTTTGGGCATTAATAACTCTGACGTCATATTCAATAAAATACTCACATGTTGCCAATAAATTGCATTTATTTCGTATCAAAAAGATTTCTATTATTTGTTTATTTATAATAAGGAGAATATAATGTTACATATGGTTATTACATATGGGTATTATATACGAGTACATATGGCTATTACATATGTATATTATATACATATGGGTATTATGTATGGAAGTGAAACTTGGAGCCGGCAAAAAATAATACAAGTATGATAAATGCCGTAGAAATGAGATCACTGAGAAGAATGTGCGGGAAACGATATATGATAGAATATCGAAAGACGAGATAAGGAAGAAATGTAAGGCAGATGATTGCATCATAAGTAATTTTTTTAAAGGATCCCTGGGACATATAGAATGAATGGACGAAATAAGAATGGTAAAAATGTTGTATGATTATTATTACGTGTTGAATCGCTCTTTACATCATTACAGCGCGAGCCAAATCGATGTAAAGGGTATAGCTATCATACTGATTCTCGTGACGTGTGATAGGTAACCATTCTATCGCCATTTTATTGTCACGTGAATTCTTCACCAGATCAAAGACAGTGTGACAATTACACTGCCATCGCCGGGAATCGAACCATGGACCTTTAGTGTGGCATTCAAAGCACTTACCACTCGGCCACGAAGGTCGTGCAGCAGTGTGAGTGGAAAAAGAAGCCGTGGAAGACCAAGCAATGGCATGATCAAATTAATCAAATACTGAAAGGCGGCCATATTTGAAGTAGGAAAAATCGACGAGCATCGAATTCATGTTATGATGTATGAATTTTGAAGAATCTAGAGAGGTATGTCAGAGCAGAGAAGTATGGCGATCCATCCGCTGCCTATCTCTTCGGGGAAACGGCGAGATAGTTAGTTAGTTCGTTAATGATACATAACCCTTCTTTATTTCACCTGGAATCCCCGGCAACAATTTAAGAGCCATTTATCATAATTTTATTTAGATAAAACGGTAAGCGAATATAATATCCGGGAAGACGCGGGGGGTATCGAAGGTGTACGGAAACTACAAACTACCCTCCGGAGAGCGCTCGCCCATCCCTCCGAGTGAGGGCATCCCTCACCACGTTACCACAGAGGGGTAGCCGCCCCCACCAGCCCCTCGAAAACCGCCCCTGCCCGTACCACAGACTGAAACTAAAAGCAAGGACGAGGTGCCGTTGTACCTCTCATATACACGATGATACGTTGATTCGCGAGTTGTAATAATATTTCAAGAAATCCTTAATAACACATGCATTCTATCATATGTTTTCCCATTAGAATGCTAATTATTATTATTATTTTGTTGAAAAAACTCCTTACACCATTACAGCGCGAGCCAAATCGATGTAAAGGGTGAAAAAATATATATCAAAGGAAATATACATAGAACCCTATGAATAGGAATATGCCAGTTATTTCCTTGCTGCCTTTATCGTAAGGGTATTTACGAATTCGGCATAATTGCATCCAAAGAGATCAATCTCTTTTGCAACCTCATTTAAAAAACGAATCGCTTTCAATATAGGAGAACTTCGAAGGGCCTCTGTGCGGCAATTTGGGGCATAAAATAACATATGCCCCCTTGCTCTGTTATAACTATGGAAACGTATAGATTTAGTTCTCTCAGTATTACTGGATTGTAAATACCTTCGAATAATAGTTCAATGATATATCATTGTTGCCAAAACTACAGAAAAATGCTAACAAAGATTATCATCAGATAACTTAAATATGCTCGAAATCAAATAATTTCTGTGCGATAAATAGTGCAACTCGCTCGTACACCAGGACAAACAAGCAAGAGAGAATAGATGGCGAACAATGAACTGATAAATGTACGAACAACGTAGTACGTTAATACGAATGAAAACGCCAGCTTTCTAGAAGTTTTATTATATTTTATGGGAATGACATGTTTCGCCCTTCTAAGGCGTTATCAAATGTAGAAGGGCGAAACATATCATTCCCATAAAATATAATAAAACTTTTAGAAAACTGACGTTTTCATTCGTATTAATTATTTAATGTGGAGTTTTACATCATTGTTCAAGAAACAATACATAACGTAGTACGTATTTTTTTTATAATACATTACGGATGGTGGCTTTCTCGCTTTCATTTTGAAAATATCATAGCAACATAAGGGTTTATGCCTGTATTTTACAAAGACGTCGTAATAATGATGATTAAAAAAAAGATTCTTCATTTTCTATTGATACTCATTTTAAACAACTTTTAAAACGTATATATTGTTTCTTAAACAATGATGTAAAACTCAAAATTAAATAATTAATACGAATGAAAACGTCTGTTTTCTATAAGTTTTATTATATTTTATGTGAATGACATGTCGAAAGTATTATCAAATGCATAATCTGATAATGCCATCAACAGGCGAAAGATGTCATTCGTAATAATTTTTTAAACATTTTACCATCAGAGTAACCCTTTTTTACTTAAATAAATTTATACTTTTATTTATTTTTTGTATGTAAATGTGTCTGCTTTGTATATGTGTACCTATGATACTTGAAACAAATTACAAACATAATTGAAAGAGGCATAGCAACGCATACCGGATATTAGCTAGTATGAGCCTTGTGACGAACGTGTCAAAGTCTAAGTTATGGGATTTGAAAAGGAATAATGTATGACGGATTGTGACATAAGTGCGAACGGTGAGAAATTAGAGCAAGTTACCGAATTTATTTATCTGGGAAGCAGGTTTACAAGAGACGAAAAATGGAGAAAGATATCGCAAGAAGGATTGGAGCTGGAAACAAAATAAATGGTGCACTCAAAGTTATTACCGCAAATAGAAATGTAGCGATTTTAGCAAATATGGCAGTGCACAATGGAGTTCTAGTGCTGACCCTTATGTATGGAAGTGAAGCTTGGAGTTGGCAGAAGAAGGATGAAAGTAGGAGGAATGCCGTAGAAATGTGCTCACTTAAAAGAATATCCGGAAAAACAATGTATGATAGAATATCTATTGATGAAGTAAGGCGGATGAATGCGTGATAAATAAAATTAAGAAAGGGTCACTAAGATGGTTTGGATATATGGAACGAATGGATGAAGTAAGAATGGTTAAAAATATATACCATATGCAAGTAGTGTGAATGGAAAAAGAAGTCGTGGAAGCCCAAGGAAGACATGGCATGACCCAATTAATCGATTACTGAACAATCGATGAGCGTGCATGTCACGATGTGTGAATGTAGAAGAGGCGCGAGAGTTATGTCAGGATAGAACAATGTGGCGATCCATCCTCTCTGCCTATGCCTCCGGTGCGTGATGAATAGTTGGTTAGTTAGTTATATAAAATTCAATTTGTGATATTGTGACCATCCTGTATACGTATACGAGTCCATATATTATAGACATATCTCTAAGTGTGAGCTCTCTTTGGTTTAACCCTTAGAAACTATTTGTAAGGTGAAACATATATCAAAATCTGTTATATACACGTACATATCTCCTTCCCTAACACTTACCCATCCTGGAACTAGACTGACCGAGTAACATTTCCAGAAACTCCGAGTCATGTTATTTGAAGAAAAATCAGAGTAATTACTCATCTCATAGTCTCGGAGTGGCCATTATTCTCCCATTGAATAGCTGTTTCCCCGATTTTCGGCAGATTATTTTCGTAATTCGAATTGCGAATAGAACCCCACAGTGGCGTATCACACGACAATTGAAATATATCTACTGTTTTTCAAAAAATTATTCGATAATATCGTGTTGTTTTTTTTTAAGTGCCTAATTACTACTAATTAAAAAAAAACAGTGGATACGTGGAACGTAAATTATATAGACAATATGTGCACCTTCAAAAAAGAAAATTTTGTGTTAAATATTTTTATTTTGTTATTTTATTTAATATCATTGTATTTTATATTACGAGTATTTGTTTTAGATTTATTTTGTGGGTGTTGAACTATCGAAGTATGCGCGGGAGATGCCTATTGGTGGCGATGAGGTTCGCAACCCATCACACCGTGTCTCCCGCGGGGCGAAAAGAGAAGGATGGAGTGCCGCATCGGTTAAAGTGTGACAGTCCATTCTTTCTGCCTACCCTTTCGGAGAGACGGTGTGATGGTTAGTTAGTTAGTTAGTCATATCAGAATCATTATATGTCTGTTTTTAACGCTTTATTATCAACCTCTCTCTAGGCTCAGCTGAAGAAATAAGTAAAGACTTTATCGACCTCGCCTCTCCCTTGTAGCAATTTATTTTTCTATCGGCCATTTTAAATAATGACCACTATAAAGACAGCTATTTTGATGATTAAATTCTTTATTTAGAACTTGGCGCTACATTTTAAAAAGCGTTAAAATCAATTTACGACATTTTCATTGTTGCTCGGGCAATGCTATAAAATTATCAATCATTATCAAAGAACCTATATCAAAATTCGCGTATTCAAAGTGTTAAATTTCACTTTCGCATAAAAACAATGACACAGCATTGATGTTTGTAGTTTTTATTATGTAAAACTCCATTATAATTATAATATAAACGCGTTTATTAACTGTTATATGATAAAACTTTGTTTTTATGTATCAAAATTGTATTTTTATTTTTCGCGACAGCTGTTTCGTCAACATAGGTTGACCACATCAGGTGCTACAATTATCAAATAATTCTTTAATGATATCAACGTAGGTTGACGAAACAGCTGTCGCGAAAAATAAAAATTAAATTTTGATGCATAAAAACATAATTTTATAATTAAATTTTCAGGGTAGGTGCGGGTAACAAAGTGAACGGAGCTTTAAAATTATCGCTCATGACAGGTCATAAGTCTTGTGAGCGCCTCGGCCACCACCATCTGTTCCCAGAAAACAATTTGCATCTTCGTCTCTATTGAGATACAATTAATCCTTGCTTTAAAATTAGTTATTGGAAACAAGAATTTATCAATGAAAGCAAAAATGGCCGTTCACAATGGAGTTCTGGTCCCAACCCTTATGTTTGGAAGCGAAGCATTGAACTGGCAGAATAAAGATGGAGCAGAATAAATGTGGTAGAGATGAGGTTCCTAAGATGTATGTATGGTATAACGATTTATGACAGAATCTCAAATGCTGATATTAGAAAGGAATGTAGAGCGAAAGAAGGCATTATGAACAAAAATTTTAAGGATCGCTGCGATGGTTCGAACATATGGAGCGCATGGGTGAAGAAAGAATGGTTAAAAAAAGTATACGTTAATGATGTAAATGGAGTACGGAGTCGAGGTAGACCGAGTAAAACATGGCATGACCAAATTAATCAAATTTTAAAGGTTGGTCATGTCAGAGGCCGGAAGAATCGACGTGTGTGTATGACTCGCTGTATGAATTATTATTATTATCATGATTTTGTCGAATCGCTCTTTACATCATGACAGCATGAGCCAAATCGATGTTAAGGGTATTGTAGCTATCATAGTGATTCTCGTGACATGTGATAGATAGCTAATCTATCGCCATTTTATTGTCACGTGAATTCTACACCAGACTAAAAACAGTGTGACAATCACACTGCCCTCGCCGGGAATCGAACCCGGAACCTTCGGGGTGGCCACGAAGGCTGTCAAGGCTGAATGTGGAGGAATCTAGAGAGGTATATCAGGATAGAGTAGCGTGGCGGTCCATTCTCTCTGCCTACCCCTGCGGGGAAATGGCGTGATGGTTTGTTTGTTTGTATTTCTTATATTTGCATTTGACACTCAAGTAAGCTTGGTTATGCTTCAGAATATAATGTATAAATTGTGTTGCGCAGCGATATGATAAAATCAAATTGCTTTTTTAAATAGAAATGGTATTCTTAATGGGTTTTTTCTTTTCTTATTCCATTGCTGCTCAACTCGCAAACTCTTGGCCCAGTACCAAGACGGCGCGCGGCCGCCTCAACAATGTTTGCCACGCCTGACACCGGAGTGGCATCTCCGTCCCGCTCGCCCCCGCCCACGGGGCCCATCTGCGTCCCTCTCCCTCCCGGAGTATCGACCCGCGCGCCACGTGCTACAGATGAAAGGGGCTATTTTTCTTTTCTTTCAATTTGAGATGATTCCAGGAGACGTGAGATGTTCGATCAGCCGAAAACCGGGAGAAGAAGGAAGGTATAGCTTATCTCACGAAGATTTATATGACGAAATCACATTTTTAAGATTAATTAATAATAAGTTAAGCTTTGAGCTGACAAAACGACCTTCGTGGCCGAGTGGTAAGTCCATTGACTGCCACCTCGAAGGTTTCGGGTTC
The DNA here is from genome assembly GCA_022606425.2 of Lepidostoma basale. Classification (NCBI taxonomy): domain Eukaryota; kingdom Metazoa; phylum Arthropoda; class Insecta; order Trichoptera; family Lepidostomatidae; genus Lepidostoma; species Lepidostoma basale. The sequence goes on along the minus strand of JAHDVF020001077.1, from coordinate 1,222,620 downwards.
GATTCCCGGCGAGGGCAGTGTGATTGTCACACTGTCTTTGGTCTGGTGTAGATTTCAGGCAACAATAAAATGGCGATAGATTAGCTACCTATCACATGTCACTAGAATCAATATGATAGCTATAAAACTCTTTACATCGATTTGGCTCATGCTGTCATGATGTAAAGAGCGATTAAACAAAACAAAAAAAATAATAAATAAAAAAAGGGTGAAAGTATGATAATGCCGTAGAAATGAGATCACTAAGAAGAATGTGCGGGAAAACGATATATGATGAAATACCGAACGACAAAATGAGGAGTTTTGGGTATTTTATCATTTGTACGTAAGTAGACAACTTACTGACATTCCGCTCATTTTAGCACTTACAACCACCCTTTCACCTTTAAGATAATGTAATGATTTTACTGAAATCTCTTGATGGGTGTTCATTTTAAATAATAACTATCTAACTAACCATCACGTCCTTTCTCCGAAAGGGTGGGCAGATAGTATTGATCGCCACACTGTTCTATCCTGACATTGCTCTCGCGCTTCCTCCACATTCATACACCGTGACTTGCACGCTCGTCGATTGTTCCTACTTCGAACATGGTCGCCTCTCAGTAATTGATTCATTTGGCCATGTCATGTCTTCCTTGGCCTTCTTCGACTCCTTTATATCCACACCACTTTTATATATCCTTCTTCCTTCGTCCATTCGTTCCATTTCCTATAGATTTTTTTTTCCATTTTAAAATATATTTGTTGGGTATTTTTTGTAGGTCAGAATATTTGGTCATAAAAAAGTCAAGATTGTGTAAGAAAACATTATATAAATACAAATTAAATGAATTCCAAAATAAGGGTAAAAAACCGATAAATTTTCCGTAATACATCACTGCGGAATACAATGATATATCTCAACTAAGGGTGAAAATGGAAAAAAGAACATGAAGAATTCCTTCGCCCCCACCCATCCCTCCATCCCTCCGGGAACTGCGGCTGCCAATATCCTGGCGAAGGGTTCCGATGGAAAATTTATTTATTTATACACGAACCGTTTTGCAACGTTACCTATTGTATTGAATTAGAAAATGCTCGGCCGACGGAAAGAAGCTAAAGAATTTAAAATCAAAACGCCTTATCGAATTTATGAGAATAAATAAAGAAAAACCAAAAAATCAAATATTTAATGTCGGCCACGTGAGGAGTCGGAGAAATCGATGTGCGTGCATAACACGATGTATGAATGTTAAGGAACCGAAAGAAGTATGTCGTGGAGACGGCGTGATGGTTAGTTAGTTAGCTAGTTAGTTAAATAATGAAAATAAAAAAAATGTAAAAAATCTTTTTGAAAATGTACATTTTGTTAAAATCCACTAATGTCCTTTGGCCGGTTTCGGCAGCTCGCTGTGATCTTCTGGTATGATCTGTCCACAAAATGACAACGAGCTGCCGAAACCGATCTAAGACACAAAGAGTAGTGGATTTTATTGTTATTATTATTATTATTTTATGTATACAACAGGTCGTTTCAACCCAATTACTGTATACAATTTATTTTAGCTATTATATTGATTCTCGTGACATGTGATAGGTAGCCAATCTATCGCCATTTTATTGTCACGTGAATTCTACACCAGACCAAAGACAGTGTGACAATCACACTGCCATCGCCGGGAATCGAACCCGGCACATTCGGAATGGAAGTCAGAGCTCTTACCACTCTGCCACGAAGGTCGTAACTTAATATAAATATAATACATGTAAAAAATATTTTTTCCATTTTGTTTTATTTTCAATATTTACCATGAACTATAAAATTTACAATACAATTTTTTTTATGAGAATAAGTTTTATATAAACAAACAAACCATCACCCTTTTACCGGAAGGGTAGCAGAGAGAATAAACCGCCACACTACTTTTGACACAAGCTTCCTATACATTCATAGTGCGAGTGTTTCACGCACATCGATTCTTCCGACTTCTAACATGGCCGCATTTGGTCTTGCCATGTTATACTCGGTTTTCCTCGACTCCGTAATCCATTCACATCGTTGACGTATACTTTCTTAACCTTCTTCTTATTTTTCTTCTTCCTCTTAGTTTAAGTCGTATGACCTGTTTGTGAGGGTAGGCTGTCCTGGGATGATGATGTCCAGCCATCTCTCCATATCTTCGGCGGCCTTCCTGGTAATCTCTTGCTGCTTGAGTTTTCATCTTTAACAATTTTTGCGATTCTTGTATTCTCCATGCGGTCCACGTGGTCTCTCCAAAAGCGCCTTCTGCTTCTTCCCCATCTCCCTCATTCTTTGAGGGTTTTGTCTGCGATTCGCAGGTAAAATGGGTTCGTAATGGGTAAAATCCAATATTTGTATACATTCAAAAAAACAAAGTATTATTTATTTATCCTTCCGTTCCATGTGTCCAAACTAACGCAGTGATCCTTTCTTGATAATTTCTTCCGATTAATATAACTTAGTGATATCAGCATTTGAAATTCTGTCGTTCGTCGATTTATCACATATACGTCTCAGGGATTTAATCTCTTAGTGTCGGAGAAATCAACTTGCGTGCATGCACTATGTACATAGGAAACAAGAGAAGTATGTTAGGAAAAAAACAGTTTGGCGATCCATTATTTCTGCCTACTCATTCGGAGAGGCGGCGTGATTAGTTAGCTATCAAAAAATATAGTATACACAAATGCGATGGCACAATCTTCGAATCTGAAAAAATCCAAAAACATATTTTTGGCTCGTGATAAGTTTGGCAGTTTCCCGAGAAACGGCCATTCCAATTAGACCCGATGCTCCAAATGAACGTTATAATTTCGGCTCCGTCGGAAGCATATTCCGTAAAATGAATATCTGGATACGCTTTTCACATTGAATAAAAGATTCGCCAAGTCGATAATACTCCCCGCTAGGGTTGCCACATCTGAATAAAACGATTTTAATTTCTTATATTATATTCGCCATCAATTTGCGTTGTGAATTCACATTTGAATAACTTTTTGAAAACATTGTATTATCACAACATTCTTTTGCACATTTCACAAACATGTTTCGGTAGACAAACTTCCAAATTGCAAATCATTTGTTTTACAAAGATGCGTTGAAATTTTACACATAAATAATAGAAATATAACTAACTAACTAACTAACCATCACGCCGTCTCCCAAAGGGGTAGGCAGAAAGAATGGACTGCCACACTTTTCTTTCCTGACATATATCTCTCGCTTCCTCAACATTCATACATCGTGTCATGCACGCGCGTCGATTTCTCTGACTCCTCACATGGCCGACATTCAATATTTGATTTATTAGATCGTGCCACGTTTTCCTCGGTCTTCCTCTATTTCCGGTTCCATTTAAATCAAATCAAATCAAATCAGTTTATTAACTCAATAGACATTACAAACAAGAAAATGTTTAAGGCATCTATAAAGTACAGGTAAAATATTATAAAAATACAACAAGGTACCAGGAACGCATTAGAGATGGTTCGACATTAGGAAGACAAGATACTTTCTAAAGTCAATAGAATTTGCCCCCTGAACGTACTTTCACTAACATGAACGACCTCGATCTCCGAGGAGAAAGCGTTCAGCAGACTAATTGCTCTTCCCACCGTTGTCACCAGAGGCAGATTGGTTCTGGCGGCCGGTAGGTAAAACAATCTCTCTCTTTCCATGTGCCATCTCGAGCATATGCTCGAGTTGTTGAATGTTCATATGCTCGAGATGGCACATGGAAAGAGAGAGTTTAAATCAGGAGCTGGGTGTAAATATCACGCCAGAAAACCTTGTAAACACTATGTGCCAGTCTCCAGACAAATGGAGAATGGTGGCATTGTTCATTGAGAACATTATAATAAAAAAAGGAAGATGATGAGAGGAAGAACGAAAGCTGAACAAAAGACCACTTCGCAGTTCCCGAGTAGGCCGTAAGGCAGGTATTGGGCTGTGAAAGAAGAGGAGGGGGTTTTAGCCGGTAGTCTGGCTATACCCTGACTGGGATACACCAGGAGCCCGGCACTACCCATTCAGAATGAATGGGTGTTCATAAACGGATTTCCCCCTCCACAAAAAAAAAAAAAAAGGTAAAACAATCTGTGCTGTCGCTGTCGGAGATATCTGTCGGGGACAAAAAGACCGACATCCTCCAGTACGGCCGAGTTCTCGAACGTAAACATATAATTTTTTACCATTCTTTCTTCATTCATTATTTCGGAACCAGACACTGTCAGAACATCTCACAATAGTCGGGAGAAGAAGAAAATCATGTCTAGGAAACCTTCGAGAATGTTCAATTGCAGCACACCTCCCTTGATTAGAGCTTTTATATCCGCAACAACAAAATATCGCGAGTTTTACGCCATTGCTCTAGAACAATAAACAGACATTTTCATTTGAATTAATTAATAATTTTATGATTAATTATTTTTCCATGTTGTGGCAGCCCTGGTTCTCCGCTGAAAACACCATTATTACGAGAGCTTTTAAGTGCTTTATCGGACAAGACTCAGTTAACCCAATTAGACTTATCCGATGGAAACTTCAGACGTCTGTATTAACTATTAACACCAACTCATTCATCGGGCGGAGTGCGCTTTCAGAAGGCGCGTTCTCTTCTCTTCTATAATATTAGGACTTTATTCTATTAAGCAGACACCGAAGTGCCGAACAATATCTCTTCACAAAATATTGAAAGAGCATTTCCATTTCACGGCTCTCGGGAATACGAGAGTCCTTTGATTTCTTCTATTACCCACGATTCGGAGATCGTTGCACTCTTCATCGTCAGAGTACATGAACGACCATTGGCCGGAGTGAGTGCAGACGTCTAACTGCTTTTGAAATGTGGTACTACGGACTCATGATGGGGTTCGGATTGTTTGTCCGAAACATGTCCATATAATTTTATTTTTTAATATAAGTGTTGTGTATACAAAGTGTATCGAAAAGAAAAATAGAAATAAATCATTTAGATAATAAAATTTTTGTAATAAAATTGTAATAAAATTTCTTAACGAGTTCCAAGAAACACTTTTCAATATTTCTGGACCTACCCAAATAATTCTTTATTAAAAATGTATAAAGTCACATCAATTTTCGTTAATTACCATATTCTGCTCCATTTACTAGTGTATATAAACAGCAACGAGTTGAAGTTTTGTCACATTTGATAATGCCTTAGAAGGGCAAAACGTGTCATTCCCATAAAATACCTGTATAATAAAACTTCTAGAAAACTGGCGTTTTCATTCGTATTAATTATCTATTTATAGCATCCGAAAATAGCTTTAATCTGTGACGTAAATAACACGAAATCTAAATGAAAATCGAGTAACCTAGTTTTAGAAGTGAACAACTATTTTTTGTTGAACCAGCGATAGTGAAATCGCAATCCGATGGAAACATTATTAATTTATATGGAATACTTTAATATCGTGGTCTAATCATTGCTCTTGTGCTCCTGGTAAGATGTTTGTCATATAAACAAACACAAACAAACAAACCATCACGCCGTTTCCCCGCAGGGGTATGCAGAGAGAATGGACCGCCACACTACTCTATCCTGGCAAACCTCTCTAGATTCCTCCACATTCATACAACGAGTCATATACGCACGTCGATTCCTCCGACTTCTAACATGACTAACCTTTAAAATTTAATTAATTTGGTCATGCCATGTTTTCCTCGGTCTGTCTCGACTCCGTACCCCATTTACATCATTAACGTATACTTTCTTGACCATTATTTCTCCATCCATACGTTCCATATGTCCGACCCAACGCAGCGATCCTTTCATAATTTTGTTCATAAGACCTTTAATATAATAATTATACATATGGTAAATAGATAAAAACTCGAATATCGTCAAGAAAGAGTACAAGAATATTTAGAATACAAATGAGCGAGAGAATAGAATACAATAATATTCTCTCCGAAAGTAATTCGACATGGATACGATGAGCATACCCGAGAACGTTTATGTATTATTTAGAATTTTTTCTGGTTATAGTTTTATGACAGTTGTATAGGGAACAATTTAGTGTTGTTATTTGTGAACATTTTTACATGTGTAAAAAAATACTTACATTAAAAGTTAAATCTTATTAATACTGATTACGATTTATAACACTGTTTGGTGTTGAAATTATAAAAGTAAATTATTTTTTTTACATAGTTTATATCGTTCGAATTCCACAGTGTTAACGCCTTAAGTTTATCTGAAATTATATAAGTTTTTTTTTTTAAATCTTATAAAATTTCAGCAAAAACGTGTTTTGTTATAAATAGTACGTCTTTCAATTTGTATATTTAGTTGTTTGTATCACCTGATGATGCCAACATCGGTTGGCAAAACATCTGTCGCGACAAATAATAAAAATAAAATGTGATACAATAAGAGTGTTTTAAATTTTAACAATTAATAATGTTGAAGTATCATAGTGTTTCGGCCAAAACAATGGACTATTTATATCAAATAGAGTACAGAATACAATATTTTTTATTATTTATGTGAATATCTACGCCATTAAACTTCAGTAACAAACATTTATATCCTACTAGCTGTACTGTCGAGCCGAAGAGACCAGAGCAATCAAGACCCTGTACGCGTCTAGACCGACTGGAGTAAGACCTCTAGGAAGGCCTAGACAGCGCCTAATGGACAATGTTCTGGCTGATCTGGCTAGGTTGGGCGAATCGGACTGCTGGGAGCAAAAGGCGCCAGATCGAGGAGCTTGGCGAAAAATCATCAAGGAGGCTAAAACTCTTCAAGAGTTGTATGGCCATGGGAAGTAAGTAAGTAAGTAGCTGTACCCAGCCACGCGGTGCTGTGGCTCAGTCTGGTTAAATGGAAAAATGTTCCCAAATGGTGGTTCAATGTTCCCCACCCGAGACCACCGGCCCGCACCCAAGGCCACTCACGCCATTTAACTTGCATAATAGTAAAATGTACACAATAAAAATATAATTTGATTTAATTAATCATTATTGTACCCCATTGTCACAAAAATATAAGTGGCAAAATACATTTCATAAAAGGAACGTTTTTTTTTAATCCCGAATGGCGGCAAAATCGATAATCCGACCAATAGAAGCCGCTGTCTCACCGAATTGGCATTTTCAAATTTAATTAGCTAATAAAAAAAATGCGGGAAAATCTTTTTCCGGTGTGGGAAGCCTTCCCATTTATTCTGTTAATGCTTTCTGGGTCACCTGTCGCCGGGGGAAAGAGGCGGCCCGGACGGGGGGTGCGCGTGCGCGGAACGACCCCTATCGAATTCCACAGGAAATTCCCTTAACGTCGAATCATCCGATTGCGGTGAGATAAATATTAATACCCGTTTCTCTTCATTCAATGAAAGCAACCATTTTTAAACACAGCAAATAAATCTACAAAAATCTGGAACAAGTGGATGAATTTGTTTATTTAGGAAGTATGTTTACAAAGGATGGAAGGGTGGAGAAGGATATTGAAAGAAGGGTTGGGCCAGGCAACACAGTAAATGGTGCACTTAAAGTTGTCATCGCAAGATATGTCCTGATGAATAGTATGTATGAGATATGCATGCGATGATGATGAATGTTAATAAGTCCAATGTAATGATTTTTGAAAAATAAGAAATCATGACAGTCTGCAACACATGCGTGAATGGTGAAAATTTGGAGCAAGTAGATGAGTTCGTACATTTAGGTAGTATATTTACAAGAGATGGGCGAGTGGAGAGGGATATTGAAAGAAGGGTTGGGGCAGGCAACAAAGTGAATGGTGCACTTAAAGTTGTCATCGCAAACAAAAGCCTATCCAAAAAATTTAAGATGGCAGTGCATAATGGTGTCCTTGTGCCGACCCTTATGTATGGAAGTGAAGCATGGAACTGGCAAAAGAAGTATGAAAGTAGAATAAATGCAGTAGAAATTATATCTCTAAGACGAATGTGTGGCAAATCTGTTTATGACTTGGGTTCGAGCCTGGACACGACCAGATTCCTTCTTCATAATAATGAGCTATTTTCTGCTCACATTGAAGATTGTAAAATTAATTCTAATATCATTGATTTAAATCTTTGATGTAAGTCTTTTAAAAAATAAAAATAAAATAGAGTGACAAATGCAAGTATAAGAAGTGAATGTGGTGCGAATGAAAGTGGTATGAACAAAATAAGGAAAGGGTCATTAGGATGGTTTGGATACATTATTATTATTATTTTGTTGAATCACTCTTTACATCATAACAGCATGAGTCAAATCGATGTAAAGGGTATTATAGCTATCATAGTGATTCTCGTGACATGTGATAGGTAGCTAATCTATCGCCATTTTATTGTCACGTGAATTCTACACCAGACCGAAGACAGTGTAACAATCACACTGCCCTCGCCGGGAATCGAACCCGGAACCTTCGGGGTGGCAGTCAATGCACTTACCACTCGGCCACGAAGGTCGTCACATGGCAAGAATGAGTGAAGACAGAATGGTAAATAAGGTAGATGTAAACGGCGTGAACGGAGCTAGAAATAGAGGAAGGCCGAGGAAAACGTGACACGATCAAATAAATCAAATATTGAATGTCGGTCACGTGAGGAGTCGGAAAAATGAGAAAAAAAGTATGTCAGGACAGAACAGTGTGGCGTTCCATTCTTTCTGCCTACCCCTCCGGGTAGACGGCGTGATTGTTAGTTAGTTAGTTAGTTTAACAAATTTGAATGACACAGTCCATTTATCATCTTAGTAGCGTGTTGAAAAGTATTATACTCGTATATGCAGCTGAGATATTGTATACCGAAATAATCTTTGTGTTACTCCTTCGCTTGTTTCAATCAAAGAAATTGGTTTGCAGTAAAGTGCAGCATTCTTGCTGGTTATTAGGAGACCACTTGGGCCTTTTTATGTGGTAGTTTCCGTTTGTTTTCCACATTTGTATGGGTGTTTTTTTACAGATATACAATACATATTCAAAATGAAAAAAAAACACATTAAAATAATGTTAATATCTATGATATTGACTTTATTTAATAGATAATTTGATGCCATTATTGTTTAAATATGATTTCGTGCAATCGTGAAATCCAATTTTCGACAATTGTCGTCTTTGTGGATGCGTATTATCCACTGGAGTATACGTCGTGCGAAAACGATCCATGGTCTTCCGAATAACTTGCTCGGATGGACGATTATGTCGACCGTAAAATGGACTTAGTGCACGATAAGTTTTGCGAACCGAACCGTGATTTTAAAAATAGATTTGCACATTTTGCGAGCGCTGTTCTGACTTCAGTCTATTCATAGTGAAATAGCAAAACGTACTGACTACAAATCAACTGGCAACTGTCAAATTGACAGTCTGTAGAAACAATGTTGCTAGTTTAACCGCCCTACCTTCAGGTTATTTTTAGGAGACACGTGCAAAAAAAGCAGGTTTTTATTAATTTAATTTAATTATACACATTTTTTTTTTAAATTACTAAACGTCAAACAACTCGACTGCAAACATCGCCTGCCCCTTGTAAAACTATCATACTTGTGAAGACTTGTACACAAGTGTTGTTGGCACACGCGCATATTCCTAACAGTTTGTAAATTTTAGGTACATTACTTTTTCTCAAGCGCGTACGTGATACGGGATAGCGCAGAATGGTACAGTCAAAGTGAACGCATCACGTACGTTCAAATACATAGGGTGGTCAAAAATCAAACCTCTAAAAAAACACCCTATACTTATATCGATAAATTTATTTTCATTAGAAGTTTTATTAGATTTAATAGAGGTGAAATGTTTCGCTTTTTTGCGACAAAATCATATAATAATATTTTCTCCCCGTGGTTAATAATATCGCCTGCCATCGACTCGATTTATTTACTCGACAATAAAATCGTTTCTCCCTAATTTCATGTAGTCACTGAAATATTGATGAGCATTTACGAGACAAATTGGAACATAAGCGGCGGGACCGCCATTTTGCCGGGTGTTCTGCAACAATGTGTTATCCGTTTGAAACAAAAAATACTGGTTATTTTTTTTTTTTCAAAATATTTCAAGAGAAGGGTGTTACTGAAATACCAACACGGACCAATAGTTTACAGATAATTTCATTTCATTTCATTTATTTTAATAAACATCACAAACATTACAGACATAAAATTCCAGGTCGTTTGCAATTACATTATAAGTATTTAAAAGAGAAGCATAAAAAAAATTGTTTAAGTATTAGTAAGAATCATAACATTGAAATCGCATCCCTGAGGCAACAATAATGAGGGATGGCTGCACACTTCTTCATTTCTTCACACTTATCAGGGGATTCTTTGAGAATTCCGCCATCTTGGAGACTATCCATGATGGTTATCATCGACTGCGTCAGCACAGACTAGTTTATCTCCCAGCATGCAGAAACAACTTTCCTCTGGTGATGTCGCTAATATAATCGCTTCGGAGATCGACGTCTTTCATATTCCTGAAAGTACGTTCAGAAGACAAATACTCATACTAGAAAGGAATGCTTGGAGGTGAGGGCTGATCAATGCCACGAAGAAGAAGAAATTTCAAGTTACAAACAAAAACCAAGTTAAAGGCATATATTGTGAACAGGTAAAATATAATAATTTACCTATATAAAACCAGGAACGAATGAGAAATGGTTCTACTTTAGGAATACAAGGTAATCTCTAAAGTCAAGAGCATTTGTCCTCTGAACCTAAAATATGAAAGACGTCGATCTTCAAAGCGAACATTTTCAGCAGGCTCCCCACCGGCATCACCAAAAGCAGATTGGTTCTGCATGTTGAGAGATAAAATAGTCTGTGGAAGATAACCATAAATTTGGATACCCTCCAAAATGACGGAATAATATATCAAGTGTACAAATAAGTTTCGGCCGTTTGACAAAAGTTTGCGCCAACATAAGTTATGATTAAAGTTTTCAGATGTAAAACGTCATTATCGGAAGATTGGATATCTGTCAAAACCTTCTGTGGGCGAAAATGTTGAGTTTTGAGCCGAATAAGCATCATGATTTTGATTTACTTCAACAACAACAACAACAAACCATGACGCCATTTCACGGCAGGGGTAGGCAGAGAGAATGGACCGCCACATTACACTATCCTGACATACCTCTCTAGCTTCCTCCACATTCATACAGCGAGTCATACACGCACGTCGATTCTTCCGGCTTCTGACATGAGCAACCTTTAAAATTTGATTAATTTGGTTATGCCTTATTTTCCTCGGTCTACCTCGACTCCGTACTCCATTTACATCGTTAACGTATAATTTTTTAACCATTCTTTCTTCACCCACGCGCTCCATATGTCCGAACCAACGCAGCGATCCTTTCATAATTTTGTTTATAATGCCTTATTTCGCTCTACATTCCTGTCTAATAATAATAATAATAATTAGGCTAATTTCGTGAATAGCTCACCTCAAGGGCGCTTTGACAGTGTTTTTAGTCATGAGAGCTGCATATGACACCAGCAATCACATAACCGTTGTTTTCATTTTATGCCATATTTTGAAAAGGTGGGTTTTTAGGTGAGATTTAAAATCTGTCGGATTGTTAATGCATCTGAGGCGTGCAGGAAGCATATTCCAGGCGGACGACCTGCCACTGCGAAAGCCCGATCTGCGACATTTGTCTGGGGTTGCGCTTTGGCTCAACTAATCTACCTATTGCCGAGGAGTTTGCCGATCGAAGCGTAGATTGCCGCAAGTCAGCAACACAAATTTCAGATTTATCAGAATTTGAGATTCTGTAGTATATTGTTCTACCACACATACGTCTTAGGGACCTCATCTCTACCGCATTTATTCTACCAGTTCCATGCTTCGCTTCCTATTATTACTTCTTCAATTCTAATATTACGATTGCTTTTAAGCCGCGGGCCTTTTAAAAACCCTTTAATTAATTTGTTACGCAAATCTACAGTCATAAAATATTTCACGAGCGAATAATTATCGCATGACGCGTTATTGCCGAGCGCCACCCATAGCGTACATAGTTCCGCCGAGTACTTGCCTAATAATACATATTTTATATTTAATGCCCTTAAGTATGTCGTGTACTTTACGTTCTTGTCGATACGAACATGTCTAATGGGACCTCAGCACGAGAACGGAAAATAATTTCAACCATTTTGAGACAGGCATTAAAATGTCACGGCACGCACTATGTCTGGTAGATTTATGGCCGATTTGACTACGGGTATAAATGTAATATGCTATTTTATTAAATAATATAGAACTAATTTAACAAGGTGATTGTATGCTATGCCACTGAATTTCATGACGGATCGCGTCGATAAGGTAGAAAAATGTTATTATTACGCTTAAGGGAGGGTTACCAAAGGGATTTTGGGTTAGCGACGCGATAACATACAGTTAACGACTCGTAAACGCTTAGTTAACAGTTAAAGATTTTTTTTTTATGAATTAAAACAACGTTTTTTTCGTTTTGAGTTTCTTTTTCTCGAGGTTTACATCTTCGTCATCTGTACAACGATATAAACCGTTTACATAATTTAAAACGAGTTTATATCATTCTCCCGATGATGAAGGTATTAAACCTTCGAAACATGTCAAAAATAATAAAATACAAAGTGGAAAAAATTGTGTTTTAAAACATAAAATTATAATCAGATTTTCACAGTGTGAACGACTTATTTATATTTGCTAAAAGTTAAAGATTAATATGAATAACCGATTTTTTCAATTATCCATCAACCCTTTAATTTTTTTTTAACGTTTATTAATACATTCGATAATGCCTTAGAAAGGCGAAACATGTAATTACCACAAACTAAAAATAAAACTTGTAGAAAACAAACTTTTTCATTTGTATTAGACATTAAATTTGAAGTTTTACATCATTTATTTGTCTTTTTTTTATATGCTTTGTATATACAAAACTAACTTTAAAAAAAAAAATTAATAAAAAATCAGACATGTTTCGGACAACCTGGTCCTTCCTCAGTGATATTACAAAGATATTTAAAATATTCTAAAATTGTTTACAAATATGATAAATGTTGACAGATGTTATAAAGATTTATTTTAGAACGTTTATGCTTTTGTTACAACAAATGTTATGAATCGATTGAATATTTAAAATAATAATTTTAAGTTATTTTTGGAGTTCAGGTTACAATAAAGGAAATAAATCAAATATTGGACTATTTATTTGATTATTTATAAAATTTTCTTTAATTTTAATTAAAGACAAATTGACAGAAGAATTTTACATCATTGTGCAAGAAACCGTAAATAAAAAGACGTATCATTAATACAATCGAAAACGTCTGTTTACTAGAAGTTTTATTATAGTTTATGGGACTGACATGTTTCTAAGGCATAATCAAATGCTTAGAATTTCATTTGATATTGCTTTCGAAAAGCGAAACATGTCAATACCATAACAGACAATAAAACTTCTAACAAACAGACGTTTTTATTCGTATTAATTATTAACCCTTAACGAACGTAAGTCATCTCTGACGTGACAACAGAAATCGCTGCAGTCGAATGGCACATGTGAGGTGACATGATTAATCATGTTGAATCTTATAGTCTGTGGAATCTGCGCGTAGTTACCTTGTCAGTTGAACATTTGTCATACTTTTTTATCATACTTTGATTTGTTTTTTGTCTCGTGCTATTGTTTTATTATACCTGATTTGTATATTCGTTCTTTGTCCTTTGCTATAGCCTTGTTAAACTAAATTTGTATGTCTCTCTATCTTAAATTGATGTCTTGTTTTGCCTGACGGTTCTTTACACCGAGGGGTGGTACAAGATACTTGAACTTCCAATGTTATGTTCTTGGTGTGCACATCTAACTGAGGCATCTAATATGTTTTAATATATACTTTTTATTACTTATCACTACTGTATATTAGATGCTTGTTTGTGTACCAACAATAAATAAATAAATAAATTACCAATACACAGTGCCTTTTTAAAATTAAATAATGATAGAATAACATCGAAAGAAGGGTTAGTGCTGGGAATAAAATAAATGGCGCACTCAAAGTTATTACAGCAAATAGAAATATATCCACAGAAGCAAAGATGACAGTACACAATAGTGTTCTAGTGCCAACCCTCATGTCATGGAAGTGAAGCTTGGAGCCAGCAAAATAAGGATGAAAGCAGGATAAACGCCGCAGAAATGAGATCACTAAGAAGAATGTGCGGGAAAACGCTGTATGATAGAATACCGAACGATGAAATAAGAAAGAAATGTAAGGCAGATGACTGCATCATGAATAATTAAAAATGATCCCTGAGATGGTTTGGAACGAATGGATGAGAGTAGAATGGTTAAAAAGTTGTACACAAGCAGCGTGAGTGGGAAAAGAAGCCGAGGACGACTGAGGAAAACACGGCATGACCAAATTAATAAATTACTAAAAGGCGGCCACATTCGAAGTCGGAATAATCGACGTGCCTGCATGGTACGATGTATGAATGTAGAGGAATCCCGATAGGTATGCCAGGATAGGCCATTGTGGCGACCCATCCTCTCTGCCTACCCCTCCGGGGAAATGGCGTGATGGTTCTTTAGTTAGTTAGTTTAGAGTAACATATGGCCAGCCCATCCCCACTTCAGCCCGCCCATCCTCAGAGCCACCTCAGTCACCTTGTGCCATCTAAATGAAGATTATGTGTTATACAACATGTGTACCATCTAAAAGAAGATTATGTGTTATATTATTTGTATTTTGTTATTTTATTTTATATCATTGTATTTTATATTATTTGTTTAAGATTTCTTGGATGTTGGACGATCGAAGTGTGCGCGGGAGATGCCTATTGGTAGGGATGAGGTTCGCAACCCATCACACCGCGTCTCCCGCGGGAGCGAAAAGAGAAGGATGGAGTGCCGCATTGGTTAAAGTGTGACAGTTCATTATTTCTGCTTACCCCTTCGGGGAGACGGCGTGATGGTTAGTTAGTTCAAGAAACAATAAATATGTTTTATTAAAGCCTGATTCATTTCAATTTGTCTTTGGTATGGAGTTCGGAACACTCTTGTGGGTCGCAAATGTGTCTACATTTTAGTTTTTCGTAGTTGGAGTGAATTTGCGTTCGGGATGGAAAGTCAAAAGAGAATTAAAAATTGAATTATTAGTCCATTAGGTCGAGTGCGCCATTAGAGGGGACAGTTAATAGTCGATAAACCTGACCACGACCACTCTCGGCTGACGGCATTATCTCGTTTGACTTTTAGTGTGCCGCATAAACTGACTAATTAACACCCCTCGACAAATTTTCACTCTCTCCCACGATCCGAAACGCACAAGCACCGTACTTAGTTGAGGGTAGAACGACCTAATGACCGATTCGAAAATCGAACAAATTTTTCAAAAAGTAAACACCGTTAAATCAGTTCCAAATTTAAGAATCAATTATATCTCAATAGAGACGAATATGCAAATTGGAAACAGAATATGGTTGATCAAGGTCTGTCATTGGTTGGGTCAAGCGCACGCTCTATGTATTTCAACATTCCCCATTACACCTTATTTTTTCTTATGACCACCATGTCTGACAAATCTTTGGAAGTTGTATATATGTTAATCTCCAACACCACCCTTTACATGGTAGTATATTCAATCTATCGCCATCTATGAAGATTGTATTTTAAGCATTAAGCAGAAGATCTTTTTAACGCAATGTGAAAGGCTACCGCCATTAACCGCATTGCTAGAAACCGCCTGGAGATGTCACTCCAATCTATATGCTATAATTTTGACCAGTTTTTGTTTTTTACAACATTTTGGATTGGATGGATTTCACCCATTGCGGGCTATCAATTCAAGAATCGTTCGTCTATAAGTATTTGCATACATTCAAAATGTTGTCAAATAAATTTAATACGCGATTCTAAATCTAGAATTCTAATCCGTTTAAAATTCAAATTTAATTTTTACACGTTAAGATATGTCCTGGTAAATAGTATTTTTGAGGTATGCATGTGAAATGATCTAATGATGAATGTTAATAAGTCCAAGGTAATGATTTTTGAAAAAGAAGAAGTCATGACAGACATGCGACATATGCGTAAATGGTGAAAATTTGGAGCAAGTAGATGAGTTCGTGTATTTAGGTAGTATATTTACAAGAGATGGGCGAGTGGAGAGGGTATTTCTACGTTAAAATATCCATTTAGAATAGATAACAAACTACAAAATAATCCCCGCATAAAACAACGACCAAACCACATCTCCAACAATATTTCCAATAAAGTTAAAAGGAATAACCATTAGAGCTGAACCTCTGTATGCCAGAAAATCCAAGTCCAATATATTTCGCCATAAAGTGAAGTTACATTGTAATTACATTCGTATGTAGGGTGTTTTTTTTAGAGGTTTGTTTTTTAAACATGCAACATTGTTTCTACAGACTGTCAATTTGACAGTTGACAAATGATTTGTAGTCAACATATTTTGCCATTTCATCATACATAGACTGATGTCAGAGGAGCGCTTGCGAATTGTACAAAATTATTTTGAAAATCATTGTTCGGTTCCCCAACTAATCACGTCCATTTTACGGTCGACATAATCGTCCACCCGAGCAAGTTATTCGGAAGACCATGGATCGTTTTCGCACCACGTACACTCTAGTGGATAATACGCATCCACAAAGACGGCAATTGTCGAAAATTGGACTTCACGATTGCGCTTCATATGCCCGAAATCACATTTAAACAATAATGGCATAAAATTGTCTATAAAATAAAGCCAATATCATAGACATTAACATTATTTTCATGTTTTTTTTTTATCATTTTGAATTTGTATTGTATGCCTCTAAAAAAACACCCTATATGTAGGAACATGTTTCTTTTTGCAGAAAGGATGTGAATACGGTATTTTGATTCCCCAGAGTCATATGCGGAAGTTTATGGAAATTCGAAATTCAAGTGTCTAAAAACAAGATAAATCGTGTTTAAAATTAAATATTTTTCAAAATGAAAGAATTTGCTGTGCGAAATATTTCATGCGTTTGAATTAACATCATAAATCATGTTTAATTATTCATGCTCTCTTGTGTTAAATATATTTGCTTAATATATATCGCGAAAACGCGTTGGGTTATAAATAATAAAAATATTTAATATTTAATAAATTTTTAAAAAAACATTCGTTTCCTATAAGTTACATTATAAACTTTGGAAAGAAGCTATTACTTGGTGGTATGACATATTTAAAATTAGAATTTAACACTTTTAAAACGTTGCATAAAACCACTTTATTTTGAGTCAGGAGCGCCAACCGGTTTCACTCTGGAACGAGCTTCGTCAGGGCTATACACAAAGCCCTGACGAAGCTCGTTACATAGTGAAACCGGTTGGCGCTCCTGACTCAAAATCAAGTGGTTTTATACAACGTTTTAAAAGTGTTTAATTCTAATTTTAGCTATATTATATTTTGTGGGAATGACATTAGACTCGATTGACTGGAAGCGCCACGGTGGAACATACCTTGCTGGAAGGTATGAAACCTATAAAATACTGTGAAACGCCACCTTGTATGACAACAGCAAGTCTTCTAGTAAGTATGACTCCATGGCTTCCTAGAGTGGTTACCTTACCTTACCATCAGAGATTAGCCGGCCAGTGATATAGAGAACACAACCTGTCCGATACCTAGCTATTGATACAAGTGGCAACATTTCTAATATGCAAGCAACGGTGAAAAGTTTAAAGGCTTTTTTCTTGATATTGGCTAGAAATTGGCTGGCTTTCTTAGTTTGACAATGGACAACTCTTAGGGAGTACTACAATTCTATAAAATCCCACCCCGAAGTCTATTTCAGGGGATGTTTCGAGAACTCGGCCGTGCTGGAGGGTGTTCGTTCGGCTTTTTGTCCCAGATAGATATCTCCGACAGCGCCAGCATAGATTGTTTTACCTACCGGCCGCCAGAACCAACCTGCCTCTGGTGACACCGGTGCACCGGTGGGAAGAGCAATTAATCTACTGAACGCCGTCTACTTGGAGATCGACGTCTTTCATATTAGTGAAAGTACATTCAGAAGGCAAATAGTCTTAATTCTGGAGAGTATCCTGTCTTCCTAACGTTGAACCATCTCTCATGCGTTTCTGGTAGTATACTATAAACAATATATTATTTTACCTGTTCTCAATAGATGCCTAAAAAAATTAATTAATTTTGTAATTCATGATTTAATTGTATCTCAATAGAGACGAAGATGCAAATTGGAAACTGAATATGGTTGATCAAGGTGTTTACAGGACTTATGACCTGTCATTGGTTGGGTTAAGTGCACACTTTATGTAATTACAACATTCCCCATTCCACCTTTCTTATGACCATGTCAGGCAAATTTTTGGAAGTTGTATATATGTTAAAGTACAACGGCAGAATTCACATGTCAGTTTCAATGCGCCATCTATGAAGATGTAATGTCTGTTGATGAAATAAACTGATTTGATTTGATTTGATTTCCTATGTCCTCTCCTTATAAAGGGGAAAGCTATTTTTATGAATAATAAAAATAGCGTTCATTTATCAGAACTGCAAAAAATCGTGTTACGTAAACAGAGCGCTGAATAGTTTACTTCGACTTTGAACATGTTCCTATCAACAAACTGAAGATAAATGACTCCTGGCAGTACCCAGCCCTTGGTTCAACCATTTTAACCCAAAAATACGTCGATGACACGCAAAATTTAGATTACTAGCCGAAATATAATAAGGCTTTCGTTTTTCGATTTAGAGTAATATTCTAATAGGAATTTGCCTTTCAATGGGCAATAATAACACGCGGAGCGCAGAATGATTATTATCTGTAAAGAAATGACGTAATAACGACCGGTTTCCGAATTTAATGGCTAGTTTTTGAATCGGAAAGGTCTCCAGCACTTTGAGCAAATACGGATTTTCAGATATGTAAAAATACGTGGAATAAAAGCGCAAACATTTTTAAAGGCATAATTTCAAAAGAAAATTAATCACTCGTAGATGTTATCAAAAGATTGATATGAATTTTATTTTGAAAATGGGACAAAAGATTTAGAAAATTCTATGAGTTTGGCATGTTCTATTCATGTTCTAATGCGTACTTCCAGTACTGACATATGGAGCAGAAACGCAAACCCTTACTAAGTCGATCATAAGGAAACGTGTAGCACAAAGGAAACACGAAAGACTCTCAGACCGGATGAAAAATACTGAAATACGTAGAAGGTCAGGAATAACAGGTGTCGTCGAGATTGTCAAGGTTTACTAAGTTCAAATGATCATTTACGGGACATGTTGCCAAATTGGTAGACGAAAGATAGACCAGAAGGGTGGTAGAGTGGAGACTTCGCGAGGACAGAAGAAACAGAGGGAGACCCCCCACACGATGATCCGATGACATTCGAAAAATTGATGGTGATTGGATGCAAAAGGCACAAGGCAGGAATGCGTGGAGAAGTATGACGGAGGCCTATGTCTAGCAGTGGACGACAACGGCTGTCTAAGTAAAAAATAAGTAAGTAAAAATAACAAATGTAATAAACACTGGATTAAGATTTTTGGTTAACCTCCTCGATACATTTAGGTATCCATTAAAATGATTCATTATTACATAAAAAAATATTATTGGCAAAAGAATAAATAAGTATTTTTATTGAAAATTGGAAATAAATTACCAATACTATCAAACGACATCATTTGCGATTCACTGAGAGCGTAATGTCAAAGATAGGCCGTAATGTAAATTAAGCGTAATGTAAAAGATAGACCAGAAGAGTGGTGGAGTGGAGACTTCGCGAGGACAGAAGAAACAGAGGGAGACCCCCTACACGATTGTCCGATGACATTCGAAAAATTGCTGGTGATTGTATGCGAAAGACACAAGACAGGGATATATGAAAAAATATGGGGGAGACCTATGTCCAGCAGAGGACGACATTGGTTGTTTAAGAAAGTAAGTTTAAGTATTCGTTTTCTACAAAGTAAATGATACAAGTAATTAAAGTAAGAAGTGACGTCTAAAAGTCGAAAGAAGGCAAATCTTTACTCTAAAAATGAATTCCAATCCTTGGTGAGTCTTAGCTTTCACCAAGAAACGTTTCGACATTGTCCTGTCTCCGGCCGCCACCTCCCAAATTTGCTACACCAAGGTCTGAAAGTCTGCCACAACACCATCCAACAACAACAACACTCTTCACATGACATAACATGGACCAAAAACTATGTCAATTACTCAAAAAAGTAATCAAAAGCTAAAGTGTTCGCAATGATCCATGGAAAGACATATGTGGTGTGAGTCTAAGAGATCGGATAAAAAATGAAGAAATAAGATGTAGAACCGAAGTTGTCAACATTATGGATAGTACAGCAACATTAAAGTGGCAATAGGTAGGACATACACTGAGACATGGAGCATTTCCATCGCTTATCCGAAGCTATTATGGGCGAAAAGCGCCTTTCGGCAGCATGGCTCATTCAATCCCTAGGCCCGTCCTTCGTCCATGCGGGACATCCGTTTAAGGCCACATTTTATCCACTTATATTTTCCTCTATATCCATACATGCAAATTACAAAATTACACACGGAGACAAAATAATAATAGATGGATTCCCAGATTGATCAAATAGAGGCATGGAAAAACCGAAGAGATGTCAGAAGGCCACAGAAAAGATGGGCCGACGATGTAGCTTCAATAGCGATAAACAGTGGAGGAGATAAACCAACGACAGAAAGGAGTGGAACGTTCGTAAGAAGGCTAAATCCATAAGTGAAGAGATCAAGGCTGAGAAAGGAGAAGATGACACAATTCAGTAGTTTAACCACTTCAATACCGTCAGGCCAATGGTGACCGCTACGTAGGCGCGCACCACCAATACCGTAAGGCCACTTTATATTATTTAAAAATGATTCCAGTAGGAATTCAAAAAAAAATGTGTGGCTAGCGACATCTATACACTATTTGTGCAAGGAAAATGAACCTTCTAGAGTACTTTCTACTTCTCACAGGTTTAATATACCCGTATTTTAGAATATTAATTATAGAATTCTATAATAAACTGTTCCACGAACTTCCATAGAATCATCGGGTAACGAGCTGGTACGACATGTCACAAAGTTCCACTTAAACTTTAACAATAGCCACTAAAATAATAATACTTGTAAGGCCTTGAAGATAAAAAGATCTGGTGTGAACATAACAGATGTGAATATCGATTGACATTTGGCTATTTTGGTTCATATTTACTGTCTCATTTTAAATGTTATTTCTTTAATAATTAATGTATAGTACCTCTCTTTAACGAACTTCGGATATAACGGGAAAAAAATCAGATCAAATGTTTTAAAAATTAAAAACAGGACGTTAAACTAACCTTTACATAAAGTTCAAAAGTTATACCATATATTTGAACAAAATTTCAACAATAATTGAATGGTTTGAATCATGGATAATTGTTTTAATAATCTCAACCGACAGATGGCATTATTCGAAAGGGATTAAAAATAGATAGTGTCTATTTGTAAATGCAAGCTATTTAGTAAAAACAAAATCTAATACCTTATTATGAAATTATAAATGAGCAGTTAAAAGTATTTTTTTACTAATCGGTGTCTAATGATTGAGAAACCTTAGAAACAAATGTTTTGTGCTTTTTTAAAATCAAAACAAAAAAAATTATTTTACTGAATTTGTGGTGTGGCATCATTAAAAATAATATGAACACACTTTTAATAGTTTTAACACAACTTTATTTCTTTGATAAAACCAACCAGTTTCGCTCCCACCGGAGCTTTGTCAGGGTGACAACTTCACTTCAGTATTTTTTGTAACCCTGACGAAGCTCCAACGGGAGCGAAACCGGTTGTTTTTTACAAAAAAAATAAACTGGTGTAAAAACTAATAAAAATGTGTTAATATTATTTGTATCTTATTCATTATTTGTATCTGATTCATTATAATTGGTTCTTAGTGCGCTGCACTTAGAAAACTAATTTTGTCGATCTGACTTGTTCCAGTCGATTCACTGTGCGGCATGCGGTATTACGAGTTTACGCTGTAAGCAGTAAAAACTAGACTCAAGGTAAACACTTGGCGTAATGGGCGGCTGGGCTGCTGCAGCCCGGATTTATTTAGAGAGAAGCCGTGCCAGATGCCGGCGAGCCCGCACATCCCCAGGTATTCCATACATCTTATTAATCTATAATTTACCGTTATTGAGATGCTGCGCAAATCGGAGATACGCACTATCCATTGATGTAGAATTATACGGCACATAAGTAAATCTATAATATGTAATTAAAAAAAGTTTATTCATACAATATTATAAACCAAAGACGTTAATAATTATTATAGTAAAAATGAGAACGCCTTTCTTCTAGAAGGAATGTTGGGAATGACATAGTTCGCCTTTTCACGGGATTATCAAATGTCTTGGTAAGGCGAAACATGTCATTTTCACAAACTACGAGATGATAAAAATTATCCCGTAGTTTGTGAAAATGACACGTTTCGCCTTTCCAAGACATTTGATAATCCCATGGAAAGGCGAAATATGTCATTCCCAACAACTGTAATAAAATTTCTAGAAACAGACGTTTTCATTCGTATAAATTATTTAATATGGAGTTTTACATCATTGTTAATTAAACAATAAATATCTAGAAGTTTTATTTTAGTTTATGGGAATTATATATTTCGCTTTTCTAAGACATTATCAAATGTATTTTTGATAATGCCTCACAAGGACAATAAACATATCATACTCATAAAATATAGTTAAACTTCTAGATATTTATTCTATTATAATTTATTGCAATGACATGTTTCGCCTTTCTAACGGCGAAACGTGTGATTCCCATAAATTAAAACATCTAGAAAAAAGACGTTTTCATTCGTATTCATTATTTTACATCATTGTTCAAGAAACAGGATTTCCGTAATGACGAAATTTTTAAGAATTAAAAGTTTATTTCCATTTTTGAGTTCTATTTTTTCGTTGATAATAAACTCAAAATTGTAAAAGAGTGCTTTAATACCTACTTTTAAAAATACGGAATGCTTAATCACAAAATACAAGACATGCGCACGTCCTAAAATACGAATCTAAAAGACATGCGTACGTCCCAATATACGAATCTACAAGACATGCGTACGTCCCAAAAAACGAATCTTCGCAACATGCGTACGTCCTATAATGACATATGGAATAGAAACGAGAGCTGACACCATCAGAACAAAAAGTCTCCTAAAAACCACAGAAATAAAGACTCTCCGATCCGTTGTGGGAACGATACTCCGAGACAGAATAAGAAATTCTGAAATAAGAAAAATCTGCAATGTGGAAGATGTCGTGCGATGGGAAAAACTGAGAAGATGCTACGGGAGAGATTATGTGGAAAGACCATGTTGTGAAAGAGTGAAATAGTCGCAAATAATGTACCAACAGGAAATCGACCTCCAGGAAGACCACCCAAAAGATGGCGAGACAGTTGGACATCTACAATACATCACAGGAACAGGCTCCGAGAAATAACAGGACGCAGTCCTGAATAAAGAGATTCTATAAAGCAGTAAGACCAATAATAACATATGGCGTCAAAGCAAGGGCAGACACAGTAAGGACCAAACAAGTTTTGAGGACTTCCGAGATGAAGACACTGAGGACTATAGCAGGCAAAACGCTGAGAGGTCGCGAGAGGAACACCAGAATAAGAGAGATATGTGAGTTTGAGGATTTTATAAGATGGAGCAGACAGCAAAAAATGGACTGGTACGGGCATGTTCAAAGAATGGACACCAGCAGACTGCCCTATATTGCGTTGCATAATCAGCCTCGCAGGACTCGTCCTCGTGAAAGACCTCTTAAAAGATGGAAGGACAGTTGGGAGTCTTCCTCACAGGAGGAGCAACACTCTGGAGAACAGACCACATATGTCTACAACTAGGAAGGAGGAGAAGAATAAGTAGTCCTAAATAAAGCAGTAGAAGAAGAAAAATAATGCTTAATTTTTAAGTGAATTGACCGTGATCCAACGTATGTTTAGTATTATAATTCCGATACATATAAATTGGAAGTTGAACCACCAGAAATCTCTCTATCCCTCTTCCCCGATAAAGAAAGTCATAAAATAGAATAAGACGGTTCAGGCGGATTCGTTTCAAGATCCAATTTATCCAAATTGTTCCGAAAATAGAAATCAATTTGACTGATTACAATAATAACTAGGAATGGCGGCACTGAGTGGGATCTATTGTTAATTTCCAATCTTGTTTGATTATTCCTTCTGTTTGTCGTTCTAAATTCAAATTGGGAAACAAATTGTTATGTTTAATCCGTTCCTGGTTTGGTAATGATATTATGCAAGTACGAGTATGATCAATACATGTTTACATCACAAAGTCTAATCTCTACCTCATCATCCATATGTCTCATATCTTGGTCACATCTCTATGTCCCATATTAACATCTCATATCTACGTCTAAGTTCTGTCTTTTCTTCGTGTCTCATTTATATATCCCATCTCAATGTCTCATGTCTATATATCATCTCTTTGTCTTGTCTCTATGTCTCTTATCAATTTATCATCTCTATGTCTCGTCTGTATTTCCCATCTATATGTGTCATATCTTTGTCTCATCTATATGTCAAATCTTTATGTCTCACATCTATATATCTTTCCTATTTCGCCATCTAATATCACATTACTTCGCGTTAACACACACAGTCACAAAGTTTAGAAATTTATTGCAATAAATGCATATAACTTGTATTTAAGTCTTATCGGACGCTAGCTTTTGTATCTTTTGTATGTGTTATTCTATCAATATTTAATTTTAAAAAGGCACAGTTTATGTTAATCGCTCCATGGTAATATTACTGACGTAAATAATAACGCGCAGATTCCACAGATAACAGGTTTCAACATGATTCATCATGTCACCTCACATGTGCCATACGACCGCAGCAACATTGTCACGTCAGAGGTGACTTACGTCCGTTAAGGGTTTTTATTTTATTTAAAAAGACTAATATCAAGGATTTACATCAACGATATTAGAATTTATTTTACAATCTTCAATGTGAGCAGAAAATAGCTCATTATTATGAAGAAGTTAATAAATAAACATATAAAGGTACACATATAAAACATGTACCACGGGTGGCATCTTTAATGTGACGTTTGAACTACACTTTATTAATTAATCATTACGCAATTTTGCACAGTTTTTGGCCTTTATGTTTAAGACAAATTGGCATCGAAAATCATTTTTGAATTTTTGTACACTTGGCAACTTTGTAATGTCCAGCCTTCAATTGTTAAATAAAAACTGTGCGATTACTTACATATTTTAACATCCAAACAACCTTGATCTATCACCACCCATTTACATTACATTACGCGTGGAATGTGTTTACTTTAATAAAGTGTAGAAAGAAACAAACAAACGTTGGAAGAAAAAAAAACAAATGCGAAACGGATATTTAATTACGTTCAATGGTTTCGATACACTTTTGTTTCTCGGATAAACAAAACCTATTTACAAACTACACCCCCGAAGACTTACGGATTGAAAGACAGAAGGATATTAAGAGGATTGCGAATAAATCGAGACTTTTAACAGGGCCGTACCCATATTACGTGGCACCCTCCTGAAATATCGAGACATTCCCATTATATTACGTAAACATTTATATTAGCTTAACAGAATTTACAGTAACAGTAAAATATTATTTTCAACGCAACTAAATATAACTAACTAACTAACCATCACGTCGTTTCTCCGGAGGGGTAGGCAGAGGATGGACCGCCAAATCGTTCTGTCCTGACACACCTCTCTAGATTCCTCCACATTCATGCATCGTAACATGCATGCTAGTCGATTCTTCCGACTTCAGTATTTGATTAATTTAATCATGCCATACTCTCCTTGGTCTTTTGCGACTTCTCTTCCCACTCACACAGCTTGTTTACAACATTTTAACCATTCTCCTCTAGTCCATTCGTTCTATATGTCCAATCCATCTCAGAGATCCTGCCTTAATTTTACTTATGATGCAATAATCTGTCTTACATTAATTCCTTATTTCGTCGTTCGGTATTCTATGATATATCGTTTTCCTGCACATTCCTCTGAGTGATCTCATTTCTAGGTCATTTTCGCAAGCACGATTGCTCTTTCGGTTTTACATTACAGAGTTTGAGAATAGCCTCGTAAAGCGAAACAAATTTGTCACTATTTATATATTTTAATACGTAAATAAATCGTAAAATCTAAAAAGCAATAACGCTTTCATTATATTATACATTATTTTTTTTGGTGGGCAACCCGGTTACTAAAAGCTTATGGAACCTGCGGTGTGAAGGGCCCTGACTTCATCCAAACTCATACAATCCCACGCACAGTTCAGTGACTGGACGTAATGAGCGGTAATTCTTTTACCGAAAGCCACCCAAAATAAACTCTGATTCATCCGATACACCGGGCTTTTTATAATGCAAGTAGTTGAACTTTTAATATGTTCTGACGACGTTGAAAACGATCTTATAGAGTTACTAAATTAATTGCCAGCTTCATATAAATTCACATTTCTCATTAATCCCTACACTCATCATCGGCTGTCTCTCGTATCCGAGTGAAACTGTCCTTCACGGTTGTGTTCTCATGTGGCTAAAGAGTCAAACCTGGAGCCACAAACTCTGGGGCATCTAGAGCAAGGGAAGATGTTGGCAGTGAAACGCCACTGTCTCCCGATGGTCTCTCCTTTCGTCTCCTCTTCCTCTCTGGGGCGTCATCTTTACGATGAGATTTTATGTCTTGCGTGCCTTTATGTCCATATTCGTCTGCCTCAAGCAGGCTTTTCCCAGCATTTAATTTCAGTGTTAGTACTTTGTAACAAAGAGGTAAATCGTACATAACAGTTTATAAGGGAACACAAAAATGCATCACAGTATATATTTATAAAAAGAAAGAAAATAGAGCACCAAAGTCGGAGTAAAACGAGTTCTAGCAGATGGAACATGTGGGGATTGGGGATGGAAAACACTTATATTTGGAGCAATGGGGAAAGCATATGTACATGATAGATTGTAAAGGAACACAATAAAACATCACGGAGTATATAAGATAGGAAGAACGTAGAAACCTAAATTTGGGTCAAACAAGTCCTGGTCACTAGTAGGAAACGTGTGGGGATTGGGGATGGAAAACACTTGTATTAGGAGTAAGGATGGAAATCATATGTAATAGTTTATAAGGGAATACAAAAAAGCATCACAGATTATATAAGAAAAGGAAGAACGTAGAAATCTAGATTCTGATAAAAAGAAGTCCTGGTCACTAGTAGGAAACGTGTAGGGATTGGGGATGGATACGGTTTATTTTTGGAACAAGGGGGAAAGCAAGTGTAACAGATTGTAAGGGAATACAAAAAAGCATCACAGAATACGTATATTAGAAAGGAAGAACGTAGAAACTTTAATTGAGAAAAAACATGCCCTGGTCACTAGTAGGAAACGTGTGGGGATTGCAAATGGGAAGCGTTTATATTTGGAACAAGGGGAAAGCATATGTAATAGATTGTAAGGGAATACAAAAAAGCATCACAGAATATAAAAGAAAAGGAAGAACGCAGAACACCTAAATTAGTATAAAACAAAACCTTGTCATTAAAAGGAAACATGTGGTGATTGGGGATGGAAAACACTTGTATTTGGAGCAAGGAGGAAAATCATAAAGGAACACAATAAAGCATCACAGAGTATATAAGAAAAGGAAGAACGTAGAACACCTAAATTGGGATAAAAAAGATCTAGTCAGTATGAGGAAGATGTGGCTAAATTGGGATAAAATGAGACCAAGTCAGTATAAGGAAACACGTGGAAATTTGGGATGAAAAACATTTTTCTTTGGAGCATGGGGGGAAAACATTTGTAATATATTGTAAGGGAATCCAAAAAAAGCATCACCGAGTATAAAAAAGGAAGAAAGTAGAACACCAAAATTGGGGTAAAACAAATCCTAATCAGTAAAAAGAAACATGTGGATGGAAAACACTTATTTGGAGCAACGAGGGAAATCATAGATATTGTAAAAGAAAATACAAAAAATCATCACAAGGTATATAAGAAAAGAAAGAAAGTATTATAGAACACGAACTAACTAACTAACCATCATGCCGTCTCCCCGAAGGGGTAGGCAGAAAGAATGGACTACCACACTTTTCTTTCCTGGCAAATTTCTCGCGCATCCTCAACATTCATACATTTTGTCATGCACGCGCGTCGATTTCTCTGACTCCTCACATGGCCAACAATCAATATTTAATTTATTTGATCGTGCCACGTTTTCCTCGGTCTTCCTCTATTTCTGGTTCCATTCACATTGTTTACGTTTACGTTTACGTTTTTTACCATTATTTCTTCATTCATTCTTTCCATATTTCCAAACCATCTTAATGATTCTTTCATTATTTTGTTCATAACACCATCATTCGCACCGCATTCACTTCTTATATTTTCATTCGACACTATCATACACAGAGTATCCGCACATTCGTCTAAGAGATCTCATTTCTACTGCATTTATTCTACTTTCATCCTTCTTTTGCCAGTTCCATGCTTCGCTTCCACACATAAGGGTCGGTAGAAAAACATCATTGTGCACTGCCATTCTAGGTTTTTTGGATTGGTTTTGTTTGCAGTGACAACTTTAAGTGCACCATTCACTTTGTTGCCTGCCCCAACCCTTCTTTCAATATCCCTCTCCACTCGCCCATCTCTTGTAACCATACTACCTAATTACACGAACTCAACTACTTGCTCCAAATTTTCACCATTCACGCTAATCTTGCACACTGTCGTGGTTTCTTCCTTTTCAAAAATCATTACCTTGGACTTATTAACATTCATCATCAGATCATTTCGCATGCATACCTCATACGAGTACATACAATTCACCAGGACTTGTAGTTCATGCTCGTTGTCAGCAAGTAGGACAGCGTCATCCGCATACAAGAGACAGCTTACTGACACTCCGCTCATTTTGGCACCTACATCCAACCCTTTCAGCTCTCTCATACAATTGTCCATATACAGATTAAATAACCACGGGGACATTACGCAACCTTGTTTGAAACCTTTATTGATATCAAACCAGGCTGTAAGATCTCCATTTACTCTGACACTAGCAGTGCTTTCCGTGTATAGCGACTTAATGGCCGTGATCAGTTTTGTACTTATTCCATATTATTCTCTATTAACGTAATCATATGCTTTTTGTAAGTCGACAAATGCACAGAAAAGTTTGCGATTTTTGGCCAGAAACTTCTCTGTCAATGTACGAAGTCCAAAAATTTTATCCATACATCCTCTGCCATTCATAAAGGCACCTTGCACATCCCAAACTTTGTCACTCGTCAATTTTTTTACTCTTTCTATTAAAATTCTGCCATAGACTTTACCAACGACACTCAAAAGACTAAAAGTTTGCGATTTTTGGCCAGAAACTTCTCTGTCAATGTACGAAGTCCAAAAATTTTATCCATACATCCTCTGCCATTCATAAAGGCACCTTGCACATCCCAAACTTTGTCACTCGTCAATTTTTTTACTCTTTCTATTAAAATTCTGCCATAGACTTTACCAACGACACTCAAAAGACTAATAGCTCTGTGGTTTCCACATTCCATACGCGATCCTTTTCCTTTGTACAGGGGCATAATTACTGCTCTCCTCCAGTCTAGCGGCGTATATCCCTCCTACAAGCAAAACCCAACCCTAGAACACCTAAATTGGGGTAAAACAAGTCCTGGTCCCAAAAGAAGGAAACATGTGGAGAATGGGGCTGGAAAACACTTGTATTTGGAGCAAAGAGGTAAAATGTTGTAAGAGAATATTGAAATTGCATTACCTTTCCCAGCGTCCATGTGCGGCTAGGCAGTGGCGTGGGCCCCGGCCCCCGCCCCGCCTCACCGCGCGCGCCGCATGGCCGCCAGCGCGCCGCCCGCCACCGGGGGGCCACTCATTCCGCCATCCCGCACGGGTGGACGCTACCTGCAATGGCCCCACACGTGAGCTCATCAACTCAACTCTCCATCGTTCCATTACCAAACAAAATCATTCTAAAACTGTTCAATTAAATAACTTATTTTACGCGACAGCTGTTTCAACGAATTGACGTCATCAAGTGTTACAATAATATATCAAATGTCAAATTTTCGTGATTTTTCGAATCTTATGTGTACGAGGGTTGCCTTTTAAGTTTTTACAAAAAGTGAAACTGAAACAAAAAAAGTTTGAAACAAAGTGTTTTATAAACTAACTAACTAACTAACCATCACGCCGTCTCCCCGAAAGGGTAGGCAGAAAGAATGGACTGTCACATTTTTACTAATGCGGCACTCCATCCTTCTCTTTTCGCTCCGCGGGAGACGCGGTGTGATGGGTTGCGAACCTCATCGCCACCAATACGCATCTCCCGCGCACACTTCGATCGTGCAACACCCACAAAATAAATCTAAAACAAATAATATAAAATACAATGACATAAAATAAAATAACAAAATAACAAAAAGTGTTTTATTGCTTTTCTAAATAGTTGCCTTTTAGGTCTATACATTTTTGCATACGTTCAAACCAATTCTGGAAACATTTTCTCCACTCTGAAGCTGATAATGTAGAAACATGGTTTTGAAAGTCTTCAACAGCTTCTTGAGGTGATGAAAATCGCTGTCCACGCATCTTTTGTTTGATAGTAGGGAACAAGAAAAAGTCATTAGGCGATAAATCAGGTGAATACGGGAAATGAGACATTAATTCGATGTTTTTCTCCTTCAAATATTCAGTTGTTTGACGTGCTTTATGGGAGCTGGCATTGTCGTGATGAAGAATGATGCGACGTTTTTTGCTGTTTTTCCTTAGTTCATCGAAGACCGTTGGCAAACAAATTGTTGTATACCATTCGGCATTAACAGTTCTTCGATCCTCTAAAGGAAGGGTTGCAAAGTGTCCAGTACAACCGAAGAAACAAGCGAGCATTTTCTTGAAAACCTCCGTGAACGAACAACTTTAGTGGGATTGGGTTTATCGTCAAACACCCTAACAGTATACTGTTGTTTGTTTTCAGGTTCATACGAATATATCCAAGTTTCGTGTCCTGTAACAATGTTGTATACGGATTTTGAACCTTCCTTGGTCGAATTTTTTTTAACATTTCGTGACTTCAATCAACACGAGTCTTTTTTTCGTTTCGGTCAAATTATGCGGAATCCATCTGGAACAAATCTTCCTCACACCTAAATGCTCATGCAAAATCGATTGTATTGCAGTCTGCGATATGCCAAGAGACGCCTCTATCTGTCTGTAAGTCATATGCCGATCTTCTTTAATCATGTTGCGCATAGCATCGATGTTTCTCGGAATGACAACCGATTTTGGCCGACGTTCTCGACATTCATCACTGACGGACGCACGACCACGTCAAAATTCTGCAAACCAATTGCAAACAGTCTTCTCTGATGGTGCTTTATTACCAAAAGTTCCACGAAGCGATTCTATGCATTGTTGTCGAGTAAGGCCTTTTTTAAAATCATAAAAAAATCATCCAACGAAAACCTTCATGAGTGATTTCCATTTTCGCACAAACTTGCTTCTTTTAAACGTTCACTATCAACAACCTAATCGGTCAATTACTATGTTGCCATTGGCTTCGCAATAACAAACGTCAATGTTCACAAATACAGTGATGCCATAACTCACTAACGCCATCTATTGTTCGGTTGTAAAAACATAAAAGGCAACCTATGTATTTGTTCCCCTGTCAATTTGAATAATTTCAACTTATTGAAAGTTAAGGCATTAACACTGTGGAATTCCATAGTAATCTACTTTGGGAATTAAAAAAACATTGTTTAAACCACTTTTTAATAAAATAAAATATTAAAATACACGACATGTTTCAGAGGATACCTCCATCTTCAGGTGTAAAAATATAACAAAAACTAAACAAAGAAAGACTAATAAAAAAAACGCATTTAAAATTCGATACAAAAATTCTAAATTAAAAATTAAGTTGGGCTATTTGTTATTCATTTTTAATTTTGAATTTGAGGTATCCTCTGAAACATGTGGTGTATTTAAATATTTTTTTTAAATAAAAAGTGGTTTACACAATGTTTTTTAATTCCCAAATTAGATTGAATAATTTCTTTGATATAATTTTTAAGTTCTTGCTGAAATTTAGTTAGGTACCTAAATATTTTAATTAAAATAACGGTTAGTTACTAATTATAGGAGAAAATATTAAAGGTGGAAAATATAATAATAAAACAATAATTATAATAATAAAACAGTAATTAGAAGGAACAATTACACATAGTATAAAGTCAAAAATGATGAAACATAATACATTAAAAACGTTTAACAATAACAGGAGGTAGATTACATGAATAGGAAAGGTGACAAAAGTTGAAGGTAGTATTATTAATTTTTAGCTATATTATACAGGGGAAAAGTTTTTAATGTATTATACTATATACTAATGGGGAATAAGAAGGAATTTGGTTATTTATAACATTTACTTAATATTTTTTGGCCTTTCAAATTTCTAAATTTTCTAATTTCTCTAATTTTTGAGGATTATTTGCTATATGTAATTTTTTTGTCTTTTTGGTCTCAAAATGATGGTCAAAATTCACACAATGATTGGCCATTCCCGAAAAGATGTTATGTATTAGTATGAAATTTTAAAATCATTATAATTCACAAAAACTAAGTTTTTTCAACTACTTCCACTTTTGTATTCATTTCGGTAGCTACCGGTTTCGCCAGGCTCGCTGGCATCGACAGACTGGTGGTTTTATTTAATTATTATTTAAAATGAACTTCCATCAAGAGACTTCAGTAAAATCATTCGATTATTCCAATTCACATTTACATGCAACAGAAATGACAACTAAGTTTTCTTATTTTTTATTTCTTGAACAACAACAACAAAACATCACGCCGTTTCTCCGAAAGGGTAGACAGAGAGAATACACCGCCACAATACTCTATCCTGAAACACCTCTGAAAGTGAATGCCGCATACGTGACTAAAAAAGTTGCTTAAAAGGTCGGTTTTCTGGGCAGAATAAGAAATAAATTGGACAGAGAACATGCACACCTGGTTTATTCGTATAACGCGTAAGTTGCCCCTCACTTTAATTATTGTTCCACCATTCTATATTTGATTAATAAAACCGATACTCAAAAGATGCAAATAATTCAAAATAGAGCAATAAGAATTGCACTAGACGCGCACGAATTAAGACGATGCTTGAAGATTTGAAGATGTTTTCAATAAGACAGAGGGTCACCTTAAATACACTTATTTTTGCTTACAAATTGAAAGGTGGGCTTCTACCAAAATATTTGTGTGACCAGGCTGCTTACAATTATGAAATACATGGGTACCCAACGAGAGACGAAACAAATTTTAGAATTGATAGAACATTATCAAGGGGTTCCGAAAACAGATTTTTTACAAGGGTTTGAAAGTATTTAATAGCTTGCCGCAAGTCATGAAGGACTCAGATAATGTTCATAAATTCCGAAACCAATGTATAGGGTACGTCCGGCACATTTAAAAAGTTTAAGTTATTAATCTTTTTCTTGTTGTTAAATTTCTTCATTGTGTGTTTAGTGCCAATTTGCTTTTTTTTTATTATTATAGTTTTCATTATACATTTAACAATTATGTATTTAAAAATGGCATATACTAGTTGTAAGAAATAAGTATTTTTTTATAACTATATAGAGAAGTATAAAAAAAAATTAACTAGTTGGAGGCATATAGAATGGAGAAGTCTCTTCTCAGTTGGAGGTGTTTGAGATGAGGATATACCGCAGAATGCTCAGTAATGCAGACGTACTGCAGATGTCCAGAGCCAATAGAGAGTTGTTGTCGAGTATGAAATGAAAGTTAGAAAGGTCTCATATTTGGGTCATGTGCTAAGGGAAAAAATACCACCTCCTTCGACTGATACTAATGGATAAAGAAGAGGGACGTCGGAGAGTTGGTAGAAGGCAGTTGTCCTGGCTGCGGAACATAAAAGATTGGACAGGAATGACCAGAGTCCAGAACCTGTTCCAAGTGGTGCAGGACAGAGATGCCTTTGCTGCAGTGATGGCCAACGTTGGGGGGACCTGACACGGTACCGGAAGAAGAAGAATATGTTTATGTAAAGACTGTCAAAAAAAAAATTTAAAAAAAAAATTTAAAAAAAAAATTAAGCTTAAAGAACACAAAATCACCCCTCCAAGTATACCATATAAGCGCAGTAAAAAAATCTTCGACCGCAACTAAGATCTATTCCAGCTGTAATAATACCCAACAAAGTTTCGAACAACTTCCACTAAAAACGGAAACTTGAGGCAACATTTATTGCTTTATGTTTCATAGAAAAACGTGGATATTATATAGCACAATATATAATACATGGATGTGAACAAGAAGAATCCAGTGTCAGATTAGGCATTTAGCAGAAGTAGCGAGGGCTACGAACCCCGGTTTCTGGGGGACTGCAGCAATGGATTCTAATGTATGGAAGTGTAGCATGGAATTTATTGTCTATTGAATAATGTTGTAAAAATCCATTTTAAATAATTATTACGAATGAAAACGTCTGGTATCTAGAAGTTTTATAATATCTGAAGACCACAGGGGAAAAACAAGGAATGTCAGTAGAAGGTTAATTTGAATAAATTGAGAATAAAGCTAATCAAAGTTTATATATTTCTTAGCAATTAGCAATCGATTATCTGGC
Organism: Lepidostoma basale; assembly: GCA_022606425.2. Classification (NCBI taxonomy): domain Eukaryota; kingdom Metazoa; phylum Arthropoda; class Insecta; order Trichoptera; family Lepidostomatidae; genus Lepidostoma; species Lepidostoma basale. Next base: position 1,187,828 of record JAHDVF020001077.1, on the reverse strand, counting down.
CATAGTCGATGACACACATGATTTTTGAATATGAAAATTTTACTGTGGATAGATACGTACAAATGCCGCTAGATGGCATTATTACATTTATTTTGAATTTTAACTGACATTCCTTGTTTTTCCCCTGTAGTCTTCATATTATGTGAATTACATGTTTCGCCTGTCAAGGTATTATCAAAACACCAAAAAGAAACATTGTTCAATGAATCCGTAACTCAAAATTATGGCGAATATATAAGAAATATAATAAAACTTCTAAAAAACAGACGTTTTCATTCGTATTAGTGATAAAGCATGGAGCTTGCAAAATAAGGGTGAAAATAAAATAAATGAGATCTCTTAGACGAATGTATTATATGTAAATCTACTTATCATCGAGTGCTCAATACAGATTATAAGTGAATTCAAAATCACGAAATTTTGACATTTGATATATTATTGTAACATCAGATGATGTCAACATATGTTGATGAAACAGCTGTTGCGTAAAATAAAATACAATTGTGATACAAAAACAAAGTTATTTTATTTAACAGTTTTGAAATGTTAAGGTATCATAGTGTTTCGGCTAAAACAATGGACTATTTAAATAAATTTTGTATATATTTTTTATTCATTAGCTAAAATCAAATTGAATTTAGTAAATAGTTTCAAAAAATCTTTTATATACAAAAAAAATGTAGGACCTCTTGGCATCATTTGCTACAGCCCTGCGTTTACTTAATCCGGCACTGGATGTATCATATAACACAAAATATAATCTTTCACCATAAATATGCCATTACTCATAAAGAAAACATCCCCTTTCATCTAACAAGTTGTGATTTTCTTTCTACAACATCTTCAGATGCTCGGTAAAGTCAGATATTGTACTATTCCGATTACGCGTTCAGTACTGCCACAGGAAACATAAGCATAATAATCCACTTCCCCTCGTGAACTGGAGTCGGGAGGGGCGAGATATTGGATAAAGTACTGCGAGAACTGTTACGTCCCATTTCTTTGTGGGTGGAGAAATAAAAGAAAATCTCCAACAAATGTTTATCCATATAAAAGTATAATAAGATCTCTTAGATCAGAGTTTCTCAAACTTTTTCTGCAATGGAACACTTCGCAAAATCTAAAATTCAAATCAAATCAAATCAAATTTAATTGTATCTCAAAAGAGACGAAGACGCAAACTGAATATGGATGATCAAGGTGTTTACAGGACTTATGACCTGTCATTGGTTGGGTTAAGCGCACGCTTTATGTAATTACAACATTCCCCATTCTACATTTGTTATGATCATGCATGACAAATTTTTGGAAGATGTATATATACTTCAAAATCCATACTTATCTTCACGTGTCAGTTTCAATTATCCATCTATGTAGATTTGGTTGCACTTGTGAATACATTCAAGATTAACTTATACAACCGACCCACTAACGCCATCTATGGAGAATGATTTTCAGCATTTAGCAAACTACCTTATTAACACAATGCGAAGGCTGTAGCCCATAAACGCATTGTTTTAGAAGTCGCCAGGAGTATTATTCCATTCTAATTGCCAAATAGTTGACCAGAATAATTACAAATATTTTTGTGAATGTATACTTATCCTTGTATACAAAAAACAAATCAAATCAGTTTATTTCATCAACAGACATTACAAAATTTATTTTTAGGGCATCTATTGAGAACAGGTAAAATAATATATTATGTATAGTATACTACCAGAAACGCATGAGAGATGGTTCAACATTAGGAAGACAGGATACTCTCCAGAATTAAGAGTATTTGCCTTCTGAACGTACTTTCACTGATATGAAAGACGACCATCTCCGAGGATTGTAACCTTATGTAATAAAGTGAAGCACGGAGCTGGCAAAAAAAGGATGAAAGTAGAATAAATGCCGTAGAAATAAGACTAACTAACCATCACGTCGTCTCCCCGAAGGGATAGGCAGAAAGAATGGACTGCCACACTTTTCTTTCCTGACATATTTCTTAACATTCACACATCGTGTCATCCACGCGCGTCGATTTCACACTCCTCACATGGCCGACATTCAATATTTGATTTATTTGATCGTGCCAAGTTTTCCTCGGTCTTCCTCTATTTCTGGTTCCATTTACATCGTTAACATATACATGTTTTACCATTCTTTCTTCTTTCATTCTTTCCATGTATCCAAACAATCTTAATGATCCTTTCATTATTTTGGTCATAACACCATCATTCACATCAAGGATGGAAGTAGAAATGCCGTAGAAATAAGATCACAAAAGAAAACAAAAGGAGAACAATTTAGTGTTGTTAATTGTGATTTTTTTTAACATGTGTAATAAAAATATTTAAAAATTGTTAAATTAATGTAACTTTGTTTTCTGTATCACAATTGTATTTTATTTTACGCGACAGTTGTTTAATTAACATTATGTTGACATCATCAGGATATGTTTCTAACACCTTGAATTGTAACACCTGATGTTGTCAACATAGGTTGATGAAACAGCTGTCGCGTAAAATAAAATACAATTGTGATACAAAAAACAAAGTTATATTAATTTAACAGTTTTAAAATGTTAAGGTATCATATATAATATCATCATTCTGCGAGTGACCCAAAGAGCCATGGAAAGAGCCGTGTTAGGAATAAGCTTAAGAGACATAGTCAGAAACGATACGGTGAGAGAAAGAACAAGGGTCACTGACATCATCCACCTGGTGGCGACTCTAAAATGGCAATAGATAATAACTTAGCCAGAACCTCAGATGAAAAGTGGACAAGAAGACTGCTGACTTGGAAACCGTGGACGGCAAAGAGTGCAGGGCGACCGCAACTACGGTGGAAAGATGACCTGAACAGACACGTCGGAATAACCTGGATGCAGTCGAGGAGGAGGCCTTTGTCCAGGAATGGAAAGGGAATAGGCTGAAGAAGAAGAAGAATAAGAAGGTATCATAGTGTTTCGGCCAAAACAATGGACTATTTAAAAAAGATTTACATTATAATATGTATAAAAATTAATAATAATTACGATTGTACGAGTATAGTGAACCAAGTTGAGAAAATCATTACTTACGTGAATATTCCACGGATTGCAACCAATTTATGATACATTATCAATTCCATAATTAACACGAATGAAAACATCTGATTTCTAAAAGTTTTATTATAAATTACGCGAAAGACGTGTTTCGCCTTTCTAAGACATTATCAAATATCACATGTACTAATACTTCAGAAAGGCGAAACAAGTCATTCCCATAAACTAAAATAAATCTTCTAGAAAACGGGCGTTTTCATTCGTATATGTATTAATTATTTAATAAAGTGTTATGGCGCCCTCAAAGTCATCACAGGAAATAGAAATATATCCACTAAAACAAAGTTGGCAGTAAATAATGGAATTTTAGTGCCAATCCATATGTATGGAGTGAAGCTGGAGCTGGCATAAAAGGATGAGAGCAAGGTCTATGCCGTATAAATGAGAAACTGAGAAAAATACGCGGGAAAACGATATACGAGTATGATAGAATACCGAACGACGAAATAATAAAAACATGTAAGAAGGATGATTTCATTAGAAATACAATTTTTAAAAGGATCCCAGAGATGTTTTGGACCTGTGGAACCATTGTACGAGAGAAAAATGTTGTATACAAGCTACATAAGTGGAAAGAGAAGCTGTGGAAGACTAAGGAAACCATGGCATGACCAAATTAATCAAATAATTAAAGGCGGCCACATTCGAAATCGGAAAAATTGACAGGCGTGCATGTTACCATGTATGAATGTAAAGAAATCTATAGAGGTATGTCAGGACAGAGCAATCTGGGGTTCCATATTCTCTGCTTACTCCTCCGGGGAAACTGCGTGATGGTTAGTTAATTAATACGAATGAAAACGTCAGTTTTCAAGAGGTTTTATTATATTTTATGGGAATGACATGTATATAAACTGCAACGAGTTGAAGTTTCATCACATTTGATAATGCCTTAGAAGGGCGAAACATGTATTTTCCTTAAAATATAATAGAACTTCTAGAAAACTGACGTTTTCATTCGTATTAATTATTTAATATGGAGTTTTACATCATTGTTCAAGAAACAATAAATAAGTTAGTTAGTTGGTTAACTTTTTAAATTTCAATTAAAATTCGCATAAACTTTTTTAAACAAAACAAAAATAACAGACTAACCTTCACGCCGTCTTATAGGAAGGGTAGGCAGTTAGAATGGACCGCCATATTGTTCTTGACATACTCCTCTCGATTCCCATACATTCATACATCAAGTCATGTACGCACGTTGATTTCTTCGACGCTTTACGTGACCGACATTTAAAATTTGATTTATTTGATCGTGCCACGTTTTCCACGTTCTTCCTCTATTTCTAGCTCCGTTTTGTTCATAACACAATTCATCGGTCAGGCAAAAACAAGCTACCCCATCTCTTTCATGGGCAAGGTGTGGCAAAGAAGGTCCTTCGCCTGTACCTAGATACTTGGCGTCATATACATCAACGTATGAGGGTAATTCGTAAAGTAAGGTTCCCTATGCTGTCAATAAATAAAGCAGCGCGCTGGGAGAAATCTGGCAACACTGGTTGACTCATCGACTCCTCCACTCTCTATCCCTGCCACTCTCGCCACGCTACACCCCTCAGTGTCGGCCTGGCAGCCATCGAAGATGGAGCTTCCTATCGCTGTTTCCGCCAGATGCGAAGCTGAGAGTATAATACTTGAGGATCGGAGGATTACCATTAATGAACTTGCTCTTCGTATTCCTGGGACTTCCAACACCACAATTCACAAAATTTTAGCTGAAAAATTAGGCTATCGAAAGGTGTGTGCGCGGTGGGTACCACGAATGCTCACAGAAAACCACAAGCAGAAACGTGTTGAGCGCTCGATCTCACGTCTCAAATCAAACTCAAGAACTGCTGACAGATTTTGGCTGGACTGTTTTGCCCCACCCACCCTACAGTCCGGACCTAGCCCCTAGTGATTACCACTTACATCCAAAATTAAATAAACAATTGGGTGGAATGCTCTTCCATACTGATGATGAAGTCAAGGAAGAGGTTATTCGATTTCTCAGAGGAATGGCGGCAGAATTTTATGACTTGGGGATACAAAAGTTGGAGCATCGTCTGCAAAAGTGTTTAGACAAAAACGGCGATTATGTAGAAAAATAGAGTAAGTTTTAAGCTTTAAAATGATGTATAATGCTAAGTAAAACAATAAAGCTGTATATTTTGAAAAAATATGGGAACCTTATTTTACGAATGACCCTAGTAGATTGATCCTCACTCATTTTTTCAATATGAACAAGATCTTTGAATGTGGAACATTGGTGTTCCGCCCATCGTAGTTTGGAAAACTTTGTCATAGACAAAGAATCACGCCTTGTACAGTAAAATGTCTTTTCAGAACAGAAGCAAAACAATTTCTTTTTATATAAAAAACAAAGTCTGAGATAATGCCTTGTTTTGAGATAACCTTGATTTTCAGCTTATTAAAAACTATATGTCTATCCAAAAAAGCTAATATGACAGTACACAATGGTGTTCTTCTACCAATCCTTACATATAGAAGTGAAGCGTGATGCTTGTAAAATAAGGACGAGAGTGGAAGAGATGTAGTAGGAATGAGATATCTTAGAAGAATGTGTATAAATCTGTATATGATGGTGTCAAATGCAAATATAATCTAAGAAGTGAATGCAGTGCGAACGAAAGTGTTTGAAAACAAAATAATGAAAGTGACATTAAGATGGTTTGGACAATTAGAAAAAATTAATGAAGAAATATTGATAAAGAAATGATATGTTAACAATGTAAATAGAACAAGAAATAGAGGAAGACCTAGGGAAAGGTGGCATGATCAAATGGATCAAATATTTAAAACCGGTTATTTGAGGAGTTGGAGAAATCGACGTGCATACAAGACATGATGTATGAATGTTGAGGGGTTGAGTGAAGTATTTCAAGAAAGAACAGCGTGGCGGCTTATTGGTTTGCCAACCCCTTCGGAAAGATGGCGTGATGGTTCAGAATAATGCTCCAGAAAATAACAGATATTTAGCATATTTCATATTGATGAAAACGCATGTTTTATAGAAATTTTGATTTTATGGGAGTGACATTATAATTCTCTAGCAAGGTGAAAAACGTTACTCCGTTACGCGTATTTATCATTACTAAATTATGCATATATATCATTGCATAGCCTAGATCAGGGTTTCTCAACCTTTAAAGTGTCACGACCTACTAAAAAGTCACTAAAAAAACTTTGCGACTCCCTACATTTTCTTTAAATTTTACAGTAAAGACTGTGATGCTTTTAACATAGGCAAAACAGAATGAACATTCAATACACTTGTCTATGAACATAAACTTGCTTTCACCAAACATACTGTTTTTTCTGAGTTGGCCAACCATTGTATCGAGTCTGACCATGTTTTGACTTAAACTTAATATGATTTGTATGAAATACTATGTCGAGTATTTCACACCCTACATTGGAGTGGTAAGGGTTTTAACCTGTATTGAAAAACTTCATCGATATTTATCGTTTCTTGAACAATGAAGTAAAACTCCATATTAAATAATCAATACGAATGAAAACATTTGTTATCTAGAAGTTTTATTATATTTATGTGAATGACATGTTTTGCCTATCTAAGACATCATAAAATATAGTGAATATCAAACGCGCTGCTATTTATATATACACGAGTAGAACGTTTTTGATTTATATAACGTCTTTTATTAATAAAAAAATTATCCATAAATTTAACTAGTTCCAGGTAATACTTCCCTGCATTATGGGGTTTACCCCAAGGTATATAGAATAAATATGGTAAGATATTCCGCGTTTTATTTTTGACATCTACTGCGCAGCTACGTCACGTGGAGACCCAAGCATTAGGTTGTGTAGTATGAGTTGAGTATATATTTATACATTGGGTATGGAATTTTTCTTTGTTTATTTATTACGTCTAATTAAAAGAAGTTTTTGTAATTGTATTAAATAAATTATGACAAATCGTTTTCTTTATTTAAGTTATTGTTTTTTTTATTTTTCTTTTTTTAGAGTTAGCATCTTCAATGAGCTTTAAGTTCATTGTTCTTATTTTGAAAAACATTTTACATCGATAAAAAAGATTTTTAACTGGATATGGCAAATCAACTCCATTTGATTTAGCTTGTTTATAGTTATTTAGGTTTGTTTATAGTTTCGTTTCGATTTCGGGTTCACCACATGACGTCACTTGACAGCAAATTATTAGAAAGGGATAGCATGCTACGTGCGCAATATCTTACCATATTATTCTATATACCTTGGGTTTACCCCTTAATTGTTTTCAACAATATATTGGGCCACGTCAATAACCTCAATTACCGTATTCAGAACTCTTGTATATAAACAGCAGCGCGTTTGATTTTCGCTACATTTGATAATGTCTAAGACAGATGGACGGGAACAGACCAAGGAAGTGTACGAACGAGGCTGACGGAAAGGGCGCCGCTGCGCCCTATAACAGCCTCGGGTATGTGATGGGAAACCTTCTGTGTTCCTCTTTTTTAAATTAAATAAATGCATTAGACCGGCGAAACATGTCATTCGCATAACATGTAATAAAACGTCTAAAAAAAAAAAGGTTTTCATTCGTATTAATTACTTCATCGATATATTATTACGTTTGTAGAATATTACGCCATTTCTCAAACAGCAGTGAACCTATCAAAGCAGTCAGTGTTTCATTCGTCATTGCTTGCTTGGCCAGATGGTATTGAGTAATTGTGAATCAGAGAATATGACAGGAGGCAAGTTCACGGTATAAAGGGTAGGCGATTGTCGTATGTAACATTCGGCAGTGTTTTCAGTTCGCTGGCGATGGAGAAACTGATCTATATAAATAAAATACAATGTTCGTATCTATGATACCAATATACTCGACAAATATTGAACAGATTGCGACGAAATTTTCACTGTTATTCAATATTATTTCGGGGAAGGTTTAAAAATGAATTTGATAATAACCGAGTTAAAATGCACTTTTTAAATGCATATGAATGAATTCTTAGTTTGACCGGCAAATAGCTCTCTTATCGCTAAACGCGTTACAATCTATATTGGTTTGAACTGTTTTTTGTTGTGAGTGTTTAATTGTGTGTAATGTAAGTCACCAAGAGATGACGCTCGAATCGGTTTAAATGACAGCAGTCAATCGTCCCTAGATCGTCAAGACATTACTGCACGTGTATTCAAGCAAAAAATTATATTAAATAGTCCATTGTTTTGGCCGAAATAAAGATAAATTATTAAATTTAAAAAATAATAATACACTACCTTCAACATTTGTCACCTTTCCTATTAATGTAATCTACTTCTTAATTTATTATGTTTCATCGTTTTAGACTCTATACTATGTGTAATTATTCCTTCGAATTACTGTTTTATTATTATTATATTTTACACCTTAAATATTTTCACCTATAAATAGTAACTAACCGTTCTTTTAATTAAAATATTTAGGTACCTTACTCAATTTCAGCAAGAACTTCAAAATTATATAAAAGAAATTATTCAAATTGACATATGAACAAATACACATAAAGATTCGAAATATCACGAAAATTTGACATTTGGTATATTATTGTAACATCTGATGATGTCAACATAGGTTGATGAAACAGCTGTCGCGTAAAATAAAATACAATTGTAATACAAAAAACAAGGTTATTTTAATTTAAAAAATTATATTCATTAAACGTCATGTATTTAAAGAAACACGTTGTTGGATGGAATAATTTAAATGATATCAAACTTTAATTGTATTTGTTTAATTCATATATCCATGCATATACTCGAATATACCAAAAGCGAAACGTTGTCGGGTCCACTAGTCCATCATAAAAAGTGGACCGGATACACCTCACATAAAATTCTTTGAAAGAGGATTCCTTTTTTGAAATTAAAACCAATCTTGAACGTGTGCCTCTGTGACTTGTTCAACTTTCTATGAATAAATTGATCAACTCACAGATAGAACAAAAGAACAGTTCAATGGTAAGCTAGTAGCTCGTATTATATACATATCATTGGGATTGTCATGTAAAAAGGGTGAAAATAAAATAAATGCGGTGAAAATCAGATCTGGCAAAAGAAGATCAAAGTAGAATAAATGCAGTAGAAATGAGATCTCTAAGACGAAAGTGTGGTAAATCTGTATATGATAGTGTCAAAAAAAGTACATATAAGAAGTGTGGTGCGAATGAAAGTGTTAAGAATAAAAAAATGGAAGGGTCGTTACGATGGTTTGGACACATGGAAAGAATGAATGAAGACAGAATGGTGAAGAAGGTATATGTAAATGTAAATAGATGAAGGCCGAGAAAAACATGGCACGACCAAATCAATCAAATATTGAATGTCGGTCACGTGTATGTATGCATGTAGAGGAATCGAGAGAAGTATGTCATGACAGAACAGTGGGGCGGTCCATTCTTTCTGCCTACCCCTCCGGGGAGACGGCGTGATGGTTAGTTAGTTAGTTAGGAAATCAGATCTTTTAGATGAATGTGTGGTGAATCTGTATATGAAAGTGTGCCAAATGCAAATATAACAAATGAATGCAGTACAAATGAAGGCTTTGTGAAAAAAAATAATAAATGGTTCGTTAAGATAGTTTGGACACATTAAAAAAATGAACGGTGAAGGAATGATTAAGAAAATATACGCTAACGATATGATGATGGAACAAGAATAAGACCTAGGAAAACGTGGCACTATCAAATTAATCAAATGTAATATTATGGGCTTCAGTCACTCGAGACGACATTTAAAAGAATATCAAGAGGTGGATAACGGTTACAAACAGATGTTGTTATGGACTCCAAAAACAGTTATGATACAAATTGATTTTAAAAAAAACACCAAATTTCTAATGTATAAATCATTGATTAAGACAGTTCTGACATACACCTCCGAAACCTGGGTCATGACGAACATTAAGAGAAGGGACCTCAGAGCAGTCTATGGCCATGTGAGAGATAGAATGAAACAGATATTGAGTTAGAGGAAATAAGAAAAATAAACCGGAGACGACAGATAGCTGATCATTCTCCGCCAAAACAATGCGAGCTCTTACAAATTGGCACAAAAAAGTGATTATATGAGTACAAAAATAGTGTACATATAATCCTGATTTGTCTGCAAATGATTTATTACATAAATAGATCATTAGGGGCCAAATCACACATGAAGAACTAACTAAAGAGGAATAGTACGGTCATGGCAGCAAAAGTCAATTTGGCTCTGGCAGCAAAAGTCAATGGTGAAAAGAGTTCGTCAGTTCGCTAAACATATTAGTGAAAATACGTTCAGAAGATTAGTATTCTAGACTTTAGAGAAAAAAGGATAGAGGCGTTTGAAATGTGGACCTACCGACGAATTGCCCATGTTTCATGGGGGGACCACGCTACAAATGAGGAGGTTCTCAGCAGAGTTTAAGAGAATAGGCACATGTTGAACACCATAGCGGAAAGGCGCGTGAGATTAATTGGTCATGTGTTGCGACACGAATGGTTCCTGCATGATGTTTTGGAGGGAATGGTCGAGGGATCGATTGACCTCGCCAAGAGTACCTAGACCAGATTTGGGCTGCACCTCTTACGCGGAGTTGAAGAGAGTTGCCGAGAATACTTCTCCAATAGTTTTTAACATTAAGCGATCGCTTAACCCAACCAATGACAGGTCATAAGTCCTGTAAACGCCTCGACCACCATATTCTGTTTAAAAAAAAATGACATCTTCGTCTCTATTGAAATACCATCAATCCTTAAAAATGATTAACCCGCAATGGGTAAAATCCAGTGTTTGTCTACAAATATTGGTAACATTCATGAAAAATCCATATTGATCGTACAACCTCTTGGTAAGAATCCATGATGCACTATGCCCTTGTAATCAAAGAAAGTCAATTTGTCGTATCTTTATTATCAAACCTCGCACGAGTGGCGAAAGGGGCTGTGTGTGTATGAAGTATACACGTAGGTGCCTGCAGCAGTTAATAGAGCCTATCAGCTGATAAAAATAGATATTTGATAGTGGTTATAAGCCGGGTGGTGTACTCGATCTATTCGCAGGTTATCACGGCCCGCCAACGCTTATCGGTTACGCTTGGACCACGCTCCACACCGACCTGACTCCGATTGAACTGCATTACAAAATGTGCTTGATATGTATTAAAACGTAGCTTCAGATGTGAAAACATCATTATTGTTTTGAAAATAAATCTTCACGATGATTGATTGAATTCCAAAGATTTAACATGAAAATCTCAATATACAAGACTAAGAGCATGGTTACATCAAGGCAACCGGTACGATGCAAGCTTGCAGATAATAAAATAATAGAACAAGTGATGCATTTCAAGTACTTAGGTGTTGATGTATCAAGCAGCAGTGACCTCTACGGAGAAGTAAGTGAACTAACAAACAGGGCCACCGTTGTGGCTAGCTGTTTGACGAATGCTGTTTGGAAAAATAAAAATATGCTAAAGGAGAGCAAAATTCGAATCAACAAGACATGCGTATGTCCTATAATGAAATATGGAATAGAAACGAGAGCTGACACCATCAGAACAAAATGTCTACTTAGAACCACAGAAATGAAGACTCTCCGATCCGTTGCGGGAACGACACTCCGATACAGAATAATAGATTCTGAAATAAGAAAGATCTGCAATGTAGAAGATGTCGTGAGATGGGGAAGACTGAGAAGACGCTACTGGAGAGATCATGTGGAAAGAGCATGTTCTGAAAGAGTGATAAATATAGCCGCAAATAAAGCACCAACGGGAAATCGACCTGCAGGAAGATCACCTAAAATATGGCGAGACAGTTGGACATCTGCATTCCAGGAACAGGCTCCGAGAAATAACAGGTCACAGTCCTGAATAAAGCAGAAGAAGAAGTATTGTCGTTACTTTTTATCAAACCTTATGTGTTATATTATATTATATTGGGAAAAAAAATACAGTAGTGTAGCATTCATGTTATAAATTCATTTAATATAAACGTATACTAGAGTTACTTGATGAACCATACAAAAATTAACAAAGACATAGAAAGAGCCTTAGAGACGAAACGAAACGGTGAGAAAAAAACAAAGGTCATTAACATCATCCACCGTGTAGCACTTTAAAATGGTAGTGAATAGATCACGTAACCTAGAGCTAGGGCGAAAAGTGAACAAGAAAACTACTTGGAGACGTGAGCAGCAAAGAGAAGTTTAAGGCGATCGCAACAACATTAGAAGAATAACCTGAACCGACACGTCGCAACGTCTTGGACATACTGCATTCAGGTGTTACCGACGCGTTGGTAATACCTGAATGCAGTATGTCCAAGACACAGTGGCAAAGAAGCGGATGGAGGAATCCATTATCCTGGAGTAGACGGGAATACGCTAAAGAAGAAGACCAGTGTAACGGAAAAAGTGTTTAATTTAAACTTTGATACAGTTTGTGTATAGCCCTGAGGAAGATCGCTACAGAGTGAAACCGGTTGGCGCTACTTACTCAAATAAAGTTGTTTATACTGATTGAAAGTGTTTAATTTTATCGTTAAATTTGTTTGTAAAATGCGTCATTTAATTTTTATTATTATTTTTTTTTTTGTTGAATCGCTCTTTACACCATGACAGCATGAGCCAAATCGATGTAAAGGGTATTATAGCTATCATAGTGATTCTCGTGACATGTAATAGATAGCTGCTCTATCGCCATTTTATTGTTACGTGGATTCTACACCAGACTAATGACAATGTGACAATCATACTGCCCTCGAACCTTCGGGGTGGCAGTCAATGCACTTACCACTCAGAACATGGCCCAAGTAGGACACCTTACGGACTTTGATGTTGGTCAGCAACTATCTGTCAACTCTGGCTCTATGGAGAACGTTTGTGTTGCTGACCATGTCAGTCCAGGAGATGCGTAACATCCTTCGGTGTATCCACATCTCAAAGGCCTCTAATCGGTTCATAATATTGACTTTTACCACTTATATCCTTAACGTATTTTTTTATAAATATTTTTTTTATCGTCCAGAATTTTATTAAGATACACAGGAAGTTAGAGTGGTGTATCAAAATAGATTAATGTGGCGATCCATTCCCTCTGCCTATCATTTCGGGAAAACGGTGTGATAGTTTGTTGTTTTTGTTGTAGTTGAATCTGAAACTATGTTTCAACTGACGAAATACGAGTGGTTAGACAAGTTTATTATATGCTCTGTACATATTCATAAGCGTACGTGTACACGTTTATTTCAAAGTGTTATTAAAGTCTTCATAATCAGTGTTATGTCTTCCTTTAAGACCAGCGGGGAGATGTTTCGCCAATTAGTCGTCTTCCGCACAATTGCTCCCCAGCGACCGCACTACGTTGAGGGGGAACGTGGCAGATTGCCGAGGGGGGGGGGGGTGAAACGGGAGGCCAAGCAACCCTTATTACGATTAAGCCTCGTTGCATAACAAGCACAATTAATTATTTTATAATACAGTGCAGATATTTACATAATACGTATTATGGTTAAATTAACCTTCTGAATAATACGTATAAAAGTAATGGGAATAATAATTAACACGAAATAAAACAACATTTTGAATGTATACAAATTCTTGTAGACAAATACTGGATTTTACCCATTGCGGATAAATTATTTTTTCCAATCTTATTAGTTACTAATTAGTTACTCCAATCTTAATAGTGTAGAGTGAATTAAAATATGTAAAGATAGGCGCGGGATTCTAGCATAATTTACATCTTCGTCTCTATTGAGATACAATTAATCCTTATAAAAAACGAAATAAACGTCTGTTTTCTAGAAGTTTTATTATAATTTATGGGAATGACATGTTACGCCTTTCTGAGGCATTATCAAAGTCCTTAGGAAGGCGAAACATGTCATTCCTTATATTATAATAAAATTTCTATAAAACTGAAGTTTTCATTCGTATTAATTTTTAATGTGGAGTTTTACAGCATTGTTCAAGAAACAATATACTGTAAATGTTATGAATAAAATAATGTAAGGGTCATTAAAATGGTTTGGTAAATTACCTCATTTCTACGGCATTTATCCTATTTTCATCCTTCTTCTGCCAACTCCAAGCTTCACTTCCATACATAAGCGTCGGGACTAGAAACTCATTGTGCGCTGCCATCTTTGCTTCAGACGATATATTTCAATTTGCGGCAATGAATTTGAGTGCACCATTTATTTTGTTTCCAGCTCCAACCTCTTCCGATATCTTTCTCTATTCTTCCATCTCTTGTATACATGCTTCTCAGATAAACAAATTCGGTAACTTGCTCTAATTTCTCACCGTTCGCACTTATGGCACAATCCGTCAAACAATTTTCCTTATCAAATACCAAAACTTTAGACTTTGACACCGCTATCACGATGAGAGATCTCGGGATCATCTATGAGAGTAGGCTGACTTTTCGTGCACATATCGAGAGGATTTGTGACATTGCACTGAGGATGTTGGGGTTCATCGTCCGGCCGGAAGAGTTTTCAGATCCCAATGTGCTCAGAGTCCTATACAACGCGTTGGTTCGGAGCAGACTCGAATGTGGTTCTGTGATATGGAGTCCTCACGAGGCGAAATATTCCGTTATGCTGGAGAGGGTTCAGAAAAAAATTCTTAGGTATCTCTACATGAGGGAGTATGGTAGTTATCCGTGGCTCTATCCCACTGCATTTCTTTTGGGAATGCTCGGAACCTATTCTCTACAGCTTTGATTTGATAGATTGAATGATTGATTGAAAATCCCATCTCGAAGACAATTTCGTATGTCATCCCCACCCCTTGTTAAAGAAGAAGGTATTATTATTATTATTATTATTATTATTATGATTTGTATTTTAAGTGCGCCGTTTTGTAAAATCAATTACTCCAAGGGCGCACTAGGAAATGACTGACCGAACAGTGCAGTCTTCAGAAGTTTCTTAAATTTAACGTCACTATCCTCATACTTAATACTAACATGGAGGAACATACGAGTACTACTGTTCCATGCCAACGGACCCGCAACGCTGAAAGCACGATCATAGAAACATGCTTTATTGGCTCTGACTGGAATTGCTATGTTGTTTGCACTTGTTTCTACTGATCGGAGTGAACGTTGCCTTTCCGTTGGCATGGGTGTCACGCAGAGGTCCGATATATACGCTGGCGCTCTCTGGTGTCGAGCCTTAAACACTGTCAAACACAATTTATATTTTACTCGCTCTCGAATTTTAAGCCAATGAAGGTCCTTCAGGAGCGGCGTGAAAGGTATCCATAAACAATGTAAAACCAAAAAGCAACTGAGCTTTTATTATACAATAATTATGTCTGACACCATCAACATGTGTATTGAGTATTGGGTATTGGACGGAAAGTACTTCCAGGGGGAATGTAGTTGAATACAGGGTATGGTACATACTCGTGTTAGCAATGCCCCGAGGAGAACTCAATCGGGCTGACGGTAATTGATTTTATGTCCTAGTAATCGAGGATATTAATGGGGAAATTGCGCGAGCTTTCTAATTGCACCGATTCCCCTAACGAGCTGCCGCCTGTTCCTCGATGTGGGTAAACAATTTTCATTGGACTTTTATGTAATCTCAACTCTTCATATTTTCTTAGTTTTAATTGCTCTAGATTAGGAAGGAATGTAGAGCGAAAGAAGGTATTATGAACAAAATTATGAAAGGTTCGCTGCGTTGGTTCGGACATATGGAGCGCATGGGTGAAGAAAGAATGGTTAAAAAGTATACGTTAACAATGTAAATGGAGTAAGGAGTCGAGGTAGACTGAGGAAAACATGGCATGACCAAATTAATCAAATATTAAAAGCTGGTCATGTCAGAAGCCGGAAGAATCGACGTGCGTGTATGACTCGATGTATGAATGTGGAGGAAGCTAGAGAGGTGTGCCAGGATAGAGTAGTGTGGCGGTCCATTCTCTCTGCCTACCCCTGCGGGGAAACGGCGTGATGGTTTGTTGTTGTTGTTAATTGCTCTAGATCAGTGATTCTTAACGGGGGCGCCAGCGCCCCCTTGTGGGCGTTTTAGAGGTCTGGGGGGCGTTTATAAATTTTTGAATTTAGGGGGCGCTGCAGGAGTTCCAGTGGGCGTTATGTCGAAATACAAAAATAAGGTATGCTCAATTGTTGCGTGGAGATTTGGGATTGTATTTAAGTAAGTTTTAACCTAATATTACGAAATTGGCGCAATCACATGAGGCTCAAGGATCTCATTAAATTTATTTTTTATTAAAAATTTCATATTTCGTATTGAATCATGTACTTTTTTTTATTGAAATAATATTATAATGTTTTGTGTAATGTTAATATGACATAAAAGGCAATAAATTCATATTGTTTATAAAAATAATCACGTGTTTTATTTTTTTTTCTATTTTATTATTTATAGTAGGAAATCGATTGCATAAAATGCATACGTGGAGAAAAGTGTAAATTTTGAATTTCGCCTTTTGGGGGGGGGGGGGGGGATGGATAATTTTACCGTGGTAAAGGGGGCGATTCTTTCAATACGGTTAAGAAACCCTGCTCTAGAGAAATAAATTGATTTGATTTGAAAACATCAATAATGCCTTGGCAAGACGAAATATGTCATTCCGGAATATGGATTCCGGATATTCATTCAGAATATGGTGGTCGAGGCGTTTACAGGACTTATGACCTGTCATTGGTTGTGTTAAGCGCACGCTTTATGTAATACAACATTCCCCGTTCCGCCCTTCTTACGACCACCACGTCTGACAATTTTTTGGAAGATGTATAATGTATATATGCTACAATTTTGGGGAACACTTTATATTTTTTAGTTCAATCTACACTAGCGCCATCTATTAAGATTGGGTGTAAACGCTAACGCCATCTATGAATTTTTTTCCTTAAAAATTATAACCCGCAATGGGTAAAATCCAGTATTCGTCTACAAGTACTTGTATACATTAAAAAAAATTCATTCGTATTAATTGTTTAATGTGGAGTTTTGCGCCATCGTTCAGGAAACATACATGGTTATTGGTTCTTGAATACATTCCTTCTAGGAGGTTGTAGGGGAGGTTATTTTCGATGAATTATGTCATTTAAGGCATTATGCAAAAGTGAACTTTTTTTTTAGATAAAACGATTTTAAGTTTTTTTTAATTTATCGAAGTCAGGTGTTTTAAAAAATAATTAAAAAATAATTGTTCGTCATAATCAAACTTTTATTTTTTCGTAATTAGAGAACATAACAGGCATTTATTATCAAAACAAAAACTAAAACTGTCGGTCCACATTAGGAAATATACATTTTAATTATTTTTATTGACACACTCCAAAAGAAAGGCGATTTAAAAAATAATCACCATAGTTTTAACTTTCAAACGAGGTATTTAAACAAAACATTGATTTTAAGATTATAGAGAAATCAACATTACACTCGAAGTAAGTAGAAAATCGTCTAATTATACAAATCATCAAAACATTGAATGGAGATGTTTTTAAAATAATCTGCACGAAAAATTTATATGTGATTTTTTTAAATCGCCTTTCTTTTGGCGTTTGTCAATAAAAATAATTAAAATGTGTGATATTATCGTCTGGTATTTTCTAATGTGGTAAGACAGTTTTAGTTTTTGTATCGAAAATGGGGAATATATTAATCGAAAATTTGGGGCTCAAAGTTTGGTAGGGTCACGGTAGTGCATATTCCGCTGGAAAATATGTGCCTATAAAATGCCGTGTAACGCCACAGTTGCATTCCATCAGCAACACTACCCCAATAGTCCTACTCCCTAGCGTCCACGAGTGGTCTCTAAGGCCCCGCGAGCCCCGGGCAATGTGGCCACTGGCATTAACAACAGCCATAGCAGATAGGGAGAGGATGAATGGCGAGTGTCCGGCGCCACAAAACCGGACTCCCCCCCCCAGCTAAGGGAAGGTGACCCCTACAGAAAAACCCATCAGAGAAGGCAACGGGAAACCACTCTGATTATCATTCCCAGGAAATCACTATGGCGAGAAAACCCAAAGCAACGGCCCCTAGTCCCGGGCAGCCCTTCAGTGGGCAGGGGGTGCGAAAAATCTCCCGGCTCAAAATAGTGAAGTCCAACTTACGTGCTGCGTGAAGAAAAGTACCGCCTCCTCCGACTTATATTGGAGGGCAAGATAGAGGGAAGACGGGGTGTTGGCAGAAAACAGATGTCCTGGCTGCGCAACATTAGAGAGTGGACCGGAATGAGGACGGTGGATGACCTGTTTCGGGCAGCGCAGGACAGGGAGGTTTTCGCCGGAGTGATCGCCAACGTCGGGGGGACCTGACACGGCACAGGAAGAAGAAGAATCGAAAATGAATGCCTGTAATGTTCACTAATGTTCACTAAAAATAAAAGTTTGATTGTGACGAACAGTTATTTTTAAAATAATTTTTAAAACACCTGACCCCGATAATTAAAAAAAAACTTAAATTCGTTTTATCTCAAAAATGGTTCACTTTTGCATAATGCCTTACATGACATAATTAATCGGAAATAACCTCCCCTACAACCTCCTATTAGAAGGAATGTATTCAATAACCAATAACCCTGTATAATACTGTATTTCACATTGACATACCGTTCAAGATAATCTTAAGTCTATTGAAACTCGTTGCCGTTGTCGCTTGACGATCTACGTGGCCAAGTGGTTAGTGCTTTGACTATCATACTGAAGGTTCCGGGTTCGATTCCCGTTGATGGTAGTGTGATTTTTTTATTTTTTATTTAATTTCTTTTTTAAAAAACCCGATTGGGTTAAATGGTTCCATTTTAGATCTTACTATTAATTATGTATTGTTTCAGATATTTTTTATATTGAGTTGAAGGGAGATTCCTTGTGTCTTTTGGTAGTTCGTTGTAAAGTTTCAGTCCATTGTTCAATATCCTTGATTGTCCTGTCTTAGTTCGTGCAATCGGTAAGTGATATCTGTCACAATTCCTGGTCCAGTCTGTGTATGTCTGAATTTTTAGTTAATTTGTAGCTGCTGTCTGTTGTCTTTTCCATGGTCGCTCTTTGTACAATTTTTAAGGTCTCATATTTGGTCAAGTCTGATATGTCCATTTGTTTTGTTTGTCTGTAAACTTTTATGGTTGGGGTAAGGTAGTCAATGTTATATGCTAATTTTATTGTTTTATTTTGTTGTCTTTGGAGTCTGGAGATCTCCTTTTGGTGATAGATTAGCTACCTATTAACATATCACAAGAATACTATGGTACTAAGTGTGCGCGGGAGATGCCTATTGGTGGCGATGAGGTTCGCAACCCATCACACCGCGTCTCCCGCGGGGGCGAAAAGAGAAGGATGGAGCGCTTCATCGGTTAAAGTGTGTCGTCCATTCTTTCTGTTTACGCCTTCGGCGAGACGGCGTGATGGTAAGTTAATAATTAGTTAGTTAATTATTGTACTTAGTGCAACCTACTCTTTTCTCAGTGTGAATGGTGAAAATCTGGAAAAGTAGATGAGTATATTAAAGTAGTATATTTACTAAGGATTTAAAAATAGTTGGGGCATGCAATAAAGTGAATGGTGCATTTAATCTGTCATTGCAAACAAAGCTTATCCAAAGAAATAGAAATACCAAAGAAATTACTCAAACTGACATAGGAACAAACACACATAAAGATTCGAAAAATCACGAAAATTTTACTTTTGATATATTATGTCAACATAGGTTGATGAAACAGCTGTCGCGTAAAATAAAATACAATTGTGATACAAAAACAAAGTTAGTTAATTTAACAGTTTTAAAATGTTAAGGCCAAAACAATGGACTAACTAACTAACTAACTAACCATCACGCCGTGTCCCCGAAAGGGTAGGCAGAAAGAATGAACTGTCACACTTTTACTGATGCGGCACTTCATCCTTCTCTTTTCGTCACGCGGGAGACGCGGTGTGATGGGTTGCGAACCTCATCGCCACCAATAGGCATCTCCCGCGCACACTTCAATCGTCTAACACTCACAAAGTAAATCTCAACAGTTTGGTGATTACGGATTCACTTAGTGGACTATTTAAATATTTTTTTAATAAATAAAAACCCATTTTAATATACGTGATATATGTTGTGTGGTTGTGTATCCAAAAAGGTATTTTCGTTTATACGCTTATATATTTATGTTACTTTTTTAGTGGATTATTTGGCACCCGAATTATCTGAAACCGGGCGCCACATATCAGCGTATAAGTACGTTCCTGTCTCCGATACGTATCTACTATTATTATCTACTTATCGTAATCAAATTATCAATATCCTTATCGCGTGTCTAATCCCTAATCCTGAATATTCAGCCGTGTTCATGGACTTGTGTTTTTATATTATCGTATGAATTAATTAACTGGGCGAGGAATTCACAGCAGAACTGAAAATTAGGCCAAAGGGTAGATCTTCCGGTCAACGTGGGCTCGGTATAAAAACATACTTTACTTGTTAGTAAGATTTGTAAATACATACATCGATTTTCAATACACATTTTTTCAGATATAACTTTTACGCAATAAAAGTAAACATATGTGTTTATAGTCTCAGTTGCAAGTTTGTAGATTTCCGCATTTTATTATTTTTTATATAATAATTTCATATTATGTCTCATATTGTGCCTCTCAAGAGAAGTCGAGGATGGTAAATTAATCAAATACTGAAATGCGGCCATGTTCGAAGTAGGAACTATCGACGAGCGTGCGTGTCACGGTGTATAAATGTAGAGCGGAAGAAAAAAACAGTTAAGATACAAATTACTGCGAAGAACCACAAAAACACTATTGTACAAGACCCTGATCAAACCAGTCCTCACATATGCCTCTGAAACCTGGGTGATGACAAAACACACTGAAAGGTCCATCGCAGCATTTGAAAGAAGGGTTCTTAGGACAATATATGGCCCAGTGAGAGACCACAATGGTTGGCGTCGTCGATATAACCGAGAGCTATATGATATCTATAAAGAGCCCGATGTGATCAGATCCATCAAAGTAGGGCGCTTGAGATGGGCTGGTCACATAATCAGAATGGACGACGACAACCCTACAAAACGCCTCACGCTCTCAGTACCACAGGGACGTAGAAGACCAGGAAGGCCCAAAATGCGATGGATGGACAGTGTCAACACGGATGCATCGGTGTTGCAAGTGAGAAATTGGAGAATAAGGGCATCAAACAGACAAGAATGGAGGAAGCTCCTGGATTCAGCCAAGGCTCACCCAGGGCTGTCGAGCTTAGGATGATGATGATGATGGAAGAAAGTACAAGAGTCGACCTTTGTGGCAGAGTGGTAAGAGCTCTGACATCCATACCGAAGGTCCCGGGTTCGATTCCCGGCGATGGCAGTGTGATTGTCACACTGTCTTTGGTCTGGTGTAGAATTCTCGGGACAATAAAATGGCGATAGATTGGCTACCTACCACATGTCATAAGAATCAATATAATCGCGAAAATAAATTGTATACAGTAATTGGGTTCAAACGACCAGTTGTATACAGGGAAAAAATGTTACGCAAATGTTAAATGTTACGTTATTTGAAACATAAAAAAAATTGGAAAATGCGTATAATAAAGGTACATATGCTTTTCGTCCAAGGTCCTAAGATACATTGCTGGAAAAACACTCTGAGATCGTGTCATAAGAAAAACTTGCGAAAAAGAGGATATCGTTCAGTGGAATATACGAGTGTACAGAAGAAGATAATGTAGGGACCATGCATCCAGAATGAATAGTGATAAGTATACTCGTATACAGCCAATCCTCTGCGGACAACGTCCACCTGGAACACCACCATAAAGATGGAGAGACAGTTGGACCTCATCATCTCGGGAGTCATGATTTATGTGTCACAGATCGTCAGATCTATTAACACTTTCATTGTGCAACATTTTCAGATATCTGATAGGAAGCTCAATTTATGTCTTTTTTATTGTAGAATATCTTCTTCTTCTTCAAGTGCCCTGTCGGGTTCCCCCAATGTTGGCGATCATCTCGGAGAACCTGTCCCTCTCCTTTCGCAGCCAGGACATCTGTCTCCTACCGGGCCCTCGGCGTCCCTCAATTTTCCCCTCCAATATCAGTTGGAGAAGGTGGTACTTTTCCCCACGCAGTATATGACCCAGATGTGAAATCTTCCGAACCTTTATAGTTGATAACAGTTCCCTGTCAACTCTAGCTCGCCTTCGGTATTTGTAACCATGTCTGTCCAGGGAATTCTAAGCGATAGAGCCACATTTCAAATGCTTCCAGTCTGTTCATTGAGTTGACTTATAAGGTCCACGTTTCACATCCATACAATAAAACAGACCACACATAGCATTTTATCATTCTGCGGCGGAGTTTCAAGTTTATGTTATCATTGCAGAAGAGTGATTTCATTTTATTTAACGTAGCTCTTGCTGCCTCAATTCTGGATTGTATCTCTACATCTGGGTCAAGAGATTGTGTTAAAATGCTGCCGAGGTATTTAA
Source organism: Lepidostoma basale (assembly GCA_022606425.2). Lineage (NCBI taxonomy): Eukaryota > Metazoa > Arthropoda > Insecta > Trichoptera > Lepidostomatidae > Lepidostoma > Lepidostoma basale. The sequence continues at coordinate 1,165,265 of JAHDVF020001077.1, read as the reverse complement.
ATTTTTACACCCTTTCAACGTGACGGCCGTTCAAATGTAGAATATGACCTATTGATATTAAAAATGTTCCTAATAAATAATAACTATTTCTTTTGTATGTTATACACGTCGGGGAGCATTTACGAAAACTATAAACGCGCTAGGCACACATTGAGCACTAGTATGCGCCTAGCGCGTACTCAGCAATCAGCGTGTTAAAAGAACAAGAAGATGGTTTTCGTTATAATGTTATATCAATGAATAACATATCAGCGAGTTCTGCGGGAATTCTTTTCATATCATATGGCGTGTCCCCTAATACATTCCCATACATTCGGTAATGTAGGAAGTTTAGCCATCAAATAACTTTCCTCTGGAAACGTTCCGTGCGTGTTTACCAAACACGGGCGAGTTATGCGAGAGATGAATAATAATCTTAAGATCAGGAAATCTGCGGAAATCATAAGAGTTTTCCTTCTATTAATACCTCCTGTCTGCTGTCTGTACCGCAGAACACAGATTTAACAATCTTAAAGTACCACGAGAGTACATTTTTCAGCCGTTTTATGTATTGAAATGAAATATTAATGAAACGTCAAAAATCGACGTGATTTGATGACAATCCTTGTCCTCTCTCTCCAATCCGAATGTAGATTCTCGGGAAATGTATCATCAAATCAAATCAGTTTATTTTCTCAGAAGATATTACAAACATTTATAGATTAAGGCATCTATTGAGAACAGGTAAAATATAATAAATATATAATACCAGGAACGCATGATCGATGGTTCGACATTAGGAATACAAAATACTCTTCTAAGTCAAGAGTATTTGTCTTCTGAACGTACTTTCACGAATATGTAAGACGTCGACCTCCGAAGCGATCATGTTCAGCAGTTTGATTGCTCTCCCTTCCGGCATCACCAGAGGCAGGTTGGTTCTGCTAGCGGTGATAAAACAGTATGTGGTGTCGCTGTCGAAGATAACTATCCGGAACATAAAGATTGATAGCCTCCAAGATGGCGGAATTTTCAAAGAAACCCCTGATAAGTCTGAAGAAATGGTTAAGTGTATACCCATCCTTCCTTAGACCCCAGCATGCCCAAGAGAAATGTAGAGAGCTACCAAACTCCCTCATGTAGAGATGTCTCAGATATCTTTTCTGAACCCTCTTTAACATGAGCGAGTATATCGCCTCGTGAGGACTCCATATCACCGAACCACACTTGAGCCGGCTCCGACCAATGAGATATACAGAAATCACAAAACATAGGGATGAAAACTCTACCAGTTCAGAGAATAAATCACAAAATTTTCAGTACAACTCCACATTCTCTCGATACGAGCATGGAAAGTCAGCCTACTTTCATAAACAATACCAATAGCTATTACTGCCGCACCAAAGGTCCCGGGGTCGATTCCATTATCTTTGGTCTATTCTCACATTATCTTTGGTCTAGTGGCAATAAAAATGGCGATAGATGAACACATGTCATGAGAAACAATAAAAAAGCCTTAAAAACAAATTACATACAGTAATTGGTTTCAAACGACCTGTTGTATACATAAAAATAAAAATACAAACTCAAGCGGACCTGACAACGCTTTACTATTGCTATATTCGAGCATAATATGCATACATAATATATGAATTAAACGAATACAATTACAGTTCGCTATTTGATTTTACGATTTTGTGGCAGAGTGACAACAGCCACACCGAAGGTTCCCAGATCGATTCCCGGCGAAAACTGTGTGATTCTCACAATGTCTTAGGTCTGGTGTAGAATTCTCGTGATAATATAATGACGATATTACTTATCACATGTTATGAGAATCAATATAATAGCTATACCCTTAATATCTAAGCTATTCAACATAATAATAATAATAATTTCCAACAACGTATTTCTACAAATACACGACGTTTAACAATGCAATTTATAAATTATTTCAGTATATTGTCATGAAGATCTACTGACGTTTGACAACTGTCATTTATACTGACTCAAGCGCCATCTCTTGGTGGATCACATAATACACAGCTAAACATGAAACAAATTTAGTTGAAGCCAATATAACCTAAAGAAAGTGGTGTTAAAACAAAATATAAAAGTGTTTTATCAATTTACAAAAATTAATCAAATAAACGTTCATTTTCTTTCTTGTACATTCGTCATTACTTTGTGTAGTTGATTCACATTAGAATAACATTTTAAAAACATCGTATTTTCAAAACACTTTCTTGCACTTTTCACAAACATGTTTCGAGACACCAAAGCCCTTCCTCAGTGTAGACATAGTTAATATTTTTACAAGGGAAGAACTTCTGTGTACAGAAACTTTTTTGTGAAAAGTGCAAAAAAGTTTTGTGAAAATACAATTTTTCAAAAAGTTATTGAAATAACTTACACAAATAACTAACTAACTGACCATCACGCCGTCTTCCCAAAGGGGTAGGCAGAATGAATGGACTGACACACTTTTCTTAACTGACATACTTCTCTCGTTTAATCAACATTAATACATCGTGTATATAATATTTGATTTATTTTATCGTGCAACGTTTCCTTTAATTTCTAGTTCCATTTACATCGTTAACATATCATTTTTTTACCATTATTTCTTCATTCATTCTTTCCATGTGTCCAAACCATCTTAATTTTCCTTTTATTATTTTGTTCATAACACTTTCATTCGCACCGCATTCACAAGACCTAGGTTCTCAAAGTGAGCGATAACGCCCCCTTGTGGGCGTTTGAGACTTTCAGGGGGGCAGTAGAAGACCCAGAAAAAATAGAGAGCGTGGGGAGATAAAAAATATAGTCCAAAAAGACAAAAAAAACACGCTAATCGTTTCTTCCTTATCTTCGTTCGGTGTTCTACCATATGTCGTTTTCAGATAAATAAAAGATTTAATACTATTTTAAAATTCAACTATGTGTTTCTAAATATTTGGAATAACTTTTATGGGAGGGGGCGTTGAACTTTTTTTTTACTTTTAAAGGGGGGCGGTGGCCCAGAACAGATTGGAAACCTATGGTCCAAGAGATATCATGTCTACTGCATTTATTCTACTTATATAACAAATAAATAACTTACATTACATATTAAAATCCACCTAAAACATGAAGGCACTCTGTATATATGGTATAGTATTATATATCTAAACTAACTAACTAACTAACCATCACGCCGTCTCCCCGAAGTGGTAGGCAGAAAGAATGGACTGCCACACTTTTCTTTCCTGACATATTTCTCTCGCTTCCTTAACATTCATACATCGTGTCATGCACGCGCGTCAATTTGTTGTCAACATGGCCGACATTCAATATTTGATTTATTTGATCGTGCCACGTTTTCCTCGGTCTTCCTCTATTTCTGGTTCCATATACATCGTTAACATATAATTTATTTACCATTCTTTCTTCATTCATTCTTTCCATATGTCCAAACCATCTTAATGATCCTTTCATTATTTTGTTCATGACACCATCATTTGCACCGCATTCACTTCTTATATTTCCATTCGACACTCTATCATACACACATCCACACATCCACACATTCGTGTAAGAGATCTCATTTCTACTGCATTTATTCTACTTTCATCCTTCTTTTGCCAGTTCCATTCTTCAATTCCATACATAAGGGTCGGTAGAAGAACACCATTGTGCACTGCCATTCTAGCTTTTTTGGATAGGTTTTTGTTTGCGATGACAACTTTAAGTGCACCATTCACTTAGTTGCCTGCCCCAACCCTTCTTTCAATATCCCTCTCCACTCGCCCATCTCTTGTAAACATACTACCTAAATAAATATATGAATTGTTATATCCTTAAAAAATGTTCGTTGCTTTTAAACAATGAAGGATTCCAGAAAATAACCGTTCCAACCAAATCAAATTCTACTTAAAACAAAGAATTACTATTACCTATATATCATATAATACAACTCAAAGATATCTAACCGCAGAATATTACGTATAGTTATGTGGTTGACGTTGAAATAAAATATGGGTCACCGATACATTTATTGTTGGAGTTGCCAAAAAATCATTTGCCACGATTTTCCAGGGGTGTACTGGTTATTTACGAATATTAAACAAGTCTATTATTTTTTTCTCTCTACAGTGTAGAGTGAATTAAAATAATAAAATAATAATAATAATAATTAAATAAAAAAATGTGAAGATAGGCGCAGCATTCTAGCATATATACAACTTCCAAAAATTTGGCAGACGTGGTGGTCGTAAGAAGGGCGTAATGGGGAATGTTGTTAAACATAAAGCGATCGCTCAACCCAACCAATGACAGGTCATAAGTCCTGTAAGCGCCTCGGCCACCATATTCTGTTCCCAGAAAACAATTCACATCTTCGTCTTTATTGAGATACAATTAATCCTTATAAAAAAAGTCTATTATATTTGATTTTTAATTATCAAGTCTAATCTAATCACGCCGTCTCTCCGGAGGGGAAGGCAGAAAGAATGTACTGCCACACTGTTCTGTCCTGACATACATCTCTCGATTCCTCTACATCGTGTCATGCCCGCACGTATGTCTCAGACTCTTCACGTGACCTACATTTAATATTTGATTGATTTGATCGCGCTTAGTTTTCCTCGGCCTTCTTCTATTTATAGCTCCGTCCTGTATTCGCTCAATATTTCCATGTGTCCAAACCATCTTAACGACCCTTTCATTATTTTGTTCATAACACTTAAGCATAGAACTGGCAAAAGAAATATGAATTTAGAATAAATGCAGTAGAAATGAGATATTTTAATGTGTGGAAAATCTGTATATGATAGAGTGAAAATGCTGTTACGTTAAAATATTTTATTATTAAACGTAAACATTAGAACAACAACAAATCATCACGCCGTTTCCCCGGAGCGGTAGGCAGAGAGAATGGACTGCCAAACTACTCTATCCTGAAACACCATTCTTTTGCATTTTCCACAGTCATACAGCGAGTCATACATTTCCTAGGTATCTCACGACTTCGTACTCCATTCACATCGTTAACGTATACTTTCTTAACCATTATTTCTTCATCCATGTGTTTCATATGTCCAAATCAACGCAGTGATTCTTTCCTAATTATGTTCGTAAAACTTTCATCTGCTCCACATTCCTTCCTTATATCAGCATTTAAAATACTATAAATAAATAATGAAATTAAACATTAGAACTTTTGAAATAACAGATAATTATTACGAGTTTACTAATTATAAAATAAAAAAATAATGCCTTAACAAGGTTTCACGTGTAATTCTCTTACAAGTGAAATATTAATTATTTATGAGTGATTAAACCTGCAAGATATAAATAATTGTGTAATGGTTGTGACAGTCTAAAGCAGGGATGGCGAACCTTTTTGAGCCTGAGTGCCAAAAAATATTTTTTTTCAATATGTCGCGTGCCACATGCCATGGAAATAAAAATGCATCGAATCATTGCGTAAATTAATTTTTTTATAAACAAAACATTAATAAACCGAAAAATATATAAGAACTTATTAATGGCAAAATAAAAAAAAAATAAAAAAATTGATCCCTCAAAACTTCATTATTAGTGAGATTTTTGTTGTTGGATGCTCGATGCCAAATTTTTTTATGCATGAATGTCGTCAAATCCTTCGTTTCCGTCGTTTGTGAAACTATTGATGAACGAAGAAAATACACATGGCTATTTAAATATTTTTTTAATTTTTTTATACTATTTCTAAAACTTTTTTGATTTTTTTGTACAATCATTTTTATTTTTTTCTCTTCATTCGCGTGCCACGCAATTTCGTCTCGCGTGCCACCTGTGGCGCGCGTGCCATAGGTTCGTCATCCCTGGTCTAGGGCATAGGTTCTCAACGGGGGCGTTATCACTCCCCAGTGGGCGCTAGACCTTTCCGTGGGGGCGGTAATGTGTCCAGAGGTAAATGAGGGGTTTTGAGGCGTTAAGGGGGGTGGTCGTGGCGTACGTATTTTAATAAATAGTAATTAATGGTTTTGACAACATTCGATAAACTTTTTAATTTAAACTTTGTGATTGTATGAAAATAGTAAATAATATAATCAATATTATGAAATAGGGGGGCGTTGGACTATTTTTTTCTTGTGAATGGGGGCGGTGGTCCAGAAATGGTTGGGGACCTATGGACTAGGGTGATAAAACGCATAGTGTCTAATCCAGGGGATATGGGTTCGATCCTGAATACGACCAGAGTTCTTCTGCAATTTGAGTGTTACAACATTGTCCAAGAAACAATACATACATTAATAAACATTTCATTTGATTTCAAATTAATACTTTACACGCATAGCTATATGGATGGGTAAATCCAAATAAGGCGATGCCAACCTTACGGACCAAGAACTATAACACATAATATTTAAATTCAGTAATAATAAAAACAAAAGTACCATTTTTTTCAAACTTTATATATGAATATGTAAGCTATAATAAAAATTTTAATCCATTGTATTGCATTTGAATGTTCTTGAATACCTGTAATACCAATATTTAAATCCAGTAAATTTTACATAAATAATTGAAAATTAATTTTGTATAGAATCATGTTTACCACCCCTGATCTGTATGTATATAAAGGACTCGGTTTACAATAGTGTCACCAGTCTGTCAATGCCAGCGAGCCTGGCGAAATAAAGACAAAAGTGGAAGTAGTTAAAAAACATCGTTTTACTTAATTATTATTTAAAATGAACTTGTAATTAATACTACAAAATTATTGTTGATAAAAATTTAAGGGCCTAAATGTTCTGAATACAGCTCTGTCACATTTGACTCTTGTCATGCGGGCCTTATCAAAAAAATCATCATTTGTTTACGAATGAAATCTGACAATTATCGCATTGTTTAAAAGGAAATTAAACATTTAAATAATAATATAAAATAACACTAGAGTGGATCGGGAAACTTATTTTTTTTATATAAATATCTTCTACAAAGACAGACGTAAAGATGGACGGAATTCTTATTTAATATATTATTGGACGCTTTGAAATTGATTATATTAAATAATATTGTTATTAAAAGAGAGGTACAAAAATATAAATGAAAACTAATCTGTTAACGTGAAACTGAACTTCTTCTGAAATATTATTATTTTGATTACATAGAGGAATCTTTTCATTTTATTTATATAATATTATGTAATTAATACGAATGAAAACGTCAGTTTTCTAGAAGTTTTATTATGTTTTATGGGAATGCCATGTTTCGCCCTTCTAAGGCATTATCAAATGTAATGTATCAAATTTCTAGAAAACGAACGTTTTCATTCGTATTAATTATTTAATATGGAGTTTTACATCATTGTTCAAGAAACAATAAATAATGTTAAGTAGGTTATACTAATATGTGTCTAAAGGAACGTGGATAATATCAAGTGGAAATAATTTCCCATCCAAACAGGTTAAAATTATGTTTACGTATGAAGCATTCACTTTGTGGTAAGACATTTTAATTTTTTTTATTAATTAACGAAGCCCTGAAGAAGCTTGGGTACAAGCGAAACTAGTCGGCAATTAAAATAACCGCATAGTGGTGACAAACAAAGTGCAGTGATTTTATTTTATTTTATTTTAAATACAAATATTTTAAATTATGTTTTTTATGTAATTAAAATTAGTGTAAGTTTCAATTTAAGTGTGAAAATACTTACTTTCGTAAGCGAAACAAAAATGTTTCTTTGTAATGAAATCAACCAAAATGTCGCAACTCAAATATCTCATAAGATGAAGTTACAGTTTATACAAAGCTTGTACATCTTTCGGGGTATGAACAGCGAGAGAAAGAGAGATTCATTTCTTAAACATTGCATTACCTTGTTTGAGGATTAGTGTGGGATGAATGAAGCGAATGAATGAATCAAATGTAATTAAACTTAATGATTAAACTTGTTTTAGTTATGTTTATATAAAATGTATAGTAAATTTTTATTAATCATTTTTGTGTCAAGATTATGAAAGATTGTAGTAGTGGTTTTAAATATTGTTTTTTATGTTTGTTAAATGTAAGTATTTACCCACTGCAACAGCTAGTTGTAAGGCGAGCCCAGCCAGTCCAGTTCGGAATGGCCTACTAGCAGAGATCCATCTGTCAATGCAGCAGAGAACGATTAGCTCCGCTCGCAGTCAGGGAAGAGAACTCCCGAAATACACCGCAATACAAACAAACGCACAGCTACACGTAACGGCGCAACACAATACACTGAAAACTGTAGTTTAGAGCCGCTCGATTGGTGCGATCTCCATGTTTATCACTTCACAGAACCTCGGGGCTCGCTGGTGGTCCAGACGATGTGCTCGCGGTGTCACGCTGGCCGCGCGCTGCTTCTCACTGCGCTGTTACACCCATCGGGAGATGGCGCGGTTCATGCGTGTTTCGCGCGCGACGGCCGCGCAGGCGCCGGGAACATGTCCGCCGCGCCTGCGCCCGCCGCCGCCTCCCGAGCTTTCCCGCCCTTCCCGCCCGGCGCGATCTCCATTGTCCCGCCATTGATCTGGAGGGCCATTCCCCACTTTCTACGTCCCAGCTTCCTCCAGGATTTCTAGCTGAAACCGTACAATCACGCATCTCAATCAACTAATAAGATAATATGAAGAATTCACGTTAACTTATTGAGAGTTAAGGCATTAACACTGTGGAATTCCATAGTAATCTACTTTGGAAATTAAAAAAACATTGTTTAAACCTCTTTTTAATAAAAAATATTAAAATACACGACATGTTTCAGAGGTAAAAATGTCTTCATGTGTAAAAATATAACAGAAACTAAACAAAGCAAGACTAAAAAAAACGCATTTAAAATTCGATACAAAAATTCAAAATTAAAAATTAAGTTGGGCTATTTGTTATAAGTAGGTACTAACAATTAATTTTCAACAGTAAAATAATAAATAACATTAAATAATAATAATACATGACGGTACCTAATATAATTTAGAAAAAACATACATTGGAAAAGATATAATTTATATAGAAATTAATAAATGATTAATTTGCATTTGGTTGGAAATGGGAGCTTGGGAGATTAAATGTAGACAAAGTATTTAAGGAGAAAGGAGTGAAATGAGGAGTAACTGTTTAATTGAAACACTTTTATATAATGTCACAATTGATTTAATTTCTATGAAATTGTCGCGACAGCTGTTTCGCTAACCAATGTAACCATCATCCTTAAAATACTATCAAAAAGACTTAGTTTATATAACTAACTAACTAACAATAAAAACTAACAGAATGAATGGACTCCCACACTTTTCTTTTCTGATATATTTCTCTCGTTCCCTCAACATTCATACATCGTGTCATGCACGCACGTCGATTTCTCCGACTCCTCAAGTGGCCGACATTCAATATTTTATTTAATTGATTGTGCCAAGTTTTCCTCGGTCTCCTTCTATTTTTAGATCCATTTACATCGTTAACATATATTTTTTTTACCATTCTTTCATCATTCATTATTTTCATGTGTCCAAACCATCTTAATGATCCTTTCATTATTTTGTTCATAACACCATCAATCACTTCGTTTATTTTCATTCGACACTCTACCATACACAGAGTATCCACACATTCGTCTAAGAGATCTCATTTCTACTGCATTTATTCTACATTCATACTTCTTTTACCAATTCCATGCTTCGCTTCCATACAAAAGGGTCGGTACAAGAAAAACTTTGATAGTATCATTAAAAGGGGAAGAATCTACGCAAAATATTTTAAGCAATTAGAATAAAGGTGGGGAAAAAACCTAATTAGGTAATAATAATTATATTAGATTAAAGAAATAATAGATTAAAAAAATTCAATATCTATGAGTCAAACAAAATTAGGAAAAAAATTAGACAAGGAAACAAATACCATTAATAGAAAAAGGTTCAATAAATTTAAAAGATAAAGGTAGAAAAACCATACTTAGATGACAACAATTATACATGATAGAAATCCAATATCGATGAGTCATATTCAATTAGGAAAAATAAACAAAGAAGTGAATAACATTAATAAGAAAGGCATATACAATCATTATATCTTTCAAAGCATAGATAATAGTGTAAGTCGCGCTTGTTATGAGAAAATGTAAAAAAAAAAGTTTTGTTTTTTTTTAAATTAAAGGTATTTAAAAAAAATCAAAAAATCAAAACCCCGTTTTTTTACATTTTTCTCATAATACTCAAGACATATGACTTTCTCATATCACCCGTTTCCGGATTGATGTCGACCTCTGGGACACCCTGTATTATGTATAAATGAAACATTATGTAAATAAATATAAATATTACTATTTAGCTATTACCTATTTTTAAAAAGGAAACTGTAAAGTATCTTCGTACTGTTTATAAAACTACCTGCTTAAAATAGTTCTTAAGGAATGAAATAAAACTCCATATTTAGTAATCAATAGGAATGAAAACGTCTGTTTTCTAGAAGTTTTATTATAATTTATGTTAATGACATATTTCGCCTGTCTAAAACATTATCAAATATATTGAAAATTAAACGCGTTGCTGTTTTCATACATGAGTTAAATGTAATTAGAAAAAAAAAACTCTCATTACTGTATTCTGCTGCGAAAATCAATCGCGTTGATGTTTTTATACACGAATTAAAAGTACGAGTAACATGGAAAAAAAACTTTTTTATCGTATTCTACTCCTTTAACTCGTGTATAAAAACAACAACGCATTTGATTTTCGCTACATTTGATAATGCCTCAGACTGACGAAACATGTCGTTTCTATAAATTATATAAGAGTTTCATTTGTAATAATGCTTTATTTATATTTTTAAATATCCGACTCTTAAACTAAAAGATTTTTTAATAAATCTAAAAGATTAGATTTAACTTTTAGATTTATTATGTAGACGTTGAATGATTGAAGTGTGCGCGGGAGATGCCTATTGGTGGCGATGAGGTTCGCAACCCATCACACCGCGTCTCTCACGTTGGCGAAAAGAGAAGAATGGAGTGCAGCATCGATTAAAGTGTTGCAGTTCATTCTTTCTGTCTACCCTTTCGGGGAAACGGCGTGATGGTTAGTTAGTTAGTTAGTTAGTAAACTAAAAGAAAAATGTAAATAAGAGTTTTAGCACTTATAATTTTTCTCCGCATAGAAATTGTTGAATCGCCTCCTTGATAACTCGTACCCTTGCAGATGATGTTTTTGCTAAATAAAATGAAATATTTTTCAATTCCTCACATTCTTATCAGGTTAATTTTTTATCAATGACTTACTCTTTCCTGGAATAACTTCCTTCAAATCATCGTCTCTCCCGCCCTCCTCGGCTCTGCATGGCGCAGTGCGACAGTCATGATGCCACGAATCATCTTTGTAATAATTTAAATTTATTTAATTTGTCGAAAAAGCTATTACGCTCGTCAGAATAACAAACATTAGCGTGAATAGTGAAAAATTGGAGCAAGTAGATGAGTTCGTGTATTTAGGTTGTATGTTTATGGGAGAGTGTAGAGGGATATTGAAAGGTTGGAGCAGGCAACAAAGTGAATGGTGCACTTAAAGTTGTCATCGCAAACAAAAACCTATCCAAAAAATCTAGAATGGCAGTGCACAATGGTGTTCGTCTACCGATCCTTATGTATGGAAGCAAAGCATGGAACTGGCAAAAGAAGAATGAATGTATAATAAATGCAGTGGAAATGAGATCGCTTAGACGAATGTGTAGATACTCTGTGTATGATAGAGTGTCGAATGAAAATACAATATAATAAGTGAATGCGGTGCGAATGAAGGTGTTATGAACAAAATAATGAAAGGATCATTAAGATGGTATGGACATATGAAAAGAATGAATAAATAAAGAATGGTAAAAAAAAATATATGTTAACGATGTAAATGGAACTGGAAACAGAGGAAGACCAAGGAAAACGTGGCACGATGAAATAAATCAAATATTGAATGTCCGCCATGTGAGGCAGTCCATTCTTTCTGCCTACCCCTTCGAGGAGACGGCGTGATGGTTAGTTAGTTAGTTAGTTTAGAATAATAAAATGTATTCCCAATGGGTTTTCGCTCTTCTTCGGCCTTCATGATGACTATGCGGGCTTCAATGTTGTTTTACATGCACATATATCTTCTTCTTCTTCTTCTTTATGTCCTGTCATACCTCCATGGTGCATAAGACCTCAAGGAACCTTCTCCACCTGACTCTATCGCATGCCTGATGCCTAACATCATCCCAAGGGAGTCCTGCTGCTTTAACCTCGTCCTGCAGGGCCCTTCTCCTGGTGGCTCTATGTCTGCCTCACTTCTTCTTTCCCCCCATATGGGAGCAGTCTAGTGCGCCATGAGCGATGCAGGCTGGTTTCCGTCTCTGAGTGTGACCGATCCACTGCCATTTGCGTCTAGCGACTTGTTCTCTAATTGGCTTTTCGCCTGCCATGGTCCAGAGAACGGCATTTGACACTGTTTGGGGCCAATAGATCTTGAATATTAAGCGAAGGCACCTATTTATAAACACCTGGAATTTTCCAATAACGTTAGCGGTAGATTTCCAAGTCTCACATCCGTACAGCAGTACGCTTTTAACGCTACTGCTGAATATTTGGAGCACATATATAAAAAACATGTTTATATTAAATTATATAAGGAAAATTCTTGTTTTCTTTTACTTTTGATAAACCAAACGCATAAATACTAAGGAATTCCATGATTATTGATCATGTTTTTTTAACTAACTAACCATCACGCCGTCAAACATTATTTGTCGGAGTTTCAGGGTAGGATTATCATTGCAATAGAAGGTTCTCACTTTATTAAATGGGAACCCTAAATCATAATTCCTTTCCCGTAGCCTTTGCTGCCACACTTTGCTCTCGATTCCTCAACATTCATACTTCGCGTCATTCATGCACGTCGATTTTTCCGACTCCTTACTGGTTCGACATTCAGTATTTGATTTAGTATTTAATCGTGCCACGTTTTTCTCGATCTTCCTCTATTTCTAGTTCCGTTTACATTGTTAACATACTCGTATACTATTTTTACCAATATTTCTTCATTCAGTCAAAAAATAAAGTGTTGTCAAATGTGAATCTACAACACAAAGTATACAACAGGTCGTTTGAACCCAATTACTGTGTACAATTTTTATTTTAAGCTATTATATTGATTCTTATGACATGTGATAGGTAGCCAATCTATCGCCATTTTATTGTCACGTGAATTCTACACCAGACCAAAGACATTGTGACAATCACACTGCCATCGCCGGGAATCGAACCCGGGACCTTCGGTATGGAAGTCAGAGCTCTTACCACTCTGCTATGAAGTGAAGGTGAATTATACAAGAAAAATAAATAGAATTTTCCAAGTTTTCCAAACAGCCAATAGAAATATGGAGACCAAAGCAAAGATGTCATTCTCTGCAAAATTAATTCGAAATAGACACGATGCGCATACTCTAGAATGTTTCTGGATAATTTTGAATTTTGTTCCAATTATTGTTGTATGACATTTAACAAACAAACAAACAAACCATGAAACTTAATGTAGAATTTGGTTTACTTCCGTGAATATTTCACGGGTAGCAACTAGTATATATAATAAGAAGATATATAATAAGAATTACCAAAGCCCCAAACAAAGCCTCATCGCAGAATATAATTTGTAATCTTGTCAATGGCAATCTAACAAAATAATTTGGGTCGTTTAAAACGGGTAGCATTTGTGCGGATGAGAATCTTGGTCGTAAATCTGTCAAAGGATGATCATTATTGTACGTGGACCTCCTAACACATCCATCACCTCAATATTTCCCATTCCCGCTCACTCTCACATAAATTATGAACTTAAATATCGGCGGCGATGGGTAAAAACCGAGCAAGTGATATGTAGCAACATTTGCAAAAACATTGTCAAACAATTCGCCAACCTATATGTATAGAAGTGAAGTTTAGAGCTGGCAAAAGAATGATAAAAGTAGAATAAAGAACAAAATGCTGTAGAAACGAGATCAATGAGAAGAATATAAGAGAAAACGATATATGACAACGCAGTTTTTCAATCAATCAATCAAATCAGTTTATTTTCTCAAAAGATATTACAAACAACAATTATAGTTTAAGGCATAAGACCGAAATTGAAGACTACAGGGGAAAAACAAGGAATGTCTGTTAAAATTCAAAATAAATGTAATAATGCCATCTAGCGGCATTTGTACGTATCTATCCACAGTAAAATTTTCATATTAAAAAATCGTGTGTGTCATCGACTATGGCCAGATAATCGATTGCTAATTGCTAAGAAATATATAGACTTTGATTAGCTTTATTCTCAATTTATTCAAATTAACCTTCTACTGACATTCCTTGTTTTTCCCCTGTAGTCTTCAATTGAGAACCAGTAAAACATAAAAATATATATATACATAATACCAGGAACGTATGAGAGATGGTTTGACATTAGGAATATATAATACTATCCAAAGTCAAGAGTATTTGTCTTCTGAACGTACTTTCACGAATATGAAAGACGTCGATCTCCGAAGCGATCATGTTAAGCAGTTTGATTGCTCTCCCCACCAGCATCACCGTATCGCAGGTTGGTTCTGCATGCTGGGAGATAAAACAGTCTGTGCTAACAGTGTCGAAGATAACCATCTGGAATATAAAGATGGATAGCCTCTAAGATAACGGAGTTCTCAAAGAATCCCCTGATAAGTCTGAAAAAATAGGTAAGTGTACACCCATCTCTTCTTATCTGCAAACGATTGGTCCCCAGCGTGCCGAAGAGGAATGCAGTGGGATAAAGCTGATTCGGGGCTCTAATGAGAACCCCTATGTTCTGAAGCAACCTGCGACAGCGTCGACATCAATTGTTCTTTGCTCCGTCACGCAGAACCAACCTGCCTTTGGTGATGGCAGTAGGAAAAGCAATTCGGACGTTGAATCTAATCGTTTCGGATTTGGACATATTCAGTATCAGTGAGGCAGTGTTCATAAAAAATATATTTCAAATTTTGGAAAGAGTACTGTCTCATTTACGTCGACATATTTGGGTTCCTTCTGATATGTATGATTTTTTAGTTTAAAGTCATTGTTTTATCTTTGTTACACAGTTTTCTGTCCAAATCAGTCGCCTAAATGTTTTTCGTTTGTTATGTCTCATTTGTGTATTATGTATAAATAAATAAATAAATAAAATATTACCTCCCTGAAGGAGTAAATTTATCTCCCAAATTTGTAGATTGCGAGAAAAAGCCATTCAACTCTTTAGTGTAATAAAATCGACTGTTAATGTGCCCATAGAATGCCTTTTTATTGATTATAATTGGAATATTTGATAGTTTACGAAAAAAACCTATCCAAAAAAGCTAAGATGGAACTGGCAAAATAAGGATGAAAATAGGATAAAGCTGTAGAAACGAGATCACCGGGGAATCACGAAAAAGGAAGAAATGTAAGGCAAATGACGACCTTCGTGGCCGAGTGGTAAGAGCTTTGACTGCCACCCCGAAGGTTCCGGATTCGATTCCCGGCGATGGCAGTGTGATTTTCACACTGCCTTTGGTCTGGTGCAAAATTCACGTGACAATAAAATGGCAATAGATTGGCTATCATGAGAATCAAAATGATAGCTATACCCTTTACACCGATTTGGCTTGCGCTGTAGTGATGGAAAGAGCGATTCAACACAACAATAATAATAATAATAATCATTAGAAAAATTAAAAATGGAACCCTGAGATGGTTAAGACATATCGAACGAATGGATGAGAAAAGATTGGTTAAAATTTTGTATACAAGCAGTGTGAGTGGAAAGAGAAGCCTTGGAAGACCAATCGGCTACATTCGAAGTCGGAATAATCGAAGAGCAAGCATGAAACGATGTATGAATGTAGAGGAAACTAGAGAGGTATGTCAGGATAAAGCAGAATGGCGGTCCATCTTCTTTGCCTGAGTTCGAAAAGTTAGATCGCCTGGACGAAGAGAGACGACAGAAAAATTGCAAATATTAGAAGTGAAAACGGTGCGAATATAAGTGTTAATAATTAAAACGAAAGAAAACGTCTGTTTTCTAGAAGTTTTATTATATTTTATGTGAGTGACATGTTTCGCCTGTCTAAGGTATTATCAAATGTCAACATTGTGACAGTGACATGTTTCGCCACGTTTCTAAAGCATTATTCAAATTGAATATTGATATGCCTCGGACAGACGAAATATTTACATAAAATATAATAAAACATTTAGAAAACAGGTGTTTACATTCGTATTAATTATTAAATATGGAATTTTACATCATTGTTTAAGAAATAATAAATATGTTATGAACAAAATAATGAAAGGGTCATTAAGATGATTGGACACATGGAAAGACTGAATGAAGATAGAATGGTAAAGAAAGTGTTTGTGAACGGATATAGAAATAGAGGATGCCCGTGGAAAAGTCGGTCACCTAAGGTGTCAGAGAAATCGATGTGCGTGCATGACACGGTGTGAAAATTTAAAGAAATCAAAATAAGTTAACAATGTGACGGCTATTCTTTCAGCCTAGCCCTCACCGAAGAGATGGTGTTATGGTTAGTTAGCTAGTTATCTATTATACGATATATACATTTTTTTTAAATTGTGTTTTTTTAAACCAAAAAAGCTAGAATGGAATTGCACAATGGTGTTCTTCTACCGACCCTTATGTATGGAAGCGAAGCATGGAACTGGCAAAAGAAAGATAAAAGTAGAATAAATGCAGTATAAATGAGATCTCTTAGACGAATGTGTGGATATTATATGTATGATAGAGTGTCGAATGAAAATATAAGAAGTGAATGCCGTGCGAATGATGGTGTTATGAACAAAGTAATGAAAGGATCATTAAGATGGTTTGGACATATGGAAAGAATGAATGAAGAAAGAAAGGTAAAAAAATATGTTAACGATGTAAATGGAACCAGAAAAAGAGGAAGATCGAGGAAAACGTCGCACGATCAAAAAAATCAAATGTTGAATGTCTTTTTTTTTACTTGGGTTGTCTTTATTTATTGCTGCCCTGCATTTTAATTTTCAGGGCGTTGTGGACATGTTTAATTTGCAGTTCTGCGAAGTAATATGGCTTTATTATTAGGGTGGCAGAGATTGCCAAAAATAAGGCAAAAAGAAGGTCGGCCATGTGAGGAGTCAGAGAAATCGACGCGCGTGCATGACCCGATGTATGAATATTGAGGAAGCGAGAGAAATATGTCAGGAAAGAAAAGTGTGGCAGTCCATTCTTTCTGCCTACCCCTTCGGGGAGACGTCGTGATGGTTAGTTAGTTAGTTACATTTTTTTTACTTTTTAGATAGTTATTTGTTAATTGTCATGGAGTTCAGAATTCTATTCGCGCTACAATGGATCCTGAAATAGATACTGAATATACCGTGATTAAATACAAAGTATTAATATAAAATAAGTTCTACTTGCATAACTGCACTTTTTTTATTGCCAAAAGGTTTCAATACTTCTTCTTCATCAGCGTTCTTCCTGTAACTGCTTGATATAGGCCGAGGCCTTTCCCCACTCGTTTCTGTCTTGACCCTTCCGCATCCAGGTCGTCCTATTCGGGCAATGTCATCAATCCATCATTTAAGTGGCGTCCCGATACTCATTTTCTCTGTCCAAGGTCTCCATTGGAGTATTCTGAATGTCCTTCTGGTTCTGCTCTGTCTGGTTATGTATCCATCCCATTGATACCAACTGTTTCGAAACTATTGTAACTCAATCGGTGTAATTACTATTTTATTTAGGAAACTATTAGTTGGCGTAGAATAAAAGTAAGAAAGGACAATTGAGTTGTGTGATTACATATTTAGTAATATATTGGGCTTTTCTTTTTTTAATGTTCATAAGGACTTAGAAGAGTCCCACCACTTTCCCGAAGCTGTTATAGGCGGACGTCGCCTTTTGTCAGCTTCGCTCCATCATTCCCTAGGCCCGTTCCTCGTCCATGCGGGACTTACGTCACTGGGGTTTTGTGATTAACAAAAAACAATAGGGACCCAGGTCACATTTAAACTAACCATTTCCTCTATGTTCCACCGAAATGTAAATTTATTCAATAAACGGAGCTGCTGGAAACTATCTCACGGGTACATAACAGCGGGAGGTCAGGTGAGGATCAGAGGAGGCATTGGGCTATATGTTAAAATTGATTTTAAACTATTGTGTATGGTATTTTAAGGTTTGGAATAATCTAGCCGATGTAAGATGGAAATTTATAAAGCATGCGTAAGACCAAAATAAAAAATGGAGTTGAAGCGAGAACAGACACAGCCAGGACCAAATATGTTTTGAGGACTTCCAAGATGAAGGCATCGAGGATGATATCAGACAATACACTAAGAGATCGCGTGAGGAACACCAAAATAAGATAGATATGCAAGACTGAGAATAGTATAAGATGGAGCAAACAGCCAAGGAGGGACTGGTACGGTCATGTCCAAAGAATGGACACCACCAGACTCCTCCATAATGCACAACACAATCAGCCTCACGGGACTCGCCGATGACCTCCTATAAGATGATAGGACAGCTGAAAATTCACCTCACAGGATTAGCAACTCTCTGGAGAACAGACCACATAAGACTAGAGCAAAGAAGAAAAATAAGAATAAAATAATCATATTACCTTAACTTGCGCAATATCATATAACCTTTTAAAAAGTTACAAAATTGACAGTGGCACATGTTATCACGACCTCTCACTTTGAGGCAAATGCTCAAACCGGTGTTTAATACCATCTGCTACTATTCTTGTCAATATTCTGATGTATAATACCAGTCATTATCACTTTTCATAACACGTGCTACCATGATTTAAAAACAAACTAACCATGCCATTTTTTTGTATATACAACTAACCATTGACTTACAGTTCGTAATCATAGATGGCGGTAATAAAGAGCTGGTGTATAATTTCGATTTAATACGTGTTTTTTTTTAAATATTAATTGATTACGTAATATCACAAATTATGTTGAAACATTCTCATTCAGTGTCAAAAATCTAAAATATATCCAGGCCACAGTTCGGTAACATTTTAGGTATACCATGTGAATAATCCATGATACATTGGAGAGTTATTTCAATTTTATTTTATTTTAATTTGTATTAATGAATTTATACTAACTTACTAATCAAAGTATTTGTACTTCTTCTGTGTCTAGGTCGTATGACCTGTTCGTGACGGTGAATTGTCCTGGGATAATGACGTCCAGCCATCCCTCCATATCTTCGACGGCGTTCCAGGTAGTCTTGTCGGGGTTAAATGCATAACCCAGATAAACATATTTCATGAAGAAATACATGACACGAATAAACACAAAAACGCTGACCCAAGACCTACTTATCAAATTTGATGATTCGCGGGCCCTGAATTCTTCAAGTTGGTCACTAGGTCAGGTCATCGGATCAGGTCATCAGATGACGAAACCAAAGCATATAAAAGCAGTACTCCCGAGCACCCAAAACGGTCAGTCCACGCCACGAGGGATATCGGACTCCCTCCGACGCCGAGCTACGAAGCTAGAGCAGTCCACTCTAAACGTCAGTCAACTCTAAACGTCAGCCAGTATCGCGATCTCGAAGAGACACGAGTCTCCACAACCCAGCCTACGTACGAGAAACCTCCGACGACTCCTCGCTCCAGCCACTCGACGATACCGCCCAGCGAGCCCTCATCCTCTACGACTCACCACCGGACTCCGCCCCGCTGCCATCGACATCCAGCCGCGCTCCATCACAAGTATATCATACAGTTACGTGTAATTACTTGTGATCCGCAATAAACGCTGAAACCTCCGCCGTCTTTCAACTCACCACCACAAATCCCCACAGTGGTGACCCCGACGACGGCCTGTCATCACCCCCAAAGTCTCTTGCTGCTAGGGTGTTCAGTTCAATTTTATGGATTCAACACGATCCCTCCAGAAGCGCCTTTTGCTTCTTCCCCATCTTCCATGTCTTCAACGCCAATGTTTTAGTGGTGAGTAAATATTTAAAATATTTGTGTACATTTATTACGTATTGGTAGATCATTTACCAAGTTCATGATTTTAATATCTCTCAACTGGCGTAACTCATTCTAGGGAGGCATTTTGAATACTCAATATAATCACGACAGAATAATATACAAACATAACTATAATAAATAACTAACTAACCATCACGCCGTTTCCCCGAAGAGGAGGCAGAGAGGATGGACCATCACACTGCTCCATCCTGACATATCATTCGAATTTCTTATATATTTTTTATAGAGAAGTTTCTGGCCAAAAACCGCAAACTTTTCGGTGCGTTTGTCGATTTGCAAAAAGCATATGATTACGTTAATAGAGTGAAGTTGTGGAAAATACTGTCTGAATATGGAATAAGTACAAAAATCGCTATACACGGAAAGCACTGCTAGTGTCACAGTAAATGGAAATCTTACAGCCTGGTTTGATATCAATAAAGGTGTCAAACAGGGTTGCGTAATGTCCGTGGTTATTTAATCTATATATAGACAAGTGTATAAAAGAGCTGAAAGGGTTGGATATAGGTGCCAAAATGAGCGGGGTGTCAGTAAGCTGTAATATGCGGATGACGCCGTCCTACTTGCAGACAACAAGCATGAAATACAAGTCCTGGTGAATTGTATGTATGAGGTATGCATGCGAAATGATCTGATGATGAATGCGTGAATGCAACGTGAATGCGATGAATGCAGCATTAGCGTGAATGGTGAAAATTTGGAGCAAGTATTTGAGTTTGTGTATTTAGGTAGTATGTTTACAAGAGATGGGCGAGTGGAGAGGGATATAGAAAGAAGGGTTGGGGCAGGCAACAAAATGAATGGTGCACTTAAATTTGTACCGAGGCTTATGTATGGAAGCGAAGCATGGAACTGGCAAAAGATGGATGAAAGTAATATAAATGCAGTAGAAATGAGATCTTTTAGACGAATGTGTGCATACTCTGTGTATGATAGATTCTCAAATGAAAATATAATAAGTGAATACGGTGCGAATGATGGTGTTATGAACAAAATAATGAAAGGATCATTAAGATGGTTTGAGCATATGGAAAGAAAGGAGTAGAAAGTAAATGGAGCTAGAAATAGGAAAACGTGGCACGATCAAATAAATCAAATAGTGAATGTCGGCCACGTGACGAGTCAGAGAAATCGAAGCGCATGCATGACATGATGTATGAATGTTGAGGAATCGAGAGAAATGTGTCAGAAAAAAAAGTGTGGCAGTCCATTATTTATGCCTACCCCTTCGGGGAGATGGCGTGATGGTTAGTTAGTTAGTTAGTAAAAAAGTATACTTCACTCAACCCGACTTTTTTAATTACCTCAGAAGTAGGTAATTTGTTTTTTTGTATTTGAACTAAATAACTAACTAACCATCACGCCGTTTCTCCGGAGGGGTAAGCGGAGAGGACGGACCAGCATACCGTTCTGTCCTGACATACCTCTCTTGCTTCCTCCACATTCATGCATCATAACATGCACGTTCGTTGATTTTTCCGACTTCCAATGTGGGGCCACCTTTCAGTATTTGATTAATTTGGTCATGCTGTGCTTTCTTTGGTCTTCCACGACTTCTCTTTCCACTCACACTGCTTGTAAACAACTTTTAAACCATTCTTCTCTCGTCCATTAGTTCCATGTGTCCAAACAAATTTGTATGTGTCTATTATTATTTTATGTGTGTCGTTTAAATATATATTTTTGATATTATACAGTTTTGGTCTGTGATAGTAGGAATATATTTGTACACTTTTTCTTCTTCTTTGCATCAACAGCAATATAGTAACAATTATCTATAAACAAAAACAAACCCTATCCAAAAATGACAGTGCATATTGGTGTTCTTGTACCGACCCTTATGTATAGAAGCGAAGCATGGAACTGGCAAAATAAGGATGAAAAAAGAATAAATGCAGTAGAAATGAGATCTCTTAGACGAATTTGTGGATACTCTTTGTATGATAGAGTGTCGAATGAAAATATAAGAAGTGAATGCGGTGCTGTAAACAAAATAATGAAAGGATCATTAAGATGGTTTGGACACATGGAAATAATGAATGAAGAAAGAATGGTAAAAAAGTATATGTTAACGATGTAAATGGAACTAGAAATAGAGGAAGACCGTGGAAAACGTGACACGACCAAATAAATCAAATATTGAATGTCGGACACGTGAGGAGTCAGAGAAATCGACGCGCGTGCATGACACGATCTATGAATGTTGAGGATGCGAGAGAAATATATCGGGAAAGAAAAGTGTGGCAGTCCATTCTTTCTGCCTACCCCTTCGGGGAGACGGCGTGATGGTTAGTTAGTTAGTTAGTTATAAAAAAAACTCATAGAAGGCAGATGTTATCATTCATATGAATTATTTAATACAGAGTTTCATAGAGTTTTTTCGTTTGTAAAAAGAATTTTGACAGGTGTAAAAATAAATTGTTCATTTGTTCCAATGACAATTTGAATAAATTCTTTAATTATATTTTAAATTTTTTGCTGGTGTTGGATTGTTTGAAGTGCCTGATTACAGTTAATTTTTAAAAACGGTGGATACGTGGAATATAAATTAAATAAACACAAATGTCCGCATCGTCCAGCTGACGACAAGTGCACCTTCTGAAAGAAAATTATGTGTTAAATGTTATGTAATTTTATGTTATATAATTTGTTTTAGATTTATTTTGTGGACGTTGGACGATCGAAGTGTGCGCGGGAGATGCCTATTGGTGGCGATGAGGCTCGCAACGCATCACACAGCGTCTCTCGCGGGGGTGAAAAGAGAAGGATGGAGGGTCGCATCGGTTAAAGTGTGGCAGTCCATTCTTTCTGCCTACCCTTTCGGAGAGACGGCGTGATGGTTAGTAAGTTACAAATAAATAACTTATATTACATATTTAAATCAACCTAAATCATGAAGGCACCCTGCATGCTCGTATATGGTCTAGTATCAAATGTGTATGAATTGTGCTAGCCCTAAAAAAATTCGTGGCGTTTAAACAATAAAGTTTTCCGGAAAATGACCGTTACTACCAATTCAAATTTTACTTAAAACAAAGAATTACTATTAGGTATATATATTATAATATAATACAACTCAAATATATCTAACCGCAGAATATTACGTATGGTTAGTTAGGGTATTACACCATTGTTCAAGAAACAATAAATATTTTTTATATGTATCTGTGTCCTTGTGGTAGTGCAAAAGAAAGTTTGGATTTTTTTATATAAATAGAATACTGAGATAATAGCACAGTATAACCCACTTCCAGGACGAGAAACTCCGTGAAAAACAAAATAAAAATAAAGGAAGACAAAAGTCTGAAAGAAGTCGGTTCCCGAATGAAGAGTGACCCCATTAGAATTTCCATGCATAAAGGATTGACATTTTTCAACCGGAAATACCTGAGGGCTCTGGAATATTTCCGTTCTCTCTGTGGGTAGCGTATGCCTATGTGGCAGTGGAGACTCGTGAATCTTTGCTGGAAAAACGAGCGAACTCGTTAACTTAAAACTCATTTAAAAAAAAATCACACAGAATATTATTATTTAATTAATATGAATGAAAAAAGGAGCTAAAACACTGAACACTGCATCCAGACGAGTGGGTCTCGGGATGAATTTGGACAAGACGAAAGTCATGTATAATGAACATATTATCCCGAGATCAGTAACCGTCGATGGGTCGGCTCTCGAAGTGGTTCAATAATACACATATCTTGGCCAAATCATACATTTAGGACAAAACAATTTCGAAAAAGAAGCCAACCGAAGAATTCAGTTGGGTTGGGCGGCCTTTGGAAAATTACGTCATGTTCTCACCTCTAAAATACCACAATGCCACAAGACTAAAGTCTTCAACCAGTGCGTCTTGCCAGTCATGACGTACGGAGCTGAGACGTGGACACTGACAAAAAGTCTGGTCTACAGATTCAAGGTCGCCCAACGCGCCATGGAAAGAGCCATGCTTGGAATAACCTTGAGGGACAGATTTAGAAACGAATTTACTCGACTACAAACCAAGGTGACTGAGGTGGCTCTAAGGATGGGCGGGCTGAAGTGGCGATGGGCTGGCCGTATCTGTCAGAGAACCGACGGCCGATGGGGGAGACGGGTTCTGGAGTGGAGACCGCGTACAGGATTCCGCAGAGTTGGACGTCCCCCTGCCCGCTGGACCGACGATCTGAAGAGGTGGACATGGATGGATGAGAGCGGCAATGGATAGGGGGCGGTGGCGTGCTTTGGGAGAGACCTACGTTCAGCAATGGATGACAAACGGTTGATGATGATGACGATGATGTGCTTTCTTCAGTTATCCTCGACTTCTCTTTCCACTTACACTGCTTTTACTGGATTACAACTTATTAATCATTATTTTCTCATCCATTCGTTCCATTTGTCCAAACCATCTCAGGGATCCTTTTTAAATTTTAATTATGATGCAATTATCTGCCTTACATATTTCTTCATTACTTCGTCGTTCGGTATTCTATCATACATTTTTTTAAATTTACTTTAAAATAGTAACAACAGCAGATATTCTGTTTTATTGAAGTAACCGGTTTCGCTCACCTCGGAGCTTCGTCAAGGTTATAAAAACAAACTTTCTGTCTGTTTGTTTTCGTAAAGTGATTGACAAAGTACACAAGGGTCATAAATTATTTTTAATAATGCCACACCACAAATTAAGTGAGGATAACTGCACATAGACTTTTTACAACACTTTTCAAAGACTTGTTTCGGTTGTGACCCAACCTTTTTCTTCTTCTTCTTCTTCTTCCTCTTAGTTTAGGTCGGATGACCTGTTTGTGACGGTGGGCTGTCCTGGGATGATGATGTCCAACCATCTCTCCATCTCTTCAGCGGCCTTCCTGGTAATCTCTTGCTGCTTGGGTTTTCATCTTTAACAATTTTTGCAATTCTTGTATTCTCCATGCGGTCCACGTGGTCTCTCCAAAAGCGCCTTCTGCTTCTTCCCCATCTCACTGTGTCTTCAACATTATAGAAAGTCCTTATCGTTTCATTTCTGATCTGATCTCTGAGGGTTTTGGCTGCGATGCATTTCTGCTACTCTAAAATTTCCTATAACTATTTCCTAACCTAACCTTTTTCAATGTACAAATTTTAAACATATATACAAATATGAATCCATTACATTACATTACATAAGGCGAGTATAGAAGAAAATAAGTGAGAATAATTTATTTTTATTTTTAATGTGAGATGTTTTCACGGGCTACCCCTGTAAGTCTCATATCCACATATTATAATGCGCACAGTATCTTGTAGTGTATATGGCTCCCGTAACCAGAAAGGGCAGGCACCTGGGTGGCAAGGTGGCAGGCGCCAAGAGGGAGGGGTGAATTTTCAATTTCCACGGTGATATATCGGTGGGTATTTTCTATAAGTAGTGGGTACGAATAATATAGTGCTTTTGCAGTTTTTACATTCATTGCTGTTGGCATCCGAATTGGGGCGTACCTGATAAAGTAGAATTTGACGATTCTTCTTCTTTTATTTTATCATTTTATGAAAGAGCCGAATACATCAGGCTAGGCTTGCATTTAATAAAAGGTCGCAAATAATATAACCGAATAATATAGACCTAAAACTGAGAATACTCGTCATCAAGACCTATGTATGGAGTACCTTGATGTACGCCTGCGAAACATGGTGCCTATCCGGAGTGTCTAAACGGAGACTAGAGGCTTTTGAGATGTGGTCCTAAAGAAGACTATTAGGAATTTCCTGGATAAACCACATTACAGATGAGAAGGTTCTCCAAAGAATCGAAGGAAGAAGGCACCTCCTCAGGACCTTGTCCAAAGGCGTACTAGATGGATCGGCCATGTAATACGACAAGAAGGCCTCTTGCATGCCATAATGGAGGGTATGACCGAGGGGACAAACTCTAGGGGACGCCCACGCCGAGAGTACCTGAAGGACCTGTTGGTGGACGTGCGCTGCTCATCATATGCAGATTTCAAAAGAGCCGCACAAAACAGGGAAGAATGGAAGAGAAGAATAGAGGAAATTGCTGCAAACCAATCCCAGAATTGAAACCAGAGAGGAGAGAAAGAGCTGAAAGGGTTGGATGTAGGTGCCAAAGTGAGCGGAGTGTCAGAAAGTTGTCTCTTGAATGCGGATGACGCTGTCCTACTTGCAAACAACGAGCATGAACTACAAGTCCTGGTGAATTGTATGCATGAAGTCAGGATGAGAAATGATCTGATGATGAATGTGAATAAGTCCAAGGTAATGAATTTTGAAAGAGAAGACATGACAGTCTGCAACAGTAGCGTGAATGGTAAAAATTTGGAGCAAGTAAAGCATATCCAAAAAAGCTAAAATGCCAGTGCACAATGGTGTTCTTTTACCGATCCTTTTGTGTGGGAGCGAAGCATGGAACTGGCAAAATAATGATGAAAGTGAATATCGAGGAATCGAGAGAAATATGTCAGGAAAGATAAGTGTGGCAGTCCATTCTTTCTGCCTATCCTTTTGGGGAGACAGTGTGATGGTTAGTTAGTTCGTTAGGTATTTGAACTTACGTGATACGTTCACTTTGACTTACCATTCTGCTCTATCCCGTATCACGTACGCGCTTGAGAAAATGTAATGTAC
This sequence comes from Lepidostoma basale, assembly GCA_022606425.2. NCBI lineage: Eukaryota > Metazoa > Arthropoda > Insecta > Trichoptera > Lepidostomatidae > Lepidostoma > Lepidostoma basale. The sequence goes on along the minus strand of JAHDVF020001077.1, from coordinate 1,138,625 downwards.
CTAAAATGTACAAGCTGTTAGGGATACGCGCGTGTACCTTCAACATTCGAGTACAAGTCTTCACAAATATGATAGTTTTACAAGGGGCAGGCGAAGTGTGTGGTCTAGTCTTTGACTTTAGTAATTTAAAAAAATATAATTAATATTGTATATAATTAAATTAAATTAATAAAAACCCTGCTTTTTTGCACGTTTCATGGAAAATTAGGCTGAAGGTAGGGTGGTTAATAACATAATTTTCTAAAGCCCTCGAAACATTTAAAACTATCTAACTAACTAACAGGCAGAATGAATGGACTGCCACACTTTTCTTTCTTGACACTTCTTTCGCTTCCTCAACATTCATACATCGTGTCATGCACGCATAACGATTTCTCCGACTCCTCAGGTGGCCGACATTTAATATTAGATTTATTTGATCGTGCCACGTTTTCCTTGGTCTTCCTGTATTTCTAGTCCCATTTACATCGTTAACATATACTTTTTTTTACCATTATTTATTCATTCATTCTTTCCATGTGTCCAAACCATCCTAATGATCCACTCATTATTTTGTTCATAACACTTTCATTCATACCGCATTCACTTCTTATATTTTCATTAGACACTCTATCATACACAGATCGAAACATGTCGAGAAAATTATACTCCAAAATGGAAGAAACAGATTCATAAAAAAATCATCGTTTTGGAATTCCACAGTGTTTACGAACATATGTCCAAATAATCCTAGGGCCCATTTTTAATTGAACTTATTATGCAATCCTGGCTTACATTTCTTCCTTATCTCGTCGATCGGTATTCTATCATATATTGTATCATTTTCGGAGAGATTATTCTAAGAGATCTCATATATACTGCATTTATTCTTCTTTCATCCTTATTTTGCCAGTTCCATGCTTCACTTCAATGCATAGGGCTCGGTACAAGAACACCCATGCGCACTGCCATATTAGATTTTTTGGATAAGTTTTTTTTCGCAAACTTTCAAATAATCCAATTACGATCAATAAACACGCATGTCTTGGCCAAATTAACAGAAGACTTGATAACACTAAAGAGTTTGGTGGCTTATCTTCTCAATCTGCAAATTTGGGAGACGAATTACTCCTCCAGGGGGTAATACTGTTATGGTTAGTTAGTTTAGCGACTTCAAAGTGCGCTTAGGACGTGAAGGCGCGAGCTAAACGAGATGAGCTCGGTGAAGATGGCTAAGCTTACTCAGATATACTCGTAAGATGTAATCTCCATTGAATTGAGGCTCCGAAAGATACCGCAACGAGGCAATATTGTGGCGTAGATTGTGCAGATGCTGATACTGCGAAAAGTGAATCTATTGGACATGATTTTACTCAGCACAATGAGATATTTATAATGATAATAATAATAATAATAATAATAATATGCTAACTTTTAAAGCACCGTTTTTTGTGATTTAATCACCTCAAGGACGCATTAAGACGTGTTTTAAATCTAAATGTGAACACTGCATCTGATTGCTATTCGCGATCGATTAGAAAGTACAGGTATAATAGAACAAAAAATGCAAGTTTTAAATTGGATATGAAATATGAAAAAGATGCGTTTTCAGCTTAGATCTGAATCTGTCGGATCATTTATGCATCTGGGGTGTGAAGGAAGATTGTTCCAAGCTGATGGACCTGCTACCGCAAACGCTCGATCCACGAAATTTGTACTAGGGCATTTGGTTTAACTAATCTTCCTATTGCCGAGGAGTTCGCTGAGCGAAATGTGGATTTCCTTATATTTAGGCTGTCCGTTATCAAGAGTTCGGATATATAATATGGAGCCATTCCATGTAGCGATTTGAAGACTATCCAGCAAAGTTTATACTGGATTCTGTCTGGACTCTTAAGCCAGTGAAGTCTTTGAAATGTTGTGTTATATGGGAATTTTTTGGAACATGGATATACGTATCTTCTTCTTCTTCTTCTTGTCCTGTTACACATCCGTGGTGTATAGGGTCTCAAGAAACCTTCTTCACCCGACTCCATCGCACGCCTGATGCCTAATATCATCCCAATTGAGGCCTACTGTATTAACCTCGTCCTGCAGGGTTCTTTTCCAGGTGGCTCTAGGTTTGCCTCGCTTCCACCCACAGGGGACCAGTCTAGTGCGCCCTGAGCGATGCAGGCTTTCATGCAGGATTCCATCTCAGGGTGTGGCCGATCCACAGCCATTTGCATCTAGCGACTTATTATTTAATTGGGTTTTCGCTATCCATGGCCCAGAGATCGGCTTTGACACTGTTTGGGACCAAAATATCTTAAATATTAAGCGAAGGCACCTGTTTATAAACACCTGGAGTTTTCCAATAACGTCCGTGATAGATTTTTAAGACTCACATCCATACAGCAATACGTTTTTAACGTTACTGTAAAATACTTATAGCTTGAGCTTTCTCCAAATAATACTGGAACAACGTATAGGACGAAACATGACTTTAATGTTGTATTTCTAAGAAATTAATAAGCATAAAAAAAACAATTTCACTTTAATCAATGAAAAATGAATATATGTTAGTTTATTGTATTTCTAAGAAATTAATAAGCATAACAAAAACCCTAATTTAACTTTAATCAATGAACGAACTAACATATATTCATCCCCACTCTTTAATGTAGTTCCGATATATAATTAGATTCTACACTGTATTTATTTCACGTTTCAGATGCATAAGAGAAGAATACATCGATTGTGTCTACGCAAACAGGATGGCGATTTTATTTTATATATAATACTTAGAATCATTAGTCACCTTGAAATATGTAAAATCATTTGTAAGAAGATGTTTTTCTTATGAACACTTTATTTCGTCCTACCTCAAATAACTTATTTTTGATTTAGGTATTTAAAGTTCTTGCTGGTTAAGTGCCTAATTACAGCTAATTTAAAAAACGGTGGATACGTGTAACATAAATTAAATAAACAATATGTGCACCATCTAAAAAGAACATTTTGTGTTAAATTATTTTTATTTTGTTATTTTATTTTATATCATTGTATTTTATATTATTTATTTTAGATTTATTTTGTGGGTGTTGCACGATCGAAGTGTGCGCGGGAGATGCCTATTGGTGGCGATGAGGTTCGCAAACCATCACACCGCGTCTCCCGCGGAGCGAAAAGAGTAGGATGGAGTGCCGCATCAGTAAAAGTGTGACAGTCCATTCTTTCTGCCTACCCTTTCAGGGAGATGGTGCGATGGTTACTTAGTTAGTTAGTTAGTTGATTTAGGTATATATGGTAGTATCATTCAGGATCCCCTAATTATGTAATTATTGCCATAAAATTTCTTAACGAGTTCCAAGAAACCCTTTCCAATATTTCTGGACCTACCCAAATAATTCTTTGTTAAAAATGTATTAAGTCACATTAATTTTCGTTAATTACCATTTTCTGCTCCATTTATTAGTGTATATAAAGTGCAACAAGTTGAAGATCGTCACATTTGAAAATTGACTCAGAAGGGCAAAACATGTCATTCCCATAAAATTTAATAAAACTTCTAGAATTCGTATTAATTAAATAATTTAATATTTAATGATGATAAAAACATCCATTTTCAATTAGTTAAATTTTTATTTTATAGGAAAGACACGTGTCACCTTGCTAGAGCATTGTTAAGGCGAAACATGCTACTCCTATAAAATATATTGTAATAAAATTTTAGAAAACGGACGTTTTCATCAATATTCAAAGAATAATTTTATGATTTTACATTAAATTATTTATAGATTATTACAAGTGACTAAATAACATTATTTCGTGGAAGACCGTTACTTCAATGATGCTCGCCTAATGACGATATGGATATTAAACAGGATTTTACAGTTATAGCTAAACGCGAGATGCACTGCTCTGACCCATGTGCAAGCGGGCACCCCGCCGAGCATCGGACCCTCCCTCGAAGGGTTCAGGGTCGCACAGCGCAGGTTTGAGTTATATCTTTTCAAATAAGTGTATTTGGATGCGAGTTTTTTTATGAGGTTCTACTACCAGTATAATTTTTTAATATAATAATTTTGACGATTTGTGAGACATTGTCTTAAAGGGCGCTCGGTGACAGGTATTTTTATAATATAATATATAAAAATATTTTTAAGAAAAAAGAAATACATAAAGATGGTTTGGACATATGGAACGAATGGATGAGGAATAATGGTCAAAAAGTTATGTACACGTAGTGTGAATGGAAAAAGAAGTCGAGGAAGGGCAAGGACGACATGCATGACCAAATTAATCAATTAGATATAGAAGCGCCAGAGTTATGTCAGGGTTGTACAGTTTGGTGGCCCATCCTCTCTGTCTACCCCTCAGAAGAAACCCCGTGATGATTAGTTAGTTAAGAAAAATATACAAAAAAAAATTATATTCATCAAAATAATATGAGTATGGACATATTTTTTTAAAGACTTGAATGCAAGTAATACAGTTATTCATATACAGCCGATGTCGTCCACAGCTGGACACATGCCTACCCAGTACTTCTCCACATATTTCTATGTTGTGCCTTTTGCATCCAGTCACCAGCAATTTTCCTTGTGAATTAATCCTAGTATTATTTGTTATATTATTTTAATTTTGTTGTTTTATTTTATATCATTGTATTTTATATTATTTGTTTTAGATTTATTTTGTGGACGTTGGACGATCGTAGTACGCGGAAGATGCCTGTTGGTGGCGATGAGGTTCGCAACCCATCACACCGCGTCCCCCGCGGGGGCGAAAAGCGAAGGATGGAGTGCCGCATCGGTTAAAGTGTGGCAGTCCATTCTTTCTGCCTACTGATGTTTAGTTAGTTTAGTGGTATACGAGTACGTATAGTACATAGAATATAATCTTCTTCTTCCTAGCTTTGTCTCATTAACTTGGGGTCGGCTCGTCTCCAAGACTGGATGTTGGATGGCGTCTGATGGAATCCAGTCTCTTTTTGAGATTCCTGTTAAAAAGTCCAATCCACGTCAACTTGGGCCTATCACGTCCTCTGTGTCGCTGGTCCGCTTCTATCACCTTCAGTGTAGCGTGGTCAACTGGGCGCCGCATGACGAATCCGTACCATCTCAGACGGTTCTCCTCGAATACATCAAATGTAATAATTACAATAAATAATAAATATAATAATAATAAGATACATCGAATATAATAATACCTTGAAAATTCCAAAAGAAGAACCAAGTAAACATATTCTTCCATAACCATCACTTTGTGGTCGAATACATTACTGAGATATTCTGAATGACTTGACTCTATTTGTCCCTGAGAATTATCTGCAACGACGGCAGCATAGATTATTTCACCTGTCACTCTGTAGAACCAAGCATGGCCAAAATCCTTCTTAACTGCATCTCTTCGGATGTGGACATTTTTCACGATGGTGAGGCTATCCTCAGAAAGTATCTATCTCTTATATATAATATTAAATTGGTATTTGCTTTTCTTGTTTTTCTAATTGTTCTACATTGTTTCTTGATACCTATTTTTTTTTATTGTTCTTATATATATTAATTGTAATCAAAAACACATTGGAAATTATCTGTCATGATAATGATTTTCTTTTTAATAAATCGAATTGATTTGATTTGAATCGCGCCTTTCCTTGGAAGGGTAGATGAATACTTTAGTAGTTATTTTTTCCCAGTTTTTTAATGTACCTAAATCCTTTATCTTTAAAGAATATATTGTTTTAATGACACATAATATTATGTCTTTTAGAAATCACAATGATAAATGAAGAATAACTTGCAACCTGAAATATGTTTGACATAGAGGGTGATCCGCCACATTGTACTATCCTGACATACCACTAGAGCTGCATCAATATTCGTTCATTATGACATGAATACTTATCGATTTTCTTCGTTCCATACTTCGAACTTGGCAACCTTTAAGTAATGTTTTTCTAAGACTTCCCCAATTTTATTTCCATTCAAACTACTAGTGACTAACTAACTAACTAACTAACCATCACGTCGTCTCCCCGAAAGGGTAGGCAGAAAGAATGAACTGTCACACTTTTACTGATGCGGCACTCCATCCTTCTCTTTTCGCCCCGCGGGAGACGCGGTGTGATGGGTTGCGAACCTCATCGCCACCATACAACTTTTTTTTAATTATTCCCTCGACATTTCATTCTATGTATCCAAATATTAGTGACGCTTTCTTAATTTTATTTGGGACACAGTCCTCTGTCATACATTTCTTCCAAATTTCTTGTTTTGTTATTCTTTTTTTATACATAGGATATTGTAAGATGAAGTAGGCAGCGAAAAAGGGACTGTTATGGTCATGTCCAAAGAATGGACTCCACCAAACTCTCCTATAATGCACTACATAATCAGCCTCACGGAAATCGTCTTTGTGGAATACCTCCTAAAAGATGGAAGGACAGCTGGGAGACTACCTCACAGGAGGAGCAACTCCCTGGAAAACAGATCACATAGGTCTACAACAAGGAAGAAGAAGAAAGTGTTCTATTAGCTAGCTCCAACCTTCACTTCTGTGCATTAAGGTTGGTACTAGAACTCCATTATGTACAGATATCTTTGCTCGTATATTTAAGAATACACGACTAGCCTAGGTATTCCAATCCTTCTTCTACCCCCCGGAATCTGCAGTCAAGATTGTCTTAGGTACCCTCGCATTTGGCATTCTTTGTACGTGTTCAGCCCGTCTCATTCTAAGGAGTCTTATGTGTGTTGAGACACTAGGGGTTTCATAATTGTTATACAATTCTTCGTTTCGTCTTATGCCCCTTTCTTTTCCATCCATCACAGGGCCACAAATTCGGAGAAGAATTCTCCTTTTAAATATGATGACCCAACAAGGCAAAACGTGTCACCGACTTGTTATAATAAATAATTAATACGAATGAAAACGTCTGTTTTCTAGAAGTTTTATTATAATTTATGGGAACGCCATTTTTCGCCTGTCTAATGCATTAAAAATGTTTTTGTCACGGCATTCCTATAAATTATAATAAAACATTTAAAGAACAGACGTTTTCATTCGTGTTAATTATTTAATACTGAGTTTTAAATCATTACTCAAGAATAAATAAATAACTTTGTAAAAACTATGTTTTCGTTAACTTTAAATATTTAAAAGGGAACTCAACGCTTGGCTTCTGATCCAGAGGAAATAAGTTCAAACCTGGACAAACCCGGATATAAAATTAATTGTATTCCATTTAAAAAAAAACAGTTTAATATAATATAATGTTAGTGATTCGAAAAATCTTCTTTGATTTTTTGGTGGTCCGCAGATGTAGAAAGATGAAGAAACCATTGCTTAGGGGACAGAATGCTTGGCTCCTGATTCAGTGGACTTGGGATCAATCCTGGACAGGACCCAATTCCTTCTTCATAATAATGAGCTATTTTCTGCGCATATTGGATATTGTATAATAAATTAAATTATCAATGATCAAAATCCTTGGGGTTAGTATTTTTTTCATTTTATTTTTATAAACATTTCAATACTTTAGTAGTTATTTTTAATAACAATTTTTATTATAGTTTTTTTTTAAGAATATAATGGTATAATGATACAGTAGATTATGTCGTTTAGGAATCACAATGATAAATGGAGAATAAATTGCGACCAAAAATATGTTTGCTGTACCTTTTGAATTTCATCCCCTAATACGAAAATAATTGGTCGGAATTAAATTAGTGGAATGCAACAGAGGGCGGCTTTCTGGTTCCTGGCTGAAGAAGAGAAGAAGCCATTGGCATCGTGGCGATCGATCCCTCCGCCCGCTGGGTTGGGGCGGGGGGCGGGGGGCCGCGGGAGGGGGGTGGCTCGAGGGGTGGCGGAAGGAGACGGAAACACCCGACTGAGAGACAGACGCGTGCGGGAACGGCCGGTATAACTTTACCGGTGCGTTGCTACAATTTTGTATCGGAATGTTTATATTATAATAGTTTTGTTAATATTATTGTATTATGTATCTAATTTAATTTTAATATACAAGTTTAACCTTAGAAGATATGTTGTATTTTTTTCTTCATATTTATGTAAAATGGTTCACCGTAATATATCATCAGAAGTTTTAAATGTTGTACAATGTTTTTTTTTTTTATCTGATAATTTATTTAATTATTAATTTTAAATAATGAAAACAAAAAAATATTGATGTAAAATTTCTTTAGTATTATATTTTTAGTGTGCTTCCACTTGTGTTCATCGTCGACCGGTTTCGGCAGCTTGCTGCCATCTTCTGGTACCTACATCAAAATATTTGGTTTATATAATAAATGAAAGTGAGGAGGTTAAACTTTTTTTTTTTAATGATTCTAAATAATGTATATTTATTGTGTTTTGGGTTAGTTATTTAACGAACTAACATCACGCCGTCTCCCCGAAAGGGTAGGCAGAAATAATGGTCTGTCACACTTTAACCGAAGCGGCACTCCATCCTTCTCTTTTCGCCCTGTGGGAGACGCGGTGTGGCGGGTTGCGAACCTCATCGCCACCCATAGGCATTACCCGCGCACACTTCGATCGTCCAACACCCACAAAATAAATCTGAAACAAAAATATAAAATAAAATAACCAAATAAAAAATAATTTATCACAAAATGTTCTTTATAGATGGTGCACATATTTTCTATTTAATTTATGTTCCACGTATTCATCGTTTTCTTTTTGGGTTAGTTTATTTACTATATAATTAAAAAGCAATTACTAGGGTGGCTAATTCTCGGAATGATTCTATAGAACGCAATTTTTGTGTTCGGATTAGTTAATAGGTTTAAATATTTCAAATGTCTTGTGGCCCGGTTACTGGTGTCTGGGAATTTCCCCCAGGAATTCTGAAACAAAGATAATTACGACAGATTACACATTCTTTAGAAGAGTAGAACATATTAAACAAAGTAGAATAGGTAGAACATATTCTTAAAAAAAATGTTTTCTTAATATGAATTAAAACGCTAGTTTTCTAGAAGTTTCGACTTTCTAAAGCATATTCAAATATTGTTTGATGTTTGATTCCTTAGCATGGCAATTTTTTTCATAATCGTAAAATATAATAAAACTTGAAAAAAAAATTGACACAAAATTTCTTTATTATTATAATATTTAGTGGACTTCCACTTGTGTTTAACGTCGACCGGTTTCGGAAGCTTGCTGCCATCTTCTGGATTGAGATATCGAAACACAAGTGGAACCCCACTAAATATAAAATAATAAAGAATTTTCGTATCGCTTTTTATTTTATTTTCATTATTTAAAATAAACTTCTATCAAGAAATGTCATTTAAAAATATACATTTTTATTTATAAAAGAGAGAATATGGATTTTTATTTTATTTTAATAATAGTAAACACGAATTCAGTTGTAAATTTACTTATGACTCAACATTCGTTCTAAGAAAAACCGTAATTGTTTTATTCAACAACTAAAAAATTCGCATTATATACTTTCTCCCCCACCTTAAGATTTCTAAACTCAATATAAGGACACACTGTTTGAGAATGCCCTCGGAAGGCGAAACAAATTTGTCACAATTTATATAAATTAAATCCAAGTAAAACCACTAAACAATCGTGTTTACTATTATTAAATTAATATGGAGTTTTACAAAACTAATACCTCAAACACAAAACAAACAAACAAACCATCACGCCGTAGGCAGAGAGAATGGACCGCCACACTACTCTATTCTGGCACACCTCTCTAGCTTCCTCCACATTCATACATCGAGTCATACACGCACGTAGATTCTTCCGGCTTCTGACATGACCAACTTTTAATATTTGATTAATTTGGTCATGCCATGTTTTCCTCGGTCTACCTCGACTCCTTACTCCATTTACATTGTTAACGTATACTTTTTTAACCATTCTTTCTACACCCATGCGCTCCATATGTCCGAACCAACGAAGCGAACCTTTCATAATACCTTCTTTCGCTCGACACTCCTTCCTAATATCAGCATTTGAGATTCTGTCGTACATCGTTCTACCACACATACGTCTTAGGGACCTCATCTCTACCGCATTTATTCTGCTCTCATCTTTCTTCTGCCAGTTCCATGCTTCGCTTCCATTCATAAGGGTTGGAACCAGAACTCCATTGTGAACGGCGATTTTCGCTTTCATTGATAAATTGTGTAAAATTCACGTGACAATAAAATGGCGATAGATTGGCTCACATGTCACGAGAATCAATATAATAGCTAAAAAAAAAAAAATTGTACACAGTAATTGGGTCCAAACGACCTGTTGTGTACATAAAAAAAAAAAATCTTGTTTCCAATAAACGGTACGAATACCTCAACTAATACCTCAACCATCAATAATAGAATATGGAGTTTTACGTCATTGATTTAAAGAGTCAATACTATACTTTTTACTTTTTTTGTAGTTAATTTGATATTCTTAAACCTTTTTTCACATGGCGGTGTACGGCCGTGTAATGTTGGCAGCGTTGTATGCGCGCCGGGTGCGGGGCGGGCGGGGCCGGCAGGGAAGGGAGGGGGGCGGCGCGCCCCTCGCCGGGGGTGGGCGCCGGTTAGTGCAGCCCGACCCGCCGAGTGGGTGGCACGTCTCCCGCGCGCTCTCCTCCCCCCCGCCGCCCGCCGCCCCCCGCCCCACCACGACAGACGGCCGCAGCGACAGCCTACGGTAAGACACCGCCATATTCAATAACAGACCGCACTTTTAAACATCTTGATTGACTCACCACCGCTCGCCACCCACCGCGAGACAAAGAAATAAGCCCGCGGTACCTACCTACATACGTGCACGTCTACATTCACACCGATCCACACCCAACCGCCTACACACACACCACCACTTCACAAAAAAGTGCAAACTAACGCATATCCACACCGCTGCATTCACGTAAAGAACTTACTTAGTTCCGTAATTTTGTCGTCTTAACTGCAGCGCTCGATTTCGTCCCTTCGCATTCGAACAACTACGATTTGAATTCAAAACAAGAACCCCCCTCCTGCTTCGTACCGTTATGTCTCCCGCGTAGTGAAGAGGGACGGATGTATACCCCGGTTGCATGTGACTTTTATCATTTTGAATTTGGAACTGCAGTGGGTGTTATTTTTTGTTATTTCGCGCGCGACCCGCGATGTCCTTTGTGATTCCTTTCGCCCGCCATTCGTGGCCCGTATTCCCCGCACACTCTGACACCCATTCACGGGATTGTGTTGAACCTGCATAGTTTATCGAGTGTTCCGGATTTGATATCGGAGCTGTCTGCCCGATGAATCATTGTGAATTACCTGTGACGTTATCGGCTGTCAGATTTCGAACCAGCGACTGTCAAAATGTAAACCGCCATTTCAATATTACAATTCACTCTGTCGTAATTACTTTTAATCGTGCATGCATGTGACAATTTCGTTCTCATTTTGGTAATATTCCAATTACTTATATTTGTGTTATTACTAAATTATTCATACTATAACCAATATTTTGTTAAGTAATGTACATATTTTTTTAAAACACTCTTAGTTAATACAGTACTTGCGTGTTTAATTGATAGTGTATTAAAATTAACATTTATTTTACACTCATGCGTAATAATACGATGTTTTTTTCATTTCATAAATAATTCATTAAAATTTGGAATGAAATTAATTGTCAGATTGTATTTAATAAATATCTTGTTTGATAATAATAAAATAATTTAATCTTCATATTAAAATGATATCATATTCTATTGGTATAAAAAATATCAACACATCATCAGGTGTTACAATAATATTATTGTAACACCTGATGATGTCAACATAGGTTGATGAAACAGCTGTCGCGTAAAATAAAATACAATTGTGATACAAAAAAAAAGTTATTAAATTTAACAGTTTAAAATGTTAAGGTATAATAGTGTTTCGGACAAAACAATGGACTATTTAAATACATTTTGTATATTTTTATTATATGTTAAAAAGTAAAAAAAAACTTTATACTACATGAAGTGGTTTTAACACAAACAAAATTGTTTGTCAGGAATATAATGTAGAATTACATGATTTGTGAAGGTCTAATTATTATCAAAACACTGTTTAGATAACCCATTGTTTTGACGGAAACACTTTGATATATCAACATTATTAAACTTTGTTATAAATATCACAATTGATTATATTTTGTTGTGACAGCTGTTTCGCTAACCGATGTTAGCATCGTCAGATCTTACAATCATCGCGTCTGTCGCGACAAAATAGAATCAATTGTGATATTGATAAAAAAAGTTTTTTATTTAAACAGTTAAAAACACTGCCTGTAATATACGTATGTCTATGTATCGATTTCGTTGTATGCCATAAAAATATAGGTACTGATTATCCCTCATATTACATAATGGCAATAGATTGTTAAATAAAAACAGTTTACATTATGAAATAGTTGTAAACAGTTCCGTAAGTCAAATACTATATCACTTTATGTGTAAATGTATTTATCTTAGTACCGACAATCCTTTGAAGTCACAGTAAGCAATTTAGACTCTGTTGTCGGAAGACACAACGTACAGTAAGCGACAGAATTTTGCTGTCAGCTGTTAATAATAAAAAAATAAATAAGTATCTACAAAAAAATTCAATGTTTTATTTATGAACAACTTACAACACATTTTTTTTAATTTCATTCGCATCGTTAACGTATACTTTCTTTATCATTCTTTATTCATTCATTATTTCCACGTGGCCAAACTATATAAATGTACCTTCATATTTTATTCGCACTGCATTCACTTGTTTTTCACACTATTCGAAATCGGGAATCGAACACTGGACATTTGGTGTCGTAGTCATATATGTTGCCATTTGCCATGAAGATCGTCATCTTCTTCTTCTTCTGCCTCAGCCTATTCCTGTCCACTCCTGGACGAAGGCCTACTCCATTCGCTTCCATGTCACTCTTTCCTGTGCAGACTGCATCCAGGTTATTCCGACGTGTCTGTTCAGATCATCCTTCCACCGTAGTTGCGGTCGCGCTGTTTTTTTCTTTGCCGTCCACGGTCTCCAAGTCAGCAGTCTTCTTGTCCATTTTTCATCTGAGCTTCTGGCTACGTAACCTGCCCATTGCCATTTTAGAGTCGCCACCCGGTGGATGATGTCAGTGAGCTTTCTGACTCTGTCTCTTAGGCTTATTCCTAACATGGCTCTTTCCATGGCTCTTTGGGTTACTCGTAGTTTCTTAGCACTTTGTTCGGAAAATGTAACAGTTTCAAGACCATAAGTACCAACTGGGAGAACGCAGGCTTTATAGACTTTTCGTTTCAGGTCGATCGGTATTTTCCGGTTTTTAAGGATGTAACCCATGTTTCCGAAAGCTGCCCAGTTTAGTCCAATTCTTCTTGAAGGCCGTCATATAAATTACTAAACTCGGTATTCGTAGTGGGCGATTCTTCCAGCGCCTACTGTACTAAGATAGTACTCGCGCCTTCTCGTTCTGTGATGCCCTAAGCTGTAGCTTATATACTTAAGTAATAATATTATGTAAATCCTACCCCGCTTAAATTAATAATGTGGTTTTCTTCTGTTTCCATTAATATTGCCTTGTTTGTTTAATGTTGTAATACAAGAATACTGTGTTATCCACAAAGCCCTCGCGCGTTGCATATTTTAGCCAGTCTGGTTCTGTTGAACGGATGTGGTTGTAAAATGGTCGGAAGGTATCGCGTGGGGATTATTTATTTATATATTGTTTGTATTTATTCTTCTTTTGGATCCCTCCACTGTCTCCTCTCCCTCTCCAATCCTCAGATCTTTCCAGTTTCTCCCAGTCTTCTTCCACGCAGTCCGCCCATATTTTTCATGGTCTGTCTCTTGGTCTCTTTTCTCGCGGCACCCATCGGTATATAATATTCAGTGCAATGCCAATTTTATTTTTATTGAAAATAAAATATGCAAATCTAAAAACATGTGCATATACTGTCACAGTGAAAAAACAGTGTTTTAATTCATAAAAATTCGACATTTTGTTTAGTTTAAATTGGGATAGTGTTTCTTAAATTCCATGACTCAGTTTTTGGGGTTTTTGGGGTTTACCCCTTAGTTATTGTCAACAATGTATGAAACCACACCAATTGCTATAATTATCGTTTTCTGCTCTTTTAACTAATGTATTATATATAAACAGTTCGCTTGATTCTCGTTACATTTGATAATGCATTAGCAAGGCGAAACATGTAATTTTCATAAATTTAAATGAAACTTCTATAAAACAGACCTTTTCAGCTCCCAGCGGAGGGTGGTATGCCGCACTCCTCTGTCCTGACATACACCTCCGAAATCCTTCACAATAAACATTCAAACATAGTGACATGAATTCAGCTTGATTCTAGTAACATTTGATAATACATTAACAAGGCGAAACATGTCATTTTCATAAAATATAATAAAACTTCTAGAAAACAGACGTTTGTTTTCTTCTTCGATGGCTCTACAGCTCATATGTAGCCTTGGCCTTCAAGCAATTCTGTCACCTGCTGCGGTCTACCAGTCTCTCATATTCAATAGTTGTACAGCGTCCTTCCTCACCTCATTCTCTCATCAGAGTCTAGGCCTACCGACGACCTAGAGGAAGGCTGAGGAAAAAGGTCACTTGTGAAGTCGTAGAAATCGACGTGCGTGCATTGCAAGATGTATGAATTTAGAGGAATCGAGAGAAGTATGTCAGGACAAATAGTATGGCGTTCCATTCTTTCTGCCTGCCCCTCCGGGAAGACGGCGTGATGGTTAGTTAGTTTTTTTTTTTAGAACTTTTTCATTATTTTAAATTTGGAGAATGAAAAAATAATCATTTTACAACAATTCGTTTTAATTTTTTGTTTTCATTTACTATTTTGGTGTAGAATTCGTGTTAAGTACGTAATTTTAATAATCGATAATCCACTGTTTTGGCCGAAACACTACGAGTATATTACTTCAACATTATTAAATGTCTAAATTTGAAACAGTGCTATTACGTATCATATTTTATTTATATAGTCGCGACTGTTGTTTCGTCAACCTATGTTGGCATCATCGGGTGTAATAAAAAAATCAGTTGATGATGTTGACGAAACAGCTGTTTCGACGGTACGTAATTACAAACAGTGTTTCAATTTTAAACATTTAACAATGAATTCGGGTTAAAAAAATAATTTTCTTTTCCTAAAGAGGTCACAAAGCACCTTGTCAAGAAAGCATTAAACATTTCAATTGTTTCTCTTTCGAAATTTAAATTTGGCGCGCATTTAAAGGATTGTAACCTCGCCTCACCTGAGCGGGTACCATCCACCTGCCGCGGCCCCGGGGTACCCCCCACCGCCCGCCCCCTTACTCGTCCAGGTAGGCGCCCCCCGGCCCACTGCATTAAGACAATATTATAACCACACCACTGGTCAACGGATACACCTTTTTTTCCTTGCTTACCTTTCCAAGAATAAAAAATACTCGCGCTGCACAGAAATCGAAAAGAAATGATGAAAATATTTTTTTTGTCGTTTCATTTTTATTACAGTTAAAATCAACTTATATATGTGTCTTCGACTGGATTCATGGTGATTTTAACTACATATACATCTTAAAAAAAAAAAAACATTATTTACAATATCAAAACCTATCCAAAAAAGCTAGAATGGCAGTGCACAATGGTGTTCTTCTACCGACCCTTATGTATGGAAGCGAATCATGGAACTGGCAAAGGAAGGACGAAAGTAGAATAAATGCAGTAGAAATGAGATCTCTTAGACGAATGTATGGATATTCTGTGTATGATAGGGTGTCGAATGAAAATATAAGAAGTGAATGCGGTGCGAATGATGGTGTCATGAACAAAATAATGAAAGGATCATTAAGATGGTTTGGACATATGGAAAGAATGAATGAAGAAAGAATGGTAAAAAAATATATATGTTAATGGTACCAGAAATAGAGGAAGACCGAGGAAAACGTGGCACGATCAAATAAATCAAATATTGAATGTCGGCCATGTGAGGAGTCAGAGAAATCGACGCGCGTGCATGACACGATGTATGAATGTTGAGGAAGCGAGAGAAATATGTCAGGAAAGAAAGGTGTGGCAGTCCATTCTTTCTGCCTACCCCTTCGGGGAGACGGCGTGATGGTTAGTTAGTTAGTTAGTCATAAAATTTCTAACATATATTTTTGTTTTTCAACATTTACTTTTATTCACTTCAGAAACCGGAAATAAAATGTGGAATATTTTTTTTTAATTTAATACCAAGGTTTAAATCAATGGTATTCAATTTTATTTAGAAGGTTGAACCCAATTCCACTGGATCAGCCCATCAGCCCATCACCCACGTTATTATACAAATAACATAGAAATCATCTGTGAAGACATTTTGAGAAACAATTAAAGAATTAATAAATAAATATTAATTCATAAAAAAAAATTAAAAAAAATTTATTACACACAATTATTCGATCGACATTAAATAATTAACACGAATTAAAACATCTGTTCTCTAGAACTTTTATTATATTTTATGGGAATGACATGTTTCGCCTGTCTAAGGCATTGTCAAATGTAAATGATGCCTTAGACAGGCTAAACATGTCATTCCCATGAAATATATTAAAACTTCTAGAAAAATGACTTTTCATTCGTATAAATTATTCAAAGAAGAAGGATGAAAGTAGAATAAATGCAGTAGAAATGTGTATGATAGAGTGTCGAATGAAAATATAAGAAGTGAATGCGGTGCGAATGATGGTGTTGAAAGAATGAATGAAGAAAGAATTATATGTTAACGGTGTAAATGGAACCAGAAATAGAGGAAGACCGAGGAAAACGTGGCACGATCAAATAAATCAATAGTCAGGGAAATCGACGCACGTGCATGACACGATGTATGAATGTTGAGGAAGCGAGAGAAATATGTTAGGTAAGAAAAGTGTGGCAGTCCGTTCTTTCTGCCTACTCCTTCGGAGAGACGGCGTGAGGGTTAGTTAGTTAGTTAGTTTTTTAATTATTCAATAATGAGTTTAATCTGTGTCTATGGAAAGACTTTGGTGTGGCCGTAGACTTATTAAGGCAAAACGAACGTTGCATGCTCGTCACTGTGTATATTATGAATGTTTATTTGTGAAGGATTTCGGAGAGTTATACGAGGATGTCAGGGCAGAAGAGTGTGGCACACCACCCTTTCCGCCGGGAGTGGTGGTTATTAAAAAACATATTTCTTGGTTCTTTAAAATCTTTCGTCAACATTATCTGTGGTCCGTGTCTTGTGTAGACCCCTTCGGAGCGGTGGGACGCGCCGGTCGGCAGCAGCTGTCGGCGGGCGGCTGTGTGGGTCGGGCGAGAGGAGGTAGGGGCGCGAGTGCACGAGATGTGGGCGTTGCAGTGACGTGCAACAACAATTCATTCTATCAAAACCTGCGGCCTTCGTGGCAGATAAATAGATGCAATGTTTAAACAAAATTAAATTAAACATTGGCAGATGCCTTGGCATTTTGCCAGTTGATACTTATGGTCTTGAAACTGTCACATTGTCCAAACAAAGTGTCGAGAAACTACGAGTGACCCAAAGAGCCATGTTAGGAATAAGCCTAAGAGACATAGTCAGAAACGATACGGTGAGAGAAAAAACAAAGTTCACTGACATCATCCACCGGGTGGCGACTCTAAAATGGCAGTGGGCAGGTCACTCAGCTCAGATGAAAAATGGACAAAAAGATTGCTGACTTGGAGAAGTGCAGGGCGACCGCAACCACGGTGGAAGGATGATCTGAACAGATACGTCGGAATAACCTGGATGCAGTCTGCACAAGACAGAGTGACGTGGAAGCGAATGGAGGAGGCCTTTGTCCAGGAGTGGACGGGAATAGGCTGAGGAAGAAGAAGAAGAAGAAAATGCACTGGCAGCATTATCACTAAAGCGCTTGACCCGGATATAGAAATAAAATGAAGAATTGAAGTTGCACGAGCTGCATTTATTAAAATAAAAACATTATTTTGCAAACGATAATCTTAACTTGAAACTCCGACAAATAATGATCAAATGTTATATATGGTCTGTTCTACTATATGGCTGCGAAACCTGGACTCTGAAAGTGAATGTAATGAACCGGTTGGAAGCGTTCGAGATGTGGTTATACCGCAGAATGAACTGAAATTAATAGATTTCATTGTTAAACGTCACGTATTAGGAGAGACACGTTGTTATATTGCATAAATGAATTGATATAGAACATTAATTGTATTTTTTTTATTAATATATAATATTATGTAGATTTATATTATATTGCGACATTTGTTTCGGGATTAGAATTAGTTACGAATCGCCTATGTCATGGGGAGCGGAGAGGTTCATCTTGGAAGAAGGCATAAAAAATTGGGAGAAAAACGGTGGGTTCATTCCGTGCGGGGACTTCGTTTTTTAATATCGTTCCAACTTGAAAATGATCAAAACATTTTAATCCTGCGTTATGTATTACCATTTGTGTAACTACGTGTATTTTTTACTGTTTATAAATTTTACGAAGGTGTGTGATTTTAAAATTAACTTTTTTTTGTAAAAGTCTAACACCAACGACTAAAATCAATTATATTAGAATTCATTACGTAGTACAATCTCCAATATGACCAGAAAATAGCTCATTATTATGAATAAGTAATTCGACCGTGTTCAGACTTGAACCCAAGTCCCCTAGATCAGAAGTCAAGCGTTCTGCCCCAGTATACCACCACCGAGTTACTAACTATCAAATCAAATCAGTTTATTAACTCAAAAGACATTACAAACAGCAAAATGTTTAAGGCGTATATTGAGTACAGGTAAAATATTATAAAAATATAACATAATACCAGGAACGCATTAGAGATGGTTCGACATTAGGAAGACAAGATACTTTCTAAAGTCAAGAGTTTGTCCCCTGAACGTACCTTCACTAATATGAAAGACGTCGATCTCCGAGGATACCGCGTTCAGCAGGCTAATTGCTCTTCCCACCGGTGTCACCAGAGGCAGATTGGTTCTGATGGCCGGTAGGTAAAACAATGTGTGCTGTCGCTGTCGGTGAAATCTATCGGGGACAAAAAGACCAACACCCTCTAGCACGGCCGAGTTCTCGAAATATCCCCTGATTAATTTAAAGAAATGGGTAACGAAATGACCATCTCTTCGAAGCTGTAAAGAATTGGTTCCGAGCATTCCTAAAATAAATGCCGTGGGATAGAGCCACGGATAACAAACCATAACGCCATCTCCCCGAAGGGTAAGGCGGAAAGAATGGACCGTCACACTGTTTTTTCTTGACATACTGCTTCCTTAACATTCATACATCATGACATGTACGCACATCGATTTCCTCGACTTCTCACGAAGACGAAATTTAATATTTGATTGATTTGATCATGTCACGTTTTCCCCAGTCTTACCCTATTTCTTGTACCATTTACATCGTTTACATATACTTTATTTATTTTAGATAAACTTAAGGCGTTAACACTGTGGAATTCCATACATTGTTTTTTCTACTTTTGAGTTTATTTTACTCCACATGTTTCGAAGGCTAACACCTTCATCATCTATCATATATCGTTCTTCCGATGATGAAGGTGAAGGCCTTCGAAACATGTAGATAAAAATAAACTCAAAGGTGGAAAAAACATTGTTTTAATTCATAAAAAATACTTTCTTTATCATTATTTATTCCTTCATTCTTACCATGTGTCAAATCATCTTAATGACCCTTTCATTATTTTGTTCATAACACTTTTATTCGCATTGCATTCGCTTCTTAGATTTGCATTTCACACTCATTCTTCAAGGAGTCTCATTTCAACTGCATTATTTTACTTTCATAATTATTTTTCCAGTTCTTACCCTATTTTTTGTTCCATTTACATCGTTTACATATAATTTCTTTATCATTATTTCTTCATTCATTCTTTCCATCGGTGTAATTCATCTTAATGACCCTTTCATTATTTTGTTCGCATTGCATTCGCTTCTTATATTTGTAGTTGACACTCATTCTTCAAGTGATGTCATTTCTACTGCATTTATTTTACTTTCGTCATTATTTTGCCAGTAAAAATAAAATCTTTTGCAGCAAATCATCGAGAAGTATTTTGATTTTCTTATATAATATGTTTGTCAAAATATTTTTATTTTATAAGTATACAGGTACGTATACACGTGTATTTTTATGCAGGTGCTTACAAGTTTTGATCTTTATTGCGCAGCATCTATTCAGTAAATATAACAATTAAATGGAAGGGATATTGAGATGTATTTAAGGGAGAAAATAGCCTTGAATTCACCCCATTCACGAGTATAAGTCAGTTAAAATTCTTAAATAGAAGTTAAATATTATTATATAATATAGAAATATATGACAGTGCAGTGCAAGATGGCAGTGCACAATGGAGTTCTAGTGCCGACCATGTATGGAAGTGAAGCTTGGAGTTGGCAGAAGAAGGCTGAAAGTACGATAAATGCCGTAGAAATGAGGTCACTAAGAAGTATGTGCGGATAAACAATGTATGATAGAATATCTAATGATGAAGTTAGAAAGGAATGTAAAGCTGATGAATGCGTGATAAATAAAATCAAGAAAGGGTCACTAAGATGGTTTGGGCATACGGAACGAATGGATGAGGGATGAATGGATAAAAAGATATATACAAGTAGTGTGAATGGAAAAATAAGTCGAGGAAGGCCAAGAAAGATATGGCATGACCAAATTAATCAATTACTGAAAGGCGGCCATGTTCGAAGTAGGAACAATCGACGAGCGTGCATGTCACGATGTGTGAATGTAGAAGAGGAGCGAGAGTTGTGTCAGGATAGATAATGTGGCGATCCTCTCTGCCTACCGCTCCGAGGAGGCGGCGTGATGTTTTGAACGTTTGTTAGTTAGCTATATCTGCTCACATTGAATTGTATATATAAAACATTCTTAAACCATTCATAAATATACTTTTTTTTTAAAAACACTATTAAAATTAATCTTTGCGTCGAATTTTTCTCATTTTTTTAACTTTAACAATGTTATTGCATCATTATGAATTGAAATATCATATGTAAATTTGGTTGGAATTATCTTGAAGTCTGTGTTTATTTTGAAGTTGTGTGCTCAGTAAACCAAAGGACGGCTTGCTTAAACGCCTAACGAATCTCCCCTATTCCTTTACGACATCCCCCCAAGACACACCCACTTCCCCTACCCACCGATGATAGGGGTTGCACCTGTGGGTTTTATTTTTACTTTAGCACGAACGCCTCGTTAAGAGAAACGAACTTTTCGATGATTCTATTGAAGTAAATACGAATGAAAACGTATGTTTTCTAGACGTTTTATTATATTTTATGTGAATGACATGTTACGCCTGTCTAAGGCATTATCTAATGTCAACATTTTATAATGCCTTAAACACGCGAAACATGTCATTCACATGAATTCTAATAAAATTTCTAGAAAACTTAACATTCATTCGTATTGATTATTTATTTAATGGAGTTTACATCATTGTTCAAGAAACAATAATTCTACTCGTATTCGAATTATTGATCTTTACTTTTGCATAATTGATGTCATGTTGAATATCGTCCATTCTTCTTCTTCTTCTTCTTCAGACTGTATTGACCGTCCACTCCTGGACGTAGGCCTCCTCTCGCATTTTCCATTCTCTTCTATCCTGAGCGATACGCATCCAGGCACTTCTCCGGACATCGTCGCTCCAACGCAACTGTGGGCGCCCAACTCCACGCTTTGCCGTCCTTGGCCACCAGCACAGCAGTCGCCTTGTCCACTTTTCATCTGGATCGCGAGCGACATGTCCCGTCCATCGCCACTTGAGGGTTGCGGCCATCTTGATAACATCGGAAACCTTTGTCCTGACTCTTATGTCCTCATTTCTGAGTCTGTCCTGTAAACTGATACCCAACATGGCTCTCTCCATTGCTCTCTGAGTGACTCTTAGCTTGTTGGCACTTTTTTGTGACATCGTGACTGTCTCAATACCATAAGTGAACACTGGCAGGACACAGGCATTGAACACTCACCTTTTCAAGTAGATGGGTATTTTCGGATTTTTCAAAATGTGACCAAGATTTTTGAATGCTGCCCAACTTAGTCTGACTCTTCTATTCAGGTCTGCTGTCAATTGTCCATTGGCAACCTTTAAATTAAAAAATAAAATATTGTCAATATTCAAAATTACTGGACAGTGGGACAAATTACGCATATACTCGTATATATTTTGTCTGCAAATTAAATTTTGTTATATAATACCTTAGTCATTTGCCGTAGTAAAATATTCTGAAGATGGAGTAGACTACAACGTACTCCGAATCGTCGGTCGAATCGAATACGAAGAGACCCAATATAGAGACACGAATATAACCATAAACCACGCACTTATTATATACAATTTATTATACATATTGTTTTTTGACTGTACAATATCACTTCATATTAAATATTTGACAACGAGTGAGCCAACGAATTCCTAGAAATTGTATTATACTCGTATTTTATGATGACTACATGTTTCGTCTTGCTAAGACATCAAAGCCAAAATGACTAAGACATTATCAAATAATTTGATTCATTTGACTCTTTTCGAATTTATATATAAATAAAATTAAACAATTAAGTATTTAATTTAAATGTTCTTTACTTACAATTAATTTGTTCAAGAATTATATTAAAATTAAACTAAATACTTATAATATATCTTTTTAAATTATTTATATTATTTCTTTTATTTTTTTACAGTATTATGGATTCGCATTTAAATAAATAAATTTAAACTTTGTATTTTAGATAATCTATTCTTTTGGCGGAAACACTTTGATATTTCAACATTATTAACTGTTTGATATTTTAACATTATTAACTGTAACAATAAAAACTTTGTTATAAATATTGCAATTGATTATATTTTGTCACAACTGTTTCGCTAACCGATGCTAGCATCGTCAGGTCTTACAATAAACTCGAGAGTTGACCGATATTCAACTCGAGAGTTGATTGTAAGACCTGACGATGCTAACATCGGTTAGCGAAACAGCTGTCGCGACAAAATATAATCAATTGTGATATTCATAACAAGGTTTTTTTTTAATATTTTTTATTTAAACAGTTAACTTTGTATTTTCAAAAAACATTACATCGATAAAGGTTGTGTCACAACCAAAACATATTTGGGAAAAGTAAAATAATGTTTTGTGAAAATGCAAAGTGAAATTTGTTAATTAAAATTTTTGTTATTTATTAAAAAATATATATGTAACTAAAACTAATATTTGTGTCACGGTTTTAGCAAAGCTATAATATTATCTTAATAATAAATTAATCGTCTTGTTTAAACATTTTTGAATTCTAGTTAATTTAATTTTTCAGTTCATTAGATATACAATAGAAAGGCTACAAAAATAAAATATTCTTTGTTTTGGTTAGCCCCGACACACTCGCTGTGCCCTTGGGTTATGCAGGAATGCAGGCGACCCCCTTTGGTTGGGGTGACTGGGTCCTATATCCTGCGGCCCTGAGGGGTGGCGTGGAGGGGGGGAGGATGAGCCGAGGGGAGACGGGTGACCGCGCCCGGTACCTGCGTAGGGTAGATTCACCCAGCCCACGACGTTGCAACGCGATCGGTTGATGTTTTAAGGAATTTGGAAGATCATTTTTAAGTAATTGTGACGGTTATGTCCGAAACATTTTATATTCTTTATCATATTGACTAAATAATAATTTTAAACTGTTAAACAAAAACCTATCCAAAAAGCTAGAATGGCAGTGCACAATGGTGTTCTTTTACTGACCCTTATGTATGGAAGCGAAGCATGGAACTGGCAAACGAAGGATCTAAGTAGAATAAATGCAGTAGAAATGAGATCTCTCAGACGAATGTGTGGATACTCTGTGTATGATAGAGTGTCGAATGAAAATATAAGAAATGAATGCGGTGCGAATGATGGTGTCATGAACAAAATAATGAAAGGATCATTAAGATGGTTTGGACATATGGAATGAATGAATGAAGAAAGAATGGTAAAAAAATTATATGTTCATGATGTACATGGAACCAGAAATAGAGGAAGACCGAGGAAAACGTGGCACGATCAAATAAATCAAATATTGAATGTCGGCCATGTGAGGAGTCAGAGAAATCGACGCGCGTGCATGGCACGATGTATGAATGTTGAGGAAGCGAGAGAAATATGTCAGGAAAGAAAAGTGTGGCAGTCCATTCTTTCTGCCTACCCCTTCGTGGAGACGGCGTGATGGTTAGTTAGTTAATGAATAAAAAAATACAATTTGTTTTTTGTATCACAATTGTATTTTATTTTACGCGACAGCTGTTTCATCAACTAATATTGACATCATCGGGAGTTACAATACAATACAATATATGATGATGTCAACATTGGTTGATAAAACAGCTGTCGCGTAAAATTAAATACAATTGTAATACAAAAAAAACAAAATTAGTCATTAACAGTTTAAAATCTTATGGTATCACAGTGTTTCGGCTAAAACAATGGACTATTTAAATATAATTAAATAAAACCATGTTTTTTAACTACTTCCACTTTTGTCTTTATTTCGACAGCGACCGGTTTCGCCAGGCTCGCTGTCGAAATAAAGACATAAGTGGAAATACAATAGTTAAAAAAAATACCGTTTTATTTCATTATTATTTAAAATTAACTTTCATTAAGAGATTTCAGTAAAATCATTTGATTATCATATTGACTAAGTAATTAATATAATATATATTAACTAACTAACTAATTATTATTATTTTGTTGAATCGCTCTTTACATCATGACAGCATGAGCCAAATCGATGTAAAGGGTATTATAGCTATCATAGGGTATTATAGCTACAATACTCTATTTCTAGTTCCGTTTAAGTCGTTTATATATTCTTTCTTCACCATAATGTCTTCATACATTCACGTTTGATAGTATTTGACGTATTTGGCCATTATTATTACTGGTCCAAGTTAAAAATAGCATAAAAATTGGAGAGACATCTCCAGGCGTTATCTAGCGATGTATGTTAATGGCGGTAGCCTTTCACATTGCGTTAATAAAAATCTTCTGCTTAATCCTTAATCCAATCTTAATAGATGGCGCTAGTGTAGATTGAACTAAAAAATGTGAAGTGTAGTCCTACATTGTAGCATATATACATCTTCCAAAAATTTGTCAGACTTGGTGGTCGTAAGAAGGGCGGAATGGGGAATGTTGTATTACATGAAGCGTGCGCTTAACCTAACCAATGACAGGTCATAAGTCCTGTAAACGCCTCGACCACCATATTCTGTTTGGAATTTGCATCTTCGTCTCTATTGAGATACAATTAATCCTTAAAATGATAACCCGCAATGGGTAAAATCCAGTATTCGTCTACAAGTATTTGTATACCTTCAAAATATTATTAATAAGTATAATATAAATAAGCACAAATAACTTAGTTAACACCACTTTATTATGAGTATATTTATTTGTCTACATGTTTCGAAAGCAATGCTTTCATCTTCAGGAACAACAGTATACTAAAGTTAAATACAATAAAGAAATTAGCACTAGAGTTTAAAAATGTGGAGGGAGGGGAGGAGAGGAAAACAACAAAGTTTAAAACATATAGAAGATTCTTTCTTCACAAAATCAAAATATTATTATTATTTTGTTGAAAAGCTCTTTACATCATTACAGCGCGAGCCAAATCGACGTAAAGGGTGATGAAAAAAACATCAGAGGAAATATACGTAGAACCATGTGAATGGAAATATCCCAGTTATATATTTGTTGCTCTTATCGTAAGGGTATTCACGAATTCACTATAATTCGCCATGCCATGTTATCCCCAGCCTTCCATAATTTATTTTCCCAATCCCTTTCGCGTATAAACACAACTTTGTTATTACAAATTTTATTTGCAAATATAATTATTTAAAACAATAGAAAAACTCGTTTTATAAAGCAGGGACTCAGGTTGTTTTCATGAATCAGGTGTTCGGTCTCCATGACTACGAACCCACACGAATTTTTCTTTTGATTTGTTATTTTTTTTATGTTGTTTTTCGAATCAAAATTCATGTCGGTTTTTTCGCATTGTGTTAAAACGTAAGAACACTCTGTTTCGTAATTATTATTTCTGAATTAACTCGCAAATCCAAAAAACATTATATAATAAAAATATCGTCAAAATACGTTATGTAATAAAAAAATTCGCCCAAGGTCACCCGCGGGGGGCGAAAAGAGAAGGATTGAGTGTCGTATCGGTTAAAGTGTGGCAGTCCATTTTTTCTGCCTATCTTTTCGGGGAGACGCAGACGGCGTGATGGTTAGTTAGTTAGTTAAGAAAATTATTAAAAAACTTCTGTAAACTTTTGACTACATTACATGTAACATATATGTAAATCTTTCATTACCGCAAATAGAAATATATCGACTGAAGCAAAGATGGCAGTGCACAATGGAGTTCAAGTACCCATATGTATCTAAGTGAAACTTGGAGTTGGCAGAAGAAGGACGAAAGTAGGAACAATGACGTAGAAATGAGGTAGGTATCTAAGAAGAATGTGCAGAAAAACAATGTATGATAGAATATCTTATGATGAAGTAGGTAAGAAAGAAATGTAAGGGTGATGGGTGGCTCTGTATATCAATATATTATACTAGTAATAAAAAAAGAATTTAATGAATGAACATTTTAATGGGATATATTTACTATGTATGAAAGTGCGAATAAAAATGTTACGAACAAAATAATGAAAGGAACATTAAGATGGTTTGGACACATATGTACTCGTATATGTTATAAGTATATGTTAACGATGTAGATGGAACTAGAAATAGAGTGACACGATCAAATAAATCAAATATTGTATCAAATAAATAAAACGATATGCGTGCATGACACGATGTATGAATGTTGAGGAATCTAGAGAAGTATGTCAGGAATGAAATGTGTGGCAGTCCATTATTTCTGCCTATCCCAGGAGGGATAGGCAGAAATAACTTTTAATTTTTTTAAAGTTAGTGTGGTATATACAAAGTATATAAAAAAGAAAAAGACAAATAAAACATCTACAACACAAAGTATGGCGAAAATAGAAGAAACTTAATAATTGTTTCAGAATATTATTCTTCTTCTTTCCGTGTCCTGTCAGGTCTCCCTGACGCTGACTATCACCCTTGAGTAGGCCTCCCCGTCCTGGGCAGCTCGGAACAGCTCCCCCACAGTCATTAGCCCCGTCCACTCTCGGATGTTTCTCAGCCAGGAAACCCGCCTAATCCCAACACCTCGTCCCTCAATCTTACTCTCCAAGATCAGGTGTAATAGTGCGTACTTTTCGCCTCTCAGGACATGGCCCAAGTAGGACACCTTACGGACTTTGATGTTGCTCAGCAACTCTCTGTCAACTCTGGCTCTATGGAGAACTATTACAAAAATGTATCTAAACATTTAGCAGTATTCATAATCGTATTAACATTTTTTTATAGCTGTCGTGTTGATTTTTGAACTTTTAACAACGATTTCGATATTTAATTAAATAATATACATAATTATTGAAAGCTGATCACATTTTCCTTGGAAATCCTCGTATACCTTGCGCCATATTGTTGCCCTCCTCGTCCTTTGTGATGTTTTGGACCGGCGTACATTATGGTCCCTGTAGTGTGAATCAAGAGCCGGAACAAAGATTGTCCGGCGCGTTAGGGCGGCGGTGGGCGGCCGGAGGGAGGCGGGGGGCGGCGGGCGAATCAATACCGGCGGAGGGAGGGGGCCAAGCTGTACGCATTTGCCGCTCTGGTTACACTGACCGTCTTAATTCTGTCGCACTCGCTACCCCCTTTCATGGTACATTCTGATTGTGAAGGCTCCCAGCAGTTATTCGGCCCTTCATTTCAACCCAATTGTATACATTTCAACGTTTGGGTTTTCACTTCACTCGCTATCTTATTTTATGGTTGTTTACATTGTGATGAACAAGTAATACGAAGTTGTAGTAATCGCGGGATTTGTCTTTCAGTATTGGAGCATGGAGACCAAACGTAGCTGACATGGAAGTTGCCATGCCTGGGCCCTTGGCCCTGGACTGCGAGGACATGTTCAAAGAGATCACCAAGAAGCTATATGGAGAAGAGGGAGCCCTGGAGTTCCCGGATCGAGCCATGGACCACGAGGAGGGCTCCCTCCTCAAACCGGAGGATCACATCACCGCCTTCGGCCTCGCCGCCCTCATGCAGAACGGGTTCCCGCCCCCTGGAATTTTACACGCGAACTTCCAGCCCAAAACGAACCCCGCGGCCGAGGACAAGTGGACCCCGAGCGACGAAGCGCTCCAGTGGACCGCCTCGCGCATCGCCAGCTATAATCCCGCGCAGAAGCTATTCAAATGCGTGGACTGCGAGTGCGTCGGCTTCTTGTCAAGAATAGCCGAGCACTGGCTGGGCACGCACTCCAACGCGCGAGTATTCCAGTGCCCGCAATGCCCCTACGGCAGCGCTTGGGCGCGGTGCGTCCGCCTTCACCTGGTGCGCGAGCACAACATGCCGGACGACCGCGGGACAGACGCGCTGGTAAAGAACAACCCCGTGCTGGACGAAGTGACTAAGTACCTTCAGAGACTGAAAGTTAAAGTAGACAGCATGTCGCCACCTCCGGCCCCCGCCGCAGTGGGCCGGGCCCCCTCGGGCTCACCGCCCGCCGGAGCCTCGGGTCCCGTTGTTCCTGGTGGTGCCAAGCGCTACGCGTGCCCCGCCTGCCCCTACGCCACTGACCGCCGCGATTTATTCACCAGACACGAAAACATACACAGAGACGAAAAACCTTTCGAATGCTACGTATGCCAAAAACAGTTTAATCGCGCGGATCATGTAAAAAAACACTTTTTAAGAATGCATCGTGATCATCCGTACGATTTGAACAGAATACGAAGGCAAATTACGAAAACGTCTCCCGGAAACTTCTATCCTAAAGTGAATACAGAAATGGCTCCACAACAAAATCAAGGAGAACAGTCCTATGCTCCCAGAATCCAGCACGTCAAGACAGAACACAACAACATGCTTCAAGTCAAGGCCGAGCATGACGCTAATTCACTTTCTAAAAATACCGGCAATAAGAAAAAAGGAGAAAAGAGGTATTCCTGCTGCTACTGTCCCTGGTCGGGGGTGGACAACTGGTGCTTGAAGCGTCATCTTAACACTCACCTGAAGCCCTTCGTATGCGCGCTCTGCGACTACAAAGCGGCCCGGTCCGAGCGACTCTCGACTCATGTATCCAAAGTCCACAATAAGAAAGCGTGTGGGAAATGCTCATTCCTAGCGGAAGATCAATCTCAACTAGCCATCCATCTTCAGGAACAACAGTAAGGATCATGGTTTTATTTATTGAATGAAGTTTTATAGCTGGTAAATTAGTCACCTATTTAAACTATGCATGTTATGTTTCAGCCACGTGGAGAACCGCAGCATCAAAGTGCCCAATACGCTGGTGCGCGCCAGTTACAGTGGGGCCCCAGCCGCGCCCGTCATGCCGGCATTTGGGTAACACTCGCCGTCCTAACGTAACAGCATGCTCGCTTAGCAAGGGAATTCCTCGGTGTTGGTGTCATTTTCTACTCATTTCATCTTATCATCTTAACATTTTAACATAGTCATCTTCATTACTTTCTCCCTTTCCCTAGACTAAGCTTTACTCACATATTCTAAGGTAACTGTTTTTCTCGAGATCAGGGAACTAATCGACCTACTAATACATATTAACCCAGCACGCAAATTTTAGCCAGGGACCGTCAACGACTCTCTCCTCGCCGGAGGTAAGGTGGTATTAATTTTCTGATAAAGTTCTTTTCCGCTAACAGCCCCTCGAGTGATGGAGGCCCCTTGGAACCTGTGAGGGTGTGGCGCGCCCCCCGGCAGCAGGGCGCCGCGCGGCTCTTCAACTACATGGAGGCCTCCGACGGCTCCGACCAGGACGACTTCCCGGGCGGCCTGGCCGTCCGCGGGCACGGGGCCTACGCACACCCGCCAGAGAGGAACGTACAGGATTTTCCTAAAGCGGGGGATGTCGGCAACTCGGCTGAAGATACTGGCGAGCGCGACCCGACCGCGGCTCACGGAGCGACAGTCACATCTCCCGCTGAAATCGCTAAACATTCCACCGAAAAGAAGAAGAAAGCCCAAAAAAATAAGAGGTCTCACAATAAAGAGAACAAAAAGTCGAAATTCGAATGCAGTATTTGTTCGCTGTCGTACAAGAGCACGGGCGCATTGGCCGCTCACCAGAGGCGGCACGCGTCCTCCGGCACGCTGAGGTCCCCGCTGCTAGCGGCAAATGGCGCGTCCCTGCACTTCCAGTTCGACACCCCTGGCTCGCCCACCTCCCCGCACCCCTCGTGGGAAAGCGACGAAGACGCCACCAATATGAGGAGAGCGAGGAAACAGAGCCAACCGAAGAAAGTTATCCTCGTGGACGGAGTGCAAGATGTCAGCTTGCTGACGCAAAACGGTGTCGATCAGATTGTGAACCAAACCGATTGCCAGAATGATCCCAAAGCTTGTGTAAAGAAACAAATTGACGAAGTTATTTCGAAGATTGTAAAGCAGCGAGGTAGTGCGACTTCACTTTGCGACCCCTCTTCGGGATCAAGCTCAGACGCGATATTAAAGCGATACGATTTCTCGGCGGAGCAAAAAATCGCGAAGAAGGCGAACAAGAAGAAGGAAAACTCGCGAAGAAAAAATATAATAACCAAACTCCTATTGAAGAAGCTGCGAGCTAAAACTCCGTACATTATCTTCAGATGCAAACGGTGTCGGCTGAAGTTCTACAACAAGTACGAGATATACCTCCACAATGAAAGCTGTAAGAAAAGGAAAGGTTGCAAATGACTATATTGGCGGTACATACGTGTGCTGTCTCAAATCAGTGCCTACAGATTGAAGAATTGGTTAATAAGTAATTAAACTTTTTAGTGTTACAGCCTTTTTTCTCGCATTTGGAATTGCTCTACGTGCCGAATTCTTCCAATTTGTTTCGTGTAAAATATTAAATAGTAAAGCAATACTTTGTTTATAATTTCTATACAATAAACATTGTTGTTAAATAGTTAAATCGATCAGGCGAACCATCCCTAGTTCAACTTATTCGTTTGTTATCGATTTGTTTACGTAAATATCAATTCGAAGATTGCGGGTTCGCGTTATGTCACGGAGAAAGTATTTTTCGTTTGCTACAAATTATGAAGAATTTATTTGTACTGTAAGTGTATTTAATATGTACCTTCGTATGAAGCACCTAATTTGTGGTATGACATTTTTAGAAATAGATTAAACAATTAAATATTTTGTTTTAACACCACGTATTGTAGTTTTTTTTATATTTATTTATTTGACACATTCACCATGGAGTGTTATGTGTCATATAAGTAATAATTCATTAAGGTTACATATTTATATAAAAACAAATAGTAAATTTCAAAATAACATCATTGATTAACATAATTGAACCGTTTAAATTAACAAATATTTATTATATTCTTAATAATTATGTGAAAAAGAAATAGAGAAAACTAATTTATTGATTAATTACATTATAAAAACGTGAAATTCCTATAATTTTAAATTATTAACAGAGAGAAAATGATTTAATGATATAATTACAAGTTTTGATTGTGATGACAATAATACTTCTATGGTGATAGGAAATGTGAAAAATACATTCATGATTTCTTTGAGAATGTTTTCCCGCCCTACTAAAAGAGGGCATTGAAAAATTAGATGTTGAAGACCGCCATTTGCACCGCATTCACAAATAGGACAAGGAGAACAGTTGATTTTGAATAGGAGGGCCGGAGTTAGACAGTGGCCAGAACGAAGTCTTGAGTATGTTGTAATTAGTTTTCTTCTAAGGCCGAGTTTTCCAAAACAGGTCTAGAGAGGGATGGAATTCTGAATGTTGCCATAGAAAATTCCTTTCATAGTTTTCGATATAGGTTGTTAAAAAAAATTAAGCGGTGTTAAAACAAAGTATATTTGTTCTTAATTTATTTTTGTTTTAATTTGATTTAAAAAGGGTATCGTATTTTTTTTAATATGTAGAAGATTTTGGTTTGTTAAAAATACATTTCACCTTTACTTTTGGAAGAACTCTACATACAGTTAAGAGTATTAATCAGCGTTACCTCAGCTAAATCGAGCTGAACATTTTTTTACTTACTTAATTTTTTTAGATTTAAACGCGAATAATTAAATAAAAAAATGTTTTTATTTAACTTTCTACAGTACTACAGCGAGAAGTATTGTAATATTATATTTTTAATTTGGTTTAAAAAGATTTGTTATAATTTTGTTGCGTTTGCGACATGATAATGTTATTTCATTTTAAAAAACATTTATTGTATTTAAGTTAGTTTTTAATTCTTAAGTGTATCGATGACGAAATAAACAATATTTGATTTTCTTAATTAATTAAATGACCTGTAATGATTTTTGTACTCCCTCACCCCAAATGTGCCTGTTCTCTTCAACTCTGTTGAGAACCTCCTCATTTGTAACGTGGTCCCTCCATGAAACATGTGCAATTCGTCGGTAGGTCCACATCTCAAGCGCCTCCAGCCTTTTGCGCTCTCTTTCGACCAGGCACCAAGTCTCGCAGCCGTATAGTAAAACACTCCACACCAATGTTTTTATTAATTGTTTTCGGTTTGACACACATATACACCATAGCGGAGAGACGCGCGATGGATTGGTCATGTGTTGCGACACGAATGTTTCCTGCATGATACTCGTATATTGGAGGGAATGGTCGAAGGATCGATTGCCAGAGGACGACCTCGCCAGGAGTACCTAGATCAAATTTGCCTAGATATGGGCTGCAACTACTGTGCGGAATTAAATAGAGTTGCCGAGGACCGAGCGGAGTGGAAGAAAAAATGCATCGCCTTGCTGCATCTTTAGATTAAGACCGTAGAAGAACCCCAAATTATGATTTGGTAAGTAAGTAACGTTTAAAAATCGAAATACAGTCAATTAACGAGCGTTCTTTATTTAAATATGCCTGGAAACTGCCCACCAAAACAAAAGTATGATTATATACACGTCACAGATGAAAATTTGACATATTTGACAAAATGGCTTCAGTGTATTATATTGTTTCTGATATTGACATATTTTTAGAAAAATTACAGAATTACGCATTGTAAGTTTAATTATACTTAAAACAAGTGTGCTGTGCAGGGAAACAGTGTATTTAAACTAACTAAATAGCTCATTATTTTTATTTTGTTATTTTATTTTATATCATTGTATTTTATATTATTTGTTTTAGATTTATTTTGTGGATGTTGGAAGATCGAAGTGTGCGCGGGAGATGCCTATTGGTGGCGATGAGGTTCGCAACCCATCACACTGCGTCTCCCGCGGGGCGAAAAGAGAAGGATGGAGTGCCGCATCGGTTAAAGTGTGACAGTCCATTCTTTCTGCCTACCCTTTCGGGGAGACGGCGTGATGGTTAGTTAGTTAGTTAGTTAGTTTAAATAGCTCATCATCACGCCGTTTCCCGGAGGGGTAGGCAGAAATAATGGACTGCTACACTTTTCTTTCTTGACATATTTCTCTGGCTTCCTCAACATTCATTAAAAGATTTCTCTGACACCTCACGTGGCCGATATTCAATATTTTATTTATTTGACCGTGTCACATTTTCCTCGGTCTTCCTTCATTTCTAGTTCCATTTACATCGTTAACATATAGTTTTTTTTTACCATTATTTCTTCATTCATTCTTTTCAAGTGTCCAAACCATTTTAATAATCCTTTCATTATTTTATTCATAACATAATTCGCACCGCATTCACTTCTTATATTTTCATTCGTCACTTTCATACGAGTACACTGAGTAACACAGTCTAAGAGATCTCATATATACTGCATTTATTCTATTTTCATCCTTCTTTTGCCAGTTCCATGCTTCTTCCTCTTCAGTGTCTTTAAAATTATGTAATATGCCAAAAGTGTACAGTGTACAAACGACTACTTATTTTATATGCTTTAAATTTAAAAACTATGTTTTTTTCTAAACGCTTTAATATATTTTCTTGAATAGACATATTTTAATATACGCTAAATCTGTATATGATGGAGTCTCAAATCCAAGTGAATGCAGTGCAAATGAAAGTGTTACGAATATAATAATAAAAGGGTCGTTAAGATGGTTTCGATACTTGGACAATTTTCAAGCAATCAAAAACGACGTGCGTACATTACACGATATATGTAAGTTTGTTTTCTACAAGTTATAAGTTTCGCCATTTTAAGACATTATCAAATGTCCTTACGATGTATGTATGTATAGGAATCAAGCGTAGTATGTCAGGACAGAACAATTTTGGGGTCCTTTCTTTCTGCCCACCCCTCCGGGGAGATGGCGTGATGATTGTTTAGTTTATTTTTAGATACATTGTGAATGGCCAACGTATATATACACAAATAAATGAATAATCATGGTTTAACTGGCAAAAGAAGGATGAAAGTAGAATAAATGCAGTAGAAATGAGATCTCTCAGACGAATGTGCGGACACTCTGTGTATGATAGAGTGTCGAAAGAAAATATAAGAAATGAATGCGGTGCGAATGATGGTGTCATGAACAAAATAATGAAAGAATCATTAAGATGGTTTGGACATATGGAATGAATTAATGAAGAAAGAATGGTAAAAAAATTATATGTTCATGATGTACATGGAACCAGAAATAGAGGAAGACCGAGGAAAACGTGGCACGATCAAATAAATCAAATATTGAATGTCGGCCATGTGAGGAGTCAGAGAAATCGACGCGCGTGCATGGCACGATGTATGATTATTGAGGAATCAAGAGAAATATGTCAGGAAAGAAAAGTGTGGCAGTCCATTCTTTCTGCCTACCCCTTCGGGGAGGCGTGATGGTTAGTTAGTTAGTTAGTTATCATGGTTTAATAAATAATAAAGGCTATTTATTGAATCACTTTTCAGAAATGTTGAGAGCCAAAGCGCAATAAGATTTATATCTGCAAGAATTATTCAAGCATATGTAAGAAGATTTTTAATACAACGTTACGTACAAAAGCTGAATAAATCTGCGGTGATTATTCAAAAATGGTACCGCGGCTGGCGCGGGAGAGTGTTTTATCGTAAACTTTTGAAAGAAACTGTGGAACAAATGTACCTAGATCACTTCAACAGAATGGCGAGCATAATACAAAGAACCTGGCATGGTTATCTCTCTCGCCGAGATATATTTTCGTACTACGCCCTGAAGGCTTGGATATCGAAGGTCCAGAATAAAAACGAAGAGATTTTAACACAAATTAAGACAAACGAGAAAGCGCTCAAGGAACAAAGATTGATGGAGTTTGAGGTGGAGGCTAGGAAGTGGGTCGTGTACATTCTGGCCAAGCTCCATCATCTACTTCGTACCAAATCGACCGCCGGAATATATTCGCAACGATTCTCTACGTAAGTACCCATATACTTCTTCTTTCGGTGCCGTGTCAGGTCCCCCCAATCTCTTAGTGGCGCGGCGGTACTCCCATAGAAGCCCAGAAGCCCGGCTTGCGTAAGAAAATTTTAATCAAAACCCCCAAATCTAAGTAATCATGCCCCCGCATAAACCAACAACCCACCAAATCACCTTCTAACAGTGTTCCCATCAGACGTAAGAGGAATAGCCACAAGAGCTGAACCTCTGTAAGCCAGAAGAGGTTTTGATTCAAAATTTCTTACGTAAGCCGGGCATCTGGGCTTCTATGGGAGAACCGCCACTGCAATCTCTATCCTGCGCCACTTGGAACAGGTTCTGAACTCTTGTTATTCCTGTCCACTCTTTAATGTTCCGCAGCCAGGACAGCTGCGTTCTACCGACTCCCCGACTTCCCTCCACTTTCCCCTTTAATATCAGTCGAAGGAGGTGATATTTTTCTCCCCTTAGCACATGACCCAAATATGAGACCTTTCTAATTTTCTAACTCAATAACAGCTCTCTCTGGCTCTCTGTAATACGTCTGCATTACTGACCCTATCGGTCCACGGTATACGGAGCATTCTGCGGTGTATGCACATCTCGAACGCTTCCAACTGGTTCATTACATTCACTTTCAGAGTCCAAGTTTCGCAGCCATATAGTAGAACAGACCATACATTCAATCATTCTTTGTCGGAGTTCCAAGTTAAGATTATCGATTCAAAAGAATGTTCTCATTTTATTAAATGCAGCTCGTGCAACTTCAATTCTGCATTTTATTTCAATGTCCGGGTCACGAGTCACGAGTCTATTGGGTAAATAATGTTATGGTAGTATTATAATAATATGTGGGTCCTTGATTTACGATCAGCGTCACAATCATAAAAAAAATATTTTAATTTACCATTATTGTGAAAATCGTCATATTTTTTAATTGATCTCTTTCATGACTTAGCGAGAATTTAACAGAAATGCAAAGTTTACATTTTCGCAATATCAGTTACTATGATATTGAATAGATGCGTCATTATTTTTCTAATAAATCACGAAATGTTCACTTTAAAACAAATATTCAGCTTTTCTGGAACTGGCGTTATCGGCATTCCTGTGAATTATATTTTACTTAATTTTAGGATGAATAACAACGGCATGTTATTTTTTTTCATTTTCAAATTCGCTTAGAAACACACGTAAAGGAATATTCATTCTTCATTCAAAAGTCACCCCCAATAATGATTTTTTATACGTTGTAATAAAAACTATGATAAGTCAAATTGGATCTCCATCTTGGATAATAACACATCTATAATTTTTCATAATCAACAACCTCAACTTATTTATTAAAAGTTAAATTTGAATCACTGTTATAATATAACCTTTTTAATATCATTATACACTTCTTGAGAATGTCGCGACAGCTGTTTTGCCAACCGATGTTGGCGTCATCAGGTTTTACAATCAACTGTCGTTTGTAACAACTGATGATGCCAACATCGCTTACTCAAAAGTGTAAATATTGTAATATAATATCAGTTTTGTAAATTTTATAGTTAATAATTTTGAAGTATCATCGTGTTTCGGCTAAAACAATGGACTCTCCACTTATTTACTAATAAAATAGAAAAACATGTTAAAATATTTATATTGCTATATTGCTTGTAAGTTAAAAATATTCGTATTGTATATTTGCTGAAATTCGGTGAATTTCACGCCATTTCAATTTTATTGTTAAAGCCTTAAGTTTGTGAAACAACTTTAGATATTTCTTATATATTGATGCCTAAAGAAGCGAGGGTAGCTACTTACTTGTTTCACATATGTATTAATAATTCCGAAATATATTTATTTATTTATTTTCAGAGAATTGACCGAATTCGAGAAATTATTGAATGGTCTAAAATACCAAAAATACATGAAAAGTCTTCGAATGTGTTACAAAAAAATCGTACAAAAAGAAAAACCTCTCGAAAATTCTGGAAATTATTTACCGGTGATCGGGCACGCCGATTTGTATTGGTATTTAACCGACGAAGAAATAGAAAACATGGCAGGAGTTGGAAAAGAGTTGAAAGACCAAAAAATACAAAGCAACTATGTTGATCACCCTAAAGATTTTATTACATTTGGGAAAATTCATGATAATCTATTTGTGGGGTCGATTTTTGCTGGTAAATATGAAGAACAGATCAGAAACATTGAAATTTTAAGCAACCACGAACTTAATATATCAATAAGCAAATTTGATAATTATATAAACGGTCAAATAAGTAATCGATCTACATTGAATTACATTGATTATCACGTTAATGTACTTTTGCACAAGAAATGTTATAAATATTTTTTAGGAAATAAAAATAAAAATCAAAAGAAAACTCAATTAATACGTAAAATTCATTGAATTAATTGAGTATTCAATTATGAATCGGTTCGTTTTTATATTTTTAACTTTAATCACATGTTTTTTAAATTAAAATTCGAAAATAAAATTCATTTAACTATTGTACCTAACTAATATCATAGTTCATTCAGAGGGAATGCGGAAAGAGAAAGAATATAATAAATAAATTACTTTAAAATGATACCTATGCGATGATTTCTTGAATTATTGTTAAAAATATATTTTATTCATTTTCAAAAAAAAAATTTTACTGGAGACTCGGGGGTGGAGTGAATTTGTGCCATTGAGGTGATTACATTATTTGTAATTAATCAGGACTTACTTACTAAGATATTTGACGCTATGAATTTGAATGCTGGTAACATTATTTTAGGAGTTACCACACTATTTTACGAAATTGAACTGACAGCCGACTAACATAGACTTTATTTTGTGTTTGTGCAGCGGAAGGAAATGTTCTCAAGAACGCAAACATTCCTTATTAGATTTTTTAACACTATTACTTTTTATACAATTTAAAACTTATAGCTTTTTTGTAAATGTACATAAGTATAATGGATTTCAGCGCCTTAAATCCTTTAAGTACAAATGCTGTAAGTCTTGCAGCCGGCTCAAACGATGCAGTTACATTACGACACCTTCTAGATATGGGAAAAAATCCGAATTGTAATGACAATCGGGGGTGGACTTCACTACACGCATCGGCCGCTAGTGACGCGTATGAGTCGGTTAAAGTGTTGTTGGAATATCCAATTACATCAGTACTCGCAGAGACTTTTGAAGGACATACTGCACTCTACCTAGCATGTAGAAACAAATGCTCACTACGCACTATTACCTTGTTATTGCAATATGGCCAGAATATAGCTGAATATGCAAGTAACGAAATGGTGTCTCCTCTACATGTTGTGTGCTGTCAAGGTAGAATTGATGTAGCTGAGGCTTTGGTAGCTGCTGGATCAATAATTAACCTTCAAGATAGTGATGGCGACAGTCCTTTGCACGAGGCAGCACGGAGGGGTTTCGCAGAGCTATCCTCGATACTGTTGCATGCCGGAGCTGATCCCAGCTTGCGGAACAGTTGGGGTCTTTCGCCGTTTCTATTGGCGTGTTTCAGAGGAGCCATAGACTGTGTGCGAGCGATTTTTCCCTTTGTTATCAATGTGAATGAGCGCGCATATGACGGAAACACCGGGCTAATATTGGCCGCGCAGCGAGGCGCCCTCGAAGTAGCCAAATTCCTTCTAGAAAATAATGCAAATCCGAATATAAAGAACAATAACAACGAGCTTCCTATGTATATTGCTCTTACCAATGGCCATTCGGAGATATTTAAGTTACTTTTTCCAGTGACTGATTTGCGAGAGATGAGAACAGATTTAATGAGTGTGGCTTGTAAGCCACTATATTTTTCAATGGGCATAGTGACAGCATTATTGGAATCTGATTTGGATCCTATATTTTTTACTGAATGCGAAAGATTTCTCGTTATACTCGATAAGATATTTGATTTTAGGCCATTCTATACAATAAATCCACCGTTTTCATCGATTTTAAATGTCATAGAATATATTTACAATTCATCCGAAGAACTCTGCGAAACTTTGCTTTATCTTCTTTTAATGAAAGGAGTTTCAGTAAATCCTCTGTTTAGACAAGAATGCCCCCCGTTGGTCTACTTGCATTACACCGAACACATTAACTGCCGACAAAAGGTAATGATTGTAATCAAATGATTTTACCTAAATCTCTCGATGGAAGTTCATTTTAAACAATAATTAAATAAAACAAAGTTTTTTATATACCACTTTCGTCTTAATTTCGATGTCAGGCTCGCTGTCGAAATAAAGACAAAAGTGGAAGTAGTTAATAAACTTGGTTTTATTTAATTATTATGTAATGATTGTATATTGATTTTGACCTTGTTCAATTCCTATGTTGACATCATCAGGTCTTACAGTAATATATTAAATGTCAATTCATTGGTTGATGAAACAGCTGTTGCGAAAAATATATTGTGATACATAAAGCAAAGTTTTTTAATTTAACAGCTTATAATGTTAAAGTATCGTAGTGTTTCAGCAAAACAATGAACTATTTAATATCCATCACATTGACAAGCTTTATCCGGTGTCTGATTTTGGTATTGGGTATTTTATTCCTCAGACTTAGGCTAAGCATTTGTCTCTCCATACATTTCATCTTGTGCGTGGTATTGGCTATCCAGCAGTGTGTATAGAAATATCTTTATTGGCCCAACCTTATTGAAAATGTTTAAATAATCTTGGTCCGTGTCCAGGCTGGACACGTCGATGCCAGCAAGCCTGGTGAAACCAGTCGCTGTCGAAATAAACCAAAAATGGAAGTAGTTCAAAAACTTTGTTTTATTTAATTATTATGTAACGATTGTATAGGTTGTTTTTTTTAGAGGTATGGTTTTTAAACTGGCAACATTATTTCTACAGACTGTAAATTTGACAGTTAACAGTTGATTTGTAGTCAGTACGTTTGGCTATTTTGCCATGAATAGACTTGCAGCGCTTGCAAATTGTGCACATTTATTTTGAAAATCATGGTTCGATTCGCCAAACTTATCGTGCACTATGTCCACTTTACAGTCCACATAATCGTCCATCTGAGCAAGTTATTCGGAAGACCATGGATCGTTTTCGCAACAAGTACACTCTAGTGGATAATACGCATCCACAAAGACGATAATTGTTTAAAATTGGACTTCACGATTGCGCTTCATTCGAGCTAGCCGTGGCGCTCATATGCCCGAAATCATATTTAAACAATAATGGCATAAAATTATCTATTAAATATAGCCAATATCATAGACATTAACATTATTTTAATGTGTTTTTTTTTTTTCATTTTGAACAACCTATCTATTAATTTTAACCTTGTTTAATGTTATTTTCATGAATCACTTATTTGAAATATGTTTACAGGTGATAGACATTTTAGTAAGTCAAGACTGTGATGTAGACTATTCTACGATGCCGGCAGATAGCGCACTAATAATCCCGGATTCTATTATCGCCTCGGTATCGACCGGTGGTCACACTCTTCAGACTCTTCTCACATATACTATAAAAGTAGATCCCGAGGATATTATTACCAAACTTGTTGAACACAGCTGGTGTGCTCAAAGAGTGTCTATCGAGGTAATTAAAAATAATTGATGTCTTCTCTGAATCTGTTTGAAATAATATCTTAGGTACCAGAAAAAATCCTTTCAAAATGTGACCGGACGTACACTGTACATTGGTTCCGGTACTTGTAAACATTTTTAGAATCCTTGATGACTTGCGGAAAGTTAGTAAACACTTTTAAACCTTTATATACAATTTGTTTTCGGATCCCCTTGAAAATGTTCTATTATCATTCCTCATTATGTACCTATGTACTTCATAGTTACAAGTAACCTGATCACATAAATATTTCAGCAGAAGACCACTCCTCAATTTATGTGTTTGAATAACAGTACACCAAAGGGTGGTACTTGGAAGCTACATGAGGCAAATGTGTGCATTATTATACAAATTTATAATGTGATTTGAACATGTATAAAAGTGGGAGCAAAACATGATATAACAGATTCAATCAAGTACCGAAATATGTGGCTCAATGACTAGTTGATTAA
The DNA here is from genome assembly GCA_022606425.2 of Lepidostoma basale. Taxonomy (NCBI): domain Eukaryota; kingdom Metazoa; phylum Arthropoda; class Insecta; order Trichoptera; family Lepidostomatidae; genus Lepidostoma; species Lepidostoma basale. The sequence continues at coordinate 1,097,096 of JAHDVF020001077.1, read as the reverse complement.
TTATGTTTTCGACGAACATAACGTGTAATGAGCTCTCAAAAAACTTTTTAAATTTAATACTTTACTCATAAACCCGCTGATAGAAGCCATCTCAAATCTTCGACAGTCAACTGCATTGACGCTTTATCAAATTGGATGGATTCGAATAAACTCAAATTAAACCCATCAAAAACAGAATCTCTATGGACTGCTTCTATGATGCGCCAAAACTATTGATCGGTCCCCAGTACCTACATCCGACACAGATATCTCTCCTAAAAATTCAATAAAATTCTTGGCGTCCATCTAGAGACTGATCTTTCATTGAAAACTCAAATCAATAAAACAGTCGGCAGTAGCTTCTTTCAACTAAGGCAATTAAGATCCATAAAAAGAAATATTCCCGTTCACAGTTTTAAAACATTCATTAATTCCTTCGTCGTATCACGACTAGATTACTGCAATGGAGTCTACACTAACATCCTCAAACAGCAAACTAATAAACTCCAGTCTGCATTGAACGCAGCAAGAGGTGTGCCGAAGAGTTGTCACATAACACAGCATCTTGAGCTCCACTAGCTGAAATGTCCAGAAAAAATACAATACAAGCTCTGCTCTTTAAAGCATTGCATGATATGGCATCAGCTTATATATCTGAACTCTGCATCAAGGAGAACCTGAATGCCAGACAGTCTACATTGCGATCAGCTAAGACTTCTGCGATTGGTAGATTGACTGTGCCTAAACGCTGTCCTAGCACAATCTTTGGCGACCGAGCCTTCGCGGTAGCATGCCCTTCAACCTGGAGCAATCTTCCAGCAGACCTTAAGTGCATTGAGAATCAGCAAGAGTTTAGATCAAAACTCAAAATGCACCTTTTCAAATTATCCTTTTCTGATAAGAAGGGTTGATCGACTGCATTGGGTGCAGCTCTCATACTAAATATGTTTATTCTTTAACTATTAGTTTATAAAATGGAATATTTTTTACAGCGCCCTTGAGATGAATAGTTCATAAAAATGACACTCTATAAATTATCCAATTTTATTATTGTTATAATTTTTTTATTCTTTTTTAGAATTTGCTAAAAATAATACCGATGTGTTGGCTTTCTAAAAAGGTAATTGAAGGCCTTCAGGAACAATTCACCCAGTACTATCAGATCCATCAATTACCAGAAAACCCTGAAATCGCCAACTTATTGCGGATCGTTAGAATGCCTGCTTTGAAGCACCTAAGCAGAAAAGTCATACGGAAGCAGTTAAGGAAAAATATTTTGAATACGAGTCATTTTCTCTATGCTCTGAAAATGTTACCTATACCAAATTTATTGAAACTCTACATAAGATTTTTATAAGCTCACATTTATTTATATAACATGTTTGTTCACAAATTGTATATGCGAATTAAATACATGTTCAATTCGTAATATTTTTGTTTTATTGTGTTCTGTCTTCTTCTTCTTCTTCTTCTTTTAATAGATCTGACGATCTGTGACACAGAAATCATATCTCGTCGGATGATGAGATCCAGCTGTCCCTCCATCTCTTAGGCGGTCTTCCAGGTGGGCGGTGTCCGGAAGGGATTGGAGGCTGCTTCTCTGTGATTGTGTTCTATATTTACTATTATTATTATTATTTTGTAGAATCGCTCTTTTTTACACATTTCATCTTGTGTGTGGTATTGACTATCCAGCAGTAGAAATATCTTTATTGGCCCAGCCTTGGTTGTAACAATATGGCGTAACAATCGTCTTCCAACGGCGCTACAGCCCATATCGAGCCTTGGCCTTCGTCAACTTTCGCCTCCAGCAGTCCCGGCATAACAATGCATGCTTCAAAAGCATACTTTAAAACCAATTATGTATATGGTGTCTGCAAGGTAGGTATTAGATATCCTTTCCCAGTTTGTGTTTTAATAAAAAGTAAGCACCTTTTATTCCTACTGTATTTTACGCGCTTGTGTTTCAACACAAGGTTTGCATTCTATCAACAACAAAAAATTCAGCAGGCAAGTTGTAAAAAGCTACTGCCATGTCATCTCCACCGCAAGATGTCAATTGAAGGACTACTAAAAGATGATCTTAACCGTTAGCGGAAATAATAACTGGAAGCCTGTTAGTTATATTGTTTCTAGTATTTGCTAGAAGCAGCCTCCCATCCCAGTGGATGTTAGCGAACACTTAGTAAAAAAAAACACTTGAATTACTTGTTTATTATAAGGTAATTAGATACCTTATATTTTATTTGTTTCTCTTTCAACCAGATACATATGATTTTAAAGATTAGCTATTTGTGCCATTATAACAAACTACATGCTACCGCTTCATTTGGAAGACAACGCAATACTGGCTATGTTTAAGCACAGTGGTGTGATTTCCCAACAACCAGAACTGCAACGCCGCGTGCACTACGCTATCTGCACTACCCTATCATGGAATCCCATGGATTTTCATATATTCTTCGACCTAAAAATTATCATAACAGTGTTATGTTTTTTTAATATTGTTTTTTGAACATTATAAATCACAGTGTCAGAAAAAAATAATACTTACAGTTTTTGCTCGGTGGCACAGTGCAGAGTCATCTTGGAAAATGCACTCAGAAATATAAGACTGTGAAGCATCCTGCTGGACAAATGGTCTGGGGATGCTTCTCCTTTTATGGAGTGGGGCAATTAGCATTCAGAAAAGAAACCGTGAATGCAGAAATTTACAAAAAAAATCTGGAAGAGTTTTATTCCCGCCAATTGAAATGCACAAAGTCTTATTTCTGGGTGTATTTTCCAAGATGACTCTGCACTGTGCCACTGAGCAAAAACTGTAAGTATTATTTTTTTCTGACACTGTGATTTATATGTTTATATGTTATCTGACACTGTGATTATATGATGTTCAAAAAACAATATTAAAAAAAACATAACACTGTTATAATAATTTTTAGGTCAAAGAATATATGAAAATTCTTGAGATTCCAATACTGGATTGGCCCGGAAATAGCCCTGACCTAAACCCTATCGAGAACTTGTGGCATAAAATGGCAATTGAAATAAATAAACTGAAGCCTCCGTCAAAGGAAAACCTTAAAAACATCATCGAAAAAGTGTGATTGAAAATTTTTTATAAGACTACATACATAATTTGGTGAAATCCATGCCAAAACGTATTGAAGCAGTTATTAAAAAAAAAGGAGGAACTACAAAGTAGTGATTTTGTTGGTTTTTGTTAATTGTTAGTGTTATGTACCTATGTAATTTTATTTGAAATAAATATGTGTTTTTTTTTTTAATTATGTGAGCATTTTTAATTTTTGTGTCAAAAAATCGAAAATCTACAAATTCATTCTAAAATTAAGAAGAAAAAAAATTATTTGATCCCTAAAAACGCTATTTTTTTGCAGATCATCTTTAAACAGTATTGCTTAATAATTTGTACTGAAAAGCTATCAAGGAATCCCAAAAAAAAAAGATATAATTACAAAAAAACTGATGATTTCAGTGTGGAAAGAGTTCTGTGCTCGCTACTGTACCTCTTTCGCTGTTTCACATAGATTTTCTTTCAATTTGTTCCAGAGCTCATTTATACTTATAATTTCAGATTCTCGACCACTCAGCCTCTCATCCACTTTCATCATAGTTAAGAAAATATACGTTAATGATGTAAATGGAGTACGGAGTCGAGGCAAACCGAAGAAAACATGGCAGGACCAAATTAATCAAATTTTAAAGCTTGGTCATGTTAGAAATCGAATGAATCGACGTACATGTATGACTAGCTGTATGAATGTGGAGGAATCTAGAAAGGTATGCCAGGATAGAGTAGTGTGGTGGTCCATTCTCTCTGCCTACCCCTGCGGTGAAATGGCGTGATGGTTTTTTGTTTTGATTGTTTCTCGATCAAATAAATTCATCCGTACCTGCATATAGGATATATTTTTAAGTTACAGCAACACTATTGAAAAGAGCATGTGCAGACCAAAAATTGTATATCTGTGGTTATCAGTTCTGACATTTTCACACGCGTGTCTCGTTGAATTTGACAAATATTGATATAACATGCCGCCTCTAAAAGAGGGAATTAAAAAAAGGAAACACGTTGAAATCCCTAAATCTAAAGTAGAAGCAGAAAGCGATGACGATGCGCCAGAAACTATTTCTTTGCATGTAAGTCAATTTTGGGGTTATGCATGCCTTATTTTTTTTTTTTCAAACATCAAATTTATATCTTATAACATGGTTTACTGACTTAGTCCTTTCTTTTTTCTTTCGCTATTCAAAGCAGTATATTCGTTAAATGTGTTAGTTATTTTATATATTTGGCTTGTAGAAAACTGATGACATGCTAGGGTTGGTAAATAATGAAGATATCGACAGTACAGATTCAGAGGGTGATATCGAGGATTCGGACGGTGAAATCGATGTAAGTAATTTTTTTAGTAAACACTAAATGACGCAACAGATTATATTTCGAATAAATAATCGAAGTAGAAAAATTGGTGTTTATTTTTATTGAGAAGAACCCCACATGCTCGGGATCGAATTCTCAGCCCTTTTATTACAAGTATAGTCATCTATGAGGAGTGAGGAGAATTTGTAAGGCGTTAATATTTTTCACTTCAGTTGTACAAATACATATATCTGGTTTTAAGCAATCTTTAAAAAAATATATTTAAAAATCTTTTAATTTAATTTCAGAAACCAATATTTGATTCGGACGACGATGACGATTTATCTTTTGAATCTAGCAGCCCTGGTGAGGTAATTATTTCTGCACATTAATAATGCAATTTTGTTTTTCTCAATTATCATGTTTACATGTATTATACATCTTAAATAATAAACATTGATTACATACTTTACCATTGATTTTATTTGCTTTTAGGATAGTGAAGACGATGACGAAGAAGAAGCATCTGATGATGAGTCGGAATCAGGATTCGACCAGGATTCATCAGATGCATCGGGTTCAGATAAAAAGAAACAATATAACAAAAATAAACTTGCTCTAACAAAGAAAGATACAAAATCAATAAAAGCATCTGAGTTAAAACCAGCATCTTCTAAATCAACTAAAAATGATCAAAATAATAAAATTACACCAAAAATTTCAAAAACAAATTTGAATAAAAGCAAGGAAAATAATAGTTCAGATAGTAAATCGAAAAATGTTAATATTAAAATTGTAGACCCAAAAATCAAGGGAAGTCTGCCATCAAAAATCAAACACAAGGCAAATAAAAAGGAAGTGAAAAATGGAGTGGCTGAGAAGGAAGAAGACGAGAATGACAAAAAAGGTGAGGTTCTAATCAATGATTCAAATTGATGTTTAATCCTTAGTCTTTAGAATCCTTAGTCTTTAGAATTCAGGTCGTGATCTATGGCCCCTCCAATCCTCTCTGTTTTTCAGACTTTCACACAGATTTCTTGTATTTTTGCAGATGAGTATGTGAGTGATGATTCTTCGGATGAAGAAGATCGCAGAAACACAATAGGAGACGTCCCTCTTCACTGGTATAAGGACTATCCCCACATAGGATATGATTGGGATGGGAAACAAATCCTTAAACCATTACAACGAGATCAGATTGAAGAATTTTTAAAGTATGTATTATAGTAAACTACTAAAGCCTGCACTGTTCGGTCAGTCTTTTCCTAATGCACCCTTGGAGTAATTAATTTTACAAAACAGCACACTTAATAATATAAATCATAAGTAATTTTAATAATAATTATGTTTGTTCTTTTTAAATTTATTTTTACTCTACATTATTGTTTGTTTCTTTTAGACGCTGTGAGGATCCAGACTTCTGGAGAACTGTCAGTGATCCTATGACGGGACAGGATGTCATTCTTAGCAAAGGTGATTTGGAAATTTTGGCCAGGCTACGACAGGGAAAAACACCTGATGCCACTTTCGAAGACTATCCAGTAAGTAAAGAAAATTGTTTTATTTAGTTTATATATTGGTGTATGCCTAACAAGGAGGTATGTGAAATTTAATTTGTTTATTCCGTTCCATACTTTAAAATGAATTTTTATGATTACTAGAACTCAAATCAATGGTCTCGGATTCATTCAATCGAGACACAGTGTAATTAAGAAGATATCATATTATATTATGTTTTATTAATATTTAAAAAACTAATTAAATTTAATATTCTCTCAGGAATGGATTGAATGGTTCTCAAGTGTAGTGCTGCAGACCCCAGTGCGAGCCTTCCCGGAGCACAAAAGGTCCTTCCTGCCGTCCCAGTTGGAGCAACGGCAGGTGGGACGCCTCGTCAGGGCTCTGCGGGCCGGATGGATCAAAACCAGGGCGCAGGACAGGATAGACAGGGAGAAGAGCAAGGTTGGATAATGTTTATGCAAAATATTTTTACTTGTTGAAATTATTCACTAGTATTATAAATCAGTTATGTGCTTAATTTTTATTTATATTAAATATTTATTTATTTATTTATTTTGTTGTTGACGGAATTAATTCCAATACATTATTCATAATACCGATAAGTTACTTAAATCTAGGAACATTTTAAAACAGTAACAGTAAACAATTAGCCTAGGACAAGTTAAGAGGATGATCTGGAAGAGAGTAAAGAAGAAAGATTAATAGATATGTATACCAGAGATGAGCAATAAGAACACGACTGCAATTAGCTAACGACATATTTGATTATATTGTGGAAGGATTACAAGGTACAAGTAGTCTCAGTGACAAACAAATAGTAAAAGCTGCATCTGGTTTAGACAATTTAAGGGTTTGATGGAGGTCGATATTTTTTAAGTTTAGACAAAAAAGAATTTAGATTTAATCCAAAAAATCTAAGTCTTGACAACAGTTTACAAGTCTAGTCATTCTAGGTATAGGTGCATTATATCCGTAGTTTGTTTTATGGAGATTTTCGTGAAAAAGTTTAATTTGCCTTAGATTCCGGGTGGGTACATTGAATTTTATATTTTCGAGAAGACAGGGTGCATCAAAGTGTGAGTTTATTATTTAAAAAAAGGAGATTAAATCATTTTTATTTCTGCGATCAACTAATGGTGAAATATTTAGTAGCTTTTCCAAGTCAGAATAGTAGTAATCTTCTCTGTCAAGTCTGAGCATTCGACCAATTTTCCTTAGAAAACGATGTTGTACAGACTCAATATTAGAAATGTGAATTTCATAGTATGGGGACCAGACTACTGAAGTATATTCCAAGTGTGGGCGAACTAGGGCGCAATAGAGTGATTTGAGGGTGGAAATGTTTTTGAAGTCGGATGAGATTCTATTGATAAAGCCCAGAAGTTGATATGATTTGTTGACAGATAGCTCAATATGTGTGGTAAAAGATAATTTAGAGTCGAGTGTGATTCCTAGGTCACGTATGGTAGTTTCATTTGATAACTGTATATTGTCAATGTTATAAGGGTAATCTATTGGATTATGTTTTCGAAAAAATCGCATAACTTTACATTTATCAGTATTCAATTTTAGGTCATTTCGTACACACCATTCACTAAATGATATTAAGTCAGCTTGAAGAAGAAGACAATCTTCTGAAGTATTTATGACTTTGAGAATTTTGTTGTCATCAGCAAATAACCAGAACGATGAGTTATTAATTGACATGTGTATATCATTAATAAATAAGTTAAATAGTAAGGGAGCAAGGTGGGCTCCTTGTGGTACACCCGAAGTCACGTCTATAGGATTTGATAGATAATTATTGATTCGTACTATTTGTTTCCTATTATTGAGGTAAGATTTAATAAGTGAGAGAAATGGGTCACTTATACCCAGCGCATATAACTTGGAGAGAAGAAAATGGTGATTTACTTTGATGAATACATCAGTTTTGATGAAAACATCAGTTTTCAAAAAGTTTGATTATATTATGAGAGTTTTGATTTGTCTTGCGAGGGAATTATCATACAACACTATCAATCCAAAGTATAATTGTTAAATATGTTGACTCTTATTCTTCGTGTATAGATGACCTGTACTATCCATCTTTGGATTTACTTGAAGAATGTATTGTTCTATGATGTATCTCAATCAAGAATTAAGTAAAAAAAAAAAATGGAACTAGGAATTTTATTGTTAATGTCATGAGTTTATATTTTTTTAAATACCGATATACAACTGTTTTTAAGACAAAGAAAATTGTTCAAAATAAAATCTACTGTTTATTGTCAAAATTTTGTAGGTGAACGCAAGAAACATTCTTTATTTTATTTCCAATTATCCTCGACCTTTTAATTATATTGACGTTTATTAATTCTAGGAGACTCGATTCTATATGTTGTGGAGTACTGATGACCAAGCAGAAGAGATGCGACGTATCAGGAATCACATTCCAGCTCCCAAACGTGCCCTGCCAGGTCACGCTGAGAGTTATAATCCACCTCCAGAGTACTTGCTTGATAAGAGAGAGGTAACCTAGCTTATAATTCATTATTCATTCACGTCTAAATATATAATATTAGGTCCTTACATATGAAATTGGCGTTTTGTATGGGAGGAACATAAAGTTGATTTTTTTTTAATATAATATATTTATTTAATCAAAGTATGTACCATTGCTATCTATGCACTTTTGCTATCTCATAGGTAGTTCATTGATCCCTTTACTAAAAAAACCATTCGAACGGGAATCAATAAAATCTTTGAAGTCGGTTTGGACTGCCCCATCGGAGTTGAATTTTTTCCCTCGCAAGAAGTTATCCAAATTTCGAAAAAAATAGTAATCTGTTGGGGCAAGGTCCGGAGAGTACGGTGGATGTCTTAGTCATTCCAATTGAAGCTCTTCTAATTTGGTATCCGTCTGTTGTGCAGTGTGTAGTCTAGCGTTATTATGAAGCAGCAGTAGCCTAGAGCGATTAACCAGCCTCGGTTGTTTAGCAGCTAGCTTTTTCATCATGGTTTGCAGTTGCTGTTGCTGACAATAGACATCTGCCGTAATCGTCTGGCCAGATTTAAGAAAGCTGTAGTGAACGACACCAGCACTAGTCCACCAAACGCTCACAAGTAACTTTTTTGGATTTGGATTTTGGATTTCAATTTTCGCTTGGGGCATGGTTTGGCTGGTTTGGCGGAGTTCAGCCACACGCTTCCACAATAGCCTTCAATTCTTCATTATCAACTTTGGTCTCCGGCCGTCCACGGGGCTTGTTCTGCAGGTCGAAATTTCCAGAACGAAAACGTTGGAACCAAAAACACACTGTGTTTTCTTTTGCGGCACCGTCGCCATACACATCATTAATCCTTCGAGCCGTTTCTGCAGCACTGGTGCCACGGTGGAACTCGTACTCGTAAATAACGCGATATTTCAAGTTTTCCATTTTGTAAACTGAGTGACGCAAAGAAAAAAAACAATTGAGGAAAAAACAAATGAATTATAATTTTCGAAACACAAATACTTGAGTAAATAGCTGTATAAATTTGAATTTGGAATTCCTAACCATAGAGAAGATATTTGAGATCAAAGTTGCCAGTACGGCAAAACGCCAATTTCATATGTAAGGACCTAATATTATTTATTTTCCTTTTATTATTTTTTTGTTCTGGCAGATTTTTATGTTTTTGTTTTATTTTTACCGCCCTACCTGCGGGTAACTTTCTGAGAAATGTGCAAAAAAAATCACATTTTTATTAATTAAATTAAATTATTTATTATTAAAAAAATTCTCTCTGCCTACCCCTGCGGGGAAACGGAGTGATGGTTTGTTGTTGTTGTTAACATTATGAAATGTTAAGACTTGACCGCAAACTTCGCCTGCCATTGAAGAACTATCATACTTGTGAAGATTTGTATTCAAGTGTTGATGGAGCGCGTGCGTATGTATCCCTAACGGTTTGTAGATTTTAAGTACCTTATTTTTTCTCAAGGGCGTACGTGATTTGGGATAGGGCAGAATGGTACAGTCAAAGTGTGCGTATCATGTACTTTCACATGCATGGGGCGGTTAATAGCTTTAAATAATTAACGATTTTCCGATTCGTTCCGTAACCTTATTGCTGATTGATTAGTATAACTTGTTTATTTTACCGATCATTGAATGAACAGTAAAAAACTGCTTTATGTTTTTAGATGAGACAATGGAAAAAAATGGAGAATGCACCATGGAAAAGGAAGTACACATTCCTACCACAGAAGTATGGATCCTTGCGTGAAGTTCCTGCATATTCTAGATTCATTAGAGAAAGATTTTTACGCTGTCTCGATCTGTATCTTGCTCCCCGTGCCATCAAGATGAGGGTATTTATAATAATTTTAAATTAAATTGGATAAAAAAAATATGAGGCTGTGTAAAATTATAAGAAGAAAATGTTTTTGTCTTTGTGAAATTAGTGATGATTCTTATTTGTCATTTGAGTTTCTTGTAGTGTTTGATATAATTAATGAAAGAAATAATAAGACTTTATTTAAAATTAGTTTACACTGTTAAATTAATACCAATGTTTTTTAATGATTTATAGTATTAACATATTGGTAAGTTAAATCTTATAATATGAACTCTGTTTTAGACAATGGGAAAGTTAGTTTTGATTAGAATTATTTAAATATTTCATCTTATTGTTAGTACATTTAATTAAAATGCATTAGCCCATGCCTGTAAGTCCTGAAAGTATTTTAAATTGGATTTTTTGTTTTGTTTTTAGCTAACAATTGACCCTCAACAACTGGTGCCGAAGCTTCCAAACCCTCAGGATCTCCAGCCATTCCCCACACATGAAAGCATGGTGTTCCAAGGACACACGGACATTGTGAGATGCATAGATGTCGACCCTACCGGACAATATCTGTACTCCGGCTGTGACGATGGAACTGTCAAAGGTACCTTTATTCTTTTAAGATTACAGATTTATTCTGAACTAGTTTATTTGTTAATCTAACTATGTAGAACTGTTGAGAGTTAACAAATATTTTGGAGCACAAGAGTGTTTCGATATATTTTTTGGATTTAAAAATATAGCAACATCGAAAACTTTAAACACCTAGCGCTTAAAACATTTTGCATTATATTTTTAAATGATATTAATATATTTCTTCTATATTCGCCTTCACTTTGCGTTAAAAAAAAAGTTTTGTTGTTAAAATTTGTACACGGATAGTACACGGTTGTGTCACAACCGAAACATGTCTGAAAAAAGTGTTGCCAAAATACAAAGTGTAGTTATATTTATTCATATATTAACATAGTCTAACCTTAATCCTTTATAGGCAATTTCTATAATATTCTTTTTGATTTTTATTTTAGTGTGGGAAGTAAGCACTGGACGTTGTCTGAAGACAACTAAAATTGGCGATGAAGCAGTGAAGAGTGTCCAGTGCACACCGGTTAATTCCCTCTCCCTTTTGGCCATAGCCTGTGGTCAGAGGATGCTCCTCTTCTCTCCGGGAAGAGAGGTTGGGGACCACAAGGTGGCAGAGAGGACAGATGAGCTACTAGCAGAGGCTCCTGACAATTCTGAATACATTGGTAAGTTATTTGTTAATCTTTCTAGAAACATTAAAAGTAAGCGAATATATTTAAGCACAACAGTATTTGTATATTGTGTTGAATTATCAACTTGACGACCTTCGTGGCAGAGTGGCAAGAGCTTTGACTGCCACACCAAAGGAGGCTCTGGGTTCGATTCCCGGCGACGGCAGTGTGATTGTCACATTATCTTTGGTCTGTTGTAGAATTCACGTGACAGTAAAATTGCTATAGATTAGCTACCCATCACATGTCTAGAGAATCAATATCAACAGCTAAAAAAACAATGGTATACAGTAATTGGGTTCAGACAACCTATTGAATAAAAAAAATGTTATAAATGTTTGATAAAGAATTCAATTGTTAACTAAATATGTTTAAATAGTCAATTGTTTTGGCCGAAACACTATGATACTTCAACATTATTACTGTTAAATTTAAAACACTGTTATAATATCACAATTTCTTTTTGTTCACTGAGCGTTGCAACAGCTGTTTCGCCAACCGATGTTAATTTTTACAAATTTTTACTATGACTAACCACACTAATGAGTTTTTGCCCTATAAATAGTAAGTCTTTTCATTTGTTTCTTTAGTTTATTGTAACACCTGATGATGCCAACATCGGTTGGCGAAACAGCTGTCGCGACACTCAGTGAATAAAAAGAAATTGTGATATTATAACAGTGTTTTAAATTTTAACAGTAATAAATATATTTACATTGGTCACGTTGTTAAAGTTAGTTCTTTACCATAATTGTGTGCCATACTCCACTTACTTTTATTGTTTTTGTACTATCAATAACACACTTGCTATTTGCGTTACATTTCATTTTTCATTTCCATAGATGAGGTGTGCTTTGTAATTATCTGCGTCTAAATTAATAATCTAATAATTCTATTTTTTTAGCCGAAGAAAGGATTCGTACAGCTGTCCAGTGGGAAACTGTTGACAAAGACCAATGGAATTTGGGTATTAGGATCAGTGTTAGTCATTTCAAGGAAGTTAAACAGGTTATTATTTTATAAATAAAATATATATTAATTAAATGTATCCATTTGGATTGGAGTTTTTTTTAATGTATAATATTTTTAGGTTGTTTGGCATGGACGTGGCGACTATGTGTGTGTGGTGTTGCCAGAGGGAGCCAATCGTTCCGTTGTGGTGCATCAAGTCTCACGAAGGAGGTCTCAACTCCCCTTCTCTAAGGCCAAAGGGATGGTGCAATGTGCACTCTTCCATCCCATCAGACCGTTCTTGTTTGTTGCCGTAAGTTTAATATAAAACAGTTTATGTTAATACCCAATCTAATTAGAAAATTAAGTGTTACCTAGGTTGCAAATTAAGAATTAAAATATTTTATTATTATTTGTTTCAGACTCAAAGGATTGTCCGAGTCTATGATTTGGTAAAACAGGAGCTGGTGAAAAAACTCTTGACGTCTGCACAGTGGATAAGTTGTATGGCAATACATCCTGCTGGGGACAATTTGCTTGTTGCATCTTATGATAGAAAAATGTTGTGGCAAGTATATTATATCTCGAATATTTAATTAGATTTTTCCGTCTGCTAAATTGAGTTATTTTAATACGAAGTAAACTAATAAATAATCTATATTTTTCAGGTTTGATCTTGATCTGTCTAGTAAACCTTATCAGACATTGAGGCTTCACGGTGCTGCTGTGAGAGGTGTAGCATTCCACAAAAGATACCCTCTATTTGCATCTGGATCTGACGATAGAAAACTCATCATTTCACATGGAATGGTGTACAAGTATGTTATTTGTTTCACTTTTTACTAAACGTGATTATTTTTTAACCATCTAAAAATGCAAATGTAACCTCTTACTAAGAATATTTTTCAAATAGAAAGAGTTGTGAAAATAAAATAATACTTTTAAAATTAAAACCCAATTAAAATTTAATAAGTATTTTGTCATTTCTTCAACCAAGAGATGACCAGAAAGGATACTTGTTATGAAACTGTTTAAAGTTTATGTTTAAATTGAATAAAAATAATATGTAAAACATATTTCAACTCAATCTGGAGAGGGTGCCCAGGATATCAAATATTTTTTTTAATTCCACTTAATTTTTATTTAGTTTTATTGATGGAATAAAATCACAGAATAGTTTCATTAAAAAAAAGGTTGTAGTCTCCATTAATTTTATTATTTTTCGCAGTGATCTTCTTCAGAATCCGCTGATAGTCCCGCTAAAGCAGCTGCAAACTCATGAACCACACGAGGACTTCGGTATCCTCGGGGTTACTTTCCATCCGCTGCAGCCATGGGTGTTCTCCGCGGGTGCTGACTGCACTATCAGATTATACACATAAATTTATTGTTCCAATAAAATTTTTAACATTCTTGATTGTTTTATTTTTTTAAATAAAATTTACTTGAAGTCGTCTTTTTCTTGAGGGACTGCAAACCATTCAAAATACAATGGATTATAAAATAAGAACAGATTGTTTTTAATTACATACACATTTTTTACTAACTAACCATCATGCCGTCTCGCCAAAGGGGTAGGCAGAATGAATGGACTTTAACACTTTAATAATTTTTTATAATCCTAAATAAAGTTGAAGCTTTTATCCATTTATTATATAGTACCGAAGATACAACGACACAGATTTAATTTTTACAAATGGTTTTAGAAGAAGATAAGAAAAAGCTAGTGATTGATTTTTCACTTACTTACTTCCTATGGCCATACAACTCTTGAAGAATTTTAGCCTCCTTGATGATTTTTCACCAAGCTCCTTGATCCTGCACCTTTTGCTCACAGCAGTCCGATTCGCCCAACCTAGCCAGAACATTGTCCATTAAGCGCTGTCTAGGCCTTCCTAGAGGTCTTACTCTAGCCGGTCTAGACACGTAGAGGGTCTTGATTGCTCTGGTCTCTTCGGCTCGGCATACGTGCCCAACTTTTCACTTACTAGTGGTAAAACAATTTTTAAGTTGCCACCTTATTTAAGATAATCAAATGATTTTACTGAAATCTCTTGATGGAAGTTCATTTTAAATAATAATTAAATAAAACAATGTTAAAACCTTATTTAAGTTTTCTTTTATTTTTCATGTAAAATATGAAATTGTTATCCTACCTGCCATATTTGGAGAACCTTACCCTATGTGAAACCTCAGTGGGTGTCTGATGTAGGCTAGGTTTCCTCACCTTATTTTTTCATAAATGACACCTCTGTTTTCCAGAGGAATAGTCAGAATGGATGGGCAGCCACACTTTCTATCCCCATATAACTCTCTAAACAAACCATCACGGCGTTACACCGCAGGGGTAGGCAGAGAGAATGGACTGCGACACTTCTCTAGCTTCCACCACATTCATACAATGAGTCATACACATATGCATATGTCAATTCTTCCGCCTTTAAACTTTCTAAATTTGATTACTTTGGTAATCCTCGGTCTACTTCGACTCTGCACTCCATTTACATTGTTAACGTATACTATCTTAACCATTCTTTCTCCATCCATGTTCATACATTGCAATATGGCCGCCTTTTGTTGATTAGATTGGTCATGCCATGTTTACTTTGGTCTTTCTCAAGTTCCTTTTTCATTCACACTTTTTGGATATAATTATTAAACTATTCTTCTTTCATTTGTTTGTTAAATCTCTTTCTTTTCTTTATTCATTTTAATGAGGATAAATTTATCTGCCTTAATTCCTTATTTTGGTATTCTATTATACATATTTTTAGTGGTGATCTAATTTCTATACCATTTATTCAACTCTCATCTTTATTTTATCGGTTTCAGTCCATATATAAAAGCTGAAGAGAATTATGACAGTGCTCAAGAAATATAAGAGATCGTTGAATAAAATTTCAACACCCTTTGAAAATATTAAAAAAATATTCGCGCGTTCTAATTTGAATAATCCGTTGCGATCGCAGAGCTCTCTAGCGGTTAAATGAGGAACGTCCACCCGTCACCCCGAACTTTCAAACCCAAACAAACGGACTGTCGTGCCCCGCTGTTCCTGTACAACGGGACGTTGTGCCAAGTATTCCTCGACTTTCCCCATCTGTCGATTCTCGTCTGGTCTGCCGACCGTGTTCGCGTTTACCGCTCTTGTTTTTATTTTTGTGTGATTGGTTTTAAGTTGATAAAGCTGTTCCAAAATTAATGAAGTGAGTGAAAGCATTGTACACAAAACAAACGCTTGTATAAACATTGCAATGTGCCTCATGTAATAATTCTGTGCATATAGATTTCGTGCTCGTTGTCATTTTCAACTTTTAGATATTTTATGTGAGAAAAGTGATTGTGAATATGTCGACAATAGATGAAACGGATTTGGACATCAAATCCCCGATGAAACGTTTGGGTTCTACAAGAAAACTTCTTGTCTTTAGCAGTAAGTACTTGTCATGTTTGACTCTTGTAACTTCTTTGAGTAAATATTCTTCTGTGTGACTTGCTGTGTACTATTTATATATAAACTTTTTCTGGTGATATATTTAGATTGAGATACTCCTTTCTTTCGATCATTTTGAGTGATATTTTGTCTGTAAATTGGCGTCAATTAGTATTTTTTGCTGAAGGACTATTTATAACTCACACCTGACGCAGCTGGTTTTTGATAACGTTTGTTCTTGTCACAATCGTATGTATTCTGGTAGCATACAATTGAAGTTTCGAAATATTGGGTTGTCGGAAACAAAAGGTTTATAAAAGTTCTTTTTTTAATCGTGCGATAATTTTAAGCGGCGACGCAGCGCACGCGAATCTCGTTATCAAAACTTGTATAGCAAGAATCTTGGCGCCTAAATACTAACGCAGCCGCCCATGCAAACGCCCAGACCACCTCAAGTCTCGAGAGGACTTATTTTATGCAAATCATAATTATGCCGGAGGTGAGAATGCTTACCTTACCTGACAGAATACACGCAACAAGACTCTGCTTCACAAACATAAATATTATGTTGCCTTTGATACATTTCGAAGCCAAAAATTTGAATAATTTATTAGCATATGCTTTAAAGATTTTGGTGAAGAGAAAATATCGTGTTTTGTTATCTATTCAGGATATTAAATGACTGATTTTATAATCAATCTTTTCAAATGACAGATCAGATAATAAGTTAAGCATGCAACATCAATTTGTTTACATTTGGTAAATTGGATAAAATAATACATTATTCAATAAATGTGCATTATATTTATATATCTTAAAGAGTACATTTATATAGTATCATTATTTGTATATGCAGGTGGGTAGGTATGCCATTTTTCTAGTAATTATATAAATAATGTATTGCGTTTTAAACTAATCTCGTAGATTTACAATGTTGTCCTTTCGTGGAAAAATACGGATCAGCATAGAACATTATTTGATGTGGATACGTTATAAATAAAATATTTCCTGATATTAATCCTAATCAACCCAAAAGATCATTTTCTTTTGGGTTGATTAGAATACAGATCCTTCATTCAAGATGCAACATACTTTATGCAGCAAATGTGTTTTTTCCCGATGGTTAAATATGACGCCCCAACATCGCTTTTCTACATCAGGTATTCAGAACTAACCCGCCTATTGTGATGCTGGTAGATAAAGTTATTCGGGAGATAAATGTGTCACGGACATGGACATTTGTAATATAAGTGGGGATGTTTTGTATGGACGTTGAGGAACGAAAGAAGTATGTAAAGAAATAACAGCGTGACGATTCATCATTTCTGCCTATTTCTTTGGGAAAACGGCTTGATCATCCCAAGGATGACCGCCATCGTGTTTACTTTACTTTTACTTAAATAGCCGTTGTCGTCCACTTCTGAACATAGGCCTCTTTCATACTTCTCCACGTATTCCTGTGTTGTGCCTTTCGCATCCGATCACCAGCAAATCTTCGAATGTCATCGGACTATCGTCTGTGGAGTTTCCCTCTGTTTCTTCTGTCCTTGCGAGGTCTCCATTCAACCACCCTTCTGATCCATTTATTGTCTACCAATCTGACAACATGCCATCATGTTAAATCCTGGATAATCTTACTTCTTCGTTTTGCATTGGTTTGGACACATGGAACACATTTGTACATAACACACTTACTTTACTTACATTCTGTGTCTACACAACCCTTGAAGAGTTTTATCCTCCCTGATGATTTTATTCCAAGCTCTTCGATCCTGCACCTTTTGCTCTCAGCAGTCCGTTTCGTCCAACCTAGACAGATTTATTTACCAGTGGGCGCTCTCTGTGCCTTCTTAGAGGTCTTATTTCGGTCGGTCTTGATGCATTCAGGGTCTCGATTTCTCTGGTCTCTCTGGCTCCCAATCCATCACGCCCAATCCACAGCGTGCACAACACATCAAAATAAATTTGTAATCCAAAAATATTACAGTAATTTAAAAAGGTTATAATATTTACTCAATGAAATTTTTAGTCAATCTTAAATCTATTAATGTATTTTTCATTTCTGACTTCATCCTGAACATCCTCATACATCGTCGGAATTTTGGGGGTTTGGTTGTTCGTCCTAGGTGCTTAATCTCTCTCATACTGATGGAGAATAATGTTTCTCAGCTCCACACATGTAATTATGAGTATTATGTGTACATAGATTCGCCCAGCCCGTTTGACACATTAGTTGACTTTGTTAATTAAAGAGACACCAGCAATTGAAGTGATGCCGGTCATTTTCATTTAAATATGTTGTGTGCCACAATTAATTATTTGTTTGGACTTTTCTATTGAGTAGGAATGCGAGGATACGTTTTATTATAAGAGCGGGACATACTCGTATACTCAAGTGAACCTTGTGTTCTGCATTGGGCATGCTGTATTATTTTATCGTTTAGATCATGTTTGGGAACGTATATATCCTTGCTGCCAGTGTTTAAGTCCCGAAATGTCCACAGAAAAACAAAGATAACCCTGCACAAGACAAAAAAAATCCTCCCCGATAGCCCACTACGTACTCCGCCAAACAAAATGGCCTCACGCAGGACGCTATCTCCTACCCCAACTTCATCCAGGCACTGCTCCTCTTATCTTTCCCTCTGGAACAGACTTTTTTAATAAATACAATCCCAACCCTAACTGGTCTTCCATTCCTTGACAACAATGTAAAACTTTATCATAAACCCTAAATCCCCCCTCGCCCTCTTTCGGAGGGACACTCCGGGCCATACATTTAGCCCCATCATAAAACAACTACCAAATCGCATTCCAACAATGTTTCCTACAGACGTAAGAGGAATAGCCATTAGAGCTGAACCTCTGTAAGCCAGAAGATCCAAGTCCAAGTCCAAGACGATTATAAGGACTGTATTTGCGGGAAGTGAGGCTTTGACGCTGACAGTGAAATCCGCTGAAGCACTGGACAGATCTGAAAGGAGAGTTCTTCGCTGAATTTGTGGTCCATTAAAGGATGGAGAAAAGTGGCGCATAATACGAAATGAGGAATTGTTTAACATTTATGAAGCCTCTAGTATCTCAACACACTCATCAGATTGATGTGGGTTGGGCTCGTATAAAGTTTGTCAAATGCGCGAGTGCTTCCGACAGGACATCCGAAGGTTAGAAGAATAGTTGGATGGCCCAAGCTGGGGTGGGAGGATGAGGTTGGAACAGATGCGGCACAGCTCCTACAAATTACAATTTGGAAGACGGTGGCAGAGGACAGGAGGAGTTGGAGGCAGAAGTTGAAGGATACTAAGGCTCGATTTGGGCTGAAGGGCCATCGAAAAAGAAGAAGGTAGCGATCCAGAGGTGAATGGGGGGCGTGAGGCAGTCAGCGAGGGCTTTCATGGCGTATGTATTTTAATAAATAATAACGAAATACTGTTTTCATTAATAAATAATTTAAGTTACTATTTATAATTAATACAAACATTTCTGAATCATTTGAAAATCATTTTTTAGAGTCCAGGTTTCCGAACCATACAACAGAACTGACCAAACATAACATTTCAACATTCTCTGCCAAAGCTTAAGTTTCAACCAACTTATGATTACATTTAAATAAAATGTAATATTTATTTGTTAGCAGTTGTTTTAAGATTAGAATGTTCTTGGAAATATTCTTTACCAAGAAAGATACATGATATTATATTTAACGAAGTTGTATTACGGTGAATGGATTTGCATCAAAAACAATATTTGACCTATTTATATGAAAATATAATATATAATAATTAAAGTATTTATTTTATTTTCAAACATTCGCTCGTCTCATTATTTTATCACACGGTTTGAAAAGGAACGGGGCACATAAATCTGCCTCCCTAGAACGGGTTACTTGGTAAATGATCAATAAATAAATAAATCTCAGAATTCAGATGATATTCAAGCGCCATCTATGAACGAACATTTAAATTTCGACTTCGATGTATATGTACCTTTTAATCAGTATGCTTAATTGTTTCTTACATTTCTTGGGACTTCGTGTGTGCTTTTCTCGTGGTAATCTCTTTGACAGACATTACGGTGATGATGATGTGATTGTTACTGAAATTTATATATTAAAACATCCGATAATGTATATTATTATCAGCAACTCTAAATCAGAAAAAAATATCTATTGGTATCTACGTATAATTTGGTTATTTGATGATTGTGACATACTTCTGGCAAACGGACAAATAGCAGCATACTTACTGAGGAAGATGACTATGGCGAGTATAGAGGCTGCCATCATTCAGAGACAACTGCACTGGGCTGGTCATATCATTAGAATGGCTGAGACAAGACTCACGAGGAAAATTATGTACTCTCAGTGGATCCAAGGGAAACGTTCACGCGGTGGTTAGAGGAAACACTTCAAGGATTCCCTAAAAGCAAACCTACCAAGGACTAACATCGATGGTGATTGCTGGGAAAATACTGCAGGAGACAGACATAGGTGGAAAATAACAATCCAGGACTTTGAAGCGCGGTGCAGAGACGACACCGCAGAGTGAAAGAGGATGAGAAAGGAGAGACCACCGGGAGACGGTGGCGGCTCCACTGCCAGTGTCTTCCACTGCCCTGGATACCCCAGAGTGTGTGGACCCAGGATTAGGCTCTTTAGCCACATGCAGACCCACAACCGTGAAGGACAGTCTTCCTCGGAAACGGAGAACAGTCGATTATGATGATACTTCTGACGTCAATGGCGCTATTTTTAAGGTTTTATATATACTGTTATTACGAAACACTACCCCAAGCTATAAAAAATCTATTCTATTCCATCGTATTCGAGATCTATGTAAAATCTTCCCACTTAAAAGATTTTATTATGCTGTAAAAATGAGTAGGTACCTAAAATTAGTGTTATGGTCATGTTGGTATACATTACATTGGGTTTGGTAAAGCGGGAAAATTAACACCCACTAATAAGTGCGGTGGTGTCATGGCTGATGCAAATTGAAGCTTTAACCGGAGTTTATATTAATTCTGATTGTCACCAGGCAGTCGCCGCTTATCCAGGGAACAGGGAGGGCCACCGCCATTCATGTATCTGACATCACGGCGAAAAATAATAATAACGCTATTTTGAGATCCGCCATATTTGAATTGCCAATTAAAGATATAAACTGAATATATTATATATTGAAGTGAAGCTTGGATCTGGTAAAAGAAGGATGAAAGTAGGATAAATGCCGTAGAAATGATAGCGGTAAAACGATATATATCCTTCCTTCTTTAATGATCTGAATATTCTGAACTTTAATATCGTCTTAACCTGTCTTAGCCTTAACTTTTACTGTATTAAAATGTTCTTAGATTTATGTAAATTATCTGTACTTACTTACTTCCTGTGGCCATACTACTGTTGAAGAGTTTTAGCCTCCTTGATGATTTTTCGCCAAGCTCCTCGATCCTGCGCCTTTTGCTCCCAGTAGTCCGATTTGCCCAACCTAGCCAGATCAGCCAGAACATTGTCTATTAGGCGCTGTCTAGGCCTTCCTAAAGGTCTTACTCCAGTCGGTCTAGACGCGTTCAGGGTCTTGATGGCCGGCTCTCGCGGTGCTCGTTATAAGGGGCCGCTGGGTCATCGTACGGATCTCGTGGTTGGTTCTATGCCTCCAAGTTCCCGCTGCAACACTGGGTTTGGGTCCCATAATCATTATAAGTATTCTATTCTCAAACCAGTTGATTCTTTGTTGTTCTTTTAGAGCCATTGTCCACGACTCGGAACCATATGTCACTACTGGCTTGATGATGGTGTTATAAATACGCAGCTTGGTGTTTCTGGATAGAAGCTTGGACTTTAGGAACGTTCGCAAGGAGGCTGCAGCTCGTAGGCCTTTTTGAACTCTGTATTCCAACTCCGCATGCATATCGTTGACTTCCGTCATGACCGTACCGAGATAAGTGATCTCTCTGACTTGCTAAATTTTATCTACCTCCATGCAAATATCTCTCAGTGGTGAGGTTAGGCCATTATTACTCCTGGAAACAATCATCCACTTGGTCTTATGTGCATTGACCTGCAAACCAATTCGGGCTGCTGTATCCTTTATTTTTTTGTACATCTCTGGTAAATTATTTGTAGCAACAAAAAATGTAACGGAATTAATTCTGTCAATATCAAAATAAATAAATATCAATTACGTCACACCATTTTCAAGTGATTAGTAGAAATTTTAATTTTCGTTAGCGATGATATCAATTTTTAGTTTTTTGTTTTTCAATTACGTTTTTATATGTTCAGCTTAAACTTTTTGACAAACCTGAGACCTGACAGACGCCTGTAATACCCGTTGGGAGTACGACAGCCACCACTTCAATTATTAAAAATGACGTCGCTATTTTAATACCTAATTTAGCTTTTCATGCGAGTAATATCCCATTAATAGTTTTGGTATTTAAAAATCTGCATGTACCTACATTCTGTCTCACATCTTCCCGACATAAGAATAATTGAAAGTATGTTATTATTAACCCATTCAACGCTGGCGTTGCGTTGACGCAACAACTCTTGAAGCAATCGCATTACGATGATATTATTTTCATCTCATGACGCTTCCATACGAAGATTGGCGATCTCGTTGACTCCTAAATTTTGATCTTTTTAGCATTTGTCCTAATGACATCCAACTTCTTCTTCTGATTGTAGATCTTGCGATCTGTTTATGTAGGATATCAACTTTCTTCCTTGATGCATCAACTTCCTTGTTTTTTCGGAGAGAAAACGACCAGATTTCTCTCCATTTCTTTAGTGGTCGACGGCCCTCTGGAGTCTCGTGCATCACGATATTAGGAATTCTCGCTGAATCCATTTTCTCGAGGTGGTCCCTCCAGAATCGTCTTCTCTGCCTACTCCATCTCACTACGTCTTCAATTTTGCAGGATTTGCAAATTTCTTCATTGGGTATCCTATCGCTAAGGGTTCTCCCGACAAATAGGTCGCAATGTTCTCATTTCTGCTACTCTTAAGAGATGTTTGGTTCTGACAGTGTCTGCTCTTGCTTCGATTCCGTAGGTTATCATGGGCCTGATGCATGTTTTATAAATTCTAACTTTGCTTTCCACTAGCATATGCTTATTGCCCCAGACAGTGTCCCTTAGGCACCCAGAGATAACTGCAGCTTTATCAGTCTGTTTTTTAACTTCATTATATAGATCGCTGCAACTAGATATCTCCACATCCAGATATCTGAACTTCATGACCTGTTCTATGGGTTTATCGTCTACAACCAATTTGCATCTGAGAGATATTGGTCATACATCCAACTGAACTCGTCAATTCTATTTAAAATATACACAGTTCTTAAGCATAATCACTAATTGCTTAAGCAATAATCCAAGAATATTATCTGGATTATTGCTATAAAATTGCGGGAATCAGAAAAAGAAAAAAAGGCCACGTACAAATACATATTTTACTCTCAACAACAAACCATCACGCCGTTTCCCCGAAAGGGTAGGAGAGAAAATATACCACCACCCTACTCTATCCTGACACACATCTCTAGATCCTCCACATTCATACAGCGAGTAATACACGTACATCGAGTCTTCCGACTCCTGACATGGCGACCTTTAAAATTTTATAAATTTGGTCATGCCATGTTTTTCTCTGTCTTCCTCGATTCTGCAATTCATTCACATGGTTAAGTATACTTTCGTAATATTTTTTCTTCATCCATTCATTTCATCTGTCCAAACCAACACAATTATCTAACTAACTAACTAACCATCACGCCGTCTCCCCGAAGGGGTAGGCAGAATGAATGGACTGCCACACTTTTCTTTCCTGACATATTTCTCTCGCTTCCTCAACATTCATACATCGTGTCATGCATGCGCGTCGATTTCTCTGACTCCTCACATGGCCGACATTCAATATTTGATTTATTTGATCGTGCCACGTTTTCCTCGGTCTTCCTCTATTTCTGGTTCCATTTACATCGTTAACATATAATTTTTTTACCATTCTTTCTTCATTCATTCTTTCCATATGTCCAAACGATCTTAATGATCCTTTCATAATTATATGTTAACGATGTAAATGGAACCAGAAATAGAGGAAGACCGAGGAAAACGTGGCACGATCAAATAAATCAA
The DNA here is from genome assembly GCA_022606425.2 of Lepidostoma basale. Classification (NCBI taxonomy): domain Eukaryota; kingdom Metazoa; phylum Arthropoda; class Insecta; order Trichoptera; family Lepidostomatidae; genus Lepidostoma; species Lepidostoma basale. Next base: position 1,073,122 of record JAHDVF020001077.1, on the reverse strand, counting down.
ATATTGAGTCGGAGAAATCGACGCGCGAGCATGGCACGATGTATGAATGTTGAGGAAGCGAGAAAAATATAAGCCAGGAAATAAAAGTGTGGCAGTCCATTCTTTCTGCCTACCCCTTCGGGGAGACGGCGTGATGGTTAGTTGGTTATTTTATGGTAGTAACATTTTTCGCATTTGGATTTTAAAGTGCCCCACCAAGGCTAAACGTGTCACTCAGATGACATATTTTCATCGATATTATATATTTAAAAGACAATTAATTTATAATTCATTCACAATATAGTTTTAGTACCAACCCTGATTTTTTCATTTCATTTTTTTCATTTATTTTGCTAATAATCACAAACATTACAGACATACAATTCCAAATCATTTGCAATTACATTATAAACAGAGAAGCATTAAAAAAAATAAAAATTAAGCTTAAGAGTAAGAAAAAATCATAACATTGATATTGCATCCCTGAGGCAACTCACACTATCACGAAATATGTCGACCTCCGAGGCGATCCGATTAAGCAATAAGATTGCCCTACCCACAGGCATTACCATTGGCAGGTTGGTTCTGCAGCGTGGCAAATAAAACAATCTGTGCTGTCTTTGACGAAGGTAATTATCAGGGACAAATAGACCTACATCACTCAGGACATCCGAGTTCTGTATACGGCCGCCAATCAGCTGAAAGAAGTGAACTCCCAAGTGAATGTTCCTCCTTCTCTCCAATGATTGGTAGTTTAGCATACCTAGCAAGAATTCAGTCGGAAAGAGCCACGGGTAATAACCGCGCTCCCTGAGGTAAAGAAAGCGCAGAAATTTTTTCTGCACTCGCTCCACCATCAGAGAATATCGGATCCCAGGCGGTGACCAAATAACGGAACTATATTCCAGCCGTATGGAAGCGAAGCATTAAACTGTATGGAAGCGAAGCATTAAACTGGCAGAAGAAGGATGAGAGCTGAATAAATACGGTAGAGATGAGATCCCTTAGGCGTATGTGTAGTAAAACGATGTGCGACAGAATTTCAAATGCTTCTATTTTATAATATAAGGAAGGAATGTACTGTACGGAGTAGAGGTAGACCGAGGATAACATGGCATGACCAAGTTAATCAAATTAGTTAGTTATGTTATACTTTTTACGTGTAATATTTCATATTTAATCAAGCGAACATCGCGAGAGGTCGATCGAACAAATTTTAAATACGGGGTTAATTTAAAATTAGTTCACATGTTATGATTTTGAATGGATGTGTCTTAATTTGATACTTGAAAATTAATTTAGCTTGATTGGCAATTATTTTACAACATTATTCAATTGCTTAATACCTTTCAATCGGGCTTGTATTGCGTATAATCAGTCAGCCAATTCTGATATGATTATCGGCCAAGTTCATCTTCCCACTCTAGTCTTCGAGTGTGCAATTTTTCAATGTTAGTCAAATTTGCATAATTAAAATGTTTATTGAATTATTTATTACTGTAAAGTGTACTTTTGGAAGCCGTTCGATTAGTTTTGATGGATGAATTATTATCGGACTTGAATTAATAAGTTTTTGTTTCCATAGTCATAAAATCTTATTGATTTTATTTATTTATTGAGTAGTATCATAATAATGTGTGTTGTTATGTAACAAGGTTTCTAAAAATGTATTTAACTATTTTATTTATTTATTTATACATTATACACAAATGAGATATTACTAACGATACAACATTTAGGCGACTCATTTGGATACAAAACGGTATTACAAAGATAAAATAAAACAAAACAACATGAGACCAAAAAAATCATACATATCGGAAGGAATCCAAATATGTCGACGTCAGTGAGGCAGTACTCTTTCCAGAATATGCAATATTTTTTTTCTGAATACTGCCTCACTGACACTGAAAATGTCCAAATCCGAGATGATTAGATTCAGCGTCCGAATTGCTCTTCCTACTGGCAAAGGCAGGTTGGTGCTGCGTGACGCTATGTATGTTCTATAATATGTTCTATAATATTTTTATAAAACTGGAAGCATTTGAGTAAGTAGATGAGTTCGTGTATTTAGGTAGTATGTTTACGAGAGATGGGCGAGTGGAGAGAGATATTGAAAGAAGGGTTGGGGCAGGCAACAAAGTGAATGGTGCACTTAAAGTTGTCATTGCAAACAAAAACCTATCCAAAAAAACAGAATGGTAGTGCACAATGGTGTTCTTCTACCGACCGTTATGTATGTAAGCGAAACATGGAACTGGCAAAAGAAGGATGAAAGTAGAATAAATGCAGTAGAAATGAGATCTCTTAGACGAATGTGTGGATACTCTGTGTATGATAGACTGTCGAATGAAAATATAAGAAGTGAATGCAGTGCGAATGATGGTGTTATGAACAAAATAATGAAAGGATCATTAAGATGCTTTGCACACATGGAAAGAATGAATGAGGAAAGAATGGTAAAAAAAGGATACGTTAACGATGTAAATGGAACTAGAAATAGAGGAAGACCGAGAAAAACGTGACACGATCAAATAAATCAAATATTGAATGTCGGACATGTGAGGAGTAAGAGAAATCGACGCGCGTGCAGGACACGATGTATGAATGTCGAGGAAGCGACAGAAATATGTCAGGAAAGGAAAGTGTGGCAGTCCATTCTTTCTGCCTACCCCTTTGGGGAGACGGCGTGATGGTTAGTTAGTTAGTTTGGAAGCATTTAAATGTGGCTCTATCGTCGAATGCTCAGAATTCCCTGGCCAGACATGTTTACCAATACCGAAGTCATGAAGTCATGAAGTCAGTCATGAAGTCAGACATGTTTACCAGACATGTTTACCAATTATAAGGTTAAAAGAATAGATTAAATATGGTCTGTCACCCTTTTGATTGATGACAAGAAAAGGCTAAATTAAATTAACGTAAGTCCCGGATGGACAAGGAACAGGCCTAGATAGTGCAGCGAGACTGACGAAAGGGCGTCGCTGCGTCCTATAACAGTCTCGGGTGGTCGTGGGAACCATATATATATGTCATGAGAATCAATACCGAAGTCCTGAGGCGAGCTAGAGTTGACAGGGAGCTATTATCAACTATCAAGGTTCGGAAGAGTTCACATTTGGGTCATGTATGCGTGGAGAAAAGTACCACCTTCTCCAACTGATATTGGAGGGGGAAATTGAGGGACGTTGAGGGCCCTGTAGGAGAGAGATGTCCTGGCTGCGAAACTTGAGGGAGTGGACTGGCATCCGAAGTGTGGAGGAGCTGTTCCGAGCGGCGCAGGACATGGACACTTTCGTCGAGGTGATCGCCAACGTTGGGAGGACCCGGCAGGGCACTTCCGAGCGGCGCAGGACATGGACATTTTCGTCGAGGTGATCGCCAACGTTGGGAGGACCCGGCAGGGCACGAAGAAGAAGAAGATAATATTTTTTAAATGTGTTTTTTACGTAGTTTATTATTATTATGACTATTTTTAATGAATCAAATTAAGTCATGTAAGAATGTGGAGGAAGCTAGAGAGGTGTGCCAGGATAGAGTAGTATGGCGGTCCATTCTCTTTGCCTACCCCTGCTGCGAAACCGCGTTATGGTTTGTTTGTTATGATTATTTTGTTGAATTACTATTTACATCATTACAGCGCGAGCCAAATCGATGCAAATGATATAGCTATCATATTGATTTTTGAAATGTGATAATTGGCTAATCTATCGCCATTTTATTGTCACGTGAATTTTTCACCAGACCAAAGACAGTGTGTCAATCACATTGCCATCGCTGGGAATCGAACCCGGGTCCTTCGAAAATGTTTATGTATTATAACAAATGCAAAATGAATCGACGACACCAATTTCATTTTGAGAGATTAAACAAAGAAGGAACTACAAATACGTTATCAATTAAACCATTATTAATTTGAGATAAAATTGACAAGCGATCACTTCTTGCTGGACCGATAACGGTAATATGTTTTATGAATACAAAATTTATCGAAGAAAACCTTGGAACAGCCTTGAAGTAAATAAAAAACGAAATTATTATGTAATTGTTTTGATATGTTTTAAAATAAAATTAGGAAAGGGTCACTAAGATGGTTTGGACATATGGAATAAATGAATGAGGGAAGAATGGTTAAAATATATATACATCTTCTCTGGTTTCAATCCTGGGATTGGTTTGCAGCAATTTCCTCCATTATTCTCTTCCATTTTTCCCTGTCTTGTGCGGCTCTTTTGAGATCTGCATATGATGAGCAGCGTACGTCCACCAACAGGTCCTCCAGGTACTCTCGGCGTGGGCGTCCCCTAGAGTTTGTCCCCTCGATCATACCCTCCATTATGGCATGCAAGAGACCTTCTTGACGTATTACATGGCCGATCCATCTTGCACGCCTTTCGGACAAGGTCCTGAGCAGGTGCCTTCCTCCTTCGATTCCTTGAAGAACTTCCTCATTCGTGATGTGGTCTCTCCAGGAAATTCCAAAGAGTCTTCTATAGGACCACATCTCAAAAGCCTCTAGTCTCCGCTTATCCCTTTCGGATAGGCACCATGTCTCGCAGCCGTACATCAAGACACTCCATACATAGGTCTTGATGAGGAGTATTCTCAGTTTTAGGTCTATATTATTTGACTCTATTATTTTCGACCTTTTATTAAATGCAAGCCTAGCCTGATGTATACGGCTGTCGACCTCGCTCTTAGACCGACCGTCCCATGTTATTTTGCTCCCGAGGTAGACAAACTCCTTGGTGTTCTTTAGTGGAACTCCTGACATCACTACTCTCATCTGATGTTGCGTTCGGCCTACAGTCAGCAGCTTTGTTTTGTCCTTATTTATCTTCATGTTGTAGCTATCTTGAAGAATGTCTTGCAAAGTATCTAAGGCCATACATGTAGTGTTCATACTGTCTTAGTCTGATGTAGAATTCACGTAACAATAAAATGGCGATAGATTAGCCATCTATCACATGTCATGAGAATCGATAGCTTTAATGTTGTATACGGTAATTGGATTCAAATAATCTGCATACAAATGTGGAAAGCAACGGGAAACTACCACATTAAAAAACCCAAGTGGCATCCCAAGAACTGGCAAAATGTTACACTACTGCAAACTAATCCCTTGGATAGAAAAGAAGTGATACATATTTATATATACTCATATATACATAATTCGGATGTCCTGAGTGTTCTAGGTCTAGTCCTTTATAATTATCTTTGTCAAAGACAACATATATTGTTTTATTTGTTAAGCTGCAGAACCAACCTGCCAATGGTCATGCATGCGGGTAGAGCAACATTCTTGATTAGATCGGATCACTATTTTTTGTGATAGTGGGCGTTGCCTTAGGGATCCATCATTTATCTTATGATTTATCATTCTTTCATTAATTTCATAATTTTTATGAATTTTTAATAATGTTTGTGTGTTTTTTTTTTTAAATAAATTTAAGAGACTTTTAAATTATTAAATTTCGTTGTTTCTGGAAGATATTCATTGTTATCAAATCAATGTAAATCTATATAAAAAAATCAGTTTTGTTCTATGGATACTACAAGAACGAAAGCTAAAGTTCGGATGGCAGAGATGCGGACGCTGAGGATGATAGCAGGAAAGACTCTTTGAGATAGAGTGAGGAACACGGCTATCCGCGATATCTGCACGGTGGAAGATATCGTAAGATCGTGCAGACAACGCAGAAGATACTGCACACGTGCAGAGAATGGATTAGAGGAGACCTCACACGTTCACTGACGCATCAGCTATTGGCTACCTTCCCCCCGGAAGACCGCCAAAGAGATGTAGAAATTGCTGGAAGTCAACCTCCCAAGAGAGGCCAGCCTGACTACAGGAACATTGCAAAGGTCTAAAAGAAGAAGAAGATGTTTCGTTGTAGAAAAAAATAGATTCTTAAATTTATTTTGTTATGCAAGTATATATGCAAGGATACTTGAATATTATTGAACCTTTGATCGTTAGATAAACATTTTGCCCCACGTGATCCGGATATATGATGTCTGCATTTTTTCATCGTGCGTTTTTGTAACATTCATTTAAATTTTGAGTTGAACAGCCACCGTGTGGGGACAGTTGAGAGATTACAGCTCGCTCAAGTGGTTAAGTAGTTGTGTAGGAAAATGAGGGTCTGCGATTTGTCTGGGGAAGATAATTGAAATGATGAAGGAAGCACTCATCCTCCATGTCTCATCTCGCAGCCACTTGTTGCCACTCTTAAACTAGTTTATGGTGTACACAGTCCGCAAACGCGTTTTAAAATTGGAATGTCATAAGCTAAAACAAGTTTTAGATATGACTAAAATTTTATTATATTTATGTAATGGTTTTGTGAATCTTTTTGAGATTGCACAGAGTGCTAAAAATGGCTCCCTAGAACTAGTTATCCCAGTTGCGAGGTATTACAACCGTGTAAAATTTAACTAACTAACCATCACGCGGTCTCCCCGGAGGGGTAGGCAGAAAGAATGGAACGCCACACTGTTCTGTCCTGACATACTTGTCATGCACGCACGTCGATTTCTCCGACTCCTCACGTGACCGACATTTAATATTTGAATGATTTGATTGTGCCAAGTTTTCCTCGATCTTTCACTATTTCTAGCTCCGTTCACGTCGTTCACATATACCTTCTTCACCATTCTGTCTTCACTCATTCTTTCCATGTGTCCAAACCATCTTAACGACCCTATCATTATTTTGTTCATAACACTTTCATTCACTTCTCATACTTGCATTTGACACTCTTTCATATACAGATTTACCACACATTCATCTTAGAGATCTCATTTCTACTGCATTTATTCTACTTTCATCCTTCTTCTGCCAGTTCCAAGCTTCGCTTAATAAATAAATAAATAAATTGATAAAAAAAAGTTCGTTGAAGCCATCAAGACGCACGAAAACAGTTATTAATTCTTCGCTAGTTTCAATCCAAGGGACTGGTTTGCAGCAAAGTACTCGTATATCATTTTGCTGGTTCTTGGGATGCCACTTGTTTGATTTTACTATCTGCATTTAATATTTGATTGATTGATGATCAATCAAATCTTAAAAGTCAGCCACGTGAAGAGTCAGAGAAATCAACGTGCGTGCATGACGCTTCTTCTTCTTCAGCTTTATTTAGGACTGTGTCCTGTTATTTATCGGAGCCTGTTCCTGGGATGTAGATGTCCAACTGTCATGCCATTTTTGGTGGTTTTCCTGGAGGTCGATTTACTATTGGTACTTTATTGGCCGCTTTATTTATCACATTTCTGGTATTGGTAACCCTTATGTATGGAAGCGAAGCATGGAACTGACAGAAGAAAGATGAGAGCAGAATAAATGCGGTAGAGATGAGGTCCCTAAGACGTATGTGTGGTAGAACGATGTACGACAGAATCCCAAATGCTGATATTAGGAAGGAATGTAGAGCGAAATAAGGTATTATGAACAAAATTATGAAAGGTTCGCAGCGTTGGTTCGGACATATGGAGCGCATGGGTGAGGAAAGAATGGTTAAAAAAGTATACGTTAATCATGTAAATGGAGTAAGGAGTCGAGGTAGACCGAGGAAAACATGGCATGACCAAATTAACCAAATATTAAAAATTGGTCATGTCAGAAGCCGGAAGAATCGACGTGCGTGTATGACTCGATGTATGAATGTGGAGGAAGCTAGAGAGGTGTGCCAGGATAGAGTAGTGTGGCGGTCCATTCTCTCTGCCTACCTCTGCGGGGAAACGGCGTGATGGTTTGTTGTTGTTGTTGTTGTTATTTATCACTCTTTCAGAACATGCTCTCTCCACATGATCTCTCCGGTATCGTCTTCTCAGTCTTCCCCATCGTACGACATCTTCCACATTGCAGATCTTTCTTATTTCGGGATTTCTTACTCTGTCTCGTTGTCCTGCAACGGATCAGAGAGTTCTCATTTCTGTGGTTCTCGGGAGACTTTTTGTTCTAATGGTGTCAGCCCTCGTTTTGATTCCATATGTCACAGGACGAACGCATGTCTTGTAGATTCGTATTTTCCTCTCCTTTAGCATAATATTTTCTCCTTTGCCATATATTTTTTTTCAAACAACAGTGTGGGCGGTTCATCTGCATAAAAAAACTAAGCCAATTACGACATCTGGCTACTTCTGGAATCGGTACAAATTGGACACATTTTGATTGGCAATGTATTTTTTGTGTACGATTATTTCGAATATCTTTTCGCCCTACGAACAACGGTCACGAAGCGGTCAAACGCCGTTGCCGACATGGCAACACTGAAAGTGAAAGTCCCAGGCTCCAGGGCGCCGGGAGAACCTGAAACTTGCAAAGTAAGTACCCGCACTTCTGCCCAGACAGACCGCAAAGTTCGCTCTACCCGGCCACGAAGTCTTGTCGACAGGAACATAAAGATTCCTTAAGTAGCCCGAGTAATGTACCGAGAGGTTGCACAATCCTGTACATAGTTTCTTGTGTGTAAAAATACTTACCATCATAGCACTCAATGAATTAATTATTTTGTGAATATCTAGTAAATGAACCTCAAAAAGTAAATGTATCTTTAATATAATATTCTTCTTCTTCTTCTGCTTTATTTAGGACTGTGTCCTGTTATTTCTCTGAGCCTGTTCCTGGGATGCAGATGTCCAACTATCTCGCCATCTTTTAGGTGGTCTTCCTGCAGGTCGATTTCCTGTTGGTACATTTGGTATATATTTATCATTCTTTCAGAACACGCTCTTTCCACATGATCTCTCCAGTAGCGTCTTCTCAGTCCTCCCCATCGCACGACATAATTATATTCTTATTCTTTTTCTCAGCCATTCTCACTTCACTGCTGGATACATGCCTATTCTAAACTCTTCCAACATTTTCTATATTGGCCTGTCTGTCCATCTACGACCCGCAAGTTGGATAATATCATCTGGCAACTTTTTTGTGGTCTTCCTATACTTCTTCTGTTGCTCCAAGCAGTGGTGGTACTCCCATAGAAGCCCAGAAGCCCGGCTTGCGTTAGAAATTTTGAATCAAAACCTCCAAATCTAAGTAATCATGCCCCGCATAAACCAACAACCCACCAAATCACCTTCCAACAATGTTCCCATCAGACGTAAGAGGAATAGCCACAAGAGCTGAACCTCTGTAAGCCAGAAGAGGTTTTGATTCAAAATTTCTAACGCAAGCCGGGCTTCTGGGCTTCTGTGGGAGTACCGCCACTGGACAGGAGGAGTTGGAGGCGAGGAATAATTGAGGCTATCGATATTGGCTGTTGGGCCATCGAAGAAGAAGAAAAAATTTCCTTTATTTACGATGAAGTTGTTTGCAAATCTCCACTGGGGTATTTCCTTCATTTCCACTTTCTCAGCGCATAAGTACACCCATTTAACTTTTACCGCACTTTGTACGCGATTTCAGCGGTTCCCGCCTTTTTGAAAATAATGACTTCGATAATTTAAATTCACGTTGATACTCGGATGGCTGGAGGAAGCCTTTGCAATGTCCGAATGCTATTTTCGTGTCTCCGCCCGTTCCGACCGCTTTGTGTTCCAGTCACGGCTTACTTTACCTATGTAAACATCGCATCGGTTTGAAATTGAACAAAACTGAAAAACAGTTTCGTTGTTTCATTCATTTGTTTTACTCACCGTTCTTTATCTCTTACCGTTTGCAAAATTAGGAAGTCTTTTAAAAAAATGAGGTTATAACAGCATAAATGTTTTCAAAATACTATATTTTTATTAATTTAATATTTTTCATCTTTCTTTTTCGACAATAACAAACCATCACGCCGTTTCCCCGCAGGGGTAGGCAGAGAGAATGGACCGTTACACTACTCTCTCCTGACATACCTCTCTAGTTTCCTTCACATTCATACATCGAGTCATACACGCACGTCGATTCTTCCGGCTTCTGACATGACCAACCTTTAAAATTTGATTAATTTGGTCATACCATGTTTTCTTCGGTCTACCTCGACTCCGTACTCCATTCACATCGTTAACGTATAAATAATACGTTAACTATAACGTTTTTTCAACCATTCTTTCTTTACCCATGCGCTCCATATGTCCGAACCAACGCAGCAATCCTTTCATAATTTTGTTCATAATACCTTCTTTCGCTCTACATTCCTTTCTAATATCAGCATTTGAGATTCTGTCGTACATCGTTGTACCACACATACGTCTTAGGGACCTCATCTCTACCGCATTTATCCTGCTCTTATCTTTATTCTGCCAGTTCCATGCTTCCAAACATAAGGGTTGGGACCAGAACTTCATTGTGAACGGCCATTTTTTTTTCTTCTCTCTTTATAACTCGGGGTCGGTATTTTTTTATCAATCGGCTTAATTTATTACATTTATGTAGCCACAATTATATATTACAAATAATTTCTCCTGGTTCCATCTATATACTCGTATTTTTTCTTCTCCAACGCTATTTTTGGACACAAGAATTAAAACATATGAACAAAATATTTGTGAGCATATAACAACCACCATATCACAATTCCATCAATGTTTCCAACAGACGTAAGAGGAATAGCCATTATCTTTGTCCAAGCCTTCTATTGAAGTATTCTGGATGTCCATCGGGTATTGATTTTTAGTTTATAGACACTTATTGCGTTAGGATGGTTGTTTCAAGACTATATGTCAGGATAGGCAGTATACATGCGTCGGACATTTTTCTTTTGATTGGAACCTGCTTGTTTTCAAAATCTTCTTTCAGTTTTCCAAAGGCAGCCCAGCCCAGTCCTACTCTTCTAGGTATTTCGGCTATTTGGTTTTCTTTTCCGAGTTTTTCGAATTATTATTATCAATTTCTTTAAGCAGGCCAAATCGATGTAAATGATATAGCTATCATATTGATCATCATGACATGTGATAGCTATAAAATCTATCGCCATTTTATTGTTGCTTGATTTCTACACCAGACCAAAGACAATGTGACAATCCCACGCCGGGATTCGAACCCGGGATCATCGGTGTGGCAGTCGTACTAAAAGTTTTAGTATATTTTATGGGAATTACATGTTTAGTCTTTCTAAGACATAATCAAATGTGCATTAGAAAGGAATGTCATTCCCATAAAATATAATAATAATCTTAGATAACACGGTTTTATTCATATTAATTATTTACAAACTATTAGTTGCAACCCGTGAAATATTATCGGAAGTAAACATTTTCTACTCTTTAAAAACTTGATCTTTAAAAAAGTAGTAAATTTAAACTTTTGATGTCAAAAACAATTTTTTTCCTCACACGTTATAAATTTCACAATTAACTATACAAAATTGTTCTCCTTTTGTTTTCTATTCTTTCTGCCATACACCAATAATCAGAAGAAATTAAAAAATAATCCAGAAACGTTCTCGGGAATGCGCATCGCGTGCATTTCGGCATTTTAAAATTATTTTCGGAGTAAATCGAATTATTACTTTCTCGCTCTCTTGTATTCAAAATATACTCGTACTCTTTCTTGACGACATTCGGAATTTTGCCTATTTATATCAGGATATGGAGTTTTACATCATTGTTCAAGAAACAATAAATAAGTATTTAGCGAATTGTGTCACAATACAAAAAATTGTTTGGTATATGTAATTTGGTGTATATAATAATATAATGAATTCCTTGTCTCTTATTTTTAAATATGTAATTGAATTTTTTATACCCATAATTTTCGCGATGCCACATTGCGTGATACAATATCCACATGACGACACTTATGTTCCGAATTTACATAGAATGTCACAAAGAACTGTCTATAATCATGCTATTTTGCTACAAGGTGTATATTTCGACGACCATCGTGACAGAGTGGCGAGAGCTATGACTGTCACATTGAAGGTCCCGGGTTCGATTCTCAGCGATGGCAGTGTAATTCTCGCACTGTCTTTGGTCTGATGTTGAATTCACGTGACAATAAAATGGCGATAGATTACCTACCTAGAAAAATGTATGAAAATCTGTGTATGATAGAGTGTTGAATGATATTAGGAGTAAATGCGGTGCAAATGAAAGTGTAATGAACAAAATAATGAAAGGAATATTAAGATGGTTTGGACACATGGAAATAATGAATGAAGGAAGACTGGCTAAAAATTATATGTTAACGATGTAAATGGAACTAGAAATAGAGGAAGACCGAGGATAACGTGGCATGATCAAATAAATCAAATGTATGTCGGACACAATCGACGTGCGTACGTGACACGATGTATGGATGTTTAGGAAGCGAGAGAAGTATGTCAGGAAAGAAAAGTGTGTCAGTCCATTTTTTACCAACCCCTTCAGGGAGACGGCGTGATGGTTAGTTAAGTAGTTAAATGAATCCATCTTGCGCGCCTCTCCGCTATGGTGTGTCATGTAACATGTCTTTTCAACTCTGCTGAGAACCTCTTCATTTGTAATGTGGTCCCTCGTCGGTAGGTCCACATCTCAAAAGCCTCCAGCCTTTGAGATGTGGACCTACCGACGACCTACCCTCCAACCAAATAGGATGACTAATTTTAGAGATATAATTATTTTTATAACAGCTACGCGCAGATCGCAAGTCGCGCGAATATTTGCTTGGGCAGTGGGCCACCTTTATTGCACGCGACGCACGGGCGTTTAAAGGTTAAACAACCACTTACCTAAGTGCCTAGTACAGTTGCGGATGACTCACTCGGATGGGGAGTAATAAGCTGTTTTTGAGTAATATTATTATTTTTTTAGAACTATAGCAATGTATCATGCATGTGTGTTGTTTATTTGTAAAGTTATCGTGACTTATGTTATCAGCGGACGCAACGCGGTTAAATGTCTTATGACAGTGGTTCTCGAATGGTGCTTCGCGAAAAAAATATAGCCGGTATATTTGCGAAACAGTGAAAACCAAACGAAGAATTTTTAAGAATTAATTGTATCTTAATAGAGACGAAGATGTAAATTATTTGGAAACAGAATATGGTGGTCGAGGCGTTTACAGTTTACGTGGTGTTCGTAAGAAGGGCGGAATGGGGAATGTTGTATTACATAAAGCGATCGCTTAACCCAACCACTGACAGGTCATTAGTCCTGATAACGCCTCGACCACCATATTTTGTTTCCAAAAAATTTACATCTTCGTCTCTATTGAGATACAATTAATTCTTAGTGATTAACCTGTAATGGGTAAAATCATCGTTTAAATGGGTAAAATCATCGTAAAATCAAAATTTGTATACATTAACAAAAAAATGTCGAAGAATTTTTGTTCCTATGTCGAAAATTCGACTTAATATTTCCGAAATCTGTTAAAGCCGACAAGGTATGACACTAATTGATTCTCATGTTAAATAACTGGTGACTTTGTGATGAATGAAGTCCAAATTTTTGGTGGATTGTGACATAATTGTGAACGACGAGGTAGAGTAAGTTTTGAACGCAGTGACCTCATTTCTACGGCATTTATCCTACTTTCATCCTTCTTCTGCCAGCTCCAAGATTCATTTTCATACATAAGGGTCGGCACTAGAACTCCATTGTGCACTGCCATCTTTGCTTCAGTCGTTTTTTTTTTATTTGCGGTAATGACTTTGAGTGCACTATTTATTTTGTTTCCAGCCCCAACCCTTCCTCCGATATCTTTCTCCATTCTTCCATCTCTTGTAAACATGCTTCCCAGATATACAAATTCGGTAACTTGCTCTAAATTCTGACCGTTTGCACTTATGTCACAATCCGTCATACATTCTTACTTTTCAAATACCATAACTTTAGACTTTGACACGTTCATCACAAGGTCATACTTATTGCATAATTTGTCATTCTTGACACTAGGACTTGTAGATCGTCCATGCTGTCAGCGATTAAAACAGCTATTTATTATAATTTGTAATGTAAATTATATTCCTTTTTATTTTTTGATCTTTCTGATGTTTGTTTTTGGTGTTTTGTATTTTTATTTTATAATTTAAGTCTGCCCTGTTACTTAAAATGTTGAGATCTGCTGAGTTATATTGTTGCTGGAATATAAATACCATTTGATTTCTCCTTACATTACAGTAACCACAACCCCAGAAATTCTGCGATTTGATAACATTCTAATGACTTATTTAACAATCTTATATAAAAATATTATATTGTTTTCTGTGTATGAAACCAAAGCATGGTACTCGTAGAAGAAGGATGAGAGCAGAATAAATGTGGTAGAGATGAGGTCCAGAAGACGTATGTGTGGTAGAATGATGCACGACAGAATTTCAAAGTCTGATCTAAGGAAGGAATATAGAGCTGAAGAAAGTTTCTGTTTTTAGTTTCAATCATAGGGATTGGTTTGCAGCAGCAGTAATATCTTTGCTGGTTCTTGGGATGTGACTTGGGTCTTTTTAACGTGGTAGTTTTCCGTTGCTTCCCAAATTTTTGTATTCAACAGGTTATTTTAACCCAATTACTGAATACATTTTTTTTGCTATTAATTGATGATATGTGATAGGTAACGAGTCTATCGCCATTTTCATTGTCACGTGTATTCTCCCAGACCAAAGACAGCGTGAGATTAATGAACAAAAAAAAGTATTATGAAAAGATCACTGCGTTGGTTCGGACATACGGGGCGCTTGGATGAAGAATAATGGTTAAGAAAGTCTTTGTTAACGATAATCAAATGATTTTACTGAAATCTCTTGATGGAAGTTCATTTTAAATAATAATTAAATAAAACGATGTTTTTTAACTACTTCCACTTTTGTCTTTATTTAGACAGCGACCGGTTTAGCCCGGCTCGCTGGCATCGACATACTGGATGCTAGCGAGCCTGGCGAAACCGGTCGCTGTCAAAATAAAGACAAAAGTGGAAGTAGTTAAAAACATCGTTTTATTTAATTATTATCTATTATCTATTAACGATGTGAACGGAGTCGAGGAAAACATGGCATGACCAGATTGTTCAAATTTTATAGGTCGGCCATGTTAGAAGTTGGAAGTACTAACGTGCGTGTATGACTCGCTATATGAATCTGGAGGTGTGTCAGGATAGAGTAGTGTGGTGGCTCATTCTCTCTCCCTGACTTTGGGAGAGTATCTTGTGTTCCTAATGTCGAACCATATCTCATGCGTTCCTGGTATTATATATTTTTTATTTTAAACTGTTAAGTTAAATAACTTTGTTTTTTATCACAATTGTATTTTATTTTACACGACAGCTGTTTCATCAACCTATGTTGACATCATCAGGTTCTTTTAATTAAAATATTTAGGTACCTAACTCAATTTCAGCAAGAACTTCAAAATTATATCAATGAAATTATTCAAATTGACATAGGAACAAATACACATAAAGATTCGAAAAATCATGAAAATTTGACATTTGAGTATTTTCCTCTATTCCTTTTTCACATAATTATTAAGAATATAAAAATATTTGTTAGTTTAAACTGTTCAATTACGTTAGTCAATGATGTTATTTTTAAATGTAATAATTGTTTGTATATAAATATTTAACCTTAATGTATTATTACTTGTATGACACACAACACTCCATGGTGAATGTGTCAAATAAATAAATATTTTAAAAAAAGATATACTCGTATTATTGTAACACCTGATGATGTGATATAACATAGGTTGATGAAATAGCTGTCGCGTAATATAATATACAATTGTGATACAAAAACAAAGTTATTTAATTTAACAGTTTAAAATGTTTCGGCCAAAACAATGAACTATATTTTTTTATATTTCACCTGTTCTCAATAGATGCCTTAAACTATAATTGTTGTTTGTAACATCTGCTGAAATATTAAACTGATTTGATTTGATTTGAAAACGGCATGATGGTTTGTTACTGTTGTCTTATATTGTACGGGAAAAAACATATATTATTTATATTGAGCGCATTAATTGGAATGTAACTCTTTCAGAGAAATGTAAAACTGGGTTCTTAGGTCTTGCAAAAATAAATTATGGGTATATTTTTGCCTTGCATACCCAGATGTTGTCGGTGGCTTCCATCCAAAAAATTCCCACAGTCAGTCATAAAATATAATGAACCACAATAAGACCCTAACAAAATTGGAAAATGTCTATTTTTGGTGTACAACAATGTAAAAAATTCTTTGACCGATGAATTGAAATATTGCTGTCAACTCACGGTTGCCCCCGTGGGAGATGCGGTGTAATGGGTTACGATGTAAAACTTCATAATCAATAATTAATACGAATTCATTTTTATTCTAATTTTATTGAGTAGTGAGCCAGATCGATGTAAATGGTGAATAAAAAGAGCATCAGAGGAAATATGTATATGTGATTAGAATTATGACAATTATATCTTTCTTGCTCTTATCGTAAGGATATTCACGAATTCGCTAGAATTGCATCCAAAGAGGTTTATCTCCTTTGCCACGAATGAAAACGTAATGAAGTTGTATGTAACGTCCGTTTTCTAGAAGTTTTATTATAGTTTATGGGAATAACATGTTTTGCTTCTCTAAGACATTATCAAATGTATTTATTGTTTCTTGAACATTTTATAATGCCGTAGCAAGGCGAAACACATCCTTTCCATAAATTATAATAAAGTAATGAACGTTTTCATTCGTATTGATTAATCTACAAATAAACAAAAGTTTTATTTTTGTTTCAATGTGTATTTTTACCGAATAATGTTTCCCTAAGTAACATTTGTTATCATTTTGATAAAAATAAATATAAACTTAAGGCGTTAACACTGAAACTCCATAAGGACGTATCTTTTTATGAATTAAAACACTTCTTTCCGCGTTTGAGTTTACCATATTTCAAAGGTTTTACACCATCACCGTGTAAAACTTTCGAAAGTGAATAAAAAACCGTTGGAATTAATTAAAAAAATATAAGTCATATATCATGGTTCGGTACCTATTTGGCAAAAGGTCCCAACTGCTTTTATATATAATAATAATAATAAAAACAGCAACAACAAAAAAATAGGGGTTGAACGCAATTGTACATAAAAAAAATGTAATAAAAAAAAGTACAGCTCTAACGTTTTGTCAAAACATAAAGTGTGCAAAAATAATACTGATGGTATATTTAACTCAATTTCACAAAAAAACGCATCTGGGACCTTTTGCCAAATAAGTACCGAGTTATTCATATGTTATTTATTGTTTCGGCATTCACTTTGTGGTAGGACATGATTAAATTGTAAATAAAACACTTGTTTTTCACCACCTGAGTATTATATTTTTCACGACTAGTTTCGGAATCTACAGATGCTTCCATCTACAGGTTTAAATATAAACTAGAATTTACGTATCTGGGAAGCATGTTTACAAGAGACGGAAAAATGGAGAAAGACATCGAAAGAAGGGTTGGTGCTGGGAATAAAATAAATGGCGCACTCAAAGTCATTACTGCAAATAGAAATATATCCACAGAAGCAAAGATGGCAGTACACAAAGGAGTTCTAGTGCCAACCCTCATGTATGGAAGTGAACCTTGGAGCTGGCAAAAGAAGGATGAAAGCAGGATAAACGCCGTAGAAATGAGATCACTAAGAAGAATGTGCGGGGAAAACGTTGTATGATAGAATACCGAACGATGAAATAAGAGAGAAATGTAAGGCAGATGACTGCAACATGAATAAAATTAAAAAAGGATCCCTGAGATGGTTTGGACATATGGAACGAATGGATGAGAGTAGAATGGTTAAAAAGTTGTACACAAGCAGCGTGAGTGGGAAAAGATGCCGAGGACGACCGAGGAAAACATGGCATGACCAAATTAATCAATTACTAAAAGGCGGCCACATTCGAAATCGGAATAATCGACGTGCGTGCATGGTACGATGTATGAATGAAGAGGTATGCCAGGACAGGCCATTGTGGCGATCCATCCTCTCTGCCTACCCCTCCGGGGAAATGGCGTGATGGTTAGTTAGTTAGTTATTGATATAACATATGACAATTGTCTGTACTGACAGAGGTGGGGGGGATTATGAGTGATTGGTGGCGGGGGTAAGTGAGGTAAGAGATGGAAGCATCTGTAGCTTCCGAAACTAGTCGTGTAAAATATAATACTCAAGTGGCGAAAAACGAGTGTTTTATTTACAATTTGAGTTATTCATACATTATTGTATTTGTTGTTGGTGGCTTAGGTAATTTGCCCGCAGCGCCGACTGTACAATTGGTGGTTAGTAACAAATCCGTGCTTATGGCCATTTCTCGAGCTCGTGCGTGGATAATGAGAGTTATCGCCGCTGTTAGGTGTTGGGTGTTGCCGTTGAATCGCTCCCGGGAAGCGATTGTTCTATCCGTGTTTCCTTAGCAGGGCACGCGTGCCGTATCCCGCTGGGAGTGACACAGGTGCGAAAGGCCACACAACACCTTGTTGTATTGTTTGCTCCAAATAGCGTTCTCGATTAGGCGCTGTTTTGTGTGCACGCGCCGCGAGCCACATGGCGTGTCTTTTCATTTATTAACAGTCTTGGACATAATGCAAAGTACACAAGGTCTGGGTAGATTTATATATTGTAGAAAGCATGCTAAAACAGTATTTAAACCCCTCCTGCAACATATGCAGATAAAATCCTCCCCGATAGCCCCCCACGTTCTCAACAACAACAACAAACCATCACGCCGCCATACACGGTAAGTAGAGAGAATGGACCGCTACACTACTCTATCCTGACATACCTCTGTAGCTTCCTCCACATTCATACAGCGAGTCATACACGCACGTCGATTCTTCCGGTTTCTGACATGACCAACCTTTAAAATTTGATTAATTTCGTCATGCCATGTTTTCCTCGGTCTACCTCGACTTCGTACTCCATTTACATCGTTAACGTATATTTTTTTTAACAATTCTTTCTTTATTTTCATTTCATTTATTTATTTATAAAGATTACAAACATTACAAATGCGTCCAAGTCGTCCGCAACCTCAAAATTATATAATTAGATATACATATTTTCAAAATAACATTTAACAAAATAACAAAATACATTAATACTACGGCATCAAAGATAACAATCACAACATTGATATTGCATCCCTGAGGCAACTCACACTATCACGAAATATGTCGACCTCCGAGGCGACTCGATTAAGCAATAAGATTGCCCTACTCACAGGCATAACCATTGGCAGGTTGGTTCTGCAGGGCGGCAAATAAAACAATCTGTGCTGTTTTCTTCACCCATGCGCTCCATATGTCCGAACCAACGCAGCGATCCTTTCATAATTTTGTTCATAATACCTTCTTTCGCTCTACATTCCTTTTTTATATCAGCATTTGAGATTCTGTCGTACATCGTTCTATCACACATACGTCTTAGGGACCTCATCTCTACCGTATTTATTCTGCTCTCATTTTTCTTCTGCCAGTTCCATGATTCGATTCCATACATAAGGGTTGGGACCACGTACTCCGTACTCCGCCAAACAAAATGGTCTCATGCCGGAAGCTATCTCCTACCACAGCTTCATCCAGGTACTGCTCCTCTTCTCTCCATCATGGAAACAGATTTTTTAAAATAATAATAAGCCATCATACTTAACAATGCCAACCCTATTTGGCCTTCATTTTTCTGTAAGCCAGATGAAGAATTGGAAGATCCAAGTTCATAATTACCTGTACTTGGATCTTCTGGCGTCCATAGATTCAGCTCTAATGACTATTCCTCTTACGTCTGTAGGAAACATTGATGGAAATGTGATTTAGTAGTTGTTTTATGCGGGGGCTAAATGTATGGTCCAAGAGGGCGAGGGATTATTTAGGGTTTTTACTAAAGTCCTACATTATTATTGGTCAGGCAATGGAAGACCAGTTAGGTTTGGCATTGAAGAAAAATATGAGATTGGCCTTATTATTTAAAAAATACTGTTTCCGGTGGGAAGAGAAGAGAAGCATTGTCTGGATGGAGTTGTGTGGGAGATATTATATTATCCTACGTGATAATTCCTTTAGAGCCAGACAGAATTAAAAAAATTCCCGCAAATCTGAAATAGACAAAATAAAGTCCACATATGTTCCAAATTATGATAGAAGCCCGGCTTGCGTAAGAAATTTTGAATCGAAACTTCTAAATCTAAGTAATCATGGCCCTGCATAAACCAACAACCCACCAAATCACCTTTCAACAATGTTCCCATCAGACGTAAGAGCAATACCCACAAGACCTGAACCTCTGCAAGCCAGAAGTCGTTTTGATTCAAAATTTGTTACGCAAGCCGGGCTTTTGGGCTTCTATGGGAGTACTGCCACTGGATAGCAGTATTAGATATATGCGTATGTAAATGTCGGCTTTTTAAGTTCTACGCATATGAATGTTTTGTGTATAGACTACGACGTTGTACGTAGGTACTTTCTGACATTTTGATTCTGAACTTTGATTTTTGTTTTTACCTCGTGTTTGTTGTATATGCCACTTGGTACTTAGACTTAAATAAATGGATTTCAATCATCAATACGCAGTACATACATTAATAAGCTTATGTTCCTTGTTAACATTGAGGATAATCCCATTGTATGAGTACTTAATATTTACTTTACTTTACACACACTTGTAAGTATACAATACAACGGAATTATATTTGGAATAGGATAAGCTGTAGTGAAGGAGGTGACATTATTTTTTAATAGGTTGCTCCCGAAAGAAGGCGGATCAGTGATTAACTTTATCGCTACTTCACTGGCAAAAGAAGAATGAAACTAGAATAAATGCAGTAGAAAAGAGCCTTTTACCATAATTTTGTAATGTCTAAAAAATAATAATTGAATAAAACGATGTTTTTTTTAACTACTTCCACTTTTGTATCTATTTCTACAGCCACCGGTTTCGCCAGGCTCGCTGGCATTGACAGACTGGACTGAAATAAAGCCAAAAGTGGAAGTAGTTAAAGAAAAACATCGTTTTATTTAATTATTTAATTAAAATGAATTTCCATCGAGAAATTTCAGTAATATCATTTGATTTGATTAAAGTTCGGTCGATTTGGATGAGCCACGTTATCGTCGATTTCCATTCAATAACATACATTTTATGATTATAAAAACGTCTGTTTTATAGAAGTTTTACAATATTTAATAGGAATCACATGTTTCGTCTTCCACAGGAACTATTAAACACACATGATAATATAATCAAATGATTTTACTGAAATCTCTTGATGGAAGTTCATTTTAAATAATAATTAAATAAAACGATGTTTTTTAACTACTTCCACTTTTGTCTTTATTTAGACAGCGACCGGTTTCGCCAGGCTCGCTGGCATCGACAGACTGGTAACACTATTGTAAACTTAGTCCTTTATATACATACAGATCAGGGGTGGTAAACATGATTCTATACAAAAATAATCTTCAAATATTTATGTAAAATTTTTCTGAATTTAAATGTAAATTCAGAAAAATTTTACATAAATATTTGAAGATTATTTTTGTATAGAATCATGTTTACCACCCCTGATCTGTATGTATATAAAGGACTAAGTTTACAATAGTGTTACCAGTCTGTCGATGCCAGCGAGCCTGGCGAAACCGGTCGCTGTCTAAATAAAGACAAAAGTGGAAGTAGTTAAAAAACATCGTTTTATTTAATTATTACACATGATAATGCCTAAAGGCGAAACGTTCCATCCCCACAAAATTCAATAAAACTTCTAGAAAACAGATGTTTTCATTAGTGTTAACATTTAATGTAGAATTTTAAACCATTGATAAAAAAAATACGCCAGGAGGAAATTGAACAGGTGGACCTATTCAGATATCTCGGAAGCGAAGTAACCAGCTCTAATGAACTCCCCAGAGAAGTAAGGTCACAGGTGGATAGGGCTGCAGGAGTTGCAGGCTGCCTGAAAGATGTCATATGGAGAAACAGGGATATGAGGACTGACAGCAAGGTACGCATCTACAAGACCTGTGTGCGACCAATCCTCACATATGGCATTGAATCGAGGGCAGACACTGTCAAGATAAAGAGCATGCTCAGGACAACCGAGATGAAAACGCTCCGCGCTATAGCTGGCAAGACCCTACGCGATCGAGTTAGGAATGCAGCAATCCGAGAAATCTGCGAGGTCGAAGATGTGGTCAGATGGGGACGTCAAAGACGGCGATACTGGCATGAACACGTAGAAAGGATGAGCTCAAATAGAATACCACACATAGCTCTCCATGGAACGCCAAACGGACAACGCCGACCAGGAAGACCCCCGAAACGGTGGAGAGAACGCTGGAGTTCAGCATCTCAAGAGGACCCGCCTGAAATAACAGACTCCTGAGTCTACAAAAAGGGAAGAAGAAGATAAAAAAGTATAATTAAGTAATGTGTAGACTACTAATCTTTACCATTATCCATGCTGCGAGCTATCAAAGTGAGAAAAATGTCACCAGTTTTAGATAAATTTAACACCAATTGTTGCTTCAGCAATGATTACTTTAAATGATTTTTCCACTTAAGTAAATATTAATTTAACATTTTGTTTTGTGGGAATTGAGCAACCACGACTAGAGTTTTAAAATATGTCACGTAAATCAAATAACATCTGTTTTCGTTAACATTTTCGTATATTATTCTGTACGCCATGTGTTTGTTTCTTTTTACACGGATGAATGAAGAAAAAAATAATTAAATTTTGAACCATCGGGCAATATATTTTTGGGGTCTCTAATGTACAAGGCCACCATTGTTTCTATCCCAGGACTGTAATTTGACGTACTAATTTATAATTGATTTGCTTCTGATTCTAAGAAAACTAATATTATGTTTTCAAGAGTAGGCAGTCCATTATTAAATTATATGTTTGCATATTGCCATTTTTTTTGTGTTCGTAAAACAAAGATACTCGTACCTATTTTAGCTTCAATAGTATTAAAAATTGGTAAAAGCTAAAATGCCAATGCACAATGCTTTTCCTGCATCGACCCTTATGTATCAACGAAAGCGAAGCATGGGACTGGAAAAGGAAGGATGAATAAATAAATGAAAAAGTAAAAATAAAGTAAATGAATGTGGAATAAATAAATAAATTAATAAATAAACAAAGGAAAAAGAAGGACGAAGGAATAATATGGTATAAATAAAAATGAATAGATAATGGAATAAATGTAGTAGAAATGAAAACTCTTAGTCGAATGTGTGAAATGTGTATGATTGACAGGCGAGTGAAAATATAAGAAGTGAATACGGTGCGAATGAAAGTGTTTTGAATAAAATAACGAATGAAGTATTAACCCTTACCACTCCTTTGTCGAATGCCAGCCGACATCGCTATATGTACGCTACAAATCAGTTGTCGGCTGGCGGCCGACAAGATAAGACTTGCCGCGCCGTGTATTTTCGCGCGCAAAATTTGACACGTGTCATTGTTTCTTGTGATTATCCGTTAAAAAAACATTTAATTTCACGTTTTAATAAGATTTTGACTGTTATCCGTTTTTATTTTACTATAAAATAATCCTTGCAAATTCACATAACCTAAAATGGCGGGAATTTCGCGTGATACGTCATGCAGAGGAGCGATCAGAGTACATGCCCCACTTCATTTCCAAACTGGTCAAAGTTTCTAAAGACTGTACTGTGTACAGTAACGGAAAGATTCCAGGGGGAAGACGGGAAACAGTGTGGTTTTGTGAGACCTGTTCCAGAAAACCTGGTCTCCATCCTGGAGATTGTTTTAAAAAGTACCATACTATGAAAAACTATAAGTAGTCCATAATGTTTTTTCTAAATTGTTTTTTATTTGAAGAATAAATCATTACAAAGGAATTAAAAAAAAATTTTTGTAACTAGCTATCAATAAAAATATTTTGACATTATTTAAATTAGAGTTGGCCGACAAATAATATCAAAAAAATAATGGAGTGGTAAGGGTTAAGATAGTTTCGAAACATGGAAACAATGAATGAAGAAAGAATGGTAAAAAAAGTATATGTTAACGATGTTAATGAAACTAGAAGTTGAGGAAGACCGAGGAAAACTTGGCACGATCAAATAAATCAAATATACGAATGTCGACCATGATACGATTTATGAATGTTGGGAATCGAGAGAGTACGTCAGTATTCTATCGGGGAGACAGTGTGTTAATTAGTTATACATTTGTGTCAGTTTCCCGATGATAATGTGTTAATATGCTACTGGACATCTTATTCAAAATCGTTCGAATTCAGGCACCGACACAATTATACATTCAATCATCTGTAAATTAGGTGTTTAGGTACTTAGGTACTTAATTCCATCGCGTACCAAGAGACAGGCGAAGCGGGATCAATATTCATTCGGGCATAACGTCGCGATCTTCCCCGTCAAGTGGTCGCAATTTATGATACAATCAGATCGGCATTAATTAATGGCGGCACTCTGGCGTGAAGCGCGGGAACAATGGCCGCCGTCACGTGACACCGCCGGCGTCATCTCACCATCACTATTGTTTGCTCTCGCTCCGGGCTTTATTTCAGATCAAACAAATTAAATTGTTAAAACAATCGGAATACAAAGAAAGAAAAAACCTTATCGATTTTTATGAAATTGTTTACACTGGATTTATTAAGCCTTTTTAACGCATTTCAATACTCCAAACTAACTAACTAACTAACTAACTAACCATCACGCCGTCTCCCCAAAGGGGTAGGCAGAAAGAATGGACTGCCACACCTTTCTTTCCTGACATATTTCTCTCGATTCCTCAACATTCATACATCGTGTCATGCACGCGCGTCGATTTCTCTGACTCCTCACATGGCCGACATTCAATATTTGATTCATTTGATCGTGCCACGTTTTCCTTGGTCTTCGTCTATTTCTGGTACCATTTACATCATTAACATATAATTTTTTTACCATTCTTTCTTCATTCATTCTTTCCATATGTCCAAACCATTTTAATGATCCTTTCATTATTTTGTTCATGACACCATCATTCGCACCGCATTCACTTCTTATATTTTCATTCGACACTCTATCATACACAGAATATCCACACATTCGTCTAAGAGATCTCATTTCTACTGCATTTATTCTACTTTCATCCTTCCTTTGCCAGTTCCAAGCTTCGCTTCCATACATAAGGGTCGGTAGAAGAACACCATTGTGCACTGCCATTCTAGCTTTTTTGGATAGGTTTTTGTTTGCGATGACAACTTTAAGTGTTCAATACTCCAACTGTAAGTAAAAAAAAATTATATTATATTATAGTAATGAATAAAATACATCTTAATAATGTGAATTGAACCTGAAATCGCTCGAGGCATTATATTATATTGCTCTAAAAAATAGGAAAATCAATGGCATAAGATTTCATTTTACAATATCCAATGTGAGCCGAATTAATTATTTATTATTATGTGTCGTGTCGTATCCAGTTTTGAACCCAAGTTCCCTGGATTAGGAGTCGAGGGTTCTGACCACTAGATCGTCGCCCGGATTTATTATAGGGAATTTAATACGTAATTAAAAAAAAAAACTTTAGGGGTTAGGGGAAGTCAAAGGTATGAAAAAAAACAAGTATTTTCAATTAAAAAAAAAAGTTAGTAATTTAATTGATATTAGGTCCTTACAAATGAAATTGGCGTTTTGCCGTACTGGCAACTTTGATCTCAAATATCTTCTCTTTGGTTAGGAATTCCAAATTTAAATTTATACAGCTATTTACTCAAGTATTTTTGTTTCGAAAATTATAATTCATTTGTTTTTTTTCTTTGCGTCACTCAGTTTACAAAATTGAAAACTTGAAATATCGCTTTATTTACGAGTACGAGTTCCACCGTGGCACCAGTGCTGCAGAAACGGCTCGAAGGATTAATGATGTGTATGGCGACGGTGCCGCAAAAGAAAACACAGTGCGTTTTTGGTTCCAACGTTTTCGTTCTGGAAATTTCGACCTGCAGAACAAGCCCCGTGGACGGCCGGAGACCAAAGTTGATAATGAAGAATTGAAGGCTATTGTGGAAGCGGATCCATCGCAAACCACGTCCGAGTTAGCTGCAGGCTGCGGTGTTAGTGATAAAACTGTTTTAATCCACTTGAAGCAAATTGGGAAGGTGAAAAAGCTTGAAAGGTGGGTACCTCACGAATTGAGTGAAGCAAATCAACAAACGCGCGTTGACTGCTGCGTTGCATTACTCAACCGGCACAATAATGAAGGGATTTTGAATCGAATCATTACCTGTGATGAAAAGTGGTTCCTGTATGATAATCGGAAGCGCTCATCGCAACGGCTGAACCCTGCCGAACCAGCCAAACCATGCCCCAAGCGAAAATTGACTCCAAAAAAGTTACTTGTGAGCGTTTGGTGGACTAGTGCTGGTGTCGTTCACTACAGCTTTCTTAAATCTGGCCAGACGATTACGGCAGATGTCTATTGTCAGCAACTGCAAACCATGATGGAAAAGCTAGCTGCTAAACAACCGAGGCTGGTTAATCGCTCTAGGCCACTGCTGCTTCATGATAACGCTAGACCACACACTGCACAACAGACGGCTACCAAATTAGAAGAGCTTCGATTGGAATGTCTAAGACATCCACCGTACTCTCTGGACCTTGCCCCAACAGATTACTATTTTTTTCGAAATTTGGGTAACTTCTTGCAAGGGAAAAAATTCAACTCCGATGGGGCAGTCCAAACCGGCTTCAAAGATTTTATTGATTCCCGTCCGAATGGTTTTTTAGTAAAGGGATCGATGAACTACCTATGAGATGGCAAAAGTGCATAGATAACAATGGTACATACTTTGATTAAATAAATATATTATATTTAAAAAAAATCAACTTTATGTTCCTCCCATACAAAACGCCAATTTCATATGTAAGGACCTAATATTATAAAACAAACATTATTAATTTATTATATTTTAACTTGATTTGACCAAAATTTAAAAAAAAATCATGTATGAATTACATCTTAAGAGGAATTGGACTCTTGCGATGTCGATTCCCAGCTGTCGATCCACCTCTTTAGTGGTCTGCCCGGGGGTCGTCTACCTTGGGGTTGGCTGTGTAACACAAATAGAGGGAGTCTAGATGTTTAAAATTTTCTCATATGTGCATACCAGTATCTTCTCCTTTGCCTCCCCCACCTAACGACATCCTCGACCTCGCATATTTCCCATATCCTTGAGTTCCTAATTCTTTCGCATAGTGTTTTGCCAGATACGTTTCTGAGTGTCTTTATTGCTAACACTCTATATAAGAATATTATATAGAGTGTCAGTTTTGTGAATATTATATAGAGTGTCAGTTTTAGGCAGTGCATAATGGTGTTCTTGTGCCGACCCTTATGCATGGAAGTGAAGCATGCAACTGGCAAAAGAAGGATGAAAATAGAATAAATGCAGTAGAAATGAGATCTCTAAGACGAATGTGTAGTAAATCTGTATATGATAGAGTGTCAAATGCAAGTATAAGAAGTGAATGCGATGCGAATGAAAGTGTTATTAACAAAATAATGAAAGGGTCATTAAGATGGTTTTGACACATGGAAAGAATGAGTGAAGACAGAATGGTGAAGAAGGTACATTGTAAACGACGTGAACAGAGCTAGAAATAGAGGAAGACCGAGGAAAACGTGGCACGATCAAATCAATCAAATATTAAATATCGGTCACGTGAGGAGTCGGAGAAATCGACGTGCGTGCATGACAAGATGTATGAATGTAGAGGAATCGAGAGAAGTATGTCGGGACAGAACAGTGTGGCGTTCCATTTTTTCTGCCTACCCATCCGGGGAGACGGCGTGATCGTTAGTTTAAATTACTAAGATCGCGTTTCCTCCTTCATCAGACGAAAAAGGGATAGATATTAGAGCCGAACCCCGGTATGCCAGAAGATCTAAGTCCAAGTGTTTTACTTGTCATCACTTGGCGGGAAGATAAATCCCGAAGGAGTCGTTACTCCCTCCAGCGGGTATTTTTATTATCCCCGTCCCGTGGTGTCCTTGCGGCGGACATGTCCAATAAAGGGTCCAATTTTTCGATTAATCGGGTCTTGTCTCAGCGTGGGCTCAAACCCTGGGCACTTAATGCGATTAAGATTAATTTCGTCCAAAAATAAAATGAAAACAGTCGCCAGATTACACCATAGAAATTTGAGCGTTTTAATTCTAGACAAGAATTTACCTCACAATACGTGGTCCAATACAATGAACGCCTATTTCGTTAATAATAAATAATACTTATAAAATGCAGCGGAAACAACCAACCAACAACAACAGGAATTAAAACACTGAAACCTAACGTGGGTAGAACCCTTTAGTTTAAGAGTAATAAGAGATTCGCAGAACCTGCGAAATTGATGACATAGTGAGATGGAGTAGGCAGAGAAGACGATTAAGTAGGGACCACATAAAGAGGATGAACCCAGCAAGGATTCCCAATATCGTGATGCAAGGGACTACAGAGGGTCATCAAAGAGACAGTGAAAGCTGAACGTCTTCACCACAAGACCAAATTTGATGTCCTTTCTGTTTAGAAAGGACATCGCAAGATCTACATGAACTTATTAACTAACCATCACGCCGTCCCCCGGAAGGGGTAGACAGAAAGAACGGACTGCCACACTTTTCTTTCCTGACACATTTCTCTCGCTTTCTCTTCATCCATACATCGTGACCGACATTCAATATTACATTGTTTTGTTCGTGCGACGTTTTTCTCGGTTTTTCTCTATTTCTAGTTCCGTTTACATCGTTAACATATACTTTTTAACCATTCTTTCTTTATTCATTCTTTCCATGGTCCAAACCATCTTAATGATCCTTTCAATATTTTGTTCCTCGCACTGCATTCATTTCTTATATTATATTTTCATTCGACACTATCATACACAGATTTCTATACATTCTTCTAAGAGATCTTATTTGTACTGATTTTATTTTTCTTTTGCCAATTCAATGTGCATTTGACGTATTATCAAATGTGCACCAAACATTTGACAATGCTTTGGAAAGGCGATACATATCATTCCTATAAAATATAATCAATAAAACTTCCCAAAAAAAAACTTTTAATTCGTATAAGTAAGATGTGAGTAAGTCAAACAATAAAATTCAACTTCATATGGTTTATCTTAAAAGAAAAAAACATTATTCTTTTAGTTATGTTTATGGCAGATGGAATACTCGCTCATAGCACCACCAGCCGCTATAGTTAACCCGCGGCATTTCCTATCCCTCTTCCTTTCGATTTATCGTCTTATTTTTATCGTTACCCATTCTAACGCATTCAATTAAATTTTATCGAAGGCGTAATTCTTACTAAACCCACATTCTTTTCCTGTTTTCGTGATTAGGATCTCTTGTTTATAGTTTCCTATTATTATTCTAAGGAAATTGAATTTTTGTTGTTTTGTTAACAGCAATGCTAACAAGTACCTAGACATAATAATTACCAATTTTTTTTATAGATAATTTTAGATAAACTCAAGGCGTAAAAACTGGAATTCCATAATGACGAATTTTTTATGAATTAAAACACTTTTTTCGACGTTTGGACTGGATCTTCTGGCTTACAGAGGGTCAGCTCTAATGGCGATTCCTCTTCCGTTTGTAGGAAACATTGTTGGAATGCGATTTGGTAGTAGTTTTATGATGGGGCTAAATGTATGGCCCGGAGTGTCCCTCCGAAAGAGGGCAAGGGGGGATTTAGGGTTTATGATAAAGTCATACATTATTGTCAAGGAATGGAAGACCAGTTCGACGTTTGGATGAGGGAAGAATGGTTAAAATATATATACAAGTAGTGTGAATGGGAAAAGAATTCGAGGAAGGCCAAGGAAGACATGGCATGACCAAATTAATCAATTACTGAAAGGCGGCCATGTTTGAAGCGCGTGCATGACGCGATTTATTAATGTTTAGGTGTGGCAGTCTATTCTTTGTGCCCATCCTTTCGGGGAGACGGCGTGATGGTTAGTAAGTTAGTTATTAAAACATTGCTTTTATATTTGTTTTATTTTACTTTCTAACTGATCGCGAATATCGGATGCAGCGTTTACATTTAGATATTTTAGATTAGAAACACGCCAATGCGCCCTTGAGATGATTACATCACAAAATGGCGCAAGTCTGAGTTGATAGTGAAAATATACTATGCAATAACGTGCAAATGACCGGATAATATAATGAGATTATAAATTGACGGTTATGCTGTTTTGAGCGCCAAACATCGCGCGATATGATCATCCTAGAGTGTACTCCTATTATATGCAATAGTATTGTGCAATTGACCCACTTCTTGGAAACAAATTGATATCTTAATACGAAATTGTACACGAATTACCTATAGCCGTGATCATAAGAAATTCGTTATTAGCGAATATGCATTTGAATATAAATCGAAAGGAATCATGAAACAAACAACAAACAAACCATCACGCCGTTACCCCGCAGGGGTAGGCAGAGAGAATGGACCGCCACACTACTCTATCCTGGCAAACCTCTCTAGCTTCCTCCACATTCATACAACGAGTCATACACGCATGTCGATTCCTCCGACTTCTAACACGACCAAACTTTAAAATTTGATTAATTTGGTCATGCCATGTTTTCCTCGGTCTGCCTCGACTTCGTACCCCATTTACATCATTAACGTATACTTTCTTAACCATTCTTTCTCCATCCATGCGTTCCATATATCCGAACCAACGCAGCGATCCTTTCATAATTTTGTTCATAATACCTTCTTCCGCTCTACATTCCTTTCTTATATCAGCATTTGAGATTCTGTCGTATATCGTTCTACCACACATACGTCTTAGGGACCTCATCTCTATCGCATTTATTCTACTCTCATCCTTCTTCTGCCAGTTCCATGCTGAGAATGCGGAATCGTGCGTTCCATGCGGAATCATGAAGATTTATATTATATGTTTTGTACATTCGCAGTATTTCATAACTAATGTATTTCAACAAAAAGCAATTTCGAAAAGTGATCAAAATTTAAATAGAACTTTGTTTTTAAACAACACACTTATGACGATTATATCGAGATAATGGCATGTGTTAACGCCCGATGATGCCGAAATTGGTTGGCGAAACAGTTGTCGCGGCAATTTCATAAAATTTAAGTAAATAAATTGTTTATTGAACAATGATGTAAAACTCCATATTAAATAATTAATACGAATGAAAACGTCAGTTATCAGAAGTTTTATTATAGTTTATGCTCATTTGATAATGCCTTAGAAGGGCGAAACATGTAATTCCCATAAAATATAATAAAACTTCTAGAAAACTGACGTTTTAATTAAATAAATTGTATTTTCGTATGAAGCATTCTCATATTGTGGTAAAACATTTTAATTTATTATTATTATTTATATTTAAAATAAAATAAAAATAAAAACATTGCAATTTGTTTTTCACCACTATGCGGTTATCTTAATTGCCGACTAGTTTCGCTTGTACCCAAGCTTCCTCGGGGCTTCGAAATAACAGTTATAACGAAGCCCTGAGGGAGCTTGGGTACAAGCGAAACTAGTCGGCAATTAAAATAACCGCATAGTGGTGAAAAACAAATTGCAGTGTTTTTATTTCTATTTTATTTTAAATATAAATAATAAACAAAATTAAATAAATTGTGATATTTGATAACTTTTTCTTCTTCTTCCATCCCTCTTTATTTTGTCCTTCCACCTCAGCCTTGATAACAGATATTTGATAGCAGTGTTCCTCATTAAACATTGTATATTGTCACAATACTGATTAACTGCATGTAAATTAAATGTATGGAAGTGAAGCTTGGAGCTGGCAAAAGAAGGATGAAAGCAGGATAAACGCCGTAGAAATGAGATCACTTAGAAGAATGTGCGGAAAAACGTTGTATGATAGAATACCGAACGATGAAATAAGAAAGAAATGTATCATGGATAAAATTAAAAAAGATCCCTGAGATGGTTTGGACATATGGAGCGAAAGGATGAGAGTAAAAATTTTAAAAATTTGTACACAAGCAGTGTGAGTGGAAAAAGAAGCTAAGGACGATCGAGTAAAACATGCGTGTAAAATAACCGACGTGCGTGCATGGTTCGATGTATGAATGTAGAGGAAGCCCGAGAGGTATGCCAGGACAGAGCATTGTGGTGATCCATCCTCTCTGCCTACCCCTCCGGGGAAATGGCGTGATGGTTGGTTAGTTAGTTTTTTCTGATTAACTCATATTGTATGAATGTTGAGGAAGCGAAAGAAGTATATATAAGTAGTCAGGAAAGAAAAGTGTGGCAGTCCATTATTTCTACCTACACCTTCGGGGAGACGGGGCGATGGTTAGTTAGTTAATTAGTTAATTATTCAGAATAAGATAATATGATGGGTTAATCTTTGTCTATCCCTGTATCCATCATCTAGCGATTATAGCATTTTGTTTCGTTCAGATTGTTCAAATATTGTTTAAACATCAGTGGAACATTCTGAATCTGATACATTTTCTAGTGTGAAGTATACACGTTGGAACTTTCACTCCTGGCATCTCATGGGAATAAATAGCGTTGACGTGTGTGTTCTTAATTATCTCAGATAATAACTCTCAAAGTGCACTTGCTTACCTAGTTATTTAGAAAGAAAAAAAGTATCCAGACTTATGTTCCCCGTACATTGTTCCTGCATCCAATTACATGCTCTCTCCGACGTGTTCCCAACGCGGAGCTTGTGGTATGTGCATTGTGCTCGCTCGTCAAACATGATAGCACATAATACTAGTTTTTTCTCCTACTAGCCATCATCTTCCTGCCGGGGGACTGACACTATGACAGCCCAAAGATATGGGATCACAGCGGATCGCATCGCCGCCGTTTTAACCCCACACAGCCCGAAGAAAACTACCAGCTGCTTAATTTTAAAACATGTGAAGCCAGTTTATTAAGGATTAATTTTATCTCAATAGAGACGAAGATGCAAACTGGAAACTGAATATGGTGATCTAGGTGTTTACAGGACTTATGACCTGTCATTGGTTGGGTTAAGCGCACGCTTTATGTAATTACAACATTCCCCATTCCACATTTCTTATGATCACCATGTCTGACAAATTTTTGGAAGTTGTATATATGTTAATATCCAACACCACAATTTATATGTCAGTTTCAATGCGCCATCTATGAAGATTAGATTAGTTTATTAATTACACACAGTATGTAAGTATCAGTATTCACCGTAATTTGTGCTGTTTCTTGCCCTCTGAGGGTGCGCTGTTTTCCGGCTGGAAGGAGGGGGTTGCTCCTCTGAGACGGGCCTCGTTCCTCTCCCTCTTGGCCATTATAATAATTTGTGCAGTGGTTTTATTTATTTATTTAATATTAGGTCCTTACATATGAAATTGGCGTTTTGTATGGGAGGAACATAAAGTTGATTTTTTTTAAATATAATATATTTATTTAATCAAAGTATGTACCATTGCTATCTATGCACTTTTGCCATCTCATAGGTAGTTCATCGATCCCTTTACTAAAAAAACCATTCGGACGGGAATCAATAAAATCTTTGAAGTCGGTTTGGACTGCCCCATCGGAGTTGAATTTTTTCCCTTGCAAGAAGTTATCCAAATTTCGAAAAAAATAGTAATCTGTTGGGGCAAGGTCCGGAGAGTACGGTGGATGTCTTAGACATTCCAATTGAAGCTCTTCTAATTTGGTAGCCGTCTGTTGTGCAGTGTGTGGTCTAGCGTTATCATGAAGCAGCAGTGGCCTAGAGCGATTAACCAGCCTCGGCTGTTTAGCAGCTAGCTTTTCCATCATGGTTTGCAGTTGCTGACAATAGACATCTGCCGTAATCGTCTGGCCAGATTTAAGAAAGCTGTAGTGAACGACACCAGCACTAGTCCACCAAACGCTCACAAGTAACTTTTTTGGAGTCAATTCTAGGGGATAGAATGCTTGGCTCCTGATCCAGGGGACATGGGTTCAAGCCTGGACACGACCAGATTCCTTCTTCATAATAATGAGCTATTTTCTGCTCACGTTGAAGATTGTAATATAAATTCTAATATCATTGATGTAAATCCTTGATGTTAGTCTTTTTAAAAAAAAAAAAAAAAAATTTCGCTTGGGGCATGGTTTGGCTGGTTCGGCAGGGTTCAGCCATTGCGATGAGCGCTTCCGATTATCATACAGGATCCACTTTTCATCACAGATTCGATTCAAAATCCCTTCATTATTGTGCCGGTTGAGTAATGCAACGCAGCAGTCAACGCGCGTTTGTTGATTTGCTTCACTCAATTCGTGAGGTACCCACCTTTCAAGCTTTTTCACCTTCCCAATTTTCTTCAAGCGGATTAAAACAGTTTTATCACTAACATCGCAGCCTGCAGCTAACTCGGACGTGGTTTGCGATGTATCCGCTTCCACAATAGCCTTCAATTCTTCATTATCAACTTTGGTCTCCGGCCGTCCACGGGGCTTGTTCTGCAGGTCGAAATTTCCAGAACGAAAACGTTGGAACCAAAAACGCACTGTGTTTTCTTTTGCGGCACCGTCGCCATACACATCATTAATCCTTCGAGCCGTTTCTGCAGCACTGGTGCCACGGTGGAACTCGTACTCGTAAATAACGCGATATTTCAAGTTTTCCATTTTGTAAACTGAGTGACGCAAAGAAAAAAAACAATTGAGGAAAAAACAAATGAATTATAATTTTCGAAACACAAATACTTGAGTAAATAGCTGTATAAATATGAATTTGGAATTCCTAATCAAAGAGAAGATATTTGAGATCAAAGTTGCCAGTACGGCAAAACGCCAATTTCATATGTAAGGACCTAATATTATGAAATGCTTCCTAAACCTCGTCCTTTGTCCTACATGCCAAAAACTGTACACCCCATTTTTTTCCCATCCCGCATTTGTCTCCTCTGCCTCTCCTGTTCTTCTCGCTGTATATTCCTATAGTGTATCATTATTTTTATACTAACTAACTTACCATCACGCCGTCTCCCCGGAGGGGTAGGCAGAAAGAATGGAACGCCACACTGTTCTGTCCTGACATACATCTCTCGATTCCTCTACATTCATACATCTTGTCATGCACGCACGTCGATTTTTCCGACTCCTCACGTGACCGACATTCAATATTTGATTGATTTGATCATGCCACGTTTTCCTCGGCCTTCCTCTATTTCTAGCTCCGTTCACGCCGTTTACATATACCTTCTTTACCATTCAGTCGTCACTCATTCTTCCCATGTGTGCAAACCATCTTAATGACCCTTTCCTTATTTTGTTCATAACACTTTCATTCGCACCACATTCACTTCTTATACTTATCTTTTATATAATGTTCCTAAAATGTTCATGTATTATTATACATTATGCTTATTTATTCAATAAAGTACAGCGGAGCACAGAAGTAAGATGGGGTAGATTAAATGTGGTCTGGCACCCCCTTGCTGTTGCCGTCTTTAAATGTAAGTCCCGGATGGAACGGGGACAGGCCCAGAGAGTGTACGAGCGAGGCTGACAAAAGGGCGCCCTATAACAGCTTCGGTTATGTGGCGGGAACTTCTATGTTCATTTAAAAAAAAAAAAGTATGTAAGTATCATCATCTCTCTCTTCTCCGGTCTCAATCTAAAGATTGGTCTGCAGCAAGGCGACGCATCTCCTCTTCCACTCCGCTCGATCCCCGGCAACTCTCTTCAACTCCGCATAACAGGTGCAGCCCATATCTCGGCAAATCTGGTCTAGGTACTCCCGGCGAGGCCGTCCTCTACCAATCGATCACTCGACCATTCCCTCCAATACAACATGCAGGAAACATTCGTGTCGCAACACATGACCAATCCATCTCGCGCGTTTCTCCGCTATTGTGTTCAACATGTGCCTACTCTCTTCAACTCTGCTGAGAACTTCTTCATTTGTAAAGTGGTCCCTCCATGAAACATGGGCAACTCGTCGGTAGGTCCACATCTCAAATGCCTCCAGCCTTTTGCGTTCTCTTTCGCCCAGACACCAAGTCTCGCAGCCGTATAGTAAAAACACTCCACAGCTATTTTTTTATCAGTTGTTTTATCATCATCATCAGCATATATCTGTCCACTCCTGGACTTAGGCCTCCTCCAACTACTTCCTTGTCTGTCGGTCTCTTTAATGTCGTCCCTCCAACTGAATTGGGGACGTCCTGAGTTTCGGGTCGCAGTTCTAGGACACCAGCAAAGGAGGCGTTTTGTCCATCTATCGTCAGAGCTGCGAGCGTCATGGCCTCCCCAGCGCCATTTTAGCGCCGCCACTCTTCCGATGATGCCCGACACTCCACTCCAGTGTCTCCGACACTACTGATTCCCAAAATTTGCCATTACCATAGCTCCTTGGATAATTCTCAATGTATTTACAATATTTAGATGTAGGTATGCTAGGGTATAACTCCCTTGAAATTAGGAGGGAAGAAAACTGATAGGATGTTTAATTGCGTACCCATATGTTTTGTTGCGTAACATGACTCCAATTGTTCTTTACTCCGTCACGCAGAACCAACCTGCCTTTGGTGATGCCAGCAGGAAGAGGTTTTCGGACGTTGAATTTAATCGCCTTGGATTTACACATTTTAAATGTCGGTAAGGCAGTGTTTATATAAAAATATGTTCTGGAAGGAGTACTGCCTCACTGACCTATTTTATTCCTTTGCATTGATCTCATTTTAAATACATTTATCTTAATATATGTTTTCATTTGGCTCTGATGACTTCGAGGACACCATTTACTTTGGTTAGATGCATTTCTCTACTTCTTATTCTTCCTTTGCCATAATAGGTTTCACCGACGTTGACGCCATCCCTTGTGTAAAATAGGACTGGAATATCTTATCGATCAGTAGAGTTTCCACGCTTTTTATTCCGGTCCAATCTTGTATATCGTCTATTTACCTTTCCTTATAATCATGCTAATTGAAACTGGTATCTATTGCCAATTGAAACTGCTGAGTTTAACCAATTGAAACTGCTGAGTTTTACCAATTGAAACTGTAGAGTTTTACCAATTGAAACTGATGAGTTTTACCAATTGAAACTGATGAGTTTAAACCAATTAAAACTGATGAGTTTTACCAATTGAAACTGATGAGTTTTACCAATTAAAACTGCTGAGTTTTACCAATTGAAACTGATGAGTTTTACCAATTAAATTATAGTTGTGACTCTTAACAATTGCTGTTGTGGTGATAGTTGTATTTTCGTCAACTAACAAATTATCGATTTTCGAATAAAGTCCTTTGAATGAGAAGGGTTGATCAAGAAATGATTTTAAAAGCGTGTAATTATAGTAAGAAACAAGAGCGCCTTGTAAGATAGTTGGTTAATTAATTCATTACCAGTTTACATAAATGGCTAGCCGGGGCCATCTGTTTTCTCTCACGTTTTGTTTTTTAATTTATTTATTCATAATGCACATTCGTAGACGTGCAGTTTGAAGTATGTTGTATTATGCTTTTGTTTCTTAGAATAAATACGGTAGAGACTTCGTTTCACAAATTAGTTGTATAAAAAATATATTTCTTCCATACTTGTAATAAGATATGATTGTATGAAAAGTTGCTTAATGATGTAAATGGAGTATGGAGTCGAGGCAGAAATGGCATGACCAAATTAATCAAATTTTAAAGGTTGGTCATGCTAGAAGTCGGAAGAATCAACGTGCGTGTATGACTCGCTGTATGAATGTGGAGGAAGCTCGTTGCACAAATTATTTGTATAAAAATATGTATTTCTTCCATACTCGTAAGAAAATATTGATTTATGACTGTATGAAAAGTTGCTTAATGATGTAAATGGAGTATGAAGTAGAGGTAGAAATGGCATGACCAAATTAATCAAATTTTAAAGGTTGGTCAGGTTAGAAGTCGGAAGAATCAACGTGCGTGTATGACTCGCTGTTTGAATGTGGAGGAAGCTCGTTGCACAAATTATTTGTATAAAAATATATATTTCTTCCATACTTGTAAGAAGATATTGATTTATGACTGTATGAAAAGTTGCTTAATGATGTAAATGGAGTACGGAGTCGAGGCAGAAATGGCATGACCAAATTAATCAAATTTTAAAGGTTGGTCATATCAAAAGTTAGAAGAATCAACGTGTGTGTATGACTCGCTGTATGAATGTGGTAGAAGCTAAAGAGCTGGGCCAGGATAGATAAGTGTGGCGGTCCATTCTCTCTGCCTACCCCTACAGAAAACGGCGTGATGGTTTGTTGTTGTTTTTGTTGAAAAGTTGCTTCGAATCCTACTATTTGCGTTCTTATGAGATTCATTCGCGTCTTTGTCAAAACCTGATATAATGGAGTTTTACAAAATAAAAACCACGACCTGGTTTAATTAAACAATGTATCTTCTCTTCTTCTTCTGAGTGTTGGCCTTGTGGCCTATTTCTTAAGAGGAATTGGCCTCCTGCGAGGTCGAGTTGTCGATCCACCTCTAGTGGCCTGCCCGGGGGTCGTCTACTTTGGGGTTGGGCGTGCAATACAATGAGAGGGAGTCTGGATGTATCCATTCTTCTCACATGTATCCATTCTTCTACTAGTATCTTCTCGTTTGCCTCTTCCACCTAACGACATCCTCGACCTTGCATATTTCTCTTATCCTTGAGTTCCTAATTCTATTTTCATTTCTGACACTCTGAACACATTTTTTGTGATTGTGGTATCAGTCCTGCATTAGAACCCATATGTCATGATGGGTCGCACACAATTCTTTTAAATCCTTACTTTGCTGCAAATCTTCAAGTCAGGGTTTTTCCATATTGAATTTTTCAAAGATCCTGAGGTGACCGCAAAGTATGCTTATCGATTTATTCGATCGATTTCGTATCTGATATTGAAGGGACAAGTTGCAAGAAAAGTGGATGGCGCCAGTTATCATTGATAAGATCTATTATCCATAAGATGGTTAGGTTACCTTATTATATGCCAACTTCTTTAGGTTGGTTGTTTCGCATTTAATAGTAACTAGCTGACCCGACGAACTTCGTACCGCCTCAGAATCAATAAATGTTGTGTTAACTTATTAGCTAAATTTAATTCACCTTTTTATTGAATTACAATTAATACTAAAAATGAATTAAGTTCATGAAATGTGCAAATGTCAAAATTAAAAATATTAATTACAATGGAATATAATTCACGTGGAAGCCTGCATTAATACTTAAAATGAATTATAAATTGTTAATTAAAAACTTTGTTTTATGTATCACAATTGTGTTTTTTATTTTTTCGCGACAATATATTCAACCATAGTGGAATCTACCAGATTAATTGTGAGGATTGTGATGCCGTGTAAATTGGAAAGACGGGTCGATCATTTTGAAGAGGTTATATGAACACAACATTTAATACAAAAACAGAATCATTGTGTGAATTTTGACCATCATTTCAATTCCAAAAACACATTTTTTTTGCATATAGCAAACAATTTAAAAAAAATTTGATAAATTAGAAAATTTTGAAATTTTTAAAGCAAAGGCACGTGAATTGAATGTTATAAATAACCAAATTCCAGCTTATTCCCCCTTAGTATATATGTAGTACATTAAAAACTTTTCCTTTATACAATCTACCAAAAAAATATTAATACTACCTTCCATTTTTGTCCCTTTCTTACTAATGTAATCTGCTTCCTTATAATGTTTATCGTCTTTAATATATTAGGATTCATCGTTTTTGACTCTATATTATGTATGATTGTTCCTTCTAATTACTGTTTGAATTATTATTATGATTATTATCATTCTTATTATTTTATTATTATAAATAAATGAATTTAATACAACAACAACAACAAACCATCACGCCGTTTCTCCGCAGGGGTAGGCAGAGAGAATGGACCGCCACACTACTCTATCCTGGCACACCTCTCTAGCTTCCTCCACATTCATACATCGAGTCATACGCGCACGTCGATTCTTCCGGCTTCTGACATGACCAACCTTTAATATTTGATTAATTTGGACATGCCATGTTTTTCTCGGTCTACCTCGACTCCTTACTCCATTTACATCGTTAACGTATACTTTTTTAACCATTCTTTCTTTACCCATGCGCTCCATATGTCCGAACCAACGCAACGAACCATTCATAATTTTGTTCATAATACCTTCTTTCGCTCTACATTCCTTCCTAATATCAGCATTTGAGATTCTGTCATACATCGTTCTACCACACATACGTCTTAGGGACCTCATCTCTACCGCATTTATTCTGCTCTCATCTTTGTTCTGTCAGTTCCATGCTTCGCTTCCATACATAGGAGTTGGGACCAGAACTCCATTGTGAACGGCCATTTTCGCTTTCATTGATAAATTCTTGTTTCCAATAACTACTTTTAAAGCTCCATTCACTTTGTTACCCGCACCAACCCTTTTTTCAACATCACTGTCCGTTCGGCCATCCGCTGTGAACATGCTACCTAAATACACAAATTCCTTCACCTGTTCCAAGTTCTCTTCATTTACACTTATATTACAAACTGTCATTTGCTCTTCCCTTTCAAAAACTAACACCTTTGACTTTCCGACATTCATCAAAACACGTTAAAACAATTAAATAGCAGACAACATAATTTTGAATAAGTGTGATCCATCAATGAACTCCGTTTTCATCATTAGCATCATCATATTCATCATCTGAAGAGTTTGATGATTCAGTGTCCCTATCAATTGAAAAAAGAAATTCCTCGTCTTCATCTAGCCAAATATTTCGTTTATTAAGTACTCGCGGCTGAATTTCCTATGGTAACAATTCTCTGGACCGAATGTACACAGATACACCTATAAAATCAATACAAAATATACAATACGTATTTTTATTATTATTCACTAATCATAAATCGGTTATTTAATCTCCACGGAACACTCATCTGTCATCTTTTTCGAATGGTATTAATGGCGCAAATATTCTCTGCTCTCCTTCACAAAAGGGGTTTAACTTTTAGAATAGTCTCTCTTATACTGATTTTTATAACTTTGGGCATTGTTAATCTAAAATTAATAAAGAAAACCAAAAATCCCGGCGACGATTAAAAAATAACCTCAACTCAAATCTTTCACATTGAGTATTGACATCTGGCATCAACAATACACCACCTACGGGCGATACCGAAACTAAAATACACGCCATTTTGATTTTATACGTCGTTTATTAAGTCAAATTTAGTCAAACGTACGACAAATATAATTAATTTTAAATCATTTAAGTGATTTTTTCAAATGTTTTAATAATTATTCTGTTATCCGGAACGGAGACAAATCCAGCAAATATAAGATCTTCAAAATTGGTCCAGCCGTTCTCGAGTTATAAATGGTGTAACTAACACGATTTTTGACTTTGTTTTATATATATAGATAACTGGATTTACATCCTCTGTATGGAGACTCTCTTACGAGAATAATGATGAAGTTGTTTCTATTGACAGATTTTGTTTTTCTGATAATATTCAATTCAGAGCTTAAGATTCCTATTGCACCACAGCTATTATTATTTATACGAGTATGCTTTCAGATATTCATGTTAAAATATAACAACAACACACCATCATGCTGTTTCCTCGCAGAGGTAGGCAGAGAGAATGGACCGCCACAATACTCTATCCTGAGACATCTCTCTAGATTCCTCCACATTCATACAACGAGTCATACATACACGTCGATTCTTCCGACTTCTTGCATAACCAACCTTTAAAATTTGATTAATTTGGACATGCCATGTTTTCCTCGATCTACCTCGACTCTGTACTCAATTTACATTTTTAACGTATACTTTCTAAGCCATTCTTTCTCCATCCATGCGCTCCACATGTCAGAACCAACGCAGCTATCCTTTCATAATTTTATTCATAACACCTTCTTCCGCTCTACATTGCTTGCTTATATCAGCATTTGAAATTCTGACTTACATCGTTCTACCGAACATGCGTCTAAGAGACCTCATCTCTACCGCATTTATTCTGCTGACATTCTTCTTCTGCCAGTTCCAAGCTTCGCTTCCAAACATAACGGTTGGGACCAGAACTTCATTGTGAACGGCCATTAAAATATATACATTCATTTTTATTTTATTAACCTTGCTGTGTTGATAAAACTACCGCAACACAACAATGGCTACACTTAAAAATAAAAGTAAAAAAAAAATCATAAGGATATAGTGTCAATTAACAACAAAATTAAGAAAAGATCACTAAGATGGTTTGGCCATATGGAACGAATAGACGAGGGAAGAATGGTTAAAGAAATTCATACAAGTAGTGTGAATGGAAAAAGAAGTCGAGGAAGGCCAAATAAGACATGGCATGACCAAATTAATAAGGCGACCGTGTTCGACGAACAATAGACGAGAGTGCGTGCCACGATGTGTGAATGTATAAGAGGTGCTAGAGTTATGTCAGGAGAAAACAGTGTGGCGGTCCATTCTCTCTGCTTACCCCTCCTAGGAAACGTCATGATGGTTATTTAGCTAGTCGCCTTGGGTATTATGCTAACTAACTCACCATCACGCCGCCTCTCCGAAGGGGTAGGCAGAAATAATGGACTGCAACACTTTTCTTTCCTGACTTATTTCTCTCGTTTCCTCAACATTCATATATCGTGTCATGCACGCGCGTCGATTTCTCCGACTCCTCACGTAGCGGACATTCAATATTTGATTTATTTGATCGTGTCATGTTTTCCTCGGTCTTCCTCTATTTTAGTTCTATTTAAATTCATTATTCATTCATTCTTTCCATATGTCCAAACTATCTCAATGATCCTTTCATTATTTTGTTCATAACCTTCACACTGCATTCACTTCTTATATTTAAATTCGACACTCTATTATACATAGAGTTTCCACACAATCGTCTGAGAGATCTCATTTACTCTTCATTTATTCTACTTTCATCATTTTTTTTTACAGTTCCACGGTTCGCTTCCATACATAAGGTCTGGGTATTATGCATTACGATGTATTCATATTAATGCTTTGCAATAATTTATTTACGTATATATCCAAGTTGCATCAAAACGTTCTGAAACGAGTCCAGACATTATGAAAATAGGTGCAGCAGAAATAGCTCTTTCTGCATCACTAATTGGTACGCCCTCGAGTCTCGTCTCGGCTCTCCCTAACCGAGAGGTGAGTTCCCTTGTGTGCTGCATGGGTGTCCCCTTGTTAAGAGTCGAGTCATGCCGAGTGCACCGCGTTAATTATTTTAAATTGTTGATACAATAATAAAAATGTCCATGAAAAAACAATTTAAATGAATACCGTAATTTGGATATATAACAAATGAATAAACTTCAAAAATATAACTAATTAACTAACTAACCATCACGCCGTCTCCCCGAAGGGGTAGGCAGAAAGAATGGACTGCCACACTTTTCTTTCCTGACATATTTCTCTCGCTTCCTCAACATATGTCAAAATATATATTTTGTTATTTGAAATTTCATGGTAGAAGTTCATTGAAAATAATGAATTTTTTTTCAGT
The DNA here is from genome assembly GCA_022606425.2 of Lepidostoma basale. Classification (NCBI taxonomy): domain Eukaryota; kingdom Metazoa; phylum Arthropoda; class Insecta; order Trichoptera; family Lepidostomatidae; genus Lepidostoma; species Lepidostoma basale. The sequence goes on along the minus strand of JAHDVF020001077.1, from coordinate 1,029,760 downwards.
ATGTGTAAAACCCTGACGAAGCTCTTATAGAGCGAAACCGGTAGGCCCTCTTTCTCACAAATAAAGTGGTTGTATACCAAGTACAAAAAGTGTTTAATTAAGTGGTAGATATTTTTTTATTTTATAAAATCGCTTGTGCACATGCCAGAAGATGGCAGCGAACTCCCGAAACCTGTAGAATACTCAAACATCAGTGGATTTTAACTTAATATACATTAAAACATTTTTAATTTTTTTTTTGTATTTTCATTATTAAGGATAATTTTTGAGTGCACCATTTATACCGCAAATATAAATATTATATGTCGACTGAAGCAAAGATGGCAGTGCACAATGGAGTTCTACTGCTGACCCTTATTTTTTTTTGCACTCTCCACCATCAGAGAATATCGGATCCCAGGTGGTGAACAAATAATGGATCTGTATTTCAGCCGACTTCTTACCAGGGAAATCTTAATTAAATATTTAACAGACAATCAATTCATAATTCATTCACAATGGAGTTTTAGTACCAGCCCTGATGTAGGGAAGTGAAGCATGAAACTGGCAGAAGAAGGATGAGAGCAGAATAAATACGGTAGAGATAAGATCCCCTAGACGTATGTGTTGTGAAACGATGTGCGGCAGAATTTAAAATGCTTATATATTATAAGGAAGGAATGTAGAGTACGGAGTCGAGGCAGACCGAGGATAATATGGCATGACCAAGTTAATCAAATTTCAAAGGTTGGTCATGTAAGAAGTCGGAAGAATCGACGTCCACGTATGACTCGCTGTATAAATGTGGAGGAATCTAGAGAGGTGTGTCAGGATCGAGTAGTGTGGCGGTCCATTCCCTCTGCCTACCCATTCGGGGATAGGGCGTGATGGTTTGTTTGTTTATAAATTAAATAACGCTTTCTGATGTGAAGTTTAAAATCGTTTCTGAGGTTACAGAGAAAATCACAATGTTTTTAAATCTCAAATATCTATCATTCATTTTAATCCTTGGGACCATTTGATTTTGGGTATTCTCTAGAGTTCTTGTTTTCACTACAAAGTCGACAATATCCCTTATGGGTTGACGATATAATCTCCTTCGGAATGTCATTCAGGAGTAAGGAAGGTTATTTTTTTTGTTGACCCCATCTGTTCGTCTATTTGGCGCGGAGGATTGTACGATTCTCAAACTGTATCATTTAACGTGTTTTTTAAAAGATTTATTTTAATAGAAACATATCCACCTAAGCAAATATGGTAGCACATCATGGAATTCTAGTGCAACAACAACTACAAACCATCGCGCCGTTTCCCCGCAGGGGTAGCCAAAGATATTGGACCGCCACACTACTCTATCCTGACATACCTCTCTAGCTTCCTCCACATTCTTACATCGAGTCATACGCGCACGTCGATTCTTCCGGCTTCTAACATGACCAACCTTTAAAATTTGATTAATTTGGTGATGCCATGTTTTCCTCGGTCTGCCTCGACTCAGTGCCAACCTATGGATCCTGTGTCATATGTATGGAACCGAAGCTTGGAGCTGGCAGAAGAAGGAAGTGAGTAAAAATGCCTTGGAAATTAGATCACTGAGAAAAATGAGTGGGAAAACGATATATGGTAGGATACCGAACGACGAAATAAGGAAGAAACATAAGGCAGATGGTTGCATTATAAGTAAAATTAAAATAGGATCCCTGAGATCCTTTGGACATATGGAATGAATGGTTGAAATGTTGTATACAAGCTGTGTAAGTGGAACGAGAGACTGGAAGACCAATGAAATTCACTCGGAAAAAGACGAGACATTCACTTGGGTGTTCACTTCTTTCGACTAATTGGCGGTTGTGTACATAATTCAGAAATCCTGTGCGATATAGGTCTGTTCGTCCCTGATAATTATCTTCGACAAAGGGGCCACAGATTGTTTTATCTCCCACAATGCTGAACCAACCTGCCAATGGTTATGCTGGTAGGTTGAACAATCTTTTTGCTAAACCGTATCATCTCGGAAGTCGACGTATTTTATGATAGTGTGGCTCACCTGAGGGAAGTACCATCTTTGTTAAGAATTTTAATTTAATTTAATTTTATCAATTACAGTTTTTTCTACTTAGTTCATTTTGTTGTTTATACATTATTTAACCTTTAGACGCCCATTGGTCCCGTACGGGACCGCGGATTTGCGTCGTTCAATGCCCAACGGTCCCGTAGGGGACCGGTGATTATGGTGCATTTCGCTATCGGATTACACTGATTTATGAATATTCAAAGTATGAATATTAGCTTCCATAAAGAATGTCTTTGAGAACCGATCCATAATTTTATTTTCTGTTCCGATAAATTTTTTTGTCATGATGCCTAATATGAGTGTTTATACTTGTGTTACAAGGTCGACTCTTGAGATATGCGTTGTTTTATTACGGTCCGTTTATAAAACACACAATCTACACCACTGTCTAAATTAGGTCTATGCATAGACAGACGTTTAAATATTTGCCATACGAAAAAATGTTTTACTTTAATGTGTAATTATATAAATTGTGAAAAATTATGATTAAAGTTTCTGTTAATTATAAACAATCTTTTATTTTTATAAGAGCTATGCTTAGGTCGCAAGTCGCGCGAATATTTCACAAAAAAAGTGCTTGGGCAGTGGGCTGCCTTTTTTGCGCGCGGCGCACGAGCGTTTAAAGGTTAATATAACTTTAATGTGTAATTATATAAAATGTGACAAATTATGATTAAAGCTTTTGTAAATTAGAAACAATCTTTTATTTTTATAAGAGCTATGCTTAGGTCGCAAGTCGCGCGAATATTTGACAAAAAATGGTTGGGCAGTGGGCTGCCTTTATTGCACGCGGCGCACGAGCGTTTAAAGGTTAATATTTAAAACTCTCACGTTATGCTTTTGATATTAATAAAGAAATAAATGAAATGAAATGATATGACAAAATTAATCAAATACTAAAAGGTGGCCTCATTCAAATCTCGAGAGGTATGTCAGGACAGAGCAGTATGGCTGTCTATTCTCTCTGCCCATCTCTCCAGCGAAACGGCATGGTGGTTAGTTAGTTAAAAATATAACTATCATTCCACTGTTCCCCAAAGAGGCAAAGTATTAAATCAAATCAAACTTCCCTCGCGTGCAGAAACTGTACATTGTGTGGCATTGCATGCTTGCGCTGCATGTTAATTAAATAAGCTTTTTATAATTACTCAATTTGCCTGTTGTAAAATTTTACAATTCCAAACGTACTAATTATTTTAAAACGTTTCGTAATTTATCAAATTAAAGTAACTTTAATTCAGATGTGTTAAAAGAAAGAAATAATGTTTTCGGATATTATCAACTTTAAAAATGAATGAATGAAGAAATAATGGCAATGAAATTATATGTTAACGATATAAACGAAACTAGAAATAGAGGAAGACCGAAAAAAACGTGCCACGATCAAAAATATCAAATATTAAATGTCGGCCACATGAGGAGTCGGAGAAATCGATGCGCCTGTATGACAGGATGTATGAATGTTGAGGAAGCGAGAGTAAAGGGAGTCCATTCTTTCAGCCTATCCATATTATCAAATGTCACATTTCATATTGCCTTAATAGGGCGAAATATGTCATTCTCATCAAATATAATAAAACTCTAGATAATTAATACGAATGAAAAGTATGTTTTATAGATGTTTTCAAAATAATTTATTTTAATGACATGTTTCGCCTGTCTTAGCATTATTAAAATGTGATAATGCCTTAGACAGGCGAAAATAGTCATTCGCATAAATTGAATGGTTGAAGTAAAATAGGCACTAAGTAGGTACTAAAAAACTAAGTATGCAGTTTTATGGAACGTATATAGAACGAATCTGCATACTTAGTTTTTTTGTATTTTTTTGGTACTTAGTGCCTATTTCAATTCAACCGTTCAGTTATAATAAATTTTCTAGAAAACAGATGTTTTCGTTTGTATTAATCATTAGATTTTGTTATCAAATCAGTTTATTAACTCAACAGACATTACAAACAGCATACATGTTTAAGGCATCTATTGAGTACAGGTAAAATTTTACATACATATATAACGCAGTGTGATATTATAATACTCGTATATTACTTTTTTTTATTTATCTTAATTTTATTTTTTATTTCCAGTACTATAAGTATTTTAACTCTTAAATATTATGTATACCTTATTTTGTCTTAGTTTAACTTCAATCTTGTTTCACACTATCATTTGTTAATTGTTAACTATTACTTTATATTTATGGTAGCATGTAATTGGCCTTATTTTAATTATTCTAAATGTTTTTTTTAATATGTGTTATTGATATCGCTGTATGTTACCCTTAATAAATAAAACAAAACAACATAATCCAAGGAACGCATGAGAGATGGTTCGACATAAGTATGTATATTATGTTTGTATGTTTAAGTAGCCTGCGCTCTCTCAAACAATGTGATCAGTTTATCAAGTAAACAAGGAAGAAGCGATGTGCATTATGTTCCGGAGATAACTGCGGATATAATGCCTGTAATAAATATTCCGGCAAGATGTAGAAACGCGTCTTGCAGCCTCCCGAGATCCGATAAGATTATATCTCGCTCCTGAACAAAGAACGCGCTAACGCAGTGCGAGGCAGATGTATTATATACTGGACGTACCCAGAATCAGATGATGCTCTGGGCGCGTTGGGAGATGTAAACGCACAATCTTATTCTGTTTCTGATTTGCTGGGTAAATTGGTATTTGTTTTCACGATATGATTTGGTACTTGTAAATGAAAACAATATTTACTGCTAGATAACGTTAATAGCGGTAGCCTTTCACATTGCGTTAAACTGCCATATGAATTGTGGTGTTGTATATTAACATATATACAACTTCCAAAAATTTGTCAGACATGGTGGTCATAAGAAAGGTGTAATGGGGAATGTTGTATTACATAAAGCGTGCGCATAACCCAACCAATGACAGGTCATAAGTCCTGTAAACACCTCGATCACCATATTCAGTTTCCAGTTTGCATCTTCGTCTCTATTGAGATAAAATTAATCCTTGAAAACAAATTTATCCTATCCTTTAATGGACCACAAATTCGGCGAAGAACTCTCCATTCAAATCTGTCCAGCGCTTCAGCCGATTTTACTGTCAGCGTCAAAGCCTCACTTCCGCCAATACAGTCCTTATAATGGTCTTGGACTTGGATCTTCTGGCTTACAGAGGTTCAGCTCTAATGGCTATTCCTCTTATGTCTGTAGGAAACATTGTTGGAATGTGATTTGGTAGTTGTTTTATGATGGGGCTAAATGTATAGCCCGGAGTGTCCCTCCGAAAGAGAGCGAGGGGAGACTTAGGGTTTATGATAAAGTCTTACATTATTGTTAAGGAATGGAAGACCAGTTAGGGTTGGGATTGTATTTATAAAAAAGTCTGTTCCCGAGGGGAAGATAAGAGGAGCAGTGCCTATTTTTCTCTAATCATATCAAATATCGACTTAAGCAATGTTGGCAGTGCATGGTGGAATTCTGGAGCCGACCCTTATGTATGGAAGTGAAGCTTATAGTTGGCAGAAGAATGATGAATGTAGGATACATGCCGTAGAAATTAGGTCACTAAGAAGAATGTCCGGAAAAATTATGTGTGATAGTATATCTTTTTATGACGTAAGAAAGTTATGTAAGGCGTATGAATGCGTCCTAAATAAAATTATGAAAGGGTCACTGAGATAGTTTGGACATACGGAACGAATGGATGAGGGAAGAATGCTTAAAAAGGTATACACAAGTAGTGTGAATGGAAATGAACTCGAGGAATGCCACGGAAGACATGTTTCGTCTTGCTAAAGCATTATCAAATGATTTTTGTCAAACAAATGTATCGAATATTTGATAAGGCCTTAGCATGGCAAAACATGTTATTCTTCTAAAATATATTAAAACTTCTAGGAAACTTTTTCTAGGAAAGGATTTATTTATTTATTTATTATTTAATATGGAGTTTTACATCATATTTCTAGAAACAATGATGAAAATCTCCATATTTTATGGGGGCAATATGTTATATTTTGCAGAATTAATTTTGAAACATTTTATTATACTCTAGCAAAACAAAATATGTTACTACCATCGAAAATAATGAAATTTCGAGGAGATGAGCACCTTTTAAATATTTGATACATTCATACGATTGAAAACGTCAGTTTTCTAGAAGTTTTATCATATTTTAATGAAATGACATGTTTCGCCCTTCTAAGGCATATGGCCTTAGAAGGGCGAAACATGTCATTCCCGTAAAATATAATATAATAAAACTTCTAGAAAATTTACGTTTTCATTCGTATTAATTATTTAATATGGAGTTTTACATACATTGTATTTTTACATCTTTGTTCAAGAAACAATTATGAAAATGAATTTAGAAAATACCGTTTAATAGTCCTAATTTGCGTGTAGTGATAATTAAGTAACAATGTGTTTACAAAAACTGTCACTTATTTTATTTTATTATTTGAATAGGAAATAAAAATATCTGTCAGATAGCTTCACCCGTATATAAGAGATATAATAAGATATAATACATGTATTTCACTGAAAATTAAAATCAATATTTTGTGTTCATATTACACCCATAATGAAATGTATGTGGTTTCCGACGATAAACATATCACCGATTTATCCGCCAGCCCTAATGACCCTCTGTTTCGTGTCTTTTTCAGAGTAATACCCTAATCATTTGCAGTATGCGGCGAGGTGATGAGAGCAGTTCCTCTCCCCTTCCTTTGCCATTACTCACTTCAGGCGCACAAAAAATAGGCCGGTATCCAGACCCGAGACCTCTGCTACTAAATATAATATAATTCACGTTAATTTGGTTCGCCTCACGTTTACTTATCAGATATTTCATTTGATAAATGAGGCTAGTTTTCGTTGTGCTTATAATGCACATAAATTTCTATTAATTAAGCTTTGGGCGATGTCTTTACATACTTCGTGGCCAAGTGGTAAGTGCTAAGACTGCCACATAAAAAGTCAACTGTCATTGGTCTGTTGTAGAATTCACGTAACCATAAAATGGCGATAGATTAGCTACATCTCACGAGAATCATTATGATAGCTATACCCTTTACATCGATTTGGCTCACGTTGTAATGATGTAAAGAGCGATTCCCCAAAATAATAATAGTATAATACTTAGTGAAGTGCTTTCTATTTCGATTTTTTTCGAATTTCACCTTGTTAGTATATTTTTTTGAAATTAAGGTTAGTTTTTTTTTTTAATATATTCAATTAAAATTTAATTTGAGCTAATATATTGATTCTTATGACATGAGATAGGTAGCTAATCTATCAACATTTTATTGTCACGTGAATTATTCACCAGACCAACGACAGTGTGACAATCTCACTGCCATCGACGGAAATCGTACCTAGTATCTTCGGTGTGACATTCTTAAGACTTGCCACTCGGCCACGAATATTGCAAAACAAAAACAAATAAAAATTAACTAACCATCACGCTGTCCCTTTGAAGGGGTAGGCAAAATAATGGACTGCCACACTTTTCTTTCCTGACAATTCTCTCGCTTCTTCAACATTCATAAATCGTGTGATGCATGCACGTCATTTTTCTCCGACTCCTCACGTGGCTGACATTCAATATTTGATCAATTTTATCGTGCCACGTTTTCCTCGGTCTTCCTCTTTTCCTAGTTCCATTTACATCGTAACCATATACTATTTTCCGTTGCCATTCTTTCTTCATTTATTCTTTCCACGTGGCCAAACCGTCTTAATGATCTAAAAACAAATAAACGTGCAGTCGTTTAAATTTAAAACAGATTGATGCTCAATAAGTATTGCATCTGCAGGTACATAATGCATATGGGTAAAGTCAACCTTGTTTATGAATAAACAAACAACACATTGTTGAACCACACACGTTATCGTTTGTCAATATATTTATGGAGATGATTGTATTGTAATCTTAAGCCGGACAAAGGGATAGATATAATGATTCAGGCATTTTAATGCATAGCAATTCTGTTATCTCACTTCTCGAATCACAGTTCATTTATGTGTTTAATTCTAATAACAAATAACCATCACGCCGTTTCTCCGAAGGGGTAGGCAGAGAGAATGGAACCCTATACTATTCTATGCTGACACCTCTAGATTCCTCCACATTCATATGACGAGTCATACCCGCACGTCGATTCCTCCGACTTCTAACAAGACAAACCTTTAAAATTGGATTAATTTGATCTTGCCATGTTTTCCTCCGTCTACCTTGACTTCGTACTCCGTTTACATCGTTAACGTACACCTTCTTGTCCATTCTTTCTCCATCCATGCGCTCCATATCTCTGAACCAACGCAGCGATCCTTTCATACTTTTGTTTATAATACTTTCTTCCGCTCTACACTCCTTTCTTATATCAGCATTTGAAATTCTGTCGTATATCGTTCTAGAACACATACGTCTTAGGGATCTCATCTCTACCGCATTTATTCTGCTCTCATCCTTTTTCTGCCAGTTCCATACTTCGCTTTCACAGAATTATAAACAATGAATTATGGTACAATATATTCAAATCAAATCAAATCAATCAAATCAAATCAGTTTATTTACTCAAAAGACATTACAAACAACATAAATGTTTAAGGCATCTATTGAGTACAGGTAAGATATTATAGACGTTCAACATAATACCAGGAACGCATTAGTGATGGTTCGACATTAGGAAGACAAGATACTTTCCATGTTTTGTTATTGTTTACGTGTACATTTTTAATTACTCTATCGTATATTCATAAATTCTCATTTGGGCTCGTAATGCACGCACATAAATCACCTAACGTAAAAATAGACAGCACATGTGCCGTTCTTTTTTGTATCCCTTTTTCAGACAGCAAAAAAAATGATCCTTCATTTTTTTCATGTGCAGGATATTTACACGGTTGCCTATGCTACCCGATTCATCTTTTATCGCGTTGAATCTGTTTGAAATGGACCATTTTTTACTACCAACACGTGTTCTCTGTATTGTGTAAAAAAAATTGGGAGCGCTGAATAAATAAGTATGGAAGATTCTGCGCCCACTGTAATGAAGCCGTATTTTCAATATTTTTAATGGAAGTGCCAGACGATTCTGTTCAGATACCCTTTTTAAAAAGGATTTTAATATGCTTTCGCTCGCTTTGATATAAATATATATTAACGTATTATACATACAATGTGTATACGAGTACAACCACGGTTTGGAATTTCGCTCATTTTTTTTAAAAACAGTGACGTGTGTAATGCCTTGATCCATTAGCGTGATAATACTGTTGAGACCTTTAACTAACTAACTAACTTACCATCACGCCGTCTCCCCGGAGGGGTAGGCAGAAAGAATGGAACGCCACACTGTTCTGTCCTGACATACGTCTCTCGATTCCTCTACATTCATACATCTTGTCATGCACGCACATCGATTTTTCCGACTCCTCACGTGACCGACATTCAATATTTGATTGATTTGATCGTGCCACGTTTCCTTTATGTTTAAATATAAACAATAATGTGACAAACAATTTTTTAAAGTATCAGTTAACTTTTAAATTACTTATTGATCATTTACCAAGTACAGTAAGACATCGATATAACGGACTAATTGGGGGGAGGGGGTGACGTTAAAGCCGAAAGTCCGTAATACAAAAATAGGTTTAAAATAAACTATTTTTTAATATATAAATAAATAATACAAAACACAAACATAATTCTATTTATTTATTGTTTCTTGAACAATGGTGTAAAACTCCATATTAAATAATTGATACGAACTAAATCAGTTTTCTAGAAGTTTTATTATATTTGATGGAAATCACATGTTTCGCCCTTCTAAGGCATTATCAAATGACATTTGATAATGCATTCGAAGATAGATAAGCGCTATCCGATCTACATGTCTCTGACAATTTTTTCTTCTTCTTGTGTTTTATCAGGTTCCCCAGATGTTCGCCATCAAAGATTTTTCAAAGTTACCCAAATGTGGATCCACAATACAAAGTGCTATCTATATAATAACTTCTTCCTTATTCTAGACCTATGTGGTCTGTTCTCCAGAGTGTTGCTCCTCCTGTGAGGTAGATTCCCAGCTGTCCTTCCATCTTTTAGGAGGTCTTTCATGAGGGCGAGTCCCATAAGGCTGATTAATTAACTAGTTTAATTATTATTTTTGTTTTATCATTACGTGATTGTAATGCATTTTTAACTCGTGATAAAATGAATTAAAAACTGTATTTACAGTCTACGCGACTGTCAAATGACATCATGAATCGCAACCTGTATATTCTATTAGAACGTGAATCTTTTATTATAATTATGGAAAAGTATTTTTTTTTTCTCCATTGAATGAATAGAATAGATTTGTAAGAAACAAATAGTGCGGTACACCCAACAGGCCACACTTGGCTATAAATTATAAATCCTTTGTGCCCGTCCTTGGGCTGGGAATGAATGGCGGCACGAAGAGGAATTCTTATTTGGGTCAAGCACTCTATTAGGGAAGTCTCCGGTGGCTAGAGTTACCACAAAGGGGGACATAAAATACTCCGCCAGGGGTGATTGGGGATGTTATACGAGTAATTTGATACCGGCGTAACGGTGTCTAATTGGCCGCCCAAAAACGTCGGAAAATTCTGGACAAAACAAAAGATGGCGTTAAGTCAATAAGAAACGATTGAAAGTTTTACACAATTCAATGAGATTAAAACTGAAATCCAATATAAATTGTATTGTGGTTTTATTTGAAAGATTTTAAGTATCACGCACGACGGCGACGAGCGACTTCTTGTCCCGACTGTCGCGCGGGCAAGACGTATGTATGTTACATTGCGTATGGACATTTTTTTGTAGTTACTTTCTTCTTAACTAACACCTGATGATCAAATCAAATCAGTTTATTTCATCAATAGACATTACAAAATTATTTTTTAAGGCATCTATTGAGAACAGGTAAAATAATATAATATATTGTGTATATATAATACCAGAAACGCATGATAATAATAATAATATAATAATAATAAATTGGATGATTTATAGAGCGCCATTTTTATGAATTAATCATCTCAAGGGCGCTGAAATGATAGATGGTTCGACATTAGGAAGACAGGATACTCTCCAGAATTGTGAGTATTTGCCTTCTGAACGAACTTACACTAATATGAAAGACGTCGATCTCCGATGAGACCACGTTCAGCAGATTAATTGCTCTTCCCACCGGTGTCACCTAATTCTCTCTCGTCTTTTTTTACAGAAAAATCGCAGATTAGTTTTAATAAAAGCAATTGAGTTGAGCTGCTTTCCTCTTGCTCTTCAAACCATGATACGAGTAGCGTAGGTCACGGTACAGAAAGCTTCATCATCTCGGTTTGTCCGGATAATTGACGTTCCGGTTAGCTGACGTCCGGATAAACTACGTTCTACTGCACTTTATATTTATTATTCGACCTTTAATTCACGATTAAACAATTGTATGCTCTCTGCCAAATCCTCCGGTGAAACGGCGCGATGGTTAGTTAGTTTATCAGTGTATTATACACATATGTTTGTTTTCTCTTTACTTTAAACCTTTGACTGTGAACTTCCGTTTACCCTAAACCGCACTCCTCCGTGTATTAGATTATGTCTAAATTCACGCCCCCGAGATCCTTTTGTTTAAGTTTAGGACCGAATGGTGATAGTAATGGGACAAATAGGCTAATGGGCTCTGATCATTAATTCACAAATCTCTAGAGAAACACAAGTCCAAGCCCTAGCCTCGGTTGCTTATTCAGTTCTATGAACTATCGGGATACAAAACGCCACTAATCATTTTAATAACCCACGAGTTATCCACATCTCTGATTTGTCATTGTTTACGTCTAGTTTTGCGGTGAATTAGAATAAGGAGTTAATATTTTCTTTGCTAGGTTTATAGAGATAATACTGCATGCTTTTTTGTTATTTTGGAAAAAAAAATAGCTTTGTGATACCATATACTAGTAGTATTTAAAACCCTTCTATTTATGATATCTATTTTTATTTCATCTGTTAAACAAACACCCGCCTAGATCCTAAAAAGTATAGAGTACATACACCTTGTTTAACTTTACTTTACTTAAACAGCCGTTGTCGTCCACTGCTGGACATATGCCTCCTCTTGTTACGGAAGGCCTGATGACTACTGTCAACAGGCCGGCTTCTCCTGGAGAGTTTTAAGTGGTTTCCTCTCCACAAGAGCAAATGCTGAGAAGTTCTTGATTGGTCCACTTTAGCATATCCCTCCTGATCCCATCACTTTGAGACAAATTAAGATTAAATAATTGCAGAAAAATCCATTTGATGATATTATAAACCTTGTACATTATAAGCAAGGTAAGAAATAAAGCAACTCCCTTCTAAAAAAAATAAAAAAAATAGGCCTCCTCCATACTTTTCCACGTGTTCCTGTCTTGTGCCTTTCGCATCCCATCACCAGCAATTCTTCGAATATATTTGAACCATTGTGTAGGGAGTCTCCCTCTCTTTCTATTGTCTTCGCGGAGTCTCCACTCCACTACCCTTCTGGTCCATCCATCGTCTACAAATCTGCCTACATGTCACGCAAATGACTATCTAAACTTAGCCACCCTTTCGAGGACATCTGTTACTCTCCACCTTCTACGTATTTCAGTATTTCTTATCCGGTCTTATGTAGCATAGCTCATTCGTGTTTCCTTTGTGTTGCACGGAGTTTCCTTATGGTCAACTTGGTGAGGGTAAGCGTTTCTGCTCCATATGTCAGTACTGGAAGTACGCATTGGTCATGCATTGTACGTTTCAGATTTTGGAGAACGTTACTGTCAAAGAGCTTCCTTAGATTGCCATATGCCGCCAACCCAGGACCTATTCTCCTCTGAAGCTCATAATTATCTCTGGAAAGTAAGATGTTGTGATCGAGTTACTAGTATTCATTGACTTCTTCTATTAAATTGTCTATCTCTACAACACCACCTTCTTCCTATTGACTCTCACATTGCCGGGGACACGGCACAGTGCAGAAGGACTTTAAAATGCATTACCCTCTATACATTTATAACCATGCTGAACATAGAGACTGCAACGATCTCCGAAACGTCGGTCCAGAAAGACGAGGTACATGGATTTTCTCAAAATCCCAAAATACCACCTTGTTCTATCATTGTTTTTTTCATGTCGAGAACTAATTTAATTTCAGAATCTCGTGATATCAAAATGAATTTACGACCCTCCGTGTGTGTAGCCACGAATGCACTCAAACCTATTTTTATCTGCTGGGCGCCTGTTGTGATAAACCTTTTTATTTGCTGTCCCTGCGCGCATTAATTAGGACATCACACACGAGCGGGCTGTAGAGATAACACGCCTCGAGACCCCGAGGGTACTCGCCTATTAATATTCCTACTATGTGTGCGACCATCCTGCACTTTGCGTGTGAATAAAACGAATACGAGACGCACTTGTGACGCACTCAAATGCATTCGTGTAAATGGTTTCCTGACATTTTGAATATTATCATTGCGGTTATGTGTCCTATATGCGATTATTTGGTGATTATTTTTCTTGTTATCAATGAGGTTACAGCTCCGTTATAAAATATAAAATAAATCGCACTGTTTTCTACAATATATGTGGCTTTAAAAACTACGTTAAATTGTGTTTATAGGACTATTCTTCTCGTTCTTCTTCAGTCTTCCTCGTGTGCTCAGAGTCTGCTCCGAACCAACGCTTTGGTTCGGAGACTCGAAAGTGGTTCTGTGATATGGACTCCTCACGAGGCGAGTTATTCCGTTATACTAGAGAGGGTTCAGAAAAAAATTCAAAGGTATCTCAACATGAGGGAGTATGGTAGCTATCCGTGGCTCTATCCCACGGCATTTCTTTTGGGAATGGTTGGGGCCTACTCTCTGCAGCTTCGAAAATATGGGCATCTCATTACTCATTTCTTTAGATTACTCAGTGGATATTTTGAGAGCTCGGCTGGAGGGTATTCGGCTTTTTGTCCCTGATAGGTATCTCCGACAGCATATATTGTTTTACCTACCGGCCGCCAGAACCAACCTGCCTCTGGTGACACCGGTGGGAAGAGCAATTAATCTGATGAACGCTGTCTCCTCGGAGATCAACGTCTTTCATATTAGTGAAAGAACGTTCAGAAGGCAAATACTCATGCGTTTCTGGTAGTATACTATGCACAATACATTATTTTACCTATTCTCAATAGATGCCTTAAATTAATTTTGTAATGTCTATTGATGAAATAAACAGATTTGATTTGATTTGATTTGATTACCGTCAACTCCTGGACAAAGGATTCTTCCATTTGTTTCCACGTCATTGTCTTATGCAGACTGCATTCAGGTTATGCCGATGTGTCATCAGGTTTAGGTCATCATTCCACCGTAGTTGAGGTCGCCCTGCACTTCTCTTTGCGGTCCATGGTCTCCAAGCTAGCAGTCTTTTTGTCCATTTTTCGTCCGAACTTCTGGCTACATGATCAGTCCATTGCCATTTTAGAGTCGCTGCGCAGTGGATGATGTCAGTGCCCTTTGTTTTTTCTCTCGCCGTATCGTTTCTGACTTTGTCTCTAAGGCTTATTCCTAACATAGCTCTTTCATGCTGATCACTTGTTTCTCGGCACTTTGTTTGGACAATGTTAGACTTGGACTTGGATCTTCTGGCTTACAGAGGTTCAGCTCTAATGACTATTCCTCTTACGTCTGTAGGACACATTGTTGGATATGTGATTTGGTAGTTGTTTTATGCGGGGGCTACGAGTAGATGTGTGGTCCGGAGTGCTCCTCCGAAGAGGGCGAGGGAGGATTTAAAGTTTATTCTAAAATCCTAAATTATTCTTGTTCAGGAAATGAAAGACCAGTTAGGGTTGGCATTGTAGGTTTCGAGGCCACACATAGGCTTCTTATACTTTTCTTTTCAGGTTTATCTATTTCGTGTTTGAATCACATCCTTAACGTATATCTCAATAACTCTTTTTTATTTTGTTCATAATGCTTTATAGAATGGTTGGGGAAGTATACGTTAACGATGTGAATGGAGTACGGAGTCAAGGAAGACCGAGGAAAATATGGGATGACTAAATAAAACGTGATGGTATGTTGTTGTTTTCTATTTCACTTCTACTTTCAACCTTGTTTTTCCAGTTCCATGCCTTTACTTCCATACCGGTTTCTATGCGTTATGTTGCTTGTAATTTAAATTACTTACACTCAGGAATGTGTCACAAAGATGGTAATCCCGTGTCAAGTGCCCTCAGACAGTATGTTAGATGCGGGGTTAAGGAACACGGACGGGATACATCTCAGTTCCTGCTCAACTGTAATCTTCCGTACACGCGTGGGCTTTTGCATCGTAAATATGATTTCCCGTCTACTATGTCATTGGCTTTGTGCGTCCAGCACACCTTATAAAAAGGCTATTTCTATACATAATTTAAACTGTAATTGAAACTACGTTGTTATCGCATTAACAATACCCGTTGGTGTGTGTTGTTGATCAAATATTAATTTTAATGAAATACGCCCCCTTTTAGTTATTTGTAAAACTGAAAGTATATCAGAAACTAACTAACTAACTTACCGTCACGCCGTTTTTCCGGAGAGGATGGACCGCCATACTCCTATTTCCTGGCATACCTCTTTAGTTTCTTATTGCATACAATAAATGATTGTCCGTGACATAAAATGTTCACCTAGCCGTGTAGCTTTTTTTATTTATTTGAAATAACATTATTTTTTTTTGTATAAGGATTAATTGTATATCAATAGAGACGAAGATGTTAATTGTTTTTTTGGGAACAGAATGTGGTCACCGATCATTTATTATTTGTCTACAAGAATTTGTACACATTAAAAATGTTGTAACATTCACATCCTTAACATATACTTTTTTGACCATTCTTTCTTCATTAATTCTTTCATGTATACGATGTTAATGGAATTAAAAATATAGGCAAACGGAGGAAAACGTGGCACGATCAAATAAATCAAATATCGAATGTCGGCCACGCGAGGAGTCGGAGAAATCGACGCTCGTGCATGACACGATGTTGAGGAATCGAGAGAAATATGTCAAGAAGAAAAGTGTGACAGTTCATTATTTTTGCCTACCCCTTCGGGGAGACGGGGTGATGGTTAGCTAGTTTTTTTTAAATAAAAGTTTTCTAAACTCAAAATGTGTCTAATAAACTAGCAGTAATCGAAGTCGAAGTCAACCATCAACCAAATGTTAAGGTAATAAATAACACAGCATCATGAGGAGCTCCACTGGCTGAAATGTCCAGAAGGAAACAATACAAGCTCTGCTGGACGGTCTTCAAGGCGTTGCATGGTATTGCACCAGCTTATATATCTGAACTCTGCATCAACGAGAACCTGAATGCCAGACAGTCTACATTGCGATCAGCGTAGACTTCTGGGATCGGTAGATTGACTGTGCCAAAACGCTGCCTAGCACAAACTTTGGCCACCGAGCCTTCGCGGTAGCTGGCCCTTCAGCCTGGAACAGTCTTCCAGCAGACCTTTAGTGCATTGAGAATCAATCAGAGTTTAGATCGAGACTCAAAACGCACCTTTTCAAATTATCATTTCCTGACAGGAAGGGCTGATCGACTACGTCAGGGGCAGCCCTCATACTAAATATGTTTATCATTATTATTCTTATTATTGTCTAGTTGATAAAACGGAGCATCTTCTATAGCGCCCTTGAGATGAGTAATTCATAAAAATGGCGCTCTATAAATTATCCAATTTATTATTATTACCAAAACGCTGCCTAGCACAAACTTTGGCGAGCGAGTCTTCGCGGTACCGATTGATTTGATTGTTCATAATTAATTCAGTTTTTGTCGGTTTTAAAATCGCAAGTGTCTTTGTGGCGTCGTGCCATTGCATCGCGCTTTTAAAAAATTGTCTTCAAGTGCCGCGGTTATATGTACGAAACGCTCTTGCACATTTTATGCAATTTGGAGACTAAATTGCCCCGCGAGACGACCGTGTCGCCATAAAAGACGAGATGTGTGAGTGACTCCACCCTCATCTGCGCTCCTCGTAAATAAAACTTTGCAATTTACTTGAGAATAATACGCTGTACGATGTACAGGAAAAGCATAACTCTTTTTATTAAAATACTAAACGAGTAACGCTAGTTTAGATGAACTATATTAACTCGCTATAAAATATACTAAATAGCAGTAAGACCATTAATAATAATTATTATTATAAAATTCTCACTTTTAACGCGCCGTTTTTGTGATTGCAAGGGCGCACTAAGAAGTGTTGATGTGAATGACATGTTTCGCCTTGCTAAGGTATTATCAAATCATTATTCTTATAAAATTTTATGAAATTTTTTTAAAAGCAGACGTTTTCATTCATATTAAATATTTAATAACGAGATTTTACATCTTATACAAGAAACAATAAATAATCATTTTAGGAATATGTCATTGCACCTAAAAATATCTACTTTGGATAGATATGCATTGAAAAGACGATTCCTTTTCGATAAATAGAAAGTTTTGAAATGCTTTTGTGCGGTAATTTGGGGCATAAAAATAGTCAATGGTTCCTATTTATATTGTTATTTTCTGTTGCTTGGCCGCTTCTGGTTTGAATAGACATCGTACTGACTTAATCAAATCCGCTCCGTGATTGTCTCGCCGCTTGTCCGAATTAACATACGATATAATATCGTCGATCGCCATGTTGATTGGTCGTGTAGCCAATTTGTTTCTGCATTGTTTTATGTCGTGATGAATGGGAGAGAGGAGTGGCCAAATGACTTTATTACATTGTAAATCTGATTCACTGTCTTCAGCTCGCTTTATACGAGTATTTATCGTTCTTTCAGCGTCTGTTAATTGTTTCACCTGCAGTAATTTTTGTTTTGTTTGATATATATATGGGAGGATTAATCCCATACATCCAGTTAACCTATGGCGCTAGTATGCTGGCAGCAGCATAGCGCCTCTTGGAGACAAGGACCCCGTCTTTGCTCCCGGTCTTACCGCAGTGTCCTCCACCCAACACGCATTCAGTCTCACGCTCGCGCTCCTAGCTATTGTTTTTACACTTGTGTCTGTGCCTCAATAAATAACTATTTACCAACCTGTGACTTTAATTTGCACAACCTAACCACATCACAACTACATATATAATACTTGTCTCTTATTATTATTCTTCCTTGCTATAGAATATACTTATGTGGTCTGTTATCCTGAGGGTTGTTCTTCATGTGAGGTGGATTCTCAGCTATCTTCCCATCTTTTTGGAGGTCTCCCACGAAGAGTCCCTTGAGCTTTATGACATGGGCGCATCAGTTCCTCCTTCGCGTTCTACTACATCTTATAACATCCTTAACCTCACACATTTGTCTAATTCTGGTGTTCCTCACGCGATCTATTAGTGTCATGGCTGGTATTATCTTCAGTTTCTGCACTGAGGATGTTGGGCTTCATCATTCGGACCGGAAGAATTTCCAGAGATCCCAATGTGCTCCAGAGTCCTATACAACGCGTTGGTTCGGAGCAGACTCGAAAGTGGTTGTGTGATATGGAGTCCTCACGAGGCGAGATATTCCGTTATACTGGAGAGGGTTCAGAAAAAATTTCTGAGGTATCTCTACATGAGGGAGTATTCTAAGTGGCTTTATCCCACGGCATTTTTATATTAGTGAAGGTACGTTTAGGGGACAAATACTCTTGGCTTAAGAAAGTATCTTATCTTCTTAATGTCGAACCATCTCTAATGCGATCCTGTTATTATGTTGTATTTTTATTATATTTTACCTGTACTCAATAGATGCCTTAAACATTTTGCTGTTTGTGATGTTTTTTGAGTTAATAAATTGATTTGATTAAATTTGATTTGATCTAAGTCTTCAGAACTTGTTTAGTCCTGACTGTGTTTACCCTTGCTTGAACACCATATTTTATGTTATTATATGTCTTACGCATGCTTTATAAATTCTCGTCTTACTCTCAATTACAATGTCTGTACTTTTCTATTATTGATATATTAAAATCGTGTACATTTGAAGATTTAATACATTATATTTTTACTAACAAACTAATCTTCACTTCGTTTTCTGGAGAGGTAAGCGGAGAGGGTGAACCGCTAAGCTGTTCTAGCCTGACATACATCTCTCGAACCCCCTCTATATTCATACACCGTGACAAGCACGCTTCATCGATTTTTCCGTCTTCTCATCTTTTCTTTTCATATGTCCAAACTAGAGACCTGCAACTTTGCTTTGTGAACTTCATCATCATAGCATCGGCTGCCCTGGGCGGGTCGTAACTGAATCCAGGAGTCTTCTCAATTCTTAATTGTCTGTTCCCTTAGTTTTCATAATATGGTATACACTTCACCATTCTTTCCTCAATTTTTCACACTGACACGGTATCATACACAGATTAAACACACATATTCATCTAATTGTAAAGTTTAAATTTCTTTTGCATTTATTATATTTTCATCATTCTAATTAATGCAAATGAAAACTTATGTTTTATAGAAGTTTTATAATATTTTATGCTAATGCATTATCAAATGTTGATGAAGATATGTGAAGACATTTAATAATGCCCTAGCAAGGCGAAACATGCCATTCCATTATTCATATTTTTTTCTGCCAGTTCCATGGTTCGTTTCCATACGTAAGTGTCGTAAACATCTTTGTGCACTGCAATTTAATATTTTTATTGTAAGGTTTTGGTTTGCGATCAATGTTTAAATAAATTTCCTTCTAATTAATAATGTAGTAATAGTGCATTTCTCATACCTATATAACACACAATTTAAGGATTTTCGATACATGGTGTGTGACTTTTGTTAGTTTTGTCTGCCGATACCTACCCACCGACCCTTATTAGTGGTTCATTCAGTGTTGCCATATGGCCACGACGTGATTGCCGGCCAGTTATTAATTCCTGGTATATTCTATCAATGGTATTTTTGTGTCCGAAGCTCCGATTATCCCCTCGTTACTGTTGCGTCCGATGTCTTCGGGGCGTGTTGTATATTACGTGAACAAAGTATTCTTTTGATATAATCCGAACACCGGACGGCGGTCACGCCGCTGGAGGTATACTGTAGTCCCCAACCGCCTTCCCACGGTAGGAATGGGACAGACTTCGTAAGTAGGAATGGGATCAATTAGAAAATTATCGATTTATTATTGTGTTTCGATTTCTGCTCGAAAGCTTCATAAACCCATTTTAATTTCTTGCTTAGTAATTCATCAAGTCCATTTAGAACATAGGTTTCCAATCTTTTCTGAGCCATCGCCCCATTTACAAGAAAAATAAACGTTCAACACCCCCCTCCCATAAAAATTATTCCAAATATTTAGAAACACATAGTTGAATTTTAAAATATTATTAAATCTTTTATGTATCAGAAAACGACAAATGGTACAATACCGAACGAAGAAAAGGAATAAATGATTAGCGTGTTTTTTTTTGTCTTTCTAAACTATATTTTTTTATCTGCCTACGCCCTCTATTTTTTCTGGGTCTTCTACTGCCCCTCTGAAAGTCTCAAACGCCCAAAGTGGGCGCCCAAAGTGGGCGTTATCGCCCACTTTGGGAACCTGTAACGTGGCACGATTGAATAAATCAAATATTGAGTGTCGGCCATCTGAGGAGTCAGAGAAATCGACGCGCGTGCATGACACGATGTATGAATGTTGAGGAAGCCAGAGAAATATGTCAGGAAAGAAAAGTGTGGTAGTACATTCTTTCTTCCTACCCCTTCGGGGAGACGGCGTGATAGTTAGGTCCAACTATCTCTACATCTTAGGTTAAGAGTCATAACCTAAGAGATGTAGGGACTGCCACTCTGCCACGAAGGTCGTAATATTTTAATAATCGAATAATATTGATTAGTATTCGATTATTAAAAAGTTTCGACTGCCCATCCCTATACGGAAGCATCTCGAATTCCTTTGTTTTACTAGTAGTTATTAAGCGTGGGGTAGTTCCCTAGGAAGTAATGAATACCCATTAGGTACAGCTTAACCGCACCGAATGTGGTTGTGGCCGCTTTTAAGCCGCGCTGTTGTTTTAGCGCTTTGCACAAAGCTTTTTATCGATTCTTAACCCTTTCCTTTCACGCTGTTTGATGGGTTAAACATGAACTGTGGGTCTGGTATTGCATGTCAAAGAAAACCCCGATGGGTGTGCCTTTTCTCTTAATTACTACATATCGTTTTTTCGACCGTTGTGTAACAACAACAAAACAAGCCGTTTACCCGGAAGGGTAGGCAGATAATGAACCGCTGCACTTCTCTATCCTGACAACTTTCTAGCTTCCTCCACGATCATACTCGCGCGTCTATTTTCTCGACTTCTAACATTGCTGACCTTTAAAATTTGATAAAATTTGGTCATGCAATGTTTTTATCGGTTTTCCTCGATACCATTCTCCAACTAATGTAGTGGTCCCTTATTAATTTTGTTTATAATATTTTATAATATTGTTTATAATTGAACATTTGGTTTGGTTCATGTGGTGCTCCCGTAAATTTTGAGTTATTTCGTGTATAAGTGAATTGTTTTAGTCAATTTGATTGTTGCCGCACTTTATAATAGTTAGTTGTGACACGAAACAAGTTTTTACTCCTTTGATGTTAAAATTGTGAAGTTTTTTCGTTTATATAAAGAATTTTGACATAAGTAAAAAAAAAAATTCATTTGTTCCAATGACATTTTGAATAAATTCTTCAATAATATTCTAGTTCTTGCTGGTGTTGGATTGTTAAAAGTGCCTAACTACAGTTTATTTAAAAAAGAGAACATTGTGCGTTAGAAAGAATATTGTGCGTTTAATTATATTTATTTTGTTATTTGATTTATTTTATATCATTGTATTTTATATTATTTGTTTTAGATTTATTTTGTGGACGGAGTCGAGAAAAATCGACGAAAATATGACATGACCAAATTAATCAAATTTTAAGTCCGAAGAATCGACGTGGTGTATGACTCGCTGTATGAATATGGAATGTTAACCCATGATAGTATAGTGTGGCGACACATTCTCTTTGCCTACCCTTCGGGAGAAACGGCGTGATGGTTTGTTGTTGTTGTCATTCTACTGAGTATAAATGCTTTCTTTCTAATTAGTTTTATAACCACCATCTGATGCTCCCAATAAAATCTGGTTGCGTTGTAAATTGAACTTGATACTCGTAGTTATTTGGATTTAATTAAACTTTTATTATTTTCTATGCTGCTCGTAGAGTTGTGTCTTGCTTTATGACACCGCATACGATTTATTATCGGGCGTAGCTTTTGTGGTTAGAACGCCGTATGTTTTCATATCACTTTGAAGGTGTCTGTCTTTTACCGACCAATAAAATTTGATGATAACGCTTGTATTTTTATTGTGTATATTCGGACATTAAAAAAAATCCAACAGGTTTTTTTGTGAGTTAAGTTTATTGAAGTTACGACGATTTTTTTATGCAACATTTTGTTTTGAATGTATACAAATACTGGATTTTACCTGTTGCGTGTTAATCATTTAAGTATTAATTGTATCTCAATAGTGACGAAGTTGTAGATTGTTTTGGAAACAGAATATGGTGGTCGAGGCGTTTACAGTACTTATTCTTAATAGATGGCGCTAGTGTAGATTGAACTAAAATATGTGAAATATTAATCAACATAGTAGCATATAATATACATCTTTCAAAAATAATTGTCAGACGTGGTGGTCATAAGAAGGGCGGAATGGGGAATGTTGTATTACATAAAGCGATCGCTTAACCCAACCAATGACAGGTCATAAGTTCTGTAAACGCCTCAACCACCATATATTATGTTTCCAAAACGATTTTTTTATGATTAAAACACTGTTTTAGCCCCTTTTGAGTTTATTTTTTTCTACAAGAGAGAATAAGGAATTCACCGATAATGGAGATATGCGAGGTCGAGAATATCGTTAGGTGGGGAAGGCAAAGGAGAAGATACTGGTATGCACACGTGAGAAGAATGGATCCATCCAGACTCCCATTTATTGTGTTGCACGGCCAGCCCCAAGGTAGACAACCCCCGGGCAGACCACCAAATTCCTCTTAAGAAACAGGCCACAAGGCCTACACTAAGAATTGATCTAAAATGTATAATTAAAGTTCTTCTTCTTTTAATAGATCAGACGATCTGTGACACAGAAGTCTTGTCTCGTCGGATGATGAGGTCCGGGATTTCATAAGCGGCTGTATATGCAAGTCTGTCCATTCGGGCTACATGGTCCCTCCAGTATCTTCTTCTGGATCTACTCCACTAAACCATATCCTATATTTCGCAAGTTTTTCTTATGTCTACGCTGCGGACACGATCTCGGAGAGTTTTTCCAGTAATTGACCTTAGGAACTTCATCTCCGATGTTCTTAGTAGTCCCTTGGTTTGCACAGTGTCGGCCCGCGTCTCCACAGCGTACGTCATATAATGGGGTCTTTGCACTAAGTGATGATAAAACTGACCAGTCTCTCGATGCCAGCGAGCCTGGCGAAACCGGTCGCTGTCCAAATAAAGACAAATGTGGAAGCACTCGTTGTTATAAAAACATCGTTTTATTTAATTATTAATTAGAGACTTTACATCCATTAAGAGATTTCAGTTAAATCATTTGACTATCGTTAAGTCTTTATTTTGCATTTCTATGTCCTTCTTAGAAAGATATAACTTTTTTAAATTAATTTTCTTATTCTTTGCCTAGTTTATCATTATAGAAACACGTAAAATATTCTATAAAATTGTTTAAATATTTGAAAGGAATGTTGAGCGAAATAAGGTTTTATGAACAAAATTATGAAAGGATCGCTGCGTTGGTTCGGACATATGGAGCACATGAGTGAAGAAAGAATGGTTAAAAAAGTATACGTTAACGAGTCGAGATAGACCGAGCAAAACATGGCATGATCAAATTAATCAAATTTTAAAGGTTGGTCATGTCAGAAGCCGGAAGAATCGACGTGCGTGTATGACTCGCTGTATGAATGTGGAGGAAGCTAGAGAGGTATGTCGGGATAGAGAAGTGTGGCGGTCCATTCTCTCTGCCTATCCCCGCGGAGGACGGCGTGATGGTTTGTTGTTGTTGTTAAATATTAATTTAAATCGTCATTAAGTGGAAGGAGTGCTATATGATTAATCATTGGTAATGATTATTAATTTTGCACGCATTGTAAATTCTCCATCAGCGCATGCAAATTGCTTAGAACATTACTCTAATCATACTAACGCGAATAATTAAGAATGAATATAACTGCAATGCCTCATGGTGTGATTACGACAGGGAGTGGTCAATATCATTCAAAACTCTCGTATTATCGAGGAGCCACACACAGTAATCTCGAGCTCTGTAGATAGCCCATATCCAAGCCCACTTCAACATTCATCTCAATGACTCTCTTCCTCGCTGTCTCCACACTCCAGCATTTCTCTCACACCCTCTCTGGTTTATTTTAAAACACTTCTCATCCAACTGAAAGAAACGCCAAATGTGGGGTCACGGAACGCCGGAACTACGAAATATTATTTACTTATCAACGTATTAATTTTTATTTTCTCACCACATATTTGTAAAGTATGAATTGTTACGTATATTTTCTGAAGTTTTTATTTCTTGTATTATTTAGTCATTACATAGGAACAGTTCATATACCTAGGTTCCTTAGTCAATAATAAAACTTCAGCAAAGAGATCAGAAAAATTATATTTGCAGCAAACCGAAGTTACTTTGGCCTCATTAAACAATTAAATTCGCGTTTACTATCCAGAAAAACAAAGATTCGTTTATGTATCATAAAACATTGATTAAACCAGTTTTAATATATGCCTATGGGACCTGGACACTTACCAAACGTGATGAAATGAAACTAAACTTCTTCGAAAGGAAAATTTTCCGCAGAATCCTCGGACACATTATGTTCCAATAGATAAAAAATGCAAAGCAAGAATTAACCAACAAACTAACTAATTAACCATCACGCCGTCCTCCCGGAGGGGTAGGCAGAAAGAATGGACCCCCACACTGTTCTCTCATGACATACTTCTATCGATTCCTCTACATTCATACATCTTGTCATGCACGCACGTCGATTTTTTCGACTCCTCACGTGACCGACATTTAATGTTTGATTGATTTGATCGTGCCACGTTTTCCTCGGCCTTCCTCTATTTCTAGTCCCGTTCACGTCGTTTACCTTCTTCACCATTTTGTCTTCACTTGTCTTCACATAAGATACTCCATACATAGGTCTTGATGAGGAGTATTCTCAGTTTTAGGTCTATATTATTTGATTCTATTATTTTCGACCTTTTATTAAATGCAAGCCTAGCCTGATGTATACGGCTGTCGACCTCGCTCTTAGACCGACCGTCCCATGTTATTTTGCTCTCGAGGTAGACAAACTCCTTGGTGTTCTTTAACGTACCATATACTTAATATATAAAAAAACAGTGTTTTAATTCATAAAAATTTGGATACTATGAGTCCAGCACCGCGAGTCAAGGAGTGTTAGAGATGTATCCCGTTGATGCTGTCTCGTGATTCTGGCCCAGATGAGATATACCGAGTGACGGTGGCTTCCGACTGGCATTAGTTAAATATACGGCCGGCAGACAGAGGAGGAAAGCACGCCTGTGTTTATTTATGCGGGTTATTTATATCGCGGGACACGCGGAGTGCAGGCGGGGCGCGGGGAGCGGGCCCTGGTGACTGGTGACTAGTGACCGGTGACCAGCAGGGCTGACTTGCTTCCACTGTGACCCTCGACTGTAATCACTGACCCAACTTTGAGAACTATAATTCTAAAAACTAACTAACCATCACGCCGTCTCCCCGAAGGGGTAGTCAGAAAGAATGCACTGCCACACTTTTCTTCCCTGACATATTTCCCTCGCTTCAAATCAAATCAAATCAAATTAGTTTATTTTCTCAAAATATATTACAAACGTTTTTTTATAGTTTAAGACATCTATCGAGAACAGGTAAAATATAATAAATATACTCGTATAATACCAGGAACGCATGAGAGATGGTTCGACATTAGGAATACAAGATACTCTCCAAAGTCAAGAGTATTTGTCTTCTGAACGTACTTTCACGAATATGAAAGACATCGATCTCCGAAGCGATCATGCTTCCTCAACATTCATACATCGTGTCGTGCACGCGCGTCGATTTCTCTGACTCCTCACATGGCTGACATTCAATATTTGATTTATTTGATCGTTCCACGTTTTCCTCGGTCTTCCTCTATTTCTGGTTCCATTTACATCGTTAACATATACTTTTTTACCATTTTTTCTTCATTCAATTTTTTCCATATGTCCAAACCATCTTATGATCCTTTCATTATTTTGTTCATAACACCAGCATTCGCACCACATTCACTTCTTATATTTTCATTCGACACTCTATCCTACACAGAGTATCAACACATTTGTCTAAGAGATCTCATTTCTACTGCATTTATTCTACTTTCATCCTTCTTTTGTCAGTTCCATGTTTTGCTTCCATCCATAAGGGTGTGTAATGTACAAGTAGTGTGAATGGAAAAATAAGTCGAGTAAGGGAAAGGAAGACATGGCATGACCAAATTAATCAATTACTGAAAGGCGGCCATGTTTAAAGTAGGAACAGTCGACGACCGAGTGTGTCACGATGTGTGAATGTAGATGAGGCGCGAGAGTTATGTCAGGATAGAACAATATGGCGATCCATCTTCTATGCCTACCCCTCCGGGGAAACGGCGTGATGGTAAGTTAGTTAGTTCCTGAAGCTCCTTATGTAGTGGACTGCTGCCATCTCTGTGGAGATGTTGATTTTTCTCTTGATTTTTTTTACTATCCGATAGTCGTTCAGTTCACGATATCATCATCAGCCGTCTGTCATCCACTGCTGAATGTAGGCCTCTCCCAAAGTACGCCACCGCCCCCTATCCATTGCCGCTTCCATCCATCCATGTCCTGCAATCCTCTTCAGATCGTCGGTCCAGGGGCAGGGGGACGTCCAACACTGCGGAATCCTGTACGCGGTCTCCACTTCAGAACCCGTCTCCCCCATCGGCCGTCGGTTCTCCGACAGATATGGCCAGCCCATCGCCACTTCAGCCCGCCCATCTTCAGTCACGATTGTTTATTGTCGAATAAATTCGTTTCTAAATCTGTCCCTCAAGGTTTTTCCAAGCATGGCTCTTTCCATGGCGCGTTGGGTTCACGATATCATTAAAATATAAAACTTGTTCTTAAAGAAAATTATTAAACGAATTTGTTTTTTTGCTTAGATATTTTTTTTCCTCAAAAATATTTCTACTTTTGAGCTGTTTAAACACCCCTCGTTAACGTTTTCAGCCGATGACCTACAACTCGCGATTCTTGCTATTAATTTTATTTCCCATACGCCCGGAAAATTACGCGATATACTGTTTACTCGCTGATGAAAACTAACTCTAAATCAAACATCTCAATTTTTTACTCACCAACTGCCTACAGAGATTCTCAAACCAAAATTATTTCTTATGAAATATTTCTGACTAAGCACAAATGGAATTTGAAATGAAAAACTACTACACTAGTTAGAATTCTTTGATTACTTATTTTTCCTAGCCTTGTCCAATTTTACTTGGTGTCGGTTCTCCCTACCTCCAGGACTGGTTGTCCTGGGTCTGTGAGAGTGTCTGGTTGTCTCTTTTGAGACTCATTTGAATAAGTTCCATCCACAGTCACCTTGGGTAGGTACTACCACATAAATTCTTCAATTAATATTCTCTTCTTGTCTCGGTCTTCCCGACGTTAACTATCACCCGAGAGTAGGCGTCTCAGTCCATGGCAGCTCGAAATAGCTCTTCGACGCTCCTCAAGCCAGTCCAGTCCCTTATGCTGTGGAGGCAGAAGATTCCCCTCCTGCCACACCTTGTCGACCCTTTATTTTCCCCAAATGATCAGGTGGAGCAAATCATATTTTCCTTCCCTAATCAGTTGACCTGTTAATCTTTATAAAATTGACCACGCTGACGTCCTGGTACAGATTGTAGAGCTCTGTGTTGTATCTCCTTCTCCACATCTAACCATCCTTAATGGGTCCGAAGATTCTGCGGAGGATCTTCCTTTCGCCTAGGGCACTTGCACCGCATGGAGGATCTGGAGCTCTCCAAGAGAGTGTTGTATGACAATCCAGTAGGGCGAAGAAGCGTCGGCAGACCGAGACTGCGATGGTTGGATAGTGTCGAGATGTGGATATACCGCAGAATGCTCCGTATACCGTGGACCGATAGGGTCAGTAATGCAGACGTATTGCAGAGAGCCAGAGCCAATAGAGAGCTGTTGTCGAGTGTGAAAATTAGAAAGGTCTCATATTTGGGTCATGTGCTAAGGGGAGAAAAATACCGTCTCCTTCGAGTGATATTAATAGGTAAAGTGGAAGGACGTCGGGGAGTTGGTTGAAGGCAGCTGTCCTGGCTGCGGAACATCAAAGAGTGGAAAGGAATAACAAGAGTTCAGAACCTGTTCCAAGTAGCGCAGGATAGAGATTCCTTTGATGCAGTGATCGCCAATGTTGGGGGGATCTGACACGTCACCGAAAGAAGAAGAAGATCTAAAAAAGGTCTTCTTTGAACATGTTATACAGAGGGACAGTTTAACACATGGAAATTCAATTTATCGTGTTTGTTTACTCACGTGAGATCTAGTGTAATAGTTCCTTAATTAATGGTGGAACAAAATTAACCATCAAACAGTTCCATCCGTCGTTGATTCACTAAGATTTGTGTGATTTGGGTGCCTACACATTGTTGTGTTTCGATGATACTATTTGAAAATTCGGCTTACGTCAATCGCCTTTTTAGCTTCCTGTATTTTGTAAACATTTGCACAAGCGTTTCTCTCCCATACAATAACACAATCCTAATAATAATCAGAATTTATTATTGCAAACGAAACGATTGTATTATATCGATTTATTTTTAAGCGATTGTTACATTATTTTCGGCATACAAACACGCCAGCTTATTGTATAAAAAAATATAGATTTATTTTCAGAAAGCTAACATTGATCTTTCAAAAGATTTCAAAAGAATATCCTTTGAGGATACAATTGTGAAAATCAGTGATTTAAGGGGCTGATTTTGGAAGATTGTACGCAATTGTCGGTGATTGTATACCAATTGCAAAAGATTGTTATCCCTTAGGAATAATCTTTTCTTATTTTTTTTCGTTTTGCATATTTGTATTTAAATATATTTGTGATTTGAATCGACGTTTTTTTCATGCATTAAGGTGTATTTGTACACTGTGTAATCACTGTTTTACCAATTGACAATCGCTTTGATAGTCAACATATCGTCCTAGTATTTCCAAAGTGACACAAGTCAAAATCACTTTTTCAACTAGCGTCACTTTATAAATATTATTTATATTTTTTTGATTTCGTATTTTAGATCACTCATCTTTAGATATAGCTAGAGCGAATTTGTGAACACCAGTATAAGAAGATACTATTCACATGGTTCTATGGATATTTCATTTTAATGTTATTATTATTTGCTATGATGATTATGCATAAAACAAAGTATTCGTCAAAGATATAATGCATTACCACCATTTTTTTTCTTCTTATTACCATTTTAGAAAACTTTTCTAACATTTTTCTAAAAATCAATATAATGACACACTGTTTGGCGATAAGTTTCAGTTTGAGAATGCCCTCGCAAGGCGAAACGAATTTCTCACAATTTATATTATGTATATAAATTAAATCCAAGTTAAACCACTAAACAATCGTGTTTACTATTTACAACCACTAAACAATCGTGTTTACTGTTTACTATTATAAATTAATAATGTTGTTTTACAAAATTAATACCTCAACCATCAACTAACAATGTTCAAAATAAAACATAATTTTCCTTTGGATAATGTATCACCAAGATAAGAAGAGTTAAAAACGTTACTACGAGTGACCCAAAGAGCCATGTTAGGAATAAGCCTAAGAGAGTCAGAAACGATACGGTGAGAGAAAAAACAAAGGTCACTGACATCATCCACCGGGTGGCGACTCTAAAATGGCAATGGGCAGGTCACGTAGCCAGAAGCGGACAGAAACGTGGACGGAAGAAAAGTGGACAAGAAGACTGCTGACTTGGAGACCGTGGACAGCAAAGAGAAGTGCAGGGCGACCGTAACTACGGTGCCAGGATGATCTGAACAGACACGTTGGAATAATCTGGATGCAGTCTGCACAGGACAGAGTGACATGGAAGCGAATGGAGGAGGCCTTTGTCCAGAAGTGGACGGGAATAGGCTGAGGAAGAAGAGAAGATGAAGAAGAAATCGTCTATCGAGTCGTACTAATTATTCATCTTATCGGCCTACTGATTATCACGGTTTTAGAGTCCCGATAATTTATATTGTGGATTTTTAAATACCTGTATTTTTTAATGAGCGAAAGTAGTTGGCATAAGTACAATTCCTAGTTATTATTCAAAGTGTTATTTTATACATGTAATAATTTTTACAAGCGTTTAGTTCTTCCTGCTCACAAATTGCAGTGTAATCATTATGCTCCACATATGAGTCAGATGCATCACACTGATTAGTGCATTCTGTTTATTATCCAAAGACCACGTGTTGATTATCGTTCAAAGTCAACACGTAACGAGCTCAATGCCGTTCGAGTTTATTTTCAGCGCCGTTAATTCTCACTAAACCCGTGCTTTATTACTCCAAAACTACTTTTAATAACTCCGCTAGCTTATGTACGTTCGGTACAAACAACACAGCTTGTAGATCCGAGCTGTTCAAATTATCGTAAGCAAATCCAACCTTGGCTATTTCAGTGCAATCGTTGGTTGTTCCGTTTTTGATGTTTTAATAATATTTGTTCGAGTTCCAGACTAGTGACCATATTTCTAACCTTGGTTGTATATTTTTCTCACAATATTCAGGAACAATCTGCCTTTTGTGGTATCATCGAATAGAGCATAGGTTTCCGCCCCCTTTACACGAACATAAATTTCCAACGCCCCCTCTCCTACAAAAGGTGACAGACAAAAAATGGTTGGGAACTTATGGTTTACATGAAAAAATATTAAAATTACATTGTAACTATTGAAAATTAAAGAATATTTATTACAATTCTCTGGGCCGAATGTTCAGACACACCTATAAAATTAATACAAAATTATTTTTTTATTATTATTACTACATTAATCATAAATCGGTTATTTAATCTCTACGGATAACAACACTTTGTCATTTTACCAATACGCGCGTTGACTTTTTCGAATGGAATTAATGGTGCAAATATTCACTGTTCTTCTTCACAAAAAGGCTTTAACTTTTAGAATAGTATCTCTTATACTGATTTTTATATTTTTGTGCATTGTTAGTCTCAAATTAATAAACAAGAAGACCTAGGAACACGTGGATGATTCATTGCAATAGCGTCTTGCAGAGAAATGGCTTGAGTGAGGACGATACTCACAACCGTGCGAGGTATAGTCTGAGATCGAGAAGAGCCCACCCCATCAGTCAATACAGACGATGAATTGGGATGGCGCCAGGAAGATGAAGAAGAATATATAGATATTTTTAAATTTTTTTAATTCAAATAAAATAAATATTTTCGTATCCAATTTAATGTAGATCTGAATATAAATGAATCTTTCAGTTAAATTTTCATTCACTTTCCGAATTACCGAAATATGTGAATTTTCGCACACGTGTTAAAAATCATTACAATATATATTATACAATTATAATAAAAAATCACATCAAACCACTATAAAAACTTTGAGGCTGATGATCGACCCCGTGAGATTTAAAGGGTCAACGGGTTAATGCTATTTTTTGTTGACAGTATGTATCGAGTACTGACAATTTAATGGTATTTTATTTCCCAGGTGGGACATCCTGGGTGTTGATTGTTATGTCGAGTTCGTTGAAAGATTCAATACATTTTATTCAATGCCTAAAACAATCGCACATCCATCACGTGGTCGTCCATTGTTTCTCTGGTGCTTCCTTCCTCTACTATTGCAACTGTACGCATCTCGCCATTCGTTTATGTCAATACGAAATCATTCGATTTTTACACATACTATTTTCGATCGCTTTGTTTCCTTTCGGGTAGGTACTCGACATGGGGCAGTTCTTACGTAGAAATACGGCCACCATATTCGAACAACGATTAATGGACTCTCTTCGATTGTTCCTCGTTTGGTCAAGACGTTTTTTCTTTGAATTTTTCGTCCATTTAACCATTCAACCATTCTAATTATTACTTTGCTATTTTAAATTCATCAGATAATATCTGCACCTGAAAGCCGCAAAGTCCTAAGTGATTTTTTGTCCCAAATAAATTAGACTTTTATCCTATCATCGACACAGTATCGTGTATAGATTTAGCATAGCATATTTAGTGCGCATTATAAAGGACACTGAAGTAACAATTTATAAATTTCTTTGGACGGAATTATAACATAATAAAAATCTAAAAAAGCTTACCTTTCCACTCACATTGCCTGTATACAACATTTTAACGTTTAAGTTAATCATAATAACAACAAAATTTTGAATATGTTTGATCATCCATCAATGAAATCCGATTTCATCATTAGCATCATCACATTACTCATCTGAAGAGTTTGATGATTCAGTGTCCCTATCAATGGAAAAAAGGAATTCATCGTCTTCGTCTAGCCAAATATCTCGTTTGTTATTATTGTTTTGTCTTTTCTTCTTCTTTCCAGGTGTGCTAACTTTTGTTGAAGTACTCGCGGCTGCATTTCCCTTGGAATCAATTCTCTGGGCTTAATGTTCAGACACACCTATAAAATTAATACAAAAGATACAATAATTTTTTATTATTATTATTACTACATTCATCCATAAATCGGTTTGCATCGTCGCGACGATGCAAACAAAAACTCGAATCTGTTAATTGACATTTGGCGTTTAGTTCACATTTGCACCACCGCCAGCTTACGTTTGTGGTTCTATATAACCGCTTACGAAATCCTCTCCGAACACTGTCCACCTGGAACACCACCTAAGAGATGGAGGGACAGCTGGTCCTCATTATCCGAAAAGACATGATTTCTGTGTCACAGATCTTCAGATATATACGGTGTTTTTTTTATAGGTTTGGTTTTTAAACTGGCAACATTGTTTCTGCAGACTGTCAATTTGACAGTTGACAGTTGATTTCTAGTCGGTACGTTTTGCCATTTCACCATGAATAAACTGACGTCAGAACAGCGCTTGCAAATTGTGCAATTTTATTTTGAAAATCATGGTGTGTTCGCCAAACTTATCGTGCACTACGTCCATTTTACGATTGACATAATCGTCCATCCGAGCAAGTTATTCGAAAGACTATGGATCGTTTTCGCACCACGTACATTCTAGTGGATAATACGCATCCACAAAGACGACAATTGTCTAAAATTGGATTTCGCGATTGCGCTTCATTCGAGCTAGCCGTGGCGCTCATATGCCCGAAATCATATTAGGTCCTTACATATGAAATTGGCGTTTTGCCGTACTGGCAACTTTGATCTCAAATATCTTCTCTTTGGTTAGGAATTCCAAATTCAAATTTATACAGCTATTTACTCAAGTATTTGTGTTTTGAAAATTATAATTCATTTGTTTTTTCCTCAATTGTTTTTTTTCTTTGCGTCACTCAGTTTAAAAAATGGAAAACTTGAAATATCGCGTTATTTACGAGTACGAGTTCCACCGTGGCACCAGTGCTGCAGAAACGGCTCGAAGAATTAATGATGTGTATGGCGACGGTGCCGCAAAAGAAAACACAGTGCGTTTTTGGTTCCAACGTTTTCGTTCTGGAAATTTCGACCTGCAGAACAAGCCCCGTGAACGGCCGGAGACCAAAGTTGATAATAAAGAATTGAAGACTATTGTGGAAGCGGATTCATCGCAAACCACGTCCGAGTTAGCTGCAGGCTGCGGTGTTAGTAATAAAACTGTTTTAATCCTTCTTCTTCTTCTTCTTCTTTTGATAGATCTGACGATCTGTGACACAGAAATCATATCTCGTCGGATGATGAGATCCAGCTGTCCCTCCATCTCTTAGGCGGTCTTCCAGGTGGGCGGTGTCCGGAGGGGATTTCATAGGCGGCTGTATATGCGAGTCTGTCACCATCCATTCGGGCTACATGGTCCCTCCAGTATCTTCTTCTGGATCTACTCCACTGAACGATATCCTCTATTTCGCAGGTTTTCCTTATGTCTGCGTTGCGGACACGATCTCGGAGGGTTTTTCCAGTAATTGATCTTAGGACCTTCATCTCCGATGTTCTAAGTAGTCCCTTGGTTCGCACAGTGTCAGCCCGCGTCTCTACAGCGTACGTCATGATGGGTCGCACGCATGTTTTGTATATTCTGATCTTGCTGTCGATACGCATGTGCTTGTTTTTCCAGACCAGATTCTTCAGGCATCCTGACACGGCAGAGGCTTTACTGACTTGTTCACGTACTTCGGTATAAAGGTCACTTTGGCTGCAGATCTCCACTCCCAAATACCTGAAACTCATCACCTGCTCCACAGGTATATCATCAACAGTCAGTTTACATCTTGCAGGTTGCCTAGATATAGTGAGACTTTTTGTTTTGTTGACTGATATAGCCATATTTAGCCTTTGGGATACTGTGTGGAATTTGTACAACATTCTTTGCAGGTCATCTTCAGACTCTGCTATTAATGCGGCATCGTCCGCATAGCAAATGACATTCACAGTTTTACTGCCCATTTTATAACCTAGTCCCAGGCCAGCTACCTCTTCTATAATTTCGTCCATAATAAGATTGAACAGAAAGGGGCTCAAACTATCTCCCTGTCTTATACCATTGCTTGTAGGAATTTCCCTAGACAGTTCATTGTCAACCTTAATTTTCGTTTTGCAATTGGTATATAGATCTTGGACAGTCTTTATCAATGTATTGGATATTCCTCCTTCCTGTAATTTTCTTACAATATCTCTTAACAACACCCTGTCAAATGCCTTAGTCAGATCGACAAAACATATATAGGCTACTTTATTATATTCAATTGCTTTCTCTTTCAGTTGCCTCAGAATGAAGATTGCATCTGTTGTGGAGCGATTTCGTCGAAAACCCTGCTGTTCTTCCCTATTCGTTATCTTTTGCTCAAGTTTCGTTTTCAGAATACTTGTAAATAGCTTAAGCATTGTGCATAATAAGGAGATACCTCTGTAGTTCTCTAGGTTTTTCTTTTGCCCTTTCTTAAATACAGGTGTTGTTATACTTATTCTCCATTCCTGTGGTATAGTTCCAGCGGCCAATATCCCGTTAAATATGTTTTGGATCTCTTTTATACATTCTACGCCAGAGTACTTAATTAATTCATTGGGGATGTTATCGATTCCGGGAGCCTTCCTATTTTTCAGCTTCTTAATATGTGTCAGTGTCTCTATTTCACTGAATGTTTCTTCTACAGTAGCTTCAATTGTCGGGTATCCGTGCCCCGGGTCCATAGAATAGAGTTGTTTGAAGTACCTTTCCCATTCATCAATTGGAATTTTTGTTGTCTGAGTGTATTCGTTGATAGGCTTTCTTTGGTTTTTAAGTAGTTTCCACACTTTTCTTTGGGCACCATGAAGGTCATATTCCATATCTTTTGAGAATTTGGCCCAATATTCTGTTTTAATCCACTTGAAGCAAATTGGGAAGGTGAAAAAGCTTGAAAGGTGGGTACCTCACGAATTGAGTGAAGCAAATCAACAAACGCGCGTTGACTGCTGCGTTGCATTACTCGTGATGAACAGTGGATCCTGTATGATAATCGGAAGCGCTCATCGCAATGGCTGAACCCTGCCGAACTAGCCAAACCATGCCCCAAGCGAAAATTGACTCCAAAAAAGTTACTTGTGAGCGTTTGGTGGACTAGTGCTGGTGTCGTTCACTACAGCTTTCTTAAATCTGGCCAGACGATTACGGCAGATGTCTATTGTCAGCAACTGCAAACCATGATGGAAAAGCTAGCTGCTAAGCAACCGAGGCTGGTTAATCGCTCTAGGCCACTGCTGCTCATGATAACGCTAGACCACACACTGCACAACAGACGGCTACCAAATTAGAAGAGCTTCAATTGGAATGTTTAAGACATCCACCGTACTCTCCGGACCTTGCCCCAACAGATTACTATTTTTTTCGAAATTTGGATAACTTATTGCAAGGGAAAAAATTCAATTCCGATGGGGCAGTCCAAACCGACTTCAAAGATTTTACCGATTCCCATCCGAATGGTTTTTTTAGTAAAGGGATCGATGAACTACCTATGAGATGGCAAAAGTGCATAGATAGCAATGGTTCACTTTGATTAAATAAATATATTATATTTAAAAAAAATCAACTTTATGTTCCTCCCATACAAAACGCCAATTTCATATGTAAGGACCTAATATTTAAACAATAATGACATAAAATTATCTATTAAATAAAGCCAATATCATAGACATTAACATTATTTTAATGTGTTTTTTTTTCATTTTGAATATGTATTGTATACCTCTAAAAAAAACACCCTATCTTCTTCTCTGGTTTCAATCCTGGGATTGGTTTGCAGCAATTTCCTCCATTATTCTCTTCCATTTTTCCCTGTCTTGTGCGGCTCTTTTGAAATCTGCATATGATGAGCAGCGTACGTCCACCAACAGGTCCTCCAGGTACTCTCGGCGTGGGCGTCCCCTAGAGTTTGTCCCCTCGATCATACCCTCCATTATGGCATGCAAGAGACCTTCTTGACGTTACGTATTACCCTATATTAAAAGAAAAATAATCTTTTTTTATTTATTATTTTTTATGTATACAACAGGTTGTTTGAACCCAATTACTGTATTTTTTTTTTTTTAGTTATTATATTGATTCTTGTAACATGTGATAGGTAGTCAATCTATCGCCATTTTTATTGTCATGAATTCTACACCAGACCAAAGACAGTGTGACAATCACCCAGGACCTTCGGTATGGTAGTCAGAGCTCTTACAACTCTGCCACGAAGGTCGAGAGATGTAACGGCAAGTGTTCATATTTGTTTATTCTATGCTTGTACCGTTTTGTTATACTCGTACGTGTAAATTTTGTATTATCGGCCGATAAAAATCGTTCTCAAGGCTTTTCACTTTGGCTGCGTAGGTGTCTGCCGTACGCATTGTATCAATTGATTCAATCAATTTGCAATAAATCTCATATTTCGCCTCTATTAAGACCCTCATTGATTCTATTTGCCGGCCGAAATTGCCCCAATTTCCATTTGTCAATGTTGATTGAAACCGTTTCCCGCTGACACTGATGTATGGGGTACAAATTAGTAACGAGATCACGACAGCATCGCACAGATTGTGCGGTATTGCCATACCATGATAATCATCATTGAATAGTTTGGCAATACTAATTAGTACTATGCCATTACTATGGGACACCTTAACCTGTCATTCAAAATTAGGTGATTTAAAGTTAGGTATATGAAAAATTATTAACTGACAAAATATAAAACGCTGTTTAGGGTAACACAATTTTATATTATTTTTATTTTTCGTGACAGCTCTTTCGTCAACCTATGTTGACATCATCAGGTGTTACAATAATTTTAACAGTTGAAAAAATTATTGTAAAACCTGATAATATCAACAATAGTTGACGAAACAGCTGTCGCGAAAAATAATTTAAAAAATGTTATACCATAAACTGCGTTTTATATTTTAACAGTTAATAATGTTAATATTGGAAGTATTATAGTGTTTCGGTCAAAACAATAGACTATTTATATGAAACATCTTTTTAACATATAATTTAACATATAATTTAACATATAATTTTAACATACAATGATATAAAATAAATGTGCTAAATTTAAAAAACGGTGGATTCGTGGAACATAAATTAAATAGACAATATGTGCACCATTTAAAAAGAACATTTTGTGTTAAATTATTTTTATTTTGTTATTTTATTTTATATCATTGTATTTTATATTATTTGTTTTAGATTTATTTTGTGGTGTTGGACGATCGAAGTGTGCGCGGGAGATGCCTATTGGTGGCGATGAGGTTCGCAACCCATCACACCGCGTCTCCCGCGGAGCGAAAAGAGAAGGATGGAGTGCCGCATCAGTAAAAGTGTGACAGTCCATTCTTTCTGCCTACCCTTTCGGGGAGACGGCGTGATGGTTAGTTAGTTAGTTTTATTATTTTATTTATTTATTTATTGATCATTTACCAAGTACGTGGTTTTAATACCCCCCAACTGGAGTACTCGTTCTAGGGAGGCTTTTTACGCACTCTATATAATCTCTAATGATCATGATGAAGATGATGATTTGTATAGCACCCTTTTGTGAGAGATTCACTTCAAGTGAATTCACTTCGGAAAGCATTCATTCACTTCGGAAACTTCTCTTAAAAAGAAATGTTTTAAGAGAACTTCTGAGGACTCCTTCGTCGTCTTGATGGCGGATATTGTAGGACAGCCCATGCCACCGGTCCCGCGATGCCAAAATCACGATCCGCGAAGTTTGAAGCTTCCTGGCGCCGCGGAACAAGAAGTTTGTGTGTTGCTTCTTCCTTCGAGGATCTTAGAGTTGACTGCCGAGGGTTCTGATCTCTCTTTCTAACTAACTAATCATCACGCGGATGTGAGTCAGGTAACCGAAGGGGTAGGCATAAAAAATGGACTGACACACTTTCCTTTATTGGCACATTTCTCCCGCTTGCTCAACATTTATACATCGTGTCATGCACTCACGTGGCCAATTCATTATTTGATTAATTTTGTCGTGCCACGTTTTCCTCGGTATTCCTCTATATAACTAACTAACCATCACGCCATTTCCCCGGAGGGGTAGGCAGAGAGGATGGATCGCCACACTGGCCTGTCCTGGAATACCTCTCGGGCTTCCTCTACATTCATACATCGTACCATGCACGCAATCGATTAATCCGACTTCGAATGTGGCCGCCTTTTAGTAATTGATTAATTTGGTCATGCCATGTTTGCCTCGGTCGTCCTCGGCTTCTTTTCCCACTCACGCTGCTTGTGTACAACTTTTTAACCATTCTACTCTCATCTATTCGTTCCATATGTCCAAACCATCCTCCAAGGGATCCTTTTTTGATTTTATTCATGATGCAGTCATCTGCCTTACATTTCTTTCTTATTTCATCGTTCGGTATTCTATCATACAACGTTTTCCGGCACATTTTTCTTAGTGATCTCATTTCTACGGCGTTTATCCTTCTTTTGCCAGCTCCAAGCTTCACTTCCATATATGTTTATTAATGAATTGTTTGTTAATTTAAAATTGATCGCACGCTAAACAATTTGTATTAAGAATTCTTTTTAAGTAGCTTGTTGGGGCACCTGCTCTCAAATGCTTTCCCATTATTGTTCCACTATCACGTATTCCAAGCATACGCCGTCTGCCTGTCGTCTACCCGAGGCGTGACATCCTCTTGGTCCATTCGCGTCCTTCTTTACGTTGCCGAGGGCTTATATGGGACTTGAAATATTTCAACAAACTTGAAACATGGAAGAACTTGAAATTTAACTAACTAACTAACTAACTAACCATCACGCCGTCTCCCCGAAAGGGTAGGCAGAAAGAATGGACTGTCACACTTTTACTGATGCGGCACTCCATCCTTCTCTTTTCGCCCCGCGGGAGACGCGGTGTGATGTGCGAACCTCATCGCCACCAATAGGCATCTCCCGCGCACACTTCGATCTTCCAACATCCACAAAATAAATCTAAAACAGATAATAAAAAATACAATGATATAAAATAAAATAACAAAATAAAAATAATTTAATGCAAAATGTTATTTTTAGATGGTACACATTTGTCTATTTAATTTATGTTCCACGAATCCACCGTTTTTTAAATTTAGCACATAATGTAATAACACATAATGTTTTTTCCGATGTTGCACATGTTGACATGGACGATCCGGACTTTTGTGTTTATTTAATTTATGTTACACGTATCCACCGTTTTTTAAATTAGCTGTTATATGATTTAATTAATGTTCCACGTATCCACTTTTTTAATTTGGCAGTAATTAGGCACTTAAAACCAACCAACACCAGCAAGAACTTTAAAAGAATATTGAAGAAATTATTCAAATTGTCATTGGAACAAATGAAAAAATGAAATTTAACTATTCACATAAAAATTAAGTACACATTTCCTTATGTATTGATGCAAAGCTTGAAGCTGGAAAATTAAAGTTGGATAAATGTGGTTAAAATAGGATAACTACAAAGATCTAATGTTGTTGCGTAGATCTCGGTTTACTTATCAGACCGATCTGATTGGTTGTTAAATGCTAAAATCACGCCAAGAAGCTGAAGGAGTGTTTTAATTGGTTCTTACGAAGCATCGAACAGAGGCGGTCCTATACCTTTGGCATCAAGTCAATGACCCTGCATTTTCAAATAGCGTTTTTTATTTGTTGATAATTTCATTCTTATGTTAAAATTTTACTTATGTTTTTTTGTATACAAATACTTGGATGTAAATACATACAGTGAAATTATTAAAAAATGTCTTATGTACAAGTTCCAAAAAATTGTCAGACGTGGTGTCGTAAGAAGGGAGGAATGGTGAATGTTGTTAAACATAAAGTGATAGCTTAACCCAACCAATGATAGGTCATAAGTCCTGTAAACGCCTCGACTACCATATTGTGTTTCCAAATAATTTACATCTTCGTCTCTATTGAGATACAATTAATCCTTAAAAAATTAACTTGTTTACTTCAGTGAAGATTGTATAGTCAATAATAGTCGTATATATAATAATTAATATCTAACTCACTAACTAACTATCACGCCGTCTCCCCGAAGGGGTAGGCAGAAGGAATGGACTGTCACACTTTTCTTTCCTGACATATTTCTCTCGCTTCCTCAACATGCATACATCGTGTCATGCACGCGCGTCGATTTCTCTGATTGGCCGACATTCAATATTTGATTTATTTGATTGTGCCACGTTTTCCTCGGTCTGCCTCTATTTTTAGTTCCATTTACAATGTATGGACCATTCACCATTTACATAATTTATATCTAATACATATAAACCTGGTTATCTATATAATATACAAGAAGTACCAAAATTCTTCATCGTTAGTTTCAATAAAAAAAATAGGTTTGCAGTATAGTGTAACACTTTTGCTGGTTTCCCATTGTTTCCATATGTGTACAGCAGGTTATTTGAATCCATTTACTGTATACATTTTTTCTATTGTTTCTCATAACATGTGATAGGTAACTAATCTATAACCATTTTATTGTCATGTGAATTCTACACCAGACTAAAGACAGTGTGACAATGATTCTCAAACTCCATCATCAGGTGTAAAAATAATCTTTGGCATATAGAATGGAATAATACTCCTAGCGGCTTCTAACAATATGTTGGTCAACAGCCTTCACATTGTGTTATAAGGTAGTTTGCTAAATGCCGAAAATCATTCTCCATAGATGGCGTTAGTGGGTCGGTTGTATAGGTTAATTCTTGAAAAAAAATTCACTAGTGCAACCAAATCTACATAGATGGCTGACTGAAACTGCCACGTGAAGATAAATATGGATTTTGAAGTATATATACATCTTCCAAAAATTTGTCATGCATGATCACAAATAACAAAGGTGGAATGGGGAATGTTGTAATTACATAAAGCGTGCGCTTAACCCAACCAATGACAGGTCATAAGTCCTGTAAACACCTTGATCATCCATGTTCAGTTTCCAGTTTACGTCTTCGTCTCTATTGAGATACAATTAAAAAAAAAAAAAAAGTAAAAATAATAGTTATATTTACACCTGAGTATGGAGGAGGTCACCTTTGAAACATGTTGTGTTTAATATTTTATTTTATTTTGTAAAAATATTTATTAAATAAAAATGGGATAATATAGTGTTTAAGTTTCTCCTTCCAAATCGACATATTTTTATTTTATTTATTTATTAAGGGTACAGCGATATCAATAACATATATTAGAAAGAAAACACTTAGAAAAATGGAGTTCTGGTCCCAACCCTAATGTATGGAAGCGAAGCATGGAATTGGCAGAAGAAGGATGAGAGCAGAATAAATGCGGTAGAGATGAGGTCCTTAAGACGTATGTGTAGTAGAACGATATACGACAGAATCTCAAATGCTGATGATATAAGAAAGTAATGTAGAGCGGAAAAAGGTATTATGAACAAAATTATGAAAGGATCGCTTCGTTGGCTCGTACATACGGAGCGCATATATTGAGAAAGAATGGCTAAGAAAGTATGTGTTAATGATGTAAATGGAGAACGGAGTCGAGGCAGACCGAGGAAAACATGGCATGGCCAAATTAAACAAATTTTAAAGTTTGGTCATGTTAGAAGTCCGAAGAATCGACGTGCGTGTATGACTCGTTGCTTGAATGTGGAGAAAGCTAGAGAGGTGTGCCAGGATAGAGTAGTGTGGCGGTCCATTCTCTCTGCCTACCCCTGCGGGGAAACGGTGTGATGGTTTGTTTTGTTTTTTGTTTTTTACACATACTCATACAAACATACATATAGTATAGATACACATAATCATACATACATACATACATAATAACGCACAAATATTAATAATTACCAGAAAACATTATTCAATCCACAGGTGCGTTTAC
Organism: Lepidostoma basale; assembly: GCA_022606425.2. Lineage (NCBI taxonomy): Eukaryota > Metazoa > Arthropoda > Insecta > Trichoptera > Lepidostomatidae > Lepidostoma > Lepidostoma basale. The sequence continues at coordinate 987,009 of JAHDVF020001077.1, read as the reverse complement.
CATTCCTTTAAAATCAGCTGCGTTCAGATGAAAAATATAAATATTATTATAAAACTTGTTGTAACTATCATATATGCGATTCATCGCTACATATGAAACAAAATGGACAAAATATTATCGTATTATGTATGATCTTTACCTTTTTACTAATAATATATGTTTCTTTTTTTTCCAGGTAAGTGTCCACACAACATGATTTTCATCTTAATTATAATTTATTGATATTTATAAATATTATTTATAAATATTTAATAAAAAGGTATTTATAAATATTTAATAATGTTCTTTATTAAATTTTAAGAATATATAGCCAAGATTTTTTTATTCAAATTTCCAATTATTGTTCTCAAGTAAACCACGGTTTTTGCCAACCCCGGCGGTGAAACGGGGTGATGGTTTGTTTGTTTTTAGAAAAAATAATTTAAGGCTAATTTCACCCTGCCACAAATATAAAATAATAGTTAACAGTTAACAGACAATAGTGTGAAACGAGATTGAAGTTAAACTAAGACAAAATGAGACTAAACAAAATATTTAAGAGTAAAAAATAATAATAGTAAGGTATATTTTAATATCATATAACATTATAGTCTCTTCCACGCAGAAAGGTTGCTCCGATTGTTTGAAATTTCGCTCGGTCAAATGGAAAACATCAATGTCTCTAAAACGCCTATTGTAGTTGTCACAAATTCGATACATTGCCGCGCTCTGAGCGTAGTTAGTGCGATAAACAGGAAGATGGAAAACTTAGCTCGCGGTGTCTTGTGCGAAATATAGGGGTATTGAGTGTCAATTTGCAGAGACATAGGGTCAAAGAACCAATGAATAACCGTTTAAGGTTCAGCTTGTACTGAAATCCACATTAAATGCATTAATTTCATTATTTCAGTGTAATAAATAAAAGAAAACAATAAAAAACACATTGACTTCTCTAAATTCTCTAACTTTTTTTTATTGAAATATGAGTATTACTATTAAAATTAATATTTCCCTAAAAAAAATAGCACAATCACCAGTAAATGACCACTTCAGATTATATTGATACAGTACAAAGATTTTGTTACATTGTCACATTATGAAACACCCTAACATATAAAAATATATAATATTCAAAGAATTGCATAAGAAATAACATTAAAAAAACACTTACCACACTTTTCCTTATAAAAAACTACTAACAATCTCAAAACAACAACGCGAAGACGCACTTTTACCGTTTGACAAGGCACAGTTCAAAACTGATAGTTTTGTTTCTTACCAACAGTTGTCTCTGCCTAACTCTTTTGGAACTAATCATATCAATCAATCATGTTTTAATAATTAATAGACCTTTGATATTAATACAATTTTAATTCGTAGTTGGCGCCCCGGAGTCGATGGTGTACGATCTCTGGTTATATTTTTTCTTGTCTGAACATTTTTGATCACCGGCGTATGGACGCCAGCGGAATATTGATGGGTCTGCACATTGTTATAACGCGTTTACATCACGCAAAACCTGCAGATTACAAGTCATTTGCATACTTTACGATCACTTTTCCTCTCGCACTCCCTATTATTAGGTCTTTATTTTTTATTATTCTTCACCGCACGTTATATACATATTTTAACACAATCATATACGGCTTTGATTGAATATAACTACATCATTGTGTGTTTAGTATAGTTACCTTGAACACGTATATATTAATTTATTGAAAGTTAAGGCGTTAACACTGGCATTCCATTGTAAAAACTATGGAATTGAAATATAACACTGCATATATTCCACTTTAATTTATTAAATGTCTATATATTAGGTTGGGGAAAAAGTAATTTCATATTTTTCGCTTTATTTCAATGCTTTATAAAAAGTGTAACTATCATCCGATTTAAGTAAAATATGCACCGTTCTGTTCGATAACTTGTTGCCAACGAGAATCCAATATCATAATGCTCCTCTCGTAGAAGCCCTTGTCTTTATTGGCAAAAAACTCGGACAGTCAATTTTCACAGGCCTCTTTGAGGTCAAATTTATACCCCCAACAACGTTGGCCATAGACAGGAACAGGTGGTATTCACTTGGTGCCAGGTCCGGACTATTGGGTGGATGTATAAGAACTTCCCATCCGAGCTCCCGGAGCTTCTGGCGTGTCATCAAAGATGTGTGCGGCCTGGCGTTGTCCTGATGAAACACGATTCCTCGTCTCTTCACTAATGCTGGCAGCTTCTGTTCGATCGCCAGCTTCAAACGGTCAAATTGTTCACATTAAAGTGCAGAATTAAGCGTTTGGCCATAGGGGAGCAGCTCATAGTAGAGTATTCTCTGCCAATCCCACCAAACACATAGAAACACCTTCCTGGCCGTCAGTCCTGGCTTGACCACAGTCTGGGCCTCTTCGTTGGCTTTCGACCATGATCTATGTCGCTTGACATTAATAAAAATATTAAAACACAGTTATATATTTACTCGGAGTGTCGGACATCATCGGAAGAGTGGCAGCGCTAAAATGGCGCTGGGCAAGCCATGTCGCTCGAAGCCTTGACGATAGATGGACAAAACGCCTCCTTTGCTGGTGTCCTAGAACTGCAACCCGAAACCCAGGACGTCCTCAACTTCGATGGAGGGACGACATTAAAGAAACCGCTGGTACGACGTGGATGCGTGTTGCCCAGGATCGACAGACGTGGAAGCAGATGGAGGAGGCCTGCGCCCAGGAGTGGACGGATATGGGCTGAGGATGATGATATATTAACACCTGAAGATGGAGTTCACATCCGAACCATTGTTGTGTAATAATTTAATAAATGAATGTGGAAATTTTACAGTGATGTTTTTCAATTCCAAACACATAGGTATATTTATTTTATTATAACTATTTTTTATTCGATTTAATATGGGAGTATCGTGAGAGGACTTTTATTATTGATACCCCTCTATTTATGAAACGAGTGGCTCTTCCGAACATTATTGGAGTCAGTAAATATACTTATTTCAAGTTAGTTAAAAAATTTACATTTAAATTTAAGTTATTACATACTCGTATTATTTTTTTTCTTTCAGTTAATTAATTGTGTAAATTAATTTCTTAGTGGCAATGTTGTAAAACTCCATTTTAAATAATATATTGTAATATTTAAAAAATATGCACAAAAAAATTCCTAGTAGAAGAATTAACCTTTATGATCTAGAAGTTTTATTGTATTTTATAGGAAAGACATGATTCGCCTTTCTAAAGCATTAACAAATGTCATGCATTTGATAATGCCTTAAAAAGGCAGAATATGTCATTCCAATAAATTTAAATCAAACTTCTAGAAAACAGACGTTTTTATTCATATTAAAATAACGAAGTGTTTATTGAAAATATATTTTTCTTTATTAATAATATGTTGATACTATTATATTTACTGTGCGTATTGCAAAGGTCCTTCTTCTATCTTTAAATCGTATGTACTCGTATACAGTAGAAATCAGCTGTTCCCGCAACAACAAACTTGCAATGGCTGGATTGTGTAATGCCGCGCTATCTGTGATTTGACGCCGGAACTATTTTACCGACCGTATAAATAACTTCTTCAATGTATCGTGTACGTGTATGCGTGTGGTGTTTATGCAGTCACACATACATCGGTCTGTATCGGTAGGGGTAAGCAGATATTAATTATTATTTTTATTATTTCTATTCTTATGATTTCTTGGATTTATAAATGTAAATCTAATAATCGAATCAGATATATTAAAATTAATAATTTTTATTTATTTGTAATTACCATATTACTTGTTTCATTTTATTGGGGCGTTCTTATTTTGAATATTTTCATTAGTATAATTATTAAATATTAAAAGCGAATGTTGTGTGAATGAAAGCGTTACGAACAAAATAATGAAAAGTTCATTAACATTGTTTGGACACATGAAAATAATTCATGGTAAAAAAGTATGCGGATGCAATATGAGCGGAACAAGAAATATAGGAAGAACGGGAAAAACGTGGCATGATCAAATCAAGTATATATCAAATGTTTGTACGTGCAAGACTTGTTAGATGAATGTTGAAGAAGGGGAGAAGTAGGTATACCAGGAAGGAACGGTGTGGCGGTCCATTTTTCTGTCCATTAGGAGACGCCATGATATTAATTCAAATTATTAGGAAAACGTGACTTGCTCAAATAAATCAAGTATTGAAAGTCGGCCACGTGAGGAGTCAAAGAAATCGACGCGCGTGCATGACACGATGTATAAATGTTGAGGAAGCGAGAGAAATATGTCAGGAAAGAGAAGTGTGGCAGTCCATTCTTTCGGCCTACCTCTTCGGGGAGACGGCGTGATGGTTAGTTAAAATTAGTTAATTATCGTTATTGTGTTTTTTTTCTAAATTGTTTATATTTTTTTATTTATATTTCCTTTATTTGTTTTTATGAACAATAATCTAATTTTTCTGAATTAATCAAAAAATATATCGGTTTTATTTTAATATTACAGTTGTTATTTTTTTGCAACTGGTTTCCCAAGAATATTTTAATCTTATAGATATATATAAAAATAAAGCACTTTGTATTTAGGCACGGTATGGTTATTATAATGATGCCAACTAGTTTCGCTTGGACCCCATGCATCATCAGAGCAGTATAACAAGTTGTTTTACTGCCCCGATGAATTATAATAACCATACCGTGGTTAAATACATAGTGTTTTTTTTTTGTATCTATAAGTTTAAAATCCTCAACCTCAACCAAGATATGTGAGGAGCGAAAAATGGAGCGAAAAATGGACTGGTATGGTCATGTTCAAAGAATGGACACCACCAGACTCCCCTATCCTATATTATGTACTCGTGGAAGACCTCCTAAAAGATGGAAGGACAGCTGGGAGTCTACCTCACAGGAGGAGCAACACTTTGGAGAACAGACCAAATAGGTCTACAATAAGGACGAAGAAGAAGTTTAAAATGTCTATCCACAAAGTGAGTGTTTCGTATGAAAATTTTATATATGTATTTTTTTTATCATTCGATGTATTTTATCAGTATATAGTATGTACGAGTATGTATATGATAATTTAAATTATTTCCAAGGAATTTAGCGTTAAAATATATAGTATTTTAACGACCGCTATTGCCATACTTTCATTTCCCACACCAATCAATTTGATATAATTAAACATCGCATTTCGTTATAATAAATATTTATTAATACCGGTTCTGAGTTACCGGGTGCTGAAAATTCGGTAAGTTTTGACCTCGGCAAGGTCGATGGACAACCTAACAGGAAAGATCCCGACAGGTGCATTCTGCGGAATGCCGCCATCCGATCGCGCCACCCGATTGGGATCAAATCAGACCATCGTCCAATAACAGGCCAGCGAGTAATTGGCCAATTGTAACAGAATTCGCAAATGCTAATCATCTCTGACCCTTGACGATGCTTGGACACTGCAGCAATAACTTTAAATGCTCACTTGGTTGTCTATAAATAACCTTAGACTGACTAACTAACTTTTCTTCTATATTCGCCATACTTTGTGTTGTAGATGCTTTATTTCTCCTTTGTATACTTTGTATATACAACACTCATATTAAAAAAAATTAAATTACATAGACATGTTACGGACAACCAGTCCTTCTTCAGTGAAACTTATTAAAGATACATATTTAAAATATTATAAAATCTTTATAACATCTCTCAGATCATGTAAACAATTTTATAATATTTTAAATATGCTTCTTTATAATATGTATCACTGAAGAAGGACTGGTTGTCCGAAACATGTCTATGTAATTAATTTTTTTTAAATATAAGTGTTGTATATACAAAGTATATAAAAATAGAAATAACTAACTAACCATCACATCTCATATTGAAAACCCCTATGTTCTGGGGTAAATAGGTCTTTTTGTTCATGATAATTACCTGCGACAGCGCCGACATGAATCGTTCTTTGCTCGTCACGCAAAACCAACCTGCCTTTGGTTATGCCAGTAGGAAGAGCAATTCGGACGTTGAATCTAATCGTCTCGGATTTCGATATTTCCAGTGTCAGTGAGGCAGTGTTCATAAAAAATGTATTGCAAATTCTGGAAAGAGAGCCTCACTTACATCGACATATTTGGGTTCCTTCTGATATGTATGATTTTTTGGTTTCATGTCGTTGTTTTATCTTTGTGACCCCGTTTTGTGTCCAAATAAGTCGCCTTAATATTTTTCTTTTGTTATATCTCATTTATGTATTTTATATAAATAAAAAAAATTGTACACATGTACAATACAATCACGCCGTTTACATTCTCTTCCACATTCACATACCGTGACACGCACGCTCGTCGATTGTTCCTGCTTCGAACATGGCCGCCTTTCAATATTTGATTAATTTGGTCATGCCATGTCTTCCTTGACCTTCTTCGACTTCTTTTTCACTCGCGCTATTTGTATATATCATTTTGACCATTCTTCCCTAATCCATTCGATCCATATGTCTAAACCATCTTAGTGATCCTTTTTTTAATTTTATTTATGACGCATTCACCCGCCTTCCATTAATTTCTTACTACATCATTAGATATTCTATCATACTCGTACATTGTTTTTCCGTGAATACAAGTAAATGGAAAAAGAAGTCGAAGAAGGCTAAGGAAGAAATGGCACGACCAAATTAATATATTACTGAAAGGCGGCCATGTTCGAAGTAGGAACAATCGACGAGCGTACATGCCACGATCCAGGGAAACGGGGTGTTGGTTAGTTAGTTAGTTACTTATTAAACAATATTTTATTTTGAATTTCGTTTATTTTAAATTATAAAATTTATCTTACGGCGTCGATGAGACTCGCATTGAAAAATAAATAACGTTTTATTTTTTAAGTTTATTTTCAATCCAGAATATTTTTATTTACAAAATCATGCACTTTGCCATCTATGCGTCTCGCTCACACCCGCTCTGAACTTTCACGAATGAAAGGGACCCGGAAAGCTCGGATGCTGCGATCCACACGGAACCATCACACCTGTGTGAATAGCAGCTGACAATTTTTTTGGCACCTAATAAAAGTGTTAATTTTAAAAGTAAAAAATCGTATTTCGAACTGTTGAAATAGTTTATATTTTTGTTGTATAATTTTTATTTATTTCTACGCTTTGTTAGTTGTGATAATGATGGAAATTAAAATGAGTATGTATGTATGTATTTTTTTTTTGTTGGTTTTCTGTCTCTTTCTATTAATCGAGTGTGCGGTGTAAAATGAGACGGTTGCCGTGTGTTGTATAGCGCTTTGCTTTTCTAAAAGCCGAAAGCACCCGAGCGTAACGCAAAAGGTGGCAGTAGAAATTCGGAGTTGTGGAGCATGCGCAGTCGAGCAGAATCTTTTCTCGGTGATGTTTGTTTTCGTCCGACGGTTTTTAACATAGTGCATGTGCCTTTATGCTTATACCGGCGAGAAGTAAATAAACAATTGCATACACCAAATAGTGTATTAAAAAAGTAACTCAAAGTGTCGAAATAACATTTTTTTAAATGTAACAAACACTGTTTTTGTTTAATTCTATAATAAAGTGAAAAGTGTATGTTTTTACGTTTATATATTGTGATTTTGGTGCCGAATGTTTTTTTATACAAAAGCTTATTTTCATTTCATAATAATATGCGAACTTTTTTTGTGATGTAATCAACTCAAAGGCGCATCAAGACGTGTTTTTAATCTAGCTGCATCTGATATTCGCGATCGTTTAAAAATTTATTTTGTTTTAAAAAATTACAGTCATTGTCTCCCAATGGAAATAGGCAGAAAGAATGGAATTGCACAATTTCTTTCCTGACATATTTCTCTCGCTTCCTCAACATTCATACATCTTGTCATGCGCGCGCGCCGATTTCTCCGACTCCTCACGTGGCCGACATTCAATATTTGATTTATTTGATCGTGCCACGTTTTCCTCGGTTTTTCTCTATTTTTGGTTCCATTTACATCGTTAACATATAATATTTTTACCATTCTTTCCATATTTCCAAACCACGATCCTTTCATTATTTTGTTCATAACACCATCATTCGCACCGCATTCACTTCTCATATTTTCATTCGACACTCTATATCATATGCAGAGTATCCACACATTCGTATAAGAGATCTCATTTCTATTGCATTTATTTTACTTTCATCCTTCTTTTGCCAGTCCCATGCTTCGCTTTCATACATAAGATTCGGTAGAAGAACACAAGATTAGTCATTGTATATTTAAAATAATTAAATTACATGCTATTTAGTGATTAAATTCTGTGTTTTGTTTTTGTAAAATATTTATTATGTTATTAATTTATTATACTTGAATAAAAATAATTTAGTATTAAAAAAATATGTAAATATTTTTAGTTTGTATTAAATTCTCGTTCTATTTTGATAACGTATAGTATTCTTAAATTTCGACATTCGTAAGCAGTGGGTAGAAAGCCGGAAGCAAAAATCGGGGGAGGTTCCTCTCGCGCGGCACTGCGCATGATCAAGGGATGCTGTACGCCAACCCCACGAATCTCATCCAAACAGAGAACACGAGAGCAGTTTCGAAGAGTCTTCTCACGAAGCCGCCCGTTCGCGTGTCGCCGCGTGATTTCGTCGCCAGACTCAAAATCACCGTCTGTCAATTATTTCGATTCGCATTTGTATGGGATTAAATCTGTTTGCGCCTATATTATTTTTGAGTCTTTCTATACGCAAGACGGGCGCTGTCTAGCTAGCACAATAGAATATTTCGTTCGTTTGACAGGGGTAAACGGTAGACTGCCATTTGGTATCTATTGTACGTCAACTAGAAATAATGGTCTTTGTAATGATCGTGTCTGGGCATCGGTCCCCTAAATCTTTTATAAAACATTTGTATTTAATAATACCTTGTACAAAATTTATTACGATGCGTTCTTAACAAACAAATAGTTTTATTTTTATTTTTGTAACATCTAAAAAAATATATTTTTTTAAATCTCACTTTTTGTTTGTATGTTCTGGCATAAAAGCCACATTCGTTCGCCAGAAAGGTGATTATTACGTATTTCTGGATACACAGTTAATAATAGTTGTACCGTTTTTAGAATCATATTCATCGTTTGTCACACAAAAATTATTGTACGAGAATTTCGTAAAATTTAAAAAAAAAATTCTTCTTATCTAACTAGATTCAACAGTGCGCTTATAAATAAATACATAATTTTCCTGTTTACAATGATAGCTTTTGTTTGATCTGTGCGATATAGCGCAGTGTATGTAATACGTGCATTGTATTTTCAGGTATTATTTGATTATACTATCTGTATAACAGGTGTAATTGATAAAACATAATGTATCATCTAAAATACATAATATTTACTAAAAACATAATATCATTTCAAATATTTTTTAAAACACTTATTCAATGTCGATCAATGAACTCGCGTTTTTTATACAACACATATACTGACACATAATCGTTTATAATTTTTGGTTACCGAAACAGCTTTCGTGTTTTCGTGTAGATTTGTTTTACTAACTCATTTAAAACATAAGATTTATTAATTTTACGCACGAAACAACCCCCCCAATCTCCCACACTGACTTAATCCATATATTGGTGTAACAACTCGAATATTTTAGTTAAAAGCGTTCATTTATTCGTTGTGCTAGTATCGTTGTATGATTCCGGTCTAATTATAATTATTTTTATAAAAGTGTTAGTCAAATCAGAATACGGCATTCGAACATTGCCGAGTGAGTGATTATTAAAAAACAGTTTTTTTTTTGCAATGTCGATGGTGGTGTGATGAAGGAGTGACAGTAATCTGACACCATGTTCCAGTGCATCATTCAGCCTCGCAATGGCTGGATCCATTCGCCAGCTCCGGACATGAAGGACGTCTTTCCAGGTATTGCATTATTCCATTGTCTCTAAAGAAGAGTTGGTGTGGCGCGGTGAAATAATCCAATCGATATGTATTTTATGATTTTGGGAAAACCAGCGTAGCTCGTCTTTCTGGACCGACGTTTCGGAGATTGTTCAGTCTCCATCTTCATGATGGTTATCAGGTTATCACCTAAAATACGTAATGCTACCAACCGTAAAAATCTACGCAATTATTTAATCCAATCGAATTATAATTTCGGGAACAGTGATTTTTTTTTTGGCGATTTTAACAAAATAATATAAACACTGTGTATGGTTATGGATGGACGAACACTGTCCTTTATTGTTCTGTGATTAATCGATGTATGGAATACACATATGAAGAAATAATGGTTAAGTATACGTTAACAGTGTGGATGATGTGAATGATCGAGGAAGACCGAGAAAACATGGCATGATCGAATTAAAATATCGGTCGGCCGTGTCAGGAGTCAGAAGAATGGACGTACGTACGTATATGACTCTCTGCATAAATGTGGAGGAAGCTAGAAAGGTGTGTCAGGATAGAGTTTTGTGGCGTTCTTCAGATCTTTTTAGCTTTGTGCTAGATTTCTAGACTGTCATACAGCGTCCACTTCACATTATAATTGATGCTCTCCAGTAATCATTGTGTAATTGTTTTGCTGAAGAAATTCTGTGAGTATTGCTCATAAATTATACTTAAGTCTAAAGTAACAAAACTAAATTTCTCACATCTTACTGATTTGATCGATTTTCAAATATTTATATATTTTTTCAATTTCTCTGTAAGAACAGTATTATGTTGTCTTTTTCAAATTGTTAAATGGTTGTTGAAATAAGCAGAGAGCCTCGTTCATAGTATGGAATTTACCTTTTATTAAAATTTTTAGGTGTTTTTGACTTATTGTCGAGAGTTTCACAACGTATTGCAATAATTATTAATGAAATAAATATACATATTGCATATTTATACTGCAATTATTTCAAAAATACATATTTTGCTCTGATGAAACTTGAGCAGGTACTAGCTAAATGCCAGATTTCAGGGCTTCAATTGTAATCACCTTCTAGGTGTTTTTGATTAATTGTAATTATAAGTAATTACAAGTTCTATGTGTTATTTTACTTATTTTCGAGAGTTTCACAACGTATTGCAATAATTATTTATGAAAAAATATATGCATATTGCATATTTATAATGCAATTATTACAAAAATATATATATATTGCCCTGATGAAGCTTGATTACTAGCTAAATGCCAGATTTGAGGGCTTCAATTGTTCGATCATTCCGTGGTTAGAATACACAGAGTTTCTATATTTTTTTTACATTTATAAATTTGTATTTAGATTTGATTAGTAGATTTAAAACAACAAAACAACGGAATTCACTTGATGAGTTGTTTTTCGTGTCACTGGCAAGTAGGTAATATTGATTATGGTCCTCAAAATGACCTTATCTCTCCATTATTTCGCCGTTGAGGTGGAAGGTTTATCCGACTTTGTGTCGATTCCGGAGGGGGCCGAGTGTAATAATTTTGGTAACAACACACGTGAAGGCACCTACCATGCCCCCATTATACACTGAGCAAAAAAAATGTTTTCTAAAAGTATTTTTTTATTCTCGTATACGTAATGGGATTGGCGTTTTTCACCTTATCAAATAGCATTTGCGACATATTATATGGTAAATATAATATAGGGTGTTTTTGACGCCGGCCAGAACGTTACGGTCAATGGAGGGCGCTACAGAACCACGATTAATGAACTTCTTCGTACCTCAGTTGAATGGTATTGTGTGACAGAGCTGTGGTTTCAACAAGATGGCGCAACATGCCACACGGCGGCTGCCACCATCAATTTATTGCAGAAAACATTTGGTGAGCGCATAATTTCACGCAATGGACATGTGAACTGGCCTCCACGATCGTGTGATCTCACACCATTAGATTACTTTCTTTGGGGGTATGTGAAGTCACTAGTCTATGCTGATAAACCAGAGACGTTGGGCCATTTGGAAGTCAACATTCGCCGTGTTATTGCCGATATACGACCCCAGTTGCTCGATAAAGTTGTCGAAAATTGGACTTCACGATTGCGCTTCATTCGAGCAAGCCGTGGCGCTCATATGACCGACATTATATGAAGACTACAAGTTTAAATTCAAAATAAATGTAATAATGCCATCTAGCGGCATTTGTACGTATCTATCCACAGTAAAAATTTCATATTCAAAAAGCATGTGTGTCGTCGACTATGGCCAGATAATCGATTGCTAATTGCTAAGAAATATATAGACTTTGATTAGCTTTATTCTCAATTTATTCAAATTAACCTATTAATTCAATCGGGTGGTGGTCTAGGGGATAGAACGCTTGGCTCCCTGATCCAGGGGACTTGGGTTCAAGCCTGGACACGACCAGATTCCTTCTTCATAATAATGAGCTATTTTCTGCTCACATTGAAGATTGTAAACATAAAATAAAATTCTAATATCATTGATTTAAATCCTTGGTATTAGTCTTTTTTTAATAATAATAAAAAAAACCTTCTACTGACATTCCTTGTTTTCCCCTGTAGTCTTCATATTCAAACAGTAATGGCATAAAATTATCTATTAAATAAAGCCAATATTAACAATATTTTAATGTGTTTTATTTTATTTTGAATTTGTGTACCTCTAAAAAAAACACCCTTTATATAGACACAGCCGTGTAAAGGTGAAAATGGGTATCTTATAAAATGTAATAAAACTTCTATGAAACTTTTATTTTCATTAATATTAAATACTTGACATGGAACACTAAATCGAATCTTCTCATCACTAATTCATTCCACACCAAAAGTCTCGCTCTTTTTGTCTCGGGCTTTCAAAAATAAACAGGATTGTATTCATCTCCATATTGGATTCTCTCCGCCACGTCCCCGTTTCTGGGAACACAATTTACTCTGAATCTTACCTGTCACTCAATATGATTTAATATCGTTAATAAATATCTCACTAACGACACAAATATGGCGTACGCAAGTCGTAAAAGTAAATGATACTTAAAACAGCAAAACGAAACTGGCTCTGCATCAGTCCCTGCATGTGCGGGCTTACCCAGATAAATTGTATAAATATGAATTCTATTGTCGTGTGATGTAAAGGTACCCTCATAAATATTAAATATGAATAACTAGACAAATTGATAGTGTAATAGCACCACCATTACGTCCATTGAAACTTAATATTAATAAAAAATACATAAATTTAACTCTGCATATTATCAATGCTTTCGAGATCAAATCAAATCAGTTTAATATCTCAACAGAAATTACAAAAAAAGTAATGTTTAAGGCATCCATTGAGTATAGGTAAAATATAATATATACCTACAATATAATACTAGGAACGCATGAGATATGGTTTGACATTAGGAAGATAAGTACTCCGTAAAGAGTATTTAAGATAATCAAATGATTTTATAATCTCTTTATGGAAGTTCATTTTAAATAATAATTGAATAAAACGATTTCGCCAGGCTCGCTGGCATCGACAGACTGGCAGACTAGTCTGTCGATTCCAGCGAGCCTGGCGAAACCGGTCGCTGTCGAAATAAAGACAAAAGTGGAAGTAGTTAAAAAACATCGTTTTATTTAATTATTATTCAAGAGTATTTATCTTCTGAACTAATATGAAAGATGTCGATGATGAAAGATGACAGACCAGTCTATCGATGCCAGCGAGCCTGGCGAAACCGGTCGCAGTCGAAATAAATACAATAGTGGTAGTAGTTAAAAATGCATCGTTTTATTTAATTCTTATTCAAGAGTATTTATCTTCTGAACTAAAATGAAAGGCGTCGATCTCCGAGGAGACCGCGTTCAGCAGACTAATTGCTCTTCCCATCGGTGTCTCCTGGTTGAGGAAGTTGGGAAGTTGAGGAAGCTAGAGAAGTATTGTATGTCAGGAAAGAAAAGTGTGGCAGTCCATTATTTCTGCCTTCCCCTTCGGGGAGACGGCGTGATGGTTAGTAAGTTTTTTTGTTTTGTATAGCTAACTAACTAACCATCCCGCCGTTTCCTCGGAGGGGTAGGCAGAGAGGATGGATCGCCACACTGTTCTATCGTGACATAATTCTCACGACTCTTCTACATTCACTCATGTCATGCACGCTCGCCGATTGTTCCTACATCGAACTTCTTTTTCCATTCACACTACTTATATATATATTTTTAACCATTCTTCCTTCATCCATTCGTTCTATGTGTCCAAACCATCTTAGTGACACTTTTTTAATTTTATTTGTCACGCATTCATCCGGCTTACATTCCTTTCTTAATTCGTTAGATATTATATCGTACATTGTTTTCCCGCACATTCTTCTTAGTGACCTCATTTCTACGGCATTTATCTTACTTTTATACTTCTTCTGCCTAGTCCAAGCTTCACTTCCATACGTAAAGGGTCGGCATTAGAATTCCATTGTGCACTGCCATCTTTGCTTCAGTCGATATATCGACGACCTTCGTGGCCGAGTGATAAGTGCATTGACTGCCACCCCGAAGGTTCCGGGCTCGATTCCCGGCGAGGCAGTGTGATTGTCACACTGTCTTGGTCTGGTGTAGAATTCACGTGACAATAAAATGGCGATAGATTGATTAGCTATATATCACATGTCACGGGAATCACTATGATAGCTATAATTATATCCTCTACAATCGATTTGGCTCATGCTGTCATGATGTAAAGAACGATTCAAAAAAATAATAGTAATAATAATAATATTTATATTTGCGGTATAATGACTTTGAGTGCACCATTTATTTTGTTTAAATCCAACCCTTCTTCGGATATCTTTCTCCATTTCTCCATCTCTTGTAAACATGCTTCCCAGTTTTGTATAATACAATCAGATTTATCGCCGAATGCTTTGGTTCATCAGTTTTCGTTATACCAATGTCTTGCCACCGAGATCGCTGTATTTCCATTGCCGTCTCCCTTATTTGGCAATCATTTGTTCGTACTATTCGTACGGGCATCACCTTTTTATGACCATGCCGGTTCCGTAATTTGCGGTTGTGTGGCGCGTGTTTTGATTTGGTGCCCACACCGAGGAATGTGTCTTCCGCATAGCCGGGCCCGCTCCTTCTCGAACCGAAACCCGCCTCGGCGCTACCGGAAAAGGCCAATCAATAGTTAACCCTTCATTTCACATATTTTATATTTTTTTACAAAAAACAATATATTTTTTTAAATTATCCCCCATTGTGCGGCTAGCTTCATTTGCAGTCAATATTTTTTTTTATAACTTTGTAAACAACACTAACTTTATTAAAAAAAAATATGTTTCGGACACAGAAGCCCTTCATCAGTGTTTTGTTAGTTTTTGTATATACAAAATTTTCATGAATGTGGTCAGTTTGTCAACTTTTTGAGTTGCGGATTTGTTCAATGTTGTTCAAACACAAAGTATCGGATGGTGGTCTAGGGCATAGAACGCTTGGCTCCTGATCCAAGGGACATGGGTTCAAGCCTGGACACGACCAGATTCCTTCTTCATAATAATGAGCTATTTTCTGCTCACATTGAAGATTGTAATTAAAAATTCTAATATCATTGATATGAATCCTTGATGTTAGTCTTTAAAAAAAATAATAACAATAAATATAGAAGAAATAAAATTGGTCTTGTACTGCAGTTGTTTATACTTACGGCTCAGAAAGATTGTCCCAGTTCATCATAATATTACGTATAATTTAGTAGTAATAATCTAATGTAAAAAAGGTTTATAAGATGCATTAAAATGTTACCTGCAAATTAAGTCAACCGCACTATACGGGTTAACCCTTAACGTACCGTGTTCAAAACAAAACGCTCGCTCCCATGTGGTCAATTCAGTTTACCGCTAACTTTATCTAAATATCAAGCATATGACTCGATGAATCAAAATTTAATTTATGTCATCTTGTAGGGAATTTCATTAGGAATAGATCGATATCTATAACATACATGGATTATTTGAAAAACATATCATTATTAATTTTTTTCTGGAACCATGCGATTTCTGATATGGAATGCGTCACAGCATATGAGCAACTGACACCAAGTATGAACTTGTCTCGCCCCGCCGCGCCGCGCCGCGGCCGATTTTACGTATGATAAAGGCACCCAGGCAAAATGTATAGTACGTTCAAGACAACGAGTACGTATTAATATTTGTCCCTTTTGGTAAAGTGTTAATATTTTCACAGTTCTGATATTATTAAGTTGCGTGCTGCGTTTCCGTCCACAGTCGGTATTATTACGTACCTATGAGAAAAGGCCAAACATATAATTTATAATACGTTCAAAACAGCGAGTAAGTATTTGTCACTTTTGATAAAGTTGTAAATATTAGCAAAACAAATTCTACCTTAACACGAATGAAGGTGAGGGCAGTCTTAAAAATATTTTTTTTTGGGATGAAGGAAGTAATTTTTTGCTTTTTTTTTATTACGAAATATTGAGAACACTTCAATGGAGGATTACAATTTTTTTTATAATATTAGGGTCCATAGGTTAGAAAATCAACTTTAAATTGGCAGTGGAAACTCAATTGACCACATGGCAACGCGACGGTTAAGAAAGGGTCACTAAGAGGGTTTGGATGTATGGAACGAATAGATGAGGGAAGAATAGTGAAAATGATATATGGCCCTGCTGGATGATATTGGTCTTTTTGGCCCTGATAGATATCTCCGACAGCGACAAGACAGATTGTTTTACCTACCGACCGACAGAACTAATATGTGATAGTTAGTTTTTTTTAATACATGTATTTTTAAAACTCACAATGTGTAATAAACTAGCAGTAATCAACGCAAATCAACCGTCAACCAAATGTTAAAGTAAAATTGATTTTTTTGTAAACCTTAATAGGTAAATGGGACCGTAGCGTGTAGCGTACAACAATAATAAGTATGAAATTCAAATATTCTGTACAAATATATCGATTTTATTTTGGTTTGTATACAAATTTGCTACATCATGGAATGAAGGGTTAAAACATTATATGCAGCTATGGTTCCAAGATATGTTCGAGTTCACTTTGTTTCGATACGCGAGTGCCCATCTGACCTGCATGCAGGTGAACGTTTTACTGGTTAGGTTATCTAGTTTTCGTTTATTTGTATAATTAAATCCGTTGAATATAGATCACATTCTAACACAATTGTATGTATACTCATTTAATTTCTTCTGGGACAAGTTTTATTTTATTTTATGGAATAAAAAAATTACATGAATCAATCATTTTTACGTCTTGATTTTTATATAATTAAGCGAAAAATTAACGAAGTTGGACTTGGACTTGGATCTTCTGGCTTACAGAGGTTCAGCTCATGTGGCTATTCCTCTTACGTCTGATGGGAACATTGTTGGAAGGTGATTTGGTGGGTTGTTAGTTTATTCGGGGGCATGATTTGTGTGGCCCGGAGTGTTCCTCTGAAGGAGAATCGATTTTGGGCGCTTGTGGCGGCTGGAAGTGTTTGGGTCGTAATTAGAGAGGTCTTTTATTGTGGGGTTGGGATGTGAAGGGAGTCCTTTGTAAAAACGTTCGGCAAGTTTCAGAATGAATTCATCTATCATCGGGATTCCCGATTCTAGGTGCAGTTGTGTAATCCTGGTCCATGAAGGCGCACCAAGCGATAAACGGATAGCCTTATTTTGCAGGATTTGGAGTTTTTGTATGTGACTCGAAGCTGCATAGCCCCAGATTGGGGCTGCATAAGTGAAGATCGGCCTTATAACCGTTTTGTATATCAGGAGTTTATTGTCGATGCTTAGTTTACTGTTTCTAGCTAACATTGGGTAGAGGGCTGAGATTGCTTTTGACGCGGCTTTGACTTTATTTGTAATGTGTGGCCTCCATGTCAGCTTAGAATCCAAGGTAACCCCAAGGTATTTGATTGTTTTGGTCCAAGGAACGTCTTGGCCGAACATTTTTATGTTGGGAATGTTTGGAGGAATGTGTCTTTTACTGAAAAGGGTCGCTGCGCTTTTACTCGGATTGATGGTAATGCGCCAGTTTCTGCACCACACCTCTAGCACATCGGCCTGTTTTTGCACCCTGCGGGTCGCGAGAAGCGGCCTTTTAGCACTGGAGATGATGCCCGTATCGTCAGCGAATTGGGCAATGTGGGTGTTCTGATCTCGGGGAAGAGGGATATCACTGCAGTAGATGTTGAACAGAGTAGGAGCCATTACTGAACCTTGGGGAACTCCTGCTCTGATAGGGCGTACAAGGGATTTGGCCTTGTTGATTTTGACGCTGAAAAGGCGATCGGACAGAAAGCTGGCTATGAGTTGAATCATAGGCAGTGGGATGTTTGCTTTTCCCATTTTGTATAACAGGCCGGTGTGCCAGACGCGGTCGAATGCTTTACTGACATCTAGGGAAAAGAAAGTGGTGAATTTGCGCGTGTTAAAGTTTGTGGCAATAAGTTCAACTACACGAAGTAGCTGATGTTGTGTGGAGTGTTGGGCACGGAAACCGTGTTGAAAATCTGGAATGGTACTCTGTTCGTGAAGTGTTGTTTTGAGTCTTGATTGTATGAGTTTTTCCAACAATTTACCAGTGCAAGGAAGAAGACTAATTGGTCTATGATTTGAAGGAGCTGTTGGGTCCTTGCCTGGCTTGGGAAGAAGGATAACGTCTGCGATTTTGTAGGGTTTCGGGAAGTATCGGAGTCTAAGGGATGCGTTGAAGATCGCTGTCAGGGCACAGATGCCTTTGAGAGGGAGAGATTTGAGAATTTTGTTAGATATTGAGTCAGGACCTGGTGATTTGCGGGTATTAAGATATTTTATTTGTTGTTTCACCTCTCTAGGTGAGGTGAATGGGATCGGTGGGGATGAAGGAGTTTTGGCTAAGAGTTGTGAAACGTGAGATTCGATCGAGGCCACGAATAATGGATTGTCATGTTCGTTATTTGTCGTGAATTGATCTTCTAGGCTCGATGCAAATGTTTCTGCCCTGTCGGCGTCGGAGTACACTAATCCATTTGGACCTTGTAACGGTGTGATTCTTGAGTGGGGTTTGCGAAGATTTTTGGATAATTTCCAGAAGGCTGTCTTGTCATCATCGTTTAATGACTCTAGATAATCCATCCAGCGGTCATTGCGTAAGTCGGTGATGGCTTTTTTGACGTCAATGTTTAGTTTGTTGAGAAGTGTTTTATCCTGAGGTTGTCGATATTTTTGCCATCTTTTTCTAATGGTATTTTTGTGGCGTATTATCTGTTGGATATCGGCAGGTAGATTTGGTCTGTATATGTCGTTGTCTACAACTGTGGTTGCATTTTTTAGAGCAGTCTGTAGGATAAATGTCATTTCATTCGTGACCTGATCGAGAGATTCTGGGTCTGGAATTTTTGTTGGGATTTTGATCATTTCGTGGATGATTTCGGGAAGAGAATACCAATTAATTTTATTTCTGGTGGGGAAATGGGGGTCACGGTGGAATGGTTCATCAGAGATGTAGATAAGTATAGGGATATGATCAGAGGATAGTTCGTCTACTACCTGCAGGGTGAGAGGGAGGGTAAAGTTTTTAGTCATGACAATATCGATGACGTCCGGGGAATGTTTTGGATTTTTATTGAAAATTGTCGGAGTATCGGGAGCTGTGATGAATATGTCTGGTCGATTTTGGAAATAGTCGAAAAGATCTTTGCCTTTCTTATTATCTTTGAAACTGTGCCAGGCGCCATGTTTGGAATTTAGGTCTCCAGCTAGGACTGTGGGAATGTTTTCGAAGAAAATATCGTCCAGTTCTATTGGAGTGAATCGTCTACGAGGTGGAGAGTAGGCGGAAATGAATTTAAGGGGACCAGAATTTTTTGTTTGTATCACTATAGCAGTGGTTTCAATATTTATGTTAGAAGGTGTTGTTGAGGAGCAATGCTGGAGGGATTTTTTTATTAGGATTGCTGTACCACCTCCTTTGTTATCAAGGCGGTCGGTTCGGTAGGTGAGGTAATTAGGGATAGAGTAGCGAAAGCTAGGTTTAAGCCACGTTTCTGTGACAAGAAGAATGTCAAGGTTGTAGGTCGAGAGGAAGTGTTCTACCTCCAGGCGGTGTGATCGCAGGGTACCACCCGCGTTCCAAAATGCCACTTGGAGGTTGGTTGGTAGGGTAGGTGTAGGGTTAGACATTAGATGGGTTGATGGCGTTGAAGGTGACAGTCTTTCTTAGCTCATTAACCAAGCTTGAAAAACCTTGGATTAGTGCATGGAAAGGATCAATTTGTGGAGGGAAAATTTGTGGAATCGATGTTTGTGTGGGGGGGCTAGTTGATGCGGCCATCTTGGCATATGAAGGCGCTGGCCATTGTGTGTTCACGAAGGCAGGGGTACTTATTATTTTAGATGGTGATGGCTGAGGGTTTGTTTGTCCGCAAGGCTGGGTTCTTTTCGGGTGCTTTGGACACCCACTGAAGTTGGCTGGGTGTGACCCTGCGCATAGGGCGCATTTGGCCGGAGTATTGCGAGATTTTGTGCAGGTGGAGGTGTGGTGCTTCTGTCCGCACTTCACGCACCTCGGATCAGCGTGGCAGCCCGAAGTTGCGTGACCGAACTGTTGACAGTTGAAGCACTGGCTGGATTTTGTTTTAGAGTGGGGTGACTCCACCCGCACCCTAAATTTGTCGACCTCTTGGAGGTCGGAAAATATTTTTTTGCCTTGATCCGATCGCTCCAGGTCGACCATCATCATGGCGATGGGTCGCCTTTCGGGACCGGCTTTCATTCTCTGGACTTTAAGAATGGGAAACCCTAGTTCCTTGAGCTGGTTGTGGAATTGGGTGGTGGAGACCCATTCGGGAACATCTCGAATGACAGCTTTTAGTGGCTTATCGCCATTCAATCTAAAGGAATGGAATTTTTCACCTCGCTCAATCAGGAGTTTGGTGGCCATTGTGTGGGCGAGGGCGGATTTGGGAGTTATATTGATACAGTCCTTTGTGTTTTTGGCGACGAAGTCAACACCATTTTCGATCAGGGCTGCGTTGATGGAAGGCCAGTTGATGTTGGCCTTGTAAATTATGATTGGAGGCACTCTCGTTATTTTCGAGAGAAAGTCTGATGGGAATTAACGAAGTTATGAAACTCATTATGTATAGAAAAAATTGTATGAATCAATTTTATAAAAAAAAAAAACATCTTTCGATTTTGAAAATGTTTATTTTTTAAAATATGTTTTCATTTGTTGTTTGATTCTTAATTTGAATAGATAAACATTCCGAGAGTAACGGATGTCTCACTACAATCGCCGGGAATCCAACCCGGGACCTTCGGTTTGGCGGTCAAAACATTTACCACTCGGCCACGACGGTCTTAATCATAATAATAATATAAATGATTTAAATTTCTGTCAATAGATTCTAAATCTAAAAGACATTTAATAACAACAGTGACTAATGTTAGCCACAAGTCGAAAAAAAAAATACTGAACGGATGTAACAAGCCATAAACTATAATATTTCAAACGTTTGTAGTATAATTTTTATTGCACCGACATCATAGAGAATGTCGCTGTTATTAATTTAAGTACCCATTATGAATATTGCTTTATTTGCAATGAACACACTGAAAGTTAATTGAACTTAAAAGTTCGAGTTGCGGCTTCCTATGTTTTAACGGCAAAGCTGCATTCAAAGTTGCAAAGTTATCGGTGACGTTGTGGCGGTAATTATTATCCGCACGCCATTTTAAAATTATTGTCATTTGAATACAGTCTACCTGCTTCCGGATCAAGTAATTCGTACGCGTAATTATGGCTCTGCATATGTCCTCGCGTATTAAAGTCACTCGGCATGTCTCGCACTTTTCTTTTTATTTGCGTGGTCAAGGACGCGTTGCCATAACAAAGCTCGCCGTATGTAAATAGCGCTTTAAATTTTTACAGGGGCCGTGATATAATATACGACGCAAAGGAACCGATTATAATTGGAGTAGAGTGAAGATTTATGCGAATCCGAATTAAATATTTTTTGTAAATCTTTCCTAAAAGTGTCTTCTAAAGAATCAATAAAAAATAATCGAATGATTTTATTGAAATCTCTTGGAAGGAAGTTCATTTTAAATAATAATTAAATAAAACGCTGTTTTTTTAACTACTTCCACTTTTGTCTTTATTTCGACAGCGACCGGTTTCGCCAGGCTCGCTGCCATCGACAGACTGGTGACACTATTGTAAACTTAGTCCTTTATATACATACAGATCAGGGGTGGTAAACATGATTCTATACAAAATTAATCTTCAAATATTTATGTAAAATTTTTCTGAATTTAACTATTTCAGTCTTAAAAAATATTTTTTTTTGGGATGAAGGAAGTAATTTTTTGCTTTTTTTTTATTACGAAATATTGAGAACACTTCAATGGAGGATTACAATTTTTTTTATAATATTAGGGTCCATAGGTTAGAAAATCAACTTTAAATTGGCAGTGGAAACTCAATTGACCACATGGCAACGCGACGGTTAAGAAAGGGTCACTAAGAGGGTTTGGATGTATGGAACGAATAGATGAGGGAAGAATAGTGAAAATGATATATGGCCCTGCTGGATGATATTGGTCTTTTTGGCCCTGATAGATATCTCCGACAGCGACAAGACAGATTGTTTTACCTACCGACCGACAGAACTAATATGTGATAGTTAGTTTTTTTTAATACATGTATTTTTAAAACTCACAATGTGTAATAAACTAGCAGTAATCAACGCAAATCAACCGTCAACCAAATGTTAAAGTAAAATTGATTTTTTTGTAAACCTTAATAGGTAAATGGGACCGTAGCGTGTAGCGTACAACAATAATAAGTATGAAATTCAAATATTCTGTACAAATATATCGATTTTATTTTGGTTTGTATACAAATTTGCTACATCATGGAATGAAGGGTTAAAACATTATATGCAGCTATGGTTCCAAGATATGTTCGAGTTCACTTTGTTTCGATACGCGAGTGCCCATCTGACCTGCATGCAGGTGAACGTTTTACTGGTTAGGTTATCTAGTTTTCGTTTATTTGTATAATTAAATCCGTTGAATATAGATCACATTCTAACACAATTGTATGTATACTCATTTAATTTCTTCTGGGACAAGTTTTATTTTATTTTATGGAATAAAAAAATTACATGAATCAATCATTTTTACGTCTTGATTTTTATATAATTAAGCGAAAAATTAACGAAGTTATGAAACTCATTATGTATAGAAAAAATTGTATGAATCAATTTTATAAAAAAACATCTTTCGATTTTGAAAATGTTTATTTTTTAAAATATGTTTTCATTTGTTGTTTGATTCTTAATTTGAATAGATAAACATTCCGAGAGTAACGGATGTCTCACTACAATCGCCGGGAATCCAACCCGGGACCTTCGGTTTGGCGGTCAAAACATTTACCACTCGGCCACGACGGTCTTAATCATAATAATAATATAAATGATTTAAATTTCTGTCAATAGATTCTAAATCTAAAAGACATTTAATAACAACAGTGACTAATGTTAGCCACAAGTCGAAAAAAAAAATACTGAACGGATGTAACAAGCCATAAACTATAATATTTCAAACGTTTGTAGTATAATTTTTATTGCACCGACATCATAGAGAATGTCGCTGTTATTAATTTAAGTACCCATTATGAATATTGCTTTATTTGCAATGAACACACTGAAAGTTAATTGAACTTAAAAGTTCGAGTTGCGGCTTCCTATGTTTTAACGGCAAAGCTGCATTCAAAGTTGCAAAGTTATCGGTGACGTTGTGGCGGTAATTATTATCCGCACGCCATTTTAAAATTATTGTCATTTGAATACAGTCTACCTGCTTCCGGATCAAGTAATTCGTACGCGTAATTATGGCTCTGCATATGTCCTCGCGTATTAAAGTCACTCGGCATGTCTCGCACTTTTCTTTTTATTTGCGTGGTCAAGGACGCGTTGCCATAACAAAGCTCGCCGTATGTAAATAGCGCTTTAAATTTTTACAGGGGCCGTGATATAATATACGACGCAAAGGAACCGATTATAATTGGAGTAGAGTGAAGATTTATGCGAATCCGAATTAAATATTTTTTGTAAATCTTTCCTAAAAGTGTCTTCTAAAGAATCAATAAAAAATAATCGAATGATTTTATTGAAATCTCTTGGAAGGAAGTTCATTTTAAATAATAATTAAATAAAACGCTGTTTTTTTAACTACTTCCACTTTTGTCTTTATTTCGACAGCGACCGGTTTCGCCAGGCTCGCTGCCATCGACAGACTGGTGACACTATTGTAAACTTAGTCCTTTATATACATACAGATCAGGGGTGGTAAACATGATTCTATACAAAATTAATCTTCAAATATTTATGTAAAATTTTTCTGAATTTAACTATTGGTATTACAGGTATTCTTGGAGGTTCGTATTTAATACAATGGGTTTTAATTTTTATTATCTCTTACATATTCATATATAATGTTTGAAAAAATGGTGAAGATTAATTTTGTATAGAATCATGTTTACCACCCCTGATCTGTATGTATATAAAGGACTAAGTTTACAATAGTGTTACCAGTCTGTCGATGCCAGCGAGCCTGGCGAAACCGGTCGCTGTCTAAATAAAGACAAAAGTGGAAGTAGTTAAAAAACATCGTTTCATTTAATTATTATCAATAAAAAATATTTTATATGATTTATCTTCTTCTGTACATGTTGATAGTAAGTGCTATAGGCTTCCAAATTATAATATATATTTTTGCATATAGCAAATAATCCCCAAAAATTAGAGAAATTAGAAAATATTGAA
Organism: Lepidostoma basale; assembly: GCA_022606425.2. Lineage (NCBI taxonomy): Eukaryota > Metazoa > Arthropoda > Insecta > Trichoptera > Lepidostomatidae > Lepidostoma > Lepidostoma basale. The sequence continues at coordinate 962,316 of JAHDVF020001077.1, read as the reverse complement.
ATTTTAAAGGCAAAAAATGTTATAAATAACCAAATTCCAGCTTATTCCCCATTAGTATAAAGTACATTAAAAACTTTTCCCCTATACAATCTAGTTAAAAAAATAATAACACTACCTTCAACTTTTGTCACCTTTCTTATTCTTCTTCTTTCGGTGCCGTGTCAGGTCCCCCCAACGTTGGCGATCACTACAGCAAAGGCATCTCTATCCTGCGCCATTTAGAACAGGTTCTGAACTCTCATTATTCCTGTCCACTCTCGCTACAGTTCCTTTCATATTAATGTAATCTAATTCCTGTTATTGTTTATCGTTTTTAATTTATTATGTTTCATCGTTTTTGACTCTATACTATGTGTAATTGTTCCTTCTAATTACTGTTTTATTATTATTATTTTATAATATAATACTATTTTCCACCTTTAATATTTTCTCCTATAAATAGTAACTAACCATTCTTTTAATTAAAATATTTCGGTACCGAACTTAATTTCAGCAAGATCTTCAAAATTATATCAAAGGAATTATTCAAATTGACATAGGAACAAATACTTGTAAAGGTTCGAAAAATCACGAAAATTTGACATTTGATATATTATTGTGACACCTGATGATGTCAACATAGGTTGACGAAACAGCTGTCGCGTAAAATAAAATACAATTGTGATACAAAAAACAAGGTTATTTAATTTAACAGTTTAAAAATTATTAATTTATTTGGTTATCCAAGTAATACCGGTTATATATTATATAATGACGAAAAATTGTATGTTTTCTTTGAAAATAGAAACATTTATACGTATAATGTATACATTAATAATATAAAATTTTAATATGAAGTTCTCTAACTAACTAAACTAACTTACCATCACGCCGTCTCCCCGGAGGGGTAGGCAGAAAGAATGGAACGCCACACTGTTCTGTCCTGACATACGCCTCTCGCTTCCTCTACATTCATACATCTTGTCATGTACGCACGTCGATTTTTCCGACTCCTCACGTGACCGACATTCAATATTTGGTTGATTTGATCGTGCCACGTTTTCCTCGGCCTTCCTCTATTTCTAGCTCCGTTCACGCCGTTTACATATACCTTCTTTACCATTCTGTCTTCACTCATTCTTTCCATGTGTCCAAACCATCTTAATGACCCTTTCCTTATTTTGTTCATAACACTTTCATTCGCACCACATTCACTTCTAATACTTGCATTTGTCACTCTATCATATACAGATTTGCCACACATTCGTCTTAGAGATCTCATTTCTACTGCATATATTCTACTTTCATCCTTCTTTTGCCAGTTCCATGCTTCACTTCCATACATAAGGGTCGGCACAAGAACACCATTGTGCACTGCCATCTTAGCTTTTTTGGATAGGCTTTTGTTTGCGATGACAACTTTAAGTGCACCATTTATTCTGTTGCCTGCCCCAACCATCCTTTGTAAACATACTTCCTAAATAAACAAATTCATCCACTTGTTCCAGATTTTCACCGTTTACACTAATGATGCACACTGTCATGCTTCCTTCTTTTTCGAAAATCATTACCTTAGACTTATTCACATTCATCATCAAATCGTATCGCTTGCATACCTCATACATCCTAGACACCAGGGCTTGCAGTTCGTGCTCGTTGTCTGCAAGTAGCACAGCGTCGCCCGCATACAACAAACAGCTTACTGAAACATCTTCCATTTTTGCACCTGCTTCCAACCCTTTCAGCTCTTTCATACACTTGTCCATATATAGATTAAACAACCATGGAGACATTACACACCCCTGTTTGACACTTTTATTGATATCAAACCAGGCTGTAAGATCCCCATTTACTCTGACACTAGCAGTGCTTTCTGTGTACAGCGATGTAATTGCCGTGATCAGTTTTGTGTTTATTCCATATTCCGACAATATTTCCCACAGTTTACCTCTATCTACGCGATCATATGCTTTTTGCAAATCGACAAACGCACAGAAGAGTTTACGGTTTTTGGCCATAAACTTCTCTGTCACTGTACGAAGTGCAAAAATTTGATCCATGCATCCTCTGCCATTCATAAAAGCGCCTTGCACATCCCAAACTCTATCACTCGTCGTCTTTCTTACTCTTTCTATTAAAATTCTGCCATAGATTTTACCAACAACACTCAAAATACTAATAGCTCTGTAGTTTCCACATTCCATATGGGATCCTTTTCCTTTGTACAGAGGCAAAATAACTGCTCTCCTCCAGTCGAGTGGGGTATATCCCTCCTCCAAGCATTGGTTGAACAGTTTACATATCCATGCGGAAACTACTTCGCCACCGTTTTTGATAAATTCTATAGCGATGCAGTCATACCCTACAGCTTTTCCACTTTTCATTGCTTTCACAGATCTTTCAATTTCATTCATACTTATTTTTTCTGTATTGTCATTTATACCAATCGCGTTTACACCAGTTCTAATGCTTTCATCAACACTTGTATCACCACCATACATTTCTTTAAAATACTCCATCCATCTCTCTAGTACAATCTTACTTTCCGTTAACATTCTTCCCTCACTATCCAAAATTGCTTTCACACATCCGCTTTCAGGAGGATTTCGGGCTTTCTTCACTTCCTTCCAAAACATTTTAATATTGTCCCCGAAGTTCTTTGTCATTTTGAGCCCTTCTTCCTCCCTCAGCTTTTCTTTTTGCACTTTCACTACCGACTTCACTTTCTTCTTGCACACCTTATACAAATCTTTTGCACTTTCATACTTACCTCTGTCATTCTTATTTATCGAAAGCATATTCAACCAAGCATCCTTCTTCTCTTTAACTGCACTCTTTACGTCATCATTCCACCACGCATCCCCTTTCTATGCCCTATGAAGTTCTCACTTTGTTATTAGACATTTTTATTTATATGTACAAAATTAAAAACACTTTAACCAAGGTATGATTATTGTATTATAATTGAAGTAGTTTCGCTTATATCTAAGCTTCATTATGGTAATTCAATCACTGCTCTTATATTACTTTGATGAATCTTGGGTACCAGCGAAAATAATTGACCTTAAATATAATAACCATAACGCGGTCAAATACAAAGTGTTCATTTATTTGTTAATAATTATAAAAAATCGTCAAGAAATATGAAAAAATTAATAATAATATTATATTTAGAAATAAACCTAATAATTTTATTAATCTCTATTGATAAATTAAACTATTTTTTAGCTTTGTTATATTGCACAAAATTTAATTTATGACTTTCATTATTTACTCTGTATTTCAATATTATAGTATACTTACTCGTATACAATTACAAATCTGTAGAATGTCAGTGTCATCAAAAATAGTTAGCTCATTAGAAAAAAGACGTTGATATTATATTTAGTTATTCGATTATGTTGCTGTTTTTTTATCTGACATTTAAATTCTAACTTCTATTCCATCAAATCATTCATATAAATCATATCAACATAAGTTTATTATTTAAATAAAATTATTGAACGAATTTTATATTGATGAAACACAAAATATTTTGTTTGCTACCGTTCTTGGCTTAAATCGTAATTTAACCTTTTTTTCTGCTGATTTTCTGCTTTGTAATCGTTTTTGCAAATGGTTTCGGAAGCTGATAGCATTCTTTAATACATCTGCTGTTTCGGAGACTTGAACACGTGCGAAACTAATCAGATCTATTTTCGTTGCTGATGAAGCTTTTTAAATTGCAAAAAAATTGTTGAAATGCACTTCTTACATAAGTTTAACGCGGTTGTTTTTGTAATCGTACTCCTTGATTATTCACTTAAATATGATCACATCGTATCATAATATAAATAGGAAGAAAGCGAGAGAGAAATACTTCGATTCTCTCAAAAAATAATTCGAAATGCGCAATGCGAAAACGAAAACTTTTTGTTTTATGACAATAGTGTAGAACAGTGTTCCGCAAACTTTTTGTATCAAATCAAGAAATTTTAAAGGTACACCAAAGAAAGAAGCAATGTTTATTTAATATTTATTTATTACTAAACGAGTAAACACAAGTACTTACTCGATACGCATGCGTGCTGCGTTCGGCGATAGCTTGTGAGCGAGGCGCGCCACGCGGGTGAGGCTGTCCCGCCCCTCGCGTAATAAAGCGCCTCGCTCTTATAGCTCTCAGCTATTCTTAGGTGTATTATCTTCACAAAACATTGACTTTTTCCCGCGGCACACCAACTGATGACCACGGTACACCAGTGTGCCGCGGCACACGCTTTGCGGAACAATGGTGTAGAAAACAAAAGGAGAACATTTTGGTGTTGTGAATTGTGAAATTTTTAACGTGTGTGAAATAAAAGATTCAGCCAGCTTGAGCGATGTGTAAGGATAGAGTAATGTGACGGTTCATTCTGTCTGCCTACCCTCCCTGTGAGAGGGCGTGATGATTTGTTGTTGTATTTCCGTCGCGAGAACAGTAAACGTAACATTTTAATTAACTCTGCATGCAACGCCGGCGATTTTTGCATTTGCATGTTACACATTATCTCCGGGTAGATTTGCGCGCTTTATTAACACGCGTAGCATGAAATTGAAATTAAGTATTACGTATACTTTAACATGTGATAAAAATATGTTATTAAAATAATTTTAACTTCCGAATATTTGAAAGAGGTTTTTATACATTTTCTGTCGGTTACCATCAGTCCAGTACATGGGCTTTAATACCTTTCTCGCAGACAATAATAATAATATGCTAACTTTTAAAGCGCCGTTTATGTGATGTAATCACCTCAAGGGCGCATTCAGACGTGTTTTAAATCTAAAAATCTAAATATAAACGCTGCTTCTGATATTCGCGATTAGTTAGAAAGTATAAAGAACGAAATATTCAAGTTTTAAATCGAAATGAAATATGAAAAAGATGGGTTTTCAGCCCAGATCTAAAATCTGCCGGATCATTTATGTATCTAAGGTATGAAAGGAGACTGAGAAGCGAGAGGTATGAGGGCTAAGGTTACCTGAGCGAATCGACTATAACTGTGTCTACTTGTTCACAAGGCCTTACATGGACGAGCGCCCCACTACCTCACAGAACTTTGCAAGCAGACAGATTTGAACCCTCGGCAGTCAACTCTACGATCCTCGAAGGAAGAAGCAACACACAAACTTCTCGTCCCACGGCGCCAAGTAGCTTCAAACTTCGCAGATCGCGCTTTTGGCATCGCGGGACCGACGGCGTGGAATAGGCTGCCCTACAATATCCGCAATCAAGACGACGAAGGAGTGTTCAGAAGCTCTCTTAAAACCTTTCTTTTTAAGAGAAGCTTTCCGGACGTTGAACGCCCTTGAAGTGAATCTCTCACAAAAATGACGCTATATAAATCATCATCATCAGATTGTTCCAAGCTGATGGGCCGGCTACCACAAACGCTCGATCCCCGAAATTTGCACTAGGGCAACGTTTCGGCGTAACCAATCTTCCTAAAAATAATGTTTTAATACTCGTATTTTCGTTCCGCATTTTTTCTCCGCTGCAAATCTGTGTATCTCACATCAATCTTGTTTGTTTTTTCGTTAGATTTTAATTAAGATCTCGCGGCTAGGTTCGTAAGTAGGGTACAGCGTCTGCAGCATATTCGCTCCACCATCAATCATACGTAATCTCCGCCACAATGGACCCCATTAGACAATCCTCACCGCGGGCGGCGGCGGAAGGACCAGGCTCATGGCGGAATGGCTACTTCCGGCCGCAGAGGCGATGGGGAATAATAAGCCATCGCTGCTGTGTCATTGACCTTATCGAACAGACATCTTTCACACGTGATTTTTATCACTCCTAGTTGACGTTTCTAACTAACTAACTAACCAACCATCACGCCGTCTCCCCGGAGGGGTAGGCAGAAATAATGGAACTCCACACTGTTCTGTCCTGGCATACTTCTATCGATTCCTCTACATTCATATATCTTGTCATGCCCGCACGTCGATTTCTCCGACTCCTCACGTGACCGACATTTAATATTTGATTGATTTGATCGTGTTACGTTTTCCTCGGCCTTTTCATCTTTCACGCGTCCATCGTCATCACTCCTAGTTGACGTTTCTAACTAACTAACTAACTAACTAACCAACCATCACGCCGTCTCCCCGGAGGGGTAGGCAGAAATAATGGAACTCCACACTGTTCTGTCCTGGCATACTTCTATCGATTCCTCTACATTCATACATCTTGTCATGCACGCACGTCGATTTCTCCGACTCCTCACGTGACCGACATTTAATATTTGATTGATTTGATCGTGCCACGCTTTCCTCGGTCTTCCTATATTTCTAGCTCCGTTCACGCCGCTTAACACATACCTTCTATACCATTCTGTCTTCACTCATTCTTTCCATGTGTCCAAACCATCTTAATGACCCTTTCATTATTTTGTTCATTACACTTTCATTCGCACCACATTCACTTCTTATACTTGCATTTGACACTCTATCATATACAGATTTGCCACACATTCGTCTTAGATATTTCATTTCTACTGCATTTATTCTACTTTTATCCTTCTTTTGCCAGTTCCATGCTTCACTTCCATACATAAGGGTTGGCACAAGAACACCATTATGCACTGCCATCTTAGCTTTTTTGGATTAGCTTTTGTATATATTATTCTATCAAATTTTAAAAAGGTATTGTGTATGTTAATCGCTCCTTTGGTAATACTGACAAGGTATTATTGTATAATTACTATTATTATTGAATATATTTTTATTAATACTATGTTTCTAGTAAAAATATTTAATTTTAATTTTAATAAAACTATGTTTCGGGGAAAAAATGTGCATGTTTTTCACATTAATCATCATTTCATCACACTAGTGGATCATAAAGCTGTCGACTGGTTCCTGCTTACGTTATGTATACAGCCATCCCCTATTTATTTTTCTACACACATCCGCTTTACTTATATTTTTAACAAGTCTTTTATTGCGATGGGTGTTCGTCTAATGTGACCACGAGAATGTCCTCTTACTCCATTAGCTTTTACCCTCCCTTCTTATCATAAATGGATCCCTGGGATTCCGAATCCCGAAATCTCAACCCGACTTAAATGAATCCCGGGAAAGTAATTACAATATTATAGTTAATTGATTTATTTTGTTTGTTTTGTTTTTATATATACATATCTTTAAGATAATCAAATGATTTTACTGAAATCTCTTGATGGAAGTTCATTTTAAATAATAATTAAATAAAACGATGTTTTTTAACTACTTCCACTTTTGTCTTTATTTAGACAGCGACCGGTTTTGCCAGACTCGCTGGCATCGATAGACTGGTGACACATATCTTTAAATGATATATACAATTAATATGAATGAAAACGACTATCTTCTAGGAGTTTTATTATATTACAGATGGAATTACAGGTTTCGCCCTTCTAAGGCATATCAAATGATATTTATGTATATTATAACATTTGATAATGCATTAGAAATGCGAAACATGTCATTCCACATAAAATATAACAAAACCCCTAGAAGACGTTTTCATTCATAATAATGATTTAATATGGAGTTTTACATCTTTGTTCAAGAAATAATATTCTTCATCTTCTTTCGGTGCCGTGTCAGGTCCTCCCAACGTTGGCGATCACTGTAGCAAAGGCATCTCTGTCCTGTGCCACTTAGAACAGGTTCTGAACTCTTGTTATTCTTGTCCACTCTTTGATGTTCCGCAGCCAGGACAGCTGCCTTCTATCAACTACCCGACGTCCCTCCACTTTACCCATTAATATCAGTCGAAGGAGGTGGTATTTTTCTCCCCTTAGCACATGACCCAAATATGAGATCTTTCTAATTTTCACACTCGACAACAGCTCTCTATTGGCTCTGACCCTATCGGTCCACGGTATACGGGGCATTCTGTGGTATATCCACATCTCGAACGCCTCCAACCGGTTCATTACACTCACTTTCAGGTTTCGCAGCCATATATTAGAACAGACCATATATAACACAATTATTCTTTGTCGAAGTTTCAAGTTAAGATTATCAAGAAATAATGTAACAATTTTAATATATCACTTGTGACTCTTGATTTTTTTGTTGGTATTATATGTTAATTCGGTATCATACCAAACATCGGAGTCCGGGATTAATCAAATCTAAACCCAAAATATCGGCCATCAATTTTTTCCCGAGATTCGTTTCCCTACTTTTTACCCTGAAACCTCTCGTGATTTTTTGTCTCTCTTTCAATATCAGCCGTTGTTTTCTTTCAATAACATTACGGCCGCGTTTTCTATTATGTTTTCATATTCATTCATATATCGTGTTTGTGTACAAAGCGGTTCATTTGAATTATATCCCGTTCTAAAGGGCAAAATCTTTCCTGATAAAGGGTCCGTTGAAAATAACTCGGCAAGGGTCTTTGGGGCAAATTTATGGATCGTATATCATCCGATTATGTGTTCCTTTTTATGAGTAAGGACGGTTTTATTTTCGTGGTTGATATTGTTTTTCTAGCTGGAGTCAGCGGTGTTATTTTTACTAAAATAACTACTTGTTGTTATTCATAACACGACATTATCTTAACACATTGTATGAGAGGGTTTCTTAACACTAGCAAGCTGGATAATATTTCAAATGTACACCTAAATGTCACATCTTCTTCTTCTTCTTCTTCTTCTTCTGCTCCTTCTCCTCCTCCTTCTCCTTTGGTCTGTTCCTGAAATCAGTCTGGTCTCTCTTGGGAGGTTGACTCCCAACTATCCCTCCATCTCTTCGGCGGTCTCTGCACGTGCGCATTCCAGTATCTTCTGCGTTGTCTGCCCCATCTCACGACATCCTTCACCTTGCAGATCTCGCGGATAGCCGTATTCCTCACCCTATCTCGAATAGTCCTTCTTGCTATCATCCTCAGCGTCCTCATCTCTGCCACTCGTACTCTAGCCTTTGTTCTTGTGGTATCCGCTCTGGTTTGCTCTGCCTGCCGCTCTGCCTTACGCAGGTTTTTAAATTTTACATTATAATTTTAATTAAATCCTGAATTTTTAACTAACTAACTAACTAACTCACTATCACGTCATTTCCCCGTTTACCTCTCTAGCTTCTCCCACATTCATACACCGTACCATGCACGCTTGTCGATTTTTTCGATTTCGAGGGTGGCCGCCTTTCAGTATTTGATTAATTTGGGCATGCCATGTTTTTTGGGATCTTAAGAAAATCCGTAAAACTCGTCTTTCTCGACCGACGTGTCGGAGATCTTTGTAGTCTCCATCTTCAGAGTAGTTATGAAAGATGAAGACTGAAACGACCCCCGAAACGTCGATCGAGAAAGACGAGATACGTGAATTCTTAAAAAAATACATAGTGTAATAAATTTTCGTATTTAACTCAGGTATGGTAATTATATTTAAAGCCAACAGCTTCCGTTTGTGCTCAAATTTAATCAGAGAAATATAAGAACTGTTATTATTTCGCCCTGATGAAGATACGGTACAAGCGAAACTACTTCAATTATCCCAATCCAATCCATGGGCAATATAAGAACTTGCTTATATTGCCCTGATTAAACTTGGGTACTACTGAAACTAGTTTATTTCAGATATGATTACTATGGGCACTACAATTTTGAGTTGAGAACTATCGTAGTTTTAATAAACGAATTTTTACGTTTCGGGCCTTGTAACATTGGACTAAAACATAAGTTTTAACGTTTGCAGCATACATTGTGTTAAGTCGCTCATCGGTCACCGTTTCTGATCAGGCCCGTAGCACACCTCTGCTGCGAAATCATAACAGCGGATCCGCAATAATTTCGCCATGTCTTGTCCGTATGTAGGAGAAGCGGAACACTGTTATGGTTTCGCAGCGGAGGTATGCTACGGGCGTCACAGTTTCTTACTTTGCACTAACTTGAAAATCTATCGGATCATAAGTTTACGTGTATTTTGTTTACAATTTGCTTATCCGAAAAAATGCAGAGTACCAATCACTAGTAGAGTCATAGCAATTGCTTAGAATAATAATTACGTGTAGTGTAGAAATGCATAGTATGTTATTTATTTTTTGCCCACTCATATGCAAGAATAATACTCGTAGATCGCTAGAAACAAAGGCTATTAAGTATAGATATAATTACTCTAGTCGGAATTATAACTTTGGCATGTGTATTTCTAATAAAAAAAATTCAAACAATTGAACGCTGTAAAGATAATTCTTTGTTTTTTCTTTCTCTTGCTGCATTACTAAGAGAGGTTTCTTTTCTTTTCTTATCTATCGCCTTATCTGTATTATCACATCAGTTTCTCTCGCTAAATTCTCATACTGTTATGCTCCCATTTGTGTAAGACTCGCACGCGTTTACTTTTTTTCTTGTTTCGAACAGAAGAAATTATTTCTCACAATCATGAACGATGGCTTTTGTTCTTAGTTGTGTCTCGATGCCTTTGTTCTCGGAACTGCGCCGGGCAAAGTATCTCGTTAAAGTATCTATCATCCTAGATTCGATTTAGTTCGTAAAACTTTGTAAACCGTGTATAAAAAAAAGTATCCACTCCGTGTTCAGTCTGGAAATGAAGTGAACCTAATCAAAGTTGATTCGGAACGGTTTCAAAGACTAGAAATGGTGGTGTACGAGTATAGTCGTAAAACTAGTCAGAACTGATTTGAATTTAGAATGTAGCTGGTCTTGTTTCACCAAAATATAACATGTCAAAATGTAATGCGAAACATTTAAAAGGTTACAGTAAAATTGACACTAAATACATTTTTTTGTTATACCTTAATATAGGGTATAACAAAACTGCAGTAGTTGTAGTAGGGGCACCGAAGAAGTAACGCGCCAAAAGAAGTAGTGCTTCAAAAGAAAATTATAATGGCGATGAGGTTCGCAACCCATCACACCGCGTCTCCCGCGGGGGCGAAAAGTGAAGGATGGAGTGCCGCACCGGTTAAAGTGTGGCAGTCCATTCTTTCTGCCTACCCCTTCGGAGAGACGGCGTGATGGTTAGTTAGTTAGTTAGTAAATGAGAAACTTCTTTTGCAACGATAATCTTAATCTGAAACTCCGATAAAGAATGGTTAAAGTTATATATGGTCTGCTCTACTAATATGGCTGTGAAACTTGGACTATGAAAGTGAATGTTATGAACCGGTTGGAGGCGTTTGAGATGTGAATATACCGCAGAATGCTCCGTATACCGTGGACAGATAGGGTCAGTAATGCAGACGTACTGCAAAGAGGCAGATAACTGAGAACTGTTGTCTAGTGTGAAGGTAAAAAATGTCTCATATTTGGGTCATGTGCTAAAGGGAGAAATATACCACCTCTTTTTGCTGATAATTTTGGGCAAAATAGAGGAACGTCGGGTAGTTGGTAGAAGCCATTTGTCCTGACTGCGAAACGTAAGATAATGGACATGAGCAGAGTTGGAAACTTGTTCCAAGTGGCGCAAGACAGTGATGCCTTCGCTGAAGTGATCTCCAACGTTGAGGAGACCTGACTTCTTCTTCTCCGGCGCTACAACCCTTGGTGGGTCTTGGCCTCCTCCAAAAAACATCTCAATCCCGTCCTGTCTCTGGCCGCCACCTCGCAGTCTTGCTGCTCCAGGACCCGACAATCTGCCATGGCACCATCCAGCCATCGCAGTCTCGGCCTACCGATGCTTTTTCGCCCTGCTGGATTGTCATACAACACTCTTTTGGGTGGTTCTAGATTTCCCATGCGGTGCAAGTGCCCTTGCCAGCGCTGTCTGTTAATCTTTATAAACTTGACCACGCTGACGTCCTGGTATAGATCGTAGAGCTCTGTGTTGTATCTCCTTTTCCACGTCTTATCATCCTTAATGGGTTCGAAGGATCTTCCTTTCGAAGCAGTTTATTTTGTTTTCATCCCGTTTAGTGAGCGTCCAAGTCTCCGAGGCATATGTTAGGACTGGTCTAATCAGCGTTTTATATATTGTGGTCCTTGTCTTTCTAGACAGTAAACGCGCCTTTATTGAGGCCAAAGTAGCATCTGTTTGCTGCGAATATCCTTTTTCCAATCTCTTCACTGACATAATTTATTTTGTGAACTAAGGAGAGGAGAGGAGACCTGACACGGCGCCATAAAAAGAAGATGGTAAGTTTGATTGGTTTATGGTGTAGGTAATATGCGTATTGATTTCTACAATTTGAATTCTGTTTCGATTCCGCTCTCGGTTCAACGGCCCATAAATCGTGTTTCATTTTAGTTATGGACGGCGGTATCCGCTGTTAATTCGGATTTATGTTCTGCATGTCGCCAGTACACCCCGGCCCTCGCCGCGGGCTCCATGTGCTTTTACTGCTGCACTCATATAATAAACACAGCGCTCCATCTTCCGGTCTCTTCTGCTTTTGCTGTTGTTTGTTCTGGACCAACGGGCGGGAAAAATAATAATCGAAAATAGAACGATTTTTTTAAATGTATACAAATACTACTACTATACTGGATTTTACCCATTACGGGTTAATTATTAAAGATTAATTATATCTCAATAGAGACGAATATGTAAATTATTTGGAAACAGAATATGGTGGTCGAGGCGTTTACAGGACTTATGATCTTTTATTGGTTGGGTTAAGCGAACGCTTTATGTAATACGACATTCCTCATTCCGCCCTTCTTACGACCACCACATCTGAGAACTATTTTTTTGGAAGATGTATATATGCTACTACGTTGAGAAACACTTCACATATTTTAGTTCAATCTACACTAGCGCCATCTATTAATATTAGTAGTGTAGATTGAACTAAAATATGTAATAAACTATGAACTAAAATATTGAACTAAAGTAGAGAGGATGAACCACCACACTGTTCTATCCTGATATAACTCTAGCACCTCTTCTACGTACACATCGTGGCACGCACGCTCGTCGATCGTTTCTACTTCGAACATAGTCACCTTTCAGTAATTGATTTATTTGGTCATTTGTATCAACGATGTTAATGGAGTACAGAGTCGAGGAAGACCTAGGAAATCAATCAAATTTTAAAAGTCGGAAGAATCGACGTGGAAGAATCTAGAGATGTGTGTCAGGATAGAGTGATGTGGCGGTCCACTTTCTCTGTCTACACTTTCAGGGAAACGAAGTGATGGTTTCTTGTTGTTGTTGGTGTTTTCCTCGATTTATTTTTCTATTCACACTATACATATATTTTTAACCATTCTTCCCTTGTCTTAATGGCTCTTTCCTAATTTTATTTAAAAGCATTCACCCCCTTACATTCCTTTCTGACTTTATCATTAACTGTATTCTATCATACATTATTTTTCCGCACATGACGTTTGTTCAGACAACTGCTGAATCATAATTTTATGCTGTGTATTATATTGTATTTATTCATTTGATGTAAACATAAGATTCCTAAGACATTTTATATAGCGCGATTGACTTCTGTAAGTGCACGGCTGGCTGGTGGAAGAGATAAGGGACAGGATGTGACTCGGACTTCGGAGCGGATATTGCGCCCACAGATATCTGACTACTTGGCCCAAGTTCGACTCTGCTCCACACCTATACTACCACCCTTTCGCTGTTATGAATCATTATAAGTTAGAAGTTTCTATTACTAGACAAATCAATTTGTAATTTTATGTTATACCATATACAGGTTGTCCCAGAAGTAGACGTCAAGCCGGAAACGGATGATAGGGTTGATAGGGAAAATATAATAGTTTAACAGAAAAAGTTCAACAATGCTACGCTAATCATTTCGATCCGCTTTAATAAAGCAAATACCTTGCTGCTATATGAATTACATTCATATCAACGTAATTCTTCTTCTTCTTTTTCTTTTTCTCCTTATAGACCTTTGGTCTGTTCCTGAAATCAGGCTGGCCTCTCTTGGGAGGTTTACTCCCAACTATCTCTTCATCTCTTCGGCGGTCTTCCTGGGGGACGGCAGCCGGCAGGAATCTGATGCGCCACAGCATGTGGGATTCTGGTGGGATCCATCCTCTGCACGTGCACATTCCAGTATCTTTTGCGTAATCTGCCCCATCTCACGACATCCTCCACCTTGCAGATCTCGCGGATAGCCGTGTTTCTCACCCTATCTCTAATAGTCCTTCCTGCTATCATCCTCAGCGTCCTCATCTCTGCCACCCGTACTTTAGCCGTCGTTATTGTGGTATCCGCTCTGGTCTCAATGGTATATGTCAGTATAGGCCTTACACAGGTTTTATATATTCTGACCTTACTGTCAGTTCTCATATACTTGTTTTTCAATGTAATTCAAATACTCAATATTGATTTTTGCCCATTTATTGAACTTAATTCATTTTGAGTATTCATTTTAACTTGATAAATAACTGAATTTAATTCAACTAATAAGTTAACACAACATTTATTGATTCAGAGTCGGTATAAAGTTCGCCGGTCAGATATTTTAATATGTATATTTTTTAATGTTGATCAATGTCTGAATACCGTAATAAAAATATCCAATTTCTTTTTGAATTGTTTTGTCAATGACCAGCGTCCAAATAAATCTGTGTTTCTTTTTATCCGAGCATCGCATTGTTCGTTGAAGCTAATTGGATAATGCCTCTGTCTTCCGATGGGTAGAACATCCACCCGGGTTTAATAATAGTCAAGTAGCCCGACTCGGGACAAATGCACGGCGGAACAAAAGTGTGAAATATTGTAGCCCAGTGATAACAGGAAGTGACTCGCGGCTGCATGCTGCCAGGACGGATATAGCACTGGAATTGTGGTCTAATTGGTATTCAAAGTAAACACCACAGTTAATAGACATTTTGAATCGTTATTCTGTAAATATTGATGGTGTGAAGTCTGTCTATGGACAAGGTGTTTCTAATGTAATTATGTTTTAAAATCAAAACTAACTAACTAACTAACTAACCATCACGCCGTCTCCCCGAAGGGGTAGGCAGAAATAATGGACTGTCACACTTTTCTTTCCTGACATATTTCTCTCGCTTCCTCAACATTCATACATCGTGTCATGCACGCGCGTCGATTTCTCTGACTCCTCACATGACCGACATTCAATATTTGATTCATTTGATCGTGCCACGTTTTCCTCGGTCTTCCTCTATTTCTGGTTCCATTTACATCATTAACATATAATTTTTTTACCATTCTTTCTTCATTCATTCTTTCCATATGTCCAAACCATCTTAATGATCCTTTCATTATTTTGTTCATGACACCATCATTCGCACCGCATTCACTTCTTATATTTTCATTCGACACTCTATCATACACTGAGTATCCACACATTCGTCTAAGAGATCTTATTTCTACTGCATTTATTTTACTTTCATCCCTCTTTTGCCAGTTCCATGCTTCGCTTCTATACATAAGGGTCGGTAGAAGAACACCATTGTGCACTACCATTCTGGGTTTTTTGGATAGGTTGTTGTTTGCGATGACAACTTTAAGTGCACCATTCACTTTGTTGCCTGCCCCAACCCTTCTTTCAATATCCCTCTCCACTCGCCCATCTCTTGTAAACAAACTACCTAAATGCACGAACTCAACTACTTGCTCCAAATTTTCACCATTCACGCTAATGTCAAAATCAACCATTTTATTTAAGTATTTTTTTTAAGTTGTGGCATCGCGGTAACTTCTTATCTTTTTATAGGTCTGTTGACCTGTTATTGACATCTCTCAGTCCTCTTGAAATCTGGACTGTCAATTTTCTCGCTATCTTCTCGGTGGTCGGCCACGTGTTTGGGAACCCTCTTGTATAATAGATTGTCACGGGCTATCTTTGGAATCCTAATTTCTGGAATACGGGACACGCTTGTTCCAGTATCTTCCTCTTTGGCGCCCACATCTGATAATGTCTTCGTCCTCGCAATTTATTTTATTTTCTGCATTTCTTATTTCGTCACGAAGGCTTTTGCTAGCTATTCATAGTAGTACTTTCTTGGCGAGCTGAAGTTGCTTGTTTTGAGCCATGTTGGCTCTGAATTATATTATATTGCATACGTCAATATACGATAACTACATCGAAATTATAAGGCTAACTAGCTGACCATCTCGCCGTCTTCCCGAAAGAGTAAACAGAAATAATGGACCGCCACACTGTTCTTTCCTGACATATTTCTCTAGCATCCTTAAGATTCTTCACGTGGCCTTCATCCTTAAGAGTATCTCTTGAATAATGATCTGGCGATTTCGTAAGAGACACATCAATGTACATACGACTAACTCCCAGTAACTTCAACTTACTCAAATCACATTGTATTTTAATGCATATAGTAATTTCTAATTAGAGAACAAGTCGCTAGACGCAAATGGCAGCGGATCGGTCACACTCTGAGACGAAACCTAGCTTGCATCGCTCAGGGTGCACTAGACTGGTCCCCTATGGGGGGAAAGAGAAAGCGAGGCAGACCTAGAGCCACCTGGAGAAGAACCCTGAAGGACAAGGTTAAGGCAGCAGGACTCACTTGGGATGATGTTAGGCATCAGGCATGCGATAGAGTCGGGTGGAGAAAGTTCCTTGAGGCCCTATGCACCACGGAGGTGTGACAGGACAAATAGAAGAATAAGAAGAAGAAGAGTAATTTCTTTTTATATACACTCAATGTATAATTCTACTTTTACATACAAAGCAGGATACAATAAAAAAAACAAAGAGATATTAGTCGAATACGATGTTCTTATATATGGTAATTTAAGAGTTTATAAGAGGAAGTAAAGACCTATGAAACTATAAACAAAATATTGTTAGTTCAATAATAGTTGACTGTGTGTGGCGCTAGGTAAACTTATTTCAAAATTTTGTTTTTTAATGTATATAAATACTTGTAGACAAATACTGAATTTTACCCATTTCGGATGTATTTATCATTAAGAAATAATTGTATCGCAATAGGCGTTATCTAGTAATATGTGATAATTGGGTTGATAGCCTTTCACATTACATTAATAAAGATTTTCTGCTTAATGCTTACCTCTAGTCTCAATAGATGGCGCTTGTGTAGATTGAACTAAAATATGTGAAATGTTTCAACATGGTAGCATATATACAACTTTCAAATAATTGTCAGACGTGGTGCTCGTAGAAGGGCGGAATGGGAAATGTTGTATTACGATCGCTTAACCCAACAAATGACAGGTTATAAGTCCTGTAAACGCCTCGACCACCATATTCTGTTTCCAAATAATTTACATCTTCGTCTCTATTGAGATGTAATTAATTCTTAAACTTATTTCAAATGTACGCTCACAGATATATTGCAATGATTGGATTTCTTTATAGCGTAGTGTTAACAGCGAATGGCTCGTTTGGGGTCTTGGGATCTCCGGCCGGAAAGATTTATAGCTAGTATTTTGATACCAGCCACCGACAGAGCCGCGGCATACAAACTGTTATGTTCGCCGCGATTATCGTCCGCCTGATTTAAATGACATAATTCGGTGTCATAAAATAAAATAAAGTGACCGGGAGTCACGTGGCCCGTGACGTAGGCGGAGTGGATGATTATGTACGGTCAGCTGACGGACTCCCACGACAATCAAAATATACAAGTACATATTCTATAACACTTGGCATTTAAAAATCGTGTCATAATTTATATTACAAAATTATTTTGATGCATCTCTTGTCAAAGATTTACTCCACATTTGAGTTTATTTTTCTCGACATGTTTCGAAGGCTTACACACCTTCATCATCAGGAGAACGATATAAATTCAAGTTTACTATACGAGTTTATATCGTACTCCCGATGATGAAGGTGTAAGCCTTCGGAACATGTCGAGAAAAATAAACTCAAAAGTGGAAAAAACAGTGTTTTAATTAAATAGTCCATTGTTTTGGCCGAAGCACTATGATACCTTAACATTTAAAACTAAAACTAAAATTAACCATCACGCCGTCTCGCCGAAAGGGTAGGCAGAAAGAATGGACTGTCACACTTTAACCGATGCGGCACTCCATCCTTCTCTTTTCGCCCCGCGGGAGCCGCGGTGTGATGGGTTGCGAACTTCATCGCCACCAATAGGCATCTCCCACGCACACTTCGATCGCTTAACATCCACAAAATAAATCTTTAAAAAATCATACAAAATCACAAAATAAAAATATTTTTAATATTTAAAGCTGTTTAATTAAATAGCTTTGTTTTATGTATCATTTTATTGTAATACCTGATGATGTCAACATTGGTTGACGAAACAGCTGTCGCGTAAAATAAAATAAAATTGTGATACATAAAACAAAGATTTTTAATTTAACAGTTTAGGCAACAAAGTGAATGGTGCACTTAAAGTAGTCATCGCAAACAAAAACCTATCCAAAAAAGCTAGAATGGCAGTGCACAATGGTGTTCTTCTACCGACCCTTATGTGTGGAAGCGAAGCATGGAACTGGCAAAAGAAGGATGAAAGTAGAATAAATGCAGTAGAAATGAGCTCTCTTAGACGAATGTGTGTATACTCTGTGTATGATAGAGTGACGAATGAAAATATAAGAAGTGAATGCGGTGCGAATGATGGTGTCATGAACAAAATAATGAAAGGATCATTAAGATGGTTTGGACATATGGAAAGAATGAATGAAGAAAGAATGGTAAAAAAATTATACGTTAATGATGTAAATGGAACCAGAAATAGAGGAAGACCGAGGAAAACGTAGCACGTAGCACGATCAAATAAATCAAATATTGAATGTCGGCCATGTGAGGAGTCAGAAAAATCGACGCGCGTGCATGACACGATGTATGTGTGTTGAGGAATCGAGAGAAATATGTCAAGAAAGAAAGGTTTGGCAGTCCATTCTTTCTGCCTACCCCTTCGGGGAGACGGCGTGATGGTTAGTTAGTTAGTTAAGTGTTCATTCATAAAAAAATCATCATTATGGAATTCCACAGTGTGAAAGCCGGCGGAAAGCTCGCTCAACGATAGTCTGGTGGCATTTCTTTTGTAAAGTTAGAGTATTCGTATACGACTTGCTATTTGAAGCATTTATAACAGTGTTTTTTTTTCATAAAAAAAACGCTTATAATATTATAATCAACAGTGCACTTTTTTTGTAGTTGTATATGAAAAATATTTGGTCCTGTTTTTATTTTAATCCATTGTCTGTTGTGTTATTATATTCAGATATGTTTTAAGCCGTATCCTTGACATTATCACCCGTAATCCTTATTTGCTACTGTGGTATTTTTTCACGTGTTCCTACGAGTCGACATTGAGATGTCTAAAGAATTTTAATCCATGATTAATAGTATGTATTATCCATGTTTCTTTTTGTTCTACGTGTTGCAATTTGAGTGTTGCATTTAAATAATATGCCAATAAAAAAAAGTAATTATCTAAATGATACTGAAAATATTTCGTTTTACTGTTTTTACTTGATACAATGATACTTCCTGAAAGATAGGAAATTTATTCTCTTTCGTATCAATGTGCACTAACTTTGTTTTTTTTTTAAAGACTAACACTAAGTATTTAAATCAACGGTATTATAATTGACAATACAATCTCTTAGTGTAGGCCTAGTGGCCTGTTTCTTAAGAAGAATTGGCCTCCTGCGAAGTCGACTCCCAGCTGTCGATCAATCTCTGGTGGTCTGCCCGGAAGTCGTCTACCATGGGGCTGGCCGTGTAACTCAACGAAGGGGAGTCTGGGTGGATCCATTCTCCTCACGTGTGCATACCAGTATCTTCTCCTTTGCCTTCCCCACCTAACGACATCCTCGACCTCGCATATCTCCCTTATCCGTGTATTCCTTATCCTCTCTTGCAGTGTCTTGCCAGATATATATCTGAGCGTCTTCATTTCTGACACTCTGAGCGCGTTTTTGTGATTGTGGTGTCCGCCCTGCACTCGATCCCATATGTCATGATAGGTCACACAAAAGTCTTATAAGATAAGTCATACATTTTCATTCGTAAAAATGAAATAAATCGATGTTTTTTTATTAACTTTTATACTTCCACTTATTTTGGTTTCGCGTATAACATTTTATTATTATTATTTTACATAAAACATATATAAACAAAAACCGTAGTAAACAAGTTTTCATTCATATAAATTATATACTCGTATTTTACATGGAAGTTCGAGAAACAAGACAAACAAACAAACCATCACGCCGTTTCTCCGTAGGGGTAGGCAGAGAGAATGGACCGCTACACTACTCTATCCTGCCACACCTCTCTAGCTTCCTCCACATTCATACAGCGAGTCATACACGCACGTTGATTCTTCCGACTTCTAACATGACCAACCTTTAAAATTTGATGAATTTGGTCATGCCATGTTTTCCTCGGTCTGCATCGACTCCGTACTCCATTTACATCATTTACGTATACTTTCTTAACCATTTTTTCTCCATCCATGCGGTCCATATGTCCGAACCAAGAAATATATTAATTCCTTATTTATCAGACATTGATATTGAAATAATTACTCGATAATATTTTGGAGTATGAAAGATTATCATAGTACTTGTATATTCTAATTTTGATGATGCGTGTTAAATTAAAAATACAAAATCTAAAATTATTTTTTGCTTCAATATTATAAATCGTTTTTTGAAGTTGATGAAAACTTTTGATCCATAAATAAATGTGTAATATTAGAATCGGTTTCATATGTTTTGGTGCTGGATCCGTCAAGGGCAAACGACGCTATGAAAATAAACATTACACATTCGTATACCTAGTTTTTTTTACCAAATTATGTTACTGAAATAGCCTCAAAAGTCTTCCCACATAAACAAACATTTTTTACATCTCAATTTGCGAGAATCGCAAGTGTACCATAGATTATTTATAAAACCGCTTTGATGTAAGGTTCAGTTTGTGTAGCAAATTTTTCGTATATTATTTTTTTGCTAACATCGTTTTACGTATTATATTTTAATAATACGTAAAACGATGGTATAAACGGTGTTCTTCTACCGACCCTTATGTATGGAAGCGACACATGGAACTGGCAAAAGAAGGATGAAAGTAGAATATATGTAGCCCGAATGGAAGGTGACAGACTTGCATATACAGCCGCTTATGAAATCCCCTCCGAACACCGCCCACCTGGAAGACCGCCTAAAAGGTGGAGGGACAGCTGGATCTTATCATCCCACGAGACATGATTTCTGTGTCACAGATCAATTAAAAGAAGAAGAAGAAGAGGAACATTTGAATGGTTGCAGTAAAATAGGCACTAAGTACCAAAAAAATTACAAAAAAAACTAAGTATGCAAATTCGTTCTATATGTAATGTAGAAAAAAACTGCATACTTCGTTTTTTTTTGGAATTTTACTTCAGCAATTCACTTGGTATTTGTTTTTTAATTTTTTAATTATCGAATAAGCAGTTAGGTGTCGGTTACATCCAAGTTCAACACGAGGTTTCGCTCTAGTTTCCCCCTAACAATCGGCCTCTTTGCCGGCTATTAGGAATCGTATAGTTGGGCGAAATGTCCCGTTAGCACGATTGTATTTGATTCAAAGCAATTATCTCTGCAACGATAGTACTATTTAAATGACATTGTTTGTGATATCATGTCATTAGCATCGCGTTTTCAGTTTCCTGTACACCTGTCACCCTTGCACGGTACATATACGTTATGCTGGTGATGGGAAATTATAAAAATCAAAGAAAATCTCATCGATATTTTTTAATTCAATATTAGATTTTTTTATTAAGTTAACTCAATGAACAGACTGGAAGCATTTGAAATGTGGCTCCATCGCCGAATGCTCAGAGTTCCCTGGACAGACATGGTTACCAATACCGAAGTTCTGAGGCGACCTAGAGTTGACAGGGAACTGTTATCAATTATCAAGGTTCGAAGGATCTCACATCTGGGTCATATACTGCGTGGGGAAAAGTACCACCTTCTCCAACTGATATTGGAGGGGAAAATTGAGGGACGCCGAGGGCCCGGTAGGAGACAAATGTCCTGGCTGCGAAACGTGAGGGAGTGGACCGGCATCCGAAGTGTGGAGGAGCTGTTCCGAGCGGCGCAGGACAGGGACAGGTTCGCCGAGGTGATCGCCAACGTTGGGGGGACCCGACATGGCACTTGAAGTAGAAGAAGATTAGATTTTTGTACCTTATTCTATACTTATGAAAGATATTAAGTAGTAACAAAGTTATCAGCGTTGCTGTAGAGTCTTAAAAATAATTCTCTCTCCACGGTCGCTTCGATTTCTCGAAAATTGATTATCTGAAGAAAAAAAAAAAGATTTATTATAATCTGTATAAATGTAGTTATCGTTGTACGTAGCCGATTTTTTTATTTTTATTTTTCACAAAATGGCGACAGATTGAAAATTAAAAAAAAAAATCGCTTTTTTTGTATTCAATCTTAAAAATTAGTAAAAAACATTATTTTCAAAATTGGCTACGCTTATCGATAGCTATTCCAAAGATGAATAAAACAAACAAAAAAATGAAAATCGGTTGATAATTGCTTGAGTTATCGATGCGACCTGTTTAAAAAAATAATTTTTGAGAAAAAACGCGTTTGGTGTTTTAAGTCCATTTTTCTTACTATAAAATCATGTATCTTCTAAAATACGAGTATACATCAAACCATCGAGTCCTAGACCATATGATAGTTCTTTTCTTTATCTCCAGTGGTGTCCTTGACTTTTTTTTTTAAATTATTGACCCTTTCCATGCGATTCTCAGCAGCCATCACCCGGTTAGCATCGTGGTCGGTGCACTGACAGTCGGTCTACCTACTCTCACTAAAATGACGGTAACTCAGTCAATTTTCGGAATTTTGACCTCAAATTTAATACACGTATTTTCGAAGTTATTAACTTTAAATTAACTAAAAAAAATGCACAATCACAGTGGCTACCCCCCTTAATTATATAATATTAAGATCGTAAGTTAGTTAATTTAACATTAATCCGTTATGTTTTCTTCGTCATTATTTTTATCACCTGCTGTATAGAATTGCGGATACAATATTAATTGGGTTTTGTAGCACCTTTTTAACGGGATATTATATTTGCATCGGTCATATTTTAAATTGTCCAATTCAATATAATGAATTCACATTAGAAATGTCAGATGAAACTGATATATCAGGTCTTATTTCCGGTGAAAACTATATATAGAAAACAATTCTCTTCATCTAGTTATCATTTTGCAGAATATACAGTTATATGAATATGCATATATATCTTTTCAATACGGAAAGTTTTATTTATTTTTATAAACTCTTTCTACACGACAGCTCAGTTGAAATGATAATTTGTTATGTCACGGTGTTTTAAGTTGTCGTACGAATTAGTCTAACGAATTTCGTATGACATTTACTATAACGTTGAAAAACTAGTGGCTTTGCCAAAAATACGTACAAATAATCTTTCTGATTTGAGTACCAATAACATTGTGGTCACACATTACAATTTATTTCATATAATATTTGTTTCAATGGTCAATATTTACTGCCGACCGGTTTCGATGATGACGCTATAGTCTTTTCGCAAAGCTATCGTTGTTTTGTATATGTTGAGTTTTATTAGCGAAAGACTTTATATTTGGATTTTTCAAAACAAACTTAAGGTGTTAACACAATAATCCATGATGTCGATTTTTTTAAATAAATTAATACACTGTTTTTTTTCTTTCCATTTTTAAGATTATTTTTCTCGACATGTTTCGAAGGTTTTAGACCTACATCATCGGGAAAACGATGTAATCTTTTTATATCGTTAGTAAAAAGTTTTGTGTTATTCTCCCGATAATAAAGGTGTAAAACCTTTGAAACATTGTCGAGAAAAATAAACCCAAATTCGGGAAAAATTGTTTTAATAAATAAAAAACGGTGGATACGTGTAATATAAATTAAATAAACACAAAATTCCGGATCGTCCATCTGACAACATGTGCACCATCTAAAAATAACATTATGTGTTAAATTATTTTTATTTTGTCATTTTGTTTTATATCATTGTATTTTATTATATTTCTTTTAGATTTATTTTGTAGATGTTGGACGATCGAAGTGTGCGCGGGAGATGCCTATTGGTGGCGATGAGGTTCGCAACCCATTACGCCGCGTCTCTCGCGGGGGCGAAAGGAGAAGGATGGAGTGCCGCATCGGTTAAAGTGTGGCAGTCTATTATTATAGCCTACCCTTTCAGGGAGACGGCATGATAATTAGTAAGTTAGTTAAAAAAAATTTATTTCACAAGATTTTCGATTACTTTATCTTCTCACATAATCGATCTTCACAAAATTAGCTCGGGTTTCCAGCGGCGTTGATCGTTAATCTAATTAGAAACACGGGAACTGTTCGTCTCGCGAGGCAGATACAGTGGCGCTTGTCTTGTAGCTGTCTGAAGAACGATTCCATCAATGTTTCCATTCAAGAAAGCTAATTTGTGATATACCCAAGACCCAGGTGGCGACAGGATCGGTCCAGATGCCATACACTTTGATGTTGATTTATTGTAGATAATAACAGATGCTGCCGCGTGAAATTCCATGTATACAATGAACACACTGCTTGACTTTCATCACTAATATATAATACAATTAATTTTGGCATATTTGTGGCAGCTACACAGAGATGAAAAGACTGGCTTGAAACAGGACTGAGTGGAGGAAAAGAGTGAAGCTGATTGCAGACCAATCCTCAGGATTGTAACCATGAAGATGACGACCTTCGTGGCAGAGTGGTTACGAGCTCTGACTTCCATGCCGAAGGTCCTGGGTTCGATTCCCGGCGATGGCAGTGTTATTGTCACACTGTCTTTGGTCTGGTGTAGAATTCACGTGACAATAAAATGGCGATAGATTGGCTACCTATCACATGTCACGAGAATCAATATGATAGCTAAAAAAAATATTTAAAAAAAAAAATGTATACAGTAATTGGGTCCAAACGACCTGTTGTGTACATAAAAAAAAAAAAAAAAAAAAAAAAAAAAAAAAAAAAAAAAAAAAAAAAAAAAAAAAGATGAATACAATAAATATTTCAAAACCAACTTTTTTTATGTATCAATCCTAAGGATTGGTTTTGCAGCAAGTCTTAAATCTTTGCTGGTTCTAGGGATACCATTTAGGCATTTAGTTTGGTAGTTTCACTTTGCTTTCGACATTTTTGTAACTAACTGACTAACTAACTAACCATCACGCCATTTCCCCGGAGGGGTAGGCAGAGAGGATGGATCGCCACACTGGCCTGTCCTGGCACACCTCTCGGGCTTCCTCCACATTCATACATCGCACCATGCACGCACGACGATTATTCCGACTTCGAATGTGGCCGCCTTTTAGTAATTGGTTAATTTGGTCATGCCATGTTTTCCTCGGTCGTCCTCGGCTTCTTTTCCCACTCACACTGCTTGTGTACAACTTTTTAACAATTCTACTCTCATCCATTCGTTCCATATGTCCGAACCATCTCAGGGATCCTTTCTTAATTTTATTCATGATGCAGTCATCTATCTTACATTTCTTTCTTATTTCATCGTTCGGTATTCTATCATACAACGTTTTCCCGCACATTCTTCTTAGTGATCTCATTTCTACGGCGTTTATCCTGCTTTCATCCTTCTTTTGCCAGCTCCAAGCTTCACTTCCATACATGAGGGTTGGCACTAGAAGTCCATTGTGTACTGCCATCTTTGCTTCTGTGGATATATTTCTATTTGCAGTAATGACTTTGAGTGCGCCATTTATTTTATTCCCAGCACCAACCATCCTTTCGATGTCTTTCTCTATTTTTCCGTCTCTTGTAAACATGCTTCCCAGATTCGTAAATTCAGTAACTTGCTCCAATTTCTCGCCCATCGCACTTATATCACAAATCGTCATACATTATTCTTTCTCGAAAACCATCACTTTAGATTTAGACACATTCATCACCAAGTCACTCTTTTTGCATGCCTCATACATCCTTGCCACTAAGACTTGCAAATTGTCTTTGCTGTCAGCGATTAACACAGCATCGTCTGCATATAACAAACAGCTGACTGACAAACAATTCATCTTAGCACCAGCGTCTATGCCTTCAAGTTATTTCATACACTTGTCCAAGTATAGATTGAACAACCAAGTATAGATTGACATTTTTGTATGCTATACAATAAATATTTTATAATTTTGGATAAACTTAAGGCGTTAACACTGTGGAATTCCGTAATGACGATTAATTATGAATTACAACACTGTGGAATTCCGTAATGACGATTAATCGTGAATTAAGATAATTTTTTATGAATTACAACACTGTTTTTTCCACTTTTGAGTTCATTTTTCTCGACATATTTCGAAGGCTTACACCTTCATCACCGGGAAAACGATATAAACTCTTATTTAGTTTATTTTTCTCGTCATGTTTCGAAGGCTTACACCTTCATCATCAGTTTTATCGTTCTCCTGATTCGAAACACGTCGAGAAAAATAAACTCAATAGTGGAAAAAACAGTGTCTTAATTCATTTCATTCTATTAAAAAAAATCAATCATAGGTATTGGTTTGTTAATTCTTAGGATGCCATTTGGGCCTTTAATGTGGTAGTTTCCCGTTGCTAACCAAATTTTTGTATAACCGGTTATTTGAACCAAAATACTATACAAAACTTTTTAGATTGAATTCTACTAGTTCAAAGACAGCTTGGGAATTTTTTTTTCACACTCATCTCTGGGAATCGACCCCGGGACCTTCGGTGTGGCAATCATTGTATATTATTCATTAAAGTATTTGCTACAAACCAATACCTTGGATTGAAACTAGTGAAGAATATGTAAAAGCGTTATGATTATGGGTTCCGTTACTTTCGAAATATTATCCATGTTCTCTAATAGCCTGTTATGGCCTGGCTAAAATAGATATTATACTATTGATTCCTATGTGAAGTTTTATTACCAATAAATCTATACGTGTGAACTGAGTAAATCGGATAGTAGACCCGAAGGTATGCGAATTAGAAATACGAAATTATCATAAATGGAATCTATTACCTTGTCGTAAAATGTCAGCTTAAATGATTTACACAGATATAAAACTACGCTGATATCCATTGCTCATACTAATTTTGTAACTCTACTAGATTTTGTAACAGATACAATGTAGTATTTCCGTATTATTATATATTTAAACTATTTCATGCTTTGAAAAGGGATTTATTTCTTGTAATATCTGTCAATCACATTAAAGAACTTCACTAGCTTAAAAGTTTCGAAAGAATCCAGTATCAACTCTACTGAACAGTATACGAGTACCTATACAAAGCGCTACATGGAATGGCACCAAGTTACGATTTTTTTTTTCGATTTTTAATTTTGCAATTTGTATATAAAAATACTATGTACATGTACTCGTATAGGATGTTTTTTAGAGGTTTGATTTTTAAACTGGCAATATTGTTTCAACAGGCTGTCAATTTGACAGTTGACAGTTGATTTGTAGCCAGTACGTTTTGCCATTTCACCATGAATAGACTAGCGTTTGTAAATTGTGCAAATTTATTTTGAATATCATGGCTCGGTTCCCCAAACTTATCGTGCACTACGTCCATTGTACGGTCGACATAATCGTCCATCCGAGCAAGTTATTCGGAAGACCATGAGTCGTTTTTGCACCACCTCTAGTGGATAATACATATCCACAAAGACGACAATTGTCGAAAATTGAACTTCACGATTGCGCTTCATTTGAGCTATCCGTGGCGCTCATATGCCCGTAATCATTTTAAACAATAATCACATCAAATTATCTATTAAGTAAAGCCAATATCATAGACATTAACATTAATTTAATGTGTTTTTTTTTCATTTTGAATATTAAATCAAATCAAATCAGTTTATTAACTCAAAAGACGTTACAAATAGTAATGTTTAAGGCATCTTTTGAGTACAGATAAAATATTATAAAAATACAACATAGTACCAGGAACGCATTAGATATGGTTCGACATTAGGAAGACAAGATACTTTTTAAAGTCAAAAGTATTTGTCTCCTGAAAGTAACTTCACTAATATGAAAGACGTCGATCTCTGAGGAGACCGCGTTCAGCAGACTAATTGCTCTTCCCACCGGTGTCACCAGAGGCAGATTGGTTCTGGTGGCCGGAAGGTAAAACAATCTGTGCTGTCGCTGTCGGAGAAATCTATCAAGGACAAAAAGACCAACATCCTCTAGCACGGCCGAGTTCTCGAAATATCCCCTGATTAATTTAAAGAAATGGGTAATGAGATGCCCATCTCTTCGAAGCTGTAATAAATTGGTTCCAAGCATTCCTAACAAAAATGCCGTGGGATAGAGCCACGGATAACTACCATACTCCCTCATGTAGAGATACCTCAGAAAATTTTTCTGAACCCTCTCCAACATAACGGGATATCTCGCCTCGTGAGATATGTATTGTATACTTCTAAAAAAACACCCTTTATAAAATAAAGATTATTTTATTATTTGTAATGGCTGTATTAAAAAAAGTTTTTTGTTATACCTGTTTTCCGAGCGCCAATGTGGTGTAGTAACCCCTTAAAAGTATACCGATCCCATTTCTCGAGACTCTCTCGTTGGACATAGACTCGCGATATTAGCAACGTTGATTGTTTCCTGTGCAAGCAATACGTCTTGTCGAGTTTGTGGTATATTCTGCCATAGAATGTACTATATTCGCACTATATTCCACCGTCGCGCCGCACACTGGATCCATTTGGCAAAAACATGGACATAGGGGGCAAAATTCGGAGTTCGACCCCTATGTCCATGTTTTTGCCAAATGGATCCAGTGTGCGCCGTCCGACCGGCTAACGAGTCTAGCTCGCTAGCAACAGCGCTATGTCATTATTCGGATTCGCCTGTACCTCATTCCGGGATGGCAAATGTGTGTAATTAATATTTGTGGGTAAAATGCCAAATACTAATAATCTCCACTTGCTTCATTTTCTTCTGGTTGTAATTTTAGAGATAAGGCAGTAATAATGGAGCTCGTTACAATCCCGTACATCTGAGTCTTGAAACGGTAAACTCGTCTGCACCTAGGATGATGCTGGATATTTATATCTGTCCTGCTCGATCTTTACGAATATTGGTTGAATTTCTAATATTTAAAAAAAAG
Source organism: Lepidostoma basale (assembly GCA_022606425.2). Lineage (NCBI taxonomy): Eukaryota > Metazoa > Arthropoda > Insecta > Trichoptera > Lepidostomatidae > Lepidostoma > Lepidostoma basale. The sequence continues at coordinate 933,292 of JAHDVF020001077.1, read as the reverse complement.
GTGCATATTGGTGTTTTGTGCTGACCTTTATGCTTGGAACTGGTAAAAGAAGGTTTACCCCTTTGGGCTCCAAGTTTTTTTCCATTTTTTTCCGACATTCCTGACGACAAAGGAATGGTCAGATAATAAGACAGTTTTTTTAGAGTATTCATTTGATTCTTACATTTAAAAAAATAGCAAAACCCTATTTGAAGTTCATAAAAAATGTCTGAAAAAAAAATGGTTAAACGTAGTGGACATAGGAGTTGGTGGGAAAAACCCAATGGCCACAACGTGTGGACATAGGAGATGTAAGGGTTAACAACAACAAACCATCACGTCGTTTCCCCGTAGGGGTAGGCAGAGAGAATGGACCGCCACACTAATCTATCCTGGCACACCTCTCTAGATTCCTCCACATTCACACTAAAAATTATTTATATAATATATACGATTTTTTTTTTATAATTTTAACATCAAAACCGTATAAACGTATTACGTGTTACAATTAACTGCGGCAACAATCAAATAGGCCAAAACAATTTACTTGTACACAAAATATCTCCAAATTTACGGGAGCACCACATGAACCAAACCAAATTTTCAAAATCAGAACCGGTATATAAATGATTAACGATGTGGATTATATGGCATTGCAGCCTCGAATACTGGAATCTACTTTAGAGGCAACGCAAATGTATTAGTTCAGCGGATGTGTTATAATTTACAACACCGCCTTGTGAACTCAACTCCCAAACTGAGGAAGATAATTTGTGGACTCTTATTTACGACATTCATTTCAAAGTTGAAGCCGACCGCAATCTCCTCCGTCAAATTATTTACGGTATAAAATATTCCAAAAGTTCTTGAAAAACCTTATTAAAATTTTCAATTTAGGTTATGTTATGATGAATGTGTATAAGTCTAACGTAATCATTTTCGAAAAAAAGTATTAGCGGGAATGTTGGAAAAAAGTATGTTTACAAAGAATGGGTGAATAGAGAGGCATATTAAAAAAAAAGGGTTGGGGCAGGCAACAAAGTGAAAGGTACACTTAAAGTTGTCATCGCAAACAAAAGCATTTAAAAAAGTTAAGATGGAAGTGGAATAAATTTACTGTAATTTATATTTCTTAGATCAGTGTTTCTTAACCTTTTTGAAAGAATCGCCCCCTTTATCATATTAAAATTATCCAGCCCTCATCCCCCCGCAACAAAATTAATTATAAAAAAATGATGAGAAGTACAAATTAAACACGCACGTATAAATTTTTGCGCAATAAAGTGTAGTTTATTTAACTGAAATTATAAAATCAAAGCTCTTAAAGAAATTGTAAAAGGGTATCAGTTTGCATATATATAAGGTTCCCACCACCACCCGAGACTGTTATAGGACGCAGCGACGCCCTTTCGTCAGTCTCGCTGCACTATCTAGGCCCGTTCCTTGTCCAACCCGGTCTTACGTTAATTTAATTTAGCCTTTTCTTGTCATCAATCAAAAGGGTGACAGACCACATTTAATCTATTCTTTTAACCTTATATATCTCCCGCGCGGCCTCACATCTCTTTATTATGAAATAAAATCAGAAGTAAATATTACATAAAGCACACCTTAAATTAGTAAAAAGAAGAAAAAAAACACATTAAAATGATATAAAACACACATTAATTCACAATACACAATAGGACAAATATATAACAAACTAAATTTTAAAACAAGAAGAAGATGGTGTATGAGAGAGGCGGGAAGATGTTAAGTAAGAATGAATAAATTGGGATGGGATGGATGGAGGACAGGTTTTAGAAAGAGCAGAAATTAATTTAAAAAAAAAAACAGTATTTATAAAAGACACATTATAAAGAGAAAAGTAGATCAGAACACACCCACCAAGGGGCAGTGTAGACTTCCGGTCAAGACAAAACCAATGAACAGGAGCCAGTGGCAACATCCATGTGCAGCAACTCAGGGGCGCAGAAACAGAAAACAAAACTATAATGCACAAAACCATTGTAACAATCATAGCGAACATACCATTCATAATTATCACAATAATTATAATAGCAATAATACCATAATAATAACATAACCAAAGACAAAGATAATAATAATCATTTATTTATAACCATCAAAGTAATCATAATAGCAATTATAACACAACCAAAAACAAAGACAATTTTTAACAAATAATGCCAAATAATTTATAGAAACAACAACACGGCACGAGAAGACATAGGGGAGTAAATAAATTACACATCCATTTCACTAAAAAGTTTTGTCCACGCACGAATAAAAGTACGAAGGCAACTGAAATTTTTATCGCTACTTGTTAAGTCACTATTCCAAATTGGTCGATGATCCACTGTCACATTCTCAATCATGATATCTCTATCACTCTGCAAGAGACAGCACTCCCAGAGGATATGGTGGGCCGTCTGGGGCCCCCCGCCGCACACACACTCCGGGTCCGGCGCCAGATTAAGAGCATGGAGCCTGGCACGGAAATTGCCGTGCCCCGAGAGCATCTGCACAACGTGATGGTCCAATCGCAGCCACTCACTACCCATCCTCCCAGTTACAGAGGGGAAGAAGGAGTAAGTCCACCTTCCTCTAGGAGAGATGTTCCATCTTTCCTGCCATGCCGACAGAGAAACCTCTCTTAAGCCCCTGCACAGGGCGGTGAAACCATCCTCATCGGAGTTGAATGTAATACCCAGATGGGTCACACTCTCACCCCGCTTAAGGCGCCTCTTAGCAACGGCCTCAAGCACTTCCAGGTCGGCAGGAAGAACTCCCCCTATAACTGGAAGCGCCACTGAGGCCGCAGTCCTGTAAGCACCGGTCAGTGCAAGAAGAGGTATGCGTTGGCCTCTAAGCAGCGCCGAGGATACCGTCCGAGTAGCCAGACGTCCCGACCACACTCCCGCCGCGTATGTGATTCTTGACACACACACGGCTCGGTATAGTAGACGAGTCGCCGGCGTTCGAAGGCCCCAGGACGCAGTACTCAAACGCCGGACCTGCATAAACAAATTCGCAGAACTCTCCGACACAGCCTTGACGTGCCCAAGGAAAGAGAGCGACACATCGACCTGAACACCAAGATATCGAAGTGAATTCTCAAACTTGATGCTAGATTCATTCATCCGTATGACCGGGTTCCTGTTACGATTTAGGTTCCCACGGAGAAGCATGCCGGACGTCTTGGCAGGGGAAAAGGAAAGTTTATTGTCAATTCCCCAATTAGCTATCATATGCAGACAAGAATTTGAGATATTCTCAATCTCACGTCTGCTTCTGCCGGCCACCAGAAGCAGAGCATCATCTGCATAGGCAACAATGGTTGAAATTCCCGGGAGAGGCAAGAGTAAGAGATCATCAAAAAGGATGTTCCACAGGGTTGGGCCAAGGACCGAACCCTGAGGACATCCCATCGTCGAAACCCTCTCAACTCGAGTCTCCCCATGAGATATCTCAACTCTCCTACCGCAGAAGTAATCTGAAATAATAAGGAACAATTCTTTTGGGCAACCGCGATCCTTCAGTTTCTTGAGAATCATCGGCCACCACGCATTGTCAAAAGCACCCTTGATGTCCAGGAATACTCCAAGGGCATATTTGTACTCTTTATTTACAGAATCATTCACCCAGTCCAGAGAGTACCTAATTGCATCCTCCGTAGAACAGCCTCTCGTGAACCCATTTTGGGGGGGGCACGGAGGAGTCAATAGGACATCGAGCCTGCTGCGTATCAGCCTCTCCAACACCTTACCCATGACAGGCAGGAGCGTGATAGGCCGACACGCACCAGGATCAGTACGTGATTTGTCTCCAGACTTGGGAATGACCCTGATGGTACCTCTCTTCCAATCAGTTTGCATAGCTCGTGAATTAGCTTATTTTTCTATATTGACTTATGCCCACTCGAATTTCTGTAGCGCCCCCTAAATCACCTTACCCATGACAGGCAGGAGCGTGATAGGCCGACACGCACCAGGATCAGTACGTGATTTGTCTCCAGACTTGGGAATGACCCTGATGGTACCTCTCTTCCAATCAGTTTGCATAGCTCGTGAATTAGCTTATTTTTCTATATTGACTTATGCCCACTCGAATTTCTGTAGCGCCCCCTAAATGCTAAAAATTTAAAAACGCCCCGCCAGACCGCTAAAACGCCCACAAATAGACGCTGGCGCCCCGGTTAAGAATCACTGTCTTAGATGGTAAATTTTTATATGATATAGTGTTTAATGCAAATATAATAAGTGAATGCAGTGAGATTGAAAATGTTATGAATAATATAATGAAAGGATCATTACGATGGTTTGGACACACGGAAAGAAATAATTAAAGTATATGTTAACGATGTAAATGGAGCAAGATATAGAGGAAGACCGAGGAAAACGGCACGATCAAATCAATCAAATTTTAAATATCGGCCACGTAAACGAGAGAAGCGAAGAGGGCGAAAAGAGTAGGATGGAGTGGCAGTTCATTCTTTGGCCTACCACTTTGGGGGGACGGCGTGTTGGTTAGTTAGTTCGTTAAACGAGAGAAGTATTAAGAAGTAAGTTCTGGACTAAGTTTTCAAAATGACCCCCTTTTAATGTTTTGAGACCTGTAGACTCACAGCTCGAATTATTAAAGGATATGAAAACATAGTTCAGGGTTTATATAATATAATAAATTGGATAATTTAATTTAATTTAAATTGGTTTATCGACTATTTAAGAATATTTCAGGGTTTTCGGGGTGAGAGCAGTGGCGGTACTACCATAGAAGCCCAGAAGCCCGGCTTGCGTAAGAAATTTGGAATCAAAACCCCCAAATCTAAGTAATCATGCCCCCACATAAACCAACAACCCACCAAATCACCATCCAACAATGTTCCCATCAGACATAAGAGAAATAGTCACAAGAGGTATACCTCTGTAAGCCAGAAGAGGTTATGATTCCAAATTTCTTACGCAAGCCGGGCTTTTGGGTTTCTATGGGAGTACCGCCACTGCATGCACTCGCTTTCCTCGGTCCCTATTGATTTGATCGTGTCACGTTTTCCTCGGTCTTCCTCCTACTTCCTACTTATTACTGTTGTATATTAGATGTTTTGTTTGTGTATCAATAAAAACAAATAAAAATTTTGTTTTTAGTTTTTTTGACAAAATATTATATAAAGCGCATATATAAATCAATTTTGGCTCGATGGTCACTTGCAAATACTGCGGAGTTCGTGTTGACGGACAGTGGTCGTCATTTGTTTACTTCTCATCAAAGACGCTTGTTTGGGGGTATTGACGGCGGTACGGTAAACACGATCGCCGATAGCCCTGCACGTGGAACCGGTCGTTAACGATGGCGGTAACGATTCCTCTGCTTTCCACGCTGAGGAGCATCACGCCGCGTAGTTTGTGTTTACCAAACTCTCGTGCCGTCTGCCGTACAGAAGTTCGTGTCACGCCTGGCGCCCAAATAAACAATGTGATAATACCTTACGCAATCTTTTTTGTTCCATTGCAATTGTTATTATTTTTTCCTTCTGTTTGTTTCAATAATAAGTGACTAGCTGCAACCCGTGAAATACTCACGGAAGTTAAGATTTTCTACTGTGTAAAAACATGGTTAACACTTCTAATGTTATACACGCTAAAAATTCACAATTAACAGCATCAATTTGTTTTTCTTTTGTTTTATACACTTTTTTCATACAACAATAATCAGAACAAAATTTAAAATTAGATTCAGAATCAGAATGAAATTTAAAAAAAAACATTTCTCTTTCGCTCTCTTATATTCAAAATATTTTCGTACTCTTTCATCTTCTTATTTATCCATTTTTTACTTCGGTGAATACATTTCACACTCTTTTTGGTTCCATTACTATTGCTATTTTCTTCTATGAATGATTTCCCTTTTTCCCTAACTTTTTAAAATATATTTTTTTTTAATATCTTGAACAATGATGTACAACTCTTTTAAATTTTAAACGATTTAGTCAAATCCTGTGTTTTTTGTTATTCCTCGAATAAAAATTAAATACTGCCTAAATGATCCGACAGATTTTAGATCTAATCAGAAAACCTACCTTTTTCATAATTCACACCCAACTTGTATATTTGTTTTATTTTACTTTCTAACCGATAATGATGCAGGGATGCGGCGCATAATGCGCCCTTCAGGTGATTACATCACAAAAACGGCGCTCTAAATCTTAGAATATTATTATTATTTTTACTTTATGGAAGTGAGATGTTTCGTCTTGTTATGAAATATAATATTTGATAGCGTTCTAAAAGCCGTATGTTTCATCAATGTTTAATATTAACCAACGGTTATCTATTATTTATTTATTTATTTATTTTGTGAGCATGGTTATAACGATGTGATGTTCATCAGCATCTGTTGGTCCGGTTTCTGCAACGGTCGTGTCGAAAGAAGTGCACGTGTTTGTTTTATCTCGCGATGCATCCGTCGCCATTGGCTTTCATCCTGCCGTAGGCTCCGGTCTGTGTCGCTTTCACCTCCAGTCATGCCCACATCACAGGTACGCGGGCGCCAACACACTTCCGTATATTTTTTGAAGCCGCGCCACGTGCTACTCGGCCCCGGGACGGGATATTACTTTATTGGCCTCTAGCACACAGACACGGAAGCGAAACGAAAACGGACCGTTTCATACGGTTCAATTTCGTATCGCTTTCGCGTTTTACATCTATGTGATCTCCTTCGCCTGTAGAACACTGAAACGAATGCAAAAGTCTAGCGAATAGTGAAACTTTGTATATCATATTAAATGAGTCATTGCACACAGCACGCGGAACGAAGGCGGGACGAATTCGGTTCGCCTGACGTCTGCTATAAATACGTATGTGTCGACAAATTTTCTTAAAAACATGTTATGCAGAGTTTCGATATTCGCGTCCGCTTCGCTTTCGCTGCAGTGTGCTACAGGCGTTAAGCACACAGTAGCGGAAGCGAAACGGATGCGGTCCGATACGAAACTCTGGCGCAGTCATTCCGAAAGTGGTCTATATCGATCCCCGGGGGTCGATTCCGTCAATGAAAAAAAAAAAATGGGGGTCCACGAGAGTGGATCCCATTTCTTCTGCATATGAATAAATAAGAAAGTTTTTGATAGTTTAATTTTATCTGTAATATAACGGCAGATGTGAGTCGCGTTAACTATAATTATAATAAAAAAATCAATATAAGATACAACATGATCAAAAAGTAAAACATGATATATAATACTTCGCTGTTCGCTAGGATTTCGTATCGGTCCGCTTCCGCTTCGCTTTCACTGCTGTGTCCTAGGTATCAGAGCTGAACATTAAAGACTTTCATAATCAAAGGTGTCTCTACCAAATTGAAAAGTCCGTAGGTTGTAACGCCTCGCCCGGTGAAAACTGTGATTGATGTGTACTAAAGAAACCAATCTTCGCTCCCAGTAATTATGTGTCTATTTTATTTTGAATATGTTTATTCACTAAAGATATTAAATATTATGATCAATTATCTTGTTTATATTTACCGTGGGAGTCTGTTTCCTGTCAAAAATATGTGTTGCAACTGATGTATTATATATGATTATATTTTCACGTTCGTTGAAATGCGTATAATTATTTTTTTGGTAGTTTTATATCGGTTTATATTGTTCTTCCGTTGATGGAGATTTTCTTTATTTCAAAAGTGGAAAAATATATATACAGTGCCAGCTCGCTTATCCGAACGCATATTGTGTAGTGGGTCGTTTGGATTACTGAGTGTTTTGAGAAAAAGTGAGACGAAAAAAGGAAATTTCGGTCTATGAAAATGCTTTTTATTTTTCGTTTTTATTTAGGTACTGAACTGGTACTATCTTCTATGTTCGCCATAACTTTGTGTTGTAAATTAAATTAAAATAATAAAAATTAAATATCACATATTTTTCGGACTAACCACCCCTTCATCAGTGATATTATTATATATAAATATTTAAAATAGTGTAAATTTGTTTATTATATCTGTCTGGAGGTCTGACCAGTCTGGCATCGACAGACTGATCTGTCGATGCCAGCAAGCCTTACAAAACCGGTCGCTGTCGAAATAAAGACAAAAGTGGAAGTAGTTAAAAAACATCGTTTTATTTAATTATTATTTATTATAATTAGTATATTATATAAAATATGGATATTTGGTCGTATTGAAAGTGGGTATATTCAAGATATTTGGACTGCATTTTGGATACTTCGTTAGACCGTTAATTTCATTGTTAGTTTGGTTCAGATTGCGTCGCGTGTCCAACCGGCTGCACAATGAGGGATATTGAAAAGAGATTCAAATTTGTTGTTCACATATTGAATTTAAACTTCTCGAAGCAGTTAAGACTGACCGACATAGCAACAGTGTGTTATTTAGTCGGAGTGATGAAATACGTACGTTTGAGCTAAAAGTGGTCTTGTAATTATAGGTAATACCTTGAGAGGTAAGTACTGCATTTCAGTTGCTGGTGGTATGATTTTTTATGGATGTACGACCACACGAACGTACTAATGTAGTGTCAGGTCCCCCCAACGTTGGCAAAGGCATCTCTGTCCTGCGCTAACTGAAACAAGTTCTGAACTCTTGTAATTCCTGTCCACTCTTTTATGTTCCGCAGCCAGGACAGCTGCCTTCTACCAATTCCCCGACGTCCCTCCACTTTACCCATTAATATCAGTCGAAGGAGGTGGTATTTTTCTCCCCTTAGCACATGACCCAAATATGAGACTTCTCTAATTTTCACACTCGGCAACAGCTCTCTATTGGCTCTGGCTCTCTGTAGTACGTCTGCATTACTGACCCTATCGGTCTACGGTATACTAATGTATATAATAAATCATTAAGGCAACAGTCAAATCTTTCAGACAGCGTTTAAATCACTAAAGCAACAGTTGAATCTTAAAGTTTTCATCGCAAATAAAAGTCTATTAAAAGAGCTAAAATGGCATTACACAATGGTGTTTTTGTGCCGACCTTTAAGTTTGAATCTGGCAAAAGAAGGATGAAAGTATAATAAATGCAGTAGAGTTAAGATCTCTTAGACAAATATATGGTAAAAAGTGAATGCGGTGCGATGTGTTATGAACAAAATAATAAAAGGTTTTTTTAGATGGTTTGGACCCATGGAAAGAATGAATGAAGAAAGATTCGTATAGTCAGTATTAAGAATATGTTAGTAGCACGTATATGTAGCACGATCAAATCAATCAAATATTTAATGTTCGGCACGTCCAATCAAATATTTAATCCTCGGTCATATACTTATCTTTTATCATAATAATAATAATATGCTAACATTTATAGCACCGTTTTTGTGATGTAATCACTTCAAGGGCGCATTAAGACGTGTTTTAAATCTAAAAATCTAAATGCGTGCGCTGCATCTGATTTTAGCGATCGGTTAAAAAGTATAGTAGAACAAAGCATAAACGTTTAAATTGGGTATGAAATATGAAAATGATGGGTTTTCAGTTTAGATCTGAAATCTGTCGGATCATTTATGCATCTGAGGTGTGAAGGGAGATTGTTCCAAGCTGATGGACCGGCTACCGCGAACGCTCGATCCCCGAAATTTGTACTGGGGCAACGCTTCGGCTCAACTAATCTTCCTATTGCCGAGGAGTTCGCCGAGCGAAGTGTGGATTTCCTTGTATTTAGGCTGTCCGTTATACAGAGTTCAGATATATAACTTGGTGCCATTCCATGTAACGCTTTGAAGACTGTCCAGCAGAGTTTATACTGGATTCTTTCTGGACTTTTAATTTATTGTTAGTATTATTTATTATTTTATTTTGTTTAAATTTAAATTAGGATTTTTTTTTTCTAAATATAAATGTTATCTGTTCTTCAGTAGACCGTGACGTCACAGTAATTTTATTCCTATTTCGTATCGTGGTCGGTAGAGCCCAGAGTGGCTTGAGTACAGTCCGAGGTAATCCGAAACACCATTCCGCCACGCTCCAGCGACCGGGCCCGATCCTGCTAGGCCGGGGCCGCGACTGTCGCTCGCTCCAACGGAACGCAAGGAACGAAAAAAACTGCTATTCGCCGGCTTCTGGCTCGCTTAGGGATGCGATACACAATCCTAAATATACAAACACATACTCGCATGTATGCACTATAATTATATTGTGATACACAATCCTAAATATACAAACACATACTCGCATCTAAGTATGCACTATAATTATATTGTGATACACAATCCTAAATAAACAAACACATACTCGCATCTAAGTATGCACTATAATTATATTGTGATACACAATCCTAAATATACAAACACATACTCGCATCTAAGTATGCACGATAATTATAATGTGATACACAATCCTAAATATACAAACACATACTCGCATCTAAGTATGCACTATAATTATAATGCGATACACAATCCTAAATATATAAACACATACTCGCATCTAAGTATGCATGTGATACACAATCCTAAATATACAAACACATACTCGCATCTAAGTATGCACGATAATTATAATGTGATACACAATCCTAAATACACAATGATCAATTGATCGCTAATGAATGGATAATGGAGTGGTGCCAAAATTTTTCTGACCGCATCCTTTAAGAAGCAAATTGACATAGGTACAGTCCGAGACGACTCCTACACACAAGCGTTCATGATTCACTATACTTCTGTATAATCTTCCATGACGATTTTAATTAGACTATAGCGGAATTTGTACAAATGGAAAAGTATAAAAATAGGTATGATCGCACAGCTCCAGATCTGTCAAGTAAGGGCATTAATCTTTTTCTTTATGTAGATCTTGCGATCTGCTTAGTGTGTTGAAAACGTCCAGATTTCTTTCCATCTGTTTAGTGGTTATCCTGGAGGTCGACGGCCCTCTGGAGTTGTGGATCCTGCACTTTTGAATCCTCACTAGTTCCACCCTCTCGATGTGTTCCCTCCAGAATCGTCTTAATCGTCTTATCTACCTATTTCATATCACTATGACATGTCATCATTTGAATGACGAGCTGTACAATACCATATTTACAAATCTCCCAGCCTCTCCAAACAGTTCAGATTGAATAGACTGAGATGGGCCGGTCACGTGCAGAGGATACCGTCATCGCGAACCCTAAAAAGGATGCTGGAGTATCATCCAGGTAATAGAAGACCAATCGGACGACCAAGGCTGCGATGAGAGGATTCATGAAGTTGGGAGAGACGGAGCGAAATTGTTAGGGGTGTCAGATTGGAGAGTCGAAGCAGAGGACAGGAGGAGTTGGAGGCGAGACTTAGAAACTAAAACAAGCTTTGTAAGATGTTTTAGTTTCTAAATTTGTGTTTTGATATTTCCTAAATGATTTTATAATCTTTGTAATACTCGTATGTCTTAATTCTACGTCTGTGTACTGATATTTCCTGAATGCCTTTGTAATTATGTAAACTTTGTTATATGTTTTAGTATTTATTTCTTTGATATTTCCTGAATCTTCTTCTTCTTCTTCTTTTAATAGATCTGACGATCTGTGACACAGAAATCATGTCTCGTCAGATGATGAGGTCCAGCTGTCCTTCCATCTCTTAGGCGGTCTTCCAGGTGGGCGGTGTCCGGAAGGGATTTCATAAGCTGCTGTATCACCATCCATTCGGGCTACATGGTCCCTCCAGTATCTTATTCTGGATCTACTCCACTGAACGATATCCTCTATTTCGCAAGTTTTTCTTATGTCTACGTTGCGGACACGATCTCGGAAAGTTTTTCCAGTAATTGATCTTAGGACCTTCATCTCCGATGTTCTTAGTAGTCCCTTGGTTCTCACAGTGTTTTTCCTGAATGATTTTGTAATTTGTATTTTTGTAAGTCTGTGTTTTATTGTTTCCGTTTACAATTGTTGTATATTTATATGTAATTATTAAGTATGTAAATTGTCATTTTATCCCAGAATGAGATGTGTACTCATGGGAATACAGTATAACCATTAATAATAATAATAATAATAATATGCTATCTTTTAAAGCGCCGTTTTTGTGATGTAATCACTTCAAGGGCGCATTAAGACGTGTTTTAAATCTAAATGTGAACGCTGCATCTGATTGATATTCGCGATCGATTAGAAAGTAATATATAATAGAACAAAATATGCAGGTTTTAAATTGGGTATGAAATATGAAAAACATGGGGTTTCAGCTTAGATCTGAAATCTGTCGGATCACTTCTGCATCTGAGGTGTGAAGGAAGATTGTTCCTAGCCGGCTACCGCAAACGCTCGTTCCCCGAAATTTGTACTAGTACCTATGTCATTAAAAAAAACTGAAGGCTAAGGCTCGATATGGGCTGTAGGGCAATCGAAGAACAAGAAGATTTCATCAATTTTGCAGTTTCTGCGAATCTCATCCTTAGTTAAGGATTTTACCTATGAAAGGTCGATGTTTTCATTTCTGCTGTTTCGTTTCGTAAGATATGTTTAGTTCTGACAGTGTCTACTCTTGCTTCGATTCCATAAGTCATTATGGGTCTGATGCATATCATGATGCATGTTTATAGCATTAATCATCAGGGTATTAATCGAATGCATCAATTGATTTTGTAAATTTACCACTAAAATACATTTCAGTTCTGCATCAGCGAACGCTGATACAATAGTTTATTTTGGTACGCAATCATTAAAATCTACGCGTCAGTCATTTTGTTGTACACGTGTTTTGTTGTCTGCTTCTCTTTTGATGTTGCGTTCGCGTTTCGGAAACTGCACGCACGGCCGGGCGCGCCATCACACCTGCTTGTTTTTGTTCCTAGAGTAATTACCTGCGATAGATATTATAGACGAATTAAGCAAAACGTGCATTACAAAAGGGACCGAATAACATATCCTAGCACATCTAGACCAGTGGTTCTCAAAGTGTGCTCCGCGGAGCCCTGGGGTTTCTTAAAGTACACTTTATAATGAGATAATGATAATAATTTATAATCTACCTATTTGTGTATAATTTTTATTGAATAATTATAATTAAATAATGAGCATAAAACCAGGTTTTTGCTTATTTTCGGGCTCCGTAATATGTGTTTCAAAAGAATTCCGTCGCCAAAACAGTTTGAGAACCGCTGATCTAGACCACAGCTTCCCAACATTTTCTGTAGTTATACAAAATATTAAAAATTTGTAACACATTATCTACATCTATTTAAAATCACAGTGTTGGAATGTGTGGCTGAAAATATAGTATATATGTTAAAAAATATTGGTGAATATTATTACGCACTACTAGTTATATTTCCTGCGTTATATTGAATATATAAAATATTTGTAGGCTTATAAAAGTATAATAAGTTTTTTTTTTCTCCGGCGCTACAACTCTTGATGGGTCTCAGCCTCCCCCAAGAAACGAATTTCTTGAAGTGTTCATAACTTTGGTTGTTTGACGAGGTTAGGTTGTTGGCCTAATGCCCAACCCCTTACTAAGAGGATCAGGGTTTTTCTGTAGGGATGTTCCCTCCCTTAGCTGGGGGTGACCGGTTTTGTGGTGCCGAAAATCGCCATTCGCTCTCTGTTAGCTTTGGCACATCAACATACGAGTACGTCTAATATGCCACACACAGGGTTTGCGGGATCATAAAGATCACACGTGGACGCCAGAGAGTCGGACTAGATGGTAGTGTTGCTGATGTTATGCAACTATGGCGTTTCATGGCATTTAATGGTACACATACCTTCCAGCACGGTTTGTCCCCCCACGGCCCTAACCATCCATTCAAACCCTATGATAATAACCTCACAATAGTATAATTTATTCAGTTCAATTTGTATCAATGTATAATTGTTATTGTTAAAAGTAGAACTATAATTGTTAAAAGTAGAATAAAAGCAGTAGAAATTAGATCTCTTAGACGAATGTGTGGATATTCTGTGTATGATAGAGTGTCGAATGAAAATATAAGAAGAGAATGCGGTGCGAATGATGGTGTCATGAACAAAATAATGAAAGGATCATTAAGATGGTTTGGACATATGGAAAGAATGAATGAAGAAAGAATGGTAAAAAAATTATATGTTAATGATGTAAATGGAACCAGAAATAGAGGAAGACCGAGGAAAACGTGGCACGATCAAATAAATCAAATATTGAATGTCGGCCATGTGAGGAGTCAGAGAAATCGACGCGCGTGCATGACACGATGTATGAATGTTGAGGAAGCGAGAGAAATATGTCAGGAAAGAAAAGTGTGGCAGTCCATTCTTTCTGCCTACCCCTTCGGGGAGACGGCGTGATGGTTAGTTAGTTAGTTTATGATTGTTATCGTTTTATAATTATTAGTTTTGTGGTTTATAACTACTCATGTTTTCACTTGAAACACGTCTCAAACATATCATTAAATGTTTCAAGAACGTTTACTTCTTTGTTGTAGCACTGTCATTTGTAGTCTGACTCAACTAAGTATCACTTAATTTTTATATCGTTGGTATATTTTACCAACGTTTAGTTGCGTTCTCGTTAAAGTGCGTTCCGTATCTGGTTTCAACGGTCTATTTCAGTTAAAAAAAAAAACTTTAAAGTTGATTATAGATGTTATCGATACGTTGAAATTCATACTTCTTCAGTTGTCTCTCCCAATCGCTCATCTAAATGGGTCTTTTCCACCCAATTACACATTATCTGTTTATTGGCCCTTGATCGGACGTGCCACTAAGTAAGGTACGAGGTATACTCTAGAAATCTGAGTAGGCAGCGAGTCTGTCTGCCCAGCGAGCTGTGACAGATCACAATTCGATACAAATTGAGTGGTGTAAGTGTGTCGATAACTATCATTATTGCTAGTGAACGTACTGTTTGTACTTATCTTTTGTGTTCTTGGTATAAGTATATCTTCCCTTTCGCTTGTTTGTAGTGTTTTAACCACGCACAATATACTACATTGTTTTTCAATTTCCGAACTGCTGTGTTATGCATGTGAAAAGATAATATTAAAGTTCATCGGGTCGTCCTAAAACTGTTTTTATATAACATATAGTATATTGTCTGTCTGTATATTATAAATATCGTTCAAAATATAACTGACCTTATGAGTTTTATAACATTTAAGTTTCGAATGAAATAAACATCATTGATCTCATATACCTATTTCAAAATGTGATTTATTTGGATATTTAGTAAACAAAAGAAATAAACTAATGTAGAGGAACATTGTTATATGTTTTTAAAGAGCTTCATTCTTGATATTATCTTTATATTTATAACTCTTCTATCTTGTTCCTCCTAAACGGTTGGACCGATTTTTTCGAAATTTGTTGTGTGTGTTTGAGTGGGTCTCTGGATGGTTTAGATTCACTAAAAAGTGTTATTTTATTTTATATATGTAATAATTTAACTATAATATTCTCCAACCTCCAATGGGAGTGGAGGATAGCTATTAAGGTCCCGGGTTTGATTCCCGGCAATGGCATTGTGATTGTCACAATGTCTTTGGTCGGCTGTAGAATTCACATGACAATAAAATGGCTATAGATTAGCTACCTATCACATGTCATGAGAATCAATATATTATAATACGAGCTACTAAAACAAATTTTATACTCGTAGCTAAAACAAATTTTACGCAGTAATTGGGTTCAAACGACCCTTTGTTTACAAAAGTACAATCAAGAGAAGACGATAGTTTTATTGTAATTAAATGGAATTTTCGAGATCATTCCTCGATCATTTCGAGACCTTTGCGAGTAATCTAGGAACCACTTAGAAATACCAAAAACAAACATTTCACTTCTAGCAATAGCCATGACTGGTATTGTTACACTTGAGATGTAAAAATACTTGACCGCCAAATATCAGGTTTCCGCCACTCTCGGAACCCCCTAACCGGAAATGCGATATCCGATGTCAGCGCAGAACGCCATCACACCCGAGCGACTCCACAAATTGGCCAGCAAGTGCTCTGGAAATTGCCAAAATCAATTTCATAATAACACCCGTCCGATGTTCTCTGTTATAATTTGTCTATTTTTGGAGGTAATTGCCTTTTCAATCGACAAACGATTATCCAGCTAAGCGACCTCGTTTTGTATTAAAATTGAATCGATCATTTGGTAACAAAATCACATCAATATCAACAAGACTTCCTTTAAACAACATGTTTTTTCTTGCTTGATTACCAATTAATAAACTCATTGAAAATAATGACTCTGAATGAAAATTATAATAGTAGTTTATGACATATAGGAATATAATATGTAGATATGTTACGTGCATGTATACTTGATGTTCAATGTATAATCATGTTTGTATCTTAATAATATTGCAATATTTTATATAACGAGATCCGTATAACGTTATACAATATTTTACGGGAAGAGTACCTACTCGGATAAACAAGGTATCAAAACATTGACCAACATTTAATCAAACATTTTATAAGTATTGTTAAAATATATATTTTTTGTTTCTGACAACAACAACAAATCATCACGCCGTTTCCCTGGAGGGGAAGGCAGAGAGAATGGACCGCCACACTACTCAATTCTGACACACCTCTCTAGCTTCCTCCACATTCATACAGCGAGCCATACACGCACGTTGATTCTTCCGACTTTTTACAAGGCCGACCTTTAAATTTTGATATATTGATCACGTCAAGTTTACCTCGGTCTCCCACGACTCCATGCTCCATTCACATAGTTAAAGATTACCATCTTAACCATTATTTTTATTCATCTATGCGTGACATATGTCCAAACCAACGCAGTGATTCTTTATAATTGACCTTCATGGTAGAGTGGTAAGAGCTCGGACTGCCATACCGAAGGTTCCGGGTTCGATTTCCGGCGATGGCAGTGTGATTGTCACACTTTCTTTGGTCTGGTGTAGAATTCTCGCGACAATAAAATGGCGATAGATTAGCTACCTATCACATGTCACGAGAATCAATATATCAGCTTAAAAAGAAATTGTATACAGTAATTGGGTTCAAGCGACCTGTTGTATACGTAAAAAAATATGTATATTTTGTTCCTAATACTTTCTTCGGCTCTACATTCCTTCAAATTATTTTGAACTAACTAACTCACCAACACGCCCTATCTCCAAAGGAGTAGACAGAGAGAATTGACCGCTACACTGTTCTTTTCTGACATACTTCTCCCGATTCCTCAACATTCATACATTGTGTCATGCACGCACTTCGATTTCTCCGACTCCGACTCTCGTGGCCGACATGCGTTTTACACGAATTTTGAGATTTTAAAGTTATTCGTTGATAACATAAATTATTAAATACATACCTGGGACACAAAATTCGATTGGGCCGAGATAATCAAACCGCAGAGCTAAAAATAATTGGACTAAGCTGAGCAGCTTTCTGAAACATGAGTTACATACTTAAAAACAGAAAATACCGATCGACCTGAAACGAAAAGTCTATGAAGCCTGCGTTCTGCCAGTTGGTACTTATGGTCTTGAAACTGTTACACTGTCCAAAGAAAGTGCCGAGAAACTACGATTGACCCAAAGAGTCATGGAAAGAGCCATGCTAGGAATAAGCCTAAGAGACAGAGTCAGAAACGATACGGTGAGATAAAAAACAAAGGTCACTGACATCATCCACCAGGTGGCGACTCTAAAATGGCAATGGGGAGGTCACGTAGCCAGAAGCTCAGACGAAAAGTGGACAAGAAGACTGCTGACTTGGAGACCGTGGACGGCATAGAGAAGTGCAGGGCGACCGCAACTACAGTGAAAGGATGATCTGAACAGACACGTCGGCAGAGTGACGTGGTAGCGAATGGAGGAGGCCTTTGTCTAGGACTGGACAGGAATAGGCTGAAGAAAATAAGAAGAAGAAGAACATATAAATTATTGAATAACTGCACGTGTCCCTGTCAAGTACTGGGTTCCTCACCCTACTTTCAACATGACCGATTCAATAATTTGCAAGAAGTGTTGCAAGCTCCGTCTCATTATCTGCGGAGCCCCTTCACCCGGACAAGAAATGATCAGCGATACCGCGAGTGTCCGATACCGTGTATCCTTCATTCTCTCGCGTCTCACCTACCGGTTCTAAGTGAACCCCGATTGCAGACCGGCAATCGTATTAGAGATAATTAAAGTAGCAGCGGTTGTGCTGAGGTTGCGTGCACCAGTAGATGGCAGTCAGTTGCCTCAAATGAGAATATAACCATGGGGTAAATACCGTTAACTCAAGTGTTGCAATTTTTTTATATTTGTAAATGTATACTTATACCTGTATACGAAATCCTGGATGGATGAAATGGAATAATACTCCTGGCGGCTTCTAACAATACGTTAATTAGGCGACAGCCTTCGCATTGTGTTAATAAGGTAGTTTGCTAAATGCCGAAAATCATTCTCCATAAATGGCGTTAGTGGGTCGGTTGTATAGGTTAATCTTGAAAAATTCACAAGTGCAATCAAATCTACATAGATGGCTGATTGAAACTGACACGTGAAGATAGATATGGATTTGAAGTATATATACATCTTCCAAAATTTGTCATGCATGATCATAATAACAAAGGTGGAATGGGGAATGTTGTAATTACATAAAGCGTGCGCTTAACCCAACCAATGACAGGTCATAAGTCCTGTAAACACCTTGATCATCCATGTTCAGTTTCCGGTTTGCGTCTTCGTCTCGAGATACAATTAAATTTGCAATTTTTTTATTTATTGTAAGAAAAAACACGCTTTTTTACTTTATAGCTATTTAGTTTTAATCTTGTACATTCAGCAGCATACATATATTATTCTTCGTTTTTTTTAAATAAATAAGATTATAAGAAGTGAATGCGGTGCGAATGATAGTGTTATGAACAAAATAATGAAATAATCGATCAAAGATATCTCCAACTCCGTACGAGTCCGACATTTAATATTTGACTCATTTGATTGTGCCACGTTTACCTCGGTCTTTTTCTATTTCTAGTTCCATTTACATCGTCAACATATACCTTTTTACCATTCTTTCATCATTCATTATTTTCATGTGTCCAACCATCTCAATGATCCTTTCATTATTTTGTTCATAACACCATCATTCGCACCGCATTCACTTCTTATATTTTCATTCGACACTCTATCATACATAGAGTATCCACACATCGTCTAAGAGATCTCATTTTTACTGCATTTATTCTACTTTCATCCTTCTTTTGCCAGTTCCATGCTTCGCTTCCATACACAAAGGTCGTTACAAGAACAACATTGGGCACTGCCATTTTAGCTTTTTTGGATAGGTTTTTCTTTGCGATGACAACTTTAAGTGCACTATTAACTTTGTTGCCTGCCCCAACTCTCCTTTCAATATTCTTCTCCACTCGCCCATCTTTTGTAAACACACTACCCAAATACACGAACCCATCTACTTGCTCCAAATATTCACCATTCACGCTAATGTTGCAGACTGTCATGATTTCTTCTTTTTCAAAAACCATTATCTTGGCCATCCATCCTCAGATCATTTCGCATGCATACCTCATACATACTATTCACCAGGACTTGTAGTTCATGCTCGTTGTCTGCAAGTAGGACAGCGTTATCCGCATACAAGAGACAGCTTACTGACACTCCGCTCATTTTGGCACCTGCATCCTACCCTTTCAGCTCTTTCATATTATATAATTATTTTAATATTAATTTTGTAAAGAATCATGTTTACCACTTTGATCTGTATGCATTTAAAGGAGTCAGTTAGTGGCAAAACCGGTCGCTGTCGAAATAAAGACAAAATAGAAGCAGTTAACATTGTTTTATTTTATTATTATTTAGAATTATCTTCCATCAAGTGATTTCAGTAAAATCATTTGATTAACTTTAAGATACCTTTTTAAAACACGAACAGCCACATTGCAGAGTTAACTTATTTTACCTCTTGCAGATACAAGTCCGCAATGCTTTGCTTCCGTTTTTTTGTGCTCCACCCGAGATTTATCTCTCTACTCATTGCCTTCTTGGAGCTGCAGTAATTTATTAGGTCATTTGTAACATTGTGTATTTTTCTTGGTGCGGTTTCCCTGTTAGTTCACGGCCGTATTCATGGAAGTTCTCCGGCTCTCTTTCTACAAGATCACGGCGTGGTCCATGAAACAATCTTATTTTGTGTCTATTAAAAAAAATACAAACACTTTGATAATACATAAAAAAACGCAACGTGGTTTTTACTGTGTTTATTATTTTAATTTTGAAACACTGTTATTGCACGTATCGCAATTTATTTTTGAGAGATTATCGCGATAGCTGTTTCGTCAACATGTGTTGGCATCATCAGGTGTTAAAAATAACAATTTGATATAATCAGTTGTTTGTAACACCTGATGATACCAACATAGGTAGGCGAAACAGCTATCGCGACAATCTCATAAAAAATAAATTGTGATACGTATAGTAAAAGTATTATACATATTTCAAATTTAAATATTTAAGAATTTTGAAGCATCATAGTGCTCCGAATATCGGCCGAAACAATGGATTTTTATTAAATTGTATTTAAAACAACTTATTTATTTATTTAGGGTAACAGACAGCGATTTAGTTTTGCATACCGACTTATAATAAAAGTATTTCAAAAGTAAATATTTAATAGTTTTGAAGCATCATAATGTTTCGGGCGAAACTATGGATTTTCATTAAATTGTATTTAAACCAACGTATTTATTTATTTATTTAGGGTAACAGACAGCGATTTGCATATAATACAGTATGGCCATTTATATGATACCACCTGTTTTACATACATGTTTAATAAAGTATAAATATACACACACATACACATACCTACACACACACAAATATATACACACATACATACACATACTCACAAACATACATACATATAGTACAGATACCCATAACCACACATACATACATACATAATAACGTCACAAATATTAATAATTACCAAAACAATAATCTATCCAAATTTAATGCAAAATATCAATTACACCCGAAGGGTGCGCTTACCGTTCCTTTAAAATCAGCTGCGTTCAGATGAAAAATATAAATATTATTATAAAACTTGTTGTACGAGTATATCATATATGCGATTCATCGCTACAGATGAAACAAAATGGACAAACTATTATCGTATTATGTATGATCTTTACGTTTTAACTAATAATATTTGTTTCTTTCTTTCCAGGTAAGTGTCCACACAGCACGTTCATCTTAATTATAATTTATTGAGGCGTAAAGGTATTTATAAATATTTAATATTGTTCTTTATTAAATTTTTATTCCTAATTTTAAGAATATATAGCGTAATTTCCAATTATTGATCTCAATTAAACCACGGTTTGTCCGTGTGAAAAAATGATCACAATTTGATTAAATCACTAATTAAAATTCAATATAAATTAATTAAAGCTTTTCTGTTTATTATATTTTAATTATTAAAATCTATGACGTGTTCTATTATAATGTTGTAATTTAAAGTAACCTTTTTTTCTTTCTTTCTTAAATTAAATATTAACACATTGTGTGTTCACCCTTAACGTACCGTGTTCAAAACAAAACGCTCGCTCCCATGTGGTCAATTCAGTTTACCGCTAACTTTATCTAAATATCAAGCATATGACTCGATGAATCAAAATTTAATTTATGTCATCTTGTAGGGAATTTCATTAGGAATAGATCGATACCTATAACATACATGGATTATTTGAAAAACATATCATTATTAATTTTTTCTGGAACCATGCGATTTCTGATATAGAATGCGACACAGCAGCGAGACTACTGACACCAAGTATGAACTTGTCTCGCCCCGCCTCGCCGTGGCGCTATAATTTTACGTATGATAAAGGCACCTAGGCAAAATGTATAGTACGTTCAAGACAACGAGTACGTATTAATATTTGTCCCTTTTGGTAAAGTGTTAATATTTTCACAGTTCTGATATTATTAAGTTGCGTGCTGCGTTTCCGTCCACAGTCGGTATTATTACGTACCTATGAGAAAAGGCCAAACATATAATTTATAATACGTTCAAAACAGCGAGTAAGTATTTGTCACTTTTGATAAAGTTGTAAATATTAGCAAAACAAATTCTACCTTAACACGAATGAAGGTGAGGGCAGTCTTAGAAAATATTTTTTTTTGGGATGAAGGAAGTAATTTTTTGCTTTTTTTTTATTACGAAATATTGAGAACACTTCAATGGAGGATTACAATTTTTTTTTATAATATTAGGGTCCATAGGTTTTAAGAAAATCAACTTTAAATTGGCAGTGGAAACTCAATTGACCACATGGCAACGCGACGGTTAATATTTAATTTAAGTACATGTAAAATACATGTTTATTAAATGATTTTCGAAACATGAAACTAGCACTATTTATACTATAAAATATGGTACTTTATACTTACGTACTAGATAACTACTCATGTAACATAATAACTGGAGTTTATATAAATGGACAAAGTGGTTTTAAATCTTTCGTTGCCATAGTTAAAAAACTCCATAGAGTTCATATTATATCCATTTAAATCCTCGTACAATGCTTTTTATTTTGTCGTTGATTTTATATTGTTAAAAGTCTATAAATCAATATTTTTTCCCCTTTTAAGTAGCGTTTAATTCCAGTTATTTTGTACCGTCTCCTCAGGGAATTCGCTACGAGAATTCAACTTCAAGGGGATTGTAGGGTATTGAACACATGAACAATGGCTCTTGCATCAATTTCTTTGTGTTTTGGGACCATAAATAAAATAATAAAGCGAACACCGAGCGGTTTGCGTTTGTGGTCATTCAATTTGTTTTGTGTTCTGTTTTCACAAACAGACTTGCTTCCTTTGTAGATTGAATCGATTCAATCGCATAGCACTTTCTACACGTTTAATACTTTTTATTTAATATAATTTTTATTTAATACTTATATAACATCATATTTTCACATTATGGTCCATGTCTTATAGATATTACGAATGAAAATGTATATTTTCTAGAAGTTTTATTTTATGGGAATGACTTGTTTCGCTTTGTCATTGTCATTGTCATGTGATAATGTCTTAGCAAGGCGAAACATGTCATTCCCATAAAATAAAACGTCTAGAAAACATACGTTTTTATTCGTATTAATTATTTAATATGTTTGTGCGTTATTGTTCAAGAAACAATAATCTATTATTTTTATGACGATTTTTTTATTGTTTAGAACACTGTTTATTCCACTTTTGAATTTATTAATATCGACATGTATCGAAGGCTTAACAATTTCATCACCAGGAGAACGATATAAACGATTTATATCGTTCTCCCGATGATGAAGGTGTAAAGCCTTCGGAACACGTCGAGGAAAATAATCCCAAAAGTGGAAAAAAAACTGTTTTTTGATTCATAAAATAATCTTCATTATAGAATTTAGCAGTTAATCGATGTAAAGAGTATAGCTTTTACATTGATTCTCATGACATATGATGGGTAGCTTATCTTTCGCCATTTTATACATCAGACCAAAACAGTGTTTGAATCACACCGTCATCACTGGGAATCGAACCCGGGATCTTCGTTGCAGCAGTCATAGCACTAACACATAGCCTGCCACGCATGTAGCCACATTGTTATTATTATGTTTTATTATTATTATTATTATTATTTTTGTTGAATCGCTCTTTACATCATGACAGCATGAGCCAAACAGCATGACAACAGCATGACAAAAGTGACAATCACACTGCCCTCGCCGGTAATCGAACCCGGAACCTTCGGGGTGGCAGTGAATGCACTTACCACTCAGCCACGAAGGTCGTCAATCGTCGTGTTTTGTTATACATTGTCGTATTAATTATTTTTAATATTACGGGGGCACCACTCTTTATATCTGTTCTACAAAATGGTAGTGAGTTACCATTATTATATTCAGTAAGTGTTACAAGTCTGATATAACTGTACTCTACCGAGTAAAGCGGAGTATAAAGGTTCCATTCGGTCACGTTTTGAGTAATTTAGATTCGTTTTAAAGATGCGCACATTCTCTTTGTGTACCCCCGCTCTTCTTATTCCCATCTCTTTCATCCGACAATTGCTGTTTCACGACCCGACTTTAGAATTTTCTTCCTTTGTGTCCTCCAAGCGGATCATTTTTCTTATTCGATCGTTTATTATAACCGTATTATGTCACCGCATTCGCAATCTGCGTAAAGCTTTTTGCAGGTAATTTCAGCGGTTGATCTCGGATGGACGATGATTGATTTCGAATGTAATCCGTGACTCCATTAGCCGTGAGAAACAGCGTCCAACATGAACCTTGGTTTTTGCATCTCATAATATTATTTCATATTTTGTTTCATTGTTTTATCCAAGCCCGGAGTTGCATTTGTAAAACATGATTCCGATGGCCATACAAATGCTAAAAACATATTTTTTTCTGTAAAGAAACATTGTACAGTAGCGAGCACAGAAATCTTTTCACACTGAAAATATCGTTTTTTTGTAATTATATATATATTTTTTTGTGATTCCTTGATAGCTTTTCACTCCAAATTATTCAGCAACACTGTTTAAAGATGATCTGCACTGTTTAAAGTGCCTTCTTAGGGATCAAAAAAATATTTTTTCTTAATTTTAGAGTTAATTTGTAGATTTTCGATTTTTTGTCACAAAAATTAAAAATGCTCACATAATTTAAATAAACACATATTTATTTCAAATAAAATTATTATACATATGTAT
Source organism: Lepidostoma basale (assembly GCA_022606425.2). Classification (NCBI taxonomy): domain Eukaryota; kingdom Metazoa; phylum Arthropoda; class Insecta; order Trichoptera; family Lepidostomatidae; genus Lepidostoma; species Lepidostoma basale. Next base: position 908,651 of record JAHDVF020001077.1, on the reverse strand, counting down.
ATAACGAGATGTGAGACCCGACCATTTGTCCAGCAGTGGATAGTGGATAATACGCATCCACAAAGACGACAATTGTCGAAAATTGGACTTCACGATTACGCTTAATTCGAGCTAGCCGTGGCGCTCATATGCCCGTAATCATATTTAAACAATAATGGCATAAAATTATCTATTTAATAAAGCCAATATCATAGACATTAACATTATTTTTGCCATTTCACCCAGTTGCTTAATAAAGGTATCGAAATTTGGACTTCACGATTGCGCTTCATTCGAGCTAGTAAAGTTCGAAGTAAAAAGAAGAAAATCCAAAGCCTTTTACATTGCATTAATAAAAAGATTTTCTGCTTAATGATTACACCTATTCTTAATAGATGGCGCTAGTCTAGATTGAACTAGTAACATGTGAAGTGTGGTGCAACATAGTAGCATATATACAACATCCAAAAATTTGTCAGACGTGGTGTGTTCGTAAGAAGGGCAGAATGGGGAATGTTGTTAACATAAAGCGCTCGCTTAACCCAACCAATGACAGATCATAAGTCCTGTAAACGCCTCGACCACCATATTCTGTTTCCAAAAAAAAAAAAAAACAATTTACATCTTCGTCTCTATTGAGATACAATCAATCCTTTAGAAAATCCAGAACTACATCCTTGTTTGGAGCTGCTGCGGTTTTTAGACAAAGTTGAAAGTCGTTGATAAATAAAATAACAATTATAAACTCTTATCTATGATAAATTTATTTTTGTTGCGGTTATTGTGGTAAGATTTCGGTGTACTTCTTACTAGCACATTCATCAATAACTGAATCACACTTAAATTTTATTACTTAATTAGGATTGCCAATCGAATGTTTATAAAAACACGTGTTATTTTATTGCACTTTGTGTTTCACGACGTCTAAAGAGCTCCACTTTAACTAATTCAAATTGTATTTGTTATTGCAGTTAACCCTCACATAGCACGACAACCTATAGCACGGTTTCGCTCTAACACGATACATGTCTAAAACCACTTTTTACACACACAAACAAAAGGCGTTTTGCTTTACAACGCATATTTATACATCTTCGTCTTCCTGTGCCATATCAGGTTTCCCTAATGTTTGACAATCATTTCTGTAATGGTTTTTCTGTCTTGCGCCGCCTGGAATATCTCATCCACGATATTTATTCCAAGTTCAGTATTTTAATGTTGCGAAGCCAACACTTTAGTATGTAAAGCATTTGAAACACGTAAAAAAACAAAACGAAAAAAAAACAAAAAATGGTGTCATAATGCCACAAAAAGAAGATGTATCCATATATTATTTTTATTTTTTATCCGATCGCGAATATTAAGTGCAGCATTCGTTGTGGATTTAAAAAAAACATTTAAGTGCAATAGTTTGATCTTAAACATGCTAAAATACAATAAAACTTCTACAAAACAGATGTTTTCAATCGTTTTTTCTTCTTTATTGGTTTCAAAATATTATGATCCTTGCTGGTGATTATCTCGAGGATATTACTAGTTATTTAAATAAATTATTTCTATATTGTGTATTTCTAAGTACAGAGAAGGGGGTTCCCATCACATACCCGAGGCTGTTATAGGGCGCAGCGTCGTCCTTTCATCAGGCTCACTCATGCACTTCCTAAGCCTGTTCCCCATCCATCCGGGACTTACATTTAATATATATCAATCGCAAGGGGATGCCAGACCGCATTTAATTTAATATTTATATATTTTTTCCTCTTTTATATACCGCTCACTTACGCATGTAAACTTACACTATAGTCTTATAGCTAACATTTCTACTCACAGTTAAACTCTAACATATCAAAATCAAGTCAAAATCTTACAGAAAACTCGGGAGTCCATGGGCTATCTATATATCTACGAGTATGTTTCGATATTCGCCTTACAGCTGAGGAAACCATGGAAAACATCAGCCGGAACATTTAGGGTATATCTATGGGATATAGCATTCGTATTAATTATGCGATGATTTGGTTAAATCACGAAAATAGCACTCTTTATTAATTTATTATTAGTTATCTACGAGTTTACAGTTAAATACAGTGCTTAAACGATTCAATACTTACAAAAACCAAAAAAAAGCTCGGTAGAAGCAACTCCAGACTCTAGGTTTGTGGTTTCGTTTGAAAAACGAGTATCATTGTCGGACACGACCGATAAAAAACAGCTCGAAAAGCGGCTAGAGAAATGTACTCATTTCGAAGACTAAAACAAACTGGAACCGCGCAAAAGAGCGAATCTATTCATGAAAACACGACGTTGTACCAAAGCCAAAAAATAGCGGGAAATGGTTCTATCAAAACATCAAAACCGCAGTATGAATACGGATGCGTAATATTCCTGTATCTGGCCACAAAGACCCGCCACGGGCACCAGAGAAATCTTCCACGGTTTAAATTGAACGTTTTCACTTTCGTGATTGGGTAACGAGGGTGAGATGTGAATCACGCCACGGAGCGCATCATTCAACCGAGAAAGTCGACTCGGAGCTCGTCTGAAGTTCACTAATGAAGCAGACCGTGGTCTTGACCAACGGGTCAATTAAAAAAATCTGATGCGAGGAATATCGTATTTTTAAAATAATAATTCAATAAAACGTCGTTTTTTAAGTAACTATTTTCATAGTCCATTGTTTTTTACGAAACACAATGATACTTCAACATTATTACTGTTAAAATTTGAAACACTGTTATAATATCACAACTTCTTTTAATTTACTGAGAGTGTCGCGACAGCTGTTTTGCCAACCGATGTTGGCATCATCAGGTGCATGATGCCAACATCGGTTGGCGAAACAGCTGTCGCGACTCTCTCGGTGAATAAAAATAAATTGTGATAATATTAACAGAGTTTTAAATTTTAACAGTAATAACTATTTTCACTTTTTTCGACAGTGACCTGTTTTGTTTTTATCAAAGATAAAGATGTCGTTTGACTCACTATACTCCTACATAGAATTTTTGAAGTTGACGTATCAACAAAACACTGAGTTCGTGTGAATTATTTTATCAACTAGCAAATTAATTTATGTTTTCTTCATCTATGATAGTTTGTATGACCAGTTTGTGACGGTGAGTTTTCACATCATCTCTGCGATGCGACGGTCCTCTTGGTTATCGCTTGTTCCTGGGGTTTTCAGATTTTAGGATTTTTGGCAAATCTATCATGTAATCATATCTTCCACGTAGAAAAAACAGTGTGTTAATTCCACAAATTTATAAAAACAGTATTATAATTACTTAAAAGACTGATACCAAGGATTTAAATCAATGATATTAGAATTTATCTTACAATCTTCAATATGAGCAGAAAATATCTCATTATTATGAGGAAGGAATCTTATCATCTAATTATGTCAGTAATACTCGTATGTTATAACTTGAATACATATTTTACTTAATTTTGCCATAATTTGTTACTTGTTCCATTGTTTAGTTTAGTTTGTTTTAAGTAATCTTCTTCATCTTAGTGTCGTTCCCGCGACGGATCGGAGAGTCTTCATTTCTGTGGTTCTTAGGAGACTTTTTTTTCTGATGGTGTCAGCTCTCGTTTCTATTCCATATGTCATTATAATGACGTACGCATGTCTTTAAGATTCGAATTTTGCTCTCCTTTAGCATATTTTTATTTTTCCAAACAGCATTCGTCAAGCAGCCAGCCACAACGGCGGTCCTGTTTGTTTTTGTTTAAGTAATATTATGTATAATTTTTCACTAACTTGAAATACGCATATGTACTGGCTCTAAGAGCCACCCATTCATAAATAGTGAGGTATCAATAGTGAGAGACCTTTCGTGATACTCTCATATTAAATCGAATAAATTTTAAAAAAAAATCAGTGGAAAAGATAGGAATTTAATTCATAAAAAAGTTAGTCGTTTTAGTTGTTTTTGGATCGCTTTCCTCGTGAGATAGTGACAGAAACACTTCCGGGAATAGCTACGCTAGCGCCATCTGAACAGTATTTTTACCTCACCCCAACCGCTTGCTTCCCTACGGATAAGTCAATAAGGAGTTACGAGATATGGGGGTTGCAGAATGGCCTATAAAATTTCGTTGAATGGATTGTACTCTCTCTTTGTGATTGATGTAACACCCACGTAGTTTTTTTCTTTACTGCGTAGTTAAAGGCGATGGAGATTTTTATCGTTAGATAATCAACATCGTAGCGTGGTTACGATCCATTTATTTACTCTTCGTTCTTGAATAAGAATTTTCACTGCTCCCATTTGTCATTACAGGTCGTAGACACCGACGTCAATCGCGTTTACTTAGATGTCGCCTTAATTTAAAAAAAAATCTTACGTGTCCCTTAATGTATAAACAATACTTTAGAAATATAGATCTGCAGCCGTAATGACTTACGAGGTCTGTTCAAAAAGTATCGCGAATTTTATATTTTTTCAAAAAGTATTTATTTATTCATGAATATCTATTTTGTCCCCTTCAAAGTAATTCCCCTCGGATATAATACATTTATGCCAACGTTTTTTCCAATCCTCGAAGCACTTAAAAAAATCATTTTTTGTGATCTTGTTCAGCTCCTCCTTCGATGCCGTCTTTATCTCCTCAATCGTGGCGTAGCGTCGTCCTTTCATGGGCCTCTTTAGTTTTGGAAACAGGAAAAAGTCACAGGGGGCCAGGTCTGGGGAATACGGTGGCTGCGGCACCATCACTGTGTTGTTTTTGGCCAAATATTCGCGCACAAGCAACGATGTGTGAGCAGGGGCGTTATCATGGTGCAAAAGCCAGTTTTTGTTCTTCCACAAATCCGGGCGTTTCTGGCGGATTGCTTCGCGCAAATTGCGCATAACTTGCATGTAATATTCCTTATTGACCGTACTACCCTGTGGCAAGAACTCATGATGCACCACGCCCCTGCAATCGAAGAAAACTGTGAGCAAAACCTTCACGTTCGACCGAACTTGGCGCGCTTTTTTTGGTCTTGGCTCATGCGGCAGCTTCCATTGGGATGATTGAGCTTTGGTTTCCACGTCATAACCATAAACCCATGATTCGTCACCAGTTATGACCCTCTGGAGCACATTTGGGTCGTCACGGACCGAGTCCAACATCTCCTGAGCAATGTTAACGCGATGCTGTTTTTGGTCGAAATTGAGCAATTTTGGCACGAATTTCGCGGCGACCCGACTCATGCCCAAATCATTGGTTAAAATCGAATGGCACGAGCCAATCGATATGTTTAGGTCCTCAACAACTTCTCTAACGGTGATTCGACGATTGGCTAATACTATTTTCTTCACTTTATCAATGTTTTCGTCTGTTGTTGACGTGCTCGGGCGTCCGGCACGCTCTTCGTCGTTCATATCTTCTCGGCCCTCTGAGAACATTTTGTAACACCGATAAACGTTGCTTTGGTCCAAGGTAGCTTCACCATATGCCACAGTCAACATTCGAAATGCGTCCGCGCACTTTATTTTGTTTTTCACCCAAAATTTGATACAGATTCTTTGATCCATTTTTTGGAATAGGCAAAAATCGAAGACGAGCCAAAACACATCCAAGCAAAACAGCTGTCAAAAATTAACTAAACATTCAAAATGGCCGACCTTGTCAGCATAAGTAAGGGACATGAGTACCAACATAACGCTACAAAAAAATCAAAAATCAAATATACGTAGCCAGCGGAAATTCAAAATTCGCGATACTTTTTGAACAGACCTCGTATATACCATAGTAGTAGAACAAGTCAATAAAGCGTCTGACGTATCATTGCCGGGAATGATCCTGGGACTTTCGGTGTGGTAGTCAAAGTTCTTGCCACTACTAATCTATTGCTTTTTTTGTCATGTGAATTCTACAACAGACCAAAGACTGTGTAAGAATTATACTGCCATTGCCTGGAATCATACCCGGGACCTTCGGTGTGGTAGTCATCAATCAATCAAATCAGTTTATTTTCTCAAAAGATATTACAAAGAATAACTAAAGGTTAAGACACCTACTGAGAACAGGTAAAATATAATAAATATATAATACCAGGAACGCATGAGAGATGGTTCGACATTAGGAATGAAGGATACTCTCCAAAGTCGAGAGTATTTGTCTTCTGAACGTACTTTCACGAATATATCGATCTTCCAAAGCAATCATGTTCAGCAGTTTGATTGCTCTCCCCACCGGCATCACCAGAGGCAGGTTGATTCTGCATGCTGGAAGATAAAACAGTCTGTGCTGACGCTGTCGAAGATAACCATCCGGAACATAAAGATGGATAGCCTCCAAGATGACGGAATTCTCAAAGAATCCCCTGATAAGTCTGAAGAAATGGGTAAGTTTGCACCCATTTCTTCTTATCTGTAAACTATTAGTCCCCAGCGTGCCCAAGAGGAATGCAGTGGGTTGCCACTCAGCCACGAATGTCAGCAGTAATTAATTGTATCTCAATAGAGACGAAGATGCAAATTGGAAACAGAATATGGTTGATTGCGGTGTTTACAGGACTTATGACCTGTCATTGGTTGGGTTAAGCGCACGCTTTTATGTAATACAACATTGCCCATTCCACCTTTTCTGTCCTGTCAAGTCCTGTTAACACCTCGATCAACCATATTCTGTTTCCAATTTGCATCTTCGTCTCTATTGAGGTACAATTAATCCTTGAATTGACCCGCAATGGGTAAAATCCAGTATTCGTCTACAAGTATTTGTATACATTCAAAATGTTGTCAGCAGTAAATGATTAACTCATTGTATTTACTTGTGAAGAGCCATATCAACGCGGCTACCGCGTTTAAAACTCGTTTTCCCAGTTTAATTTCTATCAAAATATTGATTTAACCCACAAGATGAGGCGATATGGTCTCTGCACGTCTGCCGTCTGCCGCGAGCACTCTGCTGGTCGTGTTTTTATTTGCGATGTCATGCGCTCGTTCCAGCTCGGAATAATTATCTGCTCTTGAAAGCCACTTGTCCGTTAGCGAAAGCCCGGCCGTATTCGTTTTGCTGAAGGAGAATCCCGTTTTTAATGCTAACGACACCGAATATAACGGACCACTTCGCCCAATCTGCGATCCATTCCCATATAGGGGGGCATTCGCCATTTTAAATTCTCTTTAACCCTCCCTTCCCTGTGATGGGCATCTTCTACACGTTGCTTCTAATAACCATCAATATCTTTATTATGGTGAAAATTTGGAGCAAGTAGTTGAGTTCGTGTATTTAGGTAGTATGTTTACAAGAGATGGGCAAGTGGAGAGGAATATTGAAAGAAGGGTTGGGGCAGGCAACAAAGTGAATGGTGCACTTAAAGTTGTCATCGCAAACAAAAACCTATCCAAAAAAGCTAGAATGGCAGTGCACAATGGTGTTCTTCTACCGACCCTTATGTATGGAAGCGAAGCATGGAACTAGCAAAAGAAGGATGAAAGTAGAATAAATGCAGTTGAAATGAGATCTCTTAGAATAATGTGTGGATACTCTGTGTATGATAGAGTGCCGAATGAAAATATAAGAAGTGAATGCGGTGCGAATGATGGTGTCATGAACAAAATAATGAAAGGATCATTAAGATGGTTTGGACATATTGAAAGAATGAATGAAGAAAGAATGGTAAAAAAATTATAAACTAACTAACTAACTAACCATCACGCCGTCTCCCCGAAGGGGTAGGCAGAAAGAATGGACTGCCACACTTTTCTTTCCTGACGTATTTCTCCCGCTTCCTCAACATTCATACATCGTGTCATGCACGCGCCTCGATTTCTCTGACTCCTCACATGGCCGACATTCAATATTTGATTTATTTGATCGTGCCACGTTTTCCTCGGTCTTCCTCTATTTCTTGTTCCATTTACATCATTAACATATATTTATAGGAACACGCCTTTTTTCATTTTAGCACTGTAAGGGAAAGGTTAAAGGGTTACGCCACCCTGAAATTTAAAAAAAATTAGACGAGATCAAAAGGAATCAGAGGACATCACAGCAAACAATAGAATACCTCATGTACGGTTCAGGAATCGCAGATTAAATGTTATTTAAAAAATATTTTATTTAAAGACGCTGACGTCATACTTTTTATTATTATTAGTTTTTCTCGAAATTACTTTTTTCAAAACGGTGTATATGAAATCTCCCGATCTATTCACCCGATTTGGTTAAAATTTACAATAGTTATTTTCCATAATATTATGTACAAAATTTTTATATATTTTACATAATATTATATGTATGGAAGTGAAGCTTGGAGTTTGCAGAAGCAGGATGAAAGTAGGATAAATGCAGTAGAAAAGAGGTCACTAAGAAGGATGTATGATAGAATATCTAATGATGAAGTAAGAAAGGAATGTAAAGTGGATGAATACGTGATAAATTAAATCAAGAAAGGGTCACTAAGACGGTTTGGACATATGGAACGAATGGATGAGGGAAGAATGGTTAAAAAAATGTATATACAAGTAGTGTGAATAGAAAAAGAAGTCGAGGAAGGCCAAGGAAAACATGGCATGACCATATTAATCAATTACTGAAAGGCGGCCATGTTTGGAGTAGGAACAACGGACGAGCGTGCATGTCACAATGTGTGAATGTAGAAGAGGCGCGAGAGTTGTGTCAGGATAGAATAATCCGGGGAAACGGCATGATGGTTAGTTAGTTGGTATTATATACGAGTACAATGTAACGTGGGCTTTTTTTGATTGGGTGTCATGTTATTTATAATTTTTTTAAACTCATTTGAATGAAAATTCGAGTTTATTTTTTAAACAGCTGCCATTTCTAATTTTAAAAAAATCCTTATTCCTACGTCACTCGATAGCTATTATAATTCTTAATAATAAACAATTTGTTTTATTTTATTTTATTTCGGATAATGCATTATAAAGAAATCATGTACACCATCAGCAAAGATTTTCAATACATAGCTTTACATATCGACTTGTATCTCCGTCATTTTTTTTAATACTTAATATTGTAAATTGTTTATAAAAATACTACGTACATGTATAAAATAATAATTATTTTATTATGTATTGTGGGTGTGTTAAAATATATTTTTTTTACCTATATTTCCGAGCGCCAAGGTGGTAGTGTAACCCCTTAAATTATCTACTCGACTCCGTATGTGCGTGTTAAGTATTTTTTGGTTAGTTACATTCACTGTTATTGTATTACTATTATTATTTATGATGATTTATATTTTAAGTGTATCGTTTTGTAAAATCAATGCGATGAAGCGTAGGGTTCGAATTTCTGCTACTCTAAGAAGGTAACTATTTATTATCATATTTTGATTTATCCGTCACAAACAGGTCATACGACCTAAACCACAGAAATGATGACTCTCCGATCCGTTGCGGGAACGACACGCCGAGACAGAATAAAATATTCTGAAATAAGAAAGATCTGCAATGTAGAAGATGTCGTGAGATGGGGAAGACTGAGAAGACGCTACTGGAGAGATCATGTGGAAAGAGTAATAAATATAGCCGAAAATAAAGTACTAACAGTAAATCGACCTGCAGGAAGACCATCTAAAAGATGACGAGACAGTTGGACATCTGCATCCCAGGAACAGGCTCCGATAAATAACAGGACACAGTCCTAAAAAAACCGAAGAAGAATAATAATAAGATTTTAATTTAATCATCTGCAATGAGACATTTTGTTTTAATCTTCTTCTTCTTCTTTAAATAGATCTGACGATCTGTGACACAGAAATCATATCTCGTCGGATGATGAGATCCAGCTGTCCCTTCATCTCTTAGGCGGTCTTCCAGGTGGGCGGTGTCCGGAGGGGATTTCATAAGCGGTTGTATATGCGAGTCTGTCACCATCCATTCGGGCTACATGGTCCCTCCAGTATCTTCTTCTGGATCTACTCCACTGAACGATATCCTCTATTTCGCGGGTTTTTCTTATGTCTACGTTGCGGACACGATCTCGGAGGGTTTTTCCAGTAATTGATCTTAGGACCTTCATCTCCGATGTTCATAGTAGTCCCTTGGTTCGCACAGTGTCAGCCCGCGTCTCTACAGCGTACGTCATGATAGGTCGCACGCATGTTTTATAGATTCTGATCTTGCTGTCGATACGCATGTGCTTGTTCTTCCAGACCAGATTCTTCAGGCATTCTGACACGGCAGAGGCTTTACTGACATTGTTTTAATATTTAAAAAAATATGCTGTATTGTCTCAAATGTAGATATTTTCACTAAATGAAAGTGGTATTATTGCTGTCTGTAATGAATAGTGTTAATCATCTTTTTGTTATTCTTTGTATTGATTTCTGTTGATTTTTTAAAAGCTTTTAATGACTGCAGTTAATTAAGCATGTATTGTGTATCTCATTGTGGATATCTACCCGGTTCAACTCGGATGAACTCAAACAAAACGATTCGCCATTACTCATCCGTCGGCCACGCACAGTGCTCTGCTAGCGCGGAAGTTTAAATGGTTCTAAAAAGGGCCGGCGAGTGCACGGGAGATAGCGCATTAATCAAACGACGTGTTTAATATTGCCAATTTCACGGTCGGCTGTTCGCAATGCCCCGCACTGTACACCCGCGAACCACTCAACCACAGGGGCAATGTTTGTCCGCAGAACCATCCGAACTTTTCACTCAATGCAGTCTGAATGCTGAATGGATGCGGCGGGGCGATGTCCCGCAAGTTCATTGTGTTGACAGCTCCCTGGAACACCTGCATGCCGCTTTTATGCAGCTTGATTGTTTGCTTTTACGATTTTGCCTTTGCATAATACGCGCAGCAGCCAATGAACCTTTTCACGCTTGGTCTGTAGTATTGGTTTGCGTACATCTTATGCACAATGTATTGAGATGAAGTATGGAGCCTGCAAAATAAAAAGATTCAAGCATGGAGCTGGCGACCTACGTGCAAGAGTGGTAAGAGCTTCCATACCGAAGGTCCCGGGTTCGATTACTGGCGATGGCAGTGTGTTTGTCACACTGTCTTTGGTCTGTCTTTGATCTCTTAGACGAACGTGTAGATACTCTGTGTATGATACGAGTGTCGAATGAAAATATAAGAAGTAAATGCGGAGTGAACGATGGTGTTATGAACAAAATAATGAAAGGATCATTAATATAGTTTGGATACGTGGAATGAAAGAGTGGTAAAAAAAGTATACTTAAACGATGTAAATGAAACTAGAAATAGAGGAAGACCGAGGAGAACGTGGCAAGATCAAATAAATCTAATATTGAACGTCGGCCACGTGAGGAGTAAAATAAATCGACGCGCGTGCATATCACGATGTATGAATGTTGAGGAAGCGAGAAAAATATGTCAGGAAAGAATCCTCTACCTACCCCTTCGGGGGAACGGCGTGATGGTTAGTTAGTTATTATGGATATATCATATTACGACATAATGTCGACCATCGATCCGAGAAAAGATGCAGGTTTAACGTAAATATTAATGGATTGTCAAACATTTGTTATTTACGTATATAACTTGACGATCTTCGCAGATGAGTGGCAAGAGCTATAACTGCCACACCGAAGGTCACGGGTTCGATTCGTGATTGTCTTTGGTCTTGTGTAGAATTAACGTGACAGTAAAAATCGATAGATTAGCTACATACCACATGTCATGGTAATAATAAAATAACCAAATCACCTTCCAACAATGTTCCCATCAGACGTAAGAGGAATAGCTACAAGAGCTGAACCTCTGTAAGACAAATAATCCAAGTCCAAATGTGGAAAGCAAACTGCCACATTAAAGGCCCAAGTGGCATCCCAAGAAATAGGAACATGTTTCACTTTGCTGCAAATCAATCCCTTGGATTGAAACTGGCGCGCGAATGTGTATGAACACTTATAATTACCGTATCATTTGACGCCAATTTTTTTATCAATTAATTTTTCCGGTATCACACCTTATTTACGTTCACGACTCGCGCTAATAATGATGTGTTCCGAGTATGAATTATACGAGTATTTATCGTCCGCTTTTTGCGTATATCGGGCGGCTGAAGCTCAAGACGTAACTGGTACATAATTATTACTCGTTTCCATTTGCGATCAGATCTGAGCCGTTTTGGCAACCTCTCGTTTCTAGTCGTCAGTCGTGTTGTCCATCCGTCATTGTATTAATTCACCTAACCCCTTGGTTGTCGGCGCATTTGGGATTATTATGCCAAAATAGTCGCAATTTTAGAAACAATTTATTTTATTTTTTGTGAATGTATACTTATACTTGTATACGAATACTGGATTTCACCCACAATGGGTGAAATCCAGTATTCGTATACAAGTATAAGTATACATTCACAAAAAAATATTTGTAATCGTTCTGGTCAATTCTTTGGCATATAGATAGGATTAATATCTCCAGGCGGCTTCTAAATAATGCGCTAATGGCGATAGCCTTCACATTGTGTTAATAAAGTAGTTTTCTAAATGCTAAAAATTAATCTCCATAGATGGCGTTAGTGTGTGGATTATATAGATTAATCTTAAAAAGATTAACATATGTAATCAACTCTACATAGATGGCGTATTGAAACTGACATGTGAAGATAAACATAGATTTGTAACATATATACCTACAACCTCCAAAAATTTGTCTTACATGGTCATAAAGAAATAGGTGGAATGGGGAATGTTGTAATTACATAAAGCGTGCGCTTAACCCAACCAATGACAGGTCATAAGTCCTGTAAACACCTTGATCAACCATATTCAGTTTCCAGTTTGCATCTTCGTCTCTATTGAGATACAATTAAATTTCACAATTTATTTTATTCAACGCTGGTAAAAATGATTAAATTGATGAACAAAAAAAGTTTCCTAACTGTTTCTTTCCTGTAAATAATTGTTTTTATTTATATTATAATTATTGAGACACGTGTGAAATTATTTTTATTTGTTAATTTATTTTACATCATTGTTTTTTATATAATTTGTTTTAGATTTATTTTCTAGACGTTGGACGATCAAAGTGTGCGAGGGAGATGCCTATTGGTGGCGATGAGGTTCGCAACCCATTCCACCGCGTCTTTCGCGGGGGCGAAAAGAGAAGGATGGGGTGCCGCATCGATTAAAGTGTAGCAGTCCATTCTTTCTGTCTACGCTTTTGGGGAGACGGCGTGATGGTTCGTTAGTTAGCTACTTAGTTTGGAAACAATAATTCAAAATAAAACGTGTATTTTTATAAACAGTAGGTATGTGAAATATTCTATTAATTTATCGAAGTTAAATCAAATCTATTTTATATTTTGTCGGCTCATTTGATGCTCATGTATTTCTGGGCCGAGAGCGACACAAAAACTTACTACTGTAGTTTCTTATGCACGGTGTAAAAAAGTGCACAACCAGCATTCACCATTCTTACGACCACCGTCAATTTTGTAACCCGTGCCATTAATTAAGCTTTAGTAGACACTATGTGTATTGTATAATATATGTATGTGAACTAAACAAAACTGATAGACATAAGACCATTAGTGGCTGACTGTAAAATTTTCTTTTTTACGCCGTGCCAATGAAATATCATATATAAATTCTAAATATGTTTTTGTTTTAATTAAAAAAATATATAAATGTAGCACTGACTAACTGCCGAACACTCTGTCGTAAACGTGTTTGATTCTTTTATAAATCATGGCTTCGATTCGTCGGATTTGACATTTCAAATCAAAAATCAAATCAAATCAATTTATTTTCTCAAAAGATATTACAAACAACAATTTTAGTTTAAGGCATCTATTGAGAACAGGTAAAACATAATAATATATAATACCAGGAACGCATGAGAGATGGTTCGACATTAGGAATACAAGATAATCTCCAAAGTCAAGAGTATTTGTCTTCTGAACGTACTTTCACGAATATGAAAGGCGTCGATCTCTGAAGCGATCATGTTCAGCAGTTTGATTTCTCTCCCCACCGGCATCACCAGAGGCAGGTTGTTTCTGCATGCTGGGAGATAAAACAGTCTGTGCTGACGCTGTCGAAGATAACCATCTGGAACATAAAGATGGATAGCCTCAAAGATAACGGAGTTCTCAAAGAATCCCCTGATAAGTCTGAAGAAATGGGTAAGTGTGCACCCATCTCTTCTCTTCTGCAAACCATTGGTCCCCAGTATGCCCAAGAGGAATGCAGTGGGATAAAGCCATGGATAGCTACCAAACTCTCTCATGTAGAGATATCTCAGAAATCTTTTCCCGGTGGAATTTCTCGCTAGTGTAGCTTATTTTGATACATCGGATTTCGGTAACCAAAGGGTTAATAGCTTATTTATTTTACGTCCCGTTCGATATCCGTTTATTATGCTTATGGACTCAATAACGAATTAAGCTCTCATCTCATAATGATTATGAAACTAAACTATATATTTTTTTAAATTTTATCGTCGCATATAAAACAAACGGTTATTGGAAACATGAATTTATTAACGAAAATAAAAATGAAGCGAATCATAGAACTGGCAGAAGATAGTTAAGTACAGAAAAAATGCAGTATAGATGAGATCGCTTAGACATATGTGTGCTAAGACGATGTGCCAGAATTTCAAATGGTATCACTTCTATTATTAGGATGAAATGTAAAGCGGAAGAAAGTATTATGAACCAAATTATGAAAGGATCACAGTGTTGGTTTGGAAACGTGAAACGTATACGTTAACGGAATTTTAATTAATTAAAAACACTCTGTAGTTAAGACTTAAAAAACTAAATTACCATCACGCCATCTCCCCGAAGGAGTAGACAGAAATAATAGACTGCCACACTTTTCTTTCCTGACATATTTCTCTCGCTTCCTAAATATTCATACATCGTGTCATGCACGCGCGTCGTTTTCTCCGACCCCTCACGAGGCCGACATTCAATATTTGATTTATTTGATCGGGCCACGTTTTCCTCTGCCTCTATTTCTAGTTCCGTTCACTCCGTTTACATTAACCTTCTTCACCATTCTTTCTTCACTCATTCTTTCCATGTGTCCAAACCATCTTAACGACCCTTTCATTATTTTATTCATAACACTTTCATTCGCACCGCATTCACTTCTTATACTTGCATTTAACACTATCGTATAAAGATTTACTACACATTCGTCTTCGAGATCTCATTTCTACTGCATTTATTCTTCTTTCTTCCTTCTTTTGCCAATTCCATGATTCACGATAGGTCGCAAATTAATAATATGAATGTTGTATATTAAAGGCCGTGCCACACTGTTTGAAACAAGCTTTCCACAGGGGTGACCTTGGTGGAGAGCTGTGGAGCCCGCGGTTGATGTAGCGTCCATACACTGTTGTAAACAAGCTCTCCACATGTGGAATGCGAGTTCAAACGGTGGATCCACACGCATACTATGCGCGTCCGTTCACAAAGTTTGTTGAAGGTTAAACGAATTTTGGTTTCAAACAAGTGTCTACACAGTTTTAAACCGCCGGTGGAGACCGATGTGGAGAGCTTGTTTAAAACAGTGTGGCACGGTTTTAATTCTTGAGAACCCAGCGAAGCGTTTATGTATAATAATAAATTTTGTCAGGGATTTCATGAAATTCTATTCTAAGACAAATTATCATTTTTTAAAAATAGTTTTTAGATTTTTTTGTTATTGCCTAGGAATTTGGCGGAAATCTTCCGCGCTGGTGAACGCGGCCATTGTGTTTGTACAGCAACATTTTGACTAACGATGGGAAATATTAATCAATCCGTTTGGCACCTGTCTCTCAGGAGTTCGCTACTTTCCGTCGCCTCGTGACGGACTGCGGACGCCTGGTTTGTTTTGGTCTCGTTAAAATATCCGCCACCCACTGCCCATTCCTCGCATAGCAACCCCACGTCAGGTGACCGGTCCACAGTGCACAGGCGTCCGAATAACGAAGCTAGCTGCCCAACATTCCGTTTTCGACAGCTGTCAAAATTAATTTCTCCCGCCACATAAATGATTGACGAAACCATTATATCCCTCCCGCGACGAAAATAATACAGCATATGATTTATGGAGAATATTTTCACAGCTTTAAAAATATTACGACTATACTAAATTTTGAATATGACGATTGTATTTGTTTAACTTAATATATTAATCCATTGTTAAAACCGAGACAATGTTATAATTCAACATTATTAAATGTAATATACTTAGGAAATTGAAAGTAACTTTGTTTAATCCACTAATTATTTTAAAAAATTATTAAAAAACACGACAAGTTTCGGAGGATACCTCCATCTTCAGGTGTAAAAATATAATTATATTTTTACACCCGAAGGTGGATGGTATCCTCCGAAAAATGTCGTGTTTTTTAGTATATTTTAAATAATCAGCGGATTCAATTTCCTAAGTATATTACTATGGAATTCCACAGTGTTAATGCTTTAGCGTTAAATAAGTTGATTATTCAATGTTTTTATTTTGAAACACTTATAATACGTATCACAATTTATTTTTGTAATTCTTTTGTAACTCGAAGAGTTTTAGCCTCTTTGATGATGTAATGTTGTAACTGTTGTAATACTTATCACAATATTTTTACTGGATTGTCGCGACAGCTATTTCGCCAACTTGTATTGCCAGTAATTACATGTAATTCCCATAAATTATAGCAAGGGTGCTATAAAACAGACGCAATAAAATAAAAATCAGTATTTGGAGTGAATTGC
This sequence comes from Lepidostoma basale, assembly GCA_022606425.2. Classification (NCBI taxonomy): domain Eukaryota; kingdom Metazoa; phylum Arthropoda; class Insecta; order Trichoptera; family Lepidostomatidae; genus Lepidostoma; species Lepidostoma basale. Next base: position 892,021 of record JAHDVF020001077.1, on the reverse strand, counting down.
GCTTCCTCTTTAATGCTATTATTTTTATTTTATTTTTGGATTCAGGACTTGTTTATTTTTCTTAGAACATTATGAACTCATGAGTATATGTGATTGAAAAGTCTAATATGACCGACTTCTTGATGTTTACATTAGTTACGAAGTTTAGAAAATTTTATAAGTACATAATTTAGCACAGAAAAATGTAGCGATCCATTATTGAAGTCGTTAATGTGTTTTAGTACGTTTTGACCTTATTTTGTAAAGTTAATATGAAACATTCTTGACCTATTCGCGTTGTCATTCGAACCTGCGTGCGATGTCCAGATTCGCACCTACATCCCACATTTAAGGTGTGGGCACAGATTAATTAAGAATCAATTAGTCCACGCTCGATCTTACGGATCCAATCGCAGTTCCTTGTATCGATTCTGTGCCATTAGCATATTCAAATCATTAATGAACCCAATCGGCGTGTATCCTAACATCGACATTAACATTTAATACGGAAATAAAATATTTTATTTTAATGTACCTAATGGAGATGTGATTTTCACCGTTATGGATACATCAGAAAATTCAGAACGCTTTCCAATAGGTGTGTATTTTTTAAATCTCTTTTAGAGTGCAGTTTTTTATTGCGCATTTGCTCCCAATACAAAATGGAACAGATGCTGTAAATGGGATATTGAAAGTTTCAGTGTGAAATTACCTTTATCATACCAGATCAAATTGACACCTTAGACATCTTTTGTATGTATTTTTTGTACTTTTTCTCTCAAGTATTTTTTGTACCGCACTCGTTTTTTATTTTATCTTGGAGATAAATATACAATATTTAAATGGGTACATATTGTAGATGCATACTTATGTATGTTATTATTGCATATTTTAATAGTTTTGGAATTATAGTGTATTATTACCAAATCCGTTTTTATGTGAGTCATTCTGATAAAATGTAATAAAACATCTAGAAAACAAACGTTTTCATTCGTTTTAATTACAGTAATATGTTATATTCTTGAACTATTTTACATGTATGATACTTAGTTTAGAGATATGTGAGGCTGGGGAAATTATAAGCGAAGAAACTGGTATGGTCGTGTCCAAATAATGGACACCACCAGACTCGCCTATATTGCACTATATAATCACCCTCACGGAACTCGTCCTCATGGAATACCTCATAAAAAGTTGAAGAACACCTGGGAATCCACTCCACTTAACTTGGATCAAACCTCTGGAGAACAGACCATATAGGTCAGCAAGGGAGGAATTAGATGATGATGAAGATGCTTAGTTTAACTCTACACATTACCAAAGTCGCCGATGGAGCATGCAAAATAGCTTCGTCGAAGAAAACTTAAACTGGCCCTTGAGCGAGGACAACGCAAGATCTGTGGATCAGAAGCACCCTGGAAGACAGAGTGGCGAGGTATAGAGAGTCTTGCAAGGCGTGAAGGGAGGCCTATGTCTAACACTTGATGACTAATGGCTGCTGATGTTAATAATTACAAAATTGATCTTCTTCTCAGTTTCAATACCAAGGATTGGTTTGCAGCTAAATCTTCAGTCTCGTCTTCCACCGCGTTTGGTCTTCTGCAGTCCACTTTAACTCAACATCTGGGACGCAGTTCATGTCCTCTCACACATGTTTCAGATATTTCGTCAGTCGGGAGTGCCCTCTGTAATTTGTTCCCTACCAAATGGATATACCATCTCATTACTTATTTCTAAACATCCATTCAATGTATCGACGAACTCTGTTGTCTATACTTGTTGATCCCACCCCCGTGTTGTGCGTGTGTGTGGTATTGTGTGATGATGGGCGGGTGTGGGCGGCGGTCGCCATGACAACCCGAGCTACACCCCCGCGGCGCTGGCGTCCCTAAATTAATGTATCTCTTGTCGTACGTTTAATTTTTCCAGAAAGACTTAATCAAATTTACCTACATATTATTCTATATTCGGCAATTCGTATGCTTACGACACATGAGGGTTTTATTTAATACATCGTACGTAAGTACTAGAGAGATATTTCTAAGAATTAAGAATTTGATTTCATGTAACCATGTTCAAAACACGAGTTCTTTCGTTGGGTTGGATTTGAATCATGTCCATTTTGAAAAGTGTCAACTTGAGATATACGACTTATTGAACGCTAAGGCATTAACACTGTGGAAATTCATAGTACTATACTTTGGAAATTGAAAAACTTTGTTTAATCCACTATTTAATAAAAAATATTTACAAAAGAAAAAAAAAACGTTTTTCGGAGGATACCTCCATCTTCATATACGAGTATGATATTATATTATCGTATGTTTACGAAGGGTGTTATTAAATACACGTTCGTAGGAACAAGGCACATGTTTATAAGAATTGAAGAACCATGTCCAAGAACAAGAGTTCTTTCGTTGGGTTGGATTTGAATCATATAAATTTTGAAAAATATCAACTTGTGATACGTAAGATGTTATGTTTTATTGTTATATACTTATCCATATGAAGGAATTTTTAAATTCATCATACTTAAATATGAGAGAGACATTTGTAATAATTGAAGTACGTGAATTGTTGATTGGATTTGAATCATACTTATTATCTAATTAACTAACTAACTATCACGCCGTCTTCTCGAAAGGGTAGGCAGAAAGAATGGACTGCCACCCATGCGGCACTCCATCCTTCTCTTTTCGCCCCCGCAAGGGGCGGGGTGTGATGGGTTGCGAACCTCATCGCCACCAATAGGCATCTTCCGCGCACACTTTGATCGTCCAACGTTCACAAAATAAATCTAAATGAATTATGTAAAATAGCGCTGTTCATGGTGAAATGGCAAAACGTACTGACTACAAATTAACTGTCAAATTAACAGTCTGTAGAAACAATGTTGCCAGTTTAAAAACTAAACCTCTAAAAAAAACACCCTTTATGTACTCGAGTTTTTTATAATGATAATCCTATTGCAGGGCTCCTCAAATACAATGCACATTCTCAATTCAACACTTGATAATGTCTGTATGAGATTTGTGTTTGTGCTGTATACTTCCCGGCTTATTTCATGATTAAAAGTGTGTGATAACATTGTACGATTAACTTGTTAGCTTCAAGTTAAAGTAATAACTTGTCTTCTTGAAATACTGGTTCTCGAAGTGCATAGTGCAAGATAGCAGGCAATCCGATGTGAAATTTTAGTGAAAGTGCATATAAATAAACGAAGAAAAAACTACACATTGTTCTGAATCCGTTGTTGGAAAGCTTGTTTGAATTGAAATTGACTCGTTCAAACCGTTTTAGCATTATTAGTTCCAAACTAAATTGGAAAATACATTCTAACAATAAGATATTTTAATATTGCGCAAAAAATATCGTAAAGATCGCAAATCTGTTCAAATAGACCAGAATTAATAAAGTTTAGAATTATAGGTAATGATTAATTGTATCTCAATAGAGACGAAGATGTAAATTGTTTTCTGGGAACAGAATATGGTGGCCGAGGCGTTTACAGGACTTATGACCTGTTGTTGTTTGGGTTGAGCGATCACTTTATGTTTAACAACATTCCCCATTCCGCCCTTCTTACGACCACCATGTCTGACAAATTTTTGGAAGATATGTATATATGCTAGAATGCTGCACTTAACTTCACATTTTTTTTAGTTCACTCTACTGTATGATTTGCAGAGCCTTTCACAGTGCATTAATAAAGTTGTCTGCTTAATGCTTCCCAATCTTAATTGTTGACGCTAGTGTATAGTGAACTAAAAAATGTCGTAGACATAAACATTATTTTAATGTGTTTTTTTTTTTCATTTTGAATATGTCGCACGCGTAAAGTGACCGATTATGGTTTAGATCATAATTGAGTTAACATTAGACAGAGGCTTGTGTTAACGCTATCCATCGTTTCGCGTTAAAATTAAGTCAAAATTCCGCCAATTGACCTCCATTACACTTAATCGATCTTTTTCATTCGCACGTGTTTTTCGACTGTTTTTGTTAAAACACCGACTCATGTCAGATTGAGCAAAACTTGCTTTTTTGAGTTAAGCCAGTGTTCTATTAAGCGTGCGATGTATTGTATACCTCTTAAAAAAACACCATATATATTACTCATTTCGGCTAAAAATTCATATACTCGTACTTTAGCATACGTACTTTATATTGATTGTATAGTTATGTATTAGTCAATTGCAATGCGTTTCCCCTTTGTCTCATATATACCTACGAGTGTACGAGTATATCATAGATGATTCTATCGAAGTGTGTTATTTGAACATCGGGTTCGTAGAGAGTTATACAGCTAGCTAGCCGCCTACCCCTGATGTTGGTTCAGCGATTGAAAGATTATTTACCAGCGATGTTTACGAGCGGGTATCAGTAGGAACAAGATCCCAGACCGGCAGTGCCACGCCGCCCGCCGCCTATCGATTCCCGCCCCGGCCAGACGGATTAGCCCCCCGCCTAAACGCATTACTCTCCAGACTCCGCTCAGATGCGCTCCTGCCAAGGGCGGGGAGGAAAATATAATCCTGTGATGTTACGTCGCGGAATATGAAGGGCAGATATACTCCACTGGGAACGCGCCGTGGACCCATTTGTATATTGGACCATTAAAAGTTTTTGATTAATATGTCGCTCGTATGTATCCACTCCTGGTATACGATATTATGCGTTTGAATGAAAAGGGTATTTAGACTTTTTTCGACTCATGAAAGTGAAAACTTCTCCTATTCGTACTCCTCGTAAGTAAGGGGCGTGTCCATCCAGTAGACCATCATCATGGCTCATCATTGTGGATGGTAGTAGCTATTGCGAAGCCATTCAGCGTCCTGATTTAATCGCGCCAGCGGTTTGGTGACCATTCTTCTGGTCGCTTACCCTCTATTTTGATCATTTTTATGATCTTTTCGAGATTGTCCTGATCTCTTCGATGTACCAAAAATATTTATTATAGAATAATTGTAATGAGAAGCAGATATGCCAGGATTAAAGTGATGATGAAAGAACTAAAAATTATGTCATTTAAAAAAATACTTACGTACAACGTTTTATTACTAATACACAAAATTGTTGATGGGCACACCTCCCAAGAATTTTATAGGAAGATAAAATGTAACCAACATGAACATGAATATGAAACAAGAAAGAAAAATAAACTTTGGCTGCGATTCCCAAAAAAAAAACAAATCTCAGAATTCCCTTATGTACAAAGCATTTAAAAGTTAAGAAGAGATATCGGAGGATGTCAAAAGTGTGCAGAGCATAAAACGCACCCACGTCGATTTCTCTGACATTCAATATTTGATTTATTTGATCGTGCCACGTTTTCCTCGGTCTTCCTCTATTTCTGGTTCCATTTACATCGTTAACATATAATTTTTTTACCATTCTTTCTTCATTCATTCTTTCCATATTTCCAAAACATCTTTATGATCCTTTCATCATTTTGTTCATAACACCATCATTCGCACCGCATTCACTTCTTATATTTTCATACACAGAGTATACACACATTCGTCTAAGAGATCTCATTTCTACTGCATTTATTCTACTTTCATTATTTATTGATTTAGAAGCACATCATTATTCAATTTAAAATATTCAATTTAAAATGCATATTTTAAGATACGATTTCCCGTGGCGTTGTTTAAATTGGTCCTTGGATTTATCCTCTCTGCGTTTCGTTTAATCCCGAGGAGAAATCCTCCCTCTTCCGTCCCGATTTACGGAAACTCCCTCAAGATGGAATTATGTATACTGTGGTGATTATGGCGTGGAGTGGAATAATTGCATCGCACGGCTGTGCGAATGAAACCACCGTGTAACTCGGTTCAAAATTGATTCTGACGGTTATTGGATTCCAATTTGGACCGCTGTCATGTCCTTGTTTCCGAGTTGTGTCAGCATTTTATTAATTCGCGCCAATAGACCTGATTCGAGGTTTGAATTTAGAATTATTTATTTCTTTTCCCGTATAAAATATCGAATTGTATATCGTTGGCCAGATGATTTTCTGTTTTTAATGATGAGAATGACATGTTTCGCCTGATTTTTAAGAACATTTGATAAGAGCTATGTTAACGATGATAATGGAAATTAGAAATAGAGGAAGACCGAGGTAAACGCGGCATGATCAAATAAATCAATTAATGAATGTCGGCCTCGTGAGGAGTCGGAGAAATCGACGCGCGTGCATGACACGATGTATGAATGTTGAGGAAGCAAGAGAAATATGTCAGGAAAGAAAAGTGTGGCAGTCCATTCTTTCTGCCTATCCCTTCAGGGAGCCGGCGTGATGGTTAGTTAGTTAGTTTGTTTTTCTTGAAAAAAAAAGGTTGTAGCTACCCAAAAAATATAAAAACCACATTGATTTGAAGTACGGTACTCGGCATGTATTTTTTTTTAAAGGGGTGGTAGGTGAAAAAAAGATTGGGAACCTATGCTACACTCGGAGTAGAAAAAATATTTTAAAATTAAATTGACTGCATATGGCTGATTTTGATATAGCATACTTTGATTTTAATTATTTCGCTTCTAAAGTAAACCGGAAAACTGAAATTGAATCTCTTTAATGTTTATTTTTTACCGTTTGTGACATTTGAATTTAGAATCTAGAGCATACCTAAATTCGGTTATTTGAATTGGATTGATCTATTGTACTTTTTTTTTACTTTCACTTATTTTGGTCGTGTATCTAAATTCCCCTTTCTCCTCCCATATTCATCAAAACATTTACTTTAATATTAAAATATCTATTTTTATCCCAATCAGTTTCTATGGAAACGCTCGATTCGGAAAATAAAATAAGCTCGTTTTTGTGTTGCATTGTGTTCGATGTAAACCAATCAATTACAGTTATCTCAGAGTCTGTTAATTCCGGGACACGGATCAAACAAACAATCCTTCACGCTGTTTATCTGAATGGGTAGGCAGAGAGAATGGACCGCTACACTACTATATCCTGACACACCTCTCTAGATTCCTCCACATTCATACAACAACTCATAAACCCACGTCCATTCTTACGACCAACCTTTAAAATTTGATTAATTTAGTCATGCCATGTTTTTCTCGGTCTACCTCGGCTCATTTACATCTTTAACATATACTTTCTTAACCATTCTTTCTCTATTTACAACAACAACAAACCATCACGCCCTGTAGAGGTAGGCAGAGAGAGTGGACCGCCACACTACTCTATCCTGGCATACCTCTCTTGATTCCCCCACATTCATAGAGCGAGTCATACACGCACGTTGATACTTCCGACTTCTAACACGACTAACCTTTAAAATTTGATTGATTTGGTCATGTCATCTTTAAGGTATACTTTCTTCATCCGTATCTTCCATATGCCCAAACCATCGCAATGATCCTTTCATAATTTTGTCCATTATACATTCACCGCTCTACATTCCTTCCTGATACGATTATTCGAAATTCTATCATACATCGTTTTACCACACAAACGTCTGAGACAACGATTTTCAAAGTGTACTATGTGTAGATGTATGGCGACTCGATTCTCGCCACTACACATCCACGCGGCGGGTGTATGATTTTCATTCTTCTTCTTCTCCGCGGTGTAAAGGGCCTCAAGGAACCCGATCCACCCGACTCTATCGCATGCCTGATGCCTAACATCATCCCAAGTGAGGCCTGCTGCTTTGATCTCATCCTGTAGGGCTCTTCTCCAGGTGGCTCTAGGTCTGCCTCGCTTCCTCTTTCCCCCTCTTTCCCCCTATAGGGGACTAGTCTAGTGCGTTTAATTATACTGATTTTCATTCAAAATCATTGACGCGTGACAAGCGCGTGCATGACACGATGTATGAATGTTGAGGAAGCAAGAGAAAAATGTCAGGAAAGAAAAGTGTGGCAGTCCATTCTTTCTGCCTACCACTTCGGGGAGATGGCGTGATGGTTAGTTAGTTAGTTTTTTTAATCATTATGATTAAATAATAATTTTGCTTCTTTTAGAGCTCCGTTAAAAAATATTTTGTGTTTCAAAAGGTTTCCTTTGCCAAAAAAGTTCGTCTACCGCTGGTCAAAGTGATCTCATGCCTACCGTATTTACACTACTCTTATCCTTTTTCGCGCCAGTTCCATGCTTTGCTTCCATACACGAGGGTTGGAACGGATAAATCTGCATTGAATACGTCACGTTGACGAATGGTTAAAGTTTATCTCCGATCGAGCAACGGGTTACGGCAGAATGTCTTTCCAGACGATTAAATAATTCTCTCGCTGAATTTGACCTGATCATTCCACGGCCGCAGACACTTTCATACCCCTGGAAGCCAGAACCAATATACTATAGTAGTTTAGTTTGTTATTGGAGAAACAGGAGTCAAACACGAACAGAGTGAAGTCAACCGTGCTTTTGTCACTATCAGTAGTTTCGTGTTGAAAAGCAAACAAAGCTGGCGAAATTTTTTTCAATATTTTTTTTTTTTTTTCATTATTTAACCTAACCTAACCTAATATTAATTTCATTCACTAAAAAGTTTTTTTTTATGTATGGGAACTGCATTATTATTTAACTTGCTTATAAACAAGGTTTATATTTCATCATGTGTATTTTTTTGCATTAATTTTTATCTCTAAAATTTATCCAAAAGTGTTGGGAGCTGGAAGGATATACTAAAGTGGACCAATCAGGAACTTCTCAGCATTTGCTCTTGTGGAGAGGAAGCCACTTAAAACTATCGAGGAGAAGCCGGCCTGTTGACAATTAAGTAGTCATTGGGCCTTCCGTTACACACTAAAAATGTTTAAAATTTTACCAAAAATATCTTTTTTGTTTTTAAGAATATCAGCTTATGTCCTTATTTTTTTTTGTTAGACTTAGGTTAGGTTGGGTTGTTTATTTCATCTTTTCACTAAATCAGTTAAGGGATTTGATAAAATCACTGGGTACGGCCACACCGGAGTGCCTGGGTAGGAAAGTCAAGACACAGTTCGCTTGTGATCACGCCCTGTGACGGGAAGCGTTTTGAGCCTCGATCTAAACTCTGACGGGTTTTTTAATGCACTTTAAGTCTGCAGGGAGACAGTTCCAGGCCGAGGGCCCAGCTACAGCAAAGGCCCGGTCGCCGAAATTTGTGCGAGGATAACGCTTCGGTACGTACAATCTACTCATCGTAGAAGACCTTGCTCTTCGCAATGTAGACTGCCTCGCATTCAGTTTCTCGGTGATGCAGAGTTCAGATATGTAGGCGGGTGCCATTCCATGCAGCGCCTTAAATACAGTCCAGCAGAGCTTATATTGTATTCTTTCCGGACATTTCAGCCAATGTAAGGTATTGCGTTATGTGACAATACTTCGGCACTCCCTTAATCAGTCTAGCTGCCGCGTTAAATGCAGACTGGAGTTTATTGATTTGCTGTTTTAGAATGTTGGCGTAGATTCCATTGCAGTAATTTAGTCGTGACACGACGAAGGAGTTGATCAGCGTTTTAAAACAGTCTTGTGTGGCCGGTTCCATAGTGCGCCATACGTTGGTTCGCCGGTTGTTCATCTTGACTCCTACTTAGGCACTTCGGTGTGCCCGTACCCTTACCTTCTTTAGGGATATCACCCCGCAGAGTTGTAATTATAACATCTCCGTTTTTATCATCTTCGTGCAACACATACAGTGTTAAAACGACCTGTTGAATAATAATAATGTTTTTAGATGTGACCATTTAGCAATACTCATGTGATTTGCCTGCCTTTTAAAAAGCGTGCCGATGTAACGGATCTATATTGCACTAAATTTGTAACATTGAGTAAACGTTTCGAGATTTCCAAAGCCTAGGTGATTACGAACCGGCAGCTATCGGAGGCGTAATTACCATTTCACTTTGAACTTTGCGTTTCATAAATAAGAAACTGTAGGTAAAGCGGCCGGCGCCGAATGAGAAACAAGATTGTAGCGAGGCTGAGGGCAATTTTATAAGCTATATCTGGAGCCGCGATCGAACACGCCATTATTATTTGAGTGTTGCCGCGAAAATTGCGCCGCAGATTGAAATATGATTCGGGGCTGTGATTGCCGTTTTTTAAGCTTGTAAATTCGTAAGCTCGTGCCTGTAATCTGTAATGGTTTTTGGTCGAATTGGGCATTTCTTGACAGGTCCCCCCCTGCCCGCGTTTATCGTTATTAAATTACCATTTCGCTTTGTTGTAATGAATGAGTTGTTTTCCAGATTTGTTATACGTATTGTTATTTTCCTTTTCAATTCAAGGATTATGGGCGTTGAGGGTGTTCACGTGTTTTGGAATACTTAAGTGGAGGGATTCGAAATTCAAAACTATCGATCAATGCTTTTGCGGCTAACATTTTTCCATCCCTTAAAAATGAGTCTTATCATTTTTATTTAGTTACGTAAATCTCGATGTAAAAATTGAGAAAGACATCAAAATAAGGGTTGGTGCTGTCTCATGTCAGCCGTCTACCATCCACTGCTAAACGTAGGCCTCTCCCAAAGCACGCCACCGCAACCTATCCATTGCCGCTCCCATCCATCCATGTCCAGCAATCCTCTTCAGATCGTCGGTCCAGTGGGCAAGGGGACGTCCAACTCTGCGGAATCCTGTACGCGGTCTCCACTCCAGAATTCGTCTCTCCCATCGGCCGTCGGTTCTCCAACAGACATGGCCAGCCCATCGCCTCTTCAGCCCGCCCATCCTCAGAGCCACCTCAGTCGGTTGGTGCTGGGAACAAAAGAAATGGCGCTCTCCAAGTCATCATAAGTAAAATCCCTGAGATGGTTTGGACGTATGGAACCAATGGATGAGAGAAGAATTGTTAAAATAGTTTATACATAAAGCGGTGCGAGTGGATAGAGAAGCCGTGGACGACCAAATAAAGCATGGCATTTAATAAATTATTAAAATACGGCTCCATTCGAAGTCTGAAAAATCGAGGAGAGTGTATGTTAGAGTAGTTATATTATTATTTTAAATAATTATATAAATAAAACGACTTTGTATTTAACCACGGTAGGGTTATTATATTGATGCCAACTAGTTTCGCTTGGACCCAAGCTTCATCAGGGCAGTATAATAACAGTTATTATACTGCCCTGATGAAGCTTGGGTCCAAGCGAAACTAGTTGGCATCAATATAATAACCCTACCGTGGTTAAATACAAAGTTGTTTTATTTATATAATTATTTAAAATGTCTATCCACAAAGTGAGTGCTTTATATGAAGAATTATTATTATTTTGTTAAAAAAAACTCCTTATATCGTTACAGCGCGATCCAAATAAGGTAAAGGGTAAAGGGTGAAAAAAAAAAGAATATCAAATAAAATATATACATAGAACCTTATGAATGTATAAATGTATGAATGTAAAGGGTGAAAAAAAAAGAATATCAAAGGAAATATACATAGAACCTTATGCATGTATGAATGTATATGCCAGTTATTTCCTTGCTGCCCTTACCATAAGGGTATTTCGAATTCGCCATAATTGCATCCAAGGGATCTATCTCTTTTGCAACCTCATTTAAAAGACGAATCGCTTTCAATACAGGTGAACTTCGAAGGGCCTCTGTGCGGCAATTTGGGGCAAAAAATATTATATGCCCCCTTGCTCTGCTATATGTAGAGGAAGCTAGAGAAATATGTCAGGACAGAGCAGTATAGCGGTTTATCTACTCTATTTTATCTAGGCTACTCCTCCGGTGAATGAAACTGTCTGTTTTCTATTAGTATTGTTCATGGATATGACGCATTTCGCCTTTCTAAGGCATTATCAAATGTGATTGACATTTAACACAGATTGACAAATGGTAATTTAAATTTGATTTATTCCGACATTGAGAATTTAATTTCCACCAAAAACGCTTCTGAATTTCTTTAGTACTTGTGCATGGAAAAGCATAATTGGTGTTGACTTCTGAAATCGAATTATCACGTTCCGGAAAGCATCAAGAGACAGAAGTACTCGTATATGCTGCCGTTGCAAATTTAGACAATCTCAATTCTTGTTAGAAGATTTCCATCACTCTCCCCGACGCGATTCCCCGTGGACGCTATGAGTCCCCTTGACTTTCCCTGTCTTCGGAAACGTCTCCTCGGGCGACTGTCATTTATCAGGAAGACGGATCGTTACATTTCCCCCATTCCTCCATCGCAGTAGAACAGTGGGGACTCGTCATATTTTTGAAGCTCGAAACAAAATCGTTTTGTTCTCACACTGTCCTTTCCAGTGCGGTGGAAAGGATTTTTTTTGAAATACGTCTTCCTTTAAAAGCAATTAAATAAATTTTCATATAAACATTTACTTTATACTGCCCTGATGAAGCTTGGGTCCAAGCGAAACTAGTTGGCATCAATTATAATAACCATACCGCGGTTAAATACAAAGTGTTTTAGTCCATTGTTTTCAAATCAAATCAAATCAAATCAAATCAGTTTATTTTCTCAAAAGATATTACAAACAACACTTATAGTTTAAGGCATCTATTGAGGTAAAACATAAAAAAATATATAATATAATACCAGGAACGCATGAGAGATGGTTCGACATTAGGAACAAGATACTCTAAAGTCAAGAGTATTTGTCTTCTGAACGTACTTTCACGAATATGAAAGACATCGATCTCCGAAGCGATCATGTTCAGCAGTTTGATTGCTCTCCCCAACGGCATCACCAGAGGCAGGTTGATTCTGAATGCTGGGAGATAAAACAGTCTATGCTGACGCTGTCGAAGATACCATAGATGGCCAAAACACTATGAAACTTTAACATTTTAAACTGTTAAATAAAAAAAACTTTGTTTTATGTATAATATCACAAATTGTATTTTTGTTTTTCGCGGCAGCTGTTTCGTCAACCTAAGTTGATATCATCAGGTGTTACAATATATTATAACACCTGATGATCTCAACATAGGTTGACGAAACAGCTGTCGCGAAAACTAAAAATATAATTGTGATGCATAAAACAAAGTTTTTTAACTTAACAGTTTACAAGGTGTTTTATTTTAAATCCATCACGCCTTCGCAAAAATAATGGACCACCACATTGTTCTGACCTGAAATATTTCTCTCGGGTCCTCTACATTCATACATCGTCTCATGCAAGCACGTCGATTTCTCCGACTCCTTACAAGTCCGACATTTAATATTTTGTTGATTTGATCGTGCTACGTTTTCCTACTCTATTATTACTACTGTTTGTACTACGAATATTCGAATTATTGTTCTAATATATATATTTTACAGGTTCTTTCTCATTGAAAAGTTTTATAAATAATATTGCTCAAAAATTCGAAACTACCCCATTCAAATGTGACGGTTATTTTGTACTACTTGACACTTTGTACTACCAATTGCATTCATGTCTCGTTTCATGACATGTTTTCGCAATTCATCAGTTGGCACGCGTGAAATATCCGGCCGTTATCATTGATGATTAATTTCATCATTTTACACTTTTACAGGGTGCGCGCGCAGCTCTTAATTTTGCCCTCGTCTTCTAAACGCTTCATAAGAAGTATAATTTTTAAAACCTTTTGTTCCAAAATTTCTTATTTAGAATCAGTATGCTTTAATCTTTTTCAAATCAAATCAGCTTATTTACTCAAAAGACATTACAAATAGCATAAATGTTTAAGGCATCTATTGAGTACAGGTAAGATATTATACACATACAACATAATACCAGGAACGCATTAGTGATGGTTCGACATTAGGAAGACAAGATACTTTCCAAAGTCAAGAGTATTTGTCCCCTGAACGTACTTTCGCTAACATGAAAGACGTCGATTTCCGAGGAGACCGCGTTCAGCAGACAAATTGCTCTTCCCACCGGTGTCACCAGAGGCAGGTTGGATCTAGCGGCCGGCAGGTAAAACAATCTGTGCTGTTAGAGATATCTATCGGGTATATCTTTATGGTGTTTTCTAGAAATGAATTCACGAGCCTCCACTGTATTCGTATCTCCCAGTCTCCCGGCGCAAAGCTGACAGCTTGATGATGCAGTTACCTGCGTAGATCTTGTTACACGCAATACTATAGAACATAAACGCCGCGTTTAATGAAATAAACTTATTCGTAGTTATTGCGAGTCGACTATAACATAAAACCACGGGTGCTTTTACACTAAAGATCTTCTACTGATCTAATATTAACTAACTAACTAACCATCACGCCGTCTCCCCGAAAGAGAAGGCAAAAAGAATTAACCGCAACACTGTTCTTTCCTGGCATACTTCTCTCGTTTTATCAACATTCATGCATAGTGTCATGTACGCCTGTCGATTTCTCCGATTTTTCACGTGGCCGACATTAAACATCTGATTGATTTGATCTTTTATTTTCTTTTAGACAATTCTAGAAAACGGAAGTTTTCTAGAATAATAATTTTATTTAATTAATTTAATACTTTCTAACTTACTAACCATCACGCCATTTCCACGTAGGGGTAGGCAGAGAGGATGGACCGCCACACCGCTCTGTCCTGACATACCTCTCTTGCTTGAAGGATGAGAGCAGAATAAATGCGGTAGAGATGAGGTCCCTAAGCCGTACAAGGATAGCTGCGTTGGTTCGAACATACGGATCGCATGATGGACAACGATGTAAATGGAGTACGGAGTCGAGATAGACTGAGAAAAACATGACATGACCAAATTAATCAAATTTTAAAGGTTGGTTATGTTAGAAGTCGGAAGGATCGACGTGTGTGTATGACTCGTTGTATAAATGTAGAGGAATCTAGAGAGGTGTATCAGGATAGAGTAGTGTGGCGGTCCATTCTCTCTGCCTACCTCTGTGGAATAGGGCGTGATGGTTTGATTGTTTGTTAAATATGGAGTTTAAATCATTGTTCAAGAAACAATAAATTACAATCTTTATTTCTCTTTTTTTTATATATACTTTGTATATACAAATCTAACATTTAAAAAAAATAAAAAAAGGCATCTGTCAGATCATGTAAACAATTTTATAATACCTATTTAAAATATGTATCCCTGAAGAAAGATGTCCGAAACATGTCTATGTAATTTAATGTTGGTGTTGTATATACTAAGTATATAAAAAAGAAAAAGATAAATAAAGCATATACATCACAAAGTAAGGCGAACATAGAAGAAACAATCTTTATCGTTACGCCTTTATCTATTATAGAAGGGGTAACCCATTTTGTGTCACATTTTCTAAATATGGATGTACGAGTAGATGCACGTCCGTCGTTTTTTAAATACAAATATTGAAATCGAAATACAAATAATTGAAATTGAAGCGATATGATCGTATTATATTTTCGTCCGTCTTTTTCAATTCGTTAATCTATGTAGAAGTTGAAACGAATATATCGGGATGAAAGATTCTAGTGATGTTTCCTTGATGTTCCATAAAATTGTTAACTTTTTATATTCTATGTGCTTTCAGTTCTTACACGCACCCAAGTAGACGACTTTCAAAGTATCTTGGTGCCTGTGGATAGAAATTCTGTAAAAAAAAAGTAATTAGCTACCCAATTCATGTCTGCGTTCCTTGTATTCATTATGCTTTCAGTTTTTTGCTCAAGGCGACACCCTAATTGCTAATGAGACATTGTAAAATGTGACCTTGGCGTTCTGGCGGACGACTTAAATATGTCAAAAATGCGGGAAAAATAAGGAAAATTGAACAAGAGTAGGCATAAGTTTGAAATTCTTGGTGCGTGTCCAGATAAAGGCGTCTGTTTTTGGGAGTATGAGTATAATTATTCTATGATTTTGGCAATGAATTCATCTTCTTCTCTGCGCTACATTCTGGTGTGCGATTTGGGATCGTCCACAACAGTCCTCTAGTTGCCATCCTTCTTCATTCTCCAGGCATTTCAAGATCCTCTCGTCCTCTCTCACGCAGTCCGCTAATTTTTTCATGGTTTGAGACTTGAGAAGTGAAAAAATAATTAGATTAATTGTGGCCTGGAGTAGCTTCTGCATTTGCTAAATTTTTAAATTTTTCAGTTAACGTAAGTCTCTTATGAACGGGGGACGGGCCTAGAGGTTGCTTGAGCGAAGCTGACGAAACGGCGGCGCTGCGTTCTGTAACAGCTTCGGGCAAGCGGTGGGTAACCTACTTTAGCGATCTTCATAGTCTCTTTTCCCGCGGATATAATTCGGACTCATCTGGATATAATTCGGTGTTCTGTCGTCTTGCATTCTTTCTACATGACCACCTCACCGTAAGCGCTGAGACTTTCAGAGTCTTACCAATGTTCTCGATCAATCAGTATTTCTAGTTCAAGATTTATTTTGATTTTGTATGTCCTATCCTCACGCGTGGATCCGAATTCCGTTTCTAGTTGCCTTTCTTCTCTCTGCGTTAGGGAACATTTAGACACCGACTGTTGTTACCATTTCTCGATGGTTTTGCAAACAATGATAAATCATTGCTCAACATTCCAAGGGTTAATGACGTTTTCGTTCTGCTGCATTCTCTTGTTATATCCGAGTTTGACAATCCATCACTCTTAAATCTCTTCGTGCTTCTAATTGCGGCTACTTAATGCAGTAAGAAAATGTATTAAAATTCATGAGTAAACATTTTTCTATGAATCTTTCTACATCCCACTTCCCAACTGGCATATCTATACGCGTCGTGCTTAACATAATACATCGCGCATTCAGTCACGTAACGTGTATGATAGACATTTTTTGAATTATAACACGCATACACGAAATTGCCTTTGATTTCTTATGATCTCTCATGCCTTGTAACCCAAATTTTATACAAAGAATATGCTTCATAAAAATGCATATTTTTTCAACCAAGAATTTTTACCTAATAACTTACTAACTAACTTATACGACACACTCTTCTTTTCTGACATTCTTCGTCTTCTTCGCGTACCGTATATCAGGTCCCCCCGACGTTGGCAATCACTCCGGCGAAGGCTTTTCTATCTTGTGCAACCGGAACAGTCTCATCCCGGTCCAGTCTCTTATGTTGCACAGCCAAGACGTTTGCCTTCTACCAGGACCACGCTGCCCCTCAATTTTTCCCATCAGTATTAGTTGGAGCAAACTGTATTTATCTCCCCGCAGAATGTGACCCAGATATGAAATCTTACGGACCTTACGTCCTTTGGCAGTTGTCTACTACAATTGGCTCTCCTCAAAACATCCAAATTGCTGACGAAATCTGTCCACGGTATGCGAAGCATTCTCCTGTGCAACCACATCTAGAATGCTTCCAACCGGTTCATAGTGTGCACTTTCAGGCTCCAAGTCTCCGAGCCATAGAGTAATACTGACCAGACATAGCACTTCAACATTCTCTGCCTTAGTTTCTGACATACTACTCTCGATTACTCAACATTCATAAATCGTATCATGCACTCAGTGGCGATACTCCTATAGAAGCCCAGAAGCCCGGCTTGCATAAGAAATTTTGAATCAAAACCCCCCAAATCTAAGTAATCATGCCCCCGCATAAACCAACAACCCACCAAATCACATTCCAACATTGTTCCCATCAGACGTAAGAGGAATAGCCACAAGAACTGAACCTCTGTAAGTCAGAAGTGGTTTTGATTCAAAATTTCCTAGGCAAGCCGGGCTTCTGGGCTTCTGTGGGAGTACCGCCACTGTGATGCACTCACGTTAATTCTTCGACACGTGTCCGACATTTAATATATTATTGATTTGATCGTTTCACGTTTTCCTCGGTATTTCTCTATTTCTTATTCCGTTTACATATACTTCCTTCACCATTATTTTTTCATTCGTTCTTTCCATGTATCCAAACCATCTTAGTGACCCTTTCATTATTTTGTTCATAATACTTTCATTCGCACTTGATTTACTTCTTGTATCCTTTCTACTCCATACTTTTCGTATTTAATCTCTTTTATTTACTTAAAATGGAGAGATACATTGAAAGAAGTATTAATGCTTGGAGCAAAATAAAAGGTGGCCCCGAAAGTCAACAGAAATATATCGCATGAAACAAATAGGGCAGCACACAATGGAGTTCTATTAGAAGGGAATGTAGTTTATAATTACTCCCGGACATAACGGTTTTCAACAGTTTAATAAAATATTTATCTAGAAATATAATACAACTTTTATATGGAAGTGAAGTTTTAAGCGGGAAATATTAGGATGAATTTAGTATAAATTCTGTAGAAATGAGATCACTTAGAAGAATGTATGTAATAATAGTATATGACAGAATTCCGAACGAAGATATAAGAATGTATGCGTCCAAAGTTATTTTTTTATCGCTTGTGGGTGTTTTTGCTTTTTGACATACGAGAATCGAAATGGCGCCGTTCTATTCTGAATTTTACGCGAAAAAATAGAATGCATCCGTGTTATTTTACTAGGATTGTTTTTCCTTATTCTTTATGATAATATTGAAACGTTTGCATTCGATTTAATATTGAAAGCGTTCTTTTGATAACTGAGCGCCATGTGTTACTTGTTTGGGTTAATTTTTTCTTCCAGTGAATTGTTTGTGTCAGCGAATAACATGGTGAGTCAAAGGCGGGGGTTGACGCATCGCAAAACCCCAGCCGTAATGATCCCAGCTTCATCTTATAATCCTTTATTTTTCTTTGCGGGAACGGTATCATCTGTGGCAGAAATAACTCGGTACATCGTATTAGGTATATCAATCATGCCGCGAGAGAGATTTAAGTCACAGTAGAAGAAAAACGAAATAACAAAAATTTTGTAGTTATATTTTTCTTGGGATCTTGGTTATTCGTCAGCTTGTCCCCATTGACTGTTGGAAGTAAGCCTCTACACCCCCACGACATCCTTCTCGGTCTCTCGCCAGTGTTCTCCAGGCCCTTCCCTCCGTCCGCACAATATCATCGCTTCACCTGGTAGGTATGAGGGAGTATGGTAGCTATCCGTGGCTCTATCCCACAGCATTTCTTTTGGGAATCCTTGGGGCCAACTCTCTGCAGCTTCGGAGAGATGGGCATCTCATAACTCATTTCTTTAGATTACTCAGGGGAAATTTCGAGAACTACTGGAGGGTGTCCGGCTTTTTGTCCCTGATAGATATCTCCGACAGCGACAGCATATATTGTTTTATCTACCGGCCGCCAGAACCAACCTGCCTCTGGTGACACCGGTGGTAAGAGCAATTTATCTGCTGAACGCGGTCTCCTCGGGGATCGACGTCTTTCATATAAGTGAAAGAACGTTCAGAAGGCAAATAATCTTAATTCTGGAGAGTATCATGTCTTCATCTGAACCATCTCTCATGCGTTTCTGGTAGTATACTATACACAATATATTATTTTACCTGTTCTCAATAGATGCCTTAAAAATTAATTTTGTAAAGTCTATTGATGAAATAAACTGATTTGATTTGATTTGATTTGTTTCTCTGACCCAACCTTGGCCTCATTTCAGCAACCCACTGGCTCCATCTTCCATCATACTTACCTGTGCTCAATAGACGCCTTAAACATTTATGCTGTTTGTAATGTCTTTCGAGCAAATAGACTGATTTGATTTGACAAAACATCGTATCATATACAGATTTATCACACATTCATCATCGAGATCTCATTTCTACTGCATTTATTCTACTTTCATCCTTCTTTTGCCAGTTTCATGGTTCACTTCCATGCACAAGGATCACCATAAATAAAAATACGAGGTTTATAATTGCACAGTGTTGTTTCCTTGTAGCAGTTTCATGAAAATAATTCTGTTTTACAGTCACCCTGTATATTTAGTTATTAGTACATAATGCAGACCTGTCCGTGTATACAGGATGCTACCGGCCACGCAGTGCGTTCCAGGAAATTTATGTTCAAAATACATTTATTGTTTTCGTAAGCTACTGGAGAATTAATCGTTGTTCTTGAAGTTTATGTGATAAATAAATAGCCTACATACACGAGACTTCAGATTTTACGAGTGTTGTTTGCTTACAGATTTTGAGATATTTTAAATCTTGACACTCACCAACTTAAATATTCAGAAGCTCTATTTGTCCCTGATATTTTTATTAGACCAACCATAAATAGGTTTGTAGAACCATACATAGTTCCAAGAACCTTTTTTTTAAATGATAATCAAATGAATTTGCTGAAATCTCTTGATGGAAGTTCATTTTTGATAATATTTTTTTTGCGATGTTTTTAAGGAATACTTCAATTTTTTAAATGTTATTATGATAAACGCTACCAGAAACAAATTATATGTTAATGATGTAAATGGAACCAGAAATAGAGGAAGACCGAGGAAAACGTGGCACGATCAAATAAATCAAATATTGAATGTCGGCCATGTGAGGAGTCAGAGAAATCGACGCGATGTATGAATGTTGAGGAATCGAGAGAAATAAGTCAGGAAAGAAAAGTGTGGCAGTCCATTCTTTCAGCCTACCCCTTCGGGGAGACGGCGTGATGGTTAGTTAGTTAGTTAGAAACAAATTGGATTTGGACGTGAGGGAAGAATAATCTGTAATTTAGAAATGCTCGCCATTTGAATTATTTGAATTGCTCTTCTTACCGGTATCACCATTGACAGGTTGGTTTTGGATGATGGAAAAAAATATTTATACTCAAGTACTTTCAGTTCTTTGATTGTTGTAAATATCGTTTTTAATTTTTGATAAAATTTAGACGTTAAAACTATGGATTTTCATTATGCTATTTTTTATGAATTAAAGCACTGTTTTTTTTTCTTCGATTTTTTTTTGTTTGTTTTTCTCCAAATGTGTCTACTGTTTATACTTTCATCATCGAGAAAACGATATAAACAGTTTATATCGTTTTCCCGATGATGAAGGTGTAAAACCTTCGAAACATGTTGAGAAAAATTCCCTCAATTATTGAAAAAAAATATAATAATAATAATAATTCATATAAAATCAGTATTATCATTTTACGCTGATATAAGTAAGATCTATGATTGAGAACATATTGGATTATAATATAAATACAGATTAGAAAATATTATAATATATTTCTCAGATTTACACATATTGCGACATACGATGCGTTACCATGGCAATTGAAACATGTTTTTCATTGATATTTTTCTCCACCGCCAACTTATGTTACCATAAAGTTTTGTTTATGAATGATTTCGCTCGGCTGAATATAAATGTCTTGTATGATATAATTTCCAAGTTATTCCGTTCTCTGTACGAGTCCAGCCAGACTGGTATGTTAGAGAAATGGCCTCTAATAGTAAAGCCAAGCCTTGAAACGATGATTTATTCAGAGGTAATTCCATTCCGTACTCCGCTGGTGGTATAAAGTTCTCAGCGGGTAGGCAATCTGAAGTTCTCTGCAATATCATACGATCTCCATCCCCGTTCCTCTCACACAATTATTGTTATTGCAACATGCACTTTCGAAATGAATCCATGCATTTTAAGTGATTGGAAACGAGTATTCGAACTTGTATGCAGAACGCAAGTTTAATGTTTTTTTTTAAATATATTTTTATTAATTGTTATAAAACTATAGACTGAGATATAGAGAGTTATAGACTGAGATGGGCCGGTCACGTGCAGAGGATGTCGTCATCGCGAACCCCAAAAAGATTGCTGGAGTGGCACCCAGGTGGTAGAAGACCAATTGGACGACCAAGGCTGCGACGGGAGGATGAAGTTGGGAGAGATGGAGCAAGATTGTTAAGAGTGTCAGATTGGAGGGTCGAAGCGGAGGACAGGAGTAGTTGGAGGCGAAGAATACTGGAGGCTAAGGCTCGATATGGGCTGTAGGGCCATCGAAGAAGAAGAAGAAGTTATAAAACTTTTTTAAACTAACTAACCATCACGCCGTTTCCCGGGAGGGTTAGGCAATGGACCGCCAAACTACTCTACCCTGACATAACTATCGTGCATCTTCTACATTCACACATCGTGACATCCAGGTTCATCGATTGTTCCTACTTCGACCGACCTTCGTGGCAGAGTGGTAAGAGCTCTGGCTTCCATACCGAAGGTCCCGGGTTCGATTCCCGGCGATGGCAGTGTGATTGTCACACTGTCTTTGGTCTGGCGTAAAATTCACGTGACAATAAAATGGCGATAGATTGGTTTCCTATCACATGTCATGAGAATCAATATATTAGGTCCTTACATATGAAATTGGCGTTTTGCCTTACTGGTAACTTTGATCTCAAATATCTTCTCTTTGGTTAGGAATTCCAAATTCAAATTTATACAGCTATTTACTCAAGTATTTGTGTTTCGAAAATTATAATTCATTTGTTTTTTCCTCAATTGTTTTTTTTCTTTGCGTCACTCAGTTTACAAAATGGAAAACTTGAAATATCGCATTATTTACGAGTACGAGTTCCACCGTGGCACCAGTGCTGTAGAAACGGCTCGAAGGATTAATGATGTGTATGGCGACGGTGCCGCAAAAGAAAACACAGTGCGTTTTTGGTTCCAACGTTTTCGTTCTGGAAATTTTGACCTGCAGAACAAGCCCCGTGGACGGCCGGAGACCAAAGTTGATAATGAAGAATTGAAGGCTATTGTAGAAGCGGATCCATCGCAAACCACGTCCGAGTTAGCTGCAGGCTGCGGTGTTAGTGATAAAACTGTTTTAATCCACTTGAAGCAAATTGGGAAGGTGAAAAAGCTTGAAAGGTGGGTACCTCACGAATTGAGTGAAGCAAATCAATAAACGCGCGTTGACTGCTGCGTTGCATTACTCAACCGGCACAATAATGAAGGGATTTTGAATCTAATCATTACCTGTGATGAAAAGTGGATCTTGTATGATAATCGGAAGCGCTCATCGCAATGGCTGAACCCTGCCGAACCAGCCAAACCATGCCCCAAGCGAAAATTGACTCCAAAAAGTTACTTGTGAGCGTTTGGTGGACTAGTGCTGGTGTCGTTCACTACAGCTTTCTTAAATATGGCCAGACGATTACGGCAGATGTCTATTGTCAGCAACTGCAAACCATGATGGAAAAGCTAGCTGCTAAACAACCGAGGCTGGTTAATCGCTCTAGGCCACTGCTGCTTCATGATAACGCTAGACCACATACTGCACAACAGACGGCTATCAAATTAGAAGAGCTTCAATTGGAATGTCTAAGACATCCACCGTACTCTCCGGACCTTGCCCCAACAGATTACTATTTTTTTCGAAATTTGGATAACTTCTTGCAAGGGAAAAATTCAACTCCGATGGGGCAGTCCAAACCGACTTCAAAGATTTTATTGATTCCCGTCCGAATGTTTTTTTTAGTAAAGGGATCGATGAACTACCTATGAGATGGCAAAAGTGCATAGATAGCAATGGTACATACTTTGATTAAATAAATATATTATATTTAAAAAAAATCAACTTTATGTTCCTCCCATACAAAACGCCAATTTCATATGTAAGGACCTAATAATAGCTTAAATTAATTGTATACAGTAATTGGGTTCAAACAATCTGTTATATACAAGAAAAAAAACCATGGCCACCTTTCAGTATTTGGTTAATTTGGTCACGCCATGTTTTCCTTGGCCTTCCTCGACTTCTTTTTCCATTCACACTACTTGTATATATATCTTTTTAACCATTCTTCGCTCATCCATTCGTTCCATGTGTCCAAACCATGGTGATGGTTAGTTATTTTTTCTAAATTTCGTCTATAATTTGTAACTAACTAACCACCACGCCGTCTCTCCGAAGGAGTAGGCAGAAAGAGTGAACTGTCACCTTCTGACATATTTATCTTTCCTGACATATTTCTCTCACTTCCTCAACATTCATACTTCGTGTCATGCACGCGCGTCGATTTCACTGACTCCTCACTTGGCCGACGATTTATTTGATCGTGCCACGTTTTTCTCGGTTCCTCTATTTCTAGTTCCATTTACATCGTTAACATACATTTTTTTACTATTCTTTCTTCATTCATTCTTTTTTCATTCATTCTTTCCATGTGTCCAAACCATCTTAGTGACCCTTTCATTATATAATTTTTGTTATGGGTCAATAATATGAGTTTCAAGATATGATCATATGGGGGCGACGATGTCGTTTGAACTAGTACCAACATGGCCAGAGAATGAATTCTACAAGAATTACATGCTTTGCTCTGCATGGAATACCAGATGGACGGCGTCCACCAGGGAGACCCCCAAAACGATGGAGAGAAAGTTGAAGTTCAGCATCACAGGAGGAGAATCTTGTAACAACAGATTCTTTAGTCTAAAACAGTTTGAGGAAGAAAAAGATTAGAGTACTCAAGTAATTCCAACTGTGAAGGAGCTGTTCCGAACGGCGCAAGACAGGGGCAGGTTCGCTGAGATTATCGCCAACGTTAGGGGGACCTGACAGAGCACTTGAAGAAGAAAAAGAAGATCGATACCCCAGAAAAAGTATTTAAATACAACAGTACAAATTATCCACTCATTTTATCTTTTTCTTAATAAAATAAACGTGCGTTTTTTTAGTATAAAACAATTAAACAAAACAAAAAATGAATCACGAATAGAACCGATTTAAATTTCCAATCGTCACTTCATTCAGTCGAGCGTTATCAACAACTTTTATTTCTGTCTCCCCGTACACCGGGCTTGTGTGGGTGTACCCTTTTACCCTCTCACCCCCGCCTGATTGGGGTGAGTCACTCGAGGGTTAAGGTGGGGGCAGTTCCGGTCTGAAGCGCGGCACAGACCCGGTCTTTGCCGGACAACTTCCTGTTTTTCGAACTCCTACCCGAACTGCTCGCTTATTTTTTATTTCCATTCAGTAATCTTACATGCGAATGGGCTTACGGTATTTTTAGCCTATCTTAGATAAATCAAGTTCGTATTTCAAAATCTTTTCATTTGTTTTTGACATAATTCTGAGGCAAACGCCTTGAGGTAATTTATTTAACGTCATAATATGAATCTAATGATATAATTTTATTTAATCCTTATAATATAAAGTAAAGAATAAAATCGGTGGACATGTAGTGGCCATTACCTTAATGAAAATTCATTAATGCTCTAATTAAAAAAATTTTTGTGCGATAAATAGTACATCTCGTTCACACGCTCCTATGAACTATCGAGAGAGATAAAGAGCTATGCATTATAAGGTCCGCACGGCATTTTATTCACGTGCATGTGGATAGCATTCCATGATTTTAAATATATAAATAGTTAGTAACAGATAACTAACTAACTAACCATCACCTCTTTTTTCTGGAGGGGTAGGCAGAGAGGATGGATCGCCACAATGCTCTGTACTGGCATACCTCTCGGGATTCTATACATCGTACCATGCACGCACGTCGATTATTCCGACTTCGAATGTGGCCGCCTTTTATTAATTGATTAATTTGGTCTTGCCATGTTTTCCTCGGTCGTCCTCGGCTTCTTTCTCCACTCACGCTGCTTGTGTACAACTTTTAACCATTCATCTCTCATCCATTCGTTCCATATGTCCAAACCATCTCAGGCATCTTTTTTTAATTTTACTTATGATACAATCATCTGCCTTACATTTCTTCCTTATTTCGTCGTTCGGTATTCTATTATATATCGTTTTCCTGCAATTTCTACTCAGTGATCTCAATTCTAAGGCATTTATCCTACTTTCATTTTTTTTTTGCCAGCTCCAAACTTCATTTCCATACATAAGGGTTGGCACTAGAACTCCATTATTTACTGCCATTTTGCTTTAGTTGAAATATTTTTATTTGCACTTCAAGAGCGCCATTAATTTTGTTCGTATTTGTTTATTTAAATGTAAATGGTGTAGCCTGCTCTGTATCGGGCGTAGGAACTCGTCCTGTCTGGGCTGATATAATTGCTTCCCCCTACGTTCATTACACGGGGAATATTTTTTGTACAGTACTGCTTTTATAGGTGGGCGATGTAAGTACCTACTCACAGTAACTACCGCAGTATCTGTATCGATATATCGATCAAAAATTTGCAAGGGGTTTTTATAGCTGAATTATTCACATCAGAATGTCACATGCAGTGTAAACTGCATTCATAGTTGTAAAAGGTGACTCATATTGTAATCAGTCTTTAAATAAATTTGGACATGGATCTTTACGCTTACGGAGGTTCAGTTCATGTGGCTGTTCCTCTTACGTCTGATGGAAAAGTCAGCGTCGAGGGTACCCGATACGAATATGTGTAGAAGAGGGTCTTCGTGGGACTATTTTTCGAAATGTTTTGTGTGATTTTGGGTAAACAACGCGTGATTTCTCCTTCTCGACCGACGTTTCGGAGATCGTTGCAGTCTCCATTTTCAGGGTAATGTGGTGGTGGCAATGAAATTAATTACCACCACCACATTATCCTGAAGATGGAGAATGCAACGATCTCCGAAACGTCGCGTCGGTCGAGAAGGAGAAATCACACGTTGTTACCCAAAATCACAGAAACCATATTGCTGCCAACCGTGAAAATCTACGCATCTATTTTTCGAAGTTTTATAAA
The DNA here is from genome assembly GCA_022606425.2 of Lepidostoma basale. Lineage (NCBI taxonomy): Eukaryota > Metazoa > Arthropoda > Insecta > Trichoptera > Lepidostomatidae > Lepidostoma > Lepidostoma basale. The sequence goes on along the minus strand of JAHDVF020001077.1, from coordinate 865,664 downwards.
TTGAATTCTCATCAAAGCTGACCCCTGTGAAAGCATACATCCATAAATATGTTTATTTTATGGATTGCAATAAAAAAAATTATATTAAATCGTCGTTTTTCAGAGTTGTTTTTAAATAACTGTAGTCATTAGGCCTCTACGACTTGACATAAATATAATATTTTGAAGCATTTTTTTCCAATAATAACCAAGTTATGAACCGGTAAAATAACCCTCCACACATTAAGCAACCCTAATAAAAACGCACCCCTGCCCTTAAATTTATTTTATTTACCCGTATCGCCCGAACATATCGTACGGATTGCGATGGGCTTTTAAGCTCTTTAAATTATTACCGTAATATTAATTAGGCACGCTCAAACTTTGCAGAGCACGTGTAACCACAGCGGGAGAATTTTTACCCTCGGGGTGGAATGCAATGCATGGCTTTATAGTCGTATGATCGTCTCTTAAAAGTATATACGTGGCACCAATTTTGGGGCACCAAATTTTTGGTCAACAACAACAACAAACCATCACGCCGTTTCTCCGTAGGGGTGGGCAGGGAGAATGGACCACCACACTACTCTATCCTGCCACACCTCTCTAGCTTCCTCCACATTCATACAGCGAGTCATACACGCACGTCGATTCTTTCGACTTCTAACATGACCAACCTTTAAAATTTGATTACTTTGGTCATGCCATGTTTTCCTCGGTGTGCCTCGACTCCCTACTCCATTTACATCATTAACGTATAATTTCTTAACCATTCTTACTCCATCCATGCGTTCCATAAGTCCGAACCATCGCAGCGATCCTTTCATAATTTTGTTCATAATACCTTCTTCCGCTCATTCCTTTCCTATATTTTTTTTATCAATTGTTTAATAATGTTTAATTGACTGTACGAGTACTTAACTATAGTTTACCATAAACAATAATGAAATGATCTTCTTCCATGCTCAAAATATAATCACTTATTATTTAGTTTTCTTCTTCTTCTCCTTGCTATAGTCATATTTGGCCTGTTTTGCAGAGGGTTGCTCCTCTTGTATGTCGGTTTCCCAGCTGTCCTTCTACCTTTTAAGAGGTCTTCCACAAGGACGAGTTCCATGACGCTGATTATATTGTGCAATATAGGGGGATCTGGGGTGTCCATTATTTGGACATGAATATACTAGTCCCTCCGCTGTTAACTCCATCTTCTTATTCTGGTATTCCTTATGCGATATTTTAGTGTCTTATTTACTATCATCTTGGAAGTCTTAAAATTTTGTTTAGACCTGACTGTCTCTGCCTTTGCTTTAACGCAATTTTTTATTATTGGTAAAGTATTGAATATAAGCTCAAATCATTTTCATTTCAATTCGGACAATTGAAGGGTAATTATGATGGCTTGGACACATGAAAATTGTGAATAAAGAATGGTAAAAATAGTATACCTCAATGATGGTATACTATCTTTACCTCTAGAAATATAGTAAAAACGTGGAAAACGAGGCACAATCAAATCAATCAAATTTGAATGTTGAATCTAGATATGTATAATAGCATTGCTAGCTTCAATCCTAGGGATTGGTTTTCAACAAATTGTAACATTATTGCTTGTTCATGGGTTGCCACTTCGGCCTTTTAGTGTTGTAGTTTCCCGTTGCTTTTCGCGTTTATATACAGCAGTTTGCTTAAACCCAATTACAATATATACAACTTTTTAGCTATTGATTCTCATGACATAATCTATCGTCATTTTGTTGTCACTTGAATTTTACACCAGACCAAAGATAGTGTGACAATAACACTGCCGTCGCTGGGAATCAAACCCGAGAAGTATGTCAGGAAATAAAAGTTTAGCGGTCCATCCTTTCAGGGTACCATTTCGGCGAAACGGCGTGATGGTTAGTATGTTTTTATTGCAAATATTTACCGTTAAATGAATTTGAGGGGCTCGGAATTGTACACACGAACGCACTTACGATAATTTTAGGAGGCTAGCCTGTCCCACCCCTGCTTTATAACCCCCTCCCTCCGCTCCTCGTTCGTCCCGATGCCGGTCCACAATTTCCATACGTCTCCATTGTGATGCAGTTTGAAAACTCGTTTAAAATTTCTACCGGCCTCGAGGATTTTTAAGGTTTTACTTGAATAATTTACTAGCGGGGGAGATTTAGCATTTTGAACTGTATTTTACCATAGATTTTGAATCTGCTTTTGAACAAAGGGTTTTAAATAATTGATTCTGTACTCGGCTCCCGTCTATTTTTTTAAATCATTATATTAAAAGATAAAAACCCGGATGTGATCATGAAAGAGTACGATAATATTTTAAATACAAGAGAGCGAGAGAGGATTATTTCGATTCTCTCCGATAGAAATTCGAAGTGCACTCGATGCGCATGCCCGAAAGTGTTTTAGATTATTTTGAATTTTGTTCTGATTATTGTTGTATGACAGTATTGTAGAAAACAAAAGGAGAACAATTTAGTATTGTTAATTGTAAAAAATATTATTTTCTCATTCATTCATTTCTCGGCGCTACATCCCGGTGTGGGACTTGGCCTCCTCCACAACGGTCCTCCACTGACTTCTGTCTCTGGCCATCTCTCTCCATTCCCCAGCTACTTCCATTTTCTCCCAATCTTGTTCCACGCAATCCGCCCATCTTTTCCTCGGTCTGCCTCTTGGCCTTTTCGCGAGTCACCAATCTGGATATAATTTGTGGTGTTCTACCCTCTGGCATTCTTTCCACATGGCCAGTCCACCGTAGGCGTTGAGACTTACAGAATCTCACTACTGTTTGCTGGTTAATTACATCTTCAAGTTCAAAATTGTAAAAAAATGTATAAATTAAATATAAGACAGTCTTATCGAGGAACGTGCGTGTCATGATGTATGAACATAAGAAAAATATGTAAGAATAATACAGTTACATGTTTCGTCTTTTCTCTTAACTATTCGGAGAAAAGGCGTGATGGTTAGTTAGTCTGTTATGCTTAAAACAATTTTTAACATATTTTAAAGTTTTTCCCCTACGTATTGTTTTATTTATCTCGTTCGTACCGTTCGTAAGTATTAATTTTTTTTTCCGAACCCTAATTTTGTATGCTCTCTCTATGGAATTAATTCTAGGGTAGGTACTAAATAACTTATTAATGGGGTAAGTTTTATAGTTCCGTAACATTATTGTTACCTTGGTCAAAGGACTTGATTGTGTTCGTCCTTCCTTTGTCTTTGAAGTCACCTCCAACGTATCCGTCAAGCGAACGATACGCGATGTGTGTGTGTTTTACGAGTGGTCGTTAGAGTCGTTAGAAAAGGGGACGAAAATATAAATAAGGGGTCTTAGTCAAGTGGAGGCACGTATACAGACCGAGTGAATTTCCCCCAAGAAAAAAAAACAATTTTGTTTCCGTAGCAATTTTGTGAGGCGGTCAATTTACTAAACCTGTAAATTACTTGATGTTCTTGTATGCATAATCATCTTCATTATCTTCACATGATGTTACCGGAAATAAGACGTTACTAAAAGGATGAGGAGAGACCGTGTCTTGAAAGAGTGATGAATAAAGCCCCAAATAAAGTACAAACAGGCAATCAACCTTCAGTAAGATCACCCAAAAGATAGCGAGACAGTTGAATATCTACACCCCAGGAACAAGCTCTGAATAATAACAGGACACAGTCCTAAGTATTGCTGTAGAAAAAGATGATGATTATTTTTAGCGTTACAACCCTTAGGTGGGTCTTAAAAAACGTTTCTATTCTGTCATGTCTCTTGCCGAAATCTTCCAATTTGCGCCCCAGGGCCTGATAGGATAAGTGCCGTAGAAATGAGATCGTTGAGAAGAATGTACCGGAAAAGGATAAATGATGAATACTAACCGACAAAATAAGGAAGAAAAGTAAGACAGATTATTGTAAGTAAAATTATAAAAGGATAAGATTAATACGAATGAAATCGTCAGTTTTCTAGAAGTTTTATTATATTTTATGGGAATGACATATTTCGCCCTTCTAAGGCATTATCAAATGTCATTCACATAAAATATAATAAAACTCCTAAAAACTGGCTTTTCATTCGTATTAATTGTTTAATATGGAGTTTTATATCATTGTTCAAAAAACAATAGATGACTAAGATGTTTTTTTTTTACTTCAAGGTGATGTAAGCTATGCTTTATTAGATAGAAAATATGGTATGATCAAATCAATCTATTACTAATTACTATCTAATATAATCTAATATAATCAAATATAATCTAATACTACTTAGATTAAAAAATCTTTCACATTCTTCTTCATCTTCTTCTTTTAATAGATCTGACGATCTGTGACACAGAAATCATCTCTCGTCGGATGATGAGGTTTAGCTGTCCTTCCATCTCTTAGGCGGTCTTCCAGGTGGGCGGTGTCCGGAGGGGATTTCATAAGCGGCTGTATATGCAAGTCTGTCACCATCCATTCGGGCTACATGGTCCCTCCAGTATCTTCTTCTGGATCTACTCCACCGAACTAACTAACTAACTAACCATCACGCCATTTCCCCGGAGGGGTAGGCAGAGAGGATGGATCGCCACACTGGCCTGTCCTGGCATACCTCTCGAGCTTCCTCTACATCCATACATCGTACCATGCACGCACGTCGATTGTTCCGACTTCGAATGTGGCCGCCTTTTAGTAATTGATTAATTTGGTCATGCCATGTTTTCCTCGGTCGTCCTCGGCTTCTTTTCCCACTCATGCTGCTTGTGTACAACTTTTTAACCATTCTACTCTCATCCATCGTTCCATATGTCCGAACCATCTCAGGGATTCTTTTTTAATTTTATTCATGATGCGGTCATCTGCCTTACATTTCTTTCTTATTTCATCGTTCGGTATTCTATCATACAACATTTTCCCGCACATTCTTCTTAGTGATCTCATTTCTACGGCGTTTATTCTGCTTTCATCCTTCTTTTGCCAGCTCCAAGCTTCACTTCCATACATGAGGGTTGGCACTAGAACTCCATTGTGTACTGCCATCTTTGCTTCTGTAGATATATTTTGGATATATTACTCCACCGAACGATATCTCCTATTTCGCAAATCCTTCATATTGAATAAAAAAATTAATAAGCAAATACGCTAAAATGTAATATGGTTTGATCTTTGATCTAATCATTCTACGGTTTGACATTTAAAAAAATGTTTTTCATTTTGTTTTTTCGTAACATAACACATAACTCATCGCTCCCCTTAGATTGATCACCGCTCTAATTGAATTCCTTCGTACATTTTTTCCGTAGTATCTATAATTCATAAAGCATATATAACACTGTCACTCACATTGGTCGTGTGCATGAGTGGTTCCTTACACTATTACGGTGTTATTATATATCATAAAACACCCCTAAATACTTTGAAACAACCCTCAATACGCTGCTGTTCCACAATAAATATATCTTATCCACCGTTTGTATGCAGATTTTTATTGTTCATAATTATATTACCTGTGTATTAGTTGTGGTAATACATTTAAATTTTTATTATTATTTATATTTAAAATAAAATAAAAATGCGGTTATTTTAATTGCCGACTAGTTGTTGTTCTGTTATTACGAAGCCCTGAGGAAGCTAGGGTACAAGCGAAACTAGTCGGCAAAAAATAACCGCATAGTGGTGAAAAACAAAGTGCAGTGTTTTTATTTTAATTTTAAATATAAATAATAATAAATTTAAAAAATGTTTTATTAGATTTTTTAAGAATATACGGAACTAACTAATCATCATGCCGCCTTCCCGAAGGGGTAGGCAGAGAGGATGGCTCGTCGATTTTTTCTGGCTTCGAATGTAGCCGCCTTTTAATATCTGATAAATTTGGTCATGCCATGCTTTCCTTGGTCTTCCGCGGCTTCTCTTTCCACTCACACTGCTTGTATATAACATTTTAACCATTATTTTCTCATCCATTCGTTCCATGTGTACAAACCATCCTAATGATCATTTCATTATTTTGTTCATAACACTTTCATTCGCACCGCACTCACTTCTTATTTATTTTATTTATTTTTCTACACTTCTTCTCTCAATTCCACAAAGCTCTTAAAAACTTCATTAAAATAAACTACCACCACTCGACAAAAAAAACGTACTTTTTATGCGACCCTTAAATAAAATAATTCGGATCCCGCGTTTGTTATTTCCCTCGCTTTCGTCACCGACGAGTTTTCCTTAAATTTCTCCCGATGACGTCACCGGATCACGTGACGGAGTTGGGGCGAGCGCCTACCCTCCCGGCACGCTGTTGGGGCGGGTCGGGGCCCGGGATACATCACATCCCCCATGTGCCAGCGGCTTACATAAGGGTGATTCACAAACTGATGTGGAATGGCGTTTCTCCAGCCGTCTGAAAACCGGGGAAAAGGGCGGCTGAATTTGTTTTTACTTCAGTTATTATATCCGTTTTTAGACGACCTACTTCCGGTCCCGGGTTCGATTCTCGGTGATGACAGTGTAAAAAAATAAATCGCACTGTCTTTGGTCTGATAGAATTCACAGGACAATAAAATTGGCGATATATAAGCTTCCTATCACATGTCATTAGAATCAATATAATAGGAGTAATTGGGTTCAAACGACGTGTTGTAGAGACCGAGGAAAATATGGAAAATATAACTAACTAACTTACTAACCATCACACCGTCTCTCTGAAGGAGTAGGCAGAAAGAATGGACTGCCACATTTTCCTTTTCTGACATATTTCTCTCGCTTCCACAACATTCATACATCGTGTGATGCACGCGCGTCGATTTCTCTGACCCCTCACGTGGCTGACATTTAATATTTGATTTATTTAATCGTGCCACGTTTACCTCGGTCTTCCTCTATTTCTAGTTCCATTTATATCGTTTACATATATTTTTTTTACCATTCATTCTTTCCACGTGTCAAACCATCTTAATGATCCTTTCATTATATTGTTCATAACACCATCATTCGCACCACATTCACTTCTTATATTTTCATTTGACACTCTATCATACACAGAGTATCGACATATTCGTCTAAGAGATCTCATTTCTACTGCATTTATTCTACTTTAATCCTTCTTTTCCTAGTTCCATGCTTCGCTTACATACATAAGGGTCGGTACAAGAACACCATTGTGCACTGCCATTTTAGCTTTTTTGGATAGGTTTATAGGTTTATAAATTGACGTCGTTCTTGACACGATATAATTAGTTTGCTTTCCTCCTAGTGATGACCATCGTAAAAAGGACCTGTTTTGTAACGAAAATTAGAAATCAAATATGAATAAACTCTAAAATGATTATCATAACCTCATTTTGGAAGCACTTATACTGATAATATTAATAATTTATGTGTTTTCATATCATTGACACACATACATACTTGAACTCCGACTTAATTCATTCATTCAGATATTGTAGTATACATAATATTTTATTACTACGATTGTAACAGTGTGGTATTTAGATAATCGTTAACAGAGTCAATAAACTCTTTCATTAATACATTGTAACGTTATATAAAATGATAAGAATATACACATTTGTTATGTAAAAAACAAAACTCAACACTGCACCATTTATTAAAATAATTGTATCTTTTTACAACATTTTGAATGTATTCAAATACTTGTAGACGAATACTGGATTTTACCCATTGCGTGTTATCATTTCAAGGATTAATTGTATCTCAATAGAGACGAAGATGCAAATTGGGAACATATTATGGCAGCCGCGGTGTTTACAGGACTTATGACCTGTCATTATTTGGGTTAAGCGCACGCTTTATGTAATACAACATTCCCCATTGCACCCTTCTTACGACCACCATGTCTGACAAAATTTTGGAAGTTGTATATACTCGTATGCTACTATGTAACACCAAACTGCACATGTTATATTTCAATCTACACACTAGCGCCATCTATGAAGATTAGACCAATTTGGTCATAAGTCCTATAAACACCTCGACTACCATATTCTGTTCCCAATTTGCATTTTCGTCTCTATTGAGATACAATTAATCCTTTAATTGTATCTTCTTCAGCTTGTCTACATCCACTGCTGGACGTAAACCTCTCCACCCCCATCTCTCGCTGCCTCTCGCCAGTGTTCTCCAGGCCCTTCCCACCGTCCGCACAATATCATCCCTCGACCTGGTAGGCTGTCTCCCGACACTTCGCCGGCACAACTTTGGCCTCCATTCAGTAACCCTCTGGCTCCGTCTTCCATCATCCCGTCGACACACATGACCAGCCCACAGCCATTTCATCATCGCAATGCGTATGTATCCTTACATCGGTGACCCTGGTGCGTTTTCTAATCTCCACTTTGGGTATATGATCTCTAAGCAAGATACCCAACATGGATTTTTCCATGGCCTGTTGCGCAACTTTGATTTTGTGCATTGCTTCTTTAGTTAACGTCCGTGTCTCGAATTCATAGGTCATCAGAGGTAACACACACTTGTACAGCACTTTTATTTTTAAATTTTGTGGCATGTCGGACTTGAAGATGTTGCCCAGCCCTCCGAATGCAGACCAACCGAGCTGTATTCTCCTATCAATCTCCTTGACTTGACCCCCTCTTCCAAAAGCCAACAGATAATCAATGTACACATATTCATCCACCATTTCTACATTTTTATTTTGTATTTTAATGTCTTCAATTTGTGTGTTAGTCAATATTTTTATCTTTGTCATATTCATTTAAATTGTATCATATTTAGCTTAACTCAATATGTTTTTCAAATTCTAAAAATGAACATGTGGGTAAAATGGATACACACAATTGACAGTTTATTATCTCAAAAGAAATTACAAACAGTAAAATGTTTAAGGCATCTATTGAGTACAGGTAAAATATTATAAAAATACAACATAATACCAGGAACGCATTAGAGATGGTTCGACATTAGGAAGACAAGATACTTAACTCTTAAGTCAAGAGTATTTGTCACCTGAACGTACCTTCACTAATATGAAAGACGTCGATCTCCGAGGAGACCGCGTTCAGCAGACTAATTGCTGAAGATAAGACTGCAATGATCTCCGAAACGTCGGTCGAGAAGGAGTTATCACACGGTGTTATCCAAAAACACATCAAACATTTTGCTGTCAACCGTGAAAATCTACGCAATTATAAGACTAATTGCTCTTCCCACTTGTGTCACCAGAAGCAGATTAGTTCTGGTGGCCGGTAGGTAAAACAATCTGTGCTTTCGCTGTCGGAGAAATTTATCAGGGACAAAAATACCAAAATTCTACACCTGGTAAGGTATCTTTAAAAATACTTTCTTGAATGAATTTGTACCAGCTTTATGTGGGTTAAGTTGATTATACATTTTTAGACGACAAATCTCGCAATGATTCGCGTGTTAAGAAGACGGTGAACCTTTTGCTCTGAATGAAAGTGATGTTATAACACATTTATTCTATTTCCATTCCATGTTCCCAGAATAGAACTATCCCTAACGACCTTCTATTCCCAGCGCTGCTCACGCCGCTTCCTTTGTTCTTACTTTTCCCTCCCTTATTCACCGTTCCTCCTCATTTTTTCCCACCTTTTCGCCACGCCTTGCGAACGCTCCGGGTAGTGTTATATTATGTGAGAAGCTGTAACTAACACTTGAGATGGTATTTTACACGAGATAAATGAATGGTTGGCGTGTCGCTTTGCGTTTTCAACACGCACGTAATGATCTCCGAAGAGGTAAATCATTCTAAAGGAGTCGTCTTATGATAAAGTGAAGTCCGAAGAATTATTCAAAAGTGACACAGATATCGCATATCAATAGAAAACCGTTAACTCTTTGCCCGTTACGACTTACTTTAGTGAGATTAATATACCAAGTGTATGTTTGCTTATTGTTTCTTGAACAATGATGTAAATCTCCGTATTAAATAATTAATACGGATGAAAACGTCTGTTTTCTAGAAGTTTTGTGATATTTTATGAATGATATGTTTCACCTCTCTAAGGCATTATCAAATGTCTAAGGCATTATCAAAAGATATTTAATAATGTCTTAGACAGTCATTCTCATAAAATATAATAAAACTTCTAGAAAACAGACGTTTTCATTCATATTACTGAGTGTGTGTTAATTGATTCTTTGATATTCGATGAAGATTATTTTACAATCAAATTTTGCTAGTTTATTTATTGTTTCTTGAACAATGATGTAAAACTCCATATTAAATAATTAATACGAATGAAAATATCAGTTTTCTAGAGTTTTATTATATTTTATGGGAATGACATGTTTCGCCCTTCTAAGTCATTATCTTCTATATTTGATAATGCCCTAGAAGGGCGAAATATGTCATTCCCTTAAAATATAATAAAACTTCTTGAAAACTCACGTTTTCATTCTTATTAATTATATTGCTATAGTGATTTGGTTTGTTAAAAAAAACGTTGTTTAAAATTAGGTGGAATTTCATTTATTTATTCTCTATCATTGAAAAAAAAAAACATCTATTTATCTGGTAACCGTGTTTACGAGAGATGGAAAAATGGAGAAAGATATCAAAAAAGGTGTTTGGTGATGGAAACAAAATAAACGGTGGACTTAAAATCATTATTGCAAATAGAAATATATCGACTGAAACAAATATGGTAGTGTACAATGGGGTTCTAGTGCTGGTCCTTATGTATGAAAGTGAAGCTTGGGATTGCCAAAAGAAGGATGAAAAAATGATAAATACCGTAAAATAAGATCACTAAGAAGAATGTGCGGAAAAAACAATGTATGATAGAATACCATACATAGTAATGTAAGGCGGATGAATGCATCCTAAAATTAAGATTGGTGTCTTTGATTACCATGCCATGTCTTTCTCGATTCCGTATTCGATTAACATCTTTAACGTATTTTCTTAACCATTCTTTCTTCATTCATGACTTCCATATGTTGAAATTAAACATTTTATTACAATTTTTCAAATAATTTGATACCCTCTAACGTCTTTTATTATATAATATATATATTTTAATTTATATACTTAGGAAATTGAAAATAACTTTGTTTAATCTACTAGATAATTATTAAAAAATATATAAAAAAACACGACATGTTTCGGAGGATACCTCCATCATCAGGTGTGTTTTATTTTTTTTAATAATTAGTGAATTATACAAAGTTATTTTCAATTTCCAAAGTATATTACTATGGAATTCCACAGTGTTAATGCCGTAGCGTTCAATATTTTAATTTATTATTATTATTATGTTTTTTATTTTTATTTATTGGAACAACCCAATTGGGTTATAAATTGTGTAACATTTTAGCATCGTCATGAACGTGTCGCTTTTTTATGTAAGTACCAACGCTGATGCAATTTAAATATTTGATTGAAAATTCAATGAATATTGGTGATTTATACACTTTTTTATTAGCCTAACGGATGTTCGTATAAAAACATCGAGCCGTTATTCTGATTCGAATTGCCCAAAAATAATTTTTATACAAACAAAATTGTATATCTAACGGCATAGAGAGAATTTCCGTGAAGTTTTTGGGTCGCCGGAATTTTTATGTGTTTTAAAATTACGTGTTAGGATCGATAGTGGCCAATGATTTTGAAAAGTGCTTTTGTGCGCAATTACGGTGCGATTTGAGTTATTTTTTTAAAGTTATCAATAATACAACTAACCACAACTGTAAATCATAATTGCATCCAGTGAACAATGATTTTCTACGAAATTTCTTATAATGTGGTAATGTTGCTATCGTCATCATCATCACCTACCGGCCACCAGAACCAATCTGCCTCTGGTGACACCGGTGGGAAGAGCAATTAGTCTGCTGAACGCGGTCTCCTCGAAGATACACGTCTTTCATATATTAGTGAAGGTACGTTTAGGAGATAAATACTCTTGACTTTAGAAAGTATCTTGTCTTCCTAATGTCGAACCACCTCTAATGCGTTCCTGGTATTATGTTGTATTTTTATAATTTTTTACCTGTACTCAATAGATGCCTTAAACCTTTTTTGTTGTTTGTAATGTCTTTTGAGTTAATAAACTGATTTGATTTGATATGATTTGATCATCAGCCTTTAGTCGTCCAGTTTTGGACGTAGTCCTCCCTTCTCGACTTTTATAACTCTGTGCCGTTCTGTGCCTCCTGCCACTCGCTTGATGTCATCAGACCATTTTGCTTGTGGTCTGCCACACATTCTGTGGCCAGTTCTCGGTCGCCACTCCAGGGTGTGTCTGGTTCATCGATCATCCGTTTTCCTCGCTATATGGCCGGCCCAATTCCACCTCAACGAGGTTATCTCTGATCCATTCATTTAGCTTCCTGTCTCGTATATATCGTAACATTCAACTTCCTCCTCTCCATTGCCCGCTGGATCACTCTGAGTTTCTGTACTGTTATTTAATATCATAGACATTAACATTATTTAAATGTGTTTTTTTATTATTTTGAATTGGTATACCTCTAAAAAAACACCTTTTATGTAACAATGTGTATAAGGGTGTTTTTTTTAGAGATATACAAATTTAAAATGAAAAAAAACACATAATATAATTAATAAGTATAATTTTATGCCATTATTGTTTAAATATGAAATATTGTTCAAATAGATTTCGGGCATATGAGCGCTACGGCTAGCTCGAATGAAGCGCAATCGTGAAGTCCAATTTTCGACAACTTTATCGAGCAACTGGGTGAAATGGCAAAACGTACAAATCAACTGTATCTGTTAAATTGACAGTCTGTAGAAACAATGTTGCCAGTTTAAAAACCAACCCCCTAAAAAAAACAACCTATACATGTATGTGATTTTCGGCGTCCAGACAGTTTTGAGATGGTCGAGCAGTAAGCAGTAAGACACGTTCAACGGTTTTTTTAAAGCGTAGAAAGCAAGGAGAAAATGTACCATTTTCACCCTTAAAAACGTGTTCATCACTCGGCATCTCAAAAGCCCCAAGATGCCGCAAATTATCTGTTGTAATTACTCGGGGTTAATTGAACGCTATGCCCTTTTACTTCAGAGGGAAAAATTCCGCCCCATTTAGTCAGATGGGATGTCCCCGGAACAAGGGAAGATTATTTCTCCTCTGTTCTAACTCGGAATTACTGATTTTTTACACTCGACTTCGTTTTGTTTTTTAATGTAAAATTTTGTTCCATTTATGAAAATTTTGTCGTTGGAAAATTTTAATTGGCGTTATAATTGTGAACCTAAATTAACGTAACCTAACCAATATAACCTTATCTTTTATATTACTATTGTATATGGATGATATCGGCATTCTATCAATGTTATTAATAACACTAAAACATTATGTTATAATTTTTAAATACAATTTGCATATAAAAATGAAAACATAAGCTTTATAACTAACTAACTAACTATCACGCCGTTTCCCCGGTTAACTCTTGCGCCTCTTCTACATTCACACATCGTGACATGCACGCTCGTCGATTGTTCCTACTAGAGATACTAGAGTACATTAGCTTTATATGATATTAAAACACTTAAATTAAGGAACAAATTAAATTATTATAAAACAAGCTACCTATCACATGTCATAAGAATCAATATCTAAAAAAAATATACAGTAATTAAACACTAACAAACCTTCACCCCGTCTCTCCGAAAGGGTAGGCAGAAATAATGGACTGCTACACTTTTTTCCCTGACATTCTTCTCTCACTTCCTCAACATTCAAACATCGTGTTATGCACGCACGTCGATTTCTCCGACTCTTCACGTGGCCGACATTGTAAGGCGGATGAATGCGTGATAATTACGAGTAAAATCGAGAAAAAAGAATGGTTAAAAAGATATATAAAAGTAGTGTGAATGGAAAAAGAAGTCGAGGAAGGCCAATGAAGACATGGCACGCCCAAATTAATCAATTACTTAAAGGCCATGTTCGAAGTAGGAACAATCGACGAGCGTGCATGTCACGATGTGTGAATGTAGAAGAGGCGCGAGAGTTATTTCAGGATAGAACAATGTGGCGATCCATCCTCTCTGCCTACCCCTCCGGGGAAACGGCGTGATGGTTAGTTAGTTTGCTAACCAACTCTATAATTGATATAAAAAAAAAGTCAATGTTACGTAAAATTTCTATGCCATACATTTAAATTCTAGCTTCGTGGCCGAGTGGTAAGAGCAATGACTGCCACCCCGAAGGTTCCGGGTTCGATTCCCGGCGAGGGCAGTGTGATTGTCACACTGTCTTTGGTCTGGTGTAGAATTCACGTGACAATAAAATGGCGATAGATTAGCTACCTATCACATGTCACGAGAATCACTATGATAGCTATAATACCCTTTACATCGATTTGGCTCATGCTGTCATGATGTAAAGAGCGATTCAACAAAATAATAATGATAATTATTATTCAAAAACATTTTTTTCAAAGAACGAAATTCAAATATGGAACAACGTTCTATCGTTACTGCGCTCTAGGATTTACATGCATACATACATATATGGTGATACAGATTTAAGTACAGTAGACAAACGATTCCTGAACTTGGAAATGTGAAGTATCTCAAGCGTGGCGTCATTACTCTGGGGACCTTTGATCTTACATATCTTATCTATTGTCGCAAGCTTCAAAGGGGAGACAAGTCAACTATTACCGAATAGTTTTGAACGTTTCGATTTTAAAACTTTTCGAGGCAGTGTTAATAAATAGCTAATTTTTATTTTTATTTTTGAATATCTATAAAGTTTAATTGTTTCTCAATAGAGACGAAGATGTAAATTGGAAACAGAATATGGTGATCGAGGTGTTTACAGGACTTATTTGGTTAAGCGCACGCTTTATGTAATACAACATTCCCCATTCCACCCTTCTTACGACCACCATGTCTGACAAATTTTTGGAAGTTGTATATATGTTAATATGTAACACCAAACTTCACATGTGAGTTTCAATCCACACACTAGCGCCATCTATGAAGATTGGATTAATCCTTGAATTGATAACCCGCAATGGGTAAAATCCAGTATTTGTATACATTCAAAATGATCTATAAAGTTATCAAAATTAATGAACCCATCGTCGATTTAACCCTTGATTGGACCGAAGGAAAATATTTCCTATTTGATATCCGTGTTCCTGTAGACAATGGTTAGAATTACCCACAAAAAAATCTATAAAAAATCTACATATTTGGTAATGGAATTAAAAGAATAATAATTCAGAAGAAATCATGGAAAACAATATTAATAAAATAATTAATACGAATAAGAACGGCTGTTTTCTAGAAGTTTTATTATATTTTATGTGAATGACATGTTTCGCCTGTCTGATGCATTTGATTATGCCTTATACAGGCGAAACATGTCATTTACATAAAATATAATAAAACTTCTAGAAATCGGATGTTTTTATTGGTATTAATTATTTAATATGGAGTTTTACTTAATTGTCCAAGAAACAATAAATATTATTCAAAATAATCAGATACCTTGCGCCTTATTAAGGGTTAATAACTTAACCCATTTTTTATATCTTTTGAAAAACATTATATATTTTCACAATACTTTTTTACGAACATGTTTCGGACTATAGATGTCCTTCTTCAGCGTAACGAGTTTAACCATAAAATGTAACAATATTGTTACTTATAAGCTAAAGCAAATGAGATGTAGTTAAGTGTAGTGAGTAATTATTTATTGTTTCTCGAGCGATGATGTAAAACTCGATATTTGATGATATAAAATTTAGTGAGTGTGCGCGGGAGATGCCTATTGGTGGCGATGAGGTTCGCAACCCATCACACCGCGTCTCCCGCGGAGCAAAAAGAGAAGGATGGAGTGCCGCATCAGTAAAAGTGTGACAGTCCATTCTTTCTGCCTACTCTTTCGGGGAGACGGCGTGATGGTTAGTTAGTTAGTTAGTTAGTTTAAAATTTAGTGCAAATTTAATATAATGTTCATTGAAAATACAATATAATGTTTTTTTCAAAATTTATTCAAATGTGAATCCACAACACAAATAATGACGAATATAGAAGACATCGTTATTTTTTATTTCATAACGTTTTTTTTCACACTGCATTCACTTCCTTCACCTGCATTTGGCATTGTATTATATCTCTATTTAGTACACATTTGTCTTAGTAATTTGTTTTATTTATTTATTTAATTTATTTAAAAGCATCCCAGAACAACTGATCTCGTTTTCACCCCATTTATTCTACTTTCATCCATCTTTTTTTTTTAATAAATGTTTTTTATTCAAGCACAGGCCATTTTTTTTATCACACACAAACGGATATGCAACATTTGAGATTGAATTAAATCTTTCGTCTAGTTATATTTCTATTTGGGATCTATTTTGGTACCAGAATAATCTGTTTCTTCCGCCGTCATGCACTGTTATGACGGCGTGTCCACCGCGATAATGGGCACAAAGGACCCCAGCGGCCGTAAAAGGTCGTGTAATTTATTATCGGGCCCGGATACCATCGCCCGCTCACGATTCTTTATCTCCACGAAAAAATCGCATTTACATTGAATCTTCGCATTGTGTATTGTGTCCGCGGAGTCTCCGTTCTTGGAATATGTATCGAGCGTCGAGTCTCTGTTGGGTTTTGTTTATGCAATCATTCGACGCTGTCTTTCATCAATCCTTGTAAGCCATCTCAAAGGTAAAGCCATTTACATAAAAGTTGGGAATTTATTTCTTAAAAATAATATCGTCCAAATGTAAACCCTCGCGTTCGCGGCGCTCATTTAATCGAACAGTAAAATTTCTTATGACGGCTCGGCAGGTAGGCTCTGTGTTGGCTGCCATTTCGTGACGATTATTTTTTTTCAAATGCGCCAGGGATGTTGGTTTATTGGCATAAACATTAGATTTGAGATAACCTCACAGGAAAAAGTCAGGACTGCGTGTAGGCTAATTTATGTCACCTCTCCTGGAGATAAATTTGATAGAGAAAATTTCACGAATTAGTGGAAGATACGTATTGGACGTGTGTGACGTTGCTCCGTCGTGCTGGAACCATATTATTTGGTTTTAGCCAGGAAAAAATTTCAATTCAGACACTAAGAAGTCGTCTAACATCTCCACGTAACGCTCTGAATTCAAACAGAAACATTATTTTGAGATACCTTGTATAATATGCTTCCTGCACGCCTCAGATGCATTGGCAATCCGACAGATTTTAAATCTCACCTAAAAACCCACCTTTTCAAAAGATCGCATAAAATGTAAACAACGGTTATCTGATTGCTGGTGTCAGATGCAACTCTCATGACTATAAACATTGTCAAAGCGTCTTTGAGGTGAGCTATTCACGAAAATAGTGTTATACAAATTAGCCTAATTATTGTTATATATTAGACATTCTTTCGTATACAGATTTACTACACATTCGTCTAAGAGATCTCATATCTATTGCTTTTATTCTAATTTCATCCTTCTTTTGCCTGTCACTTCATTTATATACATAGGGGATGGATATGGAATGCGGTAATTACTATATGAATTAAAACACAGTTTATTCCAACAACAAACCATCACGCCGTTTCCCCGCAGGGGTAGGCAGAGAGAATGAACCGCCACACTACTCTATCCTGACATACCTCTCTAGCTTCCTCCACATTTATACATCGAGTCATACACGCATGTCGATTCTTCCGGCTTCTGACATGACCAACCTTTAATATTTGATTAATTTGGTCATGCCATGTTTTCCTTGGTCTACCTCGACTCCTTACTCCACTTACATCGTTAACGTATACTTTTTAAACCATTCTTTCTTCACCCATGCGCTCTATATGTCCGAACCAACGCAGCGATCCTTTCATAATTTTGTTCATAATACCTTCTTTCGCTCTACATTCCTTCCTAATATCAGCATTTGAGATTCTGTCGTACATCGTTCTACCACACATACGTCTTAGGGACCTCATCTCTACCGCATTTATTCTGCTCTCATCTTTCTTCTGCCAGTTCCATGCTTTTTCACATGGAACTGGCAGCTTTTTCCACTTTTTAGTTAATTTCCCTTTACGTGTTTCGAATGTACGAGTATTATATCTATCTTTTATACGAGTATGTCCTTCTCCCGGGGATGATTTAAAATCTGTTATTTTATCGTGTACTGGATACTGCATATAAACCATATAAACGTACTTATGTATTGCAGCATAGCAATGTCCTGAGTGGTTTAGTAGTTCAGGCTTCGGTTAGCTTTGATCGTGGGCCAAATCCGTGGCCAACTGATATGGTTTTGGCTATGTAACAAAGCAATTTGGCTGAGAATTACCATGGGCACTGGCTGCATGCACACCGTCGTATTTTATGCGAGACGGCTTACTACAATGTTTACCGAAAACACGTTGAACTTTGTATTGCATCTCATAGTTTCTTAACCTTTTTACATCATTGCGGACCACCATAAATTTCAAGAAATAAAATTATCAAATGAAATAATAAATATTTATAAAATGGATTTAAAAAAAAATACAGAATAGATCATTTAAAAAATAATGTTGTTATTTGAAATTTCATGGTCGACGTTCATTGTAAATAATGAAAAAAAAAATGTATGTAAAAAATATTTTTAAAATGTATATTTATTTATAATCCACTAATGTTTGTGTCTTCGACCGGTTTCGATAGCTCGCTCCCTTCTGCTGCCATAGAAGGTGGCAGCGAGCTGCCGAAACCGGCCGAAGTCAAAAACATTGGTGGATTTAAACTATATATACATTTTAAAAATATTTTTTTACAATTGTTTTTTTATTTTCATTATTTAAAAATCAATAAGCAACATTAAAAGTAATGAACTTCGTTTTTGTGATTATTACAACTGAAGCCAAAAGAATTTTGATTAAAAAAGAAACAACTAACTAACTAACTAACCATCACGCCGTCTCCCCGAAAGGGTAGGCAGAAAGAATGGACTGCCACACTTTAATCGATGCGGCACGAAAAAAGAAACACGTTTGTTTATTTCAAAATTAGACGACCTTCGTGGCAGAGTGGTAAGAGCTCTGATTCCCATTCCGAAGGTTCTGGGTTCGATTCCCGGCGATGGCAGTGTGATTGTCACACTGTCTTTGGTCTGGCGTAGTATTCTCGTGACAATAAAATGGCGATAGATTGGCTACCTGTCACATGTCACGAGAATCAATATATCAGCTTAAACAAATTGTATACTGTAATTGGGTTCAAGCGACCTGTTGTATACGTAAAAAAAAAAAAAAAAATGTTTGACTATAAAATATTACAGAAATATTTTTTGGTTTTCATATTCATAAAAATAAAGTAAAAACAGCGTCTGTTTGTTTTGTAAACACAGTCACTGCTTACAATCTTCCTGAAATGAACGGACTCTCCGTGATGGGCTATCACGGAGGAAATTTGGTCTAGGAGCGATCGTTGTTTCAAAATACAATTCTCGCATTACGGAGCGGCGGTCTCATGCAAGAACAACGTGCAACACTCTAGAAAACAATTGACGGCATTGCGAAACAAAGCAGCTCGTTTATTTCATATTACACATATTTTGGCGGCAATAATCTCGTTTCCCGCCATGTTATGATTCCGTTCCCGCCAATCGACCCTGACAGCGCCACCGCCAGGTTCATTTTGGAAATCAGTTTTGAGTAAATAAATACACTATCGTGTATACACGTGATTGATGGTTCGTTTTTTCAAATTAAACTATGTGTGATGCGTAATCACTATGTGGCCAGTAGCTACTCATCTACGAGGTCTGTCCAATAAATACGCGAACTGATTTTAATTTTTTATTATTTTCTAATATTTAAAGTAGATCAATCTTATTCCCTTCAAAATGCTCCCCGTTTGTATCAATGCACTTGTCCCACCTCCGTTTCCATTGTTCAAAACATTTCTGGAAGTCTTCAGGAGTCAGGCTCTTCAGTTGCTTTGTCGTTTCACGTTTAATCGTCCACACGTCGTCCCAGTGCCGCCCCCGCATGACCTTTTTACATTTCGGGAACAAAAAGAAGTCGCCAGGGGCTAAATCTGGTGAATAGGGAGGGCGATCAATAACAGAGATCGCATTATGGGTCAGAAACTGGCGGTTAATCAGTGATGAATGTGAAGGCGCATTGTCATGATTTTCTCAACTTCAAATGTTCTGTTAAAATCGTGTGCACAGATGATTTTCCTAAATTTAGTTCATCACCAATCATCCAAACAGTTAATCGATGATTGGGAAGCATAACAGACGTGACGACGGTTTGGTGATTACAGTTCGCGTATTTAATGGACAGACCTCGTATAAGGTATTGTTTTTTTTTAACGAATAGTTCGACAGTACAAAATATAGGCTTCCTCCATCTGCCTTCACGTCGTACCGGCAGTCTCTTTGTTGTAGTCCCTCCATAGAAGTTGAGGACGTCCTAGGTTTCGAGTTAGAGTTCTTGGAAACCAGCAAAGGAGGCGTTTTGTCCATCTATCGTCAGAGCTGCGAGCGACATGGCCTGCCCAGCGACATTTTAGCGCTGCGGCTCTTTCGATGATGTCCGACACTCCTGTTCTGGCTCTAATAGTGGTATTTCTAACCCTGTCCACTATACTGATATCCATCATTGCTCTTTCCACAGCTCTTTGGACAATTGTCAATGTATTGGCGCTTTTCTGAGACAATGTTATAGTTTCAAACCCATAAGTTAACACATGGTAGGATGCAGCAGTTAAACACCTTCCGTTTAAGATTTTAATGGGTTGGTGAATTGTTCAATATATGGTCCATTTTTCGGAAGGCATCTCCAACCCAAATCAATCCTTCTGTCGATTTTCGCGGTTCGATTTTTTCTTTCTTTGTTTCCTCATTGCTGAGGGTCGACCTTTATTCGACCGCACAGTTTCCCCAAGAAATCATATTTTAATTGCTAGAAAAACAGAATTTGTAAAAAAATAATTTATGTCACGAAAACATTGACATGATTTTCCACCATAAAAATAGTTCTTCTTTTTTTTTCCTTATTACTGAGGGTCGTGATCTATGGAACTGCCTGAAAAAGTCTCCAATCCTCTCTGTTCTCCATAGCCCGCAACGCTGAGTAGAGGTCTCCCGCAGTCATCTCCTTAATCTGGTCACACCACCGCGCAGGAGATCTGCCTCTTTTGCCTGGAACACTTCCTGTGACAATAGTTTTTTCCAGGTTATCAAGCTCTATCCTGGCAATGTGACCAAAGAAACTCAATAATAATTAGGCTAATAGCTCACCTCAAAGGCGCTTTGACAATGTTTTTAGTCATGAGAGCTGCATCTGACACCAGAAATCAGATAACCGTTTTTTACATTTTATGAGATATTTTGAAAAGGTGGGTTTTTAGGTGAGATTTAAAATCTGTCGGATTGTCAATGCATCTGAGGCGTGCAGGAAGCATATTTCAGGCGGACGGACCTGCCACTGCGAAAGCCCGATCTCTGAAATTTGTCCGGGGTTTGCGCTTGGGCTCAACGAATCTGTCTATTGCCGAGGAGTTTGCTG
Organism: Lepidostoma basale; assembly: GCA_022606425.2. Classification (NCBI taxonomy): domain Eukaryota; kingdom Metazoa; phylum Arthropoda; class Insecta; order Trichoptera; family Lepidostomatidae; genus Lepidostoma; species Lepidostoma basale. The sequence continues at coordinate 844,209 of JAHDVF020001077.1, read as the reverse complement.
ATCGAAATGTGGATTGCCGCAAGTTAGGGCTATCAGCAACACAAAGTTCAGATATATATACTCGCCGACTGCATATTACAGATTTTAATATCTAGTTTTAATCTGATCTTTTTTTATCCATTGCAGATATCCGCGCCCAGCTAAACGAGCAGCTGAGATGGCTGGACGCGCGCGTGGAGGCGCAGGTGGCACTCGCCGCCGAGCTGCAGGAGTTCTTCAGGAGGCGGGCCGAGGTCGAGCTCGACTACAGCCGCGGCCTCGACAAGCTGGCCAAGGGGCTGCTGCTGCGCCACAAGGAGCAGAGGAACAAGTAAGACACGTAAAATTCATCAAAAACCATCTTAATCGCACTCACAAGGGGAGGGCACGACATGGAAAGTTGACTTCGTGATGGCATTTTGCAGGATTGTAGTATCCCCTATGTGTCGTCGATGGTCAAAGTAAGAAAGCGCAATGACCAGCTAATTTTTAGCAAAAAATCTAAAAACTTTTCACCATTGTATATTAGAAATTTCGCCACTGGCTTTAGCAATTACTGTATACAATTTCTTCTTCTTCTTCTTCCTTATTGTAGACCTATGTGGTCTGTTCTCCAGAGTGTTGCTCCTCCTGTGAGGTAGATTCCCAGCTGCCCTTCCATCTTTTAGGAGGTCTTCCACGAGGACGAGTCCCATGTGGTTGATTATGCAATGCAATATAGGGGAGTCTGGTGGTGTCCATTCTTTGAACATGACCGCACCAGTCCCCTTTTCGCTGTCTGCTCCATCTTATAATATCCTCAACCTCACATATCTCTCTTATTCTGGTGTTCCTCACCCGATCTCTCAGTGTCTTGCCTGCTATCGTCCTCAGTGTCATTTTTTTTTTTTTGAAAAAAGATTTCAATCAATGATTTTAGAATTTATTTTACAATCTTCAATATGAGCAGAAAATAGCTCATTATTATGAAGAAGGAATCTGGTCGTGTCCAGGCTCGAACCCAAGTCCCCTGGATCAGAAGCCAAGCGCTTTATCCCAAGTTACATTCTTCATTTCGGAAGTCCTAAAAACTTGTTTGGTCCTTATACAAATTGTTTTTAGTATGTATACCTGTATACAATTTGTTTTTAGCTATTATATTGATTCACATGACATGTGATAGGTAGCAAGTCTATCGCCATTTTATTGTTACGAGAATATTGTGTGACAATCACACTGCTATCACTGGGAATCGAACCCAGGACTTTCGTTATTGTAGTCATAACTCTTACTACTCTGCCATGAAGGTCGTCATAAATATATGTGTTCTATATTCCCCATCAAATTGTGTTGTGGTTTCACATTTGAATATTTTTTTGAAGACATTGTTTTATATTTCCACAACACATTTTTGCGTTTTTGCACAAACATGTTTCGGGCTACAGACGCCCTTCCTCAGCGTAGAAATTTAAGGTTTAAAAAAATTCTAACAATAACAAACCACCTCGGCGTTTCTCTGGAAGGATAGGCAGAGGAGAATGGACTGCCATCCTACTCTACCTGACATACCTCTCAAGCTTCCTCCACATAATCACATATGAAATTGTAATTGTCGTGTATGAAAATTTTCCACACTACAATTTAAAGGTTTCTTCACTGAAGAAGGGCGTCTGTGGCCCGAAACATATTTGTGAAAGTCCAAAAAAGTATTGTGAAAATAGAATGTTTTCTAAAAATTATTAAAAAATATATTTAAATTCTTCTTCTTCCTCTCCTGTCACACCTCCGTGGTGCATAGGGCTTCACGTTACCTTCTCTATCCGACTGATATCTAAAAACATCCCAAATGAGGCCTGTTGCTTAAACCTCGTCCTGCAGGGTGCTTCTCCAGGTGGCTCTAGGTCTGCCTCGGTTACTCTTTCCACCCATAGGGGACCAGTCTAGTGCGTCTTGAGCGATGCAGGCTTGCTTCTGTCTCAGGGTGTAACTGATCCACAGCCATTTGCGTCTAGCGACTTGTTCTCTGATTGGCTTTTCACCTTCCATGGTCCAGAGAATGGCAATTGACTCTGTTTAGAGCCAAAAGATATTGAATATTGAGCGAAGGCACCTATTTATAAACACCTGGAGTTTTGCAATAACGTCCGCGTTAGATTTCCAAGTCTCACATCCGCACAGCAGTTTGGTTTTAACGCTACTGTTAAATATTTGGAGCTGGACGAAGCATTGCGAATTTTTATTATAACTATTGTTTTTTTTTTCAGGCGTGAACAATGGCCTCTGTTCTCATCATACAGTTGCTACCAGCAACTCGTTACTGGCGCCCGGGCCCTGGCGAGGGATCACGCAACCCTCGCAGACCTGCACTCCACGCACTTGGTGGCCCGGCTGGCCACGGTCATGGAGGATGTACAGCGAATCTACCGAAGGGTGAGTCTTTTTAATTAACACATCCTTCAATATAATTGTAATAAAGGGGGCGATTCCTCCAATATGGTTAAGAAACACTGCTTTAAAACATCCTCAAACGTCTAGAAAACAGACTTTTTAAAAATTATTATTAATATGCAATAATAGATAGCGCTAGTGTACATTGAAAAAAAATATGTGAAGTGTTCCTCAACATATTAGCATAAATACATCTTTCAAAAATTTGGCAGACGTGGTGGTCGTAAGAAGGGCGAAATGGGGAATGTTGTATTACATAAAGCGATCGCTTAACCCAAACAATGTCAGGTCATAAGTCCTGTAAACGCCTCGACCACCATATTCTGTTTCCAAAAAAAAAAAAAAAATTTGCATCTTCGTCTCTATTGAGATAAATTTTATCCTTAAAAATGACTAACCCGTAATGGGTTAAATCCAGTATTTGTCCACAAGTATTTGTATACATTCAAAATGTTGTAGGTAATATGCAATATTTTACCATTATTTAAGAAACAATAAATAATTCAGGGAAATACTAATCAAATTTTTTTTTTTACTAGTATTAATTTGTGCACATGTCTTTCAGTGTCGTGAAGTGGCCTATGAGACACACGAAGAGATCCTACGCGTGTTGCACGAGCTGCATGCCGCGATGAAGACCTTCCAGCAGTACGGAGCCGAGTGGCGGGCCGCAGAGGCCAAACTGCGGGGAGCCGAAACCCAGAGGGCGCGCCTGGCACCCCCCACGCCGGCACCCGTGGCTGGCTCCCCCGCTGCATCTGCACCTCCCAAGCCAGCCTCTAAGAAGGCCAGAGCTCTTGATAAGGAGGTGGAGAAGGTAAGAAACGATATAAATAAAGTTTTTTTTAGAGATTGTAGAAATTTTTAAACCGTTGAATTGGGGCATGGTACAAATAAGGTTGGGAAACCCTGGTTCAAGCCCTGACATGAGCCGATTTCCTTATTCATAATAATGAACTATTGTATTTTCTGCCGGTATTGGAGATTGTATAACAAATTATTATACAATTGATTTAAAAATCCTTGGTGTTAGTCTCTTTTTAACCCTTCAGACAGCTTTTGTACCTTTTGTGTATGTTATTCTATCAACATTTAATTTTAAAAAGGCACTGTGTATGTTAATCGCTCCATTGGTAATATTCAACTGATGTAGTAATTACGCGCAGATTCCACAGACAGCCTTCGTGCCCGAGTGGTAAGTGCATTGACTGCCATCCCGAAGGTTCCGAGTTCGATTCCCGGCGAGGGCAGTGTGATTGTCACACTGTCTTTGGTCTGGTGTAGAATTCACGTGACAATAAAATGGCGATAGATTAGCTACCTATCACATTGCACGCTTAATAGAACACTGGCTTAACTCAAAAAGCAAGTTTTGCTCAACCTGACATGAGTCGGTGTTTTAACAAAAACCGTCGAAAAACACGTACGAATGGATAGCGTTAACATTGTGAAAAATAGATGGATAGCGTTAACACAAGCCTCTGTCTAATGTTAACTCAATTATGACCTAAACCATAATCGGTCAGTTTACTATTAAGCGTGCGACATGTCACGAGAATCACTATGATAGCTATAATACCCTTTACATCGATTTGGCTCATGCTGACATGATGTAAAGAGCGATTCAACAAAATAATAATAACAAGATTCAAAATGATTCATCGTGTCACTTCACATGTGCCATACGACCGCAGTGACAAAGTTCTGTTGTCACGTCAAAAGTGACTTATGTCTGTCAATGGTACGGCCACAACGAAGTGCCAGGGTGGGAGGCTAGGTGGACACCTGGCGAACCAACGTATGGCGTACTATGGGACCGGCCACACTATAGGGTTCGCGCCACAGGGCGTGATCACAAGCCAACTGTGTCTTGACGCCTACCCGGGCACTCCGGTTTGGCCGTACCCTAAGGGTTAATAAAATAAATATTTTATTGTATGCATTATCTGTTTCAGCGGAAAATAAAATACACCGATGCTAAGCTGAAAGCACTTAAGGCGAGAAACGAATACTTGCTCTGCCTAGAAGCCTCCAATACAACGATTCACAAATATTTTGTTGATGATCTCCCCGACTTAATTGACGTATGTATCATTTGTTAAACTAATTTATTTATTTACCAACATAATCTACACATTACTTTCGTTCTGGTTAAAAAACAAAAGATTGTTTTTAGTGTATGGATCTCGGGTTCCACAATTGCATATCGAGGGCACTAAGAATGCAGGTGTCAGCTGATGAAGGCAGGGCGAGAGCGCTGCAGCAAGGAGCCGATACCCTCACAAGTAAATTATTTTGAATATTTGACTGTTTTTTCCCCATTCTCTTTTCAAATCCAAATTTGAATTCAATCACATTTTGAGACATGGAAATAACGAATGAAGAAAAAATGATAAAGAACTAACCAACTAACCATCACGCCGTCTTCTCGAAAGGGTAGTCAGAAAGAATGGACTGTCACTTTAACCGATGCGACACTCCATCCTTCTATTTTCACCCCGCGGAAGATGCGGTGTGATGGGTTGTGAACCTCATCGCCACCAAGAAAGTGTATGTTAATGATGTAAACAGACCAAGAAATAAAGGAAGACCAATAAAAACATGTCATGATCAAATCAATCAAACGTGCGTGCATGACAGGATGTATGAATGTTGAAGCAATTAATGTTAATTTTTTTATAAGCGTATAAGGTATTTAATTACGTGAATGTAATGGTTTTTAAATCTAACTCAATCATTACATAAATAGAATGAAATAATGTTCATTCAAAGAAATGCTAGATTTATTTTTGTGGAGGTTGGGCAATCAAAATGTGCGCGGGAGATGGCTATTGGTGGCGATGAGGTTCGCAACCCATCACACCGCGTCTCCTGCGGGGGCGAAAAGAGAAAGATGGAGTGCCGCATCGGTTAAAGTGTGGCAGTTCATTCTTTCTGCCTACCCCTTAGGAGAGACGGCGTGATGGTTAGTTAGTTGAATGTAAATATTAAATGTCGATCATGTAAGCAGTCTGAGAAATTGATGTGCATGCATGACACGATGTATGAATGTTGAGGAATACATAGAAGTAACTAACTAACTAACCATCACGCCGTCTCTCCGAAGGGGTAGGCAGAAAGAATGAACTGCCACACTTTTCTTTCCTGACACATTTCTCTCGCTTCCTCAACATTCATACATCGTGTCATGCATGCGCATCGATTTCTCTGACTCCTCACGTGGCCGACATTGAATATTTGATTTATTTGATCGTGCCACGTTTTCCTCGGTCTTCCTCTATTTCTAGTTCCATTTACATCGGTAACATATACTTTTTTTACCATTCTTTCTTCATTCATTATTTCCATTAGTCCAAACCATCTTAATGATCCTTTCATTATTTTGTTCATAACACCATCATTCGCACTGCATATGTCAGGATAGAAGTATGTCAGGAAAAACAGCGTGACAGTCCATTCTTTCTGCCTACTCCTGCGGAGAGACGTGTGATGGTTAGTTTATCACATTGGACCAGGACCACAACAGCAATATTATTTTTAATTTGTTTTATTCAGATATTTTATCGTATGTTGTTCTGTTATCACCTGGTTGGTTTTTGCTAACTGAAAAAATTAAATGGTCTATCCGGAGGTTGTGAATGATGGATATAGTAGAAGATTTGAAAAAAGATAAAAATCACATATTCTTTCATCATCTTATCTAGATTTTCGACTATTGCTTTGTTTTTCTAGGCTGCATTAATGCACTGGACTCCAGATTGGACAAACAGAAATTCCTCGAGGCACATCACACGGCTTTTGTTATTCCTAAAAAGCTCGCCTTCCAAGGACAACTGCCAAGTGACGAGGTATACAGATTGATTAATTTTTTACATATTGGTCCCCTCTCAAAATAGTCTCCTTCAGTCTGTTGAGCAGTAAGGATGTGTTTAGAAGCCCGGCTTGCGTAAGAAATTTTGAATTAAAACCCCCAAATCTAAGTGATAATGCCCCCGCATAAACCACTAACCCACCAAATCACCTTCCAACAATGTTTCCATCAGACATAAGAGGAATAGCCACAAGAGCTGATCCTTTGTAAGCCAGAAGAGGTTTTGATAAAAAATTTCTTACGCAAACCGGGCTTCTGGGCTTTTATGGGAGTACCGCCACTGGTCAGAACATCTAAGGAAATGTATGTTTTTTTAATAGTGTATGAAAATGAATTCTATAAAATTATTGTAGCAATATCATCATCATCATCGGCCTGTATACGTCCACACCTGGACGTAGATCTTCTCCATCTGTTTCTATGTCGTACTGGCGGTCTTTTTAACGTTGTCTTTCCATCGAAGTTGGGGACGTCCTGGGTTTTGGATCACGGTTCTAGTACGCCATCAGAGGAGACATTTTGTCTATCTATTGTCAGAGCTGTGAGCGATATGGCCCGCCCTGTCACTCTTACGATGATGTCCAACACTACTGGCTCTAATAGTGGTGTTTCTCACTCTGTCTGCTTTATTGATCCTCAATATTTATTTTAATGTTTTAATATCGTTTATGGTGATAACTTAACAACTATTTTTCAGGAGTGCGAAGTGACAGTGGGACAGGACGGAGCGGAGGACAGTGTGGCCCGTGCCCTGCGAGGCGAGATGGAAGTGAGGCTAGCACAGCTGGATGTCAGGGTCCGACATCTCAGAACAGAGTCAGACGAGGTGTGGAAGACCATGGAGACAGCCGAGACCACACTCTTACAGATGGTAAAGATCGCTGTATTTTTTGGGTTTAATTAATTCTGAAGCCTGATATGTATTACTAACCCTCTTTCTTAGACCTAATATGCGTTACTTATGGCCTTTCTTAAGCCTGATATGTATTATTTACCCTCTTTCTTAAGCCTGATAAATATAACTTACCCTATATGTACGTGTATTACTTACTCCCGGGCACTATATAATGGTGGAAAATTGTAAATGTCAAACATTCATAGTTTTGAAATGATTTGAACATCATTTTTGATACACTTCCATTATTAATGTGTTTTCTATTTAGGTGGATGCAAAAGACTGGGAAACTAGCTGGATGTTTGGGGAACAGCAGAACGGCTCGTGCAGCGGCAGTAGCGTCCTCAACGGTGGCTCCACCCTGGGTTCTGCCAGTACCGTGTCTGTCTCCAGTTCAGCAGCGCCCAAGCAGCCGGAGCAAGTCGCCCTCAAGGCTCGAGCTGACCGCCAGGAGACAGAGGACTTCTACCTCACCGTGAGTAATATCCTCTTCTTTTTGGCACTGGAAATTTGCCATTCGTCCAATCTCTATTTACTATGAAACTGATGGTAATGTCAGAACCAACCTGCCTCTGATGATGCCAGTGGGGAGAGCAATCAAACTGCTGAACATGATCACTTTGGAGATTGACGTCTTTCATATTCGTGAAAGTACGTTCAGAAGACAAATACTCTTGACTTTGGAAAGTATTATGTATTCCTAATGTCGAATCATCTCTCATGCGTTCCTAGTATTATATATTTTTTATGTTTTACCTGTTCTCAATAGATGCCTTAAACTATAATATAATTGTTGTTTGTAATATCTTTTGAGAAAATAAACTGATTTGATGCGAAGGATTTTCTTTTCGAAGAAGTTTAGCTTCATAGTCTTACTACGCGTCAGAATCCCATAATTTATTATATTGTTGTATTATTGCAGAAATTCCGTGAGTACCTGTTGGGAAGCAGCCGTATCGCTCGGCTGGAATCTAAGGGAGGGTTCCTGCGAGGGAGGATAGGTTGCTCTGCTCGCGCTGGGGCACCTCCTGCTCTTACGGCTAACCAGCACCACCCTGCACCAAGACACAGGTGTGCATTGCTCTTTATCATTAATTCATTTTATTATTTAATCAAATAATTTCATTTCTATTCTATTACAGTGATTGGCACTTAAAATCTTTTAATCGAAAACAATTTTTGTTAAACTTAAAACTGAAGTTCCATAATAATGAATTTGTTGTGAATTTGAAAACCTTGTTTTTTCCACTTTTGTGTTTATTTTTCTCGATATGTTTTGAAGGGTTTTACACCTTCGTCATCGGCAGAACGATTGGATTTGGATCTTCTGGCTTACAGAGGTTCAGCTCATGTGGCTATTCCTCTTACGTCGTAACATTGTTGGAAGATGATTTGGTGGGTTGTTGGTTTATGCGGGGGCATGATTTGCGTAGCCCGGAGTGTTCCTCTAAAGGAGGATCGATTTTGGGCGCTTGTGGCGGCTGTAGGTGTTTGGGTCGTAATTTGAGAGGTCTTTTATTGTCGGGTTAGGATGTGAAGGGAATTCTTTGTAAAAATGTTCGGCAAGTTTCAGAATGAATTCATCTATCATCGGGATTCCCGATTCTAGGTGCAGTTGTGTGATTCTGGTCCATGAAGGCGCACCAAGCTATAAACGGATAGCCGTATTTTGCAGGGTATAGAGTTTTCGTATGTGACTCGAAGCTGCATAGCCCCAGATTGGGGAAGATAGACCTTATGACCGTTTTGTATATCAGGAGTTTATTGTCGGTGCTTAGTTTACTGTTTCCAGCTAACATTGGGTAGAGGGCTGAGATTGCTCTTGACGCGGCTTTGACTTTATTTGTAATGTGAGGCCTCCATGTCAGCTTACAATTCAAGGTAACCCCAAGGTATTTGATTGTTTTGGTTCAAGGAACGTCTTGGCCGAACATTTTTATGTTGGGAATGTTTGGAGGAATGTGTCTTTTACTGAAAAGGGTTGCTGTGCTTTCACTCGGGTTGATGGTAATGGCCTAGCCTTCATTTGTTTTATGAAACAAATTTAATTGAAATAAATATTTCCATGTTTATCTTTTAGAAAGCGAATCGGACGAGGCAGCTCTTGTCAGTCACCTCCGAGGCTGTTTGCCGGCTCCCTGGAGGAGTACCTGGAGGCTACTGGTCAGGACCTGCCACTAGTTGTCACATCCTGCATCAGAGTCATCAACTTATACGGTAAATCCTCACTAGTGCTTCAACCGTGATTCAAATGTGTCCAAATTGAAATTTTGTTTTCTATTAATTTGCATTTATAATGTAATTATTAACTCTTTGGGTCTTAAATAATTAATATGAATGAAAACCAGAAGTTTTATTAGAATTTTTGATAATATTATTTCAAACGTTTTCGTTCGTAATATGTAATTATTTAATATGGAGTTTTACATTATTGTTAAAAAAACAATCAATCATTGGTTCTTCATCGTATTAATGGCAAGAAAGCTGTATATTTTCTCTTGACATTGTGACAAAAGATTTGGCTGACTGACAAAGGGCCATGACATTTTTCTTGTTGATCTACGACAGTAATGTGTTAAGACACCTAAACTTAAAAAAATTAGAATAACAAGTGAATTAAAGTGAATTTTGCATTTTTTTAGGTCTCCATCATCAGGGCATATTCCGAGTGTCGGGATCTCAAGTGGAGATTGGGTCGCTGCGCGAATGGTTTGAGCGAGGGTCCGATCCATTGGCCACTGTCAGCGATGCTTCCGACATCAACTCTGTGGCCGGTGTTTTGAAGCTCTATCTCCGAGAGCTCCGCGAGCCGTTGTTCCCCATCGTCTACTTTGAGCACTACATGGATTTATCACGTTAGTTTTTCTCTCTAAATTTTTTAAATGATATTTTCGTTTTGCTGCCCATCCATTCATTTGCTATAAAACTCTAATCAAAATTAAGGTGAATGAAAAAATCTTTGAAACTCTGTTTCACAACACTTTATTATAATTTAAACACAAACATGTTGTTAAAATGACATTTTTCAAATGTTTTATGCATGTGTTGTAAGAAAAAAAAAAGAATAAATCTAAAATAAGTTCTTATTGGGGTCCAGGCATTAATTTGCAATAAATCAAATTTCATCGCATTCAAAATACTCCCTGTCCAACACAATGCAATTATGCCAACATTTTTTCCAATCTCCGAAATACTCAGAGAAATCCTTTTCCGGGATGGCTTTCAATATTTTTTTCCGATTCGGCTTTTATTTCCTCAATTGTGTCGAAATGGTGTCCCCGTAGTGGTCTTTTTAGTTTGTTGAACAGTCAGAAGTCGCACGGTGTTAAATCAGGCGAATACGGTGGTTGTGAAACTGTTATATGGGTCGAGTTTTTTCCAAAATGTTCTCTAAGAATCAATGCAGTGTAGGATTGTGCATTATTGTAGTACAAATACCAAGAATTGTGTGCCCATAATTCTGGCCTCTTGAGGTGTATAGCTTCACACAAACGACGCATATCACTCAAATAATATTCCTTGTTAACAGTTTGGTTATAAAAAAATCTTCGTTTCATAGTACCAGCGAGTATTATATAAATTAAGAATTCGCTTTATTTTTTTATCGCAGTAAATAAATAAATAAATTAAATTAAATGAAAGTTAGCACCTAGTTTAGCACTAAGCGAAGCATTTCATTTCATTAGCCTTAGCTCTAAGTCACACCGAAATCAAAGAGAGAAAAGAACCAATAAAATTTATTTTCTTTTCAAATCGGGAGAATTTTTGATTAAATTGTCTATGAAGTTAAAAAATCTCTAATCATCTATTGAATTTTCTAACTTCAGAATTGGATTCCAAACCGGATTTTATACAGAAGATGCGCGAGTTTGTGAGTAAAATGCCTCGTGCCACCATGGTTCTGCTGCGGTATCTCTTCGCATTCCTCAATCAGTAAGTCAATTGAATTTTTTTGATGTTCATTGTTATTCCATGTTTATATTGTGAAATCACAGTAGGATTTTTTGCATTTCAAGACACGTTTTTTTCAAATCCAGAATTATCACCTCACTTTAAAATTCATATTAGCATGGAACTGGCAAAAGAAGGATAAAAGTAGAATAAATGCAGTAGAAATAAGATCTCTAAGACGAATGTGTGATACTCTGTATACTCTGTGTAGAGTGTGGAATGAAAATATAAGAAGTGAATGTGGTGCGAATGACGGTGTTTTGAACAAAATAATGAAAGGATCATTAAGATGATTTGGACACATGGAATGAATATATGAAGAAATATTGGTAAAAAAAAATATGTTAACAATATAAATGGAACTAGAAATAGGGGAAGACCGAGGAAAACGTGGCACGATCAAATAAATCAAATATTGAATGTCGGCCACGTTAGGAGTCAGAGAAATCGACGCGCGTGATGTATGAATGTTGAGGAAGCGAGAGAAATATGTCAGAAAAGAAAAGTGTGGCAGTCCATTATTTCTGCCTACCCCTTCTGAGAGACGGCGTGATGAGTTTCTTTAAAATATTTTTTTTACCATGACATATTTGTATTTATTCTGTTTTATTTATTTATTTCTATCATTCCAATAAAATATAATAAAACTTCTAGAAAACAAATGTTTTTATTCATATGTTTTTTTTTAATTATCTGTTTAACTTTAATTTTGACTTGAATTTGTTTAGTTCTTTGTGGCTTAGGAAACACTTTTTTAGTTCAGAAATATTTTTCGGGGTGAAACCGTGTTCCCTCTCGTCAAGCTCCACCAACGTTTCGGAGGCCCTTGCGGCCTCCATCATCAGGGTGTTAGAAATTCGGCTATTCATAACTTAGAATATATTAAGAAATGGCGAAAAAAAAATTACGTTCTTACTTTTTTAGTTATTTTTCTTTAGTAAAAAACTTTACTTTAATGTGAAGTTTATAATGATTATTAAATTTATGATTTTTGAAATAATTTATTTGGTCACTTATGTTGTAATTTTTTTTAGTTTATCCGAGTTTTCCGAGGAGAATATGATGGATCCGTGGAATCTTGCCATTTGCTTTGGACCCACACTCATCCCAGTCCCAGAAGACAAAGATCAGGTAATTTTTTATTGACATGTCGTTAAGTGTTCACATAACTTCATTATGTAATAGTTCAAATAGTTCAAAATGCTTTGGATTGTCATCAGAAATGCAGAGATCTTTTATAAAATTTAGGTGCTGTAGTTACTGTATAATTCTCTGGTGAGAAGTCTGTTAGAATTTTGTTCCATTGTTAGATTACCGTACAAGTTTCGATATGTCCTGATGGTGGAGAGGGTGCAGAAGAAATTTGTACGATATTTCTATCTTAGGGAGTATTGATATTAGCCGTGGTTCTTTCCGACTGATTTCTTGCTAGGGATGCTAGGCTACCAGTCACTCGGGAGAATACGAGACATTCACTTGGGTGTTCACTTCTTTCGACTGATTGGCGGTTGTACGCACAACTCAGAAATCCTGAGTAATGTACGTCTTTTCGTCCCTTTAACAAAGGGGCCACAGATTGTTCTATCTTTCACGATGCAGAACCAATCTACCAATGGCTAAGCCGGTAGGAAGATCTTTTTACTAAACCGTGTCACTTCGGAGATCGATGTATTTTGTGATCGTGTATTTTATTCCCATTTACAGGTCCAGTATCAAAACCAAATCAACGATCTGATTAAGAATATTATTATCCTCCATGAGGATATTTTCCCTCGAGATGGTGGACCGATATATGAAAAGTATCAGACACTTCCTGGACAGTGAGTTTCATTAAACTTATTTTATTATTATCATTGAACAAAATGTTTTAAAAAATATGTCTATAGACCTACCCATAATTCAGCGTACATTTGCATATTTTTTAATGCTTGGGCAATTTTAACATGCATTTTTAATATTTTATTAAACCTTGGGACATCAATTATATTTATTTTACAAGGATTAATTGTATCTCAATAGAGACGAAGATGCACATTGTTTTCTGGGAACAGAAGGTGGTGGCCGAGGCGCTTACAGGACTTATGACCTGCATCTTCGTCTCTATTGAGATACAATTAATCCTTGTAAAATAAAAATAATTTATCCGCAATGGGTGAAATCCAGTATTTGTCTACAAGAATTTGTATACATTCAAAATGTTGTTGTCAATTATATTTGTTTGAAATATATATGTTAATTTTTTTAGCATTCATATTCACCTGAATATTGGTAAACCTTTAAGAATTATTTAATTATTTGTTGTACAATTTGCGTATATTCTGATTTTCAGGGAAGTAGACGAGGGGCCCTTAGAAACTGGAAACGAAGACTTAGATTCTGAAGCTTCCCTCTATCCTTCTGAAGATGGTTTGTTTATCTTCAAATTATTATGCTTCTTACCATATATGTTGTTTGCATTATAGCTAGTGGTTCTGTGATATGGAGGCCTCACAAGGCGAGATATTCCGTTATGCTGGAGAGGGTTCAGAAAAAAATTCTGAGGTATCTCTACATGAGGGAATATGGTAGCTGTCCATGACTCTATCCCACGGCATTTCTTTTGGGAATGCTTGGGACCAACTCACTGCAGCTTCGAAGAGATGGGCATCTCCTAACCCCATTAGATTACTCAGGGGATATTTCGAGAACTCGGCCGTACTGGAGGGTGTTCGGCTTTTTGTATATACTCGTACATCATTACAGCGCGAGCCAAATCAATATAAAGGGTATAGCTATTATATTGATTCTCGTGACTTGTGATAGGTAGATAATCTATCGCCATTTTATTGTTAAGTGAATTCTACACCATATCAAAGACAGTGTGACAATCACACTGCCATCACCGATCACACTCTCTGAGGGCTATTCCGCGAGGGTTTTGCTCTGATATCCAGCTGGTCAATGATTAACTGGTTTGATTGACGGGTAATAGTATCGGAAAGCCTTATAAATTGGTACAAAATAAAATATTAACCCATTAAATAAGCTATCCCTACAAAGAGCAGTCTATAGATGTAAATAACTGCAATATTTTTTGTTAATTTAAACTATACATAGGATACATTTATCTTTTGTACTATACATGACTCCAATCGAGTTTATATGTGTTTCAGAGGGAGATGGCCTAGAGAGTCTAGGGGAAGTGGGCGGTGGTATTATCTGGGAGGGAGGTCCCGGAGAACGTCCAGCACACTGCTGGCGACGGGAGGCTCCTCACACGCCTGACTCCTACACAGACATTCACATCAAGTTAGTTCACTTGTTACTTGTGTGCTTAAATGTGGTCTGGGTCCCCCTTGGTTGCAAATATACATGTATTATTATTATTTTTTTTTTAACGTAAGTCCCGTATGGACAGGGGATAGGCCTAGGGAGTGCACGACTGAAGCTGAAGAAAGGCGCCGCTGCGCCTAAAACAGCTTCGGGAAGCGGAGGTAGCCCTCTATGGCTCGGCCATTATAAAAAAAACTCTTGAAGAGTTTTAGCCTCTTTAATGATTTTCCTCCAAGCTCCCCGATCATGCACATTTTGCTCCCCTAGTCAGATCAGCCAGAACATTATCCATAAGGCACTGTCTAGGCGTTCCAAGAGGTCTTACTCCGGTTGGTCTAGACGCGTACAGGGTTTTGATTGCTCTAGTCTTCGGCTCGGCATACGTGCCCAATCCATGCTAGGCGACCGGCTCTCGCGGTGCTCGTTATAAGGGGCTGCTGGGACATTGTACAGATCTCTTGGTTGGTCCTATGTTGGTTGGTTCACCTGTAACACTTAAATATAAATTCCATTGTTTTGGCCAAAACACTATGAAACTTTAACATTACAAATCGCAATTGTATTTTTTTTTTACGCGACAGCTGTTTAGTCAACCTATGTTGACATCATCAGGTGTTACAATAATATATCAAAAGTCAATTTTTCATGATTTTTCAAACCTTTATGTGTATTTGTTCCTATGTCTATTTAAATAATTTCTTTGATATAATTTTGAAGTTCTTGCTGGAGTTGAGTAAGGTACCTTATTATTTGAATTCAAAGAAAATAGTAATAATAGTAATAGAAAATATTAAAGATGGAGAATATAATAATGAATAATAATAATAATAATCATAATAATAATAAATAAACAATATTATAATTTTTCTAATTACTGTTTTTATTATTACATATTATGATTATTATTATTATTTTATTTATTTATATTTTCCACCTTTAATATTTTCTCTAATCTAATTCTAATCCACAATATGGAAAAACAAAGACATGGCCATTAATAGTAAGATGAGAATCTGTAAAGCATGCGAAAGACCAATAAACATATGGCGTCGAAGCAAGGGCAGACACAGTAAGGACCAAACAAGTTTAGAGGACTTCTGAAATGAAGACACTGAGGACGATAGCAGGCAAGACACAGGGATCGCGTGAGGAACACCAGAATAAGAGAGATATGTGAGGTTGAGGATATTATAAGATGGAGCAGACAGCGAAAAAGGGACTGGTACGGTCATGTTCAAATAATGGACACCACCAGACTTCCCTATATTGCATTGCATTATTAACCTCATGGGACTCGTCCTCGTCGAAGGCCTCCTAAAAGATGGAAGGACAGCTGGGAATCTACCTCACAGGAGGAACACTCTGGAGAACAGACCACATAGGTCTACAATAAGGAAGAAGAAGAAGAATAATATTTTCTCCTATAAATAGTAACTAACCGTTCTTTGAATTTCCAGGGATGAAGACAGCATCCAGTGCTCGGTGAGCAGCGACTCCCTCCGGCGGCGCGTGTCCTCCAGCACCAGCGACAGCGCGGAGGGCGGGGCCCTGCGCACCCCCTCCTCCACCCTGCCCCCGCACACATGGCCCCGCCAAGAGGTATTGCTAGAGACCACCGTCTGACATCATTCATTGTGTTGAGTTTCATCATGTCTCATTTGATATCGTCGGCTTAACTACCCACTTCTTATATCATGATATATTTTTTATAAATATTACACGTTGTTTGATTATTTATATTATATTATGCTTTCCGAAAGACACTGATGCTACTTCATTTTCAGATGTATTTACAATTTTATACACAGTACAACTTAAAAATTTGTTAATATGAATGAAAACATCAGTTTTCTAGAAGTTTAAGTGGCGATAAGGTTCACAACCCATCATACCGCGTGTCTCGCGGAGGCCAAAAGAAAAGGATGGAGTGTTGCATCGGTTAAAGTGTGGAAGTCCATTCTTTCTGTCTACTCCTTCGGAGAGACGGCGCGATGGTTAGTTAGTTAGTTAGTTTAGTTTAATTGTATTTCACGGGAATGCCATTTTTCGCTTTGCTAAGGTATTATAAAATGCATTTGATAATGCCGTTGCACGAGGAAATGCGGGAGCACGTCGTTCCCGTAAAATATTATAAAACTTTTAGAAAATAGATGTTTTAATTTAAATCAATTATTCAATATGGAGTATAACATAATTGTTCATGAAACAATTGAGATAAAAAACAAATTATTTAACTTTTTTTGGGATCTTGGGAAAATCCGTGAAATTCATCTTTCTGGACTGATGTTTTGGAGATCGTTGCAATCTCCATCTTCAGGGTGGTTATAAATTTAAAATAATAAATAATTAAATAGATAAAAACACTTATTTAGTTAATTGCTATACGAAAGAAAAATATCATATTGTATTATATGTATTACATCATTAATTTTTTTTCCTTTATAATTTTTCTTTAACCATTTAACACACAAATTAAAGAGTCCGTTAATACTGGCGATGAGGGCACATCCATGTTAATTCAAGCGACTCCGGATTTATGGTTTCATATTATTAAAAAAAAAAAACAGAATTCGTCTGTATATCTATACGAGTACATAGAATATGAAGTGTCATCAACTTAGTTTGGCGTACACAAAGCAATTTGATACAAGGAAATTTAATCTAGAATATATTAGTTTTCAAAGGTTCTTGCTTTTAATATTTTATGTATATTAATGGTTAAGCCGGCGATATTATTGATGTTTGTGACTTTCACTAACCCGATTGTATTAAAAATCTATTTACCATAGCTTATGTAGTGAAATATAGATGCAGGTTATCAAGTGTCATAAAATATTATAGATTTATACATTTATTGTTGCCACTTCTAATACCTAATGAAGGAAATGAAGGCGGATGAATGCATCCCAAATAAAATTAAGAAAGGGTCACTAGGATGATTTGGACACATGGAACGAATGGACTGGGGAAGAATGGGTAAAAAGATATATACAAGTACAATAGACTCCCGATTTTCCGGGGTCGGGTTAACCGGGATGCGGATTATCCGGGACACTTGAGTCATTGAAAAAATATTTGATAAAAACAAAAATATTTCACAACAGTACTTATAATGCATCTGTCACAATGACATTGGGCGTTTAGTTTACATAGGCGCCACCGTCAACATACGTTTGTGGCTCTAAAGTCGTAATTTTATATTACTGTGAAAAAGTGTCTATGGTATAATGGATAAACGCAAACAAGTCGTACTTTCAATTGAACAAAAACTCGAAATAATTCCAAAGTTTGAAAATGGTGCAACCGTTAAATATTTATTGAATCACTATAATGCTGGTGATCAAACTATATGGGACATCATTAACAAAAAGAGTAATTTTTTTGTTTTTGGGTTAACCGCCCTACCTTTGGGTTATTATTCAAAAAGTAGTAAAATATCATGTTTTTTTTTTTTATAAGATTTCTCAATAACAATACTTATTTACAATGTACCAGAAAATCACGAACATATCCGTTAACTTCGACTGACCTCGAAATACTATACTCGCCGTATAACGTATTCGTGTAGGGCGCATGTAGGGCGAGTAGGACCAATTTGACGTATCACAAATGTTTCTGTGAGTGCGGGTATACTTGTTTGTACCTGGACGTACGGGATACGGCTTGTTGCATTCGGGCGATAATATTGCAGACGTATCACGTACGTTCGTATAGGTAAAGCGGTTTATCCGCGAAATCAATTATACGGGATTTTTTTTCACCATCCATCCCGGAAAATCGGAAGTCTACTGTAGTGTGGATAATAAAATAAAAGTCTAGGAAGGCCAAGAATGACACGGCATAACCAAATTAGTAAATTCCTAAAAGGCAGTCGTGTTCGAAGTCAGAACAATCGACGAACGTGCGTGTCACGGTGTATGAATGTAAAAAATGCGCAAGACGTATGTCAGGATATAACAGTGTAGTGGTCCATCTTCTCTGCTCACCCCTTCGGAGAAACGGTGTGATGGTTTGTTTAATTTTTTATAAATATAATACAACTCTTAGATAACAATGAACAGAAGTGTGTTACGATAATCTTTTCATGTATGAAAATCCAACTGTTGCTTCTAAAGCATAGGTAAAATTTAATTAAGAATTAAAATTTAATTAAGAACATCACTTAGATTTAAATTATTTTGATAGAAGTTCTTTGTACCTAATAATAGTGTTCAACTATTAGTTATAATGAATAAAATTAGTTATTTCAAAATTTATAATTGTCGCATGGCTTTCAAAAACCAAAGGTTTACTAACTTTGTGTGTGCTTTGTGAATAATATTAATTTGTATTTAATCCATTGTTCATACTTTAGCATAGGGACATCTTTTATTATTTTAAATTAGGTATATGTGTTACTGCAGAAAATTTAAAATATATCCGTAACAATTAATATAGGCTAGAAAGTTAGATTTTAAAAGTTTTCAAATCTGTACAAAAACTCAAAAGTGAATCTGTTATTTAAGAATTTATATTTATAAGGACTGTAATATATACGTATATAATATCATTATTTAAAAATAATGTTTTATTAACAATTAAAACAAATTCTGTAAAAATACAGTTCTATTATATTATAAAATAATTAAGAAAATTCTAAAATCGTCTCATTTTTAAATAATATTATTTTATATATTTATTGTTGCTTGAGCAATGATGGTAAAGTCAAATTAAAGTATTTAATATTTAATTATTACGAATTAAAATTTCTGTTTTCTAGAAGTTTTATTATATTTTATGACATGTTTCACCTTGCTTGGGCATTATCGTTGTTGTTTATTTAACCAAGTTAATAAAGCTTGAGAGATAATAATAATTTGATAATGCCTAAGCAAAGCAAAATATGTCATTTCGATAAAATATAATAAAACTTCTAGAAAAAAGTCATCTTTATTCATATTAATTATTTAAAATGGAGTTTTACATCATTTTTCAAGAAAGAGTAAACATTTAATGTTTTCTTGAAGTTTTATTATATTTATCGGAGTGACGTATTTCGCCTTGCTAGGTCATTAGAGATGAAGAATGTAATTCCCATAAAATATATATTATAACTTGTAGAAAAATTATGTTCTCTTATTTTTTTATTGATATTTAAATCCATCACAAAAGTAAATAATATATGTTACAAATATGACTTATTTTGTAATAAAAAATTGTAGAATTTTTGTTTATAAATAGTTACTTTAAGTATCTTTAAGTATTTGATCATAACTTATACATATAATAACCTTTTTTTTGTACAATTTTACCATACTTTTTCCCAAGTTTTAGTAATTTTTCGCATATTCATTCATTTCATATTAAATAACCATTTGCCTTCCTGCTTAATCACCACATCCGTGTGTCCCATCCGTGTTTATTTATGTTTAACCATAGACTTTGTTTTATGATAACTTATTTTAGGTTTGTATTGTAATGGCATTGTTTTGTTTGTTTTTGTCAAAGTTATTACTTGAAAATAAAATATTTTAAAATAGGTTGCGCTTATTTTAATTTCGTTTTATATTTTATTTTTTTATACTCAATGTATGTGAAGTCTGCTTTGTCTTTAAATGCAATTATACTTCAGTTACATTGCAACATTTGCTGGTACCGTCAGGTTCAATATAATGTGTACAACATTTTGACACAGATATTAAAAAAAAAAGTTTTTTCAAAATATAATTCAGATTTTTTTTGTCTATGGCACATTGGTGTACACATTGTATTAGCTAATTTTCTCACTTGTATTGTCTCTATCATTTCATATATTTTTTTAATTTGTCTGCTTTTTTGATATCATTTGAATAATTATATTTGAATTCTTTTTAAATCAAAATGAAATTTGTGTATTGTAAATGTTTGAATATTATATTCATATCTTAACCTCTATAGTGCAGCTAGCTACATTTGCAGTAAAAAAAGTTTTGAACTCCTGAAGACTACATTTGCAGTCCATATTTGAATGATCCTATAAACCTTTTTATTTTATTTTCTTACACTTTCTTTCTAAATTTTTACATAATATTATTATAAATTGAGACTCTCTGTCTGGAGCTGCAAATATAGTTTGAGACCAATTTATTTTTCCTGAAAATGAAGCCATCCACACAATGGGGATCTATACATGTTTTTATTTTCATATTTGACAATTCATATTTTCTAAAACTAATTCTAAATTAAAAAATTTTCCCCCTAAATGTTTAATTAACAATTATCACAATCTTCAATTGTTTTGTTTAAAAAAAAAGTTTTAAAATATGTTCTTTTAATCGGTAAAAAGAGACAACACCATATATTTCAAATTCATTTTTAAGAAATGATTTTTTTAGAAAATTGTGTTTTTTAATAACTACTTATACTTTTGTTTTTATTTCGACAGTGACCTGTCGATGCCAGCGAGCCTGGCGAAACCGATCACAGTCGAAATAGTGACAAAAGTGGAAGTAGTTATTAAAAAAACATTGTTTTATATAATTATTATTTAAATTACCTTTGATTATTATTTTTTTAATTGAATTATTTTGGGGTATATTTCATCTTCAACTTGTTTTTTGGGAAACTGATGAATTCTGGAAATAATTTTCAGTTTCCACTGTAAGGTTCAAATATATTATCTGTCAATGTCAATACACACGAACCATGGATAGTCTGGCAGTTGTATATGCTTCAGTATATGTGTTGTAATCATCAGTGCTAGCCGCTTATTTGTGTGCGACGGATTAACTCTTCGGCTGCAATGTTCTCCACGACCAGGTGAGAGTTACCCTGACCTATTACTGACACTTCACTAAATCATTCAACTCTACCATTCTCATCCGAACTTCTCTCTGGATAATTCTTAACACGGATGCATTTTGCTTTGTACATACAACAATTTTTCAGAAGTTCTCCGGGCCTTAGAATAACACTGATGCCAAGTACTCACGCGCGATATGCTCAAATATTTTAATAATTATTTAAACAAACATTAAACTCCATTGTTTTGGCCAAAACACTATGATACTTCAACATTATTAACTATTAAAATTTATAACACTGTTATGATATCACAATTTTTATTATTAACGTTTTGAGAGTCGCAACAGCTGTTTTGCCAACCGACGTTGGCATCATCAGGTGTTACAAACAATAGTTGTTTGTAACACCTGATGATGCCAACAAGTTGTTTGTAACACCTGATGATGCCAACAAGTTGTTTGTAACACCTGATCGGTTAGAAAAACAGCTGTCGCGACAATATGAGACCATATCTAAATTTTTATTATTCCCTTTGTGATTGTCACGACAGCTGTTTATCCAACCGATCTTGGCATCATCAGGTGTTAAAAACAATGTTGTTTGTAACACCTCATGATGCTAACAAGTTGTTTGCGATACCTGATGACGACAACATTGGTTGGCGAAACGGTTGGCGAAACAGCTGTCGGGACAATGTGACACTGAATATCACAATTGGTAATAATTTTGGTTAGTTTGTATCGTTCTCCCAATGATGAAGGTGTAAGCCTTCGAAACATAAACTCAAAACTGTAAAAAACAGTGTTTTAATTCATAAAAAAAGGTCATTCTGGAATTCCGCAGTGTTAACGCCTAGAGTTTTTCTAAAACTTCATTTAACCCTTAACGGACATAAGTCACTTTTGATTTGACAACAGAACTTTGTCGCTGCGTGCGTATGTCACATGTGAGGTGACACGATGAATCATGTTGTCTGTGAATATTACCAATGGAGCGATTAACATACACAGTGCCTTTTTAAAATTAAATAATGTTAGAATAACATATACAAAAGATACAAAAGCTAGCGACCGATAACTGTTAATAAATTAAGTGGTTAAAACTGTGTTTAAATTTCTCCTTCTAAATTAACAATGGAATTCTCCTATGTCAAATGCCTTAACCTTCAATAAAGTGTATGATGTAACATATTCTATCAAAAGGATATTGAATTGAAATCATAATAAACTGTTAAATTAAAAAAAATTGTTTTATGTATCACAATTGTATTTATATTTTACGCGACAGCTGTTTCGTCAACCTATCGTCACCTGTGAGTAAGAAGGTTCCTCCAACTGACAAAAGCAAAAAGCTGAGAAAAATGAAGTTAAAGTTTTGTTGGTTTTCGGGTGTGTATCTTGGAATAAAGGGGTTTTATTCCAATTTCCAGAGATTCTTTTACCGAGAAACGTGTAAATTTTGTCTGGCAACAGTTGGAATAATGAAGTTCTAAGTTCAAATGAATCCTTCTTCAGTGAATCGTGTGTTTTGAATGATCAGATGGAACTTGATTCTTTTAGTAACATCAAAATTGCGATACTATAACATGTTTTTTTTAATTGTACATATAGATAAAGTTAGTAAGAACCCTTTTCACGAAAAAAAGCCAAATGTGAAATTTTGTTAGTTGGAACCCTCTTACTCTCAGGTGACGCTATGTTGACATCATCAGGTGTTTTTATTTATTTAACAGTTTATCATGTTAAAGTATCATAGTGTTTCGGCCAAAACAATGGACTATTGAATGGAAATCTTAATTAATGTCGTTCTGATGATTGCCGTGACGTTAAGATTCATTATATTTTCCAGAGCATGCGTGAGTACTGTGGATTAATGCTTCAGTTCTTTAATATAATTAATTCAACGACCGGATCTAACAATTTGTAACTTGAATGTTACACCACTAATTCAAGATTAACCGGAATATATTAACAACATTTCTGGAACTTTAATGATTCAATATCAAATAATGTTAAAAAAAATGGGATATTGTTTAAACAAGATTTGAGCACAAGTGTGGTATTTAAGCACAGATTGGTGTTAAACGGTGTAATAGGGTGACCACTGGGTAAAGTCAATGGGTACTCTCTCCTGGTTTATTTAATTCAAATCTCTTTTTAGTTTGATTTGCCTTTTGTGTTCTTGCATGTCAAAATTACAATAATTTTTTTTTGTATCATTTATTACTAGCACTTCTTTTTATCTTTTCACTCAACTAACCCTTTTATTATTAAAAATAATTATAATGCTAATCATTTATTTACTCTATGATACTGCTTTTTTAATTTTATTTATATTATAATTAATATATTTATATTCTAGATCACAGGTTCTAAACCTTTTCTGTACCATCATCCCATTTATAAGAAAAAAACAATAAAAATTCCAAAGCCCCCTCTCCCATAATATGGCAGTGTGATTGTCACACTGCCTTTGGTCTGGTGCAGAATTCATGTGACAGTAAAATAGCGATAGATTAGCTACCCATCACATGTCACAAAAAACAAAATGATAGCTATACCCTTTACATCGATTTGGCTAGCGCTGTAATGATGTAATGAGCGATTCAATACAATAATAATAATAAAAGGACGATCAAATGTTTCAGAAATGTTTATATTTAAATAATTTCTTAAATAAATTATTTGTTAAAATAATATTTTCAAAGTATTTTATTATTATTTATTAACCGCCCTACCTTTTGGTTATTTTCCGAGAAACGTGCAAAAAACAGCAGGTTTTTTATTAATGAAATTTAATTATATATTAATTTTATTTTTTTAAATTACGAAACGTCAAATACTCGGCCGCACACTTCGCCTGCCCCTTGTAAAACTATCATATTTATGAAGACTTGTACTCGAGTGTTGTTGGCACACGCGCTTATCCTTAAAACTTTATACATTACTTTTTCTCAAGCGCGTACGTGAACCGGGATAGCGCAGAATGGTACAGTCAAAGTGAACGTATCACGTACGTTCAAATAGGTAGGGTGGTTAAAATACGTACGAGGTTCCGTCCCCTTTGCCTGCTTCAATGCCCTCAATGTTCGGAACCTATGTTCTAGATTTTTAATTAATTTTCAATCAAATTATCTGTATTGTTTTCAAGCAAGTATATAAATTAATGATACTAATATATAATAGAAATGATTATTTCACTTTATCAAAGTGTTCTTTGCACGATTTTACAATGCATTCATTAACAAACTTTACGTTTAATTTTTAATAATAAAACTTTATGCTTTTTATAGTTAAAACATCTTTATGTTTAATTGTATTACTTTTTGATAATATTAGAATTGTTTTATACATCCTTTCACGAATGGTGATGGTTTTAAATAAACCCTTTTAATCTTGTAATAAAAAAAAGTTATTAACCCCTATAGTGCGACTAACTACATTTACAGTACAAAAAAAAATATTTCGAACTTTGGCAGACTACATTTGCAGCTCATATTTGAACGTAACTTATAAACCTTTTTACTTTAGTTCCTTACTACCAAATTGTACTTAATATTATGACAAACTGGGACTGTAAACGTAGCTAGCCGTAGATCGATAGAATTTTTTTTACTGCAAATGTAGCCGGCCACAAAATGTGTGTTAAATAATATTGTTAATTCATTGAATTGTTTATTTTAATTAATTCTGATTCCATTTTGTAATGATCACGTACGATTAAACGTTATATGCTTTGCTTAAATAGCAGTAAATTCATTTGGGGATGCGTGTATTTCCTGATGTAAACATTTTAATATTGTGATATTCTGTACAGAAGAGTGAGGAGTCTCGTCCAGGGTCAGCGGAAGTGAACGGATCTGGGGGGGAGACATCGAGCAAAGCCCACACCAAGTCTCACAGCGCTGGTGAAAACACCGTCGTTCCATTCTCTCTCAACAGGGAGCTTTGGCAACAGCGGTATGTATATATTAAACATACTTTATCAATCATAAAGTGGTGTAAAAGCAAAGTACACAAGTTTTATAAATTATTTTCAAACATTATTAATTAATAATGATGTTATTATGGTGACTAACAGGGTTGTGTGATGTCCCCGTGGTTGTTAAATCTATACACGGGTCATTAAGAATTAGTATGTAGAAATGCAAGTTTAAAAATGAAAGTCAGTTAGCTGTTTGCTATGCAGATGATTTTGGTTTGTTCACTGACAATATGGACGATCTTCTTCTTCTTCTTCTTTTTGTCCTGTCACACCTTCGTGGTGCATAGGGCCTCAAGGAATCTTCTCCACCCGACTATCGCATGCCTGATGCTTAACATCGTCCCAAGTGAGACCTGCTGCCTTAACCTCTAGGTCTGCCTCGCTTTCTCTTTCCCCCCATAGGGGACCAGTCTAGTGCGCCCTGAGCGATGCAGGCTGGGTTCCATCTCAGAGTGTGACCGATCCACTGCCATTTGCGCCTAGCGATTTGTTCTCTAATTGGCTTTTCGCCTGCCATGGTCCAGAGAATGGCATTTGACACTGTTTGGGGCCAATAGATTTTGAATATTGGGCGAAGGCACCTATTTATAAACACCTGGAGTTTACCAATAACATCTGCGGTAGACTTCCAAGTCTCACATCCGTACAGCAGTACGCTTTTAACGTTACTGCTGAATACTTGGAGCTTGAGCTTTCTCGAAATGATACCGGAGCGCCATACAGGGCGAAGCATAGCGAAAGCTCCCCTTGCCTTGTCAAGTCTACTGGCTACATCCTCCTCCGTACCTCCTGAGCCTGCTATCATACTACCGAGGTAGCAGAAGCTGGTCGTGGTCACAAGGGGGACACCGTGGAGCAAGATTGGGGTGGAGTCATTTGTGGACACTCGTAGGTCTACTGTCTTGGACATGTTAATCTTGAGACCTACTTTTGCCGCTTCCTCGTGAAGTCTACAAAGTTTCCGCTCCGCATCCACCCGGTTTACCGAAAGCAAACAGAGGTCAACAACGGTGGACGATCTTAAGACGTTTATATTAAGTTAAGCTTTCGCTGTGCTTCGCCCTGTATGGCGTTCCAGTATCGTTTAGAGAAAGCTCAAGCTCCAGATATTCAGCAGTAGCGTTAAAAGCGTACTGCTGTACGGATGTGAGACTTAGAAATCTACCGCGGACGTTATTGGAAAACTCCAGGTGTTTATAAATAGGTGCCTTCGCTCAATATTCAAGATCTTTTGGCCCCAAACAGTGTCAAATGCCGTTCTCTGGACCATGGCAGGCGAAAAGCCAATTAGAGAACAAGTCGCTAGACGCAAATGGTAGTGGTCAGTCACACTCTGAGACAGAACCCAGCCTGCATCGCTCAGGGCGAGGCAGACCTAGAGCCACCTTGAGAAGAGCCCTACAGGACGAGGTTAAGGCAGCAAGCCTCACTTGGGATGATGTTAGGCATCAGGCATGCGATAGAGTCGGGTGGAGAAGGTTCCTTGAGGCCCTATGCACCACGGAGGTGTGACAGGACAAAAATAAGAAGTATGCAATAGAAGAGTTTGCCATGGACGTTAACTAAAGAAGCAATGCACAAAATCAAAGTTGCACAACGGGCCATGGAAAGTTCCATGTTGGGTATCTCGCTTAGAGACCATATATCCAACGTGGAGATTAGAAGACCCACCAGGGTCACAGATGTAGGGATACACTTTGCGAGGATGAAGTGGCAGTTAGTTGGTCATGCGTTTCAACGGGCTGATGGAAGATGGAGCTAGAGGGTTACAGAATGGAGGCCAAGGTTGGGCCAAAGAAGTGTCGGATGCGCCAGGTGGAGCGATGATGTTGTGCAGACGGAGGGAAGAGCCTGGAAAACACTGGCGAGAGACCGATAGAGATGGCGTGGGGGTGGAGAGGCTTACGTCCAGCAGACAAGCTGACAATTAATAGAAGAGACCTTGTGATGAACGTGTCTAAATCTAAAGTTTTCGTTTTTGAGAAAGAAGAATATATGATAGATTGTAACCTAGAAATTAGAAATGGTATGAATCGATGACAGAAGAATGCTTAAAAATATTGTGTGTGCAAATAGTGTTAATTGGAAAAAAGTTGTGGAAGGCTGAAAAAAATTTGGCTTTGCCAAATTATACAAGTGGTGGCCATGTTCAAAATCATAAAAATCAATGAGCGTGTGCGTCACAGTGTATAAATTGAGATTGTGTCAGAATGTGGCATGTGGAACAGTATGGCAGCCCATCCTCTCTGCCTATCTCTCCACGGAAACGGCGTGATAGTTTGTTAGTTTTTTTAAATTTAATTACAATATTTTGGATTTTAACTTGGGAATGAACCCTGTATTGATTTATTCTACAGTGCTTCAAACCAGTTGAAACATACTCCTGATCTGGTGATGGACCTGCCTGGAGATGGGGTGGAAGGAGTTTTACCCTTAGGGGAGAGCGAGAGCACAGGGGACGGATCTGGAGATGGAACGGAGGATGAGCCGGGGGCTTCTTCCCCTGTCACGGCTGCCGAGAGATTTGCCCACAATCAGCACACATTAAAGAAGAGGACAGTCAACAGAGACAGCGGAGAAAAGTTAGTAACTATTTGTTATTTTAAAATGTTAACTTGTTTTTAAATTTATGAACCGTGCGTTTAAATGGAGGGGTAGGCAAAGAGGATGGACCGCCATACTGCTCTGTCCTGACATACCTCTTTAGCTTCCTCTACATTCATACACTGTAACATGCATGCTCGTAGATTTTTCCGACTTCGAATGTGGCCGCCTTTAAGTATTTGATTAAGTACGATCTTAACATATCAATATCATAGTAAAATTAAAGTGAAATAAACATTTTTAGAAAGTAAAGTATTAATTTGTTGATGTACATAATTTAGAAAACACAGTAAATTAATGAATGAAGAAAGAATTATAAAGAATGTATGTTAACAATGTAAATGGAAAAAAATAGAGGAAGACTAAGGAAAATGTGGCACGATCAATAATCTGATATTAAATGTCTCGTGTGAGAAATCGTCGTGCGTGCATGACACAATGTATTAATGTTGAGGAAGCAAGTGAAGAATGTCAGGAAATAACTCTGTGGTGGTCCATTATTTTTGCCTACCCCTCCGGGGAGACGGCGTGATGGTTAGTTAATTAGTTTTGAAGACCGAGAATAACATGGCACAATAAAATGAATGACGGCTACAGGAGAAGTTGCAGAAATCGAAGTGCGTGCATAGTACAATATATGAATGTTGAGGAAGCAAGAGAAGTATGTCAGAAGAGAACTGTGTGGCACTTCGTTAATGAATAAATGGCAAGTAATATATGTTAATTTATCATCTTGATTGCCTGTTTAAAATAAGAGCATTTATTGCTACTTAAATTTCCACTTTTTGTTATAAATATGTTTCACTAACAAAAAAAAATGTTACAGAGAAGCATTATCGGGTGAATCAGAAGTGCACCACGACCGCCAATTGTCTCGGGAAATGAATCCGAAAGACGACAACGCCAAAGAAGTCCAGAGCTCGGAGGGCAGCAAGCTGATCACTCCGGCGCTTCGGACCGAATGCCAGAAGAGCCCCGTCCCTCCGAGGAACACCCAGAGAGTGGCCGCCAAGTTTGCAGACCTCACTTTGACCGGTGGCTCCCTCAAGCCTCAGATAGCTGCCAAGCCAATGGTCCTTAGGAAACCCTCGCAGTCTACTATAGAAGATTGACACTCAACTTCCTCAGAAGCAAGGCCGATTTTAAAACCGAAACCAATGTTAGGTAGCACCTCACACAGATAAATGAATAAATCCATCAAATCTTATTCGCATCCGAAAGTGAACCACATAGTAAAACTGTATTTTTTTTTCACTTTTTCTACAGTGTAAAAAATTGCATTTTAATTAATAAAATTTTATTGTTGTGGATTTCCACAGTGTTAAACGGCATTTCAACAGTTTTAACACTGTGGAAATGTCGTTTATCACTGTGGAAATGTCGTTTAACACTGTGGAAATCCATATTATCAATTAAAGATTATTATTTTTGTTTGTTGAAGACTTTTACAAAAGTAGCTTATAATTGAGTATTGTTTATTTTCAATATTAGTGTTTTATTTACATATAACTATTGTTTAACTGATTTATCGTATTATATTACACTTACTAGCTTAAGAGATTTTCTAAGAATAGCTTAGTATTGCCTTTTCTTTAGTAAGATTGTTTCTAATCAATATAATAGTTATATCGGGATGGTACCAAGTTGCAAATCAATGGGAAAAATGTATCATTTGTCGAGTATTAGAAATTCTTATGACAGAGAACGGTTTCTTAGACGCATCCTCCTCTTATAGTCGTAGTCATCAAAATATACTTGTGACACCAAATGTATGTGATTTCATGTTCTAAATTTACATTTGGATTGATGTTGATATGTTACCAACACTTTAGTTATTGTACATAACTTAATTATATATAAAAAATAGTATTTAAAATTACTTGGAAATTCATTGGTCACTAATGTTAGATTATTGTATGGTTAAAGAAATGTTTTTACGATTAGAGATTATGCTTCGAAGTTTATTTACAATTATTAGAAATTTACGTTTCTCTTGATGTAAACTAACCATAATTAGATTCCCATTTTTTTGTGTATACACTGTTTAATTCCTTTATAATTTCTTCGCGTGGATTGACTTTTCTAAATCCTACCATTTAAAAAATATAATCATGAAAGCATCATGTATTTTGAAAATTACGTATTAATTTTTTTTGTATGAATGTATGTCCTTTTTTCATCATAGTTGCATGTATTTATATAAATAATACTAGGTTCTTACAATCATACTTAAATTATGAAGTTACACATTATCTGGGCTGCTAAATGTTATTTTTTACAATTTTAAATTATATTAGTTTTTTTTTCTTACTCTGAAACAAGGGTCTCCAAATTACGGCCAAATTACGCTAGTATCATCAATCCGGCCCGCGACAGCTAATGACCAGTGTCATCAATCAGGCTCTACTAGTCTAGAAATTATAGATAATGGCAGGAAAACTAAAACGGTTTTGGCCCTTGGAGACACTTATTCTAAAACAAAAAAATCTAAATAGATTTATAAATCAATTATAATTTTAATTTTATATTGTGCTCAGTCTGTTTTGTTCCTATATTATTATTATTTGAGAATTGGAATACTAAGTTTTAAAATAAGATGAAAAAACTTTCGAAATTTCCAAAAGATTTCGACTTTTATTTACTCTATTATTTAGTTACGAATCAAAATATGCAATTGTGATTTTTAGAGGCATTACTTTTTACTTGTGGAATGCTAGTTATCCAATTTTATCCAGTTCACATCGATATCTTAAATTATTAAGAAACAATACATATTGTAATCAACATCACGCGTCATTGTAACAATTAATTAAGATGTATATTTTAGAAATCTGAACACTTTTTTACGTGAAAACTTTTGTAGGCCTAGCGTGTAAGAGTCCGGCTTACGGTCGCTTCTCGGTCGACTAGGATCGACGTGCGATCGATAAACTATAGTGTGATTATCAAACAATAAAATGTGAGCTTGTACGAGCGTCGTCGCTATTTTAAATATGACAGCCTTCGTTACCTTAATCGTTAGTTCACGGGACTTTCTCATTTGCTCCTCGCGGTCCCCAAATATTTACTTCGTGTCGTAGCCTAACCGATTACTTCATTCTGAATAAGTTAGCGTAAGATAAAATTTACCCGCATATTCTTGATGGAGGTATTTCTATTTTCTTTAGTGACAGAATATTTTTTGAGAATGTTTAACTCTAAGTTTAATGATGCTTCGAGAATTTGTAATTATTTAAGGTTTACTTACCTATTGTATGAATACTCAACACGG
Organism: Lepidostoma basale; assembly: GCA_022606425.2. Lineage (NCBI taxonomy): Eukaryota > Metazoa > Arthropoda > Insecta > Trichoptera > Lepidostomatidae > Lepidostoma > Lepidostoma basale. The sequence continues at coordinate 813,153 of JAHDVF020001077.1, read as the reverse complement.
GATTATCCATCGCCATTTGTTCTAAACTTTCTTCAATGTAGATTCATTATTTATGTGAATCAACATATTCCTTTCTACGTGAAGTGTTGGAATCTTATTTTTCTCGTATTGTCAACACTTCACACTAGATGGACACATAATTATAAATCTTGGTTTAGAACAAACTTTGATGTATCCCATAATATAGTTATGTCATTTTTTTATAAAGTTATTCATTAAGGTCGCCGGTGCTGGAACTAGGCGTCAACGAACTCAGAAATGGCGCTAATTTTAAAAGGGTACTGTGAACGAAGGTGCATTTAAAATATATATAAATCGTAATATTTGAATCGTGTTTTTCAGAAGTAGCACACATCCAGTAACCTCAACTTTACAGGACGGATAAAAAACTGTCTGGTAGAAAATTTTTCTACAATATATATATATTTTCAATACACATTTGTCATAGCGTCACCTGAGAGTAAGAGGGTTCCAACTAACAAAATTTCACATTTGGCTTTTTTTCGTGAAAAGGGTTCTTACTAACCTTATCTATACGTACAATTAAAAAAAACATGTAATAGTATCGTCATTTTGATGTTACGAAAAGAATCAAGTTCCATCTGATCATTCAAAACACACGATTCACTGAAGAAGGATTCATTTAAACTTAGAACTTCATTATTCCAACTGTTGCCAGACAAAATTTACACGTTTCTCAGTAAAATAATCACTGGAAATTGGAATAAAACCCTTATATTCCAAGATACACACCCGAAACCAACAAAACTTTGACTTCATTTTTCTCAGTTCTTTATTTTTGTCAGTTGGAACCTTCTTACTCTCAGGTGACGATAGGGATTAAAATAGACAAATGTGTATTGAAATTTTTTTATATATTATAGGAAAATTTTGTACCAGACGGTTTTTTATCCGTCCTGTAAAGTTGAGGTTACTGGATGCGTGCTACTTTTGAAAAACACGATTCATTTATTCTTCTTGAAGCAATGTTTGATTTTCAAAGATTCTATTTTAGATTGAATCATTTTGCTTTTATCTACATTGTGAGGAAGTCCTAGCAAGACGCAAATGCCAATCATAAGAAGCAAAAATATAATTCTTTGAAAATACAAATTTTATTTAATAAACTATTCATTTTTGTATTGTGCTATTTTTTAACCAGTAATTTTCGTACGAACTCTATTTTAAATGACATATTTGTATAATTTAGTTTGGAATGAAGATGCCCAGTTCCAGCACTGGATTTAGTAATAACTCCGTATAACCCTTACCTAATTATAATCAATACCTTAACTTTGTATTTTCTTGTATCTCTCCTATTTTGTAATATAGACCAACCAGTATAACTTAACCTTGGTAAAAGTTGGCAAATTTGAATTGAGTGATGCACAGTTTTTAAGGGTTGTATTTTCAGAATAACTGATATGTCGGCCTATATTTTAATATAACTCTCGCATAACTCTGTGTGCTATGTTATTTTTATTTATTTATAAGGTTTAATTTTAATTCCTGGATTATGTGATAAATACTTTTCTTATGACTGCTTACATTTAGTTTTTTTTTATCCGATACGTTTAGAACTCCAAGAAGGGCTTATTACATGTTTCGATTGCATCAGGAATATAAAGCAATTAATCTTTTGATGCTATTTAATTATAACTATTAACTAAAATAATTAATTATTTCATACATTTCAAAGTATCCTTGTATCCATGTTACTAACACAAATACAGATTTTAATTATAATATTAATGTCATTCATTGTAAATAATGAAAATAAACTTATAATGTAGGGGAGCGGGTGGACGGTTTGAACACGAGGAGCCTTTGAACAGGCAAAATATTTAGGACAAATATCTATTTTTCATACATTTGCTTATTTTTTCCTAATGGCAACATTATTGTCTATGGCTGTCACCGACAGGGGAACCCCATTTTGAATTTAGTTGACTTGTAGGTGTGATCGTTGACAGTTGTGAAATTTGTTAGAATAAAAGCAAGTTGTTTAAAGTACTTTTCTAAAATAGTCTTTAGTCAATCTGTTTTTGCTGTGAAGAAGGTTTATTACAACATATTTTACATGCATAAAAACTTAAGTAATTTTATTGGAAACTCACGCTTTAATACTCAATCTGAAATGTTTTTGAAAAATGACACCTTAGGAGGTTTTGAACAATGTCTTTGAGGAGCCTTTGAAAGCTGTTCAAAACCTCCTTAGAATGTTCATAACCTCTATATATTCTTTTTAAACTACATCAACCTAGTGTCAGCGGGGGTGCAATTTTTAAACCAGTGCAATTTTTTTTATTGAATTTCCTTATTCAAATTTTTCATCATTTAATATGCGTTAAATTGAGTATTTTTTTTTTTTAAATATTGATATTAAAAAGATTATTTGAAGACATTAATGATTTTTTCTTATATTTTATATTTTTGTCCTTGTTTTATATAAAAAAAAAAACACGCTATTTATGTGTCGTTCAAAGCCTCCTCAATTTCGTTCAAACCTACCCCAGGTTGGGGAAGGTTTGAACAAAATTCGACATTGTGTAGAAAACCGTAAACGTTAAACATTTTTTTTTTAATACCTTTAATTTATTTAAAAACTGTTATTCACGTCCATGGCTAGTATTTGTAATAAAAATAATATTTAAAAATTCATATTTTATCTACAATATTTCAGAAGATATTAATATTGTTCAAACCCTCCACCCTCTCCCCTATACAGTCGAACTTCGAGTCGAGTTCGAGAAGTCGAGTTCAACTATGTATCTTCTGGTTGTCATTGCTTCTGCGATGTCTTTGCCACCATCAATAACAAGTGTAATAGAACTAAATATATATTATAAAGGAATGTTTACTATTTATTATTATTTTCATTATTTCTATCTTCAAAAACTCTAATTGAAATTTTATCATATTTCTTAACACATTTGATTTCATGTTTTGCCTATTTTGGTTATTAATAATCAGTAATTATAGTAAATAAATAAATTATTTGATGTTTATTCAAAATTTTACAAGTCTTGTGGTTTAAAACAATATTATTTATATTAGTTACCAGCCATATATTAATATTTCGAGGCATTATACTTACATATAATTCATTTCTAAATTAAATTATTTAACCCCTCTTGTGTTACTGACCACATTTGCAGTCGAAAAATATTGGTTTGTAACTGCAGCAGACTATATTTGCAGCTCATAAATAAATGTCTCTTTTTACTTTGTGTAACATTATGATGAACTGGGACTATCTATCCGAACTATAAATGTACCCATCCGCAGTTCTAAGCCAATTTTATTTTTATATGAATTAAAACACCTTTTTTTCCGCTTTTTGAGTTTATTTTTCTCGACGTGTTTCAAAGGTGTCGTAAACCCTTCAAAAAAAGAAAAATAAGCTCAAAAGTGGAAAACACAGTGTTTTAATTCATAAAAAAAATTGTCATTATCGAATTCTACAATGTTAACGTCTTGAGTTTATCAAAAATAAATTTTATGAATTCCATTTTTTTTACTCCAAATGCAGTGCTCATTTTGAGACCATTTTTTTTTACTGTAAATGAAGTCAGCCGCACAACATGGATTAAAACGCTATTTCATTAAATCATTTACGGTGAAATGGTGTTATGATTTGATTTATTTTTAAACATTTTCAAAAGCTTAATTCCTACATTTTGATCTCTCTGTAATATGCGCACCTACTTATTTAGTATTTAACTAAGCCAAGTATTGTTGTGAACTAGAACAATGAATCAATTGTCATTTCTTACAATAAAATAAGATGAGAATCACATTACTTAAGCATAATGTTTCATTAAATTTATTTTAATTTATAAGCCTATTCATACTTATATGGTTGCTTAGGTAGATGTGTGAGATTTGAATCTTAAAAAAATATTTTTCATTACTTATATTTCTTTTTTTTTTTGCTATGTTGAAGGTATAAAACCTTCAAAACATGTTGAGAAAAACAGTGTTCACAAAACAAATAACAATCGTCATTATGGAATTCCATATAACACCTTAAGTTTACAATTTTTTAAAAATATTTTCAGTTCTGTATTGCTGCTATTTATAAAACTTAACAATATATATTTTTGTACAATATTTTATTCTTTGCAGAAAGTTCAATTAGAACACAAAAATAATACTGAATTGTTAAATCAAAGATAACTTAGCTTAAATTCATTTGACTTTATCAAATTGTAAAAAATTATAAACATTTTCCACAATATAATTGGATCTTTAACCCCTATAGTGCAACTGGCTATATTTGCAGTCCAAAAAAAGGTTTCAAACTGCGGCAGACTACATTTACAGCTCATATATGAATGTATCTTATACTATAGTTCCTTACTACTAAATTGTATGTATTATTATGATGAACTGGGACTATCTTCGACTTCTTCGAAATAAACTTCAATGCGGTAGCACGACTTATTGAAGGTGTTCCAAAAAATTTGCATACTTCACAACATCTAAAAAATCTTCACTGGCTCAAGTGTCCTGAAAGAATCCAGTATAAACTATGCTGGACGGTTTTTAAAGCACTTCACGGAATAGCACCAGCCTATATATCTGAACTTTGTATTGCTGATAGTCCTAACTTGCGGCAATCCATGCTTCATCAGTAAACTCCTCAGCAATAAGCAGATTAATTGAGCCAAAGCGCAACCCCCGGACAAATTTCGGAGATCGGGCTTTCGCAGTGGCGGGTCCATCCGCCTGGAACATGCTTCCTGCACACCTCAGATGCACTGACAATCCGACAGATAAATCTCATCTAAAAACCCACCTTTTCAAAATATCTCATAAAATAAAATAAAAACGGTTTTATGATTTCTGGTGTCAAATGCAGCTCTCATGACTAAAAAAGCGTTGTCAAAGCGCCCTTGAGGTGAGCTATTCACGAAAACGACGCTATACAAATTAGCCTAATTATTGTGATTATTATCTGTCTGAGCTGCAAATGTAGCCGCAGATTGAGACAATTTTTTTACTGCAAATGAAGTCAGCCGCTCAATGGGGGTTAAATAATTTATCTTTACTATTACAGTAAAAGTATTGTGTTTATATAAGCAGCTTTTTTGTATGTTATACTTGAATTTATATTTTTTGTGAATTTAAAAATATATTTTGTACGAATGTGTGTTTCCACAGGTATCTCTGACCAATAACAATTACTGTCTGTAACTAAACTAGTGTAGATGACGCGTGCGAGCTGTCTTGTAGGGTTATGAGTGTGTTGCCGAGGGATCATTTAACGAGTGGCCAACGATGGTATATAAAGATGTATCTCTTATGATTATTACTGATTGAATGAATAAACTCTTTGGTCTAATAACATACTAGTTTAATTTTAATTATTCCCTTATCCTAAGCTGTGTAGACTTCACGAGGAAGCGGCAAAAGTAGGTCTCAAAATGAACATGTTCAAGACAGTAGACCTACGAGTGTCCACAAATGACTCCACCCCACCTCCTCCACTTGTGACTATGACGGTATGAGGTACGGAAGAAGATGTAGCCAGCAGACTCAACAAGGCAAGGGGAACTTTGGCTATGCTTCATGTATGGCGTTTCAGTATCATTTCGAGAAAGCTCAAGCTCCAAATATTCAGCAGTAGCATCATAAGCGTACTGCTGTACAGATGTGAGACTTGGAAATCTACCGCGGACATTATTGGAAAACTCCACTTGTTTATAAATATGTGCCTTTGCAAGATCTATTTTCCCCAAACAGTGTCAAATGCCGTTCTCTGGACCACGGCAGGCGTAAAACCCTTTAATAGAATAAGTCAAATTAAGTAAAAAAAAATTATGGATTCTTCTTTCATCCGAACCATCCATGTTATCCTTTTTTAATTTTATTCAGGATGCAATCATCTGCTTTACTTACCTTTCTTATTCTATCCTTCGGTATTCTATCTTACTACATTTTCCGGAACCTTCTTCTCAGTGATTTCATTTCTAGAGCATTTATCCTAAGTGCTATGACTGCCACACCGAAGGTCCCGGGTTCGATTCCCGGCGATGGCCACTGCCACTGCCACTTTATTGTCACACTCTCTTTGGTCTGGTGTAGAATTCACGTGACAATATATTACCTACCTATCACATGTCACAAGAATCAATATGATAGCTATACCTTTTACATTGATTCGGCTCACTCTAAAGAGCGATTCTTAAAAAATAAAAATAATGTCATCCTGCTTTTGCCAGCTCCATTCCTCACTTTAGGATATAAATAACAATGATAAGTCAATTTGAATGCTTTAGTTTGATAAATGTATTTATTTGGCATCCTGTTGGAGAGAATGGGAATACAATGTTTTAAAGGGAATCAAATACATAATAATAGCAGAAAAATCTCTGTTATAATACAATAGATTGTGAAATCTTTTCTAACTGGCGGATAGTTATTACATATTGAAGATAAAACACACATCTTATTTTATAATTGAAGATCTCTTAATACTTAACATCATTAAGATACTTTGAAAATGAAATACATATAATACATTAGGTGAGTATTTTTGCTTCATGCAAACAATTCCCAGAATCTAACAGTAGGTTTAGATAGTATCTTTTCAAAGTAGGTTAGTACAATTGTATCTGAAATGGATAGGTCCTATTTTATTTTATACTTAGTTTATACCTATATTAGATCATCCAGCCATTTGATGATGTTTTCAAGAAGGACTTTTGCAAAATAACAATATGCCAGATCTTTTTGTTTTTAGTTATGAGTAAGTAATTTTTTTTAACTAACCAACTAACCATCACACCGTTTCCCCGGAGGAGTGGGTAGAAAAGATGAACTGCAACACTGCTCTGTTCTGACATACATGTCCAGTTTCCCCTACATTCATATACAGTAACATGCACGCTCGTTGATTTTCCTGACTCGGAATGTGGTTAACTTTTATAAATTTATTAATTTGGTCATGCCATGTTTTCTGGGTTGATCTCGACTTCTTTTACACTGCTTATATACAATTTTTTTTAACCATTATTCTCTCATCAGTTGGTCCTTTATATCAAAACCATCTAAGTGATCCTTTTTAATTTCTTTAGAATGCAATCATCTCCCTTCTTTCTTATTTCGTCGTTTGGTGTTCTATCGTACATCATTTTCCCGCATGTTCTTCCAAGTGATCTTATTTCTACTGTATTTATCCTACTTTCATTCGTTTTGCCAACTTAGCTTCACTTCCATATATAAGGTTTGGCATTAGAACTCCATTATGTACTGGCTTTGCTTTAGTTGAAATATTTCTATTTGCAATGATGACTTTGAGAATGCCATTAATTTTGTTCCCGGCACCGACCCTTCTTTCGATATCTTTCTTCATTTTCCCATCTCTTGAAAACATGCTTCCCAGATGTACTGTATGTACTGCCATCTTTGCTTCAGTGAATATTATTTTGATTATATAATATTAGTTTCATAAAATACATTGAATTGTATATTTAGGTTACCGAATTTGTAAAATTATGGCTGAAGGGATGGTGGACTTCGAAGTGTTGTTGTGGATAACAAATTGAATGGAGCTTTAAATGTAGTTATTGGAAACAATAATTTATCAATGAAATGAAAAATGTCAATTTGCAATGGAGTTCTGGTTCCAACCCTTATGCATGCAAATGAAACATTGTACTGGCAGAAGAAGGATGAGAGCAGAATAAATGCGGTTGAGATGAGGTCCTTTAGACGAATGTGTGGTAGAACGATGTACGAAAGAATTTCTAATGCTGATATAAGAAAGGAATGTAGAGCGGAAGAAGGTATTATGAATATAATTATGGAAGGATCGCTGCGTTGGTTCGGACATATGGAACATATGGATGGAGAAAGAATGGTTAAGAGAGTATACGTTAATGATGTAAATGGAGTCCGGAGTCGAGGTAGCTCGAGGAAAACATGGCATGACCAAATTAATCAATTTTTAAAGGTTGGTCATGTTAGATGTCAGCAGAATCGACGTGCATGTATGACTCGTTGTATGAATGTGGAGGAAGCTAGAGATTGTGTCAGGATAGAGTATTGTGGCGGTCCATTCTCTCTGCCTACCCCTGGGGAGAAACGGCGTGTTGTTGTTGTTGGTAGTACATATTTTTATATCATATCAGAAGAGCATGTTATTGTTTGCACTAAGTCCTTCAAATTATTTACTAATTATTATTTCCTACTTAAATTAGACTCACAAATATGTATATTATAAATAAAATAGTTTATAATGTTTAGGAAATCAAGTTTAAACAATACAGTATTAACTATTTTAAATGAAATGAAATGAACAGAAAAATACTATTTTAACATTATCTCATTCAATAGATATTTATTAAATTAAAACAGGGATGCGTATTATATCAGTTTTATAAACGAAAAAAAAAAATAGTAACACCTGATGATTCCAACATCGTTAGGCGAAACAGCTAAAAAAAATAAAAAAATAAAAATGTGAAACCATAGCAGTGTTAACATTTTAACAGTGTTTTAAGAATATTTCTAGTTTTCAGGTATTATAGTATATGGATTAGTTCACAATGGAGTTTTAGTACCAACCCTGATGTATGGAAGTGAAGCATGGAACTGGTAGAAGAAGGATGAGAGCAGAATAAATGTGGTAGAGATGAGGTCCCTAAGACGTATGTGTGTTCAAACGATGTACGACAGAATTTCAAATGCCGATATAATAAAGGAATATAGAGCGGAAGAAAGTATTATGAACAAAATTATGAAAGGATTACTGCATTGGTTTGGACAAATGGAACACATAGATGAAGGAAGAATGGTTAAGAAAGTATACGTTAACGACGTGGATGCAGTATGGTGTCCCGAGGAAAACTTGGCATGACCAAATTCATCCAATTTTAAAAGTTGGCCATGTTAGAAGTCGGAAGAATCGACGTGCGTGTATGATTCGCTGTATGAATGTAGAGGAATCTACAGGCGTGCGTCAGGATCTAGTAGTGTGGCGGTCCATTCTATCTGCCTACTCCTTCGGGAAAAAGGCGTGATGGTTTGTTGTTGTTGTATATTGATATAGATGGGACTCATTCAAAGCACTAAAAAAAGAGATTGGATCCCACCAGATGACACCCAGGACAGAGACTCCTGGAGACGTCATGCAAGAAAAGCCGACCCCAAATAAATGGGACAAGGCTAGGGTTGAAGAAGAGGTGAGGGTATTATTTGCAAACCTGGCAAACTCCCTCATTAGATGTTTTGAGTAAATCGCAAAAAAACTGATACGCTAATAAAATGCGCTTTTTTACGATATTTATTTTTTTCATCTCAACCAGTTAGTATTTTAAAAGTAATCAGCCATGAAATAATCATCATTATGTTGATAATTAAAGTAAAATAATGAATTGCCAGCTTTGCAACACTCAAGTGGAAGTTGCCATGTTGGTGCCATGCCATGAAGTTGCCAAGTGGAAGTTGCACAAACCCTATATTTTAATAGCAAAATTATTCAGAATGAAGCCGAATTTGAAACTGAAAATCAATAAAAATTGTGTGCAAATGTATTATGAATAAGACCCAATTCATATCTCACTTTTGATTGTTGGTGGAGTTTGCCGGGTTTGCATATAGTACCCTCAGGTATATAAACACAATGATTTTTAAATTCCTTAAATATGTGATATTTCAAGTATTATAAATGACAGAACATTCAAAATAATCTAACGATTCCAAAAACGTATGTTCGAGCCTTCTGTATAAGTGATAAAAAAAGTATCTTCGCTAACAAAATATTGTCGAAAATAAAAATAAACATAACTTATTTTATTACTCGTAAAAAAGGCGGCTTTCTATCACAATTTCCGTCTCTTGTCACGTTTCCGGTTCTCATAAATAACGTAGACGCCTCCGAACGCGAGAACCCCGGTTCACGAAGCTCCCGCCCACGCCAAGTGGACAATAACCAATAACCCGAGATCCTGTTTGAAATTTGATCGAGTTTACCCTCATACTATATAGACCTGCGACTAGAAACCGAACCCCTCCTTACCTTTTCTAGTAAGAAATACACGCGCTTATTTTTCGTTGCCGGTTCGCCCCATCTATTAAGTTCATATGTTTGAATTTTTTAAGAAGATCGAATCTAATATAAATAAAAGCGGAAAAAACACGAAAAAAATGAAGTATGATGAAACTAAGGAAGATGCTTCTTTTATAACAATTTGATAGGGAAAATACAGACCAAAAATGTGCACTTTTTTAGATTATGGATACTGAATGAAATATTTAAATAAATGGAAAGTGAAAGAGACAGAACAATTGGTATAGGTATCTCTCAAATTTAATAGATGAAAATAAGAGATTTGAATATTTGGTTATCTGAATAAAAAATTCTCACAAACATGTAGGTACAATAATATAAAAAATAAAAGTGCATATTTTGCGATCGAATTAAATTGGTACATCGATATAGATAAAGATAGAGATAGATAAAGATAAGAGATAGATAAAGAAGGATGTTATTATTTTATGGTCAGTTTATTTTTAGAATTGATGAAATAATTGCTCTAATTTGGTCGGTTTCAAACGTTTTGTTTAATAAAATTAAACAAATATAAAACAATGAAATGTATTTGAATTATGAATATGATAAAAAAAAGATTTTTTGTAATACTTTTCCATCGGTTCATTTTAATATATTGTATGTTTGTTTGTTAGCTGAAGGTATTGTATATTAACCTTCCGTCGGTCGCAATGCGTTGTCTGTTGAGTTTAGGCACAATACGTTGTCGTTAGAAGAACATCGTTAGAATAAACTCGTTAGAAGAAAAAACACATGATAAATACCTAATGAAGGTTATTATACAACTGCCAAATGATGGATATCAATATTAAAGGTATCAAACGAAGAAAAAAACATACAAATGAAGGGGACGAAATAATTACGTGTCCGTTGCATTGTTCCGGATAGGTCAGACGGTTAAATCAATGCATTTTTACAAAATTAATGTAAATCCTTACATTGTTTATAATTAAAACGAATGTAATAAATCATAAAATATTTTTACAATAATTTATAAAATGTGACGAGTTCAGTACGCATCTCCTAGACTGACATGGTCAGCAACACAAACGTTCTCCATAGAGCCAGAGTTGACAGAGAGTTGCTGACCAACATCAAAGTCCGTAAGGTGTCCTACTTGGGCCATGTTCTGAGAGGCGAAAAATACGCACTGTTACATCTGATCTAAAAGGGTAAGATTGAGGGTCGACGAGGTGTTGGGAGAAGGCAGGTTTCCTGGCTGAGGAACATCCTAGAGTGGACAGGGCGGAGGACCGTGGAGGAGCTGTTCCGAGCTGCCCAGGACGGGGAGGCCTACTCAAGGGTGATAGTGAACGTTAGGGAGACCTGACAGGATACAGAAAGAAGAATACGAGTTCTGACGCAAAAGACTATTTTGAACATTATTTGATAAACTTCCCGTAAGTTCAAGAACAAACTGAGTAAGTAGCAGGATTGTATGTACTCGTATATTGCAAATAAATAAGTACATTTAAAAGAGGCAGTTACTGGAAGCACTGGGTCCCAACGTTGCCTAACGGCAGTGTGAGTTGACAATGTTCGTACTATCCCGTCAGATCTGTTACGGCCGACAAAATGTTAAATTGTAGAAGATTATTATAATAAGTTATGTCCTCGGTGAAATGAAGTAAATGCATTATTATAACTACTTTTTACTCGTTCCAAATTCGAATGATCTGATTTATTTTTCTGCTTTACAGGAAAGAAGCATTATTTCGCGATTGTGATCAGCGAATGTGTAATCTATTCAGAAAACATAAAGTAAAGACGTGTTGACTGTTAATACCCGGTCAGCAAAATGTATCTACCTGTAGGAACATACGCGCTACGCTGGGGTATTGGTATAAAGTTCATTATACCTACGGATGAAGCTTTTTATCAATGGCGTAACTATGACAAAAGCGCGTACGGTGAAAAAGTGGAGCAAGTTACCGAATTTATTTATCAGGGAAGCATGTTTACAAGAGATGGAAAAATGGAGAAAGATATCGAAAGAAGGGTCGGTCACGGGAACAAAATTAATGGCGCTCTCAAAGTCAATATTTCAACTAAAGCAAAGATGGCAGTACATAATGGAGTTCTAGTGCCAACCCTTATGTATGGAAGTGAAGCTTGGAGCTGGCAAAAAAATGATGAAAGTAGGATAAACTGAAAAACGATATGTGATAGAATACCGAACGACGAAATAGGGAAGAAATGTAAGGCAGGTGATTGCATCATAAGTAAAATTAAAAAGGATCCCTGAGATGGTTTGGACATATGGAACAAATGGACCAGAGAAAAATGCTTTCATGTTGTATACAAGCAGTGTGGATGAAAAGAGAAGCCGTGGAAGACAGTATGGCATGACCAAAATAATTAAATGCTGAAAGGCGGCCACATTCGAAGTCGGAAAAATCGACGAGCGTGTATGTTACGATGTATGAATATGGAGGAATCTAGAGAGGTATGTCAGGACAAAACGGTATGGCGGTCCATCCTCTCTGCTTAATCCTCCAGTTAGCGTAACTATGAAGCATATATGAAATGAAATCAAGAAAAAAATCCAAGTTGGTTGAAAATTCAAGGGATCATTTATTGCCGCTACGCCCTATAACAGCCTCGGGTATGTAGCGTGAATTTCTATGTTCCTCTATTTAAAAAAATGGAAATAAGTAATTCAATCAAATTAATTACGCGAACCCCTATTTTTAGATTCTTCTAAAAACTTCACCCCTTAATATTACGCCCCTGAATTTAACCACAACCCTTTCGGTGATAACTACCCTTTCTTACGCTGCGAAAATTATCCCAAAAATACTAAAATCGGTTGCGTAGTCGCCACGGCAATAACCTTCCATCATTACTGTAGCAGCGGCGTCCGGACAATGTTATTTCTAAATATAGCCGAGGGGGTTAACCCAAATAGGAATATATACACAAGAATTAATTAACTCTGGGTTATCGGCACTTGGCCAATGCGTTTCGAATGGATTTTGGAAATCAGTTTGGCAGAATCTCCTTTATATTTGCTTAATGTTTATTACTCTATCGTTCAATCAATAAATTGGAATTATTATACACGCGTGCACAAGAAATAACCCCTAACAGTTTTGCCAGAATCATAACTTGCATAATTTGTCAGTTATATGGAACCGAGATGTGAACAGTGATAAGAAGTCTAGTGTAGAAGTTCCAGGTCGTCCAGCGCGCCATGGAAAGAACCATGCTTGTAACAACCTTGAGGGACAGGCTCAGAAAGGAATTTATTCTACAACGAACCAAGGATATGCTGAAGTGGTGGTGATTTGGCCAAATTTGTCGGAGAACCGATAGCTGATATGAAAGACGAGTTGTACGTCCATTTGGACTCTAAAAGTGGATGTAATGAACCGGTTGGAAGGGTTCGAGATGTGGATATACCGCAGAATGCTCCGTATACCATGGACATATAGGGTCAGTAATGCAGAAGTACTGCAGAGAGCCAGAGCCAATAGAGAGCTGTTGACGAGTGTGAAAATTAGAAAGGTTTCATATTTGGGTCATGTGCTAAGGAGAGAAAAATACCACCTCCTTTGACTGATATTAATGGATAAAGTGGAGGGACGTCGGGGAGTTGGTAGAAGGCAGCTGTCCTGACTGCGGAACATCAAAGAGTGGACAGGAATAACAAGAGTTCAGAACCTGTTCCAAGTGGCGCAGGATAGAGATGCCTTTGCTGCAGTGAACGCCAACGTTGGGGGGACCTGACACGGCACCGAAAGAAGAAAATTGATTGATGTATCTGACGTTATATTTGAACCATTAGACATGTTCCATTCTAACATTTTAAAAATTTAAGTGTAACGATCATTTGAAGATTAGAGGGGTAATTTTGTTTGCAGTTCATTTTTAGAATGTGTAGGTAGGCGCCTGGAGTTAATGCTCTTAATTCGAAATCAGGCAACATAACCAGAGACAAATCTTAGATGGCAGTAACTTCTCTGGGTAATTTATAATGCTCATTTTATTAAAATCAAACAAATTGATGCACGAATGTTACACATTGTAATTTCTTTCTTTGTAAATAATGAAACAAAAACAAAAAAAACAGCTTGCTAAAAAATGGCAGCGAGCTGCCGTAATTGGTCGAGACGAAAATAACACGTAGAATAAAACTAAATATTTATTAAAAAGAATTTTTATTATAACGTTTTATTTTCATAAAATAAATGTAGTATGATTATATTAGATGTTTTAAGTATTTTCACGGGTTGTTTTATTTAAATCGTAGAGATATTTAAGAAAGGAAAGTTTAATTAAAACATGTATTGTTAGTTTTGAAATTTTATTACATTATTCGTTAATGTTATCATTTTATAGTAACCTGATAATAATACAGGAAATGTTTGGAACTCTGAGAGTATTTTTAAAATTTCAAAAACATGTTTTGGACAAGAAATTATAAAGGTATTTAGTAGTAGCGTTATGCTATCATTTACTAGAGCATTGAGCACTATATATCATAGATACACAATGAACAACCAGCAACTGGCACATGTATCTACGATGAAGGATCTCGGAATCATCTATGAGAGTAGGCTGACTTTTCGTGCACATATCGAGAGGATTTGTGGCATTGCACTGAGGAGGTGGGGGTTCATCGTCCGGACCGGAAGAGTTTTCAGGGATCCCAATGTGCTCAGAGTCCTATACAACGCATTGGTTCGGAGCAGGCTCGAAAGTGGTTCTGTGATATGGAATCCTCACGAGGCGAGATATTCCGTTATGCTGGAGAGGGTTCAGAAAAAATTTCTGAGGTATCTTTACATGAGGGAGTATGGTAGTTATCCGTGGCTCTATCCCACGGCATTTCTTCTGGGAATGCTCGGAACCAATTCTTTACAGTTTCGAAGAGATGGACATGTAATAACCCATTTCTTCAGATTAATTAGGGGATACTTTGAGAATTCGGCCGTACTGGAGGATGTCGGTCTTTTTGTTCCCGATAGATATCTCCGACAGCGACAGCACAGATTGTTTTACCTACCGGCCGCCAGAACCAATCTGCCTCTGGTGACACCGGTGGGAAGAGCAATTAGTCTGCTGAACGCGGTCTCCTCGGAGATCGACGTCTTTCATGTTAGTGAAAGTACGTTCAGGGGGCAAATACTCTTGACTTTAGAAAGTATCTTGTCTTCCTAATGTCGAACCATCTCTAATGCGTTCCTGGTACTTTGTTGTATTTTTAAAATATTTTACCTGTACTTAATAGATGCCTTGAACATTTTCTTGTTTGTAATGTCTATTGAGTTAATAAACTGATTTGATTTGATTTGAATAAACGATGAAATATTGTTTGCTCATGTAGATTGCTAACCGTTTTACAGTATTTGCTTATAAAGTAAGTTTATGGACAATGTTGGTATTCAACAGTTATATTTATCATGTAATAAAGTGTTTTATACAATAATATTTTATAACGTTAAAATATGAGTAACACAGGACTCTGTTGTTGTATTTCTTTACCCCTTTATTTCCCCCAGAGCCAACATGCCCCCTTTAATTCTCTGCAGTACCCCCAGCAGAGCCGATGGGCCCACTTTGGGAAACTGTGGTACAGACCATAGGTTCCCAACGGGAACGGTACCGCCCCCCAAGTGGGCGCTAGAGTATTCCATGTGGGCGATAACGGGTCCAGATGTAAATGGGGTCTTTGAAACAGTCTAGGAGGACGGCTGAGGTACATGTATTTAATTAAATAATAATGAAATAATTTAAAAATACTATTTTAAACGAAACTTTTTTTTTAATAAACATAAACATTTCTCATACTCATGTTATAATTAGAAATATATAATATAAAACAATATTTTAATATATAATTATTACGGGAGAGAGGGCGATGGAAATTGTATTTCTTCTAAAGGGGGAGGTCATTCAGAAAAACTTGGGAACATATTATATACGAGTATATAAAGCATAGGTTCCCAACGGGGGCGATACCGCCCTACAGTGAGCGCTTGAGCATTCTATGGGGGCGGTAGCGGGTCCAGAGATAAAATTTAATAATTTTTAATTTTGATTTTATGATTATAATTCAAAATAGATAATGAATATTTTAATATATGGTATAAGTAATAACAGTTAACTAATTAATAATAATCCCTCAAGGGAGAGGGGGCGATGGAAATTTTTATTCTTGTAAAAAGGGCAGTTTAGCTTGGGTGTTTAATAAATGTAATATTATAAGATGGAGCAGACAGTAAATAAGGGACTGGTACGATCATGTTCAAAGAATGGACACCACCAGACTCCTCTATATTGCAATACATAATCAGCCTCATGGGACTCGTCCTCGTGGAAGACCTCCTAAAAGATGGAAGGGCAGCTGGGAATCTACCTCACAGGAGGAGCAACACTCTGGAGAACAGGCCACCTAGGTCTACAACAAGGAAGAAGAAGAAGTAAAAAGGGCGGTTGTCAGAAAGGTTGAGAACCTATGATATACTCGTAGATGATTAACTGTTTAAATGAAAAACTTTGTTATAAATATCACAATTGATTATATTTTGTCGCGACAGCTGTTTCGCTTACCAAGACAAAATATAATCAATTGTGATATTTGTAATTTTTTTTTCATTTAAACCTAACCTAACCTAACCTAACCTAACCTAACCAAGCAAAATATAATCAATTGTGATATTTGTAATTTTTTTTTCATTTAAACAGTTAATAATGTTGAAATATCAAAGTGTTTCAAATATATTGAAAATGTTTTTTTCAAATGACAGTATCCACGAAAAAGTTGACAACTAAAACATTAATCTCCAGCTTTCGGATAGGGAGCATGTATTTAAAAGTCTGTTGAATGAACGTAATTTTAAAGTGTTGTATAGTAAATGTATTATTTTTTTATGCGAAACGTTGGTCGTACGTGAAGCAGAAAAAAAAACAATTTTATTAGGCACCCAAGCTCCGTTGATCCGAGAAAAAGAGCAACCTTTTGCTTTTATGGTTCATAAAACAAAATTAATTGAGTTGTTAAACAATTTGGAACCCACATACTAAATTAAGTTGAAAATTTTCCTACAATCTTAATTAAATACTGACGGCGGCAGAAATTTTAAGTATTTATATCCCACCACATAAAGGTTTATATACTTTATTAAAAAGCCAAAAATAAACACAATTATGCATTTTAAAATAGTAATACGGGATGTCTCCAAATAAACTTTATGTTTGTTTAGCTTACTGCATGAACGCAACGAATCCGAGGGGCGCGGTTGTCAATCGGTAGCCTGGGTCTTGGGAATTTAGTCGCTATGGAGCGTTTCTCGGGAGCGAACCGCGCGTTGTGCGTGCGAGGGTTTAACAAAAACGGTAATTCGGCGACTAGCGCGTAGAATTTTCACCACTTATATGATGCGATAAGCATAACTCTCATCCGAAAATGAGTTGAAAAGTTTGAAAAGACCGATACAACATTGGAAAAACCATAATCCGGGCGACCAAGATCATCAAGAACGATAGAAAACGTGAAGAGTGGTTAATCAGTCAGCCGAGCCGTAATAAGAATTTTACTGTTCGATTAAATGAGTGCCGCGAACGCGAGGGTTTACATTTGGACGGTATTATTTAAAGAAATCCTAAATTGTGTACTTTAATAATTAATAAACATTTTTTCGATAAATGGCTCATTTTTTTAATCGATCCACTAAAAATAAACTTTCTTTAGAGACGCTCCGTATTAAAGGATTAGCTGTCAAGAGTATAAACAGGCCACCATTGTTAGCGCCATAAGAGTCTTCTGCACGATATAATATTGGGGATGGATGAGGGGACAAATTATAGGGGTGCTCCTGACGGGAGACTCTTGAAACAGGTATGTGAGGACGTAAACTGTGTCTCATATGTTGAGCTGAAGAGGGCAGCAGAAGACGGAGAGCTGTTAAGAACGAGGTGCAAAACTTTCCTGCAAACTCATCCCTAGGATTAAAACTGCGAAAAAAAATATATTTTAGAAGGCTCATACACCATAATATGGAATTTTCACACTTACGACAAACTGTCATATATAAAATGATTTATAAAAAATATATTTAGTAAGCTTGTAATAAGCAACTTAAATAAAACATTTTCTATATTGGCAGATCGAGATTTTATTATGTAAATAGCTTGAATGTCCTGTCAACATAATAACACTTTAAAATAATAATTTTAAACCAGTTTACTCAGTTAAAAATGCTTTATATAATCATTTTAAAAATATATATCATATAAATTAAAAATTCTTAAAAATATACCTAAAATTAACATAAATAATTTAGCATGAATTATATTTAAAATAACAATATTTTCAATTATATATTTTGACTAGAATACATTATTTGGTGATTTGAGATCGAACAAATTTAAGATAAATAAAAAAATATGTATTGCTAGGAAAAAAAATTTGTAAAAATATTGATCGATAATAAGCTTAATGTATAGAATTTAGGGATTATTTTTTTAAAGATTTCTTTGTAGGAAACCTTAAATTATTAATTTATTTATGATTTACAATATAATAGGATGTATTTATTCGTAATATTATTTTAATACATATAAGGTAAGAAAAAGTTGGATTTAAATATCTAATTTACAATACATATTAAAAATACATTCAGTTATAAAATAATAAAAACAGAGACAACCGAAATTACCATATAACCATATATTTAAAAAAAATATATTTTGCAATTAATTCAATAATTAAAAAAAAAACTACGAAATACATTGTTTATAAAAACATGCATATAATAAAATAGCAGATAAATATTTGATTTAATTAGTTAATATATTTGATTTAAAGTAAAATATAGAATATAATTATTTCAATTAGTTGTTTTTTTTATTTATCAAGATATTATGTAATATATATTTTGGTTAATAAAATATTAATCTTACGGCAGGGGCGGTCCAGCTTTGACAGCAGTTAATATTTTATAAATGTTTTAAGTGGAGCCGCCACTGATATTTTAAGTCTAGGTATATTTTGTCTACATAAATAAATAACATAAAACTAATCATACAGATGCTTTGAAATTTTAGTTGGTTCAACTAGCGCCCAGTAATAAGTATGTACATACATATATGTGATATAAATACTTTTTTTAATAAATAAATAAAGTATGTGAAAATAACTATTTTCATCATTGGTATAATCATCATCATAATGATAAAATAGCCTATCAAATATGAGACAAAGATGTTGGTAGAACAAAAATAATGTTTTTGGTTTTATGGAAACGGTAAAATATATACCTATATTTTTGTATTTTTGACAATTGTAATGAAACTTTATTTAATGTAGCATCCGTAATTAAATACGTAAGAAATATATGTTTAAACTGAATATAAATAATAAGGATAACTATGTATTAACTCAGCATTTCAATATACCTTCATTATTATATTTATAAATATTTATCCGGTCATTTAATAAAGAGCCAGAAAAAACGCACATAATCAAAAGGTTCAAAAAACTTTACAGTTTGTGTGGCACTTATAAAGAGAGGGCACCACATAGGGAATTGACTTTGGGATGGGATTTTGTAGGATTATAGTACCCCCTTTGACTCGTCCATAATAATAATAAAACGCATGACTAGCTATCCGCTCAGCCACTTAGCTATTGAAACTAGTGGCGAAATTTCTAATAAATAATCAATGGTGAAAAGTTTAAATCCTTTTTCTAGTAATTAGCTGGCTATTGTGCTTTTTACTTTGACTATGGACGACTCTAAGGGGATACTATAATCCATTCCTGCAAAATCCCACCCCGAAGTCAATTTCATATGTCCGTCCTCCCTTTGTTAGCATGATTCAAAATAATATGTTTATTTATTATTTTGTAAAATGCGATTAAAGAAAAAGAATGCGCCTTTTTTTACACCGCAATTGTTTCTGTGATTAATGATCTTTTATAATGATTTTTTTTTAAATTCAATTCGATCATTTAAGTTGAAGCTGCGTGGGAGAAAATATAAAATTTCGTCAGATTTAATAACAATATTATTAGAAATATGATATAGTTTATTTTAAGTAGCTTTGAAACATATTTTGTAGGTGATTAATATCCGTCCCTATTTGGCAAAAGCACACATGTGAGTTATTGTTGATTTTGAGATTTTAATGCCAATATGTCAATAAATACCACCAGTTTAATATTAGGGTAAAAGCTTACGTTTTTAAAACAATCAGATTTTGCACAAAACCCATTTGAAAACTAATACACGTCATAAAATATCGATCTTGAACACGGCAAAAGCGTGAATGAACAAATTATTTTATCATAATATATTTTTTAATAAATATGTTGTTAAAAATATTATTAACTGTTAAAATGTAAAACGCTGTTTATGGTATCAAATATATTTTTATTTTTCGCGACAGCTGTTGACATCATTGGGTGTCATAATATTTTTTCCAAATTTGTCAAATTTGTAACACCTGATGTAAACATAGGTTGACGAAACAGCTGTCATGTAAATAATAAAATAACAAAAAATTGTGATACTATAAACATGGTTTCATTTAATACTGTTGAATTATCAAAGTGTTTCGGCCAAAACAATGGACTTTTAAAAATTATTTTTTATTTTCATGTACGGATTTGTGGAAATTTTTTTAACATTAAAAATATTCTACTGTAAAATGCAAAAAAAAAAAACATGTGCGCTTTTACCAAATAGCTATATATATATATATTATAATTAACTCTTTCAGACCGGAATTATTGTTTATGGTATTTCTCAACTTTGACAACAGTCACTGCAAAATAGATAATGAATTCGATTGTTTATGTAATAAAACCTATATCATAAAAAAATGGTTTATGCGCAAAGACATGGCGGAAGGGCAAATTATTATATTTCAAATAGCAATTTTATAAGGTTTTAAATGTTATGTGCATAATTCTGCACAGGGGGTCTGAAGGGGTTAATTAAATTTCGTAGTGCATTTGTAGTGGAAGATATGACCAGTGGTGTAACTTTTGTATGTCGTTAGGGGGTGTTCGGTGGGTAGTTCGTTCTCAAGGAGCGCGGGGGTGACAGTTAGAGGATTCGGGTGTACCGTGGGTGGTGGGTGTCCTTGGGGTAGCCTACCGCCGACCGAGGCCGGTCCACAGCAGAGCTGGGTCGTGGCTGTTAGCACCGCGCAGCTCCAGAGGGCCGGGGTCCTCTACGAACGATCTGCAATGGATATGCGCTGTCAAGAAAAGTACACACGCGGAATTAACAAATATAAAAGTGCAAAGTTATTACAAGTGCGATGCCAATGAGTCTTATTCGAACACAAATTTAAAAAACAATCCTTAAAAATATCAAGTTTTTCTTTACTTCATTACAATATAATTATGTTACATCTTAAAATTATTAACGTTGTTAATTGGAAATTTTTATAGAAGTTCATTGTAAAAAAAATAATAAAAATAATAAACAAGGAAAACATGACATGATCAGATCAATCAAATATTATTTGTCGGCCACGTGTAGAGTCGGGGAAATCGACGTTTGTGCATGACACGATATTTTAATGTTGAGGAATCGAGAGTATGTCAGGAAAGAACAGTGGGCGGTCCGTTTTTTCTGCCTTCCCCTTCTACAGCGGGGTGTTTTTTTATTATTATTATTTTATAATATGTACTTAGTTTTATTTCACATGATTTAGCTTTGAATAGTTTCGGCAGCTCGCTGCCGAATATTATCTGGAGAATAATCTTACCAGAAGATAGCAGCGAGCTACCGAACTCGGTCGAAACTAAATAGCAAATGAAAACAATTCAAAATTAGTATTACAAAATATTTTATATTGTGTGATTATTGAGAAATCAATTTATTTAAATATGTAACTGACTTATTAGCAACCACGTATGTATTCTTGAGGGTAAGGCAGAAAAAAATGAACTATCATACACTTCATTAGTGACAGAATTTTCTAAATTTTTCTAAATTCATACACCATACCACGCACGCACGCTCCCCTTTCATTATTTTAACTAACTAACAAACTAGTCATCAGGCGGTCTCCCTGAAGGGGTAGGCAGAAATAATGGACTGCCACACATTTCTTTCCTGACATATTTCTCTCGCTTCTTCAACATTCATATATCGTGTCATGCACGCGCGTCGATTTCTCTGACTCCTCACGTGGCCGACATTCAATATTTGATTTATTTGATCGTGTCACGTTTATTATTTTATCATTATTTTATTGGATTGTATAACGTTTTGAAATTCAATTCACACTTCATTTATACGTCTATTTAACAATTCTTTCCTCATCCATTCGCTCCATATGACAAAACAACTTTATTTGCCATTTATTCATTTTACCAAATATTCATAAGAATTCACTAATAACCATATTCATACACTTCTTTATAAATATTTATATAAAAAATAATACAAAGTTTAATTTCACTTATTATGAATCCAATTTCGACAGATTTTCATAGCTCGTTGTCATCGTCTTTGGTAGCAAACTGTCGAAACCGATTAGGATTTCAAATAGAATTATTAAATCTTGTCAATATATTATCACGAGTATTAACAATTTCATACATTCTTTAAGTATTCTGTAATACATATATATTTTTCATCTATTTTTTCTGGCGAAATTATTTTTAATTGATTTAAAATTTTCCTTTTTTATTCCACAAGCTTCATGCTACACTTTTGTACATAAGATTCAAATTAATATTATCGTTGAATAACATTTCCCATTTTTTATTTATAAAATATATAATCATAATTCATTGTACCAACCTTCGTAAAATTACTCACTATTCGTGTATCTTGAATATAATACGCAATATTATAATGCATTATAATATAATGTGTGCAGTTTTACATAAAGCATTACATAATCTAAATCACAATCCATTATATTACAGTTCTTATTTAATAAAATATTGTGCAATTCAAAGATACCCATTTGATGCTCACATTTTTCAATCTCACTAAACATCAACAAACTTAGCGATACATACATGTACGAGTATATACAAATCAATTGGGATGTTATCACTTCAACCATTTTCCATTTGGCGCACATCACGTTATGAAAACTCTTTTATTCTCTGAAGTTCTATCACGGAAAAACTCTTGAAAATGGAGAAAAAAATATTTAAATTTTATCATAATTTGGCAAGTTTTTGACAGAAATTGCAAGATAGTATAGTTTAAGAATACTATCATACAAATTTACGAAGCGCGTGAAAAAGAAACGTCTGTTTATTTTGCCTCTACCATTTTCTAACGAACTTTTTTCTTCTCTCAGTGCATTAAGATAAGGGAGCAGAGACGTGTAAGTTTACAAGGAGGCCGACGTAAATATAACGGTGATAAAATTTGTGTAAAAAAAATAGAAGAAAGCGTGGAACATTAATGTTTTTATTTTTTTTAAATATAGGTAGGTATGATATTGAATAGACTGAGATGGGCCGGTCACGTGCAGAGGATGCCGTCATCGCGAACCCCAAAAGATTGCTGGAGTGGCACCCAGGTGGTAGAAGACCAATTGGACGACCGAGGCTGCGATGGGAGGAAGAAGTTGGGAGAGATGGGGCGAAATTGTTACGAGTGTCAGATTGGAGGGTCGAAGCGGAGGACAGGAGGAGTTGGAGGCGAAGAACACTGGAGGCCAAGGTTCGAAATGGGCTGTAGGGCCATCGAAGAAAAGAGAGAATAAGAAGGTTTGTTATTTTCTAAAGAGTATTGCTTTTTAAACATTATTTGCACTGTTCAAAATATTTTCTTTTAGTAGAAGTATTTATTAAAATTTTAGGAATTTATATATTTTATCATATTTTCGCTTTAATTTATATGAAATGATGAAAGATTTTCTTTATGAATAAAAATTGACAAACCCTCTACTAAATGCGCTAGAATTAAATCAAATTTAATGTCGATTTTTTTTAGAATTAAAACACTATTTTTTCCACTTTCACAAAAAAAAAATTTTCTTCATATTTTTAATTCATAAAAAGTCGTCATAATGGAATTCCACAGTGCTACCGCCTTAGGTTTATTAACAATCAAATTTGATTAATTTATTATTAATAAATATTAATTTTAAATAATAAATTCAAATTCATGAATATAATGATAATGATATTGTTATCGAAACCGATTGAAACCATTTAAATTTCTGTGGAATTAACGTACATAGTTATTTTTTCATAAAAGTAAATATTTTTTAAATAAGTACAATAAAACATTTATTTTGAGTATTAAAAATGACATAATTACTAAAATATTGAATTATTTTACAAATACATCAAAATAAATAAATATTCACAATAAGTGCGCAATAACCAAGAAAAGGGATCGTGTATTGGTTTGTTGTGCGCAATTTGTATACACACATTAAAATGCAGATTACTATTTAAAATATTTTACAGGCAACGAATGTGAAGGATAAAACATTGAAATCGTGTCAGACAATTTGGAATTGGGACATGCGTTTACTTCTACAAACTGCAAGCAAAATTTTCTCGAAGAGTCATGGATTCCAAAATATACTCACATTTATTCCAAAGACAAGTTCAAATTTAACAAGTCAAAAAAATATTTATGGTCAGTTTAAAGGGCCATGGAACACATGTGCAGTTAAGGGAAAAATCGATTATTTAAAAAACAAAATGTATCTAAATCATTATACGAGTATACGACTTCATTTGAAAACAAATATTTTTTGTCTGTAGTCTAATGGCGTTTGTAAATACTCGTACACATTTTATTATATTTAATTTTACTGTTTTTATTTTTGTAAACAGTTCGTTTAATTTTTAGGTATTCTATTGATTCTTATGACATATGATAGTGTGACAATCACACTTCCATGTTCGGGAATCGAACCCGGGATCTTCGATATGGAAATCAGAGTTCTTGCCTCTCTGCCACGAAATTTATCTAAAATAGCGTGTTTCATCTTTATTAAGACTATTTTTTAGAGTAAGAGTTAAAAGATACAGATAATACAATTTAAATCTTAATATTTTTTTGTCATTTAAATTATTTAAAAATAATTCAATCAAATATTAATTTGAACTGTTTAATTAGAAGCACTGTTACATTAACAACATTTATTTGTTTAATTTCTATAAAATTGTCGAGACAGATGTTTTGTTAACCTATGTTGGCATAATCAGGTATTACAAACAGTTGTCTGTATCACACGATGATGCCAATATATGTTGGCGAAACAGTTGGCGCGACAAGTTCTTAGAAATAAAACAAGTAAATTGTTAAATTTACAACATTGTTTTAATATCACATTTTTTAATACACTCTTTGAGAATGTCGCAACAGCTGTTTCGTCTTATTTGATTACCTTTGTGGCATATTGGTAAGAGCTCTGACTGCCATTCCAGGCAATGGCAGTGTGATTGACATACTGTCTTTGGTCTGGTACAGAATTCACGTGGCAGTTAAATGGTGAAAGATTAGCTATCTATCACGTGTCATTTGAATCAATATGCTAAAAACAAATTGTATACAGTAATTGGGTTCAACCGACATATTGAATAAAAATAAAAATTAAAACCTGATGATGCCAACATCGTTTGGCGAAACAGCTGTAGTGACATTTTCAAAAAGTACATAATAAAACAAATGTGATATTAAAATAGTGTTGTAAATTTAACAGTAAATAATATTGAAGAATCACAGTGTTTCGGCCAAAACAATGGACTATATTTATATTATATTATTATTGTAAAAATGTGATTATTTAAATCGATTTTCCCCCCTGTTAGAAACATAATTATTAATATATGTACATTCGCTTAAATTAAAAAACATCACTCAATATATAAATTACCTTCATTATAATTCTTGCCACGAAACAGACAGACAATTTTTTTTATCCCAAAATAATTGATTAAAGAACCCAATTGATATTTAAAAAAACTTGAAACAAGTTTAAAAAATCTAATTGAAAGAGTACAAACTAACTCTTTATAACATCAATTAATGCAAACAAGAAGATAAAGCCAGCATTTGTGTATTTTTATCAATTTAGTGTTTGGGCACGAATATCAAAAGGAAATTTAGATGCTGCTCCTAATTGAGTGTGGTTTTATAATTCCGGCGGAAAAGTTGTTTGAAATTCCAAGTATCGCTGTCAGTTTTTGCGAAATTAGTGAAACATTTTGTAGAGGGAATTTTAAATAGGTTTCGGAAACGTGAATTATTGTTATCTTTTTCCACGAAATGCACCAGGAGTGAGCTAATAATTCACGTAGGTGTAAAAACACCCACGTGTTTAAATCAATTTAGAATATTATTTTAAATAACGAATTTACAATAATAATAAATATCATCGTACATTATCGGACGATAGCAGGCAAGACGCTGAGAGATCGCGTGTGGAACACCAGAATAAGAGAGATATGTGAGGTTGAGGATATTATAAGATAGAGCAGACAGCGAAAAAATGACTGGTACGGGCATGTTCAAAGAATGGACACCACCAGACTTCTCTATATTGCACTACATAATCAACCTCATAGGATTCGTCCTCGTGGAAGATCTAAAAGATGGAAGGACAGCTGGGAGTCCACCCCACAGGAGGAGCAACACTCTGAAGAACAGACCACATAGGTCTATATCTATCAATCAATGCTGAGGATACCGTGGACTGCCAGAAGAACGAACGACTCAGATCTTTAAGCTCAAAATAACGAAAGACTATCTGTAATATGCAATCGGGGAGCAATGAATTTCTTTGCCATGAGAGAGCTGGATAACCCGGAAAAAGTATTGTCACAGGAAAGGTTCCAGACAAAATAAGTAGAGGCAGGTCTTCTGAGCGGTGATGTGAAAAAATTAAGGAGATGATTGAGGAATACCTCTACTCGGCGGTGCCAGCTGCAGAGGATTAGAGGCATAGAGGATTAGAGGCGTTTTGTTTTAGCCACAGGCAGTTCCATGGAACATGACCCTCAGTAATGAGGAAATGAAGAAAGAAGAATAATCGATCGATTTAGAATATTTCTCATTTTAAATGTAGACGACATTTTAATTTCGTGGTTATGAAATGAGAGATTACATTTTTTTTCTAATAGATTAACAATACTTGGAAAATTTACAACAAAACACAACTTTGGTAGTATACTGTAACGAATAAATAAAATTGTACTCTCAAATAAAAAATCGTATTTAAAATATATAAAATCCTTACATAAAACCTCGTTTTAAACTCAATTTTCGTGTAGCATTCTTATTACATTTGAAAATAATTCATTCAGGATGGAATTTAAAATGATTTTAAATTTATAGGTAAGTACTGTTCCAAAATCAAATTGTGGAGTTTTGGGTAATCAACGGATTACTAGTTCAATAGCTCAACTATTATATATATGTTAATATTTTTTAATAACTTCACTGTTGGTAGGTCCATCTACACAAGCGCCATCTATTAAGATAATTTGTAAGCATTTACCAGAAAATCTTTATTAATGCAAAGTGAAAGGCTTTTTACGCAATTATCACATTGCTAGATAACGCCTGGAGTGAAACTCCAATTTTTATGCTTTAAACTTGTACCAGTTTTTTTATAGAATTTGTTTTTTTTTGTATACAAATACTTGTAGACAAATACTGGATTTTTACCCATTGCGGGTCAATCATTTTTTAAGGATTAATTGTATCTCAATAGAGACGAATATGTAAATTATTTGGAAACAGAATATTGTAGTCGAGGCGTTTGCAGGTCATATGACCTGTTATTAGTTGGGTTAAGCGATCACTTTATGTTTAACAACATTCACCATTCCGTCCTTCTTACGAAACCACGTCTGACAAATTTTTTCAAATTTATCAGAAATATTTATATTAAGATAGTGTCTGAACATTTCGATTGTCAGACGTGGTGGTCGTAAGAAGGGCGCAATGGGGAATGCTGTATTAAATAAAGTGATCGCTTAACCCAACCAATGACCGGTCATATATCCTGTAAGCGCTTCGACTTCCATATTCTGTTTCCAAATAGTTTACATCTTCGTCTCTATTGAGATACAATTAATCCTTAAAAAATGATTAACCCGCAATGGGTAAAAATCCAGTATAAGTCTTGTATAAAAAAAAAAGTTTTTATATAAAAAAAAAAATTCTACATATTATACATATTTAAAATATTATAAAATTGTTTACACGATCTGACAGATGTTATAAATCTTTATAACATCTGTCAGATCATGTAAACAATTTTATAATATTTTAAATATGTATCTTTATAATATGTATCACTACATGTCTATGTAATTTAAATTTTCTTAATGTAAGTGTTGTTTAAACAAAGTGTATAAAAAAAGAAAAAGAGATATATTTCTATTTGCTGTAATGACTTTGAGTGTTTTAATTTTTAAAGAAATCAGAACTCTGTTTATCTGTAATATAGAATGCCACGTTGTTTGAGTATATAACGAGTGATGAGATGAGATAATTGGTATTGGTGGTTACAGTATCCTCCAGAGCAGGCAGATAGTATTAGGGGTAGGTGGGATACGTTACGTTTTGCGGTAGCGTGCTGATGCGGAATCATGCGCGGTGACGGGCCACACTGACCTTATGCGGTGCGAGGGGCCGTGGGCGCGCAGCGCGTGCAGGTAGGCAGCCGTGGCCGCCGGCCGCGGCCCGCCGCGCGCGACGCCTGGAAAAAACAACAAATTATTATCCTCCTAACATTTAAGCAGATGATATCTAATTATATAGGGTGTTTTTTTTAGGGGTTTGTTTTTTATATTGGCAACATTGTTTCTACAGACTGTCGATTTGACATTTGACAGTTGATTTGTAGTCAGTACGTTTTGCCATTTAACTCAGTTGCTCGATAAAGTTGTCGAAAATTGGACCTCACGATTGCGCTTCATTTGAGCTAGCCGTGGCGCTCATATGCCCGGAATCATATTTAAACAATAATGGCATTAAATTATTTATTAAATTAAGCCAATATCATAGACATTAAAGTTATTTTATTGTGTTTTTTTTTTAATTTTAAATTTGTACACCTCTAAAAAAAACCACAAACATTTGTATCTTTATGTAACAGTGTGTATAAGGGTGTTTTTTTTAGAGGTATACAATAATAAATAAGCACCCTTGTGATCAAAATAATGCTTTGGATATACATTGGTACCTCGAGATACGAGGCACGGTCGGCTGCACTTGTTTACACAGGCTTCCCCCCAGTGTGCTTGTTTACCTCGCTAATTTCTACACCAGACCAAAAATAGTATGACAATCACACTGCTATCGCCGGGAATCGAAC
The DNA here is from genome assembly GCA_022606425.2 of Lepidostoma basale. NCBI lineage: Eukaryota > Metazoa > Arthropoda > Insecta > Trichoptera > Lepidostomatidae > Lepidostoma > Lepidostoma basale. Next base: position 783,815 of record JAHDVF020001077.1, on the reverse strand, counting down.
TCGAGACCTTTGGCGTGACAGTCATAGCTCTTGTCACTCTGCCACGAAGATCGTCGCCAACACTCGCTTAGCGGTGCTAAATTTATCATTTACCAGCGACTAGTTAAAATGTGTGTTTGAAATCATTATCAGTCGGGTGGTGGTCTAGGGGATAGAACGCTTGGCTCCTGATCCAGGGGACTTGGGTTCAAGCCTGGACACGACCAGATTCCTTCTTCATAATAATGAGCTATTTTCTGCTCACATTGAAGGTTGTAAACATAAATTCTAATATCATTGATTTAAATCCTTGGTATTAGTCTTTAAAAAAAATACTGGTTATATTACGTTTTCAAAGATCTTCCCAGACTACGTAGGTATTCCAATAACATCGTAAACGTACACTCTCTTAACTATGCATTCCATTTGTCTAAACTAACGCATTGATGCTTTCTTAATTTTGTTATACTTTTTTCCGCCATACATTCTTTCCCAAAATAAGTATTACAGATTTTGTGATAAGTCATTTCACCACATATTTATCTAAGGAATCCTATTTCTAAGGTACTTACTCTGCTCATATCCTTTTTTTGGGAATATCATGCCTCGATTCTATCAATATAAACGAAAATGTCTGTTTTTTTAAGAATTATTATTATATTTAATCGGAATTGCGTGCTTCGCTTGGTTAAGGCATTACACAATTTTCTAACACTAAATTATATCTTTAAAGAATTTTAAACTAACTTGTTTTTATGTTTAATTTTGCTTGTTTACTAAATGTGTATAATGGTAATACAAATCATTCGTTTAAATACTGAATTTAAAAAGGTGCGTCGATTATATTTTGATTAACAAAAATGTCGACCTTCGCGACCGAGTGGTAAGTGCATGGACTGCCACTTCGAAGGTTCCGGGTTCGATTCCCGGCGAGGGAAGTGTGATTGTCACACTGTTTTTGGTCTGGTGTAGAATTCACGTGACAATAAAATGGCGATAGATTAGCTACCTATCACATGTCACGAGAATCACTATGATAGCTATAACACCCTTTACATCGATTTGGCTCATGCTGTCATGGTGTAAAGAGCGATTCAACAAAATAATAATAATAATAATAGTTTAAAGAGTGCCTCAGAAAATAATGACTGATATCCGGGAGGTAGAAAAAGGGTTGGAAGGTCCAGGATAAGGTGGAAGGATGAGGTGAAGAAAGATGCGGCACAGCTACAAATTATGAATTGAAAGACGGAGGCAGAAAACAGGAGGAGTTGAAGGCAAAAGTTGAAGGATGCCATAGCTCGATTTAGGGTGTAGCGCCATTGAAAAAGAAGCATAATAGTCTCAACTTGTCAAATAATTAACTTCGTCTAAACATAGTTAATATGTCTGAAGAAATCAACTGTTTCCTTAGTTGACAAATATCCTATAATATGATTATAAAGTTATATAGGTATAGTTAAACTAACCCACGACCTCGGAGAATAAACTCATCAAAACAAACGAAATACATATGATATAAACACATATGATACTATTATACCTTCGAATGAAACTTTACTTGCAGTGTGAAATTTTATAACACACAAAACAAATTTTAAGTAAAAAAATCTTGTTTTAATGTTAATGTTTTTGTACCGACCCTGATGTATGGAAGCGAACTGGCAAAAGAAGAATGAAAGTAGAATTAATGTAGTAGAAATGAGATCTCGTAAATCATCGTATGATTGTTGAGGAATCGAGAGAAGTATGTCAGGAGAGAACAGTGTGGCGGTCTCTTGTTTCTGCCTACCCTTTCGATGTGACGGCGTGATGGTTAGTTAGTGAGTTTATTATAAGGAGGGTTTTATATATTATAATTTAGAGAGGAAAAAAGTTTTATGAGCAAAATTATATTGCGTTGGTTTGGACATATGAAGTGCATGGATGAAGAAAGAATGGTTAAGAAAGAATACGTTAATGATGCGAATAGAATTCGGAATCGAAGAAGACCGAGGTTAACATGGCATGACCAAATTAATTTAAAAAACTTAAGTTCGGCCATGCTAGAAATCTATGACTCGTTGTATGTGGAAAAATCTAGAGAAGCGTGTCAGGATAGAGTAGTGTGGCGTTCCATCCTCTGTGCCTACGCTTACGGCGTGATGGTTTGTGTGCTTAACAGAATATACTTGGCAACTGCACTTAATATCATAAAAATGTATTTTATCTCGCCTACGTTTTAAGCTTGTATTTTTTAAGGAAAAAAATATTGTAAATTTGTTCAAAATAAATTATTTAATTAAGTTTGCATGTTAATAGTCAATCAAGAAAAGAAAACAAAAAAAGTATCACGCTTTATTTTCATACTATAACACCCTTTATGTAACAATGTGTATAAGGGTGTATTTTTTAGAGGTATTCAAATTCAAAATGAAAAAAAAAACAGATTAAAATAATGTTAACGTCTATGATATTAGCTTTATTTAATAGATAATTTATGCCATTATTGTTTAAATATGATTTCGGGCATATGAGCTCTACGGCTAGCTCGAATGAAGCGCAATCGTGAAGTCCAATTGACAACTTTATCGAGCAACTAGATAAAATGGCAAAACGTATTGACTACAAACCAAAACTGTGAAATTGACAGTCTGTAGAAACAATGTTGCTAGTTTAAAAACCAAACTAAAAAAAACATCCCATACATGAAAATGGTCATTTTGGGTCAGATTTCAAAATTATATAGACGCTAACTTTATACGTTTACGAGGTACGGAGATTGTTTGAAAACTTGACTCTAAAGTTTATAATTGGTTAAACTCGGATGTGGTTAAATCAGTAAACATTGGAATTAGGCGGGAAACTTGGATTAAGTATATAATTTGCATCTTGGGAGATTTCAGATGTGATTAAACATATTTGTAGGTTATCTTAACATGACACTCGTTAATATTCTAGAATGCTTGAATGTTCGTTACTTCTTCTTCTTCTTATTTATAGTCTTTTCTAGAAATCACTATTTACCATGCCGTAATGTTGAATTACATGAGGGACCGATCTGCTCTGACTATCGTAATTATTTATATTAAACTTTTAAAATGAAGCATAATTTGTTATACTCGTATTTAGTAAACTAACTAACTAACTAACCATCACGCCGACTTCCCGAAGGGGTAGGCAGAAAGAATGGACTGCCACACTTTTCTTTCCTGACATATTTCACTCGCTTCCTCAACATTCATACATCGTGTCATGCACGCGCGTCGATTTCTCTGACTCCTCACATGGCCGACATTCAATATTTGATCGTGTCACGTTTTCCTCGGTCTTCCTCTATTTCTGGTTCCATTTACATCATTAGCATATAATATTTTTTACCATTCTTTCTTCATTCATTTTTTCCATATGTCCAAACCATCTTAATAATCCTTTCATTATTTTGTTCATGACACCATCATTCGCACCGCATTCACTTCTTATATTTTCATTCGACACTCTATCATACACAGAGTATCCACACATTTACTAAGAGATCTCATTTCTACCGGATTTATTCTACTTTCATCCTTCTTTTGCCAGTTCCATGCTTCGCTGTAACTGGTACTGTATATTTATAAATATACATATTTTTAATTATAAAATAATGTATTTTTACAACAGAAAATTCTATCTTATTTTCCAGTGAAAAAATGATAAATTTTATTTTTCCAAACAAATGGTGTGGAATCACTTAAATTTTTTTATGTAATTATATTTACCTCATATTATTTAGTTTTAATAAGTTTTACGTTTTAACTTTAACCTAATTATGCTAATAATATGTGATAACTTAAATTTAAATGTAATTTTTGCTTAAACTAGCCGTGATTTGTTATTTGTTCGATTGTTTATTTTAGTTAGTTTTAAGTTATTTTATGTATTGTTTTTTCACAAACTTCAAATATGTATATTTACTGGCTTTGATAATGTTTAAATGTCATAAATAGTGGGGTATCAATAATGAGAGTCCTCTCACGATACGAATATTAAATCGATATAAATATTAAATATTAAATCGAAAAAATTTTATATTTTATTTATTTATTTATTATTATTACATTTTTAAGTGCAGTGTTTTTATTTTATTTTATTTTAAAAATAATTATTAATAAATTTTTCTATTATATTATATTTGTGTTAGCATGAAATTGGCTTTACTGTATTTTTTCTAAGTGTTTTTTTATTCAAATATATCGCACCGTGAGTGTAAAACCGACGTAAGTGCAAATATACAGTTTGGAGATATGGGAGTTTAAAGATTTCATAGTGCTTGGAAAAACTGTTTTTTTTTTTAAATAAACCAATGATTTTCGGTTTATAGGTATATTACTATAAACCGAAAATCATTGGTTTATTAAAAAAAAAAAACAGTTTTTCCAAGCAATATGAAATCTTTGAACTCCCATATCTCCAAACTGTATATTTGCACTTACGTCGGTTTTAAACTCACGGTGCGATATGTTATTCATATCGCTGTATGTTACCCTTAATAAATTAACGATTAAATAAATGTTACCTGTGTATTGGGTTAGCTTTGACCAAGTGTTATAAGATTGGACCGACATTCAAATGATATGATACGACCACGTGAATTGGCAACTCTTTCGCGATCAACCGATAATACAATATTGCAACTTTTCATGACTTTGCCGAAATGGCCGCGCATCAAATGGAATAAAAATATTCACGAGCCGTCGCGGACAAAGCGGCTCGTATCGGTTTATATTTATGGACTTTTAATAAACCGAATGGCGGGCGTTTTGTCCGCTAAAAAGAATATGTGTATATTATTTGGGTGGCAGGTGCGGGGCTAATGAAAAGCTTCCAGGAAAGCTGTTCATCAATCCACATCAAAGGGAAGCCCGCGATAAGCCAAACTAACCTAAGCCGCGTACGGGGTTGATCTGTACCTACGCCAGTGAAGCTCAATTTGGACTATTATTAGCTCTCTTTATTTTTTTTTCAGATGTCTCGCTGTTGACGATCAGCACGGACAAAGACAGGACAATCAATGATGATGGACAACGGACTGAAACTCTACAACATATGTTCCCAAAGGGGACCCTAGACGGAGCTTAGGGGGTAATTCTGGCCCTGGGGGAGTAGGGTAGCCCTAGGAAGAAAGGGGGCCATGAGGTGTTTAAATGTATAAATAAACAAACAATCACGCCGTTTCCCCGCAGGGGTAGGCAGAGAGCATGTACCGCCACCCTACTCTATCCTGGCACACCTCTCTAGCTTCCTCCACATTCATACAGCGAGTCATACACGCACGTCGATTCTACCGACTTCTAACATGATCAACCTTTAAAATTTGATTGATATGGTCATGCCGTGTTTTCCTCGGTCTGCCTCGACTCCGTACTCCATTTACATCATTAACGTATACTTTCTTAACCATTCTTTCTCCATCCATACTCTCCATATGTCCGAAACAACGCAGCGATCCTTTCATAATTTTGTTCATAATACCTTCTTCCGCTCAACATTCCTTTCTTATATCAGCATTTGAGATTCTGTCATTTATCGTTCTATCACACATACGTCTTAGAGACTTCATATCTACCGCATTTATTCTACTCTGATACTTCTTCTGTCAGTTCCATGCTTCGCTTCCATACATTAGGGTTGGCACCAGAACTCCATTGTGAACGGCCGTTTTCGATTTCATTGATAAATTTTTGTCTCCATATATTATCTACATAAATTTTTAAGGCTCCATTCACTTTGTTACCCGCACCAACCCTTCTTTCGACGTCACCATCCGTTCGGCCATCCGCTGTGAACATGCTACCTAAATACGCAAATTCACTCACCTGCTCCAAGTTCTCTTCGTTCACACTTATGTTACAAACTGTCATTTGCTCTTCCCTTTCAAAAACCATCACTTTTGACTTTTCGACATTCATTTTTAAATTATTTGACTTGCATACCTCATACATTCTCGACACCAAGACTTGTAATTCGTCCAATTAAATGAAATGTTTATAGTCATATTATTAACAAATAGAATTTTTAAAATCCGTTATTACACGATGTACATACCTATATAATTGTAACATACTAAAAGTTAATGAAAAAAATCGTATTAAAAATAAATATCATAGACCGGTTAATGTCGTATGAACGGTCAATTCTAGCAAAAGATTCGCCGCTCTCAGAACGTCTAATTATTTCCATCATTGTCTCAATCGTATGAAGTTCATGTGTCCTTGATTTTTTATTGTTTGTATTAAAACTGCAGTTTTTTCGTTTCTCACTCATCTAAATGTGTAAGGGCGAAGTATTAACACGTATGTACTGTATATAAACAGATAAACCGGTAAAACGCGTATTGTCAGTCCGTACTGAAAAGCAATTCTGAACTTGTTTCAGACGTACAAACGGAGATGAGTGCGACCGCACATGAGACACAAGTGAACGATCGTTAATCGAACAAAAAACGACGGTCGAAAAATGCGAAAGTCGAACGTTCGAAAGTCGAGGGCTGCCTGTATTATTATTTGTATACTTTTAACATGCCTTTGAATAGTTCTGGTCGGATAATCTCCGTTGGTCAGATGCAGGATAGAACCATATCCATTAGTATCGAGTGTCTTGAAGGCGACCTTAATACGCGTAAACCAATATCTTCTCGTTTGGAGTCAACCTGATCTGGTTGCAAAGGATAATAACTACGACTGCACAGAGGAAACTATAATGATTGTGGGTTTGCAGAAAGGCAACCGGAATCCTATTATTAGCGACCGACTGTGCTGGATGTCCTACAGTATTTAGTTATCCTTGTTCCATCTCCTGTAATGTTCCATCTGTTGTTTTGCTCATTAAAACGTAACTGTATCTCAATGTAAAATTGAAAAGGATGATTATTTTAAAGTTTGAAATAACTTAATAACAATAATAAAATTGTTTCTTTAACAATGATGTAAAATTCTATATTATATAACTAATACGAATGCTAACATGCATTTAAAGTGTATGTACATGTTTGTGTTTTATTATGTGTGTGTATGTGAGTATAAGTGTAGGTATATTTTAGATAGAAATTGAATATGAATGCTATTAGAAAAACAGTGTCATTATTTGGATTTTCTTTTTAACATACCCGTATATTCGAACTGTGTTTCATATTTCATACCATCCGCAATTGTGTAAAATTAAAAACTGTATGATATGATGATTTAGTTTAATTTAATAGAAGTTGAGTAGAAATTTCATATAAATGATATTGGAAATAAAATTTCACTTATAACATTAATTTTATTAACGTGCAATCGCATAAAATTATTATTTTTATATCGTTTTTGTTATTTATTTTTATATGGTGAATACTATTATATTAAGTTAATTCACTGTTTAAATATGTTTTTATATTTCCTCTAAATAGTGCAACTTTGATGTATTTAAATGATCAAATATTATAATGTAAAATAATTTATTAAAGTCACAAAATGTACATATTGTAATGTTTTAGTTTTAAGTTTTTTTTTTCTGTTTTCAGAATGTCCTATAATTATATTATATGGACATATCATTTTCGTCCCATAATGAGTTTTCTATTCATGGAAATACAATGTAACTATTGTATGTTTAGAAATAAAATAAATAAAAATGAAAACGACAGTTTTCTAGAAGTTTGATTACATTTTATGGGAATGACATGTTTCGCCCTTCTAAGGCATTAATCAAATGTGACGAAATTTCAGCTCGTTGCTGTTTACATACACTAATAAATGGAGCAGAATATGATAATTAATGAGAATTGATGTGACTTTATGCATTTTTAACAAATAGTTATTTGGGTAGGGTAGTAGTGGTTTTTTGGAACTCGTTAAGAAATTTTATGACAATGATTACATAGTAAGGGAATATTAAATGATATTTATATAATCATACCCAAATTAAAACCCAACTTGTACATTTTGTTTTATTATACATAACCAAGCGCGAATATCAGATGCAGCGTTTCATATTAAGATTTTTTTTTTTTTTTAGACAAATACTGGATTTTTACCCATTGCGGGTTGATCATTATTTTAAGGATTTACAAATCTTACAAACGTAAATGAACCTACCAACAGTGAAGATATTAAAAATATTAACATATATACAAGTTCCGAAAATTTGTCAGACGTGATGTCGTAAGAAGGGCGGAATGGTGAACGTTGTTAAACATAAAGTGATCGCTTAACCCAACCAATGACAGGTCATAAGTCCTGTAAACGCCTCGACTACCATATTCTGTTTCCAAATAATTTACATCTTCGTCTCTATTGAGATACAATTAATCCTTAGGTTTTTAGATTTAAAACACGTCTTAATGCGCAACTTGAGGTGATTACATCACAAAAACGGCGCTTTACAGGTTAGCATATTATTTTATTATTTGTCGTTTTTTTTACTACGCAGTAAAATTAATTAAATCCTTTTTTATTTTTTGAAAGAGTTATAAAATTCATTGAGATGAAAGGTCATTGAGATGGTTTAGACAATGAAAATAATGAATGAAGAAATAATAATAAAGAAAGTCGTAATTAACGTAACGTAATTAATGTATACGTTAACGATGTAAATGGAGTACGGAGTCAAGTTAGAGCGAGGAAAACATGGCATGATCAAATTAATCAAATTTTAAGGGTTGGTCATATCAGAAGCCGGAAGAATCCACGAGCTTTTTTTACTCGCTGTATGAATGCGGAGGAATCTAGAGAGGTATGTCAGGATAGAGTGGTGTGGCGGTCCATTCTCTTTGCCTACCCCTGCGGGGAAACGGCGTGATGTTTTTGTTATTATTTTTTCTTCCGTAATTAAAGATGTTAACCGAACAAGAAATAGAGGAAGTCCGAGGAAAAGTGGTACAGTCAAATATTAAATGCCGGCTACGTGAGGAGTCAAATATCAAAAATCAAAGATGTATGAATGTTAAGGAAGCAATAGAAGAATGTCACAGTGTCAGTGTATTTAAATTTCGCTATAGTTTATGTATTTTTCCCTCAGTATGAATTACTAAATTTGTTGTTACCCCATTTAATTACGTTATTAAAACTACTAGCCGGTTTCGCACTTCGATTAATCAAATTATAAAGTTAAGTAAAGTTAAGTTAGTTAGTTAAAACTAACTAACTAACCATCACGCCACACTTTTCTTTCATGACATATGTCTCTAGTTTCCTCAACATTCATACATCGGGTAATGCACGGACGTCGATTTCTCCGACTGCTCACGTGACCGACATTCAATATTTGATTTATTTGATCGTGCCACGTTTTCCTCGCTCTTTCTCTATTCCTAGTATCATTAACATCTTTAACACATACTTTTTTATTATTCTTTCCACGTGGCTAAACCATCTTAATAATTCTTTCATTATTTTATTCACAACACTATGATTCGCACCGCATTGACTTCTTATATTTCATTCGACAATCTATCAGACACAGTTCTCCATACATTCGTTTAAGAGTTCATTTCTACTATATTTATTCTACTTTCATGCTTCTTCTTTTGCCAGTTCCATGCTTCGCTTCCATAAGGGTCGGTACAAGAACACCATTATGCACTAGGGTGGGCCGAAAAAAATCATTATTTTTTTTCGAAGTTGTAATGGCGCGGAAAAGTTGCGAAATAGGAAGAAAAACAAGTGAATTTTTTTTATCAAAATCGGTTGACATCTTCCAGTCGCGCACAGGCCCTTTACTTTTACAAAATATGGAAAAAACGTCATTTTAAACGTTTAAAACGTTTTCGACTAAAGCCTAAAAACATTGTGGTAAAAACATGTGTGGTAGGTTTAGATCAGTTGATACTTTTCGGTCGCGCATAAGGCATAAAATTTGGCAAAATATTGAAAATTTCACATTTTTATGTATTTTCTTAAAGTCTTTAATTTACTTTTATTTTAACGTAATAGCTCAAGTATTTTTATTTTAGAATATAAGAACATAGTATTTTATTATGGATTGATTAAATCAGCAACTTCCGGTCGCGCAATGATCTCAATGCCACAGGCAAACTGTGCCTAAGAATAGGTAGGCCTATGACATGATGGACGATAACAGTATCAACGGGCATGGTTCTTTTTGACCTGTTTTATATTTACAAAGCTTAATTATTAAAGTTACTGTATAGTTTTAACAATAAACATAGGCTACGTTAACAATACTACTTTATTATAAAAACTTTAAAAAAAAAAATAATGTTTCAAAAATTTGTCAGCTGTGGTGGTCGTAAGAAGGGCGGAATGGGGAATGTTGTTAAACATAAAGCGATCGCTCAACCCAACCAATGACAGGTCATAAGTCCTGTAAGCGCCTTGGCCACCACCTTCTGTTCCCAGAAAACAATTTACATCTTCGTCTCTATTGAGATACAATTAATCCTTATAAAAATAAAAATAATTTATCCGCAACGGGTGAAATCCAGATGGGAGAATTTGTATGCATTCAAAATGTTGTTGTATAAAATAGCTGGTCTAAGTAGGCATAACATTGGAGAGACATCTCCAGGCGAAATCTAGTACTGTATGATTTGCAGAGACTTTCACAGTACATTAATAAAGGTTTTCTGCTTAATGCTTCCCAATCTTAATAGATGATGCTAGTGTAGAGTGAACTTAAAAAAATGTAAAGATAGGCGTGGAATCCTACCATATATACAAGTTCCAAAAATTTGTCAGCCGTGGTGGTCGTAAGAAGGGTGGAATGGGGAATGTTGTTAAACATAAAGCGATCGCTCAACCCAACCAATGACAGGTCATAAGTCCTGTAAGCGCCTCGGCCACCATCTTCTGTTCCCAGAAAACAATTTACATCTTCGTCTCTATTGAGATACAATTAATCCTTATAAAAAAAAATAATAATGAGTGATTGTGCACTGCCATTTTAACTGTTAATTATGAATATATTGAATGTACAATGTTATTGTAATAACATTTATTTATCTTCTATTGTGTGAAATAAAATAGGGATTAAAATTAAAATGGATGGACCACGAATTGTATTTATTCCGTCTGTTATATTCAGGTGATAAATACTGCTTTGTTCGAATTTCGAACAATGAAATATTCCAATATCTTTTTCATTATCTCGTCACGTGAAAATATCACCCAGCAAAATATGTAAAATGTAATTTTACAAACATTTTTGTATGTACATCTGAAAATATATTGGATGCCGTATCTTCAGATGGCTTTCAATTGTGATATACAGCAGACTATGGATGTGGTAGAGTATGAATATGAAATATATAATAATGAGATCTCTTAGATGAAAGCGTGAAAAACTGTGTATGATAGTAATCTAAATATAAACTATTATCTAAATAACATTTTAAATGTATACAAATACTTGTAGACAAATACTGGATTTAACCCATTGCGGGTTAGTCATTTTTTAAGGATTAATTTTATCTCAATAGAGACGAAGATGTAAATTGTTTTTTTTTTGGAAACAGAATATGGTGGTCGAGGCGTTTATAGGAGTTATGACCTGTCATTGGTTGGGTTAAGCGATCGCTTTATTTAATACAAGATTCCCCATTCCTCCCTTCTTACGACCACCACGTCTGACAATCTAAATGTTCAGACGCTGTCTTAATATAAACATTTCTGATAAATTTGATTTTCTATGTAACTTCACCTTTGTAATTATAAATATAGTATAGATAATGTATGAACGTATTTTAATATTTCGTATAATTATGGGAGAGGGGAGCTTTGAAATTTTTATTAATGTGAAGGGGGCGACGGGCCGAAAAAGTTTGGGAATCTATGGTGTAAAAAACTAACTAAGTAACTAACTAACCATCACGCCGTCTCCCCGAAGGGGTAGGCAGAAATAATGGACTGCCACACTTTTCTTTTCTGGCATATTTCTCTCGCTTCCTCAACATTCATATATCGTGTCATGCACGCGCGTCGATTTCTCTGACTCCTCACATGGCCGACATTCAATATTTGATATATTTGATCGTGCCACGTTTTCCTCGGTCTTCCTCTTTTTCTGGTTCCATTTACATCGTTAACATATATTTTTTTTTTTCATTTATTTATCCATATGTCCAAACCATCTTAATGATCCTTTCATTATTTTGTTCATAACACCATCATTCGCACCGCATTCACTTCTTATATTTTCATTCGACACTATTATACACAGAGTATCCACACATTCGTCTAAGAGATCTCATTTCTACTGCATTTATTCTACTTTCATTCTTCTTTTGTCAGTTCCATGCTTCGCTTTCATGCATAAGGGTCGTTAGAAGAACACCATTGTGCATTGCCATTCAAGCCTTTTTGGATAGGTTTTATATAATATCTATGATGTAACATAAACCAAAATATTTTATTGTATATAAAGTGTACATTTTTAAACAACAATTTCAATGAATAAACCTTCAATGTTTAGGCTATTGAAAATATGGATGACGTAAGAAATATCACGACGTTGTTACCTTAAAGTATTAAACCTTCACAAATATGGACAAAATGAAACCAAGAAAGTGCCAACATAGAAACTTCCTAAGCTAACGACGATTACGTCATAATTACAGCTGTTATAACAAGAAGTACAAAGTTATTTTATTTATTAAATATAATATCATTATTTCTTTCGACGACCTTCGTGGCAGAGTGGCAAGAGTTATGACTGCCACACTAAAGTTCCCGGATTCGAATTCCTGCGATGGTAGTGTGATTCTCACAATGTCTTTGGTCTGTGTAGAATTAACGTGATAATAAAATGGCGATAGATTAGCTGCCTATCACATGTCATGAGAATCAATATAATAACTAAAAACAAATTGTATATAGTAATTGGATTCAAACGACCAGGTTTAGTTCACTAGATGTTAGCTAAGGGAATATCTGTAATTTTACGTGTGTATGTTTCCCATCCAAAAAAGCTAAAATGGCAGTGCACAATGGTGTTCTTGTATCATACATAAGGGTATGGAAGCGAAGCATGGAACTGACCAAAGAAGGATGAAAGTAGAATACATGCAGTAGAAATAAGATCTCTTAGACGAATGTGTGAATACTCTGTGTATGATAAAGTGTCGAATGAAAATATAAGAAGTGAATGCAGTAACTAATATACTACAAAATCACCTAGAATTTCAGCCAAGTAATTTGTACTTCAAAAAGATCAAATAATTCGTTCATCAAGGAATATGAAATTTTAACCAATTCTTCTCCTTTTACATTTTGCCTTCTATCTTTTTGTTTTATGTACTATTATTAGTTCGTTATTTCAAACAAAGACAACTAATCGATTTTGAGTATTTTTTTTTAACGAAAATAGATATTTTCCACCGCGTGAATAAGCATACAAAGATTCATGCAAATTTCAGTGTCTGTCGCCTGAAAATAGAATCTAGTTAATTAAAAATGCGCTTTGTAAGTAAGAATTAATCGATTTCAGGGTGCTCGAGTCCTAACTGAGGTGGGCTTTCGACAGTGTTAACAAATAATAACTTGTGGGGTTGCGTGAAGAAATCTATATTCGGGGTAATAATTAAAAAGTCGTTTATTTTTTCCTTTATTTCAACAGATTCGGAGAATTCAACTTCTACCGAAAGCGAGACATTCTAACTTATGGGGATGTTAAAGTTCTTTGAAAGCCAATATATTTTTTATGACCTTTCTATCATAGAAATATTTATAAATTAATAAATCGAGAAAATGGGGAAACCGGTAAAAAGTTTAATTAACTAAATGATATGGGGTAATTTTTTAAAAATTCATTCATGCGAAAGGAAAATATCACAAACAATAGTGGAATTTAAATCAAATCATAAGTACTTGGGAAAGTACTCGTATCAATTCCGCGCCAAATGTTCACAAATTGCGCCTGGGGTTACTGTGAACTCTGACCTCGGACACGTCCTCGCGCACGTACGTTCCCAACTGCCCCTTTTTTCTCATCTTTTCATTTACTCAACGCTTCCGTCTGTGTCTACTCAACCTGTGATTTAGCCATTCACAACCAAATGCTTAAAAATAAATCAAAATTAGTATAGTTTAAAACTTGTCAAAAGAGATTTAATTAAAGATTTTAAAAATATGCTAAAATATGCAGGGAAGAGAGACCGCTATAATCTTATCTAGAATACTTGATAAAAAAACAATATTGATATCTAAGGCTTCGAATGTTCCAAATTAAAAAAAAATGTAAACTTTCAATTGTGTCACGTTTTTCTTCATCTTTCGCCATTTTTCATACAAACCTCTAAAAAAACCTATATAAATTGCTGCTGATTGTGTTGGGAGAAGAATATAATATCTCCGTTTAGAGCAGCTGTATCAAGGGTAGAAATAGCCACGGTTCTATTCAACCTCTGATAGGAGTAGATCAACATGAAGATGAAAAATATTGCATTAAAAATAATATAAATTTACTGTAAAAAATTAATAAAACGAATTCAAGCCATAAAGGTGATCAAGCGTTAGCTGTATTATATTTGATATTTAAAATGTAAATATTTTCCATTTGATACAGTTGCAATGTATTTTGTAATGAGATACAGAGAGATATTTGAATATTAAAACGACTTACCAAAAAAATGGTTGTTTAGATTAGGAGGGGAATCCTCAGGCTCGTCGGCTAGAGTCTCGAGCTGCTGCTGAAGACCCTTGAAGTACTGTCCGACGTTACTTAAAACCCCTGAAACAATACAGTATGTCTTATGTTAAAAGTGTATTTCAATAACATGTTAATTCACGTGATGAAGAACAAATAGCTCAACAATTTAAAAGGAACACGATCAAGGATATATCTGGCAAGACACTACGAGATATAATAAGAAACTCAAGGATCAGGGAGATATGCAAGGTTCAGGAAGTCGTTAGATGGGGAAGGCAAAGGAGAAGATACTGGTATTCACACCAGTCCAGCATCCCCCTTATTGTGTTGCCTAGCCAACCCCAAGGTAGACGACCCCCGAGCAGACCACCAAAGAGATGGATCGACAGCTGTGAGTCGACCTCGCAGGAAGCCAATTCCGCTTAAGAAATACGCCACAAGGGCTATGGATGTCTTTAGATGGGGAAGAAAAAGGAGAACACTGGTATGCACACGTGAGGAGAATGGATCCATCTAGACTCCTCCTCATTGTGTTGCACGGCCAACCCAAGGTAGATGACCCTCGGGCAGACTTGGGACCAATTGCTCTTAAGAATGCGCCAAAAAGTCTACACTAAGAAGAAGAAGGCGATCAAAGAATGCCGCAGAAAACATGACATGACAAAATCAATTATAGTATTACTCCGTTTATCCAAATTTTAGTCATCCAGATAGACAAATATCCGGATCGTTACAAGGAAATTAAATAAACTTGTTGACCTAAATTGTCTTCCAAACAAAAGAGTTTTGACTGATAAAGTGAAAAGGATAATATGAATGAAAACGTATGTTTTCTAGAAGTTTTATTATAATTTATGTGAATGACATGCTTCGCCTGTCTAAACCATTATCAAATGCCTTATTTAATAATGCCTTGCAATAACGAAACATGGCTTTTACATAAATAATTATAAAACTTATGTAAGAAAGCAAAGCATGGAACTGGCAAAAGAAGGATGAAAGTAGAATAAATGCAGTAGAAATGAGATATCTTAGACGAATGTGTGGATACTCTGTGAATGATAGAGAGTCGAATGAAAATATAAGAAGTGAATGCGGTGCAAATGATGGTGTTATGAACAAAATAATGAAAGGATCATTAAGATGGTTTGGACATAAGGAAAGAATGAATGAAGAAAGAATGGTAAGTAAAAAAATTATATGTTTACGATGTAAATGGAACCAGAAATAGAGGTAGACCGAGGAAAACGTGGCACGATCAAATAAATCAAATATTGAATGTCGGCCATGTGAAGAGTCAGAGAAATCGACGCGCGTGCATGACACGATGTATGAATGTTGAAGAAGACAGAGAAATATGTCAGGAAAGAAAAGTGTGGCAGTTCATTGTTTCTGCCTACCCCTTCGGAGAGACGGCGTGTGGTTAGTTAGTTAGTTTATTTATAAAACTTCTAGAAAACCGACGTTTTCATTCGTATTGAGTTTTACACCATTGTTCAAGAAACAATAAATATGAAAATTAAATAAATTAATATGATTCATAAATATGGAGGAAAGAAGAATATTGTACTGGTTCTTCTCTTCTGTCTTCCTCACTTAAACGGCGTAACGGTAATAGTCGGTAAATCGATACGACAGTAAAAAAGTAAGTGAATTCTCATATCATGATAATTAAGAATGATACGATTAAAAATAGCAAAAATAATGTAATTTCGATTGGTGTTCCTTGTTTCAAATTATATCAGAAAAAAAATTTTTTAATAGGAAACAAAGGAAAATCCTGTGGTTTATTTTATAATGTTATATGACTAATTTGTTTTAATATAATTGATTATAGAGACCTGTGTGCGACCAATCCTCACATATGGCATTGAATCGAGGGCAGACACTGTCAAGACAAAGAGCATGCTCAGGACAGCCTAGATGAAAACACTCCGCGCTATAGCTAGCAAAACCCTACGTGATCGTGTTGGGAATACAGCAATCCGAGAAATCTGCGAGGTCGAAGATGTGGTCAGATGGGGACGTCAAAGACGGCGATACTGGCATCAACATGTAGAAAGAATGAGTTCAAATAGGATACCATACATAGTTCTCTATGGAATGCTAAACGCCGACCAGGAAGACCTCCGAAACGGTGGAGAGAAAGCTGGAGTTCAGCGTCTCAAGAGAACCCGCCTGAAATAACAGACTCCTGAGTCTACCAAAAGTAAAGAAGAAGAAGAAGATTATATGTATCAATATCTTCTTCGAATATGTAAGAATCAATAAACATACACTGGAGATTCTAATGCATACGAATTATTTATCTGACTACAATCAGACGTTAATATAAAATTAAGTGGTATTTGATACACTACTCGATACGACAAATAACCAGTACGCTTGGTAGCGAAATTTACTGTCGACAAATGAACAACGAATAGAATTCCATAGAAACTCCAAGTTTCACAGAAGATCGTGGCACGTGGCGCCTTTACAAATATAGGCTGTACCAAAATTTGAATCAACAATCATAGCGTGTTGAGCCACGAGACGCGTTTACACTTTAATAAAAACAGATCTCAATAATGATTTGCTTATTGCCTTTACTGGGAACTCTATCAATGGCTTCAGAGTAAGAAATAGCAATGAATATTATAAAATATTTTCAGTAAACCTAAGACCAGTAAACCAGTAAAAAAATAATATTTTGAAACAATGATTTCATGTATTGTAGATTGCCTTACAATAGGAGTAAAATAGTACAATATTTTTCGCCTCTTTGGGAGAATAACGTGACATTTCGAAAAACGTGTTTTTTTATTCGATAATCAAATCTGCCGTGTTCAACTATATTTTCTACAAAAACATGCTATTTTTATAGTGAAAAACAGAGAATTTATTAGGGAAAGAGACAACACAACAGTGGTATATTGTGTTTTCACGTCGTCTCTTTCAGACGGGTATCTTGTTTCTTTTTTAAAATTTTCGAGATAACAAGTTATTCTCGCAAAGAGGCGTTTTTATTTAATAATGATTTTTTATTTATTTATTAAAAAATTCCCTTAATATATATATATTTGTTTTAATTCCACTTGATTCCATCAATAAATTACATATAATAAAATATTTTTAATTTTTACAATAAAAGTTTTCTTTTACAAAGGATAAATACTTACGAGTATTATTTGTTAATATATTTTTTTGTTTTTCTCAAGACAAACTTTGAATCAATTTTTGTAATAAAATTTGGCGTTTTAATTTGTTTTTTTATTTCTTTCAATTTTATAAATGTAACAACATTGGGTCTACGCAAAATGATAAATTTTAATGTTTTTTTTCATGTCGCAATAATTTGACACGTATTTTAAACATTTCATAATTATTAAAAAGGTGTGTTTAATATTATGAGTGTTTACAAAAAAATATATAAAATATTTTATGGTTATTATTGTTTCTGAATAACTGAAATCTTGTATTTGTTTTCTTTCTTGAACAATGATTTAAACTCCATTTTAAATAACAATACGATTGCAACCGTTTGTTTTTTGGAAGTTTAATTTAATTTTATGGGAATAGCATTTTTCTTTACACAACCACCAACGCGTTTGTTTCTTGTAACATTTAATAATGCCTTAAGTAAGGCGAACCTTGTGATTCGTATAAAAAAACTTAAACATCAAGAAAACATATGTTTTCATTCGTTCTAATTACGAACTTTTGGAGATAATATAGATGTCTATTCTACACAATTAACGATGGATTATACCTTTGTATTTGTACTTATACATATTTATGACGAAAACTTGAATTTATAATATAATATAATATTATCAGTTTAGTGACTGCATAATAATCCAAACATGCAACATATGGAATATAAAATTGACTAAAAATACTCGGCGTACTAAAAACATTTTCTTTCCAAGACAAACATAATTTAAATAACTTGGAATTGCCATTTAAAAAAGTGTAACATATAAAATATGAAGTAGGTAGGTAATAGTTAATTTGGAAAGGCTTACCGAGTAATTTGTAGTCAATTTCGGCCGGTTTGGAATCTTTAGCTCCGGACATCTTTCCTACAAAAAAGGAATCCCGATACACTGTCATTTGAATAAATAATAAACATTTAAATCTCTTCAAAAGTATCACAGTCTTTTGGCAAAACAATGGATTATCTATCATACTAAAGTATCATAGTATTTCGGATAAAACAATGGATTATCTATCATACTAAAGTATCATAGTTGTTCGGCCAAAACAATGGATTATCTATCATACTGAAGTATCATAGTGTTTCGGCTAAAACAATGGATTATCTATCATACTAAAGTATCATAGTTGTTCGGCCAAAACAATGGATTATCTATCATACTGAAGTATCATAGTGTTTCGGCTAAAATAATGGATTATCTATCATACTGAAGTATCATAGTGTTTCGGCTAAAACAATGGATTATCTATCATACTAAAGTATCATAGTTGTTCGGCCAAAACAATGGATTATCTATTATACTGAAGTATCATAGTGTTTCGGCTAAAACAATGGATTATCTATCATACTAAAGTATCATAGTGTTTCGGCTAAAACAATGGATTATCTATCATACTAAAGTATCATAGTGTTTCGGCTAAAACAACGGATTATCTATCATACTGAAGTATCATAATGTTTTGGCTAAAACAACGGATTATCTATCATACTGAAGTATCATAATGTTTCGGCTAAAACAATGGAATATTTATATTTTCCACATACAATGCTTTTGTAAGGCACGCATAAAGAACAAACTACAGAGACGTTTGAAAATCAAATAATTTAATAGGCTAACTTAAATTGAAAGCTGTTAGATGTGTAATTAAAAAATATATATAATGAGTTATTTTCAAAAATAAATGAGAACACTAATATGTTTTGTTTAAATATAAATTTGCTATGTTTTTTAACACCACCAACCGGTTCGCCCCAAACAAAGATTCATCACGGTAACAAAATCAACCAATCAATATTTATTGTTTCTTGAACAATGATGTAAAACTCCCTATTAAATTAATACAAATGAAAACGTCCGTTTTCTGGAAATGTGTTATTTTATATATATATATATGTTTAACAAACATACATTTGATAATACCTTAGCAAGATGAAACATGTCATTTCCATGAAATATTAAATGAAAATGACTGTTTTCTAGAAATATATAAAACTTCTAAAAAACAGACAATTTCAATAGTATTAATTATTAAACTAAACGACTTTATTAAATGACAAATACGAATAAAACCCTTCAACACAAAATTAAGTTATTCATAGGAAAATATTACACAATGGTATATTTTTGATAATATAAGAGTCGATCACACTTTACAATTTCAATTGGTTTATAAAATTGTCCTCAAAGGTTGGAAAAAAACTGTTGTACAATATATTAAATTAGTACATTAAATACAACATGAACAGAGAGAACTTGAGACAATTTATTGTATACGAGTATGTGGTTTTCATCCTTCATCGGTGTACAATTTTTAGCGCTGGAGAAGGATAATTACCACCCAAAACATTTATGTGATGAGCGTAATAAAGTGTAGTAAAAAATATAATTCTTTAAAATATAAAGTCTCGTTGTTTCATTCAAGAGTTTTAGACAAGTTTTCTTTATTGATTCATATTTAATTGTAAATAATTTCATAATATTTAGAGAATATTTTATTTATTTATTAACGAAACCGTTATGAGAATAGAAGTAGCATACATACACGTGCATTTTTATAATATTTTTTTTATCTATTGGTGATTTATAATATAATATACTGTAATTTCAAAATTATCGTTTCAAAAAAGGTCAAAATTTAACTTTTTTGAGCGATATTTAAATTTTTTTTTTGTAAAACTGTTTAACATAGAATTGTTTCACAAAAAATAATCATATAACTAGATGAATGATTAAATTTTTATTCTATCACTTCAATTGATTAATTTTCTTATCGAACTAACTAACCATCACGCCGTTTCCCCGAAGAGGTAGGCTTAATGAATGGACCGCCACATTGTTCTATCCAGACAACTTCTCTCGCTTCCTCTATATTCTTACATCTTGTCATGTCCGCACATTAATTTCTGCGATTCTTCATTTTATCGACATTAAATATTTGATTGATTTGATCGTATCACGTTTTCCTCGGCCTTCCTCTTTTCTAGCTCCGTTTGCGTCGTTTACATATATTTTATTCACCATTCTGTCTACATAAACTTTTTTACATGTCCAAAACATTTAAATAGTCCTTTCATTATTTTGTTTATAGCACTTTCATACGCACCGCATTCACTTGTTATATTTGCATTTGACACTCTATCATACACAGAGTATCCCCACATTCGTCTAAGAGATCTCATTTCTACTACATTTATTCTACTTTCATTCTTCTTTCGCCAGTTCCACGATTCACTTCCATTAATATGGGTCGGCATAATAATACCATTGTGCACTGCTATCTTTTGTTCGTGATGACAATTTTAAATGTACCATTTATACATAATACTTTCTTGCCTGCCCCAATCCTTATTTCAAAATCCTTTTCCACTCTCCCATCCTTTGTAAAATATACAAAATGTGCGTACGTATGATTTAATTACATATATTTTTTTCATGGTAAAAATTAAAAGGTCGGCCGTGTTAGAAGTCGGAAGAATCGACGTGCGTGTATGACTCGCTGTATGAATGTGGAGGAAACTAGAGAGGTGTGTCAGAACTGAGTACTGAGTACTCAGTGAGTGAACTTACTGGAGTAATCAGTATGGCCCTAAGACTGGAAAGTTCCGAAGGTCCCGGGTTCGATTCCCGGCGATGGCAGTGTGATTGTCACACTGTCTTTGGTCTGGTGTAGGATTAACGTGACAATAAAATGGCGATAGATTGACTACCTATCACATGTCATGAAAATCAATATAATAGCTAAAATAAACTGTTTACAGTCATTGGATTCAAACGATCTGTTGTATACAAAAAAAAAAGTTTGGAGACCCATGTTTTAACGTATTGAATAATTGATGGTAATAAGAAGATTATTTTTTTAAATCTAAATAATTAAAAATTCTCAACAGGGGAGCTCATGTGACAGCGACTGGCAGTTTTCATACGAATCGAATTCTATGTTTTATAATTGGTTTAATTAAACAAAATGTCAAGTACATAAAAGGAGACACCGAAACTGTAATTAAAACACCAAAACATTATTGTAATTGCTGTGGACCTGTGTATCCGTACCTTACATGTAAAGGAGGTCAGCAAAACTAATCGATTTTACAATACGATGTGGATAATTTAGTATTTCGAATGTATGTACATTGTACATCTAAAAGTTTTGAGAAGAGTTATTTATTTACTTTATAAACTACAATAGATAAGGATTAATTTTATCTTAATAGAGACGAATATGCACGAATAGACGGTGATCGAGGTGTTTACAGGACTTATGACCTGTCATTGGTTGGGTTAAGCGCACGCTTTATGTAATTACAACATTCCCCATTCCACCTTTCTTATGACCACCAAGTCTAAAAAATATTGAAAGTTGTATGTATGTTAATATCCAACACCACAATTCACATGTCAGTTTCAATGCGCCATCTATGAAGATTAGATTTAAGCATTAAGCAGAAGATCTTTATAACGCAATGTATTCGTCTACAAGTATTTGTGTACATTCAAAATGTTGTATAATACAATAGATAGGTTGAAAATAATAATAAAAATAAACTTAAAAATTTATATAAATCGCCTCTTTGCGAGAACGACGTGAAATTTCGAAAATCAACTCCGCCTTGTTCAACTTTATTTTCTACAAAAACATGGTATTTTTTAAAGTGAAAAATAAAGAATTTATGAGGAAAAGAGACAACACAACTGTGTTGTCACGTTGTCTCTTTCAGGCGGGTATTTTGTTTCATTTTTCAATTTTTCAATTTTTCGAGATAACACGTTATTCTTGCAAATAGGCGAAATATTGTTTGTTCTTGTGCCGACCCTTATGTTTGCAAGTGAAGCATGGAACTGGAAAAAGAAGTAGAATAAATGCAGTAGAAATAAGATCTCTTAGATAAAAGTGTGAAAAATCTTTGAATGATAGTGTCGAATGCAGTGCAAATGAAAGTGTTATGAACAAAATAATGAAAGGATCATTAAGATGGTTTGGAGACACGGAAATAATGAATTGAGATTGAATGGTAAAACAAATATGTTAACGATAAAGACCGACGAAAACGTGGCTCGTGGAATCTCAAATGCTGATATTAGAAAGGAATGTAGAGCGAAATAAGGTATTATGAACAAAATTATGAAAGGATCGCTGCGTTGGTTCGGACATAAGGAGCGTATGGGTGAAGAAAGAATGGTTATAAAAGTATACGTTAACGATGTAAATGGAGTACAGAGTCGAGGTAAACCGAGGAAAACATGGCATGACCAAATTAATCCATTTTTAGAGTGTTGGTCATGTGTGGAGGAAGCTAGAGAGGTGTGCCAGGATAGAGAAGTGGGGTGGTCAATTCTTTCTGCCTACCCTTCAGCGAAACGTGTTTTTTTAAAACATTTTTTTTAACTAACATCATGGATTTACATCAATGATATTAGAATTTATTTTACAATCTTTAATGTGAGCAGAAAATAGCTTATTATTTTGAAAAAGGAATCTGGTCGTGTCCAGGCTTGAACCCATGTCCCCTGGATCAGGAGCCAAGCGTTCTATCCCCAAGACCACCACCCGAATTAAATGGCGCCAGTATACAACAAAATTTGTTGTTGTTGTATACTGCCGCCATTTAGAGTAAGACTTGCGTTTGCGTAGTTCTGGCGGCTAAATACCATTATCATTATTCGCAAATGCTCCTAAACTTCTAATGTTTTAAACCAAATTAACTGAAACTTTTTCTGTTTTTAAAATGTCACAGTTTTCAAACATTTCAAATTACTTTACGTTTTTCAGATGGGTATCCAGTAGCATCCTCTGTTGTTTACTTGTCTCGTGAGAAGTTATGGGCTGTGTCTCCTTAGAATAATACGAGGTGTGTAGTGTAATGGGGCTATAAAGACAATATTGATCGGGAGTAGTAATCAGCAACGCAACAGGCCTCATGTGTTATTGTTCCGTAAGGAAAATTGGACCACGGAGTGAGTACTTTATCGACACCTCATTCGTGGTACATGTATTCTAAAAATCAATTCTTAAATGTCGAACTCAATGTCTTAAGTAAGCATAATCATGGTTCAGATGAATGTATTGAATTTTAAAATATAAACAAGGCTTTATCCTTTAGATTCAAAGATATTATCAATAATACAAGAAAGAGTTGTCATTATCGTTATTAATTAATGCGAATGAAAACGTTTGTTTTCTAGGAGTTTTATGTGAATGACAAGTTTCGCCTGTCCAAGCTATTATCAAATGTCTTATTTAATAATGCCTTACACTGGCGAAACATGTCTTTTATATAAATAATAATAAAAATTCTAGAAAACGAACGCTTTTATTCGTATTAATATTTAATACGGAGTTTTCCATTATTGTTTAGAAACAATAAATCATTGTTATTAATTGTAAATAAATAAATACATCAATGATGAGTTTTATTAATACAGTATCAATAAAATTAAATATTTATATTTATTATTTCTTGAACAATAATGTAAAACTCCTTTTAAATTATTAATACGAATGAAAACGTTTGTTTTCTAGTAGTTTTATTATAATATAATATCATATAATTTATGTGAATGACATGGTTCACAATATCAAATGTTTCGTCATATCAAAGACATGATGGGCGAAAGATGTCATAAAAAAAAAAATTATAGAAAACAGACGTTTTAATTTGTATTTATTATAAAATATTGATAATCAAATGGTTTTACTGAAATCTCTTGATGGAAGTTAATTTTAAATAATAATTTAATAAAACGATGTTTTTAAACTTCTTCCACTTTTGTCTTTATTTCGACAGCGACCGGTTTCGCCAGGCTCGCTGTCGAAATAAAGACAAAAGTGGAAGGAGTTAAAAAAAAACGTTTTATTTAATAATTTTAAAATATTGATGCCAATATAAAAATGTGGAAATCGATAATGACGATTTTTTATGAATTAAAACACTATTTTTTTAATTTAGAGTTTATATTTCTCAATATCTTTCGAATGGCTTCATTTTTACACCTTCATCCTATTACACCTTCATTATCGGACGAACGATAACGATATAAAGTATCGTTTATATCGTTTTCCCAATGATGAAGGTGTAACCTTTCGAAACATGTTGAGAAAAATAAACTCATAATTATAAAAAAAAAACTCTTTTAATTAATAAAAAAATCGTTATTATCAAAGTTGATTTTCAACACCTATCGCAGTCACATAAAATATTTATGCTTATACATATTATCAACGATGATGCGATTATTAACTAACTCTATTTTAGGAACTGTGCATTCTCGTGGTACTTTTATTTATGGGGTTCATATTGTCAGAGCGGATACCACGAAAGCTCCGTGCGTAGATAGCGTAGATAAACATATTTTTATTAGGGTAGTAATTCAGCGTAGGGCAGATGATATGTCCATCAGGAGATTGAGCACGCCCACGTGCATAGACAAAATAAAATACACACACTTTAGCCTCTCTGGACTCTGCTTTGCACATAAGAAATATCGGACAAAAAATAATTTATTTCGTCCAACGCAAGTTATTACAGAAAAAACTAACTAACTAACCATCACGCCATTTCCCGGGAGGGGTAGGCAGAGAGGATGGATCGCCACAATGCTCTGTCCTGGCATACCTCTTGGGCTTCGTCTACATTCATACATCGTACCATGCACGCACGTCGATTATTCCGACTTCGAATGTGACCGCCTTTTAGTAATTGATTTATTTGGTCATGCCATGTTTTCCTCGGTCGTCCTCGGCTTCTTTTTCCACTCACGCTGCTTGTGTACAACTTTTTAACCATTCTACTCTCATCCATTAGTTCCATTTGTCCTAACCATCTCAGGGATCCTTTTTTAATTTTATCCATGATGCAGTCATCTGCCTTACATTTCTTTCTAATTTCATCGATCGGTATTCTATCATACAACGTTTTCCCGCACATTATTCTTAGTGATCTCATTTCTACGGCGTTTATCCTGCTTTCATCCTTCTTTTGCCAGCTCCAAGCTTCACTTCCATACATGAGGGTTGGCACTAGAACTCCATTGTGTACTGCCATCTTTGCTTCTGTGGATATATTTCTATTCATACATATCATAATATTATATAAGTAGACTAAAATTTGTAAGGTTGTCGTTAACTTCTTCATACCTGAATTATTGTTAACGGTAATTTCTCTACTTTGACAACTGTCACTACAAAACTCGTAATAAATTCGAATGTTGATAAAGAAATATAAAAAAAAATTGTTTATATAATAAAATCTATATCATACAAGTTTTATTCAAGCGCAAAGAGATGGCGTGAGATTAAATTATTTCAAATAGCAACACTATTCTACAGATTCAAGGTTGCCCAGCGCGCCATGGAAAGAGCCATGCTTGGAATAACCTTGAGAAATAGATTTAGAAACGAATTTATTCGACAACAAACCAAGGTGACTGAGGTGGCTCTACGGATAGGCGGGCTGAAGTGGCGGTGGGCTGGCCATATCTGTCGGAGAACCGATAGCCGATGGGGAAGACGGGTTCTGGAGTGGAGACCGCGTACAGGATTCCGTAGAGTTGGACGTCCCCCTGCTCGCTGGACCGACGATCTGAAGAGGATTGCTGGACATGGATGGATGGGAGCGGCAATGGATAGGGGGCGGTGGAGGGCTTTGGGAGAGGCCTACATTCAGCAGTGGATGACAGACGGCTGATGATGATGATGATGATGAAATAGCAATTTTCTAATGTTTCAAATGTTATGTGCATAATTCTGCACAGATGGTCTGAAGGGGTTAAAGGAAGAATAATAGAATTTTGATTACAAGAGAGGGAGAGAGTTTGTTATATACATTCAAATATTAACTGCAAATGTAGTATGCAGAAGTTCAATGTAATTTTTGGAGTGCAAATACAGCCAGCCGCACTGTATCGCTGTATCAGCGATCGGCTATGTATCGTGCCATGCATATTAAAGAAAAAGACCCACTATGCCGCCATACAAAATTTGTTGTATATTATGTATTTTTATTTCATCATCATCATCCGCCGTCTGTCATCCATTGCTGAACGTATGCTTCCTCCAAAGCACACCACCGCCCCCTATCTATTGCCGCTCCCATCCATCCATGTCCAGCAATCCTTTTCAGATCGTCGGTCCAGCGGGCAGAGGCACGTCAACTCTACGGAATCCTGTACGCGGTCTCCACTCCAGAACCCGTATTCGGTTGTCGGTTCTCCGAGAGATATGGCCAGCCCTTCAGTTCGCCTATCCTCAGAGCCACCTCAGTCACCTTAGTTTGTTGCCGAATAAATTAGTTTCTGAATCTGTCCCTCAAGTTTTTTTTTTGCAAGCATGGTTCTTTCCATGGCGTGTTGGGCGAGCTTGAATCTGTAGACTAGACCTTTTGTCAGTGTCCACGTCTCGGCTCCGTACGTCATGACTGGCAAGACGCGCTGGTTGAAGACTTTAGTCTTGAGGCATTGTGGTATTTTAGAAGTGAGAACCTGACGTAATTTTCCATAGGCCTTCCAACCCAACTGAAATCTTCGGTCAGCCTCTTTCTCAAAATTGTTTCTACCTAATTATTTTAATATCAATTTTTTTATTAAGTCTTAAACGTTGGCAGTCACATATGACTGTTATGACGTAACAATTATTGCAGTCACATTGACTGCCACGGCGTGATACGTGTTAAATAAACAAAGTTAGAATCAAACGCCTTCTCTGGAAATCTGAGATGAGAGTACTGCGAGCAGGGAGGAATCACAAGGACATAAGATAATCAAATGATTTTACTGAAATCTCTTGATGGAAGTTAAATTTAAATAATAATTAAATAAAACGATATTTTAAACTACTTCCACTTTTGTCTTTATTTCGACAGCGACCGGTTTCGCCAGGCTCGCTGGCATCGACAGATTGATCAACCAGTCTGTCGATGCCAGCGAGCCTGGCGAAACCGGTCGCTGTCGAAATAAAGACAAATGTAGGAGTAGTTAAAAATATTGTTTTATTTAATTATTACACAAGGACATAGTAATAAACTTTGTCATAACTGTGGCCTCTCGTATTTCTATAAGTTTTATTATTGATATTTGTTAATATTCTAACAAGGAAAAACGTGTAATTCCTTTAAAATATAATAAGTGTATGTGTTTTCATTCGTGTTTATTATTTAATATGAAGTGTTACATCATTTTACAAAAAAAAAACAAGAAATATTATACGAGTATGTTTCTCCATTAGTTCCAATACATAATACTATGTATAATATGTGCATATCTGTCTAAGTGAAATATGTCATAATATCGGTCGCCTGAAATTGTTAAAACCCACGCGGAAAAAATAATTATCGGTGCCTACTCAACAGACACGAAACGTTTGATCACTTTCATTCAGGAAATCGTGGGGAAAATTATTGTTGCAATAAAAACTGCGCGTGGGCGTGAATTATTGAAACGACACGCGACCCCGTTTTAGGGGTATTAAATGAACGGTGTTCGATTGGGGTACAACAGTTTTCGATTTCCAATAAAATGGGAAAATATATATGATACATCAATAACAAACCATCACGCATTTTCTCCAAATTCATACCATGTACTTCGATTCTTTCGACTTCTTACATGGCAAATCTATAAAATTTGACTAATTTGGTCATGCCATACTTTCCTCAGACTTCCTCGACTCTGCAATCCATTGACATTGTTAACGTATACTTTCTTAACCATTATTTCTTATCCATTCGTTCCATGTGTCCTAACCAACGTAGTGATACTTTCATAATTTTGTTCATAGTACATAATAGATTAATATAAATTTGTCGCGAGAGCTGTTTCGCCAACCGATGTTGGAATCATCAGGTGTTACAACAAACTTAACAGTTTATTGTAACACCCGATGATGCCAAAATCGGTTGGCGAAACAGCTGTTGCGACACTCTCAGTGGATAAAAATAAATTGTGATATTATAACAGTGTTGTAAATTTTAACAGTTATAATGTTGAAGTATCACAGTGTTTCGGCCAAAAAATGGACTGATATTGAGTTATTACTTATATTATATTATATATTAGTATATTTTTGACTTTTGCCATATTTTATGAAAAAAACTGCCAAATATGGTGTAAAAAACTAACTAACCATCACGCTGTCTACGTCATATTATAGTAGAATTTTCTTTCTACGTCATACTGTCACGTGAACACTGTAATTTATTTTTGTTTATACGCGTGCTTACATAACGGGTACACGCATTTCTATACATAGGAGAATAATTTTCTAATTAAAAAGTTTAAAGTACGATGTTCTACATTTCTTTATTCTAATAGAATTATAATTATAACAAACAATAAAATATCAGGCCGTTTCCCCGCAGGGTAGGCAGAGAGAACCTTTATAACATCGTGTCATGCACACACATCGATTTCTCCGGCTGACGTGACGTAAATGAATTTAAAAAATTCAATTCAAAACTAACAAACTAACTAACCATCACACCGTGTCTCTGAAAGGATAGGCAGAAAGAATGGACACACTTTAACCAATGCGGCACTCCATTCTTCTCCCTTCGCCCCGCGGGAGACGCGGTGTGATGGGTTGCGAACCTCATCGCCACCAATAGCCATCTCCCGCACACACTTCGATCGTCCAACATCCACAAAATAAATCTAAAACAAATATTATAAAATAAAATAACAAAATAGAAATAATTTAACACGTTGTTAGAGATGATTCTTTTTAGATGTTGCACATATTGTCTACTCGTATTTAATTTATGTTCCACGTATTTGCCGTTTTTAATCCAATTCATATCATAAGAAAAACGTTTCAAACATAATATTACGTTCCTAAGGCATTCCATGATTGATAATTTGTAATATATACTATGGAGATGTTCAAGTTATAATAAAAATAAATAAATAAATAAATCGGTACTTATTTGGCAAAAGGTCCCAACTGATTTTTATGAATTTTACAGGAGAGCAAAAATAAGATTTTTACATTATTTTGATTATTTATAATTTTTTTTATTTTTATTCCAAATTGTTTATTTTAAATCTCAATTTTCGATGCATAAAGTTATCTACAAGATGTATCAATAACTAAATTTAAAAAATATACAAACATAATAAAAAAATTTGGGGTTGAATGCAATTGTGCATAAAATAAAATACATAAAATGTACAAAAAAAGTACAGCTCTAACGTTTTATCAAAACATAAAGTGTGCAAAAATAATACTGATGGTATATTTAACTCAATTTCACTAAAAAAACGCATCTGGGACCTTTTGCCAAATAAGTACCGAAATGCTCTACGGATCGGAATGCTGGGCCGAAAGACGACAAGAAGAACAAAGGCTACACGTAGCAGAAATGAAGATGCTGAGGTGGGCCGTGGGGTTACGATGCTAGTTAAAGCTAGAAATGAGCACATCAGAGGTAGCTTAAAAGTCGGGAAAATAGCGAAAAAAATAGGGAACGTCGTCTGCAGTGGTACGGCCATATGAGCAGAAGGGACAATGAATACATCGTTCACAAGACTCTAACAACTGGACCTTACAATTTACTAACGATTGGAGCGTGCATGTTAGCAAATAGTGTAAATACTGGTTGTCTCAACATTGGGGAATAGTGATTATTTTACTATGTTAAAGTTACCCTGTTTCACATTCCGTGAAATAAAGTTAGTCAGCTAACCGTGTGTGGTCCATTAATTATTAAGTCACTTTCCGCATGTTTGCTTTTCCGAAATATCATAATACTCATTAGTGTAATGCGCCATCTATGTACCTACAGGTGTCACTGTAGCGTAGGTACTTTTTCGGCATATCATACGTAATTAATTGGTTAATATGTACCTACTTAGAACATTAAAAAGACAAGAAAACAAATGAAGTCATGGTGTACTTTTATTTATTTGTTATTCTTTTAAAATGGTGTAAAACTTCATGATAAATAAATAATAAGAAAGAAAACATTTCAATTATTTATCTTAATACGTTTTCTAAAAGAAACATTTTATTTCAAGGAAATGACGTGTTTCGCCTTGCTAAGGCGTTTTTGATATTGTCTAAGTAAAGTGAAATAAGCTATTACGATAAAATATAATAGAAATAAGGAAACAGACGATTTCATCATTCCTAATTAATATGAATAAAAATGCCTGGCTTCTAGGAGTTTTATTATATTTTAGGTGGATTGACATGTTTTGTCCTTTTGAGGTATTACAGACGTTTTCATTCATATGAATTATTTAATATGGAATTTTACATCATTGTTCAAGAAACAATAAATAGTAGTCAATCCTAATTATAATACTTGATTTATTTATTCTCTCTCTCTTTCTCTCTCTCTCTCTCTCTCTCTCTCTCTCTCTCTCTCTCTCTCTCTCTCTCTCTCTCTCTCTCTCTCTCTCTCTCTCTCTCTCTCTCTCTCTATCTGTTTCTCTCTCTCTGTCGTATACAGTATTTTTAAGTGTAATCTGGATGTATGGCGGAACAGTACGATTAGAATAAATGTGGCCTGGTCCCGTTAATAGATACCCGAGAAGTGCAGGGCGACCGCAACTACGGTGGAAGGATGATCTAAACAGACACATCGGAATAACCTGGATGCAGTCTGCACAGGACAGAATAACATGGAAGCAAATGGAGGAGGCCTTTGTCCAGGAGTGGATGGGAATAGGCTGAGGAAGAAAAAGAAGAAGAAGAAGTGAGACTTTTTGATTTGTTGACTTATATATTTTGATTTCTTACATATATTTATTTTATGTCTCTATGTCTCTTGTTTGATAAAAAAAATCTATTATTATCAGACATGACATTTATTCGAAATACAAACATATCACTCTAATACGATTATTACAATGTTTTTGCTTACATTGTATTTTTCCTAATTGTAGGCTACCGCACGCTGGGTTGTTAATTATTTATGACGGTGGAGTATTCCTTTCATTTGGTAATAACCCCGAAAGTGTACGCTAAGGTAAGCAGTGACGACATATTCCATTACCTGAATATATCATTCACGTCTGCCTCTCATGACTAGCATTTGATTGCACGCAACCAGTTTTATAAAATACGCCATTTTTTTTAAACATAAACACACCCTTCCACGATTAACCATTCGTTTATTTCATTTCAGTATTATCAAAGCAAATTTTTTGGTTTTAGCTTTGATTAATTAATATAACATCATTTCCTATTCCCATTTGTAAGATAACATAATCTGTTACTTAATAAACCAAAAAGCAAAATGGCAAATTAAATTAAATGTGATATACGAGTACATAGCAATGTAATCTTGTATGATTTTATCAAATTAAATAAAACGATGTTTTTTATTAAATAAAACGACGACAGCGACCGGTTTCGCCAGGCTCACTGGCATCAACAGACTGGTGACACTATTGAAAATTGAGTCCTTTATATACATACAGATCAAGGGTGGTAAACATGTTTTTATAAAAAAAAAATCTTAAATCAATTATGTAAAATTTACTGAATTTCAATAATGGCATTAAATTAAATTAATTTAAGATTATTTTTGCAGAGAATCATGTATATAAATATTTGATTTATTTGATCGTGCCACGTTTTCCTAGGCCTTCCTCTTATTCTTTCTTCACCATTATGTCATCACTCATTCTTTCCATGTGTCCAAACCATCTTAACGACCCTATCATAATTTTGTTCATAACACTTTCATTCGCACCGCATTCACATCTTATATTTGCATTCGACACTCTATCATACACAGATTCTCCATACATTCGTCTTAGAGATCTCATTTTTACTGCATTTATTCTACGTTCAACTTTCTTTTGCCAGTTCCATGCTTCACTTACATACATAAGGGTAGGGCACAAGAACACCATTATGCACTGCCATCTTAGCTTTTTTCGATAGGCTGTGACATGATTTCTAGGAGTTTATAAATATATTATTATTTTGATAGTGATATTTTTCACATAGTTAGGGAGTCATATTGCTTTAAAAATCATTTTCATGTGCTACTTTAGGAACAACTTTACAAACTTTTAAACTGTGTGTCCCAAAAATCAACAGGTAAAGTGAAAATACGGAAAACGACGAACAAAGCCGAATACAGAATCGTAAACCTTAGCTATTATAATAATAAATCACTTTATATGGGTCTACACGTTCCGCGTGCAATGTTTGCACATCAAAACTTTTGTTTGTGTGTTTTACTCCTATAAAGACATAATATCCGAAACCCTCTTTGATACTTCTCCCTGCTTCGAAATCAAATAACCTAACATTTGTTTTACTAAAAATAGAATCGCAATGTGACGAGAACTCGATATATCGGTGCCAAGCTGGTGTATATTATATATTATTATTTGTATCTCAATAGAGACGAAGAAGTAATTTTTTTTTTGGAAACAAAATATGGTAGTCGAGGCGTTTACAGGACTTATGACCTGTCATTGGTTGGGTTAAGCGATCACTTTATGTTAACAACATTCCCCATTCCAGCTTTCTTTCGACACAACGTCCGACAAATTATTGGAACTTGTATATATGCTACTATTTTTAATAACTTCACATTGTTGTACACTAGCGCCATCTATTAAGATAATTTGTAAGCATTAAGCAGAAAATCTTTATTAATGCAATGTGAAGTATTTTTCGCCTCCAACTCTTCTTGTCCTCCGCTTCGACCCTCCAATCTGACACTCGTAACGATTTCGCCCCATCTCTCCCAACTTCATCCTCCCATCGCAGCCTTGGTCGTCCAATTGGTCTTCTACCACCTGGGTGCCACTCCAGCAATCTTTTTAGGGTTCGCGATGACTCTCAAAAGTATCCAGTCGCTCTGAGGATTTCGCTGTCATTGTCCACGCCTCACATCCATAGGTCACTACTGTTCGGATGATTGTTTTATACAGGATGATTTTGGTTTTCCAGTGTACGTTTCATGATTTGAGCGCTGGTAGTAGAGAGAAGAATGTTTTGTTGTCAGTTGTGATTCTTCTTTCGATTTCCCTGTGATCTTCGTTTTATTTTGTTATAGACGAGCCCAGGTAAGTGAAGTCCTCCAACATCTTAAAGATGTATCTATCCTTGAATCTGATGATTCGCCGTGATTTATGGGTTGCATTCCTTAATATGGTAGTATCCCGTTGTATAAACGGCTGTATATACAACGGGAAACTACCATATTAAAAAGGCCCGAATGGCATCCCAAGCACCAAACCAGTCATTTTCATTGAAACTAGTTCCGATTAAAATTAAAAATAGTCATGACGTTGTCCAACCTCCGATAGGAGAGAAGCAGGGAGTGAGCAGGGAGGGAGGAGAGCAGAAAAATGTATCACTTTATTTAATATTTTCATATTGAAAAGACATTTGATAACGCAAAATTTCGTATTGAATACTGAACGTTCTGGATACTCTTCGCTGTCTGCATCGGTCATGAACCCTCTCAGTGAACGTTTATTTGGCCTATATTCGCCGGGGGGCTACGCGTACGTGACGTATTTTAGATTTCGAGAGGAATGAATATAGTCTTGTGTAAACCCAACGGGAAAGAGGGATAACATTTCATTTGATATCTACTCAACAATGTTCTAAAACCATTCTACGCGCAAGAGTAGAATAGTTTTTTACTACTGGTCTTCAAACACTTAAGCGTAAAAATTCCAGAAAACAAAATATCATATGATTTAGATAAACTTAATACGTTTTTCTTCTTCTTCCTCAGCCTATTCCCACCCACTCCTGGACAAAGGCCTCCTCCATTCACTTCCATGTCATTCTGTCCTATGCAAACTGCATCCAGGTTATTCCGACGTGTCTATTCAGATCATCCTTCCACCGTAGTTGCAGCCGCCCTGCACTTCTCTTTGCCGTCCACAGTCTCCAAGTCAGCAGTCTTCTTGTCCACTTTTCGTCTGAGCTTCTGGCTACGTGACCCGCCCATTGCCATTTTAGAGTCGCCACCCGGTGGATGATGTCAGTGACCTCTGTTTTTTCTCTCACCGTATCGTTTCTGACTCTGTCTCTTGGGCTTATTCCTAACATGGCACTTTCCATGGCTCTTTGGGTCACTCGTAGTTTCTCGGCATTTTGTTTGGACAGTGTTACAGTTTCAAGACCATAAGTCCCAACTGGCAGAACGCAGGCTTCATAGACTTTTCCATTATTGTATCCCAAGTATGTATATTCTTGCGTTAACAATGTGAAATTCCATAATGACGTATATTTATGAATTAAAACACTGTTTTTTCCACTTTTGAGTTTATTTTTCTCGACATGTTTCGAAGGCTTACACTTTCATCATCGGGAAAACGATATAAACTCATAAACGATAAACATGTTTATATCAATCTTCCGATGATGAAGGTGTAAGCCTTCGAAACATGTAGAAAAATAAATTCAAAAGTGGAAAAAACAGTATTACTGTAAAAATTAAAAACACTGTTATAATATCACAATTTTTATTCACTGAGTGTCGCGACAGCGGTTTAGCCAACCAATGTTGGCATTATCAGGTGTCACAATAAACTAAACAGTTTATTGTAACACCTGATGATGCCAACATCGGTTGCCAACAACAAAGGACTATGGAAAAAACAGTGTTTTAATTCATAAAAATTCGAAAATATCATATGAGATATGAAAATGAATTCACCATTTTCCTCACAATACAATTATTAAGAAAATTTTATAAAATTCCTGAGATGGATTGGACATATAAAACGAATGGTTAAAATGTTGTATACACGCATTGTGAGTAGAAAGAGAAACCGTGGAAAACCAAGGAAAGCATGGCATGAATAAATTAATCAAATACTGAAAGGCGGCCACATTTGACGAAAATCGATGAGCATGTATGTTACGATGTATGAATTTCAGAGAATCTCAAGAAGTATGTCAGGATAGAGCAGTATAACAGTCCATCTTTCCTGCTTACCCCTCCGGAGAAACGGCGTAATGGTTAGTAAATTTTTTACTTTAATTTCTTAATACTAAATAGATCGTAATATTGTGATGAACTAGGACTAACTAACTAACTAACTAAACATCACGCCGTCTCCCCGAAAGGGTAGGCAGAAAGAATGGACTGTCACACTTTTACTGATGCGGCACTCCATCCTTCTCTTCTCGCCCCGCGGGAGACGCGGTGTGATGGGTTGCGAACCTCATCGAACTAGGACTATCTGCCAAATAATATTGCAAAAGCCACCCGCACACTAAGGGTTTCTTATTAGCACAGATTATTTAAATTTAGAATGTTAACTCACCAACGCCCAGGTAGGGGGCATGCACTGCCTGCGATCTTCTGCTGACAAATGATCCCTCGCTCAACGAAGGGGGTGCAATAAAGACGTGGCTCCCCAAGGACTGGGGCCCTGTTACAGAGGAGCTCGAGCCGCGCCCCATACGGGCTGCTAAGGCAGCACGGAGTCCGGAGCGCTTCGTTTCCAATCTAAAACAAAATAATTGAATCCAAACTTAAAAATTTGTTATTTTTTAAAACAAGATCTTAGTTTTAAGTTGAAGTCAACTTAAAACTAAGACAGAGGATGTTAAGGTATTATGTGTGGTCTGTTCTGTTATATGGGTGTGAGACATGGACATTAAAAGTAAATACAATGAACCGGTTAGAGGCATTTGAAATGTGGCTTCACCGAAGAATGTTCAGGATCCCATGGACAGAAAGAGTAACGAACAAAGTCCTGAATCGTGCAGGAGTAAATAGAGAGCTGCTGACATTGATCAAAGTCCGCAAGATTGAATATCTGGGTCACGTTCTACCTCGAGAAAAATATCGCCTGCTGCAAATAATTTTGAAGGGAAAAATAGAGGGCCGCAGGGGGGCATGGAAAAGGCATTACTGTTAAAATTTATAACACTGTTATAATATCGCAATTTATTTTTATTCACTGAGAGCGTCGCGATAGCTGTTTCGCCAACCGATGTGTGCATCATCAGGTGTTACAATAAACGTTTATTGTAACACCTGATGATGCCAATATAGGTTGGCGAAACAGCTGTCAACTTTAAATCGTTAACATATACTTTTTTTACCATTCGTTCCATATGTCCAAACCATCTTAATGATCCTTTCATTATTTTGTTCATCACACCATCATTCGCACCGCATTCACTTAATATATTTTCATTCGACACTCTATCATACACAGAGTATCTACACATTCGTCTAAGAGATCTCATTTCTACTGCATTTATTCTACTTTCATCCTTCTTTTGCCAGTTCCATGCTTTGCTTCCATCATAAGGGTCGGTAGAAGAACACCACTGTGCACTGCCATTTTAGCTTTTTTGGATAGGTTTTTATAATGATCTTTTCATAATAAATAAATAAAAATTCATTAGAAACTCTATCTCGGATATTAAAGTAACCTTTTTTTAACTAAAAACTGAACGACTTCTCTGAAACAATTAATTTTTTTTTGTAACTTCGATCTTAAAAGTATCTTTTAGCACTTAAATCGAAATATAATTACATTTTCGCCCAGAAAAAAAACGAAATGCCCAAATTTCCCGGGTGGGCGAAATTCACCGAATTTCGTAGAATTTTTAACCAAAGTGCAGAATTGCTCCGATGTCGCTATTGATTCCTTTATTAAATAATGAAAATTGGATTACTTTTACTGTTTCGAGAACTAAAATTCAGTATAAAAAAAATGGTTAGTATTCTTCATCGTTAGTCTTCATATTTATAAAACTCCAACGGCTTAGGTGGGTTGGACTTCTGGTGCGAATGGAGGAACTGTCAACACCCGCAAAGTTGACATTTACAAGACCGGAGGGAAGACGCAGCGTGGGAAGACCACGGCTTCGTTGGCTTGACGGTGTTCTGAAGGACCTGCAATTGTTGGGAGTTAGTCCTGAGGAGTGGAGATCGAGAGCGGCTGGAGAAACAACAAATCATTTACAGCGCTAAAACCGCATTCAACTAAATATGATGATGGGAATGACAACAGTAATTTTCTTACTAAATTTTTCTTAATCGGGTATTTAGTTTCTGTTTCGACACTTAGTTATGTCATTGTATTTTTAATGTTGAATAGTACATTAAAATATTAATCATTTTGCAATTCTAAAAGTTCTTCTTGATACTATATGGCCACATCACTTATATCTACGAATATTGGTTTTGTTATCCAATATGGGAAAGACTATTCTTTTAAATCTGAATATCTGTCATTTAAGTCACTAGCCATTTAATCCAAGTGATCCACAATAACAATTACAGCTGAATCAGTCACCTCAAACTTACTTAGTCAATACAATTGCTCAAATTTGTTGTCCAAAACATTTTTTTATACACTTGCAGAAGTCCAATGAAGCCAAATATCTTAGATTTTGCATAAATAAGGGTATTTGTTTGCTGCTTTTAGTTTTCAAATACAAATACAAACTAACTAATCTTCTTATTCTTCTTCCTCAGCCTATTCCCGTCCACTCCCGGACAAAGGCCTACTCCTGTACTTCGCTTCCATGTCACTCTGTCCTGTGCAGATTGCATCCAGGTTATTCCGACGTGTCTGTTCAGATCATCCTTCCACCGTAGTTGCGGTCGCCCTGCACTTCTCTTTGCCGTCCACGGTCTCCAAGTCAGCAGTCTTCTTGTCCATTTTTCATCTGAGCTTCTGGCAACGTGACCTGCC
Organism: Lepidostoma basale; assembly: GCA_022606425.2. Lineage (NCBI taxonomy): Eukaryota > Metazoa > Arthropoda > Insecta > Trichoptera > Lepidostomatidae > Lepidostoma > Lepidostoma basale. The sequence continues at coordinate 745,395 of JAHDVF020001077.1, read as the reverse complement.
CACTGTCATTTTAGAGTCGCCGCCCGGTGGATAATGTCAGTGACCTTTGTTTTTTCTCTCACCGTATCGTTTCTGAAGGAACTGTCTCTTAGACTTATTTCCTAACATGGCTCTTTCCATGGCTCTTTGGGTCACTCATAGTTTCTCGGCACTTTGTTTGGATAATGTATCAGTTTCAAGATCATAAGTACCAACTGGCAGAACGCAGGCTTCATTGACTTTTCGTTTCAGATTGATCGGTATTTTCCGATTTTTAAGGACGTAACTCATGTTTCCGAAAGCTGCCCAGCTCAGTCCAATTCTTCTTTTTAGCTCTGCAGTTTAGTTATCTCGGCCCAATCGAATATTGTGTCCCAGGTATGTATAATCTTGAACATTCTCAATTCGGATTTCGCCCACGTTGATTTGAAGCCTTTCCGTGCCCATCACCTTGGTCTTTGTCAGGACCAACTAACTAATGCTTGACGGAAAAGTCAGAGTTGCAGTATAATTTTTTTTTTCGAAAATATGTTTTTTAATAACAATGTATCAAAAATATTAATGATTTGCGCATTGCCCCTAAGACATTCAAATTGCCCCCCGGTGGGGCGTACGCCCCACGTTGTGAAACACTGTACTAGAGGTTTGTCAGGATCTTTTGTTTGTTTTATTTAAAATTTTGTTTAAAAACAAAATCACAAAATGAGAAGAAAAAAAACGCGTGTTTAATTCACCTTCTAAAATAATGGGATCTAGTTTATCAGTCTGGAGACTCCCTCTCAAAAGCTGAGTGGTGTGAGATGGAGTGAACTTCGGTGACTAACTACCCTTGCAGCCTCAAACTGTGTCAATCCTTTTAACAACACAAAGGAATCCATTCGCCAAATGGGGAAACTTTATTATAATCAATCTTTCTCGCGTATCACTTGTTGATATGCAAACTGCGGTCGATTAGGGCCATAATCAATCAAAATTATACCAAGATGTTCGTTAAACATAAGTACAAGATTCACTAGTAGTAGGAATCATAGACTTCATAAATAAAAATACATATTACGCGAGTTCTACGCTTAAATAACGTTTTCATTGTCTCTGTGCCATTTTCGAGAGATATTCACTTCAAGGGCGCTCCTCTCTCGGAAAGCTTCTCTTAAAAATAATATTTTTATTTTTATTTATTTTTTATTGAGAGTAACAAACAGCAATTACAGTATATGAATATAAACACACAGAGACATCAAAACAAGGCCAATTACATGCTACCACAAATATTATATAACAACTGACATAAGGTTAAATATACAAGAAGAATAAAGTAACACTTTGATAAGTTAAAGAGAAAACTAGTAGTATTAGTAATAATGAAAAATTAAAAATGAAATATAATTTTAAAATGTAAAAAAAAGAAAATGACAAGAAAAGAAAAAATAGAGTAACTAGTTTCATTCGCCCCGAAGGGTTGCTCCAACTATTTTTTTGAAATCACTTTCATTAAGATGGAACACATCGATGTTATTAAAGCACTTATTGTACATGTCGCACGTCCGGTACACCGCCGCACTCTGAGCGTAGTTAGTCCGATAAGCAGGAAGGTTTTAAGGTTTTAAAGGGATATCTCCCGATCTGCTGATCCGATTTGCTTGAAATTTACAATAGTTATTTTCCAAACATACATCATACATCTACAATGTGACTTAGGCGTCTTTTGATTGAATGTCATGTTGAAAATTTTTTAAAACTCAAAATTTGATTGAAAATTCAAGCATTAGTTACTTTTTTTTTCAAACAGCTGCCATTAATACATTTTTGTCAGGGCCGTGATGACTGCAAGGACGATGCAAGTTCAGGATGACCGTGGACATCCTGTGTTGATGAAAACATTAAAGGTTTCGGTCTGCTTTTAACTGTTCGGATGATTACTGATGAACTAAATTAAGGAAAATCATCTTTGCACACGATTTCCACAAAACATTTGAAGTTGAGAAAATCATAATAATGCGCCATCACATTCATCACTGATTGTCCGCCAGTTTCTGACCCGTAATTGATCTGTGATTGATCACCCTCCCCATTCACCAGATTTAGCCCCTGGCGACTTCGTTTTGTTCCCGAAATGTAAAGAGGTCATGCGGGGCAGCACTAGGACGACGTGTAGACGATTAAACGTGAAACGACAAAGCACCTGACTCCTGATGATTTCCAGAAATGTTTTGAACATTGGAAACGGAGGAGGGACAATTGCATGATACAAATGGGGAGCATTTTGAAGGGGATAAGATTGATGTACCCTAAATTTTGTAAAAAAAAAAAAAAAACAGTTCGCGTATTTATTGGATGGACCTCGTATATAATATTTTATTATACATGTGTGTAAAATAATTGATATTACTTAATTTTTTTAGGAAGTATAATAATCAAATTTAATTGTATCTCAATAGAGACGAAGACGCAAACTGAATATGGATGATCAAGGTGTTTACAGGACTTATGACCTGTCATTGGTTGGGTTAAGCTCACGCTTTATGTAATTACAACATTCCCCATTCCACCTTTTGTTATGATCATGCATGACAAATTTTTGGAAGATGTATATATACTTCAAAATCCATACCTATCTTCACGTGTCAGTTTCAATTATCCATCTATGTAGATTTGGTTGAACTTGTGAATCTATTCAAGATTAACTTATACAACCGACCCACTAACGCCATCTATGGAGAATGATTTTCAGCATTTAGCAAACTACCTTATTAACACAATGCGAAGGCTGTAGCCCATAAACGCATTGTTTAGAAGTCGCCAGGAGTATTATTCCATTATAATTGCCAAAGAGTTGCCCAGAATAATTACAAATATGTTTGTGAATGTATACTGATCATCCATATTCAGTTTGCGTCTTCGTCTCTATTGAGATACAATTAAATTTGAATTCACCACCCTTTGGTGAAAATTCCAGAATTTCGTATACAAGTATAAGTATACATTCACAAAAATATTTATAATAATCAACATTAACGTTGGTTATTGAAATTTATGATTATAAATTTAGTTTTGAAGTTAAAAGTTTGAAATGTATTTAAAAAAAAACGTAAAGCGTTAACACTGTGGAATTGCATAATGACGTTTTTTTATGAATCGAAGCGCTGTTGTTTCCACTTTTGAGTATATTTTTATCTTTAGGCTTTGAATGTTATATACATCCATTATCGAGAGAACGATATAAGCTGATGCTTTCAGTAGTTGTTTCTTATGAGATGCTCTATACAACTTTTACAATTAGTTCTATGGTTGTTTTATTTAACTACAAAAAGCTGTTCAAGTTTTCTTCAGAGAATAAAATTGCGTCCGAATTCGTCACTTTTTTTAAAGATACGTGTTTTCGAAAAACTTTATTCCTTCGCTTTCAAAAAAAGAATGTTTTCTCACCTGACATCGTTTGTTTCTCCAAAGATCCTCATCAACTCGGGGTCTGGTCCACGGGAGCGAAAGTCCATTTCTTGGGGCTCGTCCTCTGCTTGAGGGATCTCCTCGGCGTTGGTCTCCATGGACAACTCATAGTCAAGCAGTTCTTGAAGAGTTGGGTTTAAATCTGTCAACAAGGCGAATACTGACTTTAAAATAAGAAAAATACGTCCGTATGTAACATCAGTGATTTAATAAGGGTTGAAGACACCTGTTTTATAAAAAAAAAACAAGTTATTTGTATAAAACATAATAATTTTTAAGTATAATAAAGTGCGTATCTATTTTATCAAAAGAGGTTAGAGTAGTTTATAATTTATTTTTATTTTGAATTTTTGTGTAAACTAATGTACTGTTTCTTAAGCAACGATGTAAAACTTCATATTAAATATTAATCTAAACATCTGTTTCTCAGATGAATTATTATTTCATGGAAGTAATATTTTTCGCTTTGCTAGGGCAACCCGAAAAATATCTCACCAACCATCACGCCGTTTTCCCGCCGGGGTACGCAGAGAGAATGGACCGCTACACTACTCTATCCCAAACCTCTCTAGCTTCCTCCACATTCATACAACGAGTCATACACGCACGTCGATTCCTCCGACATCTAACATTAAAAATTTGATTAATTTGGTCATGCCATGTTTTCCTCGGTCTGCCTCGACTCCGTACTCCATTTACACCATTAACGTATACTTTCTTAAACATTTTTCTCCATCCATGCGTTCCATATGTCCGAACCATTGCAACGATCCTTTCATAATTTTGTTCATAATACCTTCTTCCGTTCTACATTCCTTTCTTATATTACCATTTGAGATTCTGTCGTATATCGTTCTACCACACATACTTCTTAGGGACCTCATCTCTATCGCATTTATTCTGCTTTCATTCTTCTTCTGCCAGTTCCATGCTGCGCTTCCATTCATTAGGGATGGGACCAGAAGTAATACCGAAAATATCACTCCCATTAAATCGCAGCACCAGCGTAGCACCAATCTGAATGGTCATTGAGATGTTTTCGACATATTTATTGAATAGATTATTAGAAGGCTGTTTAAAACTTGTGGAAAAGCGATGTAAATTGAAAAAGAATTCTAAGTAGCTTAAGGATTAGTATGAAATATCGAAATGTTTTCAAAAAGCGAATAGAAAAATAGTTATGCGTTTACTTTGTGGTATAAGAAAAATCCTTTGTTTTGGTCGAAACAATATGATGTTATTAATTGTTTTAAATTTGAAACACTGTTATTATACGTATCACAACTTATTAATAAATTTATTTTGTTTTTATTTTATTTTTTTATTATCGAGGGTAACAAACAGCAATTACAGTATATGAGTATAAACACATAGAGACAACAAAACAAGGCCAATTACATGCTACCACAAATATTATATAACAACTGACATAAGGTTAAATATATAAGAGTAATAAAGTAACACTTTGATAAGATAAAGAGAAAACTATTAGTAATAATGAATTAAAAATAAAATATAATTTTAAAATGTAAAAAAAAAAGAAAAAGACAAGAAAAGAAAAAAAAATAGAGTAACTAATTTCATTCGCCCCGAAGGGTTGCTCCAACCATTTTTTTAAAATCACTCTCATTAAGATGGAACACATCGATGTTACTAAAGCACTTATTGTACGTGTCGCACGTCCGGTACACCGCCGCACTCTGAGCGTAGTTAGTCCATAAGCAGGAAGGTGGAATATTTGGTTCGCAGTGTGTCTTGTGCGAAGCATAGGGGTATTCAGTAATAATTTACTAAGAAGTTCGGAGTTGTCTATTTTGAAGTAAATGATTTTGTGAAGCAACATCATATCATTAATTGTTCGCCTATTTTCGAGAGAGTCCAAGGAATAAAAATTAAGGGCAGAATTATAATTCGCAAATGACCTGCACATTTTGAAATTAATGTGTTTAATGAAAAATTTTTGGACTCTTTCGATGCGTTGAATATGCGCTGCATAGTAAGGAGACCAAACGGGAGATACGTATTCGAGTAGTGAGCGAACCATGGTTGTATAAAGAACTTTGAGGGCTGTGATGTTCTGAAATGGTTTGCATGTACGCAATATGAATCCTAATGTGCTGTAAGATTTGTCTAAAATGCCATCAATGTGACTTACGAAAGTGAGTTTCGAGTCCATTGTGACTCCGAGATCTCGCACGCGATCTGAGTTAGATAATCTTGTGTTATTAATAAAATAGTCATGATTGTGCGGGTTGATTTTACGAGAAAACGAAACTTTGAGACATTTGTCAGCATTGAGGGTCAGTTTATTTATCTTACAATAATCAGAGAGTCTGTCGAGATCAGACTGAAGTTTATGGCAATCGGATATGTCAGAAATATTCAGAAAGACCTTCATGTCATCAGCAAAAAGGAGGTGTTTGGAGTAGAGGAAACAGTTGCCAATATCATGAATATAAAGAATAAAGAAGAGGGGTCCCAGATGGGAGCCTTGAGGAACTCCGGATGGAATTCCCACGAAGTCTGACTTGAAGCCATCAAACACCACAGCCTGTCTTCGATTTTTGATATATGAATTTATCCATCTTAGAAGGTCACCGTGGATTCCAAGTCTGCCAAGTTTATCTAGGAGTACGCTGTGGTTTACCTTATCAAAAGCTTTGGCGTAGTCAGTGTATATGGCATCAGTTTGGAGTCCGCGGTGCATGTTCGAAATAATATAGTCAGTGAACGGTATCAGATTGGATAAAACAGATTTGTTACGGAGGAAACCATGTTGTTGATCACTCAGAACACATTTAAGAGAGGGATATAATTGGTCATATACAATACGCTCGAAAATCTTACTAATGGCAGATAAAATGGAGATTGGACGATAGTTATTGATGAAGCTTTTGGGTCCTGATTTGTGAACTGGAATAATAAAGGCTTCTTTCCATTTATCTGGAAAGCAACCTTCGGATAGAGAACGGGTAAAAAGGATAGAAAGAGGTTCTGCGAGGGTTTTTGCACAGTTAAATAAGTATAATGGCGGTATTCCATCACTTCCAGCACCTTTGTTGGTGTCGACACCTGATAAATATCTGGCGAGTGTGTTCTTGTCTGTAAGACAGCTTCCGATGTTAGTGGTGTTTGAGGGCTCGTAGGAATTTATAGTACTGGGGGTAGTGTCACAATCAAAGACAGAATGAAAATAAGTGGAGAACGCATGGCTGATATTTCTGCCACCACTTATTGATTTATTATCATCAATAGACATTATCTTTGGAAGGGAGTTATTCTTGTACTTGCTCTTGACGAATCGCCAAAAGGAGTTTGAATTATTAGTAATATTCATTTCGGTAGAGTGAATATACTCAGAAAAACATTTCCTGGCCATACGCTTTTGGCGAGTTCTCAGCAAAGAAAAGGTGTGATAATCAAGGGAATTTTTATATTTGGTAAACCGCTTGTGATATTTGATCTTTTCTTTGGTAAGTTTTATGAGGGAACTATTGTACCAAACTGGAAAATTGGAGTTACTCTTAAAGTGCCGGAGGGGTATAAATTGCTCAATGGAGTTATTCAACACGATATAAAAGGCATCTACCGCAGCGTTGAGGGGATATGTGGATAGAATATTTGACCAATTAACCTCAGATAAAAAAATATTAATTGATTCATAGTCTCCATGTTTAAAAAGATGAACGGCTCGTTGGGGTTCACGTAGTAGCTGAGAAGGTTCAAATGATAGAGTTAATTCATTGAGATTGGACGGTAGTTCTTGATGAAGCTTTTGGGTCCTGATTTGTGAACTGGAATAATAAAGGCTTCTTTCCATTTATCTGGAAAGCAACCTTCAGATAGAGAACGGGTAAAAAGGATAGAAAGAGGTTCAGCGAGGGTTTTTGCACAGTTTAATAAGTATAATGGCGGTATTCCATCACTTCCAGCACCTTTGTTGGTGTCGACACCTGATAAATATCTATGTTTTATCTTTATGTTTTGATTGTCAGTAAGCTGTATCTTGTATGCGGATGACGCTGTCCTACTTGCAGACAACGAGCATGAACTACATGTCCTGGTGAATAGTATGTATGAGGTATGCATGCGAAATGATCTGATGATGAATGTGAATAAGTCCAAGGTAATGATTTTTGAAAAATAAGAAATCACGACAGTCTGCAACATTAGCGTGAATGGTGAAAATTTGGAGCAAGTAGATGAGTTCGTGTATTTAGGTAGTATGTTTAAAAAATTGAAAGAAGGGTTGGGGCAGGCAGCAAAGTGGATGATGTACTTAAAGTTGTCATCGCAAACAAAAAACTATCCAAAAAATCTGAAATGGCAGCGCACAATGGTGTGCTTCTACCGACCCTTATGCATGGAAGCGAACCATGGAACTGGCAAAAGAAGGATGAAAGTTGAATAGTTGCAATAGAAATGAGATCTCTTAGACGAATGTGTGTATGCACTGTGTATGATAGAGTGTCGAATGAAAATATAAGAAGTGAATGCGGTGCGAATTATGGTGTTATGAACAAAATAATTAAAGGATTATTAAGATGGTTTGGACAAGGTTATGGATAGAATGAATAAAGAAAGAATGGTTAAAAAAATATAATTTAACCATGTAAATGGAACTAGAAATAGAGGAAGACCGAGGAAAACGTGGCACGATCAAATAAATCAAATATTGAATGTCAGCCATGTGAGGAGTCAGAGAAATCGACGCGCGTGCATGACACGATGTATGAATGTTAAGGAAGCGAGAGAAATATGTCAGGAAAGAATAGTGTGGCAGTCCATTCTTTCTGCCTACCCCGTCGGCAGACGGGGTGATGGTTAGTTAGTTAGTAAAGTTTTTTTATAATTTGATAGTAATAAAATTTTACTATTTTTTATTACACCTTATTAATAGATTTTCTTATGAACGGTAAACGTAAAATACAATAGTTATTATTGTTTTAAAGTAGAATTCCAATCCTTTGAATATTCGAATTAGAGAAAACTCTATTTCATTCGATATGCAGCGCTTTATTAAGATTGCGGCTTTTAAATAAAGCAAGAAGTTAAAAATAGCCCCAAAGAAGTGAGATACATTATTAACGTTAATTCTAAACTAAGCTCTGGGATTTTCCCCTTAAGATTTTATGTTAGACGAGTACGTCACGGTCCGTATAAGGGAAGGTATTTCAATAAATTATTTATAGCAACATTCCATTTCGTTATTTCAGATTCATAAAGGTAAACTACACTTTAGGAAAAACTCATTCAGAAAAAATATTGTTCAGGATATCTTTCATAACGGAACATTTTTATAACATGATAGTAGTCATTCCAACTTGCATTCTATTTTTAATAAGAGCAAAAAAATACAAATTGTTTCATACATTTTTGATAAACCTAAAGTATTGTGGTATTTCATAATAACGATATTTTATGAATTAAAATAAGTTATTATTAATTTATTCCAAGTAAAACTACTACCTTATGTATGGAAGCGAAGCATGGAACTGGTAAAAGAAGGATGAAAGTAGGATAAATGCAGTAGAAATGAGATCTCTTAGACGAATGTGCGGATACTCTGTGTTTGATAGAGTGTCGAATGAAAATATAAGAAGTGAATGCGGTGCGAATGATGGTGTCATGAACAAAATAATGAAAGGATCATTAAGATGGTTTGGACATATGGAAAGAATGAATGAATGGTAAAAAAATTATATGTTAATGATGTAAATGGAACCAGAAATAGAGGAAGACCGAGGAAAACGTGGCACGATCAAATAAATCAAATATTGAATGTCGGCCATGTGAGGAGTCAGAGAAATCGATGCGCGTGCATGAATGTTGAGGAAGCGAGAGAAATATGTCAGGAAAGAAAAGTGTGGCAGTCCATTCTTCCTGCCTACTACTTCGGGGAGACGGCGTGATGGTTACTTAGTTAGTTAGTTAGTTAAAACCACTAACATGACAGATGGGCACCATGATACTCAGTTGGAGACCATGGGCAAATAGAGGTAGTGTCGGAAGACCACCGATGAGATGGACCGATGATATTGTCAAAAGGGTTGAAAAATCTTGGATACAAAGGGGACAGGATAGAGACGAGTGGAGGAAATTGGAAGAGGCTTATTATCCAGCAGTGGAGGGAAGAAGGCTAGCAAAGAAAGAAGAAAGAAGAAAACCACTAAACAATCGTGTTTACTATTATAAATAAATAATGGAGTTTTACAAAACTAATACATCAACCATCAATAATCTATCGCCAATTAATTGTCACGTGAATTCTTCACCAGACCAAAGACAGTGTGATAATCACACTTTCATCATCGGGAATTCAACCCGGGAATTTCGGTGCGGCAGTCAAACACTTAACACTCGGCCACGAAGGTCGTCGTTATGACAGAGGGGTTTAGGAATTATATATTTTTGTGAAGGGGTCGGGTGTTTCAGAAAAGGTATTATAAATATTTGCTTATGACCATCGAATGATCGCTGATTGGAAAAATTTAAAAAAGGTATCGATCGGAGACAGTTTAATGTCCTCCATAAGTACGAGAGCAAACAACATTTTGATTCTTTCGGTCATCTTGGCAAACGAGGTTTTTTAATAAAGTCAGATTATTTTCTATTCCATCTGATTACGTATTAACAAAGATCTTTATATTTTGTTTACCGAATACAAAGAGTACATATTTCCTAAAGCTTAACACAGTAATGAATTTTTTACTATACCGTTATATTCAACGATGCCCGAAACTAAAATGTGTTTTTAATCGCAAAATGTAAAGTAATTGAGCTTAAAATTTGTAAAGCTCAGAATACCTGAGTTTAAAGTTTGAAACTAAGAAGAGTAGTTCAACAAAAACCCTAAAGAGATAAAAGCTTAATGATAACTATAGTAGACGAACACTGTTTTAACCACCCTACGTATTTTAACGTATGTGATACGTTCACTTTGACTGTACCATTCTGCGCTATCCCGTATCACGTACGCGCTTGAGAAAAAGTAATGCACCTAAAATGTACAAACTGTTAGGGATACGCGCGTGTGCCAACAACACCTGAGTACAAGTCTTCATAAATATGATAGTTTTACAATGGGCAGTCGAAGTGTGCGGCCGAGTATTTGACGTTTAGTATCGTAAAAAAATATAATTAAATTTCATTAATAAAAAACCTGTTTTTTTGCACGTTTCTCGGAAAATTACCTGAAGGTAGGGCGGCTAAAATAGTTTCAATACGTACAGTACACTCGGGTTAACGGGGAAGCGGATTATCCGGGACACCTGAGTCATTGAAAAAATATTTTATAAAACCAAAAATATTTCACAATAGTTCTTATAATGCAAAAAAAAACTCAAATATGTCATAATTGGGCGTTTAGTTCACATTTGCGCCACAGACAACATACGTTTGTGGCTCTATAGTCGTGTCATAAAGTTTCGAGTTTGCAATAAAGCACCCGCAGCGTAGTTCATACTCATAAAACATTGTCGCTAATTTTATTTTATTATAAAAATAGTGTCTATAATAAAGGATAAACGCAAACGAGTCGTACTTTCAATTATACAATAACTCGATATTACAAAAGTTTTAAAATGGTGCATCCGTTAAATATTTATTGAAACGCAAGTCAAAAGTTTCACGCTGTCAACACATGCGTATTATTAAGCAAGTATGTATACATAAGCGCATATAGCGCAATTTTAAATTTCTCTTTGTTTTCAAATTTTTTTTCATGTTTTCGGATTAACCGGGAAATCGATTATACGGGATTTTTTTTCACCATCCATCTCGGAAAATCGAGATTGTACTGTACTTGTGTTTTTAAGATTACCATTTAAGGTCAGATATTGTATGAATACACGAAACTGATACGGGTGGTTGCTTCCCTCTATGAATGAAGCACTGCCAGTATTAGAGAAAACTTGGCATGAACAAATCAAGCAAATTTTTAAAGTTTGGCCATGTTAGAAGCAGAAAGAATCGATGTGCGTGCATGACTCGCTGTATAAATGTTATATATTTTTGAAGGTATGTGTGTCCAACTTATTTATTCTCATGCTTTAACATTTTATAAGCTAAAAAAATTAAATATAAAAAAAAAATATGTTCCTTTTGCTTTAATTTCGGTATTCTTTTTGCGCAAACTTCGGATAATTTTTTTTGTTTGTTTCCTATAATTATGATCACTTGTCAATTAAAGTATGAATAATCTCAATAACCTGTTAAATTCAAAAAAACTTTGTTTTATGTATCACAATTGTATTTTTTTATTTTACGCGACAGCTGTTTTGTCAACCTATATTGACATCATCAGGTATTGTAACACCTGATTGTAACACCGGATGATGTCAACAAAGGTTGACGAAACAGCTGTCGCGTAAAATAAAAATACAATTGTTATTCATAAAACATTTTTTTTTAATTTAACAGTTTATAATGATAAAGTATCATAGTGTTTCAGCCAAAACAATGGACTGAATAAACATTATTAGGTTATTACGTTCTTTTAACATGTGCCCATCTAGCCCATTGCACCCAAACTCACCAGACAACGTAATGTACCCGAACTCAGCGGACAACACTCGTATATACCGCCCGACAGAAGGTTAAATAAGTGCTATAGTATCTTTATCAACGAGAAGCTATCATTTTATAAAATAAAGGAATTTGTACGTACAGGGGTATTGGAATTGTTAAAAATGGTGGCTGGTTACATGTTCAAAATATTCTTTCACATATAAGATTGCCTTTACCTGTGCAGTTCTCTAGCAGAGAATTGAACTCGAAATACGTGTGAGTCTTGCAGTCGAATACCTCGGGGCAATGCTCTTGGGAGAGGAACAAACGTAATATGGTTAACAATATGGTTACTTCAATTTTCTTTAGACGTGGAGGGACCAAGGAATGTTTGTTTTAATAAAACAATTTTTAAAAATCTCAACTTAAGAATATCGTTGCTACCGGCTAGGGAAAATATACAACTTTTCAAGGTTTACCCACGTCGGGGTATGAAAATGACTACACGAATAAAATACAAATTGAAAAATTTGCGATTGCAAAGTTCGAAAGGTTAAAATATTTTAACACTCACTCAAAGCTTTTAAAGTTTAAAAAAACCAAGAGCTTTTAAATGGGTTAAATGTCATATTCAATAAAACGTCGAGACCTGAGTTTTAAATAACTTTCGAATCGAGTTTTCCATAGCGTTTATCATTTATTGAAATAATCGGGTTTCCGTAACTTTTATTATGAATTAAAATAGTCGGGTTTCCATGGCGTTTAGTATTCATTGAAATAATTGGGTTTTCATAACTTTTATTTTGAATTAAAAAGATCGGGTTTCCATAAATTTTACTATAAATTAAAATAATATATGATTTCCATAACTTGTATTATGAATTGAAATAATCGGGCTGTGTTATGCCTCCACTTGTGGTATTAATAAAAAATAAGACAATGGAGTAGAAAGTATATGTATACGACATAAACTGAACTAGAAATAGAGAAATATCGAGAAAAACGCGGCACAATTAAATCAATAAAATATAAATGTTGACCACGTAAGGGGTCAGAGGAAAACTTGTGTTTTTATACTTCTGACTGCCCCTAACCCCTTAAAGAGACCGCTGGTACGACGTGGATGCTGTTGCCCAGGATCGGCAGAAACGGAAGCACATGGAGGAGGCCTACGTCCTGGAGTGAACGGATATAGGCTGATGATGATGGTGATGATAGAACACCACCCGATTAGTTAGTTAGAGATGATCTTATTTCACGACAAACCTTAAGTACTAATTCAACAATAAAACTCGAACTGGGTGTTAATAAATACTCGTAGCTCTATAATACTACAAGGTGCTTGTACCATACCGGTGCCAATCATATTTTAATGAAGTTTCCCGCCATTAAGCTCCGCCGTTGAGGATTGCCGGTTTATAATGAACGACTTTAAAGAGTGTTACCCGTGTTCTTCCGTAATAAAACATTAATAAAGTTCAAGAATTGACCGTTTTAGAGAATAAACTAAGTTTTATGACCCCTACCCAACCAGGGCCGCATTGACAAGTTACGAATTCTTCAATAAAGTTTAATTATTACTGATGAAAACTTTTGTTCTCAAAAAGTCTTATAAATATATATTTTTTAAACATTTTTACTAGTTTTTATACTACTTTTTTGACAAAACCAACTGGTTTCGTTCCTACGAGAGCTTCCTCAGGGATATAAAACGATTTGTTTAGGTTTACAGGGTTACAAAACAGTTTCTTTTGTAACCCTGACGAATCTTCGGCGGGAGGGAAATTGGTTGGTTTTGACAAAAATAAAGTGGTATAAAAACTATTTAAAGTGTTTTAAAATGATTTTCAATAATGCCACACCACAAATTAAGTGTTTCTTACGAAATTAATAATATTTTATGGGAATGACATACGAGTATGTCGCCTTGCTAAGGCATAAAAAAGATTTATTATGCGTATTAATTATTAAGTGCGGAGTTTAATATCATTCTTCAAGAAACGATAAAAAAAGCATTATTAAAAACCTATTGGCCTGTTTTAATGTTTTTCAAAACACAAGGATGAAATGCTTCTATCCTTGAATATATTACATACTTCATTGTTCGTTGGTGAAAGAAACTCTCTCTCTTTCTCTCTCTCCCTCTCCCTTTCTCTCTCTCTCTCTCTCTTTCATTCTCACTCTCTCTCCCACTCTTTCTCTCTCCCTCTCTCTCTATCCGACCCTCTCTTTCTGTCTCTATCTGTGCCTCTCTCACTCTCTCTTTCTCTCTCTCTCTCTCCCTCTCTCTCTCTCTCTCTCTCTCTTCGACTCTCTCTCTCTCCCTCTCTCTCTCTCCGTCCCTCTCTCTCCCTCTCTCTCTCTCCGTCTCTCTCTCTCCCTCTCTCTTTCTCTCCCTCTTTCTTTGTAGCTTGTTCGTTAGTAAGGTTAGGTAATAATCATAGATAGGTTAGGTCATAACCACCCTGAAGATGGAAACTGCAACAATATCCGAAACGTCGGTCAAGATAGACGAGTTACTCCAAATCACACGTTGTTACCCAAAATCACGCAACATATTGCTGCCAACCGTGAAAACTATGAAATAATTATTTTGATTAAAAAAATATATTATTGTAAATAGCCGGCCCTGTCTAGGCGTAGGATTTCAATCGCTTTGCGGTGAAGGAAGCAGTATTAAACCTCTGCGGAAAAACCATAACAAGAGGACAATAACTTTATTCTCGGGAATAAAATATTAGCTTTAGCTTCCCCGAAGCTTATTGTTCGGCCGACAGGTGGCGGCTGGTGTCGAACGGCATTTAAAACTAATTTTTCAGTCAACACTAATTCAAGTTGTAACTCATTCCCAGAACCAAACAATTAATCACAAAAGGGTTGTGTTTTTATTGAATTATATGATTTGCCCATTTTTTTATTTGCCATTGTCTGTGACCCTAAATCGGGACGCCAATGGAATTTGATTAATTCGATTATTTATCATTTTATCTAAGTTTATTGACACCGCACTGCTAAATGTATTCAGTTCAATTGATTGACATTATATTAAGCATAGATAAATTGGAAAAAAATATTTTAAACAAACTGATTTTGATAGAATGGCAGTGCACAATGGTATTCTTTTACCGACCCTTGTGTATGAAAGCGAAGCATGGAACTGACAAAAGAAGGATGAAAGTAGAATAAATGCAGTAGAAATGAGATCTCTTAGACGAATGACGTACTCGGCCGAACTGGAGGGTGTTCGGCTTTTTGTCCCCGATAGATATCTCCGACAGCGACAGCACAGATTGTTTTACCTGCCGGCCGCCAGAACCAATCTGCCTCTGTTGACACCGGTGGGAAGAGCAATTAGTCTGCCGAGCGCGCTCTCCTCGGAGATCGACGTCTTTCATGTTAGTGAAAGTACGTTCAGAAGGCAAATGCTCTTAATTCTGGAGAGTATCCTGTCTTCCTAATGTTGAACCATCTCTTATGCGTTTCTGGTAGTATACTATACATAATATATTCTTTTACCTGTTCTCAATAGATGCATTAAAATAAAATAAATTTTGTAATGTCTGTTGATGAAATAAATTGATTTGATTTGATTTGATTTGTCTTTCGTGGCCGAGTGGTAAGTGCATTGACTGCCACCCCGAAGGTTCCGGGTGCGATTCCCGGCGAGGGCAATGTGATTGTCACACTGTCTTTGGTCTGATGTGGAATTCACGTGACAATAAAATGGCGATTGATAAGCTACCTATCACATGTCACGAGAATCACTATGATAGCTATAATACCCTTTACATCGATTTGGCTTATACTGTCATGATATAAAGAGAGATTCAAGAAAATATTAAATGTGTGGATACTCTATTTATGATAGAATGTCGAATGAAAATTTAAGAAGTGAATGCGGTGCGTATGATAGTGTTATGAACAAAATAATGAAAGGATCATTAAGATGGTTTGGACATATGGAAATAATGAATGAAGAAAGAATGGTAAAAAAATATGTATTAACGATGTAAATGGAACCAGAAATAGAGGAAGACCGAGGAAAAGGTGGCACGATCAAATCAATCAAATATTTAATGTCGATCACGTGAGGAGTCGGATAAATCGACGAGCGTGCATGACAAGAATCGAGAGAAGTATGTCAAGAAAGAACAGTGTGCTGGTCCATTATTTCTGCCTACTCCTCCCGAGAGATGGTGTGATGGTTAGTAAGTTAATAAGTTATTTCGTCTTAACAAGGTTAAACATGATTTCATAAAATAAAATAAAACTTCTGGAAAACAGACGTTTTCATTCGTATTGATTATATAATATTGAGGTTTACATAATTTTTCAGGAAACAATAAAAAATACTTAATGTTTATGCTTTGATTGAATTTTTGAAAGCATATGAAGCTACGTAACCTGGGTTTAAAAGGACATTAAATTATCAATGAACGACCAGGATTTATGAATTAAGGATTCCGTTTGTTTTTAATTTATGAGATTTCTATCGCCTCAATTGTTTCGGTTTAAAAAAATTCATATCCGCATTGAATATAAATTAATGTCAGAAGAAACGTGATACCCGCAAGAGTATTGATTTGAAATTAAGTACAGAAAACCTCGATATGACGGACTAATTGGGGGGAGAGGGTGTCCGTTAAAGCCGAAAGTCCGTTATATAAAAATAGGTTCAATCAATCAAAAAACTTTATTTTGAAAATATGTACACTGTATTTAGATATAAATAAACAATACAAAAACACAAACAAATTTCTATTTATTGTCTTCGGACACTCGTCGTGAAGCGGTGTTGCTGTTTGATATCGACGCGCTTGCTTTCAAATAAAATCAAATCAAATCAGTTTATTAACTCAAAAGACATTACAAACAGCAAAATGTTTAAGGAATCTATTGAATAAAGGTAAATATGGTAAAAATACAACATAATACCAGGAACGCATTAGACATGGTTCGACATTAGAAAGACAAGATACTTTCTAAAGTCAAGAGTTTTTGTCCCCTGAACGTACCTTCACTAATATGAAAGACGTCGATCTCCGAGGAGACGGCGTTCAGCAGACTGATTGCTCTTCTCACCGGTAGGTAAAACAATCTGTGCTGTCGCTGTCGGAAAAATCTATCAGGGATAAAAAGACCCTCTAGCACGGCCGAGTTCTCCAAATATCCCCTGATTAATTTAAAGAAATGGGTAATGCCCATCTTTTCAAAGCTGTAAAGAATTGATTCCAAGCATTCAAAAAAGAAATGCTATTGGATAAAGCCACGGATAACTACCATACCCCCTCATGTAGAGATACCTCAGAATTTTTTTCTGAACCCTCTCCAGCATAACGGAATATTTCGCCTCGTGAGGACTCCATTACACAGAACCACTTTCGAGTCTGCTCCGAACCAACGTGTTGTATAGAACTCTGAGCTCATTGGGATCTCCAAACACTCTTCCGGTCCGAATGATGAAGCCCAACATCCTCAGTGCAATGTCACAAATCCTCTCGATATGTGCACGAAAATTCAGCCTACTCTCATAGATGATTCGGAGATCCTTCATCGTAGAAACATGTGTTAGTTGATGGTTGTTCATTGTGTATCAAAGATACACAGTTCTCAATGCTCTAGTAAAATATAGCACAATTTTGGTAAATCCTGCTTTTATAAAAGGAAATAAGTTTTGTTTCCACTTTTGAAGTTTGCTGTTTTTTTTATAATCAACTCTCTAAAATTACGAAAATGCGTATAATATAATTGAACTTCGTTATCTGACGAATAGTCAATGAATGTTATTAGATAGTCGAGATGATATCTTACCACTGGTAACTTCATTTTTGTCAGTGTTGTTTCTTCTTCTTCGCTATCTTCACTTCCATCCTTGGCATCATGTCTCAAATTCTAGTGCTAGATGTATGACGTGATTATCATGATATAAAAATTGTTTACATGCGGCGACACTTAAATTAAGCATGTATATTATTAACAGGATGTTTTTATTTTTTTTAAATTTGACCGGATTTTCTGTCCGTTATATCCGAAGTTCGGTAAATAGAGGTCCGTTATATCGAGGTTTTACTGTACGTTGGAATGAAAAATTTTCATCAAATTAGATTAATATATTTTTTAAAGCGTTCAATGTAATTGAAACATCAATATGCATAAATAAACGGCGTTGCACTGTTCTGATATAGCTCTAGAGATTCTTCCACATTCATACATCATAACATGCACGCTCGTCAATTTTTTTCGATTTTAATGGGACCGCCTTTTAATATTTGATTAATTTGGACATGCCATGCTTTCCTTGATCTTCCACGACTTTTCTTTCCACTCACACAGCTTTTATAGAGCATTTTAATCATTCTTCTCTTATCCATTCGTTCCATATGTCCAAACCATCTCAGAGATCCTTTTTTAATTTTACTTATGATGCAATCACCTGTCTTCCGGTATTTATCTTTTTCCTGCATATGCTTCTTGGTGATCTCTTTTCTACGGCATTTATAATACTTTCATCCATCATTCGCCAGATCGCTTTCATACAAACATTTTGGCTCTAGAACTCCATTGCCTACTATTTATATCATTCTGTACGTACATACAGAATGATGTAAATAAATAAAAATCATTTTAGCTGAAAATCACCAAAGAAAATGACATTTATTTGTAGTAGCATAAATATATGCCACCTTTCCATAAAGGGTTGATTATCAAATAACCATAAAATGTAATAAATCTTTATTTGATATAGAACACTCGTGTATTAAAAAATCAAAACAATTTGCTAAGATTTCATAAAATTCAGAAAAATCTGTGAATGTTTCTAAAAGTAGATAAACTCACGACTGTTATGTGACACGCTAATAAAGGATCGATATAACACGAAAACGTACTCTTCACTGCTCTCTAAACCTTTATCTTCCAAATCAAATAAAGTTTGAGCCTTTTCTCCACTCTGTTATATATATTCAGGAAAACTTTGAAAAATTGAATTTCTTAACAATGTAGACAGGATGTCACAACAGATCACACTATTCTAAATCGGAGGTAATAAACAAAACAATAATATTCATTATTGAAATGTAAATTCAACACATTTAACAAAATATTTTTCTTGAATGAATATGTATGAAAATATTCATTCAAGTTAAACTTGGAGATATTAGAAGAATGATGAAAGTAGGATAGATGCCGTAGAAATGAGATCACTCAAAAGAATCTGCGGGAAACGATATATGCTAGAATACCAAATAACGAAATAAGGAAGTAATGTAAAGCTGATGATCACAGGTCTTCAAACGCATTATGACTGAATTCCCGGGCGGAAGGAGAAGGGTGGGAAGACCAAGGCTGAGATGGAAGGACGAAATAAAAAGTGATACAGAACAACTTTTTCTCTCTCCTTATCTGGTATCTTCTGTGATCAAAAAATTCCCACCAGGACCAAGGGCAGAGTCTACAAGACTCCAGTGAGGTCCGCCATGCTATATGGAGCAGAGTGCTGGACCAACACAAAAGTCCACGAACGTCGAGTCCACGCTACCGAGATGAAAATCGGTGGGCCGGAGGCGTTACAAGGCTGCACCACATAAGGAACGAATACGTGAGAGGTAGCTTTAAGGTTGCCCCAATAACGGAAAAATTAAGAGAATCTCGACTCCGGTGGTACGGTCATGTGATGCGAAGAGACAGTGAACACATTGTCCAAAAAGCCCTTAGCATCCCCACAAAACCATGAAGAAGAGGTCGCCCAATGGCAACATGGAAAAAGAGCTCCAACACGAGAATCTGACAGTGGAGATGAGTCAAAATAGAGAAGTTTGGCGTTTTCGTAGGAGGAGGGCCGACCCCAGATGATGGGAAATGGCAAAGGGAAAGAAGAAGAGTGGAACAACTTTTTCTGGTGCCGAACTAGAGGATGACTGCTGAGGATAGGGACTGCTGGAGGCAAAAGACGACGGAGGCCGAGGCTTGATAGGATACAAAGGATAGTTAGCAGTCCACCTATGAAGAGAAAACTTTACGCTGAGAGTAACAGGCCAAAAGGAGAACAAGAATCTTAAGATATTTATCAGTTCTGTGATACTCTAAAAGTTATATTTATAACTACTATCATTTGAATTCAATTGTGTTGCCACGCTATATGTAGAAGCACAATTATATTACATGATTCAAATTTTGATGTGATATAATATTTTTTAAAGGTTAATAACACATTCACGGAAAATACTTTTGACCCAGCTGTTATAACACTTTTTCTTTTGTATTTAGTTTATTATAAATGTAATTCAATAGATGTTTTTCACAAAATATGAACTTTATCAGTGATTGAAAAATCTGGCAATTGAAAATACTCGCCCGCTAATAAACCACAAAAGAAAATTTAGAAGACATACAAACAATTTGCAGGAAAAGTTTTGCATTTATTTTTTATTATATAAAAGTTTACTATGGCTTCATTACCTTCAGATGCGATTTTCCAGGGATAGGAGTAACTATAAAACGTATTACGGTATTAATTACTTTACCATTTTATTATTTATGGCCGAGGCGCTTACAGGACTTATGACCTGTCATTGGTTGGGTTGAGCGATCGCTTTATGTTTAACAACATTCCCCATTCCGCCATCCTTATGACCACCACGTCTGACAAATTTTTGGAACTTGTGTATATGGTAGGATTCCACGCCTATCTTTACATTTTTAAGTTCACTCTACACTAGCGTCATCTATTAAGATTGGAAAGCAATAAGCAGAAAACCTTTATAATATATAACTAGATATAACTAGATTAATAGTTATATCTAGTTATATATAATAAACTAGATGAATCTGTAAAAAAACATATCTCTGGCCTAATTTAAGATCATTGAATGTATAGTTTAACCCGCGAATTTGTATTTCCGTGGTTTTAAGTTATTGGTACAAAATCCCCTTGTTTCAAGTCGAATAATAATAATTATTTAACGTTAGAAATGATCTGATGATGAATGTTAATAAGTCCAAGGTAATGATTTTTGAAAAGGAAGAAACCATGACAGTCTGCAACATTAGCGTGAATGGTGAAAATTTGGAGGAAGTAGTTGAGTTCGTGTATTTAGGTAGTATGTTTACAAGAGATGGGCGAGTGGAGAGGGATATTGAAAAAAGGGTTGGGGCAGGCAACAAAGTGAATGGTGCACTTAAAGTTGTCATCGCAAACAAAAACCATTCCAAAAAAGCTAGAATGGCAGTGCACAATGGTGTTCTTCTATCGACCCTTATGTATGGAAGCGAAGCATGGAACTGGCAAAAGAAGGATGAAAGTAGAATAAATGCAGTAGAAATGAGATCTCTTAGACGAATGTGTGGATACTCTGTGTATGATTGAGTGTCGAATGAAAATATAAGAAGTGAATGCGGTGCGAATGATGGTGTCATGAACAAAATAATAAAGGGATCATTAAGATGGTTTGTACATATGGAAAGAATGAATGAAGAAAGAATGGTAAAAAAATTATATGTTAACGATGTAAATTGAACCAGAAATAGAGGAAGACCGAGGAAAACGTGGCACGATCAAATAAATCAAATATTGAATGTCGGCCATGTGAGGAGTCAGAGAAATCGCCGCGCGTACATGACACGATATATGAATGTTGAGGAAGCGAGAGAAATATGTCAGGTAAGAAAAGTGTGGCAGTCCATTCTTTCTGTCTACCCCTTCGGGGAGACGGCGTGATGGTTAGTTTTCCTACTTCTATTGCCATAACACAATATTTTAGTACTGCGTAGTAACTGTTATGTTCCCATCAAAATTTGGACCCATTAATAAATTTCTGATCATAATTAACATTTCATATATAATGTTAATTTGTCAATTAGGTTTATACGAAAATTGATATCGTTTCTAGGAACAATATTAAATTTACTATGTAATAAAAATATATACAGAATATCACATATTAAATAGGGGATGTAAGAAGTTGGAATAACCGACGTGCGTGTATGTCTCGCTGTATGAATGCAGAGGAAGATAGTGAGGTATGTCAGGATAGAGTAGTGTGGCGATCCATTCTCTCTGCCTACGCTTTTGGGGAAACGGTGTGATGGTGTGTTGTTGTTTTTGATATTAAATATTGAATGATAATTTTCTCTGAAGCATTTAATTTGTGGTGTGACATTCTTCGTCTTATATTTCCTTTTTAAAGATATCTTAAGATCTGAGGATCTGTGACACAGAAATTATGTATTCTGAGATGATGAGGTCCTTATGTCCCTCCAACATGCCATGTTTTCCTCGGTCTTCTTCGGATTCATACACCATTCACATCACCATCAGTCCCTAATCGCCCGAGAGGGATATAGGCCTCCCTTTTCGACTTCTACAACTGTATCCCTCGCCACTCTGTTCCACTTTCTTGAAATCATCATACCATCTTGCTTGTGATCTGCCAGGATATTTGTGGCGGCTATCAGTTGCCACTCCAGGGTTCGTCTGGTTCACCGATCATCCACTGTCCTCATCACATGCCCGGCACATTTCCACTTAAGCGAGGCTATTTTACGCGCTACGTCGGCAACTTTGGTCCTATCTCTAATCTATTAATTTCGCTCCCTGTCTTGCAGACTGATGTTCAACATCCTCCTCTCCATTGCCCGCTGGGTCGCTCGGAGTTTCTGTACTGTTCATTTTATGAAGCAGAGAGGACTATTCGAGATAGGATGAGGAATACGGATATTCGCGAGATCTGCAAGGTGGAGGATGTCGTGGAGGATGTCGTGAAATGGGGCAGACAACGCAGAAGATACTGGAATGCGCACGCTGTGGCGCATTAGATTCCTGCCGGCTGCCGATGCCGTCCCCCCAGAAGACCGCCGAATAGATGGAGAGATAGTTGGGAGTCAACCTCCCAAGAGAGGCCAGCCTGATTTCAGGAACAGACCAAAGGAGAAGAAGAAGAAGAAGAACTGTTTCCAGCCCGTATGTTAGTACTGGGAGGATGCACATGTCGAAAATATTTTTCTTCAGATGGTTCGCGAATCTTTTGGACTTAAGGATAAAGGACAGTTTACCGAAAGTAGCACATGCAAGGCCCATTCACATTGTTTTTCTTCTTCCATGCATTCTAAATCATTATATTATCGTTTTGAATGTATACAAATACTTGTAAACAATTACTGGATTCTACCCATTGCGGGTTAATCATATATATACATCTTTCAAAAAATTGTCAGACGTCGTGGTCGTAAGAAGGGCAGAATGGGGAATGTTGTTAACATAAAGCGATCGCTTAACCCAACCAATGACAGGTCATAAATCCTGTAAGCGCCTCGACTACCATATTCTGTTTCCAAAAAACAATTTACATCTTCGTCTCTATTGAGATACAATTAATCCTTAAAAACATTATATTATCGTTCAATATTATTTTATAAATGTCTTAAACAGCTTTCGCGTAAGCATTAAAATATTATAAAACTAACTTCAGTAATATATTTAACTTTTCTTTTTTCGGAGCTATAATTTACGCCTTGAGAAGATAAGCACAATAATACTAATGATTTAACGATAAGGGAAATCAGTTGCAGTGGCCATACATCTGCTTCGCCCCCGCAACCTACCGTGAAATAGATTTCTTAGAACGCAAAGGACCGTTGACTCTTCCGAGAAATTTTCCCCTTTGTTCATTGTTCCACTCAACTTATCTCCGACACCCTCGAACTGCATTGTATTAATTTCTTAGCAAATGAACGGTCGATAATCTCTTGGTTAGCATAATTTACACCTTAATCAAAGCAAATGTCAGTAGATAAATTAAATGAGAAATTTTATTGTTTTAAAATCTAATTTTGATTTGATTTTAAAACAATAAAAAAAAATTGAGAAAAATAATCAATTTTAATTTGGTTTACCAAATCAAAGCTTAATATTTTTCTCAAAAGACATTAGAAACATATTTACAGTTAAAAGCATATATTTGAGGTCAATGTAAAATAATAGGAACGCGTGAGAGATGGTTCGACTTTAGGAAGACTAGATACACTCTAAAGTCAAGAGTATTTGTCTTCTGAACGTACGTTTACTCATTTGAAAGACGTCGATCTTCGAGGAGTTCGTGTTTAGCAGAATTACTGCTCTTCCCACCGGCATCACTAGAGGCAGGTTGGTTTTGACGGCCGGTAGGTTAAACAATTTACAATCACAATGTACTGGTACTGTCTTAGATATCTATCAAGAGCAAAATACCAACTACCACCAGATCTCGTAATATTCGATTATTAATCGAAGTTCTCGAAATATTTCCTTATTAATCTAAAGAAATGGGTTATGATAAACCCATATTTTCAAAGCTGCAGAGAGTTGGCCCCCAAAATTTAGAAAAAGAAATGCCATAGGATAGAGCCACGGGTGGCTACCATACTCACAACCCTCTCTTCTGAACCCTCTCCAGCATAAATAAATATCTCTCCTCCGTATCACAAAACCACTTTCGAGTCGGCTCCATCTTTTAGGTGGTCTTCCAGGCGGACGGTGTCCGGAGGGGTTTTCGTAAGCGGCTGTATATGCGAGTCTGTCACTATCCATTCTGGCTACATGGTCCCTCCAGTGGCTACTTCTGGATGTACTCCACCGAATGATTTCTTCTATTTCGCAAGTTTTTCTTATGTCTGCGTTACGGACACGATCTCGGAGAGTTTTTCCAATAATGTCCTTTAGTTGACCCTTAGATCGTACAGTGTCGGTTCACGTCGTACATAGGTCGTACGTACGTCTTATAAATTCGTGCACTGCTGTGAATATGCATATGCTTGTTCTTCCAGATCAGATTCTTCAGACATCCTTATAAATAATATAATTATATAAAAATGATGAATATTAATTTAACTTAAAAACCGAAAAATACCGATCAAACTGAAACGAAAAGTCTATGAAGCCTGCGTTCTGCCTGTTGGTACTTATGTCTTGAAACTGTTACATTGTCCAAACAAAGAGCCATGGCCATGTCAGGAATAAGCCTAAGAGACAGAGTCAGAAACGATACGGTGAGAGAAAAAACAAAGGTCACTGACATCATCCACCGGGTGGAGACTCTAAAATGGCAATGAACAGGTCACGTAGACAGAAGCTCGGACGAAAGACGGACAAGAAGACTGGTGACTTGGAGAAGTGGACGGCAAAGACAAGTACAGGGCGAACGCAACTACGGTGGAAGGATGATCTGAACAGGCACATCGGAATAACCTGGATGCAGTCTGCATAAGACAGAGTGACATTGAAGCGAATGGAAGAGGCCTTTGTCCAGGAGTAGACGGGAATAGGACGGGAATAGTCATGGACCGAGTGGCAAAATTGAAATGGCAATGGTCTGGACACTTGGCTAGACAGGGTAGCAACAGATGGGCACCCACGATACTCAGTTGGAGACCATGGGAAAATAGGCGAAGTGTCGGAAGGCCACCGATGAGATGGACCGATGATATTGTCAAAAGGGTTGGAAAATCTTCGATACAAAGGGGGCAGGATAGAGACGAGTGGAAGAAATTGGAAGAGGCCTATATCCATCAGTGTAGAGAAGAAGGCTAGCAAAGAAGAAGAAGAAGAGGACGGGAATAAGCTGAGGAAGAAGAAGAAGAAGATGAACATTTTTGCGAATTTCGTACAATTAAAATCAGCGAAAACTTGCTTAAAATTTGCATCTTTCAAAATTTTGTTAAACAATAAACACCCAACAAAGCTTTCTCAACACGGTCCCGGAGTCAAAGGTATAATGTTCATTAATCTTTCTCGATTATGTAGGTGGGCAGAAGAGGGGGCAATTATCGCGAGGAATGTTCGGAGCCCTCGTAAATACCGCCCCACTGAGAGGGACATAAATCAGTTCATTCGAGTTTTGCAGGCATTGTCACCGGCTCCGTCGCCCACAGACGGCGGCAAGACGTAAATTAAGCTCCTTTTTTCAACTCTGAGCCACGGACGTCAGTCACAACAAGAGTAAACCGGAACCTTCCGAGTAAACTGGAACTTGGGATAAATTTTTAATTATTTGAGCGCCCTCTTTGAATACAAGTAGGTACCTATTACGTGGACAGCAAACCCGTAACGAAAGTTACACAATCCTCAAATAGGATATTAAAAAAGTTAACACTCCTGCAGGTAGATTTGAGCGCTTATCAACACGCGTTCCTTTGAAATTAAAAGACAATTAATTTATTAATTATTTACCAAGTACATTGTTTTTATACTTTCCAAATGAGGTAGCCCGTTCAAGGGAGGTATTTTTCGCATTCTGTATAATCTCAATAGAAAAAATACACGTTTAGGGAACAAATTGGGAACAAGAAGATGTTGATAAAGTTGTTATTTGAAATTTCATGGTAGAAATTCATTGTAAATAATGAAAATAAATAAACAAATTCTTTATAGTACATATTTTTTTTAGTTATGTACATAACATAACGACCTTCGTGGCAAAATGATAAGAGCTCTGACTTCCATTCCGAAGGTCGCGGGTTCGATTCCCGGCGATGGCCGTGTGATTGTCACTGTCTTTGGTCTGGTGTAGAATTCACCTGACAATAAAATGGCGATAGATTGGCTACCTATCGCATATCATAAGAATCAATATAATAGCTTAAATAAATTGTATACAGTAATTGGGTTCAAATGACCTGTTGTATACAAGGAAAAAAATAGGTTTATGTCTTCGACCGGTTTCGGCAACTCGCTGCCATCTTCTGTCCGCCCAATGGAAATGACATGTTTCACCTAGCTAAGGTATTATCAAACGTATGAATAATGCCTTAGCTAGACAAAACATATCATTATCATAAAATATTATATATATTTTTTAAATAGACCATTTCATTAATTCAAGGAAAAAAAACAAACCAGTCGATCATTGACCAGCTTGTTAGAGCAAGACTCTTACGGATGTGGTCTCAGATAATGTTAATGTATTTTGGGTAGATAACCGGGAGAGATCAGGAATACCTTGAAAAGGTCAGCATCATGGGCAAAGTGGGAGAAAGCGACCACAAGGACGACCAAGCCGCTGGTCCGATTAAATCAGGGAGCTTAATGGTCTCTTATTTGCTGCAGCCTGGAGACTGACGGGTGACAGGAGCGTATGGCGTGACATGGTCAATGGTTTACAGCAGTGCTCCGCAACATTTTCTCACCTACGGCACACACGAGTTCTTCCTAGAATCCCGCGAAACACCAAAATGTAAACTTCGGTCTCGACGTGGGCGTTAATCAGCTCTGGAGACGTTGGTGACCTTTTTTTCAGTGACTTCCGGTTAGTGGAAATCGGTGGCGACCTTTTTTTCGGCTCATTCGGGAAAATCGAATGATTGATCTGATTTTTCACGAATGATCTAAAAAAAAAAGTCACCAAAGTCTCCTGAACTGATTTACCAAAGAGTCGACTCTTTCGCAATTCACGGGTTCCGACTATAACTAAATATTTGTTTATAAACTGTTTAATAATAAAAAAAACGTTGTTTTGTGTATCACAATTAAGGTAATTTTATTTTACGCGACAGCTGTTTCGTAAACCTATGTTGACATCATCAAGTGTTACAATAATATATCAAATGTAAAATTTTCGTGATTTTTCGAACCTTTATGTATATTTGTTTCTATGTCAATTTAAATAAATTTTTTTATAACTTCAAAATTATATCTAAGAAATTCTTCAAATTAACATAGGAACAAATACACATAAAGGCTCGAAAAATCACGAAAAATTGACATTTGATATATAATTGTTACACCTGATGATGTCAGCATAGGTTGACGAAACAGCTGTCGTGTAAAATAAAAATACAATTGTGATACATAAAACAACGTTTTTTTAATTTAACAGTTTATAAGTATCATAGTGTTTCGGCCATAACAATGGACTATTTGAATATTTTTTTCTCTATACATTTGGCCACGGCACACTTGCGTCCGGCTCACGGCACACCAGTGTGCCGTGGCACACCGGTTGCGGAGCACTGGTTTTCAGGATGGACACAACCCTCAATCATAAGGAATGCGAGGAAGAAGGTGAATCGGGTCATTCCCACAAGATATACGATTTCAAGAAAACAGACGTTTTCATTTGTATTATAGTATGGAATTTCATATCATTGTTCAAGAAACAATAAATACGTAGTGTTAAAATACGAAAATTCAGCGAGTTTAGTGATAAAATATGTAAAACAATCTGTAATACCGACGAAACAGTGCCACGACGCGTCGGAGTCTAATTCAAACCCACTTCTTCAAATTCACAATTCCACCATTTCTGTATAGTATTATTTATCGTTTTCGTTTTCAGAACCATACGGCTATTGTGAACCGTAGAAAATACGTTATGAGCAGGACTCGCGAATTCTCCGTAAGAACAAAGGTGTCATCCCATAATACGCTGAAGACGTAACGCGATAAGGTTTCATACTACTACAGGTGGTTGTGAATTGAAAACGAGTTCTGTTTAGAGTTTCACAATGTGCCAAGACGAGATGTTTTAAATTTCTTGTTAGTCTATATAAAATTAATGTTTCTTTAAATAAACTAAGGCTAAACTTGCCTTCAACAAGGAAGCTGAAATATTCGAGTTCAATAACATGGACCTAAACCTTCGAAAACAACTAATAAAAACATTGGTGTGGAGTGTTTTACTATACGGCTGCGAGACTTGGTGCCTGGTATCTCTATATGAGGGAGTATGTTAGCTATCCGTGACTCTATCCCATAGCATTTCTTTTGGGGATGTTTGGGGCCAACTCTCTGCTGCTTCGATGAGATGGGTATATCATAATCCATTTCTTTAGATTACTCAGGGGATATTTCGAGAACTCGGCCGTGCTGGAGGGTGTTCGGCTTTTTGTCCTCCGACAACGACAGCATAGATTGTTTTACCTACCGGCCGCCAGAACCAACCTGCCTCTGGTGACACAATTAATGGGTGGGAAGAGCAATTAATCTACTGAACGTAGTCTCCTTGGAGATCAACGCCGATCAACGAGAGTATCCTGTCTTCCTAATGTCGAACCATCTCTCATGCGTTTCTGGTAGTATACTATGAACAATATATTATTTTACCTGTTCTCAATAGATGCCTTAAAAATTAATTTTGTAATGTCTTTTGATGAAATAAACTGATTTGATTTGATTTGATTTGAAAAGAAGAGCCGACCCCGAGTAAAAGGGACAAAGCTAGAAGGATAAAAGAAACAATCACATATTAAATTTCGGTAACAAAAGAAGTTTAAGAAATCGACTTGCGCGTATGACACGATGTATAAATTTGTAGGAAGCTAGAGAAGTTTGTCGGGAGAGAAAAATATGGCGGTACAATATTTCTGCTTACCCCTCTGGGAAACTTTGTAATGTTTAGTAAGTTACTTATGTACATATTTTCAAATAAAATGTAACAGTGGTGAGATGTTAATTAATATTACAGTAACATAAAAGATAAAATGCTATAAAGAAACAATGTGATTGAGCATTTTGCTTTTCTTTGTCAATGTTTTTATTGAAGAAAATTTAATTAAAAATTTAATAAAGCTTTAATGGTGATACATGCGACATTGAATCGTGGAGAAAATACATTGTTAATATAGAAAAGTATTGCAGAATGAAAGGGGTTCTTGAACCAGATGAATTGTGTGTTATGTTATTATGATTTGAAATGTATGAACACATTTTTACAGATGATTCAATGAGAAGCGTTTATTTTATTAATTAACGAGTATTATCGGAAATTGATTTGAAGTACACATTTTTCAAAATTTCTTTACGTTTATTATTTTCAAATAAAAGCTTCAAAATTGAATTGATCGAAGCAGACCAGTTTTACAAAAGACAAAACACCCGTATATAACACATGTTTTGAAAAATTATATTGGATTTTTCTGGTGACCAGTTTCACTAAGACTTGTAAAGATGGTGTGGATCTTTTGAGTATTGTCAGAATTGGGGTAAGTTTTTAAAGGATTGATTGGTTAACTAGTGGTCAAGTAATGATAGGAAATAATTATATAAAATTAACATTAAAATAAAATATTTAATTTTTCTTTTTTTGCATACAACGGGTCGTTTGAACCCAATTTCTGTTTACAAATTATTTTTTAGCTATTATATTGATTCTCATGACATGTGACAGGTATCCAATCTATCGCCATTTCATGTTCACCCGAATTCTACACCAGACCAAAGACATATAATTTTAGTCATATAAATAATTTGTAAAAAAATATATTATTGTGGTTGTAATACATAAAACATAAAAAAGTTAATATTTTTATTATTTAACTAACTAACTAACTAACTAACTAACCATCACGCCGTCTCCCCGAAAGGGTAGGCAGAAAGAATGGACTGCCACACTTTTCTTTCCTGACATATTTCTCTCGCTTCCTCAACATTCATACATCGTGTCATTTCTCTGACTCCTCACATGGCCGACATTCAATATTTGATTTATTTGATCGTGCCACGTTTTCCTTGGTCTTCCTCTATTTCTGGTACCATTTACATCATTAACATATAATTTTACCATTCTTTCTTCATTCATTCTTTCAATATGTCCAAACCATCTTAATGATCCTTTCATTATTTTGTTCATGACACTATCATTCGCACCGCATTCACTTCTTATATTTTCATTCGGCACTCTATCATACACAGAGTATCCACACATTCTTCTAAGAGATCTCATTTCAACCGCATTTATTCTACTTTCATCCTTCTTTTGCCAGTTCCATGCTTCGCTTCCATACATAAGGGTCGGAAGAAGAACACCATTGTGCACTGCCATTCTAGCTTTTTTTGATAGGTTTTTGTTTGCGATGACAACTTTAAGTGCACCATTCACTTTGTTGCCTGCCCCAACCCTTCTTTCAATATCCCTCTCCACTCGCCCATCTCTTGTAAACATACTACCCAAATACACGAACTCAACTGTTTTTTATTTATGAAATTAAAAAACAATTAATTATAATAAAATAATCTCGACATAGCTGATCAATAACGGAGTTATCATAAAAAAAAACGAACGAATACCTGCAGTTTTTTGAATTTCCTATTTCTACACAAGTACCCCTGATTGCTCTTACGTAAGTCGTGATAGATTTTACTCTCTGAAGGTGCCTACCATTGCTTAAACCAATCAACATAACGTAACATATCAAAAGACTCAATTTATCCATTCATTCTGAATATAAAGTTTTCAAATTCCCACAATTTACGAAATATATACAGAAAGTCGCCTGTTAAAAAAATTCTTTCTTCTTTCTTATTTTCTTTATAAATAAAATCAGGAAAAAAAAATATTCTCACATCGTGTTGTTTTTATTATTACTATTTTAAGTCTGTACGATTAAAACTCAAATTTAAATTAAATTATTCAAATATTTTAAGAAAAAAATAGCTATATCGTATCAAATTACACATTCATTATAAACAGAATCAAAAAAATACCAGGAATTTTCTCTTGTTTAAGTTAAAAATCATACGTATCACATAATACGTTTAAATTCTCAGTATGTTTTCGTCATATCTTTTATCAAATTTAACGTTTGTTCATTTTATATTGAATAATATATTTGGAGTTTTATATTCAATTCTAACAGATAACTTCTTACTAACTAACTAACTGACAAACCATCACGCCGTTTCCCCGGAGGGGTAGGCAGAGAAGATGGACCGCCATACCGTTCTGTCCTGAGATACCTCTCTAGCTTATAAATCATACACTGAAGAAGGGAAGTTTGTGTCCCGAAACATGTTTGTGAAAAGTGCAAAAAAAGTGTTGTGAAAATACAACGTTTTCAAAAAGTTATTCAAATGTGAATTCACAACACAAAGTGATAGTGAATATAGAAAAAATAACCTATCACTACTTGTCCACCCTCTATTTGTATCAATAAAAAGTTTTATGTATTAAGATATGCGTATACCTATATAAATAAAAGCGAATGTGTGTTATTGTGTACTTCTGTAAAATACCTATCAAAACGGGAAAAAATCTTCAATATTAATTAATTGTACTCCGGCGGTTGTTACTGTTATACTTTTGTTACGAATCGAGCTCTAATTTATTTTAAAATTAAAAAAAATATCGATTAATAATTTTTAATCAATAATTTTTCATCAATATTTTTTAATCAATCGCAGGGGGCAGGGAGAAGGCAGATCTCTTGGCTGCGCAATGTGAGGGAATGGACGGGAATCGGAACTCTGGAGGAGCTATTCCGGACAGCGCAGTATAGGGAAGAGTTTACCAGAGTGATCGCCAACGTCGGGGGGACCTGACAGGGCACTTTAAGAAGAAGAAGATTGATTAATTTCGTAGGACAAGCGAATATAGACGTTAATGATCGTACTAAGAGTCCCAAATTTAGAGTCTATATTTCATTGTTACTTATAAAAAAGGGGTTCATATTGTCAGTAGGTTGCGGCGAGTCACATCTTGCTGGAGGGTGTGATTCTAAAAAATGCTGCGAAACGCCCAGTTGCATTCCACCGGCAACACTACTGACTAGTCCAACTCGTTAGCGTCCCTGTCGCGAACCCCGGACAATGGGATCACACTCATAACCGTGTGATCACAGCAGATAACGAGAGGATTAAAGGGGAGTTTTTGGCGCCTCCAAACCAGATCCAACCAGGTAAGGGAAGGTAACCCCGACAGAAAAATCCACCAGAGAAGGCAACGGGAAACCACTCTGGTCACCTTTTCCCAGGAATCACTATGGCGAATACCTTTGCTGTAGTGATCGCCAACGTTGGGGGTACCTGGCACGGCTCGAAAAGAAGAAGTTATAAAAATATATGTTATTTGGCGAATGTAAAACAATATAATACATGTAAGACAAAAAAATGTGTGACAAATGATACAATTCTATATCTTCATTGTGAAGAACAATGGAGAAGATAATAAATATTTTTTATGCCCCAAATGCGGCTTACGCCTCCATAAAACTACAATGTTTATTTGCGCCGTGAAAAGTGAAAGCATAATCTAACGAGAATTTCCAAAACGGGTAATACACGATCACTGTAAAAATAAAATTGAATTTATCACCGCGCGGCACATCTCTGCCCACCTCGTGTTTTATGGTTCCAGAAAATTGGAAAAAATATGTACATTTCGCCATTACGCATCCGATATCCGCACTTCAAGCAATGCGATAAACTCTGTCTTCGAAATATCGGATATCAAAAAAATATCATCCAGTGGTTAGCAACGCAGTACCGATATGCCTTTCCCTAATAATATCACCATTCGGACCGGAAGAGTTTTCAGAGATCCCAATGTGCTCAGAGCCCTATACAACGCATTGGTTCGGAGCAGACTCGAAAGTGGTTCTGTGATATAAAGTCCTCACGAGGCGAGATATTCCGTTATGCTGGAGAGGGTTCAGAAAATTTTCTGAGGTATCTCTACATGAGGGAGTATGGTAGCTATCCGTGGCTCTATCCCACGGCATTTCTTTTAGGAATGCTTGGAACCAATTCTTTACAGCTTCGAAGAGATGGGCATCTCATTTCCCATTTATTTAAATTAATCAGGGGATATTTCGAGAACTCGGCCGTGGGTGTTGGTATTTTTGTTTCTGATCGATTTCTCCGACAGCGAGAGCACAGATTGTTTTACCTACTGGCCACCAGAACCAATCTGCCTCTGGTGACACCGGTGGGAAGAGCAATTAGTCTGCTGAACGCGGTCTCCTTGGAGATCGACGTCTTTCATACAAGTGAAGGTACGTTCAAGAGACAAATACTATTGACTTAAGAAAGTATCTTGTCTTCCTAATATCGAACCATCTCTAATGCGTTCCTGTTACTATGTTGTTTTTTTATAATATTATACCTGTACTCAATAGATGCCTTAAACATTTTCCTGTTTGTAATGTCTTTTGAGTTAATAAACTGAGTTGATTTGATTTGATCATTCTAATACTAGCCGAGAAAATTCTAGCGTGACGGTGCAGTGTATTCACTACGCAATTAAATTCCGACAGCTTAGATAGTTGAAGTTAAGAAGAAGAAAAATCCAAAATCCTTTGAGACGCATTTGTAAGGGTGTAAATTAACCTATAAAAACCGAAGCTGTAAAACTGATACACATGCAATGACAAAATGGTTGCCCATCGCTGATTTAAAGGGACTTAAACGATTTATGCATCTGGATATTTAACGTGTGTTGGCGAATTGCTTTAGTAATGGTTCTAATAGCAAGTCTAAAAATATTACCAATATTTTTATTGGTTTGACATGAGTGATAAAACAACTTTTTATTGCTTTTTAGTGGAAAGGAAATTTAGATGATTAATTAACTAAACAAACTAACTAACCATCACGCCGTCTCCCCGAAGGGGTAGGCAGAAAGAATGGAACGCCACACTGTTCTGTCCTGACATACTTCTCTCGATTCCTCTACATTCATACATCTTGTCATGCACACACCTCGATTTCTCCGACTCCTCACGTGACCGACATTCAATATTTGATTGATTTGATCGTGCCACGTTTTCCTCGGCCTTCCTCTATTTCTAGCTCCGTTCACGCCGTTTACATATACCTTCTTTACCATTCTGTCTTCTTCGCACTCATTTTTTCCATGTGCCCAAACCATCTTAATTACCCTTTCCTTATTTTGTTCATAACACTTTCATTCGCACCACATTCACTTCTTTTACTTGCATTTGTCACTATCATATACATAATTGCCACACATTCGTCTTAGAAATCTCATTTCTACTGCATAGATTCTACTTTCATCCTTCTTCTGCCAGTTCCTTGCTTCACTTCCATACATAAGGGAACAAGAACACCATTACGCACTGCCATCTTAGCCTTTTTTCTATAGGCTTTTGTTTGCGATGACAACTTTAATTGCACCATTTACTCTGTTGCCTGCCCCAACCTTTTCTTTCAATATCCTTCTCCACCCTCCCATCCTTTGTAAACATACTTCCTAAATAAACAAATTCATCCACTTGTTCCAGATTTTCACCGTTTACACTAATGTTGCAGACTGTCATGCTTCCTTCTATTTCGAAAATCATTACCTTAGACTTATTCACATTCATCGTCAAATCGTATCGCTTGCATACCTCTTACATACTAGACACCAGGGCTTGCAGTTCGTGCTCGTTGTCTGCAAGTAGCACAGCGTCGTCCGCATACAACAAACAGCTTACTGACACACCTTCCATTTTTGCACCTGCTTCCAACTCTTTCATACACTTGTCCATATATAGATTAAACAACCATGGAGACATTACACACCCCTGTTTGACACCTTTATTGATATCAAACCAGGCTGTAAGATCCCCATTTACTCTGACACTAGCAGTGCTTTCTGTGTACAGCGATGTAATTGCCGTGATCAGTTTTGGAGATAGAAGAATAAATCATAGATGGCGCTGGTCTGTAAATTGAAACTGACATGTGAATTGTGGTGTTGGATATTAACATATATACAACTTCCAAAAATTTGTCAGACATGGTGGTCCTAAGAAAGTGGAATGGGGAATGTTGTAATTACATAAAGCGTGCGCTTAACCCAACCAATGACAGGTCATAAGTCCTGTAAACACCTCGATCACCATATTCAGTTTCCAGTTTGCATCTTCGTCTCTATTGAGATACAATTAATCCTTGAATATCAAAACTATTTGAAATGTTAGTTACTGCGCATTGAAATCTCTTAAACATCTTTGTAATACTGGATATTGGAACACAAGAACTAGTGTTTTGCCACGAGACCTGACAGTTTGTCGGCTTCATACAAGCGTGTAAATTTTACAAACAATTCGTATAGAATAATAATAAAACAAATTAAAAAGCTTTGTATTTCGTATTCACGAATTGGTAACACTATAGGCTATGGAAAATAAATTTATTAAAAAAGTTTCGCGTTTGTCCTTTTGGAGCCGCGTCTTTCCTATGGTTTCTGGATATTTTATCGATAAGAAAAATCATAAAATTCTGATTTGAAAACACCAAATTTGTCTAGACCCTTAAAATATTATTATTATTAATTATATTTATATTAAAAATACGCATTTCTGTTTTGTATTGACTTCATTAAATAAATCATAAAGAAATAAACTTTTGATACAAAACCATTGAAAATAAGATAAAGAATCATTCAAGTTAAAAAATGTAATAATACAAAAAATACAAAGTGGGAAAAACGTACTTTCATGTTTTTC
Organism: Lepidostoma basale; assembly: GCA_022606425.2. Lineage (NCBI taxonomy): Eukaryota > Metazoa > Arthropoda > Insecta > Trichoptera > Lepidostomatidae > Lepidostoma > Lepidostoma basale. Next base: position 709,266 of record JAHDVF020001077.1, on the reverse strand, counting down.
ATTTTGAACGAAGTTATATATTATTTATTTATTAAAGGTAACAAACAGCGACTTTTTGATTACATAATATGTACCTATGCCATAAAGCCTTAATTTAATTACTGTCCGAAATCAGATATAATGGTCATGTCCGATTTTCATAATGTTTTGAGTGCGTTAAGGGTAATTATACATCTTAACTATGTAGATACTTATTATTATTTTATATGCTGTGTGCTGGATAGATTACTGTATATTGACAGAATCCTGTAGATGATAAGAGAATGTGCAATGTAAATATGTCAATGTTTTTAATCATTATAAAATTTTCAGATCTTCATTTGTGGTATGGCATTTTCAGAAAAACAATAAAACTTTAATAATTTGTTTTAACCCCAATGAAATAAAAATTACTTCCGACTGGTTTCATTTTAAGTTAAGCTTTATCAGGGCAACAAAACAAACAATTATTATGGAATAAACGATGATATTAATACATATATTTTATGATTACAAAATTTTAGATCTCAGAACCTACTTTTGTAACAATCTACTTATTCAGAATAAACGATATTTTACAATAGCATTCAGAATATCTGCTTTTAAGTGTATACAATTAATTTAATTAACTTCAGTACGATTGGGATATATATTTACTTTATTTGTATTTCTAGGCTATAAATACATTAGAGGTTAATTGTTCATATAAAGTATACAGTCTTACACAAACTATGAAAAGAACAAACACATGAGTTAGTGTAAAAATTGTGGGGCAATCTAAATATACTTTCAAACAAAACAGTCTATATTTGTTAAAATTGCCTTAAAATTAGTAAATTAGAGTCCGTTCAATACAGGGAGATTATTAACAATTGTGTGAGTCACAGTACGTCGTTTACAAAAAAGCTAGACATTACACACATTTTTTTTTATGAATATAAAATGAAAAAAAAAAAAAAAACATTTTTTTTTTAAATAGTTTTTTTGTCCATCTATCACCATTTTATTGTCACGTGAATTCTGCACCAGACAGTGTAACAATCACACTGCCATCACCGGGAATCGAACCCGGGACCTTCGGTGTGTTATTATAAGCACTTACCACTCGTCATGCACGATGTTAATTTCAATACATTTCCTAACATTAATGAATGCAAATTGTTTATATTCGAAATATCATCTAAGTATCAATTGTAAGAAGAAAATACGTTAAGTTAGAAAAATTATTACGTAAAATGTAATTTCAGTTATTTTTTTATGTAAAATGTAATTTAAGTTATTTTTTTATGTAAATCGTAATTTAAGTTATGTTTATCTAAAATGTAATTTAAGCTCTTATTTATCAAAAATGTAATTTAAGTTATTTTTACCCAAAATGTAATTTAAGTTATTTTTATCTAAAACTTCATTTAGGTTATTTTCATCCAAAAAGGTAAATTAAGTTATTTTCAATAATTTAATTTCAGTTTTATTTTATCTAAAACGTACTTTAAGTTATTTTTGTCTTAAATGTAATTTAAATTGTTTTTCTTCTAAAACGACATTTAAGTTATTTGTATTTAAAAAAGTTATTTAAGTTTTTTTTTATCCAAAGTGTAATTTCAGGGTTCTTGATCTATAATGTAATTTAAGTTATTTTTATCATTGACGTTTATCTCAGAGGTACTCTTTTTCACCAAAAAATGTCGCTCTTATATTCATTGTGTACGTGTCGCATTTCTTAGTCTAAATTTAGACGACATACCGTTGGTTACGTTTATACATAGGCCCGTGAAAACAAAAGCTTTTTTCTTCCACATAATGATGGTAAAGCTTTTTAAAAGCTTATGTTATAAATTCAAAGAAGTACGAAGTTTCAAACTCTACATGTTAGCATATCATATATTATATTTCAACCAATAAAATGATCATTAAGATGGTTTGAACACATGAAAAGAATAAATGATGAAAGTGTGATAAAATAAGTATATGTTAGATGTAAATGGAACTAGAAATAGAGGTAGACCGAGAAAAAACGTGTCACGATCAAAGAAATCATATATTGAATGTCGACCACGTGAGTAGTCGAGACGTGCTTGCATGACACGATGGATAAGTGTTGAGGAATCGAGAGAAGTATGTCAGAAAAGAAAAGTGTGGCTGTCTATTATTTCTGCCTACACCTTCGGATAAACGATGTGATTGTCAGTTTATTAGATATTCATTTATTCATTAGTTGCAACCCGTGAAATATTCACGGAAGTAAAGATTTTCTACCCTTTAAAAACTTGGTTCACTGTACAATCATAATCAGTATTAGTTATAACTTCAAATATAATACATTTTCATTCCCACACGTTAACATTTTCGCAATTAACAACAATAAAATGTTCGCCTTTTGTTCTCCTTTTTACACTGCTGTCATATAACAATAATCAGAGCTAAATTCAAAATAATCCAGAAACATTCTCGGGCACGCGCATCCTGTGCATTTAATTTTTTTTTTGAGACAATCGAAGTATTGTATTCTCGGTATCTTATATTCAAAATATTCTCGTACTCTTTTTTGATGACATGCGAGTTTTTGCCCATATATTTTACAACTTTTGAATTTTGAATCGATCTAAAAAATACCTTTAAAAAGGACGACAGATGTATATAGTACTAATATTCGTTTTATTATAATTGTAACTAACGATTAAATGATGAATGTCGGAAAGTCAAAGGTGAAGGTTTATGGAAGGGAAAAATACATGAACGGTTGTAATATATGTGTGAATCGGAGAACCTAGAGCAGGTGTCTGAGTTTGTCTATTTCGGTAGCATGTTCACAGCGGATGGCCAAAGGGATAGTGACGTCGAAAGAAGGGTCAGTGCGAGTAACAAAGTGAATGGAGCTTTAAAACTATTATTGTATACACAAAAATATATATGAAAACAATAATGCCCGTTTACAATGGAGTTTTAGTGCCAATCCTGATGTATGAAAGAGAAGCATGGAACTGGCAGAAGAAGGATGGGAGCAGAATAAATGCGGTAGAGATGAGATCCCTAAGACGTATGTGTGATAAAACAATGTTGTTGAACATTTCAAATGCCGATATAAGGAAGTGCCAAGAAACTACAAGTGACCCAAAGAGCCATGTTAGGAATAAGAAAAAACAAAGGTCACTGACATCATCCACCGGGTAGCGACTCCAAAGTGGCATTGGGCAGGTCACGTAGCCCGAAGCTCGGACGAAAAATGGACAAGAAGACTGCTCACTTGAAGACCGTGGACGGCAAAGAGAAGTAGATGGCGACCGCAACTATGGTGGAAGGATGACCTGAACAGATATGTAGGAATAACATGGAGTGCAGTCTGCACAAGACAGCGTGACGTGGAAGCAAATGGAGGAGGCCTCCCAGGAGTGGACGGGAATAGGCTGAAGAAGAAGAAGAAGAAAATATAAGGAAGGAATGAAGAGCGGAAGAAAGTATTATGAACCAAATTATGAAAGGATCACTGCATTGGTTTGAATATATGGAACGCTTGGATGAAGGAAGAATGGTTAAGAAAGTATACGTTAACGGTGGGAACGGAGTACGGAGGTCGTGGGAAACCGAGGAAAACTTGACACAACCAAACTAATTTGATTTTAGAGGCCGGCCATATAAGGAGTCGAAAGAATCGACATGCGTGTGAATGCTGACTCGCTGTGTGAATGTGGAGGATACTAGATACGTGTATCAGGATCGAGTAGTATGTCGGTCCATTCTCTGTGCCTACTACTTCGGGAAAACGGTGTGATGGTTAATTGTTGTTGTTGGATAATTTTGAATTTAATCATATTCACGAGATCAGAAATACATCAGATGAAAAAAAATAGCGTTTTCATTCTTAAAAAATATCGCCGTTATGGAATTCTACAGTGGTAAGGTTTTCATCCTTTCGTGCGTAATTTTTTTTCCTTTAAGTATATATTTTTTCCATTTCAATAAATGCAAATATCAATCATATTTATAAAAAATGAATATTTTTTTAAATAAAATCTATACTTCCCACTGATACTTGGTAGAATACTCATTGTGCGCAAGAAAAAAATATCTACATATTTTTAAACAATTTATATTAAGTAAAAAAACATTTAAATGATTTTTGTAAAAATTCATCATATTCCCATTTATGAAATATGATATACATTTTAATTTAGATCAAATCACGATCAGTGAAAAAAATGTCTATAGAACTGAAATCAATCGTCATAATCCTTATTTACTAGAAAGTTTTGTCAAAAAATGAACTTATATTTGCCAGTTAAAAGTTAAACCAATAAAGCTTGTAAATATTTTATCGTAAACTAAAAAACTAAACTAACCATCACGCCGTCTCGCCGAAAGGGTAGGCAGAAAGAACGGACTGTCACACTTTTACTGATGCGGCACTCCATCCTTCTCTTTTTCGCTCCGCGGGAGACGCGGTGTGATGGGTTGCGAACCTCATCGCCACCAATAGGCATCTCCCGCGCACACTTCGATCGTCCGACACCCACAAAATAAATCTAAAACAAAAATGATATAAAATACAATGATATAAAATAAAATAACAAAATAAAAATAATTTAACACAATATTTTATCGTAATACCCAATTATGGCGCTAGATGACTGGAGTGAATAAACTTAGGAAACGTAATTCCCACTGACCTTTTTAGAGCAATTTCGAAAGTGGGAATACATATTCCCACCAACCACGAAAGAGTTTAGTTAATGTAAAATTAAAATTGTAAATAAAACACTTGTTTTTCACCACTTGAGTATTATATTTTACACGACTAGTTTCGGAAGCTACAGATGCTTCCATCTACAGGTTTCAATATAAACGTTTCTATCTACAGTTTTCCATCTACAATTTCCATTTCCATCTACAGGTTTATATTGAAACCTGTAGATGGAAAAGGAAAAAACAAGTGTTTTATTTTCAATTTAATCATGTCAAAAATTAAAATGAGACAGGATCCCAGGGGCATAACGTGTCTATTTACAATTTAATCATGTCCTACCACAAAGTGAATGCCGAAACAATAAATAACATAAAATTAAAATACTTTTTTTCACTTCTGAGTTTATTTTCTGGCCATGTTTTGAAGGAAATAGAATGATATAAACAAAATAAAAATAGTTCAAACAAAATACAAGAACCTAAGTAGATACTTATGTTACATGTGCTAGTTAAAATTAGACAGAATCCCAGGGACATTCAAAGGAGCTTAATGGGTTAATGTTTCATGTTTTGTAAAGGATTTATAAGAATGTCTACCGTAATTTAGTCAGTGTATTCTTGTTCTTAAGAGTAAAAATAAGCATCAAAAACGTTGCGTCATTTGTAATAGTAATCTGTGTTCAAAGCAAGCTATCTAAAATTATTTGCATTACGTTATAATGTAAGACAAAAGATTTAAGTATATATTAAGTTAAGCGATTCGTTTTTTTTTTTTTTTTTAAGCAAATAAATGTTATCAATTATTTTTCTTGGCTTATGGTATCACGATCAAATCAATCAAATATTAAATGTCGGCCAATTGAGGAGAAAAAATTATTACAGTCTGCAAAATTAGCGTGATCGGTGAAAATTTGGAGCAAGTAGATGGCTCTTTCCGACTGAATTCTTGCTAGGTATGCTAAGCTACCAATCATTGGAGAGAAGGAGGAATATTCACTTGGGAGTTCACTTCTTTCTTCTCGGATGTCCTGAGTGATGCAGGTCTATTTGACTCTGATCCTTCGTCAAAGAAAGCACCTGCCAATGGTTATGCCTGTGGGTAGGGCAATCTTATTGCTTAATCGGGTCGCTTCGGTGGTCGACATATTTCGTGATAGTGTGAGTGGCCCTAGGGATGCAATATCAATGTTGTGATTGTTATCTCTGATGCCGTAGTATTTATATATTTTGATATTTTTTAAAATGTTATTTTGAAAATATGTATATCTAATTATGTAATTTTGAGGTTGCAGACGACTTGGACGCCTCTGTAATGTTTGAATCTTTATAAATAAATTAATTAAATTAAATTAAATGAGTTCGTGTATTTGGGTAGTATGTTTACAAAAGATGAGCGAGTGGAGAGGGATATTGAAATAAGGGTTGGGAGCAGGCAACAAAGTGAATGGTGTAATTAAAGTTGTCATCGCAAACAAAAACCTATCCAACAAAACTTATGTTTGGAAGCGAAACACGGAACTGGCAAAAGAAGGATGAAAGTAGAATAAATGCAGTAGAAATGAGATCTCTTAGACGAATGTGTGACACTCTGCGTATGATAGAGTGTCGAATGAAAATGTAAGAAGTGAATGCGGTGCGAATGATGGTGTTATAAACAAAATAATGAAAGGATCATTAAGATGGTTTGGACACATGGAAAGAACGAATGAAGAAAGAATGGAATAAAAAGGATACGTTAACAATGTAAATGGAACTAGAAATAGAGGAAGATCAAGGAAAACGTGGCACGAACAAATAAATCAAATATTGAATGTCGGCCACGTGAGGAGTCAGAGAAATCGACGCGCGTGCATGACGCGATGTATGAATGTTGAGGAAGCGAGAGAAATATGTCAGGAAAGAAAGTGGGGTAGTCCATTCTTTCTGCCTAACCCTTCGGTGAGACGGCGTGATGGTAAGTTAGTTAGTAAGTTAGCCAAGTGAGGAGTCGGAGAAATTGGCGTGGGTATGAATGTTGAGGAATCCAGAGAAATATGTCAATAAAGAACAGTGTGGCGGTCGGGGAGTTAGTCAGTTAGTTTTTTTTTTTTTTTTAAAAAGACTAATACCAAGGATTTAAATCAATGATATTAGAATTTATTTTTACAATCTTCAATGTGAGCAGAAAATAGCTCATTATTATGAAGAAGGAATCTGGTCGCGTCCAGGCTTGAACCCACGTCCCCTGGATCAGGAGCCAAGCGTTCTATCCCCTAGACCACCACCCGATTGTATTGTAATGTAGTATTCAAAGCATAAAGATAATTTCGCGCCACCCAGATATGCATCATTGGATCAGAAAGCTGTTAAAAATGGTATCCATTATCGGGTTTCAACAAGAAGCAGCATTCCAAGAAGTGTGGGCATTGTAAGATTCAATTTAAATAATTAGCGGGAAAACACGTCAGCGAATAAAGAGGGGGTGAATTCTTGAAACCTTCGCCCACCCTAATCGCAGCGAAAGTATAAAAGTAATTTTTCAGACGTAGAACACTATTGTTTTCACTAACTATTATTCTTCAAATGATTCTACGTTAAAAATACTGCATGTTTTATTGTTAAATAATCATCTGGAATGTTATTCATATTGAGTTTTTAAAATAAATATTTGATTTAAAAACAGAGGAAGACCGCAGAAATTGTGGCACTTTCAAATAAATCGAATATTTACGATTTTTTTATGAATTATAACACTCTTTTTTCCAACAGTATTGCTGGTTAATCATTTTTAAAGATTATTTGTATCTCAATAGAGACAAAGATGTATATTGTTTTCTGGGAACAGAATATGGTGGTCGAGGCGCTTACAGGTCTTATGACCTGTCATTGGTTGGGTTAAGCGATTGCTTTATGTTAACAACATTCCCCATTCCTCCCTTCTTACGACCACCACGTCCGACATATTTTTGAAAGATGTATATATGCTACAATGTTGAGAAACACTTCACATTTTTTAGTTCAATCTACACTATACTAGAGCCGCTCAGAAGTGAGTCTTGGGGCCATAAATCATTTCCCTATGTCTATCTCGCTTGCACTTACGGGCCTTATGGAGCGGTTTAGGGATGGGCGTAACAATAAAATAAATATATCGATAAGTAACGTTTATTATCGTATCTTGTTCATAAACTTTAACGAGTTAACAATGTTTTGATATTAAACTTTATTTATGGGTTTTACGTGCGTTTAAATTAGTATGAAATTAGTGACTACCAGATACTAAATTAAATACCAGTAAAAACAGAAAAATTGTTTAATTTTAAAATTTGTATACCGTATGTCTATAAACCCAGAAAGAAAGTTAAGTATAAAAAACAAAGTAGATCATATTGTGGCCCTTAAAAGAGTCGTTTATATTACAAAAAAATGTATCAATCCTCATCGGAGTCTTCTTCATCAGTGATCGACGATTATAACTGAGGGCTCTTCAAGTATATTTAGGAATGCGGAAAACCATGCCATATATGTATCGCCATCCATTTCTGTGTGATAATCAGCATCCTTCGATTTTACCGCTTTAAATATTAGCTTCGCTTCTGGAACAAAGCCAGTCCTTGCGGAACCAGCATGGCAAACTATCAATCTTTGACCTTTTCCTACAGGCTGATTCTTGAAACCTCCTTCATCGTTGCTTCCAAGCCACATACGCTTTCTTGAATGGTTTTGATTAATCCATGTTTCATCCAGATAGAAACGCGGCCGCTGATCGTTAGTTCTTCTAAGTAAATCCAATTTCCTTAAAAAGTCCATTCTGGCACAAACAATATCTGTTCTTTCCATTAAATATTTACGTCCTTCGGCATTTTTCTTATACTTGAACCCAATCTCCTTCATGAGTGTTCTCATCGAAGTTTTTCCGCATTTAAAATCAGGTAATTGCTCTCGGTATTTTTCTAATATTTTCGCCACGGACGGATACTCTCCACTATCATAAAATGAACCTACAGTCCGCTTCAATACACTTTTATCAAAATCGTCAATATTGGTGACAGTTTCTTGTTTCTTAAAATTTGCTCTTGGTGTACAGGGGCTGCTTGATTGCAATAATTCAGTCTTTATTCGGTCCACTGTCACTCTACTCACACCACAAATAAACGCGGCCATTTTCACGTGGTTTGTTGAAATTAAGAGAAGCTATTTTATTCGGATCACTTTTCAATTCATTGACAAACAAGAATACGTTGTGAATCACTGTTCGAGTTTGAGGGCTAATATCGCCATGTAATTTCTTCAAATCAATGTTGGAAAATAAAGTATCCATAGTGCGTAACGAGTGGTGACACACGAATGAATTCATTTAATTGCAGTAAACACATTTATAACAAAAAAGCACTGCATTCGGTAAAAACCAATCATTAGTGACTCATCGTACATATCATTATAAAATCATTATAGTGACCCATCGACACCACGAGAGCAGGTAGCCGTATACCGATAACGGTCCTGGGGCCTCCCATCCCTATTTCTATTGACATTTATGGCCCTACGACTCCGTTCTAAACGGCCGTAGTATAGTGCCATTTATTAAGATTAGGTGTAAGCATTAAGTTCTTTACACTCTTACTTACACTCTTTTTTCCACTTTTGAGTTTATTTTTCTCGACATGTTTCGAAGGCTTATCCTTTCATCATCGGGAGAACGATCAGTTTATATCTTTGTCCCGATGATGAAGGTGTGGGTAAGCCTTCGAAATATGTCGAGAAAAATAAACTCTAAAGTGGAAATAACAGTGTTTTAATTCATAAAAATTCGTCATAATGGAATTACACAGTGTTAACGCCTTATGTTTATCTACTCGTAAAATGAACAAAGGAATCTTTAATAAGATTTTAATATTTTGGTATTTCATAAAACTTTTTATTTATTATGCTGATGATGCAACGATACTCGCAGAAAGTGAAGACGATCTACAACGACTGCTTTATAGGTTCCATCTTGCGTCTGAGAAGTATAATATGATGATATCCATCGCCAAAACAAAATGTCTAACAATATCCAGACAGCCTCTCAGATGCAAACTGTTTGTAAATGATAAACCCATAGAACAGGTCATGAAGTTCAGATATCTGGGTGTGGAGATATCTTGTTGCAGCGATCTGTATAATGAAGTTATAAAACAGACTGATAAAGCAGCAGTTATCTCCGGATACCCGAGGGACATTGTATGGGATAATAAGCATATGCTAGTGGAAAGCAAAGTCAGAAATTAAAATACATGCAACAGGCCCATTCATAATGACTTACGGAATATAGGCAAGAGCAGATACTGTCAGGACCAAACATCTCTTAAGAGTAGCAGAAATGAGAACATTGCAACCTATTGTGAGTAGAACCATTAGAGATAGGATACCCAATGAGGAAATTCGCAAATCCTGCAAAATTGAAGACATACGAGTAGTGAGAGAAAGCTGGTCGTTTTCATCACAGGAAGAAAGTTGATGTCCTGCATAAACAGATCGCAAGATTTACAACCAGAAGAAGAAAATATAACTAAATAAAGTAGTGCAAAAACATAATATTTTTGTAATTATTTATAAAATAAAATCCTTTCACTTATCACGCACGTTTAACCAGGGCTCGAAAAAAGAAAAGTGGTTGTATTACCAGATTAAATTTCAAATTAACCATAATCAGTCGACAATTACCGAACGAGCCAAACCCATATAATTAACATGTTTAGTACTGAGTAAAGTAACCGAATTAAATGATTTCCCCTCCATTCTGATATTAAAAAACATATTTTTCGTTTCACTAAAATCAAACAAAAGATGTGTCAGAATTATGTGTACTATACAATCTCTCCAGCACCCCTAAATAACGAAAGCATTTTTAAACCGTGAACAATACGTTGAAACAAATTTCGGTTAAGTGTACTATGACGCCACCTAGAAACGCAATATGTTTTAAAATAGTAAAATTAACCGCACGCACGAAACTCGAGTAATAATTATTGTATTGTAAATATGTGTTCTTGCTGACCGGCAACACAAATTGTTAATGAAATTCATTACTTTATATCGTGCCAATGAATTTTAGATGAATACACTACTATTAAATAATGAAGAAAAAAATTATAATATTCTAAAAATGAATATTAGTTAAAATCCATATATTTACGTTAATATATTTTTCTATGGTGAAAAAATAAGTTATTTCTCCTATACTTGTAATGTATAATATATGTACAATTTTATAAAAAAAAATTAAAAAAACTTATGAAACTTAATTTTATTTTTAGGAACTCAAACAAACAGAAAACAAAAGTTATCATCACACAAATTTACAATACATATATACTTTTAATTATAACTATTAAAATATAAATAATGAATACGAAGGAAACGTCTGTTTTATTTTATTTTATGTGAATTGTCAATCAAAATTGCCGCACGGAAGCATTTCAAAGTTCTACTGTACCGAATGAAGGAAACATACAAATATTATTGTTATTTTCAGAAAGTAGAGCCTTTAGGTATAATTATGAGATTTCATAAATCAAACCATTTTTGTTTAATTTGTAATATATAAGGTCTATTGGGAATTATTATATGTATGGAAGCAAAGCATGGAACTGGCGGAAGAAGGATGAGAGCAGAATATAAGCGGTCCCTTAGACGTGTATGTGTGGTAGAACGATGTAGGTATATGAGAAATGAAATAGAGCGGAAGAACGTATATGAAAGGATCGCTGCGTTGGTTCGGACATATGGAGCGCATGGATGGAGAAATAATGGTTAAGAAAGTATACATAAACAATGTAAATGGAGAACGAAGTCGATGTAGATCGAGGAAAACATTGCATGATAAAATTTTAAAGGTTGGTCATGTAAGAAGTCTAAAGAATCGACGTGCGTATATGACTCATTGTATGATTGTGGAGGAATCTAGAGAGGTGTGTCAGGATAGAGAAGTGTGGCGGTCCATTCTCTCTGCCTACTTTTGCGGAGAAACGGGGTGATGGTGTGGTAATTATATTCAATTGTAGTTATTTTCTTCAATTCAATTCAAAGATGGCCGGTCCATGAATTATTTTATAATGCGGAAAGTGTGGAATTAAGTGTTAATGTTTTGATTTCAATTCGGTTCTTGAGTATTAAAAAAATGATCGCATACTTAATAATTTTTTTGAATCGCATTAAAGCGCGAGTCAAATCGATGTAAAGGGTACAGCTATTGTATTGATTCTCATGACATGTGATCCAACGCCATTTTATGGTCACGTGAATTCCACACCAGACCAAAGACATCCACACTGCTTTCGCCGGGAATCAAAACTCAAAGCACTAACAAAGACTCGACCACGAAGGCCATTTCTCGGTAGCACCCGATCAGGTACTTGTCAATATGTCAATAATAATTTTGTATACTTCATACTTTTATTACCTAAACCTATATATTTGAATTTAATTGTATCTCAATAGAGACGAAGACGCAAACTGGAAACTGAATATGGATGATCAAGGTGTTTACAGGACTTATGACCTGTCATTGGTTGGGTTAAGAGCACGCTTTATGCAATTACAACATTCCCCATTCCACATTTGTTTTTATGATCATGCATGATACCTTTTTGGAAGTTGTATATACGAGTATGCTCCAAATCTATACTTATCTTCACGTATCAGTTTCAATTGGCCATCTATTTGATTATATGATGTTGTAATTACATAAATCGTGCGCTTAACCCAACCAATGACAGGTCATAAGTCCTGTAAACACCTTGATCATCCATATTCAGTTTCCAGTTTGCGTCTTCGTCTTTATTGAGATACAATTAAATTTGAATTAACCACCCACCATGGGTGAAAATCCAGGATTCGTATACAAATATAAGTATACATTCACAAAAAATATATATTTGAATTAAATCTGTGTTTGCGTGAAAAAAAAGCTTTATAAGAATAAACATAAAACAACTTTTCTTAAAATGTTTTTGAATTATATTTCGGGACCAAATTTTTAATTGTTAATTTGGAAGGCGTGAAATTTGTAATCGAATTTTAAAACAATACCTCTTTAATACTGCAGAGGCTATTTAATTATTTTTTGTGGACGTTTTATAGAAAAAGCCGTTTCAAATTACGTAAAGGCATCATCAAAGTAAAATCACAGGGTGTTGACGAGGTTCGAACTTTGAAGCTTTTATTTAGTTTACTTTTATTTATTTGTTAAAGTAATGTCGTTTAAGACTTTTTCGTTCAAAATAATAATATGTATGTTTTTTCAGTGGTATACAGTAAATATGATTACGAAATATATTTTAGCATTGAAACAATTCTTAAAGTACTCAGTATCAAAAAAGTTGGCTAAATGTTAATTTGTGGTGAAAACAAGTATGTAGTAAAAAAAATACCAAAACAAATTAACAAACACAACAACAAATCACCTGGCTGACGAATATCCAGAGAGATCTTAAGGAAGAAGATGCCTACTAGTGAAAAATCTGGTGTCGAATGATAAAAATATTCAACCCATATCAATAGGAAGAGGCGAGGAGAATGATAGAAAGACTTGAAGCACTTGTCTTTTGAACATTGTTTCATTGTTGTGAAGAAATAACAAACATTTTGTTGTGATTATCTTCAGTAGTTTGTTTGATTTTAACGGCAAAACCAGTAGAAGGAATGCCCCCAGAATTTAAAGTCGGAATCAAAATAATGGAGTTTTCGACAAATTTGCTAACAAATGTGAATAAATGTGTTATTGTGAACGTATTATTTCATTGTTTTCTAATAAGTGTGAATAAATGTGTAATTGTGAACTTATTATTTTCTAACAATTGTGAATAAACGTGTTATTGTTAACGTATTATTTCATTGTTTTCTAATAAATATGTAATTTTGAACGTAGTATTTCATTGTTTTCTTAGAATTGTGAATTAATATGCAATTGTAAACGTAATATTTCTTTTTTTTTTACAATTGTGAATAAAAGTATAATTGTGAAGTGTAATTTCATTGTTTTCTAATAAGTGTGAATAAATGTGTAATTGTGAACGTATTATTTAATTATTTTCTAATCATTGTGAATTAATGTGTAAGTCTTCTTCTTCTTCTTCTTCTTCTTCACTTTTGGTAGACTCAGGAGTCTGTTATTTCAGGCGGGTTCTCTTGAGACGCTGAACTCCAGCTTTCTCTCCACCGTTTCGGGGGTCTTCCTGGTCGGCGTTGTCCGTTTGGCGTTCCATGGAGAGCTATGTATGGTATCCTATTTGAGCTAATCCTTTCTACGTGTTGATGCCAGTATCGCCGTCTTTGACGTCCCCATCTGACCACATCTTTGACCTCGCAGATTTCGTAAGGATTGTGTAAGTGTAAAACATTATTCCATTGTTTTCTGATGTCTTAGATCCACAGCATGATGTGATATACAATATAGAAAATCTAATAAGACGTGCTAAAAAGACCTGAAGTTGGTGAGATATCACGGAACATTTGAAGTTGAATTGTTGGTGGTAAAAACATCACATGTGTACAGAATTTCTATACACGTATGCTAACACGCGAATATAACGGGGGTGTAAAAGTGTAATTCTGTGTTACTTTCGCAGTTTAAAAATTCAGATAATGTTCTGTTTAATTTTCCTGTAAATTAATTTATGCCCATAATTACACAGCGCTTATATTGTAAACAGGTATACTCACTACACACTTATTATAAATATACTCGTATATGATGTAAACATATCTATACGCATATGCATAAACATTAAAGTTTTGTAAATGAAGAATTTAAGAAGTGTATTTTAACATAGTAATTTTTATTTAAAAAATCCCAAATATCAGAGAATAAATTGTAAGTCCATATTTCACGCGGATTTTTAAGTAATAAGTTAACCAAATTGGAACTTGTTATTTCCATAAAATGTAATAAAACTTCTAGAAAACAGACATTTTCTTTCATATGAAGTATTATTTGGAATGTTTTAAATAAGTAGTATACAAATCAAAAAATATATTCAAATTCGATAGCTATGGAGCGCAAGGGTGAAGAAAGAATGGTTAAAAAAGATGTAAATGGAGCAAGGAGTCGAGGTAGACCGGGGAAAACATGGCATGATCAAATTAATCAAATATTAAAGGTTGGTCATGTCAGAAGCCGGATGAATCGACGTGCGTGTAAGACTGAATGTTGAGGAAGCTAGAGAGGTATGCCAGGATAGAGTAGTGTGGCGGTCCATTCTCTCTGCCTACCCCTGCGGGGAAACGGCGTGATGGTTTGTTGTGGTTGTTGTTGATAGCTTTTTATTTTTAAGCGTCCATTTGTAAAAGTAGATTAAATCGAGAACATTCTTCAATCAAGCTTCAATCATAAGTCATTAGAGGTAGAATACTTCTCAATGTTGATCTATAAAGCGACAATATTAAGTTGTGTAAATGCTTTATTCATCGGCATTACCAGGGGTAGATTGGTTCGGCATTCTGTGAGAAAATACAGTCAATGCTATTGGTTACAAACCATTTAGAAAAGAAACATTCACTCACCAAATAACACTCCCTTTCACAATATTAAAAAATAGTCGATAATTTAACCTTACACTAGTAATTATTTTGGTCTTAGGCCACTTGATCAAACATTGTTTCTATGGTTCCTCTCTTAGGTGAAATATACTAGGTATATTATAAAATATACTAGTGTACATACTTTGAGTATTAATCAAGTTTTGTGGGAGTTGGTTTTCAACGCCCCTTAAATTTGCATGGGACCAAAAACGCCCTTTAGATCTATTCAACGCCCACCAGTACGTAGTACCGACATAGATAGTAATCAATACGAATGAAAACGTCAGTTTTCTAGAAGAGTTATTGTATTTTATGGGAATGACATGTTTCGCCCTTCAAATGTGACGAAACTTCAACTCGTTGCAGTTTATATTACACTAGTAAATGGAGCAGAATATGGTAATTAACGAAAATTTATGTGACTTTATACATTTTTAACAAATAATTATTTGAGTAGGTCCAGAAATTATTATTATTATTATTATTATTTTTTTTTTTTTGCATACAACAGGTCGTTTGAACCCAATTGCTGTATACTTTATTTTTTAGCTATTATATTGATTCTTATGACATGTAATAGGTAGCCAATCTATCGCCATTTTATTGTCACGAGAATTCTACACCAGACCAAAGACAGTGTGACAATCACACTGCCACCGCCGGGGATCGAACCCGGAACCTAAGTCAGAGCTCTTTCCACTCAGCCACGAAGGTCGTCAATAGTGTTTCTTGGAACTTGTTAAGAAATTTTATGACAAAGATTACATTGTTACGATACTGAATGATATTATATTAATCCAAAATAATTCATTTGAGGTAGTACGAAATAGAGTGTTTCTAAAAAAAACATCTTCTTACAAATTGTTTACAAATGATTTTACATATTTCAGGGTGACTAATGATTCTAAGTATTATATATAAAATAAAATCGCCATCCTGCGAGCGAACCATGTCATTCCCATAAAATATAATAAAACTTCTAGAAAACTGACGTTTTCATTCGTATTAATTATTTAATATTGAGTTTTACATCATTGCTCAAGAAACCATAAATAGATAGTAATCACTTGTCTATGCTATCGAAAATATCCATATATGTCCATTAACTCTTCAAAATGGGAGGAGTTATTTGAAAAATACGTTACCCTTAAACACACTAGTTATTTTTCTTTCAAAAGCATTGTTTTAAAAAGGAACTGAAGTGAAATGAAGAATGAAGTGGAACGAGCATTAATTAGGGGTTTAATGAATCGAACGAAGTTGTTAAGGAAAATATTTACTTTCAGATCTTTAAATGAACCGAAGCATCATCTAGATGAGAAAGTTTAATTAATTATTCGATACAATTAATTGAGTTTTAGGACCAATAATCAGTAATTTTATATAGAGTTATTAAACGGTATAAGCTTCAAAATATAAACGTGCATTTTCTATGAAATATAAAAAAAAAAATAGCTAACCATCACGTGGTCTCCCCGAAGGGGTAAGCAGAATGAATGGACTGACACTCTATTCTTTCCTGGCGTATTTCTTTCGCTTCCTTAACATTCATACATCGTGTCAAACACGATCACACAATTGCACCTAGAATCGGGAATCCCAATAATAGAAGAATTCATTCAGAAACGTGCTGAACGTTTTCAGAAAGGACTACTTTGACATCCTAACTCCACAATAAAATACCTCTCAAATTACGATCCAACCACAAGCACCCAAAATCCATCTTCCTTCAGAGCCTATAAGGCCGTGCCACACTGTTTGAAACAAGCTCTCCACAAGGGTGACCTTGGTGGAATGTGGAGCCCCACATGTGGAATGCGTGTTTACAACAGCATACTATGCGTGTCCGTCCACAAAGGTTGTTTTGAAGGTCAAACAAATTTTGGTTTCAAACAAGTGTCTACACAGTTTTAAACCGCCGGTGGAGATCGATGTGGAGAGTTTGTTTAAAACAGCGTGGCACGGCTTTAACACTCCGGGTCACACAAATCAGGCTCCCGCATAAATATCAACAACCCATCACTGTTCCAACAATGTTCCTATCAGACGATGTTGATAATGATAATGATGATTTTTATAGCGTCACTTTGTGAGAGACTCACTTCATGTACTACTTCGTCCGGAAAGCTTATCATAAAAAAAAAGTTTTAAGAGAGATTTTGAATACTCGTTCGTTGTCTTGATTGCGGATATTGTGGGGTAGCCTGTTCCACGCCACTGGTCTCGCGGTGCAAAAAGCTCGATCCGCGAAATTTAAAGCTCCTTGGTGCCGCGAGACAAAAAGTTTGTGTGTTGCTTCTTCCTTTGAAGATCGTAGAGTTCACTGCCGAGGGCTCAGATCGATTTGCTTGCAAAGGTCTGTGAGGTAGTGGGGTGCTTGTCTATCTAAGTCTTTGTGAACAAGTAGACGAGTTTATATTCGATTCGTTCAGTAACCTTAACCAGTGAAGTTGATAGAGCATTGAGGTTACATGTGTGAAATAATTGCGTAGATTTTCACGGTTGGCAGCAATATGTTTTATGTGTTTTTGGGTAACACCGTGTGATAACTTCTTCTCGTTTTCAGGGTAATGACCCCTCTTACCCTGAAGATGGAGACTGCAACGATCTCCGAAACGTCGGTCGAGAAGGAGTTATCACGCGGTGTTACCCGAAAACCCATCAAACATAATATATTACATGTGTGAATATTTATGCATCAAAAATGAATCGTGCTGTAGTATTTATTACGGATTGCCGTCCACCCAGTTGCATCTTGGGTTGTCTGGCAAATAGTAAGTTTAAGTCAATACGTGGGTTGACAAAATAATTTAAAAGTTAAAATGAAGAATAGCCACAACAGCTGAACCGCTGTAGGCCAGAAGATCCAAGTTTAAGATCAAATAAAATCTTTTTCATCATAATGGTTGATATAAAAAATACGAGTATATGTGGATTATGGTAAGGACCAAAAGATTGAAGGATTAATGTTTTAATAAATGAGTAAATACGTGTAGATACGTGATTCATTATTTAGGTACTTGAGTACATATTTTCCACTTGGTATCACTCACACAGCTTGAGATAACTCATTACTGGGTAATAAAGCTTCATGAAATAATAAAACAGCCACCTAAATAAGTTACGCGGCTAGCTCACTTTTCTCATTTTCTCACAAATCTCAGAGGTTTTTCCCCCTAATATTTAAAAAAAAGATGTAGTCGGTATAAAGATTTTAATGTCGTAATTTCGTCTATGATGGAGGCCTTGTCCGGCACTACGCTTAATAATAGTCAAAAAGATTTTTGTACATATAATATATATAAGTGTGAACGAAGAGAACTTGGAACAGGTGAGGGAATTTGTGTATTTAGGTAGCATGTTCACAGCAGATGGTCGAACGGATAGTGATATCGAAACAAGGGCTGGTGCGGGTAATAAAGTGAATGGAGCTTTAGAAATAGTTATTGGAAACAATAATTTATCTATGAAATCAAAAACGGCCGTTCACAGTGGAGTTCTAGTCCCAACCCTAATGCATGGAAGCGAAGCATGGAACTGGCAGAAGAAGGATGAGAGCAAAATAAATGCAGTAGAGATGAGGTCCCTAAGACGTATGTGTGGTAGAACGATATACGACAGAATCTCAAATGCTGATATAAGAAAGGAATGTAGAGCGGAAGGAGGTATTATGAACAAAATTATGAAAGGATCGCTGCGTTGGTTCGGACATATGGAGCGCATGGATGGAGAAAGAATGGTTATAAAAGTGTACGTTAACGATGTAAATGGAGTAAGGAGTCGAGGTAGACCGAGGAAAACATGGCATGACCAAATTAATCAAAATTTAAAAGTTGGTCATGTTAGAAGTCGGAGGAATTGACGTGCGTGTATGACTCGCTGTATGAATGTGGAGGAAGGTAGAGAAGTTTGCCAGGATAGAGTAGTGTGGCGGTCCATTCTCTCTGCCTACCCCTGTGGGAAACGGCGTGATGGTTTGTTTGTTTTGTTTGTTTAATATATGCGTGAATGAAAATGATACTAATTTATTGATTTATTTTATATGAGCCTCAATTTTCCGTTGTAAATAAATAATGAATGCTGATTGAAATAATATTGATAAAATACTACTTTTTACGATTAACAATAACGAATATGTTTAGAGTGAACTTTTTTTTTTAAATATAACTAACTAACTAACTAATCATCACGCCGTCTCCCCGAAAGGGTAGGCAGAAAGAATGGACTGTCACATTTTAACCGATGCGGCACTCCATCCTTCTCTTTTCGCCCCGCGGGAGACGCGGTGTGATGGGTTGCGAACCTCATCGCCACCAATAGGCATCTCCCACGCACATTTCGATCATCCAACACCCACAAAATAAATCTAAAACAAATCGTATAAAATACAATGACATAAAATAACAAAATAAAATTATTTTAACATATAATGTTCATTTTAGATGGTGCACTTGTTGACATGGACGATCCGGACTTTGTGCTTATTAGATTTATGTTACTCGCATCCACCGTTTTTTTTAATTAGATGCAATTAGGTACTTAAAGCAATCGAACACTAGCAAGAACTTTAAAATAAACTAACAAACTAACTAACCATAACGCCGTCTCCCCGAATGGGTAGGCAGAAAGAATGGACTAACACATTTTTCTTTCCTGACTTATTTATCTCGCTTCCTTAACATTCATACATCGTGTCATGCACGCGCGTCGATTTTTCTGACTCCTCACATGGCCGACATTCAATATTTGATTTATTTGATCGTGCCACGTTTTCCTCGGTCTTCCTCTTTTTCTAGTTCCATTTACATCGTTAACATATCATTTTTTTACCATTCTTTCTTCATTCATTCTTTCCATATGTCCAAACCATCTTAATGATCCTATCATTATTTTGTTCATAACACCATCATTCCCACCGCATTCACTTTTAATATTTTAAATCGACACTCTATCCTACACAGAGTATATATAATTATATACTATAAATATTCTTTAATTATCAATAGTTGCAATTTAATTTTAATAATGTTTCATGTAAACGATAAGTTCTCAACCATTTTTTGTCTGTCGCCTTTTGTAGGAGAGGGGGCGTTGGAAATTTATCTTCGTGTAAAGGAGGCGGCGGGCCAGAAATGAAACCTAAGATAAACCTGGATGGTCTAAGAGATATAATTTCTTCTGTATTTATAATTTTTTCATCGTTTTTTTGTTGGTTTCATCCTTCATTTTCATACATAAGGGTCAGTACAAGAACCCTATTGTGCATAGCCATCTTATCTTTTTTGGATAGACCTTTACTTGCAGTTCAAATGCACCCTTCATTTTGTTGCCTGCCCTAATACTTCTGTAAACTAAATTGTTTAAAAAAATACTTGTTTCGTTTCGTAGCCTAGGAACGAAAGAGATGACAAATTATAATTGGTTAAAAATATCAGTGAATTTTCATTATTTTGTAAGTATCGCAATTTAATTGAAATTCTGTTTATTTTTAGACATTTCAAAGTGTGATTTAAGGTAGAGCGAAAAAACACAAAATTCTCGGAAATTATTTTTAATATCATGTCATTTTTGTGAAGGAAAAAAAATACAGGTATAACATTTTATCTCCTGTGATTTGGGTTGTCCCCTCATGGAAATACTTGACATTCAGAATGTCAGAGAAAACGAGTAAATTCAGAATAACACCATCATAAACATATTAAATAACGTTGAAGCTTTTGTTAATTCTATTTTTTGCAAATTCAAAACCTCCTTATCAGTTATATTCACGATTTGCATAACTTCTTTCTAGAAATTCATAATGAATTAAGAAAACATATATTATGTATTATTTATATAGTGTGAAAAAACTAAAAGGATTGAATTTAGGTGCCAAATAAACGGAGTGTCAGTAAGCTGTATATTGTATGCGGATGACGCTGTCCTACTTGCAGACAACGAGCATGAACTACAAGTCCTGGTGAATAGAATGTATGAGGTATGCATGAAAAATGATCTGATGATAAATTCACATAAGTCACATAAGTCCAAATGAAGAAATCGTGAGAGTCTGCAACATAAGCGTGAATGGTGAAAATCTGGAGCAAGTAGATGAGTTCGTGTATTAGTGTAGTACCTATGTTTACAAAATATGGACGAGTGGAGACGGATATTGAAACAAGGGTTGGGGCAGGCAACAAAGTGAATGATGCACTTAAAGTTGTCATCGCAAACAAAAACCTATCCAAAAAGGTAAAATGGCAGTGCACCAAGGTATTTTTGTACCGACCCTTATGTATGGAAGCGAATCATGTAACTAGCAGAAGTAGAAAAATCCAGTAGAAATTAGATATCTTAGACGAATGTGTAGATACTCTGTGTATGATAGAGTGTCGAATGAAAATATAAGAAGTGAATGCAGTGTGAATGAAAACATTATGAACAAAATAAAGAAAGGAACATTAAGATGGGCTGGACACATGGAACGACTGAAAGAAGAAAAAAAATTGTAAAAAAGTATATGTTAACGATGTTAATGGAACTATAAATAGAGGAAGACCGAGGAAAACGTGGCACCATCAAATATATCAAATATTGAATGTCGGCCACGTGACCAGTCAGAAAATCGACGTGCGTGAATGTTGAGGAAGCGACAGAAGTATGAAAGAAAAGTGTGGCAGTCCATTATTTCTGTCTACCCCTTCAGGGACGGCCCGATATTCAGTTGTTATGCATGCACGTTTATTTCTCAGACTCCTCACGTGGCCGACAATTAATTTTTGATAAATAATTCACGATTATCCTAAATAAATCCTTTCCTCTCAAAGTAATTAAGTACCTAGTGTAACTTTGTTAAAATATCCTTCACTGACATTTAAATAAAGAACGTAATTCGTTATTGGTTCTGATTTTGAAAATTTGGTTTGGTTCATGTGGTGCCCCCGTAAATTTGGGAGATGTTTCGTGTATAAGTGAATTGTTTTGGTCAATTTGATTGTTGCCACACTTTATAATAGTTAATTGTGACACGAATTACGTTTTACTGTTTTGATGTAAATATTAGGTCATTACATATGAAATTGGCGTTTTGCCGTACTGGCAACTTTGATCTCAAATATCTTCTCTCTGGTTAGGAATTCCAAATCCAAATTTATACAGCTATTTACTCAAGTATTTGTGTTTCGAAAATTATAATTCATTTGTTTTTTCCTCAATTGTTTTTTTTCTTTGCGTCACTCAGTTTACAAAATGGAAAACTTGAAATATCGCGTTATTTACGAGTACGAGTTCCACCGTGGCACCAGTGCTGCAGAAACGGCTCGAAGGATTAATGATGTGTATGGCGACGGTGCCGCAAAAGAAAACAGAGTTCGTTTTTGGTTCCAACGTTTTCGTTCTGGAAATTTCGACCTGCAGAACAAGCCCCGTGGACGGCCGGAGACCAAAGTTGATAATGAAGAATTGAAGGCTATTGTGGAAGCGGATCCATCGCAAACCACGTCCGAGTTAGCTGCAGGCTGCGGTGTTAGTGATAAAACTGTTTTAATCCACTTGAAACAAATTGGGAAGGTGAAAAAGCTTGAAAGGTGGGTACCTCACGAATTGAGTGAAGCAAATCAGCAAACGCGCGTTGACTGCTGCGTTGCATTACTCAACCGGCACAATAATGAAGGGATTTTGAATCGAATCATTACCTGTGATGAAAAGTGGATCCTGTATGATAATCGGAAACGCTCATCGCAATGGCTGAACCCTGCCGAACCAGCCAAACCATGCCTCAAGCGAAAATTGACTCCAAAAAAGTTACTTGTGAGCGTTTGGTGGACTAGTGCTGGTGTCGTTCACTACAGCTTTCTTAAATCTGGCCAGACGATTACGGCAGATGTCTATTGTCAGCAACTGCAAACCATGATGGAAAAGCTGGCTGCTAAACAACCGAGGCTGGTTAATCGCTCTAGGCCACTGCTGCTTCATGATAACGTTAGACCACACACTGCACAACAGACGGCTACCAAATTAGAAGAGCTTCAATTGGAATGTCTAAGACATCCACCGTACTCTCCGGACCTTGCCCCAACAGATTACTATTTTTTCGAAATTTGGATAACTTCTTGCAAGGGAAAAAATTCAACTCTGATGGGGCAGTCCAAACCGACTTCAAAGATTTTATTGATTCCCGTCCGAATGGTTTTTTAGTAAAGGGATCGATGAACTACCTATGAGATGGCAAAAGTGCATAGATAGCAATGGTACATACTTTGATTAAATAAATATATTATATTAAAAAAAAATCAACTTTATGTTCCTCCCATACAAAACGCCAATTTCATATGTAAGGACCTAATATAATATTACATAAGTTTCTTCGTTTATAAAAAGAATTTTGACATCTGTAAAAATTATATTTTCTTTTATCTAATGACGATTTGAATCAATTCTACAATAATATTTAATGTTTTTGCAGGTGTTGGATTTTTTTAAGTGCCTAATTATAGGTAATTAATAAAAACGGTGGATACGTGGAATATAAATTAAATAAACACAAATGTCCGGATTGTCCAGCCGGAATTATTTTTATTCTGTTATTTTATTTTATATCATTGTATTTTATATATAATAATTTGTTTTAGATTTATTTTGCGGACGTTGGACGATCGAAGTGTGCGCGGGTGATGCCTATTGGTGGCGATGAGGTTCGCAACCCATCACACCGCATCTCTCACGGGGCGTAAAAAGAAGGATGGAGTGCCGCATCGGTTAAAGTGTGACAGTTTATTCTATCTGCCTACCCTTCCGGGGAGACGGCGTGATGGTTAGCTAGTTAATTACGTAATTTGTTCCTTTTAAGAATATTTCAAAAGTTATGTTTTTTAACTACGATTTTAAAAGTCAATATTAGTCATATAATACCACATATTTACATTTTACTGTAAACAATAAAGTTAATTTTGTTCATAATGCCTTCTTTTGCTCTACATTCCTTTCTAATATCAGCATTTGAGATTCTGTCTTACAGCGTTCTACCACACGCCTTAGGGACCTCATCTCTACGGCATTTATTCTGCTCTCATCTTTCTTCTGCCAGTTCCATGCTTCGCTTCCAAACATAAGGGTTGAGACCAGAACTCCATTGTGAACGGTCGTTTTCGCTATTATGAAAGCATCGCTGCGTTGGTTCGGATATATTGAGCGCTTGAGTGAAGAAAAAATGGTTAAAAAAGTATACGTTAATTATGTAAATGGAGTACGGAGTCGAGGTAGACCGAGAAAAACATGGCACGACCAAATTAATCAAATTTTAAAGGTTGGTAATGTCAGAAGCCGGAATAATCGACGTGCGTGTATGACTCGCTGTATGAATATGGAGGAATCTAGAGAGGTATGTCAGGATAGAGTAGTGTGGCAGTCCATTCTCTCTGCCTACCACTGCGGGGAAACGGCATGATGGTTTGTTGTTGTTGTTGTATAAAGTTAATTTTTCTAAATGTTTACATTTAAATTTTATGGTACGTCGATTTCTCAGAAATTCTAAATAATTCGAAACTGGGGAAAAAGTTTTCACTTCACAAAGCAAAATGCTCCCTTATCCCGTATGTGCGTATGTGAAAACGAGTGAGGCTTAATTTTTGTGTTATGAATGTTGTGGCTCTAAAAAATTAAACTGCTTAAATATTTATATGAAAACAAGGACAACTATTCCAAATATTTAAAAAATTTCCCGGCATCAAGGGATACACATTTTTTACCAAAACATGCATAGGTATGGGTGCGTTTATGTACAAGGAATATATCATGCGTTATCTTTAAACGTATAATTGTGTTAATAACGTATAAGTTGTCATCGCAAAAAAAGCTAGAATAGCAGTACACAATGGTGTTCTTCTACCGACCCTTATGTATGGAAGCGAAGTATGGAACTGGCAAAAGACGGATGAAAGTAGAATAAATGCAGTAGAAATGAGATCTCGTAGACGAATGTGTGGACACTCTGTGTATGATAGTGTGTCGAATGAAAATATAAGAAGTGAATGCGGTGCGAATGATAGTGTTATAAACAAAATAATGAAAGCATCATTAAGATGGTTTAGACATATGGAAAGAATGGTAAATAAATTATATGTTAACGATGTAAATGGAACCAGAAATAGAGGAAGACCGAGGAAAACGTGTGTGAGGAGTCAGAGAAATCGACGCGCGTGCATGACACGATGTATGAATGTTGAGAAAGCGAGAGAATATGTCAGGAAAGAAAAGTGTGGCAGTCCATTCTTTCTGCCTACCCCTTCGGATAGACGGCGTGATGGTTAGTTAGTTAGTATTTCATCTTTTTCTGGTGCCGAGTCAAGTCCCCAAAGTTGGGAATAACTGCAGCGATAGCATCTCTGTCCTGCGCTAGTTCTCAACTCTCCTTATTCCTATCCAATCCTAACTTTCTGCCATCTCTATATCTTGCCCATGATTATCAGCCGAAGGAGGTGGTATATTTTTTAACTTAGCATTTGATCCAAACATGAAACCTTTCTAATTTCACACACAGCTCTCTATTGTCTGTACTACTGACCTTATTAATATTAAGTCCACGATATACCTACGCAGAATTCTGCGGTATATCCAATATTCAAATGTCTCCATCCGATTAATTAAATTCACTCACAGAGTATTTTTGGTAATTCACTCACAGTTTTTTTAAATTATAATAATGAAACATTATAATAAATTATTTTCTGATGGTGCCAACATCGGTTGGCGAAACAGCTGTCGCGACAATCTCAATGAATAATAAGAAAAATTGATATAAGAACAGTGTTTTAAATTCATCATAGTGTTTCGGCCAAAACAATGGACTCGTATTTAAATTAGTAGTGTGGAATTCCATAATCGAGTTTTTTTTTTAAATTAAAACAATGTTTTTTCCACCTTAGAGTTCATTTTATCGACATTGTTTAAGGGTTTTACATTTTCATTATTGAGAGAACCATGATTAAGGTGTAAAACTTTTGAAGAAATATACTCAAAATTGGAAAAAAACGAGTTTTAACCCCACTACGTATTTGAACGTACGTGATACGTTCACTTTGACTGTACTATTCTGCGCTATCCCGTATCACGTACGCGCTTGAGAAAAAGTAATGTACCTAAAATGTACAAACTGCTAGGGATACGCGCGTGTGCCAACAACACTCGAGTACAAGTCTTCATAAATATGATAGTTTTACAAGGGGTAGGCGAAGTGTGCGGCCGAGTATTGGACGTTCCGTAATTTAAAAATATTAAATTAATGAATAATTAAATTTCATTAATAAAAAACCTGCTTTTTTTGCACGTTTCTCGGAAAATAACCCAAAGTTAGGGCGGTTAATTCATAAAAAAAATTACGATGATATATATATTTCATTAAATATAAAATGTGGGTTATTAGTTTTCCTAATGTTAGCAGCGTATTGACAGTATATAATTAATAGAATTTTATCTAAAAAAAAGCATGATGCTGCGAATTTTAAATGGCCCAAACCGTAACATACGAGTATAATACACAATTGCTAGTCACAAATGCTTAGGTTGACTTTTCGAAATAGAAATCTTTTTTTGGACACAGGCTTATTTGATAGGCTATCTATTATTGGTCTATAAATATATTTAAACGAATTCGCGGTGGAGAGGGAAGTTTGAGATTTGGGATGAAAGTTCTTCAGATAAATGTCTACTCTTACTAAGGGTAGTTAGAATGATAAAAGGTTTTCATGAAAATATGATTGCACAGTAAAATTTACATTCAATAATAATACGATACTTGTGTGTGTCATAATATAAATCAGAAAAAAATATTATTTATTTATTTATTATATTTAATAAAGTGTTGTACATTGGTGTACAATGCGTTATTTGCCCCTCACTTTAATTATTGTTTCACCATTCTATATTTGATCAATAAAACCGATACTCAAAAGATGCAAATAATTCAAAATAGAACAATAAGAATTGTACTGAGGTCAGTAGACGCGCACGAATTAAGACGATGTTTGAAGATGTTATCAATAAGACAGAGAGTCACCAATACACTTATTTTTGCTTACAAATTGAGGGGTGGGCTTCTTCCAAAATATTTGTGTGACCAGGATGCTTACAATTATGAAATACATAGGTACCAACGAGAGACAAAACAAATTTTAGAATTAATAAAACATTATCAAGGGGTTCCGAAAACAGATTTTTTTGCAAGGGTTTGAAAATATTTAATAGCTTGCCGCAAGTCATGAAGGACTCAGATAATATTCACAAGTTCCGCAACCAATGTATAGTGTTCGTCCAGTCACATTTTTAAGTTTTAAAGTTATTAATTTTTTTCTTGGTGTTAAATTTCTTATTTGTATGTTTTGTGCCTAATTACTTGATTTAAATTTGTTTTCATTATAAATTTAACTATTATGTATTTAAAAATGTCATATACAAGTTGTAAGAAATATGAAATTTTTCATAACTAAATAAAGAAATATAAAAAATTTAAAAAAAGTTATAAAAATTTACAGGAACATTTTGAAACTTACAAAACAATATTTTATAAACAATTAATTAATAACATATAAATCGCAAATGAGAAAAACAACAAAAACATCCAATATCGGTACTTAGAAAATATTGAAAGCATTTTCGACGAAAGATCGCAAGAGAACCGGCATCTCTTACCTCATTTGACAATTCGTTATATAATTTAATCTTCTATAAAAAAACACATTTCTCTGTACTTTCAAGTCTGGGTCTCCGGAGTCGGAATCAATCACGACTCGAAAATCTCGAAAAATTAGAAAAATAAATATCTTTTTGTTGTTCTGTAAAATTCGAAAAAATTCGAAAAATAAATATCTTTATAATAATCTTTATAAATATCTTTATAATGAAAAAATTCGAAAAATAAATATCTTGTAGGGCTATTCACGAATTCGTTATAACTGCATTTAATGAGGTATATATCCGTTGCCACCTCGTTTGGAATATGAATCGTTTTTAATAAAGGAGAACTTCGAAACGCCTCTGTGTGGTAATTTGGGGCATGAAATTAGATATGCCCTTTGCACTGAAATAGCTGTATTGTTTATCGTAATAGTAATTTTTTTAATAATAATAATAATAATAAATTGGATAATTTATAAAGCGCCATTTTTATGAATTGCTCAATTTTATGAATTGCTTTTAATTAGATTTCAAATGTAGTTTGACTTGTACTCAATGTAACTAACTAACTAACCATCACGTCGTCTCCCCGAAGGGATGGGCTGAAATAATGGACTGCCACACTTTTCTTTCCTGACATACGTCTATCGCTTCCTCAACATGCATACATTGTGTCATGCACGCGCTTCAATTCAATATTTGATTTATTTGTTAGTGTCACATTTTCCTTTTCCTGTATTCCTCTATGTTTAGTTTCATTTACATCGTTAAATATACTTTTTTAACATTATTTCTTCATTCATTCTTTCAATGTGTCCAATCATCTTAATGATCCTTTCATCATTTTGTTCATAACACTAAAATTCACTTTTTATATTTTGATTCGACACCCCATCATACACAAAATTTCCACACATTCGTAAAAGAGATCTCATTTCTACTGCATTTATTTTACTTTCATCCTTCTATTGCCAGTTCCATGCTTCGCTTCCATACATAAGGGTCGGTACAAGAACAATTTTACTCATAAAAAAAACGTTTTCATCAATATACAAGTATTTCGAATAATTCATTTGAATATTTGGGCGACGATTGTATGATAAAGAAGAAAAAAAGACAAAATTCTTGAAATGCAAAAGAATTCCAATTTAAAAAAAATATGTTTATTGAAGAAAAGTAAATCAATATATTATTTTGATGAAATATTTCTAATTGATACTAACGGAAATATGTTTTATTTGGTAAATTTATGATTGTTGCTGCCATTTAATATTGTATAGCTGTGTGTTACCACAAAATGACTAATTCTAAAAGCTAAAGATTAAAAAGTCCACATAAACGCTTAAACGCGTAGCTTTTCCTTGATGTTTCAAAAGGAGCTTTATATCAACGGCTTGAGGAAAAATCCGTTTACCTAACTTTTTCAGATAATTCAGATTTAGCAATATCTCGTATGGACATACCAGAGAAAATCCGAATGAAATAAATTGTTCAAAGTTTAACCAAGGTTTTTAACGTTGTTTTTTTCATTTAGTGTGCATATTATAAGATTAAATTTTATTTGTTTATTATTTATTTATATGTATTTAAAATGGTTATTTTATGAACTTCTAGGAGTTACCTGTTTGCACAGCGCTAGTCAAAACTGTAAGTTGTGCGTACCATATCTTAATTTAAGTTTTATTTGCATTAGCGTAAGTCCCTGTGTAGTTCTTACGTAATGTTTAGAGAGAAAAAAAGTTTGAAATACAAAAATACAATATTTAAAAAATGTGGTAATTGCTTATTTAAAAAGAAAAGTTCTTTTTTTAAAGTAAATGTTTCTGTATATAATTCACTATTAATAAAAAAATATTTATTAAAAAAACACATGTTAATTTTTAAATTTGAATTATTGTATCAAGTTTTAAATGCGTTTTTTATTAGTCTTTCTTTGTTTAGTTTTTATTATATTTTTTAACCTGAAGACGGAGGTATCCTCCGAAACATGTCGTGTTTTTTAATATTATTTTTATTAAAGTGGATTAAACAAAGTTTTTCAATTTCCTAAGTATATAACTATGGAATTCCACAATAAGTTAAACGTTTCTAAAATGTTAAGAAATTTTGCTTCCCTTCAGGAAGTTGGAGTTTTTTTTTTAGTTAACCTTATTAGAATGTGGAGAAAATTTGATTATTTTCAGGAAGTGGCACATAATAAATAAAAATCCGATTTACAATTATTTAAAAGAATTTTTTGAATATATAAAAAATAAATAAAATTCTGACCTGCGATGAGAAGGGGCCCCGCCGCAATCAGGATTGGGAGCACTAGCGCCACCAGGGCGGATCGCTGCAACATCACCATGTTTACTGTCAATTGTCCCGACTCACCATTACACCTCGAGGGACGAGCGAGTACTGGAGGACGCTGCCACGGCGGCTTCCCTATATACGTTAGGCTGTCCCCCCTCCCGCGCCAGCCGCCCCGCTCGTGCGGACTTGCCGCCCACCCCTACCGGGTGACCGCTGCCTACTTGTTGAATTTTCCGACGACGTGACATTCTTTCCTAGAAGGAAACGCTATTATTATTCGATAAATTAGTCACACATTTTCGTATAGTTAACGAAACATTTCTAAAATACCGGATTGATAATAATCACAATTTATATCATACGAGTATATCGCAGAGATGGCGCTAAAAGGGGCATATTTCATTTTCTTGCTATTGTAGTGGAAGTTTTAACCGACTTTATGTCGTTTCAGAGGCGTCGGGTGTTATATGATTTAGTTACGTACTGTAGGCGCCTTCTTTGCCCCCCTTAATCAATTCTTCTTCTTCTTTAAGTGCCCTGTCGGGTCCCCCCAATGTTGGCGATCACCTCGGCGAACCTGTCCCTGTCCTGCGCCGCTCGGAACAGCTCCTCCAAATGCCGGTCGACTCCGTCACGTTTCGTAGCCAGGACATCTGTCTCCTATCGGGCCCTCGGCGTCCCTCAATTTTCCTTTCCAATATCAGTCGGAGAAGGTAGTACTTTTCTCCACGCAGTATATGACCCAGATGTGAAAATTAGATTAACAATTAAACATTAAAAAAAATCTAAATTTTGAATATACCAAACCATGAGTAGAATAATCGGAACAAAAGTTTGCGAATACAGGAATTTATATTTATAACGTTTAACTGATTAAAAGTATACCATAATATTACTGTTAAAATTTAAAACACTCATAATATCACAATTTCTTTTTATTTACTGAGTGTCGCGACAGCTGTTTCGCCAACCGATGTTGGCATCATCAAGTGTTACATTAACTGTTTATTGTAACACCTGATGATGCCAACATCGGTTTGCGAAATAGCTGTTGCGACACTCAGTAAATAAAAAGAAATTATGATATTATAAGTGTTTTAAATTTTAACCGTAATAATGTTAATGTATCATGGTGTTTCGCCCAAAACAATGGACTATACCATAATATATACATTACTGAATTAACGAATGTTTTTTCTTCTTCTTTATCATTTCTGTAAAGGCTTCTCTATCTTATGCCGCCCGGATTAATTCCTCCACGCTCCCTATACCAGGCCAATATTTGATGTTGCGCACCCGTGACGTATGCTTTCGGTCGGGACCACATCGTCCCTCAAATTTGCCCATTAACATAAGTTGGAGGATCTCATATTTGTCTCCACGCAAGATGTGACCCAGATAGAAAATCTTACTAACCTTAATACATTTCAATAATTCTCTTGAAATATATTAAGCATGCACGAATAAACATTTACAAATAAGTAATGAACCATAGTTCAATCAATATATTAATAATAAAATTGGCGATAACATCTTCTTCTTCTTCCTTATTGTAAACCTATGTGGTTTACCAGTCCAGAGTGTTGCTCCTCCTGTGAGGTAGATCAGATGTCCTTTCATATTTTAAAAGGTGTTCCACGAGGACGAGTCCCATGAGGCTGATTATGCAATGCAATATAGGGAAGTCCACTGCTCCATCTTATAATATCCTCAACCTATATATCCATCTTATAATATCCGTCTTATAATATCTCTCTTATGCTGGTGGTCCTCACGCGATCTCTCAGTGTCTTGCCTGCTATCGTTCTTAGTGTCTTCATTTCGGAAGTCCTCAAAACTTGTTTGGTCCTTACTGTGTCGATAACATAATAAAACTAAATTGTATTTAAATAGTGGATATATTTTCACCAAAAGATAAAATATCACATTCCCAATAGCGTATCGACAGCAAGGTCAGAATTTATAAGACATGCGTGCAACCGATCATGGCGTATGATGTAGAGACGCGAGTCGACACTTCACGAACCAAAGATCTGCTAAGAACATCTGAGATGAAGGTCCTAAGATCTATTCCTGGAAAAACTTTCCGAGATCGTGTCCGTAACGAAGACATACGAAAAATTTGCGAAATAGAAGATTTATCATTCGGTGGAGTAGATCTAGAAGAAGATACTGGAGAGACCATGTAGCCAGAATGGATAGTGACAGATTCGCAAATACAGCCATCTGGAAGTCCAACTAACAAGGGGTGGGCACACGATATAGAAAATTGTTTTCGGTATGGGATTTTCCAAGAATGTAGTACCCCCTAAGAGTCGTCCATAGTCAAAGTAAGAAAGCGCAATAGCCAACCATTTTCTAGAAAAACGCCTTTAAACTTTATACCGTTTAGCCGCCATAAGCTATCTGCTTAGCTACCAAGCTATTGATATTAGCGGCAAAATTACTAATAAATTTTATAATATAAGCAAGGGTGAAAAACTCATATGCTTTTTTCTAGGAATTGGCTGGCTATTGCGGTTTGTTAGTTTGACTATGGACAACTCTTAGGGCGTACAGCAAAGTCAATTTCCTATGTCGTGGCCTCCACTTGTAAGAGCAAAAAATAGTGTAAGGAAGGCGGGACACAATTGAAAGGTGGAAGAGAGTAAATGTTGGGCTTAGGGAAAAAAAAACAGTAGAGTTAGTAGACAGGAGAAGAAGATTTAGAAGTATTTGAGTAGAATATACATGACAAACCACATCTTTAAATTCTAAATAAATTAGTGTCTCCGCGCCCCACTTAGTTAAACAGTAATTTAAACATTGTTGTGTGGCCTAAACCTGAGGATAGCAAAATCTTATTAGATGGTTATATTATGTGGTTAGATTATTGTGGTTAGATTACATGAATCTTGGTTTTTAGAAGAAAAAAAAAACAGACAAAAAAAAGCATATTAATATTATTATAATATAATTTCGAGTGGCTCTTTATATCATTGCAGAGCGAGCCAAATCGATATAAATGTTGTAGCAATTAAATAAATTCTCATGAGATGTGATAGGTCTAACTAATCTATCGCCATTTTGCCGTCGCGTCAATTTTTCACCAGACCAAAGACCACACTCTATAAAACGCTGATTAGACCAGTCCTGATAGATGAAAACAAAATAAACTGCTTCGAAAGGAAGATCCTCCGCAGAATCTTCGGACCCATTAAGGATGGTCAGACGTGGAGAAGGAGATACAACACAGAGCTCTACGATCTATACCAGGACGTCAGCGTGGTCAAGTTTATAAAGATTAACAGACTACGCTGGCTAGGACACGTGCACCGCATGGGAGATCTGGAGCCCCCAAAACAGTGTTGTATGACAATCCAGCAGGGCGAAAAAGCATCGGTAACCCGAGCTGCGATGGCTGGATGGTGCCGTGGCAGATTGTCGGGTCCTGGAGCAGCAAGACTGGGAGGTGGCGGCCAGAGACAGGACGGGATGGAGACGTTTCTTGGAGGAGGCCAAGACCCACCAAGGGTTGTAGCGCCGGAGAAGAAGAAGAAGAAGAAAGACAGTGTGAAAATCCCACTGACATCGCCGGGAATTGAACCTGTATATAATTGTTACTTTATAATAAAGATATTTCTAAATATTTTTTCTATATCGCCATTACTTTGTGTTGCGGATTCACATTTTAATAACTTTTCGGAAACATTCTGCTTTATATTCCCTTGCAGATAAGATGATTGTATTGGCTGCATATATATATTTGTGTTTGTAAGTGCGGGACATAAATGTTTTCGTAAATGAAATAACAATTAATGTCAGTCCCGGATGAACGGGAGACGGGCCCAGGAAGTCAATGAGCGAGGCTGTTATAGGGCGCCGCTGCGCCCTATAACAGCCTCGGGTAAGTGGTGAGTAGCCCTTCTACGTCTATGTCCACTTGTAAGAGATTAAGGGACAGTTGAACTTCATCATCCCAGGAGACATAATTTCTGTGTCACAGATCGTCAGATCCGTTAAAAGAAGAAGAAGAAGACATCCCCAATCTCTTTTATAATTCGTATAACACTGTAATGTTACCACTGTCTCATCGAGGTTGACATATTATTTATGGCAACAAAATTATTACAGATATTGCGCAATAAAAAGTAAGCCCTACCGCACCTGACAATAAAATAGGAATGAACTATTGATATTGAAAAAATACCAAATTATTCGAATCGTTCGAATTTCAGATAGAATATTTGAATATTTAAATCGTTCTCCCGATGAGAAAGGTGTAAAACATTCGAAACATGTCAGTAAAACAAACTCAATTCTAATACTAATAACTAATTCATAAAAACAATTCTTCAATATTAGAAAAGTCCATGAATTGGACACAAGAATTTATTATGAAAGCAAAGATGGCCGTTTAAAATGAAGTTTTAGTTCCAACTCTGGTAGGTTAAAGCGAAGCACGGAACTGGCAAAAAAAGGATGAGGGTAGAGTAAATGCGGTAGAGATGAGGTCCCTAAGACGTATGTGTGGTAGAACGATGTACGACAGAATCTTAAATGCTGATATAAAAAAATAATATAGAGCGAAAGAAGGTATTATGAACAAAAATGATTATGAAAGGATCGCTGCGTTGGTTCGGACGTATGGAGCGCCTGGATGGAGAGAGAATGGTTAAGAAAGTATACGTTAACGATTTTAATAGAGTACGAAGTCGAGGTAGACCGAGACGTAGACGTAGACCAAATTAATCAAATTATAAAGGTTAGTCATGTAAGAAGTCGGAAGAATTGACGTGCCTTTATGAATGTGGAGGAAGCTAGAGAGGGGTTTCAGGATAGAGTAATGTGGCGGTTCATTCTCTCTACCTATCCCTGCGGGGAAACGGCGTGATGATTTGTTGTTGTTGTTGTTGTTTTTTATATAAGATACTACGTTAAAAAAAACGGTGTTTCATTATATTTTAATACATTTGTGTGAAATTTAATATTTACGTTAAAATGTGAAGAGTTGGATGGGATCAGTATTTACATTCGCTTGCGTTTTTTGTTGTGAATTGGAATTATATTCAGACGATCTTTGTTATATTTAATTTAAATGAATTTTTTCTTTATTCCACCACCTGGACAAAATATAAATTAATTACTACATAAGATTACTATTGATTATCTTTTGAAGTTAAATATGTAAATGTGGACTCAAGCGTTACGTCCTAAATGATGACCAGGAAAAATATACTTATTAAATAAGTAAGTAAATTCTTGAACAATGATGTGAAATCTCCCAAATAAATATCTATATATATAAAACAAAGTCGTGTCAGTTACACCATTTATAACTCAGGAACGGCTGGACCGATTTTGATGATATTTGATTTATTGGATTTTTCTCCGTCCCGAATAGCAGAATAACTATTAAAACATCTGAAAAAATCGACCCGAGTGCATCCCATCCAGCAAATATAATAGTTTAACAGAAAGTAGTGCAACAATGCTACGCGAATCATTTCGATTCGCTTCAATAAAGCAAATCGAATTACATTCATATCAATGTAATTTAAATACTTTTCATTTTGATATTTTCACATTTATTTAACTTTATTCATTTTAACTTAATAAATAACTGTATTTAATTATACTAATAAGTTAACACAACATTTATTAATAGGCGGTAAGAAGTTCGCCGGGTCTGCTAGTTGAATATAAATCAAAACATCAGTTTTCTAGAAGTTTCTGTATTTTATTTGTACCTATATGTTTTGTCTTGCTAGGGCATTATCAAATTTGGTGAAAATCAAACGCATATGCGAGTATATAAGTATATCTGAGTTAATGGAACATTGAAGTTTAATTAGAACAATAAAAACGCATTATTATGACACAAAACTATATATTTTTAATAAACTTGTTTCGGGTGGTTGTCATTCTTCTTCAGTGTAAAAAATCATATTGAAAAAATGGGAAATTATGGTTACTTAGTGGTAGTTTTTTCAAAATACAATATTTAATAACATTGAAATATCATGGTGTTTCGGTCTTAAATTGAAAAAATCACCAAGGGTGAAAACGTTTGAAAATTAATTAAATTTTTGAATAAAAATAATTTAGCTAAACTGGGAATTTTCAGACTTTGATTCAATTGAGGCTGTCAAAATGAAAATTTATTTCGCGCATTTTTTCACGATATCACCCTGTATTCTGTAATTATTTTTCCCAAGAATTCCCGCTGGTGGTGGAATTGCAGGAGCAAGCGTTATGGCGAGGAATGCAATCGTTGGAACAATAAATATAATTGGACAAATGCACGCAAACAGGAAACGTAATAATTGTTTGTCGTCTTGTTATACTATTTGGGTAAGGACACGTGGGAATTTCAAATATTTGTTGCCTATACGTCTCTATGATTTGTGTAAAGGTTCTGGTAGGAACTCGATTGAATATATTTATTTTTTCAGTGTCGCAACACATTTAATTCCAAATTTAAATACTTCTCATTATAGCTAATTTAATAAAATGAAATCACTCTTCTGCAATGGTATAAATTTGAAACTCCGCCAGAGAATGATCAATTGCTATGTGTAGTCTGTTTTATTGTATGGATGTGAAACGTGGACCTTAAAAGTCAACTCAATAAACAGACTGGAAGCATTTGAAATGTGGCTCTATCGCTGAATGCTCAGAATTCCCTAGACAGACATGGTTACCAATACCGAAGTCCTGAAGCGAGCTAGAGTTGACAGGGAGCTGTTGTCAACTATCAAGGTTCGGAAGATTTCACATCTGGGTCATGTACCTACTGCGTGACAATCAAACACAAAGTTTATCAAGCGGATGTTAAAATTTCTTATAGTTTCGCAATCGCAATAATTATACGCCTCGAAAGGACGCCTACATTCCGAAACATGTTTTTTCATTTTCATATCATTTATTTATTTTAAATATATCTAAAGCATTACAAGTTTTACGAAAAGTATAAAAAAAGGCTCTAGCGGGAGCGAAAAGAGAAGGATGGAGTGCCGCATCGGTTAGTGTGGCAGTCCATTCTTTCTGCCTACCCTTTCGGAGAAACGGCGTAATGGTCAGTTAGTTAAAAAGTCACACAGACTTTAAAAAGTGTAAAACATTAAATTAAAAACTTTCTTCTAAATTCAAAATGAGATCTCTTATTATAGGACATTATATATAAGATTGGTAAAAGTGTCCTCATTAAAATTAAGAAAGAGTCACTAAGGTGGTTTGGGCATTTTAAACGAACGGATAAAGGAAAGGTTATAAAAAAATATATATTTGCTGTGCGAATAGAAATATTGAAGAAGTGCAGAAAAAACATGGCATGAGCAAGTGAATCAATTGCTAAAAGGCGCTTATGTTCGATAGCAAAAAATCTACAATGTATGAATATACATATATCACGACCTGTGATGACGTACGCTGTAGAGACGCGGGTCGTCACTTCACGAACCGAGGATCTGCTAAGAACATATGAGATGAAGGTCTTAAGATCAATTACTGGAAAAACTCTCCGAGATCGTGTCCGCAACGTAGGCATAAGAAAAACTTGCGAAATAGAGGATATGGTTCAGTGGAGTAGATCCAGAAGAAGATACTGGAGGGACAATGTAGCCTGAATAGATGGTGACAGACTTACATATACAGCCGCTTATGAAATCCTCTCTTGACACCGCCCTCCTAGAAGACCGCCTAAGAGATGGAAGGA
Organism: Lepidostoma basale; assembly: GCA_022606425.2. Classification (NCBI taxonomy): domain Eukaryota; kingdom Metazoa; phylum Arthropoda; class Insecta; order Trichoptera; family Lepidostomatidae; genus Lepidostoma; species Lepidostoma basale. The sequence goes on along the minus strand of JAHDVF020001077.1, from coordinate 671,426 downwards.
CAGCTGGACATCATCACTCAACGAAACATGATTTCTGTGTCACAGATTTTCAGATCTATTGAAAGAAGAAGAAGAATGAATATGTAATATATAATATAAATCTTGAGAGGTGTTTTATATCAGGATAGAAGCGTGTGGCGGTCAATCCTTTGTACCTACCCTTTCGGAGAAATGTCTAGTAATAGTGTGTAAAATTGAAAAATTGATGCTGATCACGTGATGTTTTAATAGAAATTAAAATCAAGGTTTTGCTCTAGATTTGAACGTTTGTTTGAATTAGGTTAATCTATTAGTAAAAAAGAAAAAGTAATTATCTATCCATCCAATGATTTCCCAGGTGAGTACGTATGTATTTACTCGTAGAAAGAATCGACAGCATAATCCTCTATCAACATTACTTCTGTACGGTAGAATGGGGCAGTGAGTGAGTACGATGGTCAGGAACTGTGGCGAAGGAACGGGAGACGAGGTGCCCATTCAGCCAGAGGTTGATATTTTAGCTGGCTAATTGGCGGGAAAGCGTGCAGAGCGAAACACAACTTGGATACGAGAGCGTAAATTTCCGAAATGCAGATTTTATTTGGGTGACAAATTTCAAATGACAGCCACCTTCAGACGCCATCTCGTGTGCCCAAGGATATTGGATGTAATTATTATTTACTACGAAATATATGCCTGTCACAATGCTGCCTAGTAACAGTCAATCCACTGACATCAACATTCTTCAAATTTGAGACCGTGGAACAGTTTACGTACCTAGGCTCCTTAGTTAACAAAATAAATTATGTCAGTGAAGAGATTGGCAAAAGGATATTCACAGCAAACAGATGCTACTTTGGCCTCAATAAACACTACAAAGTCGCGTTTACTGTCTAAAAAGATAAATACCACAATATATAAAACGCTGATTAGACCAGTCCTAACATATGCCTCGGAGACTTGGACGCTCACTAAACGGGATAAAAACAAAATAAACTGCTTCGAAAGGAAGATCCTCCGCAGAATCTTCGGACACATTAAGGATGGTCAGACGTGGAGAAGAAGATACAACACAGAGCTCTACGATCTATACCAGGACGTCAGCGTGGTCAAGTTTATAAAGATTAACAGATTTTTTTTTATAATTTTCGTTCCAATTGGAGATTCGTCAGAGTAACAAAACAAATATTTGTTTTGTTACTACGAAGCACTGAACCGGTTGGTAATTTAAAAAATGTAATAGTCCATTGTTATGGCCGAAACACTATGATACTTCAACATTTTAATTGTTAAAATTTATAACACTGTTATAATATCACAATTTATTTTTATTCACTAAGAGTGTCGCGACAGCTGTTTTGCCAACCGATTTTGGCGTCATCATTTGCAGTTTATTGTAACACCTGATGATGCCAACATCGGATGGCGAAACAGCTGTCGCGACACTCTCAGTGGATAAAAAAAATGTAACAAAACAAAAAACGCGATTCATGTAAAAGTTAAATGATTTTTGCTGAGTTCCAATTAAAGTCCACATGTTGAATAGTTTTTATAGAATTATGCTTGAAAATGTATTCTTTTATTTATTTATAGTACCAATAGATATATCTGTGCATATAGATAAAAATACAAAATGCCTTTCTCGTATAGATATGTAAGACCTTCGTGGCAGAGTGGTTACGAGCTCTGACTTCCATGCCGAAGGTCCTGGGTTCGATTCCCGACGATGGCAGTGTGATTGTCACACTGTCTTTGGTCTGGTGTAGAATTCACGTGACAATAAAATGGCGATAGATTGGCTACCTATCACATGTCACGAGAATCAATATAATAGTTAAAAAATAAAAATTGTATACAGTAATTGGGTCCAAACGACCTGTTGTGTACATAAAAAATAATAATAAAAAAATATAATATCAACGAAATATATGCATTTTCCCTATTCACTTTTTATTCGGCTTTTTCTATGTGGCTTTGATCAAATGCTAGCATATGCTCAGGCCTAAAAAATTCAAGTACAATTCCACGCGAGTACTTGGCACCAAGCAGGTACGTAAACAAAGATAGGTTAGTGCCAATAAAAAAACAAAAAATGGGGTAAGATAACATTTGTAATACCACGTAATTATGTTACATACCAACTTAATGTTTTACAGGGGATAATCCTTGTTTCGGAGAATTACATTTTCTATGAAAGTGACGCAACTGTTGCATGTACGTAATTTGGGTATTTTTGACTAATTCATTAGTCCCACGTTTCAAAGTACGCTAGCTTAATTTATATTCATTATTTGAAAATGGAACAATGACGTTTTACGTATTAATTATGTTACAGAAATATTAATTACATTTTCTTTATTGGACAACTATCTGAGTAAATTGGAAAGTGTACGAATATACTCGTATGTTTAAATTAATAAAAATAATTTATTGTATCTCAAATGAGACGAAGATGTAAATTGTTTTTTTGGAATCAGAATTTGGTGGTCGAGGCGCTTACAGGACTTATGACCTGTCATTGGTTGGGTTAAGCGATCTTCTGCTTAATGCTTACACCTATTCTTAATAGATGGGGCTAGTGTAGATTGAACTAATAACATGTGAAGTGTGGTGCAACATTGTAGCATATATACAACTTCCAAAAAATTGTCAGACCCCAGTCCCTTCCGACCCTCACTAAACAGCACCAGCCCTAAAAATTCCCACCCCTCATCACCCTCTCCCCCTTAAATCACATAAATCCAACCTCACCTTCATCAAATCTTCCTAACTGTGTGGGAGTAATAGGCTCCGGCCTGACACTTCCGGATACAAACGTCCAAAGTCTAAGTTCAAGTCAGACGTGTTGTGTTCGTAAGAAGGGCGGAATGGGGAATGTTGTTAACATAAAGCGATCGCTAACCCAACCAATGACAGGTCACAAGTCCTGTAAACGCCTCGACCACCATATTCTGTTTCCAAAAAAACAATTTACATCTTCGTCTCTATTGATATACAATCAATCCTTAAAAAATGATTAACCCGCAATGGGTAAAATCCAGTATTTCTCTACAAATATTGGTAACATTCAATAAAAATAATTTTACGTCAAACGTATAGAAACAGTGCCACCTGCGGACGTGGCATTTACGGTCAGAACAATTATCTGCCCACTTACGGTCAATTGATATTATTCAAAGAAAATAATGTTAGGAGTGATCTCGCTTGGGGTCAAAGGAAATTTGATAATTTCTAATAGGTGTATTTAAAATACACATAAAGATTATTTAAGTTTTAATATTTTATTTTTTATTCTATATTCGCCAAACTTTAGGTTGTAGATGTTTTATTTGTCTTTTTCTTTTTTATATACTTTGTATATACAACACTATTAAAATTACATATCGGACATGTCTCGGACAACCAGTCCTTCTTCAGTGAAACATATTTAAAATATTATAAACTTGTTCACAAATATGATCAATTTTGACAGATGTTATAAATATTATTTTTGGAACGTTTATGCTTTTGTTATTACAAATATTATAAATAAATTTAAAATTCAAAATAATAATTTAAATATTTTTTGTGAATGTATACTTATACTTGTAATAAACATAAATCTCCATAGATGGCGTTAGAATGTAGATTATATATAGAGTAATCTTAAAAGATTAACATATGTAATCAAAATCTTCATAAATGGCACATTGAAACTGACATGTGAAATATGGCATAGGACTTTAACATATAATATATACAACTTCCAAAAATTTGTCAGCATGGTCATAAAGAAAGGTGGAATGAGGGATGTTGTAATTACAAAAAGCGTGCGCTTAACCCAACCAATGACAGGTCATAAGTCCTGTAAACACCTTGATCAACCATATTCAGTTTCCAATTTGCATCTTCGTCTCTATTGAGATACAATTAAATCATGAATAATAATTTAAGGTTCACGACTTACAACAAAAGAAATAAATCAAAGATTGGACTTGAGGTGAAATTTATTTGATTATTTATAATGTTTTCTTTATTTTTAATTGCTTTTTTAATTTCTAAAATTTCGAGATTGTTCTAAGTTTTATTTCTATTATTATTAACATGCAATATTTTTGTTATGTTCCCCAGTATTGTCAGTAACCTATTTCTCGGAAATGTATAATATTTTACTAACAGTATAAATCATAATTGCTTTAATTTAACCACGGGATATTCTAGACCTTTTTAAAGGCGAAATCCGAATTTTAATGCTAGTTCGAAGTATCACATTTCAGTGAATTCGACCCTTAATATACATTACATACTAACTTACCTAGCCGAAATTACTCATTCATTTATAAAGAGCGGACAGTTTACGATACGTTTGTTATTTAAATAAATTCATATTAAATTACATAACAATTCGTTGATGATGTGGGGAAGAAAATGACTTAGTTCTTGATCTAAAGCAGGGGTTCCCAAACTACGGCCCGCCAGTGTCATCAATTCGCCCCGCGACAGCTAATGACCAGTGTCATCAATCAGACCCGTGACAGCTAATGGCTTATTGTTTTTGTTGTTAAAAAACAAATCTCAGAATTCTCTTATTTATAAAGCTTATAAAATTTATGAAGATATACCAGAGGATGTCAAAAGTGTGCAGAGCATAAAAAAATAGAATAGAATTAAATAAATATGTAAACAAAAAGGAAACCTCATATTGTAACCTTATTATTATAATCGAATGTTTATGAGTGAACCGGGTGGTGGTCTAGGGGATAGAACGCTTTGCTCCTGATCCAGGGGGCATGGGTTCAAGCCTGGACACGACCAGGTTCCTCCTTCATAATAATGAGCTATTTTCTGCTCACATTGAAGATTGTAAAATAAAATTCTTATATCATTGATATAAATCCTTGATGTCAGCCTTTTTTTTTCAAAATAAAAAAGAATTGTTTTATTTGGAACATGTGTCGTGTACATGTGTACTATTTCAAGTAAATAAATAAATAAATAAGTACTCGGCGAATAGCCTAGAAATTATAGAAAATTTGCAGGAAAATTAAAAAATTTTTGGCCCTTGGAACTTACTGGAGTAATCAGTATGGCCATAAGACGTGAAAGTTTGGAGACCCCTGATCTAAAGGACAGGTTTTCATTCTGAACACATCCCTTACATTTTTTCATCAAAGTTTATGGAATTATAAAAACAGTAAAATTCATACGCAACTTATAGGAAGATGTTATTCATAAAACATTACCCGATAACTCACATCCTGCATCAACTTCACAGCTGCCCCCCTTGACTGGACCCGCTACCATCCCCATGGAAAGCTCCAGCGCCCACTGGGGGGCGGTATCGCCCCCATTGAAAACCTATGGTATACAAAAATCAATTAAAAAATAGTACAAAACTAATTCGTAGCGTATAAAAGAACGTCATAAAAATAATATAGTGCATAAAATGTCAAGAAAATGTATCATAAAATAAATAGACCAAAACCCTAATATCAACAAGAAAGAGTACGAGAATATTTTGAATACAAAAGAGCGAGTAAGAAATACTTCAATTCTGTCCGAAAGTTATTCAAAATGCACGCGATGCGCATAATCGAGAGCGTTTCTGGATTATTTTGAAATTTGTTATGATTATTGTCGTATGACAGTAGTGTATAAAACAAAAGTAGAGTAATTTTGTGTTGTTATTTGTAAAATATTTAACATGTATGAAAAATATTTATATTAAAAGCTAAAACTTGTTACTTCCTCCACAATCATACAGCGTGTCATGCACGCACGTCGATTCTTACGGCTTCTGACATGACCAACCCTTAAAATTAGATTAATTTGGTCATGCCATGTTTTCCTCGGTCTACCTCGACTCCGTACTCCATTTACAGCGTTAACGTATACTTTTTTTAATCATTCTTTCTTCATCCATGCGCTCCATATGTCCGAACCAACGCAGCGATCCTTTCATAATTTTGTTCATAATACCTTCTTTCGCTGTATATTCCTTTTTAATATCAGCATTTGAGATTCTGTCGTACATCGTTCTACCACACATACGTCTTAGGGACCTCATCTCTACCGCATTTATTCTGCTCTCATCTTTCTTCTGCCAGTTTCAAGGGTTGGGACCAGAACTCCATTGTAAACGGCCATTTTCGCTTTCAATGATAAATTATTGTTTCCAACTAACTAACTACACTTTTCTTTCCAGACATATTTCTCTCGCTTCCTCAACATTCATACACCGTGTCATTCACGCGCGTCGATTTCTCTGACTTTTTACATGGCAGAAATTCAATATTTGATTTATTTGATCGTGCCACGTTTTCCTCGGTCTTTCTCTGTTTCTGGTTCCATTTACATCGTTAACATATATATTTTTTTACCATTCTTTCTTCATTCATTCTTTCCATATGTCCAAACCATCTAAATGATTCTTTCATTATTTTGTTCGCACCGCATTCACTTCTTATATTTTCATTCGACACTCTATCACACACAGAGTAGGTATTATTGTTTATTATTGTTTCCAAAAACTAAATCAATAACTAAATTAATTATTATTATTTTGTTGAATCGCTCTTTACATCATGACGGCCTATAAAACTGTAATTATGTAATTTAAAGGTATATGTGATACTTATGCGTAAATAATACACCCTTCGTTATCGTAAAAATATATCGACGAATAAGAAATTAATACAGCCGATGTCATTAAAGGATTAGTCGCTTTAGATGGAAAGTTCGGAACAACTGTGATATCACTTTGTGAAAATGGTTTCATTATATTATTAAGGATTAATGGATATTGCGATATCTTATCTGCTAGTTGTGTGACAAAACCATCCATTTATTTCATGTTCAATCAAGTGTTAACCATAATTTAATAGACTTTCTATTACGAAAAATTTCCCTCAAGAGGTACATTTCGGCGAAAAAGATTAAAGCGGGTAGGTTTAATAATTCATTTATAAGAAATTTCTTAGTTACTTAAAGGTTATATTAATTATTTATTAATATAACCTATAAAAAAAACGCAGAATTCTGGGGCCTGTGAATGACGGTGAAGGCTGGAGAGTGCGGCATAATGACGAGCTGTACAATATTTACAAAGCTCCCAGTCTCTCCACACAGGTCAGACTGAATAGACTGAGATGGGCCGGTCACGTGCAGAGGATGCCGTCATCGCGAACCCCAAAAAGATTGCTGGAGTGGCACCCAGGTGGTAGAAGACCAATTGGACGACCAAGGCTGCGATGGGAGGATGAAGTTGGGAGAGATGGAACAAGATTGTTAAGAGTGTCAGATTGTAGGGTCGAAGCGGAGGACAGGAGGAGTTGGAGGCGAAGAATACTGGAGGCTAAGGCTCGATATGGGCTGCTGCATCGAAGAAGAAGAAGATTAATTATTTATAGGTTATATGTTTGGACATATGGAACGAATGGATGCGGGTAGAATGGTTAAAAAGTTGTACACAAGCAGCGTGAGTGGAAAAAGAAGCCGAGGACGACCGAGGAAAAATGGCATGACCAAATTAATAAATTACTTAAAGGCGGTCACATTCGAAACCGGAATAATCGACGTGCGTGCATGGTACGATGTATGAATGTAAAGGAATCTCGAGAGGTATGCCAGGACAAAGCATTGCTGCGATCCATCCTCTCTGCCTACCCCTCCGGCGAAATGGCGTGATGGTTAGTTAGTTATTATTATTATTTTGTTGAATCGCTCTTTACATCATGACGGCCTGAGCCAATTCGATGTGAAGGGTATTATAGCTATCATAGTGATTCTCGTGACATGTGATAGGTAGCTAATCTATCACCATTTAATTGTCACGTGAATTCTACACCAGACCAAAGACAGTGTGACAATCACATTGCCCTCGCCGGGAATCGAACCCAGAACCTTCGGGGAGCTGATATAAGAAAATAATGTAGAGCGGAAGAAGGTATTATGAACAAAATTATGAAAGGATCGCTGCGTTGGTTCGGACGTATAGAGCGCATGGATGGAGAGAGAATGGTTAAGAAAGTATACGTTAATTATGTTAATGGGGTACGGAGTCGAGGCAGACCGAGGAAAACATGGCATGACCAAATTAATCAAATTTCAAAGGTTGGTCATGTTAGAAGTCGGAGGAATTGACGTGCGTGTATGACTCGTTGTATGAATGTGGAGGAATCTAGAGAGATGTGCCAGGATAGAGTAGTGTGGCGGTCTATTCTGTCTGCCTACCCCTACGGGGAAACGGCGTGATGTTGTTGTTGTTGTTGTTGTTATAGATGGTGCGAAATGACGCAATACTAAATATTGTGATTCAATATCTAAAGAAAGTATTCAACGCCGGGGTTCTGGCAGTGTTCATTTATTGTATAGAGACAGTCACAATGTCACAAAAAGTGCCTATAAGCTGAGAGTCACACAGAAAGCAAAGGAGCAGTGGCGGTACTCCCATAGAAGCCCAGAAGCCCGGCTTGCGTAAGAAATTTTGAATCAAAACCCCCAAATCTACATAAGTAATCATGCCCCCACATAAACCAACAACCCACCAAATCACCTTCTAACAATGTTCCCATCAGACGCCACAAGAGCTGAACCTCTGTAAGCCAGAAGAGGTTTTGATTTAAAAATTCTTACGCAAGCCGGGCTTCTGGGCTTCTATGGGAGTACCGCCACTGCAAAGGAGATAGTCATGTTGGGTATTAGCTTCGCGGAACAGAGTCAAGAATGAGGACATACGAACCAAGACAAATGTCTCCGACGTCATCAAGTTGGCCGCAACCCTTGAGTGGCGTTGAGCGGGACACGTCGCTCGTGAACCAGATGAAAAGTTGACAAGGCGACTGCTGTGCTGGTGCCCGAGAAGTCGAGTAGAGTTGGACGCCCACAGATGCGTTGACGCGACGATATCTGGAAGAGTACGGGAAGTGCCTCGATGCGGATCGATCAGGATAGAAGTGGACGGGCACAACAGGCTGAAAAAGAAGAAGAGAGAATTTTTATTTTTATAGATTACCTACCTATATCCCACGAAATTTTGTAAAATTCCATGATATTTGAGGAAATACAAAAAAATATATATATACTGGTTCTGATTTTAAAAAAATGGTTTGATTCATGTGGTGCTCCTGTCAATTTGGAGATATTTCTTGTATAAGTGAATTGTTTTGGTCAATTTGATTGTTGCCGCACTTTGTGATAGTTATTTGTGACACGAAATACGTTTTCACTCTTCTGATGTTAAAATAATACAAGTTTTTTCGTTTATAAAAATAATTTTGACAGGTGTAAAAATAAATTTTTCATTTGTTCCAATGACAATTTAAATAAATTCTTCAATCAAATTTTCAAGTTTTTGCTGGTGTTGGATTGTTTTAAGTGCCTAATTAAAATGAAAACAGTGGAATAAAAAATTAAATAAACACAAATATCCGGATCGTCCAGCTGGCGACAAGTGCACCATCTAAAAGAACATTATGTGTTAAATTATTTTTATGTGTTATTTTATTTTATATCATTGTATTTTGTATAATTTGTTTTAGATTTATTATGTAGACGTTGAATGATTGAAGTGTGCGCGGGAGATTCCTATTGGTGGCGATGAGGTTCGCAACCCATCACACCGCGTCTCTCGCGTTGGCGAAAAGAGAAGAATGGAGTGCAGCATCGATTAAAGTGTTGCAGTCCATTCTTTCTGTCTACCCTTTCGGGGAAACGGCGTGATGGTTAGTTAGTTAGTTACAAAAAAAAAACTCTTTTCAGTCTATAGACAAGATATCAATCTTGGTGCTATAGTGAAGGCGTCCAATTTTCTCTCTCTCTTTTTGGTGGTCGATGTCCCTTTGGAGTCACGTACATCACAAATTTGGAATTCCTAGGTCACTAGGTTTTTCCTCTTAACGTGGTCTCTTCAGAATAGTTTTCTCTGTCTCAATGTCTCCTATATCTCTAAGGGTACGGCCACACCAGAGTGCCTTGGTAGCTATCCGTGGCTTTATACCACTGCATTCCTCTTGGGCATGCTGGGGACCAATAGTTTGCAGATTAGAAGAGATGGGTGTACACTTACCAATTTCTTCAGACTTATCAGGGGATTCTTTGAGAACTTCGTTATCTTGGAGGTTATCCATCTTTATGTTCCAGATGGTTATCTTCGACAGCGTCAGCACAGACTGTTTTATCTCCCAGCATACAGAACCAACCTGCCTCTGGTGATGCCGGTGGGGAGAGCAATCAAACTGCTGCACATGATCGCTTCGGAGATCGACGTATTTCATATTCGTGAAAGTACGTTCAGAAGATAAATACTCGACTTTGGAGAGTATCTTGTATTCCTAATGTCGAACCATCTCTCCTGCGTTCCTAGTATTATATATTTTTTATGTTTTACCTATTTTCAATAGATGCCTTCAACTATAATTGTTGTTTGTAATATCTTTTGATAAAATAAACTGATTTGAGTCAAGATGAACACCTGGCGAACCAACGTATGGCGTATTATGGGACCGGCCACACTATACGCTTCGTGCCACAGTGCGTGATCACAAGCCATCTGTGTCTTGACTCCTACTCTGGCACTCCGGTGTGGCCGTACCCTAAGGATTCTACCCACGATAGGTCGCAATATTTTCATTTTTGATGCTTTAAGAAGATGTATTGTTCTGACAGGGTCTGCTCTTGCTGCGATTAATATCGATTTTCTGGATACATCTTAATTGCAACCATTGTGCACAGTTGAACTCTAATATTCGCTATCCATCCATTCCCAGAGGACGATGAATATAAAAATGACGAATATCAAACGATTTTTTCCTACACTAGAATAAATTTAAAATGGTTTAATTTGTTCCCAGCCTCGAATTTATCAGATCTATTAATAAACGAAAAAAATAGGCCGACAGAAATGCACAAAAATTAATTTACTTTACTGACAAACGTTTTGGATGAAAATATCGTTTTTTTTTAAATATATTTGAAGGGTACCTACCTAAGTCTATTGTTTGGAAGGGGAGCTCCTTCCATTATGATATCAGGTTATGTCACTTCAGGTGATTGATTAAACGCAATTCCGAACGATTCACCAGCACATTTTTTAAGTTACCCGATGTAGCTTACTTTGAGCCGTTTTTTACGATTTAGGACGAGTAGGTACCATGTCTGTCCAGGGAATTCTGAGCATTCGGCGATAAAGACACATTTCAAATGCTTCCAGTCTGTTCATTAAGTTGACTTTTAAGGTCAGCGTTTCACATCCATACAATAAAACAGACCACACATAGCATTTGTTCATTTTCTGGTGGAGTTTCAAATTTAAGTTATCATTGCAGAAGAGTGATTTCATTTTATGAAATGTATCCCTTAGGATTTTTAAAGAATTAAAATGTCTCTTTTTTATTTATTATTTTCGGCATGTTTCGAAAATACTATGTACACCTTTTTCAGCGAGACCGAATTTATATCGTTTTCCCGATTAATATAAGAAGTAAAATAGAAAAATTAAAATATACAATACACATACTTTGGTAAACATAAAAAAATAATAAAACAGATTGTAGGCACGCTGTAAAGGAAACAATAATAAATAGATATAAAATATTACAGTTAAAATAACTAATTTAATGTGTTAATACTGCGGAATTCCATAATGCTGTTTATTTATTTTTTAAGAATTGATAAATATAATTACACTTGGTATTACAATACTTTATTTCACTTAACACAGACATGTTTTAGTTATAATATAACCTTTATCAATGTACACAATTTTAACAATAAAATAAAACAGTGGTCACTTATATACTAAAAGGGGTGGAGAATGTATAAAGGTGGAGGATGTATAATTATGATTGAGGAGAAGGGAGATGTAGATGTAGATGTTATACTATAATAAATGTCTGTATTAAGTGAAATGTTCCGGGCAAAAGAAGTAGAGGTAGATCTCCTGCGTGGTGGTGTGACCAGATTAAGGAAATGACCGGGGAAACCTCTACTCGACGATGCAGACTGCGGGGAACAGAGAAGATTAGAGGCTTTTTGTTTTAGCCACGGGCAGTTCCATAGATCACGACCCTCAGTAATAAGGAAAAAAAAAAGAAGAAGAACTATTTTTATGGTGGAAAATCATGTCAATGTTTTCGTGACATAAATTATTTTTTTACAAATTCTGTTTTTCTAGCAATTAAAATATGATTTCTTGGGGAAACTGTGGGGTCGAATAATGGGTGAGCTTCACAAACAGCACCTGGAAAAAATCAATACTCATTAAATACCTGTAAATGTTTGACAGTGCTATTATATTTAATTTAATAAAGTAGAGATTGGTACCCTTTTCTCTGAGACTCAGAACTCGATCCATTAATATAACCGACTCAACAAGGGGGGCCAAAATTAGACGTAAAGTGTAAAATATTACAATTTTCTTCCACATTTTTAGACAGTTATCTATTGACTCTGAACATGTGTCCTCTTTACTCAAGTTAATTCCTGCTCTTTCAGTCGCTATTTCACAATATCTGAAAAATACAATATTGTTTATATTATTTTATGTTGAAGCCTTTTAAATATTTAGTGCATTCTTTTATTAAAATGTTATATAGTAAAAAAAATTGAATATTTAATAGATAATGTTACATTTGAATTAAACAATATGGGATACCTAATATATAAATTCTTCACAAACATATACCAAAAGTATTTATTGTTTTTTGAACAATGATGTAAAACTCCATATTAAATCATTAATATAAATTAAAACGTCTGTCTTCAAGGAGTTTTATTAAGTTTTATATGGAATGACATGTTTCACCCTTCTAAGGCATTATCAATATGACACAAAATGACATTTAATAATGCCTTAGAAAACAACCAGTATGACACAAAATGACATTTGATAATGCTTTAGAAGGGCGAAACACGTCATTCCATGTAAAACTTAATAAAACTCCTAGAAGACAGACGTTTTCATTTATATTAATTATACGAGTATACCAAGAGCTTAAAACAATACTGACAAGTATTTTATAATGCTTCTTTGTACCTGCCTTATTTAAGTTCAGTATAAAAAGAAGAAGTTACCTTTGGAATGTGAGTGTGCTGTGATGTTTAATGCTTCTCAGACCCATGTGTTTCATTGTAGGCCATTTGGAAACTATAATTTTTTCTAGGAGAGCTCTGAATGTGTGAACCTGAACATTCGGACAAACATGAGAACCTTTATTGATACTTACATCTATGTAACAGTTCAAAAGATGTCTTTGCAAATAAATGTCTCCAAATCTATTAATTATATGATACAACTTATGAATTAAGAACATGTTTAAGTGGAATATATCACCTGCAAGTCTGCGTACAATCCTGTAACAAGCCTTTGGCAGTAAGTCTCCAAAGCATGACATGCTATTTCCCGGCTTTGATATGATAATTGATTATTACTTAGGTTAGATACAAATTGACTTAATGGGTATCCTTTAAATTTATCTTCGTGGCAAGACAGTTTCATGTAACAGCAACCAACAATGCAAATATACATGATTTCAGGTGTTTCAACAAATAAATCTAGTAAAAGTGGTCCCAAGTCCCCACACGGATGGAGCCCCACGACTCCATAACCTCCGTCAGAATGTAGCTTTAGCGCATCAGATAAAGTAGTGGTATTCAGCATTTCTGCAGTCAACATTAGATTTATATGTTTGGGTTTACATGATTTCAAAATTGAATCCTCCTGTAGATATTTAAAAGCTATATTCTCAAACTCTATATCCAGTTCCCTAAAAAATATATAAATCATAGAAAATAAATATATACGAATATGACTTGAGAGTTATAGTTTCTCAAACAATGATATAAAACTCCATATTAAATAGTTAATACGAATGAAAGGATCTTTTTTCTAGAATTTTATTTTATCTTATGAAAATGACATGTTTTGCCTTGCCATTATCTAATGTAAAAATAATTTCATAATGCCATAGGAAGGCAAAACATGTCATTCCCATAAAATAAAATAAAATTTCTAGAAAACAGATGCTTTCATTTGAATAAATTATAAAAAAAAATTAAATGGATGAAAATGTTAATTTTAAAGACGTTTTATTATATTTTATAGGAGTGACTAGGTTAAGGCTAAATATGTCATAAAATATAATAAAACCTCTAGAAAACTGACATTTTCATCAATATTAATCCTCAGAATGCTAACCAAAGATATATCCTTGTATATAAAACCATTGGAAAATACTAACAATGATCGTTGTAGCTGAAAGGTACCCTTTTCACAATCAAATAATTAATTATGGATGGGAGCATATTAGCACTAGTATTTTGGGATATGGGAGCACTAGTATTTTGAAAAACATTTTAGCATCCAAAGGATTAAATATTTAATGTAGGAGAGTTCGAAACTTGAAAAAAAAAGTTATATTGATAATATTCACCTAGCACTGACCGTCAGAGATTTTTGGCCTTCTATTCCAATGGATCTTAAGTTGTATTTATATGATAATGTTCTAACGAGATGCCCCAGACCTGAGCCAACGTCTACTACAGTATGACAGTTCTCTTCTTCTGCTATTTTTGCTACTAACTTAGATATCAAATCAATTTCATGCCTTTTCTTATTCTTAACATGTTTTGTAAACAATTTCAAAATTCTAGGATTTGTATCTTCATGTTTTAGTTGCATCTCTCGATTGATCATACTGTTGCGCGAGTCCCTTGATATACATAGACACTTGAGAGAGTTTAGTAAGGCCATGAATGATAGTGGTAACACTACTTTCGACCTGTTTCCTAGTAGTACTCCACCTAATTCTGATGGATCCATGTTTTCAAATGCTTCCCGCCAACATTTTGAGAGCTTGTTCCAATGATCATCAACGAAAAAATCCTGTGTACAATATGTTCCATGTTTAAATTTCAAAAAATATATGTAAATTAAAATAATTTTAAAAAATTACATGTAAACAACTTACCAGGACATAGCAATTTAAAAGCCAATCATACTGGCGAATAATTTTAAGAGAATGAAATATTTTAAATTCATATTCCAATGTTTGTAGAATATTCATTTCTAGACTGAAATGAGAAAGCAGTCGATATTTATATTTTATATTCAAACAGCTGTCGGGAGTTTTCCGACCGGTAATCTATGGCAAAAACTGTCAAATTTCAATCTCCATAGATTCATAGATATTTTTGACCTAAAACAATGTGTGATAAAAACTAAAATTGTTTTTGGTGACATGTTCTAGCTTCATTGCGGTTGATTGGATCGTGCTGTCTATTTGCTGTCGAGTTTGGCAATGAAATAATAAAGATGAAAGTAAAGTTTATAATATATTTTTTCTTGTTTGTATTTTGAGCACATCAGCCTTTTCCTGCTATTTTGCATCTTAATTCACTTTCCTGTTATTTGCCAAATAACCTTAAAATTCATTTTTTATCATGTCATATTATTACATTTTTTTGGCTTGTAAAATTATTTCCAGTGTTATCTTCTAGTTATTTTAGTTATGTTTGTTGAAAAGTGTAATTTGGAAGTGGACCGACTCATTCTTGTTGTTTTCCAGAAAATAGCGGATCAAAAGTTACAAGCGTTCTCCGTTGGTTCAACGGGGATGCGAACATTTTTAAGGAAAGAACTCAAAGAACAGAAGAAGAAAGAGGAGGAAGAAGCCGCTGCTCATGTAAGCGCACACAATTTGTTTCTTGTATATAATATAATTAAAATTAAATACGCGCAACGATCAATACGCCTCTAGGACAGCTAATCTTATTCTACTGCTGATCTGTATAAGAGATTTGTGCATTTTGCATTTGTAGACTATTCCATATTTAAATTATTCATAATCTGTTTTCTGTAACGTGTCAGTAGATATTTATAATTTAGCCGTTATTTAACGCAATTGAGTTTTGATGTTGGAAATCAAAGCAATTTCAGTTTTGAAAAGGTGTATTCATGATTAAACATGTTTTAGGCACTTCGAGAGTTTGTTGAAACTTTTCAAGAAGCACCGTGCAAAACATCCAAGGTATGGATCAAGGCAGGAACTTACAATCCAGGAGCGAGAAGTGAGTGTTTTTTTTTTTTTTTTTTTACTTATTAACTTGTTAATCAAATTCTCATTTAAAATAGTAAAACTTATTAGAGTGATACTTGATAAATCAACTTATTCGATTTATTAACTGAATAAATTAGCTTTTTGCACAATGCAATCAATGTAAAAAAGAAATGTTGCAGGTAACTTTCTATTTCATTTAACTTGTAATATTGTCAGATGTAAACGGCATTACCGGAAGATTGGACATTTGTCAACAACCTTCAAATATTAGTGAATTTTTATCAGTATAATGTGAATTTGTGTGTGAAAATCTCGAGTTTTGAACCGAATAAAGATCATTTGCGGGAACTTTTGATTCACTTATTCAATTTGAAGAAATCTGCAGCTGAGGCGCATCAATTGGTTGTAGAAGCATATGGTGAGGTTGTCCTAAGTGAGAGAAATTGGTGTAAGTAGTTTTAAAGTTTAAGAACGTTGAAATTGACATCGAAGACAAAGAACATAGCGGAAGGCCGAAAGTGTACAAAGACATGGAATTGGAAGCATTATTGGATCAAGATTCATGTCAAACGCAAGAAGAACTTACGGAATCTTTGGGAGTGACTTAACAAGCATTTTCACATCGGTTGAAACGATTGGGAATGATTAAAAAACGAGGAAATTGAGTTTCTAATAACCTGGTGCTGAGAAACCTTGAATGCTGATTTTCCACGTTTGAATACCTGTTTGCCAGGCATAAATTAAAGGGTTTTCTGCACCGTATAGCCATTGGTTAAGAAAATGGATCCACTATGATAATTCAAAAAGTAAAAAATCATGACGACCACCATGCTTCAAAATCTACAGCTAAGCCAAATATTCATGGAAGAAAACTCTTGTTGTGTGTTTGGTGGGATCAGCTTGGTGTCGTGTATTAAGAGTTGCTCAAACCGAACGAAATCATTACTGGAGCTGTCTACTGAATACAATTGATGAGATTGAGCCAAGCACTCGATGTAAAGCGCGCCCACTACTATTCCAGACACGACAAAGTTATTCTCTTGCATATAATGCTCGTCGACATGTTGCGCAGCCGGTCAAAACTTATTTGGAAAACTCAATTGGGAAGATTTAACCCACCCATCGTATTCACCAGACATTGCTCTTTCTGATTTCCACTTGTTTCAAAAGATAACATATGAAGATACCAAAAATTGCCAAAAATCGGAAGAATGCTTCATCTTTTGAAGCAATCTATGAATTAATCATGGATTCCTTCAAAAGATGAAGCATTCTTCCGACACGGTATCCGCATTCTACCAGAAAGATGGGAAAAAGTACTGGCAAGCGATGAATAGCACTTCGAACAGAACATAATAAATCCCCATTTTTGATTAAAAAAACCGAGAAAACTTATTTGTACACCTGTTATGATATCACTTTTTTTGTGTTTCCACTATTATTATTATTTTTAACTCTTAAATATTTTGTTGAGCCTCAATTTGTCTTTGTTTAACTTCAATCTCATTTCATACTGTCGTCTGTTAACTATTATATTACATATTTTATATTTGTGGTGGCATGTAATTGGCCTTACTTTTTTTTACTAAGTGCTTTTATCTAATATGTGTTATTGATATCGCTGTATGTTACTCTTAATAAATAAATATATGCTTATATATCGTGGAGGAATGGCGAAAATTTAAACCGAGTATTTATAGTAGTACCAGGGACACAGCATCAGTAAGGGAATGTTAAATATAAGGGTTGTATATTTATGTAAATAAATAAATATTTGCAGAGGAAGACACATCGGAACGTGGCAAATTATACAAGCCACAGTCCCGTATAGAGACCCCTGAGAAGTCTTCGGCAGAGAGGGCGCAGGAGTATGTCAAGTTGCTAGCCTCGAAACCGGAGAAACCCCTCAAGAAAAAAGATAAAGACAAGAAAAAGAGTAACTTGGAACTCTTCAAAGAAGAACTGAGACAGTGAGTATTATAAATTGAGAAAGTAATATAATTACATTCCCAGTATAGGTCAAATAATTTATTTCACTCTTTGCCTGCTATAATAGCATAGCGATAAATTCTACCATCCTTTATTAATTAAAAAAAAAACTTTGTGCTTGCATAAAAGATATAGCATAGACTGGTTTTGTTTTTCACTTGTTTGTTTGTATGAGCATGCAAGCAAGCTGCACTATTTATCGTAGAGAAAGTATTTAAATTTGAGCATTTATTTAATATTTTACTTAACAACGTTCGTTATTACAACGTTGTTATTAGAATGAATGAATGTTTAAAAGGATAACATTAAGGATTTAGTACAATCTCCAAACTGTAGTCAAAAGCTAGAGCAAAAAAAAAAAATAATACTATAACAGAAATATCTCGTTATTATGAAGAAGGAATCGGATTGTGTCCAGACTTGAACCCAAGTTTCCTGAATCAGGAAGCAAGCGTTCTTTCCCCTGATTTTGCGCACAACAATATATTGTTTAGCTTTCTAGCATTAAATATAATTATTGAATTAATTAATGTTGGTATATACAGTGAAATCCCTATTTTACGCTATTTAAGGGACCGAGAAAAAAAAATGTAAATGAAGGGTATTGGAAAAAATAAAATAAAAATTGTTTTATATCACGTAGATTTTGCAAAACGAAACCGAAGAAAGAAAATATTATAATTAACTCAATGAATAAAATAACAAAAAACATAATAACTGTATGTAAATGATGATCATGAATAATGTCAAAAAGAAGGATGCGTTACAAAACGAGTCGAAAACCGAATGACAGATGCCGAATGTCGGCCAATCACCACGTTGCGCGCTGTATGTCGGCCAATCACCACGTTGCGCGCCTTATGTCGGCTAATCACCATGTTGCGTGTCGTATGTCGACCAATCACAATGTAGCTTGCCGGCCGATCACGTGTCTACTGCGCCGACTCATTATCGCATATTTTGAATATTTTCACCGTAAATTGGGGGGAAAGAAACTTAAAAGCGGGTAAAAAAAGTACTAAAATATATCGGGACTGAAAAAATTAAACACAATTGGCGGGAAAATGTTAAATACGGGGACGTAAAATCCGGGTTTCACTGTAGTTTAATAGGATGTGCACATTTGGATGCGCAGTAAAAAATCAGAGATTTATATTGAATAACATTCGGCTTTTTATTTTTAGAATTCAAGAAGAACGTGAGGAGAGACACAGATATAAAGGTGCTCTTAAAAATGCAGTGAGTGAGGAAATACTTCCCCCATTCTGCAAAGATGACATGGTGGGATCCTTTGACTACGGGGATCCTAACACCACCAATCTCTATCTTGGGAATCTCAGCCCCAAAGTAAGCTTACCGTTCATTTGGTTGTGTTTAATCTACTTTTTTTTTATTGTTGAATAAGTATTTACTTAATTTAAGTGGCTGTACAACTCTTGAAGAATTTTAGCCTCCTTAATTATATTAATTCAAGCTCTTCGATCCTGCCTCTTTTGTTCCCAGTGAGATCATCCAGAATCTTGAAAAAGGTCTATATTTTAAAACTATGTTAAAAATGATTGGTACAAATTGTGCAATATTATTTGCTTTAAAAATTCGTAATTTTTTAACCCCTATTGTATGGCTGACTTCATTTACAGTAAAAAATCTCAAACTGCAGTTTGATACATTTATTACTCGGACAGATAGTCCCAGTTCATCATAAAATTGTGTACAATTTAGTAGTAAGTAACTAAAGTAAAAAGAGTTTTAGAGTTTTAATTCATAAAAATTCGTCATTATGGAATTCCACAGTGTTAACACCTTGAGTTTATCTAAAAGTAAAAAGGTTTATAATATACAGATGCATTCAAATTTGAGCTGCAAATGTAGTTTGCGGATTAAAAAAATAATTAACTGCATATATAGCTAGCTGAACTATATGGGAAGGGAATAACTGAACCATTGTTTCTAATGACAAAGTTTTAAGTAAATGACTCGTCAATAAATGATGTGATTTATTGATCTTTGTAATAATTTAATTGACATTTTGTCAGATTTTAAAATAAATGATATTTTCGTGCAGTTGACAGAGCAGCAGCTGATGGAGATATTTGGGAGGTACGGCCCCCTGGCCAGTATCAAGATCATGTGGCCGCGGTCCGAGGAGGAGAAAGCTCGCGGGAGGAACTGCGGCTTCGTGGCCTACATGGCCCGCAAGGACGGCGAGAGGGCTCTTAGGAATTTGAATGGTGAGGCATTTTAGTCCGCACAATTGTTTATCAACTAATAGAAATTTAAATGGTGAGGCATTTAAATCCGCACAATTGTTTATCAACTAATAGAAATTTAAATGGTGAGGCATTTAAATCCGCACAATTGTTTATCAACTAATAGAAATTTAAATGATGAGACATTTTAATCTGCACAAAAATGTGAAATGATTTAAAGTAGAAGTCTTCCATCTCTTACATACAGTACATAATACATAATTTCATCGGTCCATATAAAAGTACTTATTTTTTTTGTAACTTGGGCTCTTGTTTAACCTTTCAGTACTAAAGGGATTAATTAATCCCAAGAATTTTCAAATCAACACTCAAAATGCATTGTTAATGGGTTTTTATTATCCCATTCTGTTTTTTTTTTAGATTGTAATATGTCATTCATGCACTGTCTTAATTCTAGTAATAATAAAAAAAGTTGTATTGAAACGGTGAAGTTTTATCACTTACTGTAAAAGTGGGTATTAGATATTAAAAATAATTTAACTGTTTTCTCACTGTCTAATAAGTTTATAATTTTTATTATTAACCTTTCCCTTACGGTGCTAAAATAAAAACGTGCGTTCCGGTGTAAGGTAGTCAGTACGCGTTAAAAAATTAGCGATTTTAAATCGGAAAAATAGGAACATTTATAGCTAATCCCCTCATATAATTATAATTGAAGTAAAAAATTATAATGATTGAGATTTAATTGCTAAAAACATTAAAAAAAACATCTGGCAACGCTCACGGAATGGGCATAGACCCGCTCTGGTTGCAAGCCCGAAAGCGACTGCCGGCGAGAGGGAGAACATTGAGCTAGAACATATGCAAGAGTGAGATGCGAATATAGTGTATCGCGTATAAAGCGGTGTTTATACGCAACTTTGTTTTCGATTTTCACAAAATACCTCCGATGTACCCGATAAATTCCGATTATTATTAATATTATTTTTTAAATCAATGCGTATATATATTATGGAGGAATACCTAAATACTTAACCATGTATTTATTATATTTATAGAGATATTGATGGTTTTTAGAAGCAACGTGTAGAAGATACCCATCATAGGGAAGGGAGGGTTAAGGTTATCTTGATACTTGGCTTCGAAGATGCCAAAAAGAGGTTCACGTTTTTATGTGTTCCCTCAGACACTACAGAACAGAGACCGGACCAGACTGCAGAGAGACACTACAGAACAAGAGTTTGTTTGTTGTGTTTTTGGGTAACACCGTGTGAATTGGTTAACTCCTTCTCGACCGACGTTTCGGAGATCGTTGCAGTCTCCATCTTCAGGGTAATTGTTGTGTTTTTGGGTAACACGGTGTTACCCAAAAACACAACAAACATATTGCTGCCAACCGTGAAAATCTACGCAATTACTTACAGAACAAGAGTTGTTTATTTTGTATATTTTGCTATAGGAAAAGAAATAATGCAGTGTGAGATGAAGATGGGGTGGGGCAAGGCTGTGGTCATCCCTCAGCACCCCATCTACATCCCCCCCACGATGCTGTCGCCCCCGCCGCCCTCCGGCCTCCCCTTCAACGCCCAGCCGCCCCGCCAGCTCATCAACAAGGTATTACACTGCCACACGAGTCTTTCCGGTCTTAAACGTTTATCTCCACAGCAACAGCTTTCACACGGTCGCCACAATTGTCCCGTGCTCGCCCCGAGCTGAACTCCAAAGGTAATATCGCTGCTAAATGTTTCTTTCAGTTCACCGTGTACAGAAGGCACTTATGAATGAGAACATGAAACTTTTTAGTTGGAACTAAGTGAAGTGTTTGGTTAAGTTTCGGTCGGCGATGGCCACTATTTCGGGGACGCTGGGACTTTAGGCAAATGATTAGTAGAAGTAAATGGTCTTCCGCAGACATCAGTCGGTTGTAGCAGTGTTCCGGACCTTGCGGACTTAGTGTACACGAACAATCTGCTAAGTGTCTGTGATACATACTCTGTGATATTTATGATCTTACACGTGTATTTATATGTTATCAATTTTTTTCTAGTCAATAAAACCATTCTTTACAGCATAATGATTTTCTCTCAAATATTTTAGGCTCATCCTTAATACATTTTTTTATTTTTTTATTCTAACTGATATTCCTCCTTAATTTTTTTAAAATTTTGCTTTATTTCATTTTAAAGTCAGCCATTTGAACATGTAATTTCTCTGTGATTTTCAAAGTATCCGCAGTAATGAACCATGTACATTTAGTGCACAGGAAAGCTTCAAACTTACTCTTAACCATTTTTCATTTCAAGACATTTAAAAAAATATTTTTCATTAATAATTCATATGACGTTATTTATTGTTTCTTGAGCAATGATGTAAAACTCCATATTAAATAATTAATACAAATGAAACGTCAGGTTTCTAGATGTTTTATTATATTTTATGGGAATGACATGTTTCTCATTTATATATCTTCATTTAATAATATCTAAGCATTGTATACATAAGTAGTCTTACATTTTTAAAATTAGTTCTAGGTAAATACTTCTCAACGTTTTTGGGTTTTATCTCTTAAATATTATTATTTTGTTGAATTGCTCTTTACATCATGACAGCGTGAGCCAAATCGATGTAAAGGATATTATAGCTATCATAGTGATTCTCGTGATAGGTAGCTAATCTATCACCATTTTATTGTCACGTGAATCCTACACCAGACCAAAGACAGTGTGACAATCACACTGCCCTCGCCGGGAATTGAACCCAGAACCTTCGGGGTGGCAGTGAATGCACTTACCACTGGTCCACGAAGGTCGTTAACATCGTTAAATATTGTTAACAATGTATTAAGCCTCGTCAATTACATTAATTACAATATTCTGCTCCATTAATTCCGATATATATGTAGCAGTACATTTGATTCTCGCTACATTTAATAATGCCTTAGCAAGGCGAAACAAGTCATTATCATAAAATATAATAAAACTTCTAGAAAACATGTTTTTATTCATATTAATTTTCATATCAAGTTTATAATTTTGAAGCTCCACTGTGCCGCATTACTAGGAAAATACTAACTTAAATTATATAAATATATTTTTAATATTTATTTTAAATTCACACAAAATAATTAATTAATAAATTAATTTTGTACACACTTTTTAATTTTGGAAGTGATACCACATTATGCCAATCTGTCGATGATATGCCTCCGCGGAATGTTTCTTTGGAGCTTGTGTAAAATAAAATCGCTGCATTGTAGATTCCACGACTACGTCCAGGTGAAGCATTCACTACAGAGCCGGAGGACAAGGAGGCTCTCACTAAGGTACAGTAATAATCTCTACCACCATGTTACCACAACACAGACACACACAACACTAATACACCCCTACACTAAACCAACACACAAATAACCCTCTTCGCGCTCTTCAAACATTTAATTGGCATCATTTCAAAGAGAAAGCGTAACTTAATTTTTTTATTTAGATAAACAAATACTGTGAAATATGTATTAGTAGACGTAAGAGGACTATAGTTCAAGCGTTATAAACCGAGTCTTTGGGCCATAAATCATTTCCCTATGTCTATCTCGCTTGCACTTACGGGCCTTATGGAACCGCTTAGTGATGGGCGTAACAATAAAATAAATATATCGATAATTAATGTTTATTATCGTATCATGTTCATAAACTTTAACGAGTTAACAAAGTTTTGATATTAAACTTTTGTTTAAATTAGTATGAAATTAGTGACTACAAGATACTAAATTAAATACCAGTATAAACTGAAAAATTGTTTAATTTTAAAAATTGTGTACCGTATGTTTATAATCACAGAAAGAAAGTTAAGCATAAGAAACAAAGTAGATCATATTGTGGTCCTTAAAAGAGCCGTTTATATTACAAAAAAATATATCAATCCTCATCGGAGTCTTCTTCATCAGTGTCTTCTGCCAAATTTATTATAAGCGGCGCGTGATCTCTAATAAGAGCTTTCTGTAGGTCACTGTTTTGAAGTTCCTGGGCATGTCTCACACATTTGGCCCAGTCTTCTTGTGTGACATTATCGATGGCTCGTATCGTATATCGATCGACTAAAAAATCGATAACGGTCACGGCGCGCTTCACATCTCTATCTCTATTGACATTTATGGCCTCGAGACTCAGATTCTAACGGCTATACGTGATATAGATACGCCATTAGAGCTAAATCTCTGTAAGCCAGAAGATCCAAGCATTTTATTAGCGGTGGAGTGTTTTCACGTGGCTTTTTTGTATGTAAAAACATAGACTTCTCTTTCACCCAAAAATCCTTGATAAATAGAATATTAAGCACTTTTAACAAATATCCAATGTGTTATCCGTTTATTTACTCACTTTGGGATGCATAAATTTTGTAAAGAGAATATTTCAGGGCTCACTGGGAGGCAGTATGACCCAATTTGGGAAACTATGATTTAGGCCAGGGATGGCGAACCTTTTTCGCAAGTGGGTCATGGTTTTATTTTAAAATAAAAGCGCCGGATAGGGGTGGGCAAAATCTAAGGAGACGTTAGTCATTTTTTAGCTCCTTCGTGAAAATCGGACATTCGACTTTACAAAATGAGCAAAAAAAAAGGTCTCCGAAGAAAAATATCCCTGAAAATGACCAAGAATTCGGTATCAACCTTTTTTTTGTTTTGTTGAATCGTTCTTTACATCATTACAATGTGAGCCAAATCAATGTAAATGATATAGCTAACATATTGATTCTTGTGACATGTGATAGGTAGCTAAAGACTAAGACTCAAAGACAGTGTGACAATCACTGATTGAATTGAACCCGGGACCTTCGAGGTGGGAGTCGTCCTTGAAATCGTCGATTTTGAAAAATCGAATGTCTGATTTTCACGAATGAGCTAAAAAAAAATCGCCAATCTCCTGAGCTGATTCACGGAAGAGTCGACTCTTTCGCAATTCACGACTTCCGCCACGCGAGTCGAGATTTATCCAAGATTGCGTTTTTTTTTATTTTTTAATAAATGAAAGCTTTAAATATGTCATTTCTAAAATATAAAACAATCATTTCTAAAAGTTCGAGCAAGTCAGATAATTTCTCCCGCGGGTCCCTCGATTGCCATCCCTGATTTAGGCTTATGCATACATTTTCTCAAATAATGATTTTTTTTTTGTTTTGAATAATGATTAGTTTTATGGCCAGTTAGTTTCAATACTTTCCTCATCTCGGCAATAGAAATTAATTCATAATATTAAAAAAAACTTAAGCAGTTATAATAATCAGTTCAGTATTAACAATTTGTAATTCCGAACACTGTGAAGATGTGTTTAGATTTAACAGTTTGATTGAGTTTTAAATTGTGTTGCTTTTTATCTTCCAAGCCGATGATTAAAAAAAATATATCTTTCAAATCAAATCTTTTTTTTTATCAATTGAATATATGATCTTTACCATTACATAGTCTTCTTTTTTTAAAATCTTAATCTAGATCATCGATCTGTTCTTGAACGAGGGCCATCCTCTTGGAAAGTGGAGCACCGTTTATCTTTTCACCTTTTTGGCGGTCTTCCTAGCAGGTGATGTCCCACAGGTATATTTTAGGAAACCATATGAGGAATTCTGGCATCGCTCATTCTATCTACATGGTCTCTCCAGTACTTTCGTCTTTTCCTACCCCATTTTACAATGTCTTCCGTCCGACAGGTCTCTCTTATTTCAGTTCCTGTGCTGGGCTGTCAGTACCCAATAAAAAAAAGCGATTTTAAATCGGAAAAATAAGAACATTCATAGCCAATCTCCTTAATTAATTATAATTGAAGTCAAAAATTATAATAATTGAGATTTATTTGCTAAAAACATAAAAAAAACATCTGGCAACGCTCACGAAACGGGCATAGGTCCACTCTGGTTGCAAGCCCGAGAGCAACTGCCGGGGTAGTGAGAACATTGAGCTCCTCGCGCTTCCACAGTGAAGTATGCAAGAGTGAGATGCTAATATAGTGTCGCGCACTCACCGCTACGAATTTTGTTTCCAATGTTCACAAAATACCTCCGATGTACCTGATAAATTCTGATTATTATTAATATAATTTTTTTAATCAATGCGTAAATATATTATGGAGGAATACCTAAAATGTTAACCTTGTATTTATTATATTTATAAGGATATTGATGGTTATTAGAAGCAACGTTTAGAAGATACCCATCACAGGGAAGAGAGGGTTAAAAAGTATTTTATTTTAATCGGCCTGGAACATAAAACGCACCCTATATAATGTAATAATAATTTTAATACTAAATAAGTAAAATCTTAATCTACCTACTAATGCGTAATTTTAACAACTTTTTGATTGGATCTCTTTGATGAGCGTTCAGTTTTAGAAAATTAGCTTAGTCAGCAGTAGAAAACGATATATTTCAGTTTGTGACTAAGCCTTATGTGATTTAAAAAAAATTGTTTTAATGGTTTCTTAATATTGACATGACATAACACAAAACCACTTGGACAACAATGCTTTCCAGGCATGAACACTATTCACAAGCCAAAACTTTTTAGTTTATATTCTCTTAATTTATATGCTACTGTATTTATTGTTGCAAGCTCTATATAATGATAACACAGAATGCTTTACTCCATACAAAATATTTTTTTATGAATTTAACACAATTTTTTCAGCTTTTGGGTTTATTTTTCTAGACATGTTTCGAAGATAATATATTCTCATCATCGGGATAACTAAAATTATTTTAAACAGAATTCAATTTGCGACGATTTATGAATGTCAATTATTTTACCATTCATTCAAATAAGAGTCTCATTTATTTGTTAATGATGTAAACGGATTAAGAAATAGAAGAAGACCGAGGAAATCGTCTATTATTGCAGACTGTCATGCTTTTTTCTTTTTCATACATTATTATCTTATTCATTATCAGATCGTATCACATGCATACCTCATATATACTTAACACCAGGACTTGTAATTCATGATCGCTATCTGCAAGTAGTATAACATCCTCATTGACACTTAGCTCATGTTGGCACCTGCATCCAACCCTTTAATTTTTTTTTCAACTGTTCTTGAATGAGCATTTGTGAATAATTTGTTATACTCTTCTCGTATGTAGTCTTAAGCAAACAAATTAAATTAAATTTAGATTTTTTTTTTAATATTCATAAACAATATCAACCCATTTTTCTTAAAATTATTGATGTTGTTGATTGAAATTTCTTGGTAGAAGTTCATTGTAAATAATGAAAATAAAAAAATAATAATTAAGAATTTTTCTATGTTTATTTTTAGTGTAAAATCTACTTATTAATTTTCGTCTTCGACCGGTTTCGGCAGCTCGTTGCCATCTTCTGGTATCATTTTTCATTTTTCTTAAGGTACATTTTGTTTCTTGTATTTTGCTAAATTTATAATTTCGATGAGGTTCGCAACCCATCACACCGCGTCTCCCGCGGAGCGAAAAGAGAAGGATGGAGTGCCGCATCAGTAAAAGTGTGACAGTCCATTCTTTCTGCCTACCCTTTCGGGGAGACGGCGTGATGGTTAGTTAGTTAGTTAGTTATAATTTCCACTTGTTACATATTTGGTTCTTGTATTCTGTTTGAAATATTAATGATTAGTTTATTTTGTTCTCCCGATGATAAAGGTATAATATTGAATTAAATTTAAAAGTGGAAAAATAGTGTTTTAATTCATAATTATGGAATCTCACAGTGTTAATGCCTTAAGTTTATATATTTTTTTATTTCTGATTATTTTTATTTCTTATATAATTATATTGTCTACAATCTGTATACACTCTTTTGGTCCATTTTTTTTTCAAAGCATTTTTTAATTTTATTTCTTAATTTTTATTTATAAGGCTAACAATTATAATTTTTATTATGTGATAAAATTTCAAGTTGATTCGTGAATTTGGCCAATGAATGAATGTCCGTATATGAATCAATAAAGAAAGGATAAGTTATTTGCGATGTATAAACATTGTGAACGGAAAAAATTCAACTATTTCAATTATAAAAGTAGATAAATGTATTATCATTCTTATCATTTTTATCGCCTTTATATATTTACTGTAGTATTTTTTCTTGATTTTTTTTTTTAATTGTTTTTTTTTTAAATTGATGAGTATAATGTGAAGATTGCATATTGTGAGATGTTTGCGTGTATACTGTATGATGTTTGAATGTTGTTTGTGTGCATATTGCAAGGTGTTTGAATGTTGTTTGTGTGCATATTGTGAGATGGATGGATGTTGTTTGTGTGCATATTGTGAGGTGTTCGGATGTTTGTGTGTATATTGTGAGATGTTTGGATGTTGTTTGTGTGCATATTGTGAGATGTTCGGATGCTGTTTGTGTGCATATTGTGAGGTGTTCGGATGTTTGTGTGTATATTGTGAGATGTTTGGATGTTGTTTGTGTGCATGTTGTGAGATGTTTGGATGTGTCTGTGTGCATATTGCGAGGTGTTTGGATATTGTTTGTGTGTGCATATTGTGAGGTCTTTGGATGTTTGTGTGTAAAATGAGAGATGTTTGGATGTTGTTTGTGTGCATGTTGTATGATGTATGAATGCTGTTTGTGTGCATATTGCGAGGTGTTTGGATATTGTTTGTATGCATATTGTGGGATGTTTGGATGTTGTGTGTGTGTGTGTGCATATTGCGAGATCTTTGGATGTTTGTGTGTATAATGAGAGATGTTTGGATGTTGTTTGTGTGGATATTGTATGATGTATGAATGTTGTTTGTGTGCATATTGTATGATGTATGAATGCTGTTTGTGTGCATATTACGGTTATATTTGAATGTTGTTTGTGTGCACATTGTTAGGTTTTTGGATGTTGTCTGTGTGCACGACGTGCTGACTGAACGGTCCCGGTGAGCTGACTATAACATACTGTATAGAATGTACAAGCTTGTGTCAACTATTATTAATGATTGATTACGATGTGGGTCGGGCGCATTTGGCTGTTCTACAGATTTTGTCGCAGTCTATTGTCAAGGTGGTTATACCCAAGGAAAGGTAATTCAAACACCTCTATAAGTTGTATTTTATTTAACCGTCTGTTCCTCCCCGCTCCTTCCGCCCTCCCTCCCTCTCCACATCACCCAGTTTGTTTACTCCAAAAGCTGTGTCCTTTTATTATTGAAACACATCAAATTGTTGGAAAATCTACGTGTCAAGTCTTCAGCGGTGAGTATACATTTTTAATGCTATTTTTTAATATAAAATTTTGCGTAAGAACATTTAAATTTAACCACAAACAATTTAATTTTTTAAATTCACTTTTAACCTGTTTTTATTTATTGAATAGTGTTGTGGTTATTGCTTTTATTAATTTCTTATTAATTTTTTGTTTCTTATTTAACCGCCCTACCTTCAGGTAATTTTCCGAGAAACGTGCAAAAAACCAGATTTTTTATTAATGAAATTTAATTGTATATTAATAAAAAAAATTTAAATTACGAAACGTCAAATACTCGGCCTGCCCCTTGTAAAACTATCATATTTATGAAGACTTGTACTCAAGTGTTGTTGGCACACGCGCATATCCCTAACAGTTTGTACATTTTAGGTACATTACTTTTTCTCAAGCGCGTACGTGATACGGGATAGAGCAGAATGGTACAGTCAAAGTGAACGTATCACGTACGTTCAAATACGTAGGGTGGTTAATGTTGTCGCTAACATCTTATTTTGTATTAATAAACCTTGTACCGCCGAAGCGATTGTATCCATTGATTACCCTGCTAATGTTATTAGGCAAACATTGATGTTAATCCACCGCATGGTGGAGTTTGTCATTCGAGAGGGACCCATGTTTGAAGCTATGATCATGAACAAAGAAATCAACAACCCTTCATTCAAGTAAGTTCTGCATTCAATTTATGCATTGCGTGTGTCTTGATTCTTGATGAGAGAACACTTGTGGGCATTCAGTTATTATATTTACTGTATAAAATCTTGAAAGTAGAATAAATGCAGTAGAAATGAGATCTCTTAGATGAATGTGTGTACTCTATGTATGATAGAGTGAGAATGAAAATATAAGAAGTGAATGCGGTGCGAATGATGGTGTTATGAACAAAATAATGAAAGGATCATTAAGATGGTTTGAACACATGGAAAGAATGAATGTAGAAAGAATGTTAAAAAAAGTTTATGTTAATGATGTAAATGGAACTAGTAATAGAGGAAGACCGAGGAAAATGTGGCATGATAAAATAAATCAAATATTGTATGTCGGCCATGTGAGGAGTCAGGGAAATCGACGCGCGTTGCATGACACGATGTATGAATGTTGAGGAATCGAGAGCAATATGTCAGGAAAGAAAAGTGTGGCAGTCCATTCTTTCTGCCTACCCCTTCGGTGAGACGGCATGATGGTTAGTTAGTTAGTTAAATTTATTAATATTGTTGCAATCTTGTTTTATAGAAGTGTTGCTATATTTTATGAGAGTGACATGTTTCACCACGCTAGGGCATTATTTAATGTAGAAGGGATTAAATTTATTATTGTGTACAAATATCTGATTTGCAAAATGATTTTCAGGCATTTTTTTAAAGTCTACATGACATATTTTATTTTAGGTTTCTCTTTGAAAATCAAAGCCAAAATCATGTTTACTATCGATGGAAGCTGTTCTCGCTGCTGCAAGGTGACACGCCCAAGGAGTGGAACATCAAGGAATTTAGAATGTTTAAAGGTGATATTATTGTTTGTCATTCTATCTTTATATTTTTGTGACTTGTAAATTGTAAATTTATTTTGGTATTTTTTTGTTTTTATTAATATTTATATATTTTTTCAGGTGGATCAATCTGGCGTCCTCCAGGGATGCATGTGTACACTCAGGGGATGCCGGATGATCTCATAGACGAAGATGAAATCAAGGATACCAAGGGGACTCTAAGTAAAACGTGAGTCCACTTTAGTGTATTGCATTTTCTCATGTTTCATTACATTTTGTAACTACTTACAAATATAATAATAAAATATTTGAGAAGCTAGTTGGAAGGAGTTTCTGTCTGAAGTAGAGTATATTCAAACAATTTGGACTTCTAACTTTTTTTAGTTCAACTTCAATTTCGATTCATTAATGTACCGTTAACTCTCCTAATTATTTATATTTGTGGTAGCATGTAATTGGCCTTATTGTGCTTTTATGGAGTTTAAGTTATCAGGTGTATGCATAAGTCTTTTCCGGTTTCACTAAAAGATGGCGCCACCGAACAGTACGCAGCGTATGGATGTGACACTACGTCAGTTTGTTCGTCTGACATTAACCTACAGTCCGCCAAACAATTGCGTCTGTGTTGTATCGTTCAGTGATCATGTCGACTTTTGTGCCTGAAAAAGAACATTTGCGGCACACATTGTTTTTCTTATTTAATCAAAGGAAAAAGGCTAGGGAAAGTCAGCATTTGCTGGTGAACACGCTCCATCGATTAGAACATGTGAGACATGGTTTCATCAAATCGCTTCGGCAAGAAGACCATGCTTTGTGTCTCTTGGGACCAGAGCGGTATTGTGTATTATGAACTCTTGCCGCAAAAGACAAACAGTTTTTCAGGCATGGTATTCATAACTTACCTGGAAGATAGGCGAAGTGTGAAGAAGCATATGGGCAATATTTTGAATAAACAAAATATCAATTTCCCTTGAAATTAAGTGTTTTCTTTACCACAAAAACCGGCAAAAACTTATGCATACACCTGTTAGTTAGTTATGTATGTATTAAAATCACTGTTGGTTATTCTGTTTCTCCTTTGAGACCCTTGATCTATTCCTATTGTTAGTCTGGCCTCTTTTGGGAAGTTGGCTCCCAGCTATCCCTCCATCTTTTTCATGATCTTCCGAGGAGACGGTAGCCAACAGAAATCTGATGCATCACAGCATGTGGGATTCTGGAGGGATCCATCCTCTGTTCAGATAGCCCAGTGTCTTCTATTTTGTCTGCCCCATCTGAGAATATCTTCCACCTTGCAGATTTCACGGATAGCCGTATTCCTCTCGCTATCTCGAAAAGTCTTGCCTGCTATTGTCCTCAACTTCTGCATCTCTGCTACCCACACCTTAGTCTTCATTTTTGTGGTATCCGTTCTGGTCTCAATGCCATATATCAATATAGACCTTACGCAGGTTTTGTATATTTTGATCTAACTCTCAGTTTTCATACATATTTTTTTCCATATAATTTCTTTGAGACAACCTGGTACCACCGGATTTTGCTAGCTTATCCCATTATTTCACTGATAAGGTCATTTTGATTGAGCAGATCCACTCCCAGATATCTAAATTTAGTAACCTGTTCCAGCATTCTGTCATTTATGTATAACCTGCACCCAAAAGGTTCTTTTGAGAATGTAATGGTTTTCGTTTTCTCGCTGTTTGATACCCTAAATAAATGAATATGTAATCAGTCAACGCGAGCGCTTGGAGGACCTGATCCGTGCATTGACACCGGAGCGGTGGCGCGTGGGCGAGGCCATGGTGTTCTGCATGGAGCACGCGGACGCGGCGGAGGAAATCGCCGCCTGCCTGCAGGAGGCGCTGGCTTCCCCCTCCACGGCTGTGCACAAGAAAGCGGCCCGCATCTACCTCATCTCCGATGTGCTACACAACTGCGGTTCTAAGCTCAGCAATGTCACTCACTTCCGGAAGGCGTAAGTCTCATTTCATTCATCATTTTATTTAATTTATCATTTCTTAAAACTCCGTGTCACACCAGTCCAAATTAAGTATTCAATATTAAGGAAAACGTAGGTAAAAGAAGGGTGACAGTAATAGAAATGAGATCACTGAGAAGAAAGTGCAGGAAAATGATATTGCTAGAATACCAAATGACAAAATAAGGATGAAATGTAAGGCAGATGATTGCATCCTAAGTAAAATTAATAAAAGGACCACTTAGATGGTTTCGACATATGGAACGAATGGGTGAGAAAAGAATGGTTAAAAAATATATATACAAGCAGTGTAGATGGAAAGATAAGCCGAGGACTTAATCAATTACTTAGAGTCAGCCACATTCGAAGTCAGAAAAATGGATAAGCGTGCGTATTACGATGCATGAATGTAGAGGAAGTTCGAGACTTATGTGTAGCAGGCCATCCTATCTGCTTACCCCTGAGTATGCGCTAGGTGCATACTACCAAGATCTCGTTAATTGCTCAACTTAGCAAGTGTGTGGTTTTTGTGAATGCTCACAAACGCGTAGCTTCGCCTAGCCATTTCCCGTTATTTGGGGTCGGCTCTCCTTATATGACTATCTGGTCATCTGGCTGTCTAGTCCCAGCGCCTTCAGGTCGTTCCCAACTGTGGACATCCACATTGTAGGGGGCCGACTTGATCCCCTCCTTCCATCTTCCATAATATAAATATGTAAATTTTTCATTAAGATTTAATTATGCATTTGAAGGTTTGAGTCGCGGTTGGTGCAGATAATGCTGGACCTACACGAAAGCATCCGGCTGGCGGAGGTACCAGCACGAGGAGAGGGTCTTCGAGCCCGTGTCCTCAGCGTGCTCCGCGCCTGGAATGACTGGAATGTGTACCCTCGAGACTTTCTCTTGCGGTTGCACAGTGCTCTTAATGGCATTGAGGTAAAATTTTTTTTTCTCTCTATAATTTTAATTAATGATGGTCACTATTGATGATTGTGGTTTTTATTTAGTAAAACGATTAAAAAATGCAATTGCTTTTTCGGTTTAACAGTATTTTTTTGTATTTAGATTAAAATACAGTGAAACCCCTATTTTACGTTTTTTAAGGAACAGAAAAAAAAAAAACGTAAATGGAGGGAAATCTTATATGCGTATTGAAAAAACATCGTATAGTTTTTTTTTAAATCCCGTAGATTAGTTCGTGAAACGTGTGAACCAAAATGAAACCAGTGTAAAAAGAAAGAAAATATTGTAATTAATTTAACGAAAAAAATGAAACACAAAACGTATAAACTGTTTGTAAATGACGATCGCGATTACTGTCAAAAAGAACGAAGCATTACAAATCAAGCTGAAAATCGAATATTAACTGACAAAAATTGAAAAATGTTACCCAATCACCACGTTCCGCGCCGTATGCCGACCAATCACAACGTCGCTCGCCGACCAATCACGGCCGAAACGATGCGCCAACTAATTGTCAAGCGTGCGTAACTCGCATATTTTGTATATTTTCGACGTAAATTGCGGGGAAAAAACATAAAAGCGGGGAAAAAATGTACTAAAATATATCGGGACTGAAATAATAAAACGCAATTGGCGGGAAAATGTTTAATACGGGGACGTAAAATCCAGGTTTCACTGTATATAAAGTAGATCATTGTGGATTTGTTAATTGTATAATTGAATATTGCTGACTTCATTGTCTTTCGTGTATGTAGTTGGAGTCATGAATTAGCAAGATATCTTTACAGGATCCAAAAAGTGGAATTATTGTGGTTGAGCACAAACACCCCAGATTAACCTCTCCGTGCGTACCGCCCCAACGTCAGATAGCTTATGGCCCCATGTATGGGTCTCTTTATAATTTCTCCAATATTCCCAGATTATGCCAAAATTTGGACAACCGGAGACATCTTTTGGTGTACACAAAATTAAATAATTTATCGGCAATTACATGAGGCGTATAGAAACAAAAATGGCAATGTCAGCATCATCAAATTGTCGGTGAACAGTGAAAAATGTTTTAATCTAAACCTGTTCAAGGTTATACAATGCAGACAAATTTTTAAATATTAAAACATAGCAAGCAGCTATAATTTGAGTAAATTTTATTTATACCCGTGGTTTCTTTTCCAAGATATCTGCTATTTTATAATTGACATTTCCGTTATTGTTACCAATTTTCTGACACTGCCGGTTTTGTTTTGAATGCAGCATGACATTGCCATGTTTGTTATCAATACCTTTTCATACGAACAATATTTGTATGGCACGCCATCTTGAAAAATTCTATTTCTCGCATTCTGATTGGTTCATTTAGTAACTGCCGTTTTTGTTCTGAACTTTTTGTTTCAAATCTGATTTTAAAAAGTCGAAAATGTATGTTTTAATGGCGGATTTGTTTCAAACCAAATGTACACTCAGATTATACATTTGGTTTGATTTTCTCTATCAAACTGAATATTAAACTAATTTTCGTATTTTGCTTGACATTGCCGTCTTTGTTTCTATACGCCTCACATGTTTTACAACTGAAAAATGATGTTTCGTAAATGTCATTAATGTCTTACTTACTCATGAGGTTAAATATGTTTTTTTTTTATCCAAGATTGTTATTTTGGATTTATCTAATATTTGTATCATTGCTTGCAGGAGAGTGAGACTCTGGACCAGCAGGAAGAGCAAGATGAGTCAGGAAACATCTCGGGCTCTGGGGATGGGGAGGCAGAGGATGGCGATGAGGGTGAAGAGGGGGGCCCCCTGGACGGGGCGGCACTCCTCAAGGCAGCGCAGGGCCTGCACCTCAAGGGGGCCACAGCGCCTCTGCACAGGCAGAGCCTTGTGGACGATATTGATGGGGTGCCATGTCAGTATATTTTATTTTTATTTATTCTCTTTAAATGTTGCGTTAAACACTCACCGCCCACGGTGATGGATCCCGAGTGATCAGTAATGTGCGAGTTCATTCCTGTCACAAGTGTCGCACGGGCAAGACGTATTTACATACGTATTTCTAGCACTTATTTTATATTATTTGACATTTAATTCACAATAAAACATTTTTATAGCTTCTTCTTCATCTTTATAGCTAATTGGTAATCATTTATCATGTAGCTTTTGCCTTATATTAATTTAAAACCCACATTTCAAACTGGATACTGGAGTCCAGCATCATGGGTAAAGGATGAATTTAGGACTATGAATTTCCAAGATTTATTTGTTTTTAGAATTTTGGTCAATGAAACCAGTAAAATTCAATAAAATATTTTGTCTTTTAAAAAATAATGACAATTAATAACAATTAATATGATATTTTATTTTAATACAAATGAATACATCTGCTTTCTAGAATTTACTAGATATTTTATAGGAATGACTTGTTTCGCCTTGCTAGTGTCAAATGTCCTTGAACATTTGATAATGCCTTAGCGAGAGGAAACTGGTCATTCCCATAAAATATATAAAAAAATAAGAAATTTTGCGTAATTGTTAAATAAACAATAAATGTTTTATATGGTTAAAATTTATTTGAAAATATATTTATGTACTCTTCTGTAGTGTGAAGATTATTCCTATATCATAATTTGACTATTTGCACTCACGTAGATCTGGGATGTGGATGATTATACTTAGCACTGTGCCTATATGTTAAACCGAAGCGTTTAAATTGTCTCTGTGCCCTCAGTATCTACAATAATTAGATAGATTCACTACTTCAGTTCTTAATTTAATTTAATTATTATCTTTCAATTATATTATTGTAATATGTTTTTAGTGGATGATGAGGACATTGATGGCGTACCCCTAGACGGGCCCCAGTCATCTCGCATCCCTCAAACCCCTTTGAGTGTACCAGGCTTCATCCCCTCGCGCTGGGAGACCGTGGAAGGTCCGGGGGGAGTTGCGGGGGACTCTCTACCCCTGCAGGATGACAGTGACGATGAGGGGCCCATGAGCACCCCACCGCCCCCTCCCGCTCCACACATCACTTCCCCCTCCACGCCAGATAATAATGACAACAGGTTTGTAGAGTTCATCATTCAATTCAATTCTAATCAGTTTATTTTTTGATATATGTACGATAATAATATTAGAATTTTGTTATACATTCTTTCTTCTTCCCTTCACTGCTGGATATAGCCCTCTTCCATTTTTTTCCACTCCTCCACATCTTATAGGTAGCCTCTCGACAGTCCTTTTCTTTGTCCGTGGCCTTCTAGGAGTATTCTGGATGTCTATCTGGTACTATCTTGTCTAGCCAATTGCCACTGCAATTTAGCTGTACGTTAAGTTCATCATCTTCGTCAGCTTGTCTCCATCCACTGCTGGACGTAAGCCTCTCCACCCCCACGCCATCTGTCGCTGTCTCTCGCCAGTGTTCTCCAGGCCCTTCCCGCCGTCCGCACAATATCATGTTTCCCGACACTTCTCCGGCCCAACCTTGGCCTCCATCTTAACTTACCTTGTACCTTGGTCATCTGTTGGCTTTTGGAAGAGGGGCTCAAGTCAAGGAGATTGATAGGAGAATACAGCTCGGTTTGTCTGCATTCAGAAGGCTGGGCAACATCTTCATATCGGACATACCACAACATTTAAAAACAAAAGTTCTGGACCAGTGTGTATTACCTGTGATGACCTATGGATGCGAGACATGGACGTTAAGTTCATATTGTACATAAACAAACAAACCATCACGCTGTTTCTCCGCAGGGGTAGGCAGAGAGAATGGACCGCCACACTACTCTATCCTGGCAAACCTTTCTAGCATCCTCCACATTCATACAACGAGTCATACACGCACGTCGATTCTTCCGACTTCTAACATGACCAACCTTTAAAATTTTATTAATTTGGTCATGCCATGTTTTCCTCGGTCTGCCTCGACTCCGTACTCCATTTACATCATTAACATCTTCACTTCCATACATTAGGGATGGGACCAGAGCTTCAATTGTACATCAATTCATATTATATGGTATACATCAGATCAAAAAGTTTATCATGAAAATTGCATTGTATTGCATTGTAGGACGAACTATGTTTGAACTATGTGGCACCGTCTTCTTGGAAATGCATATGCTGCTGACCTAGCTGATTGAATTTGAGCACATAAAAGTTTACCAACATTTTAAAATAGCGATAACCAACAGCTGTAATGACATTGTTCTGAAAGAAATATGTCCCAATAATGCCATCTACTCTTATACTACAAGTCGTTGGTGTATCAATTGAGATTGCTTAGGGCCCTTGTGGCTATTTTGTTTCATTACAAAGCTGGCAAAGTCGAAACGCGCTTTATCACTCTTTTATCAAAAATCATCACTAATGTATGGAAGCGAATCATGGAACTGGCAGAAGAAGGATGAAAGCAGAATAAATGCGGTAGAGATGAGGTCCCTAAGACGCATGTGTGGTAGAACGATATACGACAGAATCTCAAATGCTGATATAAGAAAGGAATGTACAGCGGAAGAAGATATTATGAACAAAATTATGAAAGGATCGCTGCATTGGTTCAGACATATGGAACGCATGGATGGAGAAAGAATGGTTAAGAAAGTATATGTAAATGATGTAAATGGGGTACGGAGTCGAGGCAGACCGAGAAAAACATGACATGACCAAATTGATCAAATTTTAAAGGTTGGTCATGTTAGAAGTCGGAGGAATTGACATGCGTGTATGACTCGTTGTATGAATGCGGAGGAAGCTAGAGAGGTTTGCCAGGATAGAGTAGTGTGGCGGTCCATTCTCTCTGCCTACCCCTGCGGAGAAACGGCGTGATGGTTTGTTTGTTTATCAAAAATCATCTACACCCTTATTTCTTAAACCTGACCACTTGAATATTGTCACCGTTTCACCAGTCTTGTCTTGGCACCACAAGTGTAAGAGATTAGTTTGTTCATGATTGATTAAATTCCTGTTTGATGTGTATAGCGAGGTGTCTGACGAGCGGCGACAAATCCTACGCAGTGTTGAGCTGCGAGCCATGGAGTACCAGGACGAGATAGAGAGCGGTGCCCGGATGCTGCGGCCCGGGTGGACCCTGCACCAGCAGGTTCAACACCACAGGAGGAAGCTCATAAAGAAGGTGAGAAAACATTCCAAACCTAACCATGCTGACAAAAATCAGCTCGAAAACTTAAGCAAATGAAATTTTTAATTTAACATTTTGTAAAATCATAGAGAAATGCTTACGACGATCGTTGTTGCCCAAAATAACTTGTGTCTATAGAAACATTGATAATATCAAGTGAGAAATATTTTCCTTCTGTCCAATTAAGAGTTAAACATATATTGCTTTTAGATACTTAAATATCTCTTATGCTTCACTGTTGACTGGTCAATATAATAAGTAGAATTATATTGTGAATCCTAATGTATGGAAGCGAAGCATGTAACTGGCAGAAGAAGGATGAGAGCAAAATAAATGCAGTAGAGATGAGGTCCCTAAGACGCATGTGTGGTAGAACGATATACGACAGAATCTCAAATGCTGATATAAGAAAGGAATGTAGAGCGGAAGAAGATATTATGAACAAAATTATGAAAGGATCGCTGCGTTGGTTCGGACGTATGGAGCACATGGATGGAGAAAGAATGGTTAAGAAAGTATACGTTAATGATGGCATGACCAAATTAATTGAATTTTAAAGGTTGGCAATGTTAGAAGTCGAAAGAATCGACGTGCGTGTATGACTCGCTGTATGAATGTGGAGGAAGCTAGGTGTGTAGGTGTGCCAGGATAGAGTAGTGTGGCAGTCCATTCTCTCTGCCTACCCCTACGGAGAAACGGCGTGATGGTTTGTTGTTGTTATATTGTGAATGTTTCCCTTATTTTCTTGAATATTTTGTTTATTCCCAGGCTGAAAGAGAAGCTAAGGACAAGGAGGAATTGGCTGAATCACCAGAAAGAGTGGAGAAAAAATCCTATCGGGAGAAGGATAGAGAAAGAGACAGCCGCGGAGGGAGGAGCGGCTCATCAGAGGATGGCTATATGACGTAAGTGGTTTATACTAAATCAATTTAAACAAATCCTTTAAAAATTCTTCTTCCTTGCTATTGACTTGTGTGGTCTATTCTCCAGAGGGTTGCTCCTCCTGTGAGGTGAATTCCCATCTGTCCTTTCATATTTTAGAAGGTCTTCCACAAGGTTAAGTCCTGCGAGGCTGGTTATGTAGTGCAATATAGGGGAGTATGGTGGTGTCCGTTCTTTGCACATGCCCATACCAGTCTTACCATCTTATAATTTCCTCAGCTTCACATATCTCTCTTTTTCTGGTGTCATAAACCTAACTTAGATATAACCTTAAATGTCTTAAATTCATTTCAATTATTGGAAGTGAATTCTAGCTCTAAAAAAAATAGCTCTACATTTATATGAATAAAAACGGCGATGGCAGTGTGATTGTCACACTATCTTTGGTCTGGTGTAGAATTCACGTGACAATAAAATGTCGATAGATTGGCTACCTATCACATGTCACGAGAATCAATATAATAGCTATAAAATAAAATTGTATACAGTAATTGGGTTCAAACGACCTGTTGTATACGTAAAAAAAATAAAAATAAAAACGTCTGTTATAAGAGTTTTATTATATTATATTATTAGATGGAATGACATGTTTCGACCTCCTAAGGCATTATCAAAAGGTATTTGTCACAGTTGTGACATTTGATAATCTTAGGACACCTAAACATGTCATTCCATCTAAAATATAATAAAGCTCCTAGAAGACAGACATTTTCATTAATATTACAGTAGAACCTGGTTAATTGGCAAAACTCTACGACAACTCCTCAGCATTTGTTCTATGCTCATCGAAGGTGGTCCATTTTAGATCGAAATGTTTCGCAAACGTAAATATAACGGCCTTGATTTGAGCTCGAAACTAAAACTAATCCAAGAATTTGACACTGGTAAATCTCGTGAAGAGTTATGCAACATTTTTAAGCGTGTGAAACAGGCCCATACAACTGATTTTTTCAAGCCTTAATAATTAAATGTATTGTTTGTATGTGTATGCACTTACGTACAATTACAATTTGCTTATTAAACTTTTATATAAATTTTTATTGATTGTTTTATGCATCAATCCAGGAATTGTTTTTATTGCTTTTCTGTTTATTTGGTTACAAAACCAAAGCACAATCTGAACCTGGATAATTGGAAAACCTGGTTAATTGACCATCGTAGGCCTGGTCCCTTGGAATGCCAATTATCCAGGGTCAACTGTATTTAATTGCATAATGTTTAAAATTAATTTGATTTGTTTTTCTGATTGTATATAGTGAAAAATTTTTCATTTTTTCAGGTCTAATTCTTCTACAAAGAAATCCAAGCGATCAAGAGATATATCATTATCTCCGCCACAGAAACGGTCACGTCACAGGTAAATAAATCCTATCTTGGATATTGTCTTTTCGGGAGTACCAGCCCAAAGGCTATTGCTCCCCCACATGTTGGAAATTTCTTTCTTGGAAATGAAGTTGGATGGTGAGGAGAGGGTTACTTGGAGGATGTAGTGTGTTGTGTCCGACATTTGGACCTGACTACCCGGGTAGGGAGGAGTGTGGAGGGGTTGAGGATGACCTTGGAAAGGGGCCGAGGTCTTGGGTGGAGACCGAGGGACAGTGACAGTCTGTGGCCTTGGGTGGGGGCCGGTTGGTCCTGGATATGGAGCCAAGTGAGGTAGGGGGACCGATATGGCAATGGGGTTGAAATACAGGATGGGATAAGGATGGTGGAAAGGAAGCGTTGAAGTAAACAGCGGATCGGCAGCGATGGCAGCGGCGGGGCAGGAGGAGGCGGCAGGACAGGGAGAGGCTGCGGTGCAGGAGGAGGCGGCGTCGACGGCGGCAAGAGAAGCAAGGGATGGAGGCGTTCGAGGAACGCCAGCAGACTTGGAGATGGCAGCGGGTCAGGAAGATGATAGCAACGGCAAGATGGAGAATGAGCGATTACGATGGTCAGGAACTGTGGCGGCGACACCGGAGGTAAAAGCCTATTCGGGCAGAGGTTGTCATTTTAATTGGCTGGCTGATGGGAAGGCGTGCAGAGCTATGTACAATTTGAGTATGAGAGTGTGCACCAATAAAAAACAATAAACCACTCATGATGATGCATATACTTGTATATGGAGCTGTTTTTAATCTTAAAGGATTGCCAAAATGCAGAAATTAATTTTTTTGTGAGAAGCTTCAAATGACAGCCGCCCATGGGCGCCATTTTGAAATGTGAAAAGGTTTATATCATCATAAGCACAACAGCCCAGGGTGGGAATTGGCTGAATCCAGAAGTCTCCTCCATTCTTGTCTGTCTGCTGCCTTTGTTCTCAAGTTTGTAATGTGTAATGTCGACTGAGTTCATACATCGCATCTAGGGCCTTCCTGGTTATGGTTGTCGTCATTCGTTCTTATTATATGACCAGCCCATTTCGAGCACCCTACATTGACGGAACTGATCACATGCGGTGGTGGCACGTCCATACAAGCCGAGAAGCCGGGATGCCTTAAAAAAAATCTATATTAAAACAGTGTTTTTGCGCATTTGAGCCGTCCACGAATAAAATAATATTTTGAAATTCGCGCGAGGGCATTAAAGCGATTTAATTTTGTTGAGTTGGAAATGACTCCGCCGACATGCGCAGATATGACCTACGTGTATGTTTTGTTTCAATCATACGCGCCGTATTTTATTTCGCTCATACATACTGTAGGTAAGACTCTTGCGAAATCGCCTACGTCCACATGTTTTGTTTCATGTTTTCTATGGGCTTCATATTGGGCTTGCAAAATGTAAAAGGGTCTTAGTGGCACTGATGTATTTTTGGCTTGTAATCATATAGCTAGGTGCATATATACCAGAAGATATCTACAATTTTTTGTATGGATTGGAAGCCGGGCTTTATCACTCTGAAGTATGTTACTATTCGATGTGTAACAAACTTCTTTTCTATTTTCAGAATGTTATCTGTCATTAACGTTATGTGCAGAAATGTTATAAAAAGAAAGATTATGTGATTTATTTATAATTCCTTAGCTTGCCTTACTGGTTGACCCTAGGCATGCCACTCCGTACGTGTTGTATAGCTCCCTGTTGTATCGATGACACCACCCATTATGATTTCTCACAGGGCCATAGTTCACTTTCAAATACTGCAATTGATCCCTTTAGAATTTTTGGTTTGTTAGATAAGGTTTATCAGAGATAAAACAGATGCATTCGAATATGAGCTGCAAATGTAGTCTGCCACAGTTCAGAACTTTTTTTTAAACTGCAATTGTAACCAGCCACATTATAGAAGTTAAACATCCGAACGTATACTTACATTTCACTTGTATGTTCCAGGTCACGTTCGCCTCTTCGAAAGCCGCGCCAGAGCTCCAGCCGTCGTTCTCCCTCTCCCTCTTCCCCGTCAGTCGTCAGCTACCACTCTTCGCGGAGGTCGGATCCTCCCTCCAGAAAACACAAGCATAAACACAAGTATTGAACTTGGTCAGCAAACGTTCCTGAGACCAAACCTAATATTAGAATGCCAAGTCCTGACCAG
The DNA here is from genome assembly GCA_022606425.2 of Lepidostoma basale. Taxonomy (NCBI): domain Eukaryota; kingdom Metazoa; phylum Arthropoda; class Insecta; order Trichoptera; family Lepidostomatidae; genus Lepidostoma; species Lepidostoma basale. The sequence continues at coordinate 627,976 of JAHDVF020001077.1, read as the reverse complement.
TCTAGTGGGATACCCCTTGCCTTTTATCTCATTGTATCCGGGAAGGGTATCAATACCCGTTTACTGGACTGGCGGTGACCAACGTGAAGGGTTAAAATACCCCTTTCACGGACTCAACATAAACTGGTGGAAGTGTATTTTTTACACATTTTTAGCGACATATTTTTAACACGTTTTTAAATATACGTTATAATCGATTTTCAATTTCAAGCTACGCGTGTTAATATGCTCTCAAATCAATCCGCAGACAATGTGTTAATAGTCATTTGATATATTACTTACACGAGGCAATTTGATATACTTGAGGTTGTAGATTTCTAGACTCGGTACACATTTAAACATTATTTTATTATTTATAACATGACTGCTAAATCCGATGTTCGTTATTAAGGGCTACTGTTACGTTTGATTCAATCAATAATCAAGATAATACATATTTTGATTTAAAAAATAAACAATTTATGGTTTAAAGCATAGGTTATAAACACCGCTTCAAGTACTTTTGGACATTGATATTTTATAAATCACTGTAATTATTTAACTATTTTCACATTCGATTAAATTATTTGTAACATTTTTTTTTTTTTTGATGAACTGATTTTAATACATGAAAAAAATCACACCATAGATCAATATTAGGATAATTGTTTTGTTTCTACGAAAGGCACATTAAGTACAAACACCTTATAGAGCAGCTGGCTACATTTGGAGTTCAAAAAAATCTGTTTTAATCTGCGGCAGACTGTATTAACAGTTCATATTCAGAATTTATCTTATACACTTTTTTGGTTCCTACTTTCGTCATTAGCCTACCGTTCACTTCTGGATGTAGGCCTCCATGTCGTACCGGCAGTCTCCTTAATCTTGTACCTTCAACATAGTCCTGGATTTCGGGTCACAGTCCTAGGATGCCAGAAAAGAAGGTGTTTTGTCTATCATCAGAGCTGCGAGCCACATGGCCCGTTTAGCGCCATTAACCCATTGCACCACTAATAAAAATGACATAATTTCTTCATACAACACACTATTTAATTTTGACTCATTTTTTTATTACAATAACATTAAGACTATTTTTTTATTACAATAACACAAATTACACACAAAATAAAAATGGTAAAGCATAATTTTTTATTTATTCGTAAGCTAGATCATTATGACTCATCCCCAGGTGGTTTTGGAAGAGTGTGATAAGCTTTAAAGTATTCTGTGCATGTGGAGAGCCACCAAACATTTCTCACATTCCCATCGAGATTCACTAGAATCACTAGAATATTCATCAACTTCATTCTCACTGCCACTTTCCAAAAGGATTCGCTGTATTTCAACTCATGTGATGAAATATTACAAGCGCGACGAGTTTGCTTATGAGTACGTTTGGCCATTTTGGAGGTATTGACAGATCGTCACCTGAGAGTAAGAAGGTTCCAACTGACAAAAGTAAAAAGCTGAGAAAAATGAAGTCAAAGTTTTGTTGGTTTCGGGTGTGTATCTTGGAATAAAAGAGTTTTATTCCAATTTCCAGAGATTCTTTTACCGAGAAACGTGTAAATTTTGTCTGGCAACAGTTGGAATAATAAAGTTCTAAGTTTAAATTAATCCTTCTTCAGTGAATCGTGTGTTTTGAATGATCAGATGGAACTTGATTATTTTCGTAACATCAAAATGACGATACTATTACATGTTTTTTTTTATTGTACGTATAGATAAGGTTAGTAAGAACCCTTTTCACGAAAAAAAGCCAAATGTGAAATTTTGTTAGTTGGAACCCTCTTACTCTCAGGTGACGAGATGTTAAAATATCGTAATATTTTGTTATAAAAAATGTGAAATAAATTGTGATTATTACATTTTATTGTGAAATCAGTAACCGAAATATACTTATTTATGTCATTTTTATGAATAAAGTTATTGTCGTTCAGTTTTAATGTAAAAAAAATCACTTCAAAGACAAACCTGCGAATCGCCGGCTTTGTGAGTCAGTGACAAATTGACCCTGGCCGGCGATTGGCCGGCTTTGTGTTGCAATGGGTTAAAGCGTTGCCACTCTTTCGATGATGTTTGATTCATTCAACGTTCATACTTTCGTTACTACTAAATTGTATGTAATATTATGATGAACTGGGACTATTTGTATGAACTGTAAATGTAGTCAACTTCAGTTTGAGACTATTATTTTTTTACTGCAAATGAAGCCAGCCGGTGGGTGTCTATTCATGTATGTAAATATGTTTCATTTTTTTCAAATGTGATAACTACGAAGCGAAACAATGTTTAATGCTCAAAAACATTTCTGTATCATAATTGAATACTTGGCATTTGTAGGAATACATGTATTCGCTCGGCTTAACTAATTCCTTTCACCTTGTGATTGCGGACGGAAGAGTGCGGACAGCTGGGACTAGGAGTTATTACTAATATATATATTTTATTAGGTAATGAATGCTTCTTTTATAATTTAAGAATATTATAAGTTAAGTGTAAGTATGTTCATGTATGTAAATAGTAATTTTATGTTGTTTATTTTTTCAGTTCGCATTCTTTGATTCATAATAAATTCATAGATAAAAAATTTAAATCTTTTGTTTTATTATTAACCAATGGGACTCAAATAAAATGGTGAAATGCCACTTTCATGACCTATCAAATCAAATCAGTTTATTTTCTCAAAAGATATTACAAACAATTATTATATTATAGTTTAAGACGTCTATTGAGAACAGGTAAAATATAATAAATATATAATACCAGGAACCCATGAGAGATGGTACGACATTAGGAATACAAGATACTCTCCAAAGTCAAGAGTATTTGTCCTCTGAACGTACTTTCACGAATATGAAAGACATCGATCTCCAAAGCGATCATGTTCAGCAGTTTGATTGCTCTCCCAACCGACATCACCAGAGGCAGGTTGGTTCTGCATGCTGGGAGATAAAACAGTCTGTGCTGACGCTGTCGAAGATAACCATCCGGAACATAAAGATAGATAGCCTCCAAGATGACGGAATTCTCAAAGAATCCCCTGATAAGTCTGAAGAAATGGGTAAGTGTGCACCCATCCCTCCTTATCTGTAAACTATTGGTCCCCAGCATGCCCAAAAGGAATGCAGTGGGATAAAGCCACGGGTAGCTACCAAACTCCCTCATGTAGTGATATCTCAGAAATCTTTTCTGAACCCTCTCTAACCCCTTCTAGTAAGTATGACTCCCTGGTATCTTAGAGTAGTTACCATACCTTACCATAAGAGATACAGAGCATGCGTATGGGATATCTTCAGCGCAAAAAAACGATACCCACCAGCAGCAAGGAAACCACTCCAGTAACATTTCCCAGGAAATCACTGTGGCGAGAAAGCATTCGCCACAGTGTTTGCCAACATACGGGGGGGCCTGATACAGCATATTCCATATAGTGAATGAATGAAGAAGGAATGGTTAAAAAAAGTGTATGTTTTAGATGTAAATGGAACTAAATAGAGGAAAATGTGGCACGATCAAATAAATTAAATATTGAATGTCGATCACGTGAGGAGTCGGAGAAATTGACGTGCGTGTATGAATGTTGAGGGAGCGAGAGAAGTATGTCAGAAAAAAAAGTGGCTGTTCATTCTTTCTGCCTGCCCTTTCGCGGAGACGGCGTGATGGTTAGTTAGCATCTTGGATTCACCTATGTATTTAATTGTGATTCGACATGATAAAATAAAGGCAAATATAAAAGAAAAAATATTTTTTTCAAACATCAAATTTTTTTTACTCCTACATTAATTAATACGAATGAAAACGTCAGTTTTCTAGAAGTTTTATTATTTTTTATGGGAATGACATGTTTCGCCCTTCTAAGGCATTATCAAATGTTATGAGATTTGATATAAATGACATTTGATAATGCCTTAGAAGGGCGAAACATGTCATTCCCATAAAATGAAATTAAACTTTTAGAAAACAGACGTTTTCATTAGTATTAATTATTTAATATGGAGTTTTACATCATTGTTCAAGAAGCAATAAACTCATACATTACATTCTTATTTTTCAATTCAAATCAAATCAGTTTATTATCTTAACAGACATTACAAACAATATTAATGTTTAAAGCATCTATTGAGTACAGGTAAAATATAATATATATTCGTAAAATATAATATATGAACGCATGAGAAATGGTTTGACATTAGGAAGACAAGATACTCTAAAGACGAGAGTTAATATATTTTAGACTAGACTTATTCAATAAATTTTTTTTGCCAGTTCTGTTTGATAAAAATGTTCTACTTAGGAGTACAGTAAAACCTCGATACAACGGACCTCTATTTAACGAACTTCGGATATAACGGACAAAACACCGGTCAAATGTAAAAAACGTCATGTTAATATTATAAACATTTATTGACTATTCGTCAGATAATGCAGTTCAACTATATTATACGTATTTTCGTAATTTTAGAGAGTTTTATATAAAAAAAACAGCAAACTTCAAAAATGCAAACAAAACTTGATTCCTTTTTCAAAGCAGAATTACCGAAAGCAAGTGCGTCAATATCAAACAGCAATGTCACTTCACGACGAGTGTCCGAAGACAATAATTAGAATTTTGTTTGTGTTTTGTATTGTTTATATATATCTAAATACAGTGCACATATTTTCAAAAAAAAGTTTTTTGATATATAACGGACTTTCGGCTTTAACCGACACCCCCTCCCCCCAATTAGTCCGTTATATCGAGGTTTTACTGTACTGTCATTTAACTAACTAACTAACCATCACGCCGTTTCCCCGGAGGGGTAGCCAGAGAGGATGGATCGCCACATTGTTCTATCATGACATAATTCTCGCCCCTCTTCCAAATTCATACATCGTGACACGCACGTTCGTCGATCGTTCCTACTATTGTCATTTATGGTATATTAAATTACAGTAGAATGTCGTTTATCCAGACTTTTTGGGACTGGAGGTGTTCCGATTTTTCCTGATAAACAGGAGCTAATTCTTTTAGCTATAAAGTGTAAATCGTTTTTTTTCCTCGGGTCATTTATTGATTGTGAAATTAAAAATTGTACTGCAAAAAACATGTATGTGTATGCAACGGAAGTATCATTACGGAAGCAGAAGAAGGAATGCCATCATCACAAGTGAAACTAGTGGATTCTCTGGTTCTGCTGATCGTCACATTTAATATTTTAGACTCAACCTGCTCCGTAGTGATGCTGGTGAAAAATGAGATTAAATCGCGGATAAATACGTCGCAATTGTGTGACGCCGAACAAAAGTCGCCGATATCATGGATCGAATCGCAAAATTAAAATGGCAATGGGCAGGACACGTAGCCAGACAGCCAAGTTCAAGATGGACTCCCAAAGTCTTAAAGTGAAGGCCATGGGAAAACAAAAGGGGTGTCGGTCGGCCACATTGGCCGACGACATTGTTGTGGTCGCCGGAATAAAATGGATTGAACCGGCACAGGATAGAGAAAAATGGAGATAGATGGAAGAGGCCTACATCCAGCAGTGGAGGGAAGGCAAGGAAGAAGAAGAAGAATTGTGTATTTGTCGTCGTTGGTCAATTCTCCAAATCTTGCACTTGAGTTTAATTCATCACGTAACGTTCTTGCCAAGTTTTGTTATTGTTATGAAATATCAGATTTCGTCTCTTCTTGATCTAACGTGGTCATAAGAACTTGAATCAAAGGGTACCTGTGACTAATGAAATACTCACTTGAGAATTACTTACGTTTCTAGTAATTTCTTCGTAAGTAATGCCTAGAACACCCCTCCTGCGCGTAAAGTTCCATTCATATTTCCGTTATAAAAGTTGCGGAAACAGAAATAGAAACAGATAGTAAAAAACATACGCAATTGCGGAAACAGAAGCAGTCTGTTGCATCACTAATATATAGTACATGTACCTACATAAAAAGGCTTACATTACTCTACAGTACTGGAAAAATAATCAGAGATATTTTTTTCGAACAATATTTCCTCGTCTTTTTTGTGCTTCATCATCTCAGCGTGTCCGGATAATAGACGTTCCGGTTAACTGATGTCCAGATAAACGACGTTCTACTGTATATGCAAAAGCACTATGGGAAGATTGAAATGTTTAAGTTATTACGTAATCTATTGAATAGTTAAATACAATTGATGTACTGCAAAATAAAATTTTATTGTATTTAGTTCATTTGAATAAATGTTTTGAAACAAATTCGAATTACGTAAGTGTATAAAAAATTTGGCTTTTGAAAATATTCGGCAGCCAAAATTTTTTAAAAGAAAACAACACATTTTAGGAAAAGTTATATTTCTTATTTTTATTTATTTTGAAGCATATTATGAACGGGTTTTTACCCCCACACGCTACGTTCCAGGGGTGTGAGCAACGCTAAAACGTGTTGCGGTATTAATTACTTTAATATTATATTGAAGAGAATGATCAATTCAATCACGAAAGAATCCGATGTTTATAGGATTCTTTCGTTCGAATAGTTGAGGAAGCGTCACACAACTATTTACATCGCACTGTCGCTTCGTGGGCGTGCGAAATACAGAAATAATTGTTTTTTTCTTTCAAGTAGTTGATCGGATGTTTGGTCGAATATTGCAGTAGGATGTCAGATGCTCTCGGACATTCTCCGTGGACGGTATTCTCGCTCGATGGTTTTTCTTTTATGATTTATAATGCACGATGATAACCGTTAATTTTATATTAAAATACCGTAATTAAAATTACAGACAGCGGTATAAGTAAGAGTATATAACTCCGTAATATTTAGAAACAAATGTACCTTTAGAACAAAGTTATTTCTTTCAGAAAATTGGCCTTTGTAATCAGAAGTTCGGCGCTTTTCTATTAGCATGGCAGTCCCTAATATTTAGAATCAAAAGACTTTTTTTAACAAAGATATTTCATTATTACAATTTCCCTTTGTAATTTGGGAGTGTCACGCATTTTTACTGGCAACACTATTCAAACCTAATGCTAAAGGAGAAGAAACAAAATAAACGTGTTTATACACGTAATAAACTTGGTTATTTTGCTTTACATTCATTTTGATGTTTGACTGGGAGACAAAACGCTAATTTCCTAGTTACGAAACTGTAGATTTTATCTTAAACAAAACGCAGAATCTCATTATAATACTTCTTTCTTCTTCTTCTTCGTCAGCTTTCATCGGTCCACTGCTGGACATAGGCCTCTTCCCTTCCTTTCCACTCGTCTCTATTTTCTGCCAGCTGCAGCCACATTTCCCCCCCCACGACCTCCCTGCCGACGCTTCTCCTATTTTCCCATGGTCTCCACCTTATTATTTTCTGGGTCCATCTATCCTCACTTTGTCTCGCCACATGACCCGCCCATTGTCACTTCAGTATCGCTAGTCGTTCCATGATGTCCGCTATTTTTGTTCGGCGTCTAATCTCCTCATTTCTGATTTTATCTCGGAGACTGACGCCGGGCATATGTCTTTCCATGGAACGCTGCGTGACTCTTAATCTCTCTACATTTCTCTTGGTGTGGGTCAAGGTCTCCATCCCAAAAGTCATCACCGGCAGTATGCATGAATCATAGACTTTTCCCTTTAGACATATTGGAGTTTCTTTGTTTTCAAAGACGTGTTTTAGTTTGCCGAAAGCTGCCCAGCTCAACTCTATTCGCCTCGATATTTCCGCTGTCTGGTTTTCTTTCCCTATTATAATACTAGCTCTAGATATTTTCTTCTTCATGTGCTATATCAGGTGTTCCCGACGTTAGGAAACACTTCTGTAAAGGTTTCTCTGTATTGCGCCGCCCGGAACAACTCCTCCACGCTCCCTATTCCATTTCTATATTTGATGCTGCGCAGCCAAGACTTTGCCTTCGGCCGGGACCACGTTGCCCCTCAATTTCACCCATTGATATAAGTTGGAGGATCTCTTATTTGTCTCCACGCAAGATGTGACCCAGATAGGAAAACTTGCGGACCTTAATACTTTTTAATAATTCCCTGATGCAAAGAGCTCTCCTCAGGACTTGCTTGAATTTCTGATCAAATCTGTCTACGGTATACGAAACATTCTTCTGTGTAGCCACATTTCGAATGCGTCTAACCGGTAATTAAACATACTCTAGATATAATATACAGTAGAATCTGAATAATTGGAACCTGGGTAATTGCCAAAACTTTATAATTGGCAGAAAAGTTCTGGTCCCACCCCCTTGGAGCATTAAAACCTCTTTAATTGGAAAAAAGAAACCTGTTTAATTGAACTCGACATTATGGCCCTAAACCTCTGTAATTGGAGAGAACTGCCTTCTCGATCTCTGTGAACTAACAGCTCCTCAGTATTTATTCTGTACTTATCGAATATGGTCCGTTTTAAATTGTAACGTTTCACAAACGTAAATATAACGGCCTTGATTTGAGCTCGAAACTAAAACTAATCCAAGAATTTGACGCCGGTAAATCTCACGAAGAGTTATGCAACATTTTTAGCGTGTAAAACAGGCCCATATAACTGATTTTTTCAAGCCACCATAATTAAATGTATTGTTTGTATGTGTATGTACGTATGTACAATTACAATTTACTTATTAAATTTTTATTCATTGTTTTATGCATCAATCCATGATTTTTTTAATTGCTTTTCTGTTGATGTGGTTACAAAACCTGGTTAAAAAAACAGAGCACAATCTGAACCTGGATATATGAAAATGGATAATTGGAAAACTTGGTTAATTGACCATCATAGTTTTGGTCCCTTGGAATGCCAATTATCTAGGTTCTACTGTAGATGCATATTTTTCTATCTCTTCTTCTTCTTCTTCTTCAGCCTGTTGTGGTCGTCCACTCCTGGACGTAGGCTTCCTCTCGTATTTTCGACTCCCTTCTATCCTGAGAAATCCGCATCCAGATACTTCACGCACTCTTCCGGATACCTAGGTAGGTATTAAATTAACTGGAAACCTCCTTATTTTTCAATTATAAAATGAAAATATTTTACATTAGGTAGGGGAGATGTAGGTAATGGGAGTCACTTAAGCGAGAATTGAAAAAAAAACCAAACTATTAGTTAACTATTTATTGCTTAAGCCTTATTATAAACTTTAGTTATTAAACTATTAATTGAGATCACCTTTGATCACTTTGGCTTTTTACTTTTGGAACAATAATCATTTAAAAAAAAAACAGGTTTGACCACCATTGCCCACATCTGTTGGCAATGGTGATCAGCATGTTGGCAATGGGGGTCAACACAAATCGTACACATAATTGCAAGCTGAGTCCCACCCAGTGCAATCTGAATGAGCCTAAAGTCCACATGAAGTGCATCGGAACCACATCTCATTATCTCGCCCGAATTCGCCGCATACAAGACATTGGTTGTCAGAATCTTCTGCATCATCGTTTTTGTCGTCCTGGTACAAGTCATTAGTGTTCATATCTGACGCTGAAGTATTGTTCGATTCCTGCAGAATTTTCTTCTTGATCTATTTTTTTCGCGTACCTCTTCTGAAGACTCGAAAATGGGATGTTCATTGTTTTCGCGGCTTTTCTTATTGAATAACCTTGTTCATCGATGAGCTCCATGGCCTTTTTCAGGTTAGCTATAGACCAGTTAGCCTTATTTGTCTTTCTAGGACGAACGTTCGGTATCTACAAACCAAAAATAAGATTATTTTATCGAAGACAGGAAATGTTAACAATAAGGGTCACCTGACTCCGATTGCCTACATCGGTAAAAAAGAGAAAAAACCTACCTTGACATAAAAGTAAAAGTGATAGTGGTAAAATGAGTTTGAAATCACGATCTAAAATGCTTTAGTCATTACATATCACAAGCGCAAAAAGAAACACTCAGTAGTTTGATCCTTAACTTCGGATTTGTCCACTCGAAAAATTAGATCAGAAGGGCCCGAAAACTTGTTACGTCTACCACTCTCTAGCACGTGATGCGAACTGAGTAAGCTGCCTACCGCGGATGTTACCGGCAAACAGCTGGCGTATGACGTCACTGAAACCGCCATCACGCGTATTGTTTTCGAATTAAAGGGGTGACTCCCATTGCCAACTGACTCCCATTGCCTACATCTCCCCTACCTAGGAGTAATAGATAGAGCGTTTTTAAGAGCGTTTTAGATAGAGTAGTAGTTGACGTTAGAATACCAACAATTTAAATAACGAACAAAATACGATCAACAACTTACTAATTCACATTCATAAACTACGTGTATGTAGAGGTAGGCACTAAGTTCACTTACATATCCCAGGTGAATAGGTTACTAAATTATCTCTGGACGCAAGTAGTGACCTACTAAGTTAGTTGGGACTTATCTGAAGGTCCGAGACCAGCAATTTAATGAGCTTTTCAAGGTACAACTATGCGGAAAGCGAGTAATTGGATGACCAGAGACTTGTGGTATTATTAACTGGGGATTTCAGGAATACTAAACTGAAGTCAGTTGTAAATTGTAAGTTAGGTAAATATGTATTATAAATATAATTGATACAACATTTTGAATGTATACAAATTCTTGTAGACACATACTGGATTTTACCCATTGCGGATAAATTATTTTTTATAAGGATTAATTGTATCTCAATAGAGACGAATATGTAAATTGTTTTTCTGGGAACGGAATGTGGTGGCCGAGGCGCTTACAGGACTTATGACCTGTCATTGGTTGGGTTGAGCGATCGGTTTATGTTTAACAACATTCCCCATTCTGCCCTTCTTATGACCACTACATCTGACAAATTTTTGGAACTTGTATATATGCTAGCATCCTGCGCTTATCTTTACATATTTTAATTCACTCTACACTAGCGTCATCTATTAATTTGATGATTTTTGATGAATTGATTGATTTCTTATTTCTTGAATAATAATGCAAGACTTCATTTTAAATAATTAATACGAATAAAAACGTATGTTATCCAGAAGTTTTGTTATAGTTTATGGATATGACATGTTTCGCCTTTCTAAGATATTATCAAATGTGATCCCCAGTTAATAATACACATAAGAAAACATAAGTTTTTATTCCTATTAAATATATTTAATCACAAACACAAAACAGTAATCTAAACGGAGGCAGTAATCATAGGCAAGAAGAAAGGACACCCCGAAGTTAAATTCCACCTGGGAGGAGTCACCGTAACGCCAGAAAAGCCATTGACGTATCTCGGAGTAGTAAAAGACAAACGCCTAGCAATGAAGGCCCATTTAAAGAAAGTGTGCGAAAAGGCTCAGAAGACTGACAGTCCATACTTAGGAAATTTAAAATAACTTTGTTTAATCAACAAAATATTCAAATTTATTTTTTATCTATTTAAATTAAACAAACTTGAAAATTTAGAAATCCTCAAGTCGGTGAAATTTGGTGAAAACATAATCAATATAATAATCAGATTCCTTCTTTTACTCCTTTCTCCTTAAATATTTTGTTAACATTTAATCTCCCAAGCTCCCATTCCCAATCAAATGCAAATTAATCTATATTAATTTCTATATACCTAAATTATGTCTTTTCAAATGTATGTTTTTCCTAAATTACAATTTAATATTTTTTAGATTATCATCATGTATTATTATTGTTTAATATTATTTATTAGTTCTTACTGATAAAAAATAATTATTAGTACTTAAACCAAATAGCCCAGGTTAATTTTTAAATTTAAATTATTGTGTCGAATTTTAAATGCGATTTTTATTTTAGTCTTTCTTTGTTTAGTTTTTATTATATTTTTACACCTGAAGATGGAGGTATCCTCCGAAACATGTCGTGTTTTTAAATATTTTGTGGATTATTTTCAATTTCCTAAGTAGGTACATTACTATGGAATTCCACAGTGTTAATGCCATAGCGTTCAATAAGTTGATGACAGTCCAATCCATAATCCTATATGCGGCACCAATACGGTCGCACACAGTTGATAAAACGAAAAATCTCAGGGAGATCAGGAATACACAGAGACTAACGACACTAAGAGTATGCAGTGCATAAAAACAGTCTCAACGGACGCTGCCCTTGTGCTGGCTGGACTAGTGCCCATGGAACTCCTGAAGTGGTGCAGCTTTTGCACCGTAATTTCGGAAAAAAATAAAAAGAGACAACAGACGGACCACACTGACGGAATGGCAGCAGAAGTGGAATCAGGGATCCAGCGGAAGATGGACCTATCGCCTGATAAAGGAGATCGAGTCCTGGCTGGCTAGAAAGCATGGAAAAATAAGCTTTAGGATTACCTACACACTGCATGACAGGCTACGGGGTCTTCGGTAAATATCTCCGAAAAATACAGAAAGCCCCGACAGAGAGGTGTATATAATAATAATAATAATAATAAAGTTATTTTAAAGCGCCGTTTTTGTGATGTAATTACCTCAAGAGTAAGACGTGTTTTAAATCTAAAAATGTAAATGTGAACGCTGCATCTGATTGATATTCGCGATCGATTAGAAAGTATAATAAAACAAAATATGCGAGTTTTAAATTGGGTATGAAATATGAAAAATATGGGTTTTCAGCTTAGATCTGAAGTCTGTCGGATCATTTATGCATCTGAGGTGTGAAGGAAGATTGTTTCAAGCTGATGGATCGGCTACCGCAAACGCTCATTCCCCAAAATTTGTACTGGGGCAACGCTTTGGCTCAACTAATCTTCCTATAGCCGAGGAGTTCGCCGAGCGAAGTGTGGATTTCCTTATATATTGTGAGGCGGAGACGGATGACCCCGAACACACCTTGTTCGTGTGTGATAGATGGAGGCTACGGAGGGAAGCCCTATAGGTATACAATAACCGGTTGCTTCGACGCAAACTCCATGGTCATATGCATGCTGCAATCCCAAGAGTTTTTGAGTAAGGTGGAAGGCTTCATGGATGAGATAATGGCCCCAAAAGAAAAATATGAGACGCGGCTACAGCAACTGGGGTAAACTTCTTCTTCTTCTGATTGTAGATCTTGCGATCTGTTTATGCAGGATACCAACTTTCTTCCTGTGATGAAGACGACCAGCCTTCTTTACATCTCTTTGGTGGTCGCCCTGGTGTTCGACGGCCCTCTGGAGTCTCGTGCTGTTGCTGTCGAGTTGCTGGATCCATTCTCTCGATGTGGTTCCTCCAGAATCGTCTTCTCTGTCTACTCCATCTCACTTTGTCTTAAATTTTGCAGGATTTGCGAATTTCTTCATTGGGTATCATATCTCTAAGGGTTCTCCCCACAATAGATCGCAATGTTCTCATTTCTGCTACTCTTAAGAGATGTTTGGTTCTGACATTAATCTTGACACTGGGGTAAACGAAAGACAATTTTGCCCTGGGAAGACCGTAAGGTAGGAACCGGGCTTCAAAAGAAGAGGGCGGTTTTTAGTCGGTAGGAGTGTGTCCATGATGGATTTCCCCTCAAAGAAAAACAGTCGATTCAATTTTAACATAAACTTACTTTTACTTTTGTTTACGCTGCGATCTACTATCGTTCACCGAAATCTTCGAAGAATATTCGAAGTTCGTATACAGGTAAAAATAATGATAGTATTGGTAAGTACATATAAACTTATCTTCATATTATTATAAATGTATGTATGTGATATGTGAAATTCCTATAAATTCCAAAAAAAGTCTATTTTCGTAACAATAGGTTGATTGGTCTAGAAATAGTCCCTGCTCTTTATCTTACTGGTATTCTATATTTAGAACACGCTTTAGGTTCTCAAAATGTGAAAACCCGTTTAGAGGAATTGCTCATAACTCTTACTAGAAATAACACTATTTTATAGAATTGGTATCTACTCAGAAATTCGAGCCGATATGTACCTACAAATACTTATAAGATAACATAGTACAATCTGTACAATATATTCCTTACACAATGGCTTTCTATAACATGTTTGATTCTTGGACTTGGACTTGGATCTTCTGGCTTACAGAGGTTCAGCTCTTACGTCTGTAGGAAACGTTGTTGGAACGCGATTTGGTAGATGTTTTATGATGGGGCTAAATGTATGGCCCGGAGTGTCCCTCCGAAAGAGGGCGAGGGGGGATTTGGGTTTATGATAAAGTCTTACATTATTGTCAAGGAATGGAAGACCAGTTAGGGTTGGGATTTTATTTATACTTCTCGAGGGGAAGATAAGAGAAGCAGTGCCTGGATGGAGTTGTGGTAGGAGATAGCATCCTGCGTGAGGCCATTTTGTTTGACATAGTGGGCTATCGGGGAGGTTTTTTTTTTATCCACATTGATTGCAGGAGGGGTAAAATACTGAATGATGGTGGATAACTTGGTGGTAAAAGGAATATGGTAATAATTTAGGTCGTGGTCTGGAAATGAAAGAGATGAAGTCGGAGTAGTGCAAGGAATAATAGAGCTGGAGTCGCAGTATTCTGATGTACCAAAGGAGTGTGGTAACGGTGGGCTGTCATCGGGCAAGGACGCTAACATTACTCATTAAATGATATGGACCTGTCTTTCCTCAATTCCAACCTTCCTCTTTAGAGAGCAAGGGAGAAACTGGCCTAAAATTTGAACATCGATGTTCATATACCGTTTCGAGCTCTCTAATTTTACCGAATTAGTCCAAGTAAAGTAACAATGGCGTATATTGGTATTTGACAATGTGAATGATTGCATGTGCGATTAATGAAGTGTTAAGATTGTTTAGATGAAAATAGATGTGGAATAGTTAAAAAAATTACTTATTGTATATTCTTTTTTTTGTGAATGTATACTTATACTTGTATACGAATACTGGATTTCACCCACCGTGGGTTATTAATTCATGATTTAATTGTATCTCAATAGAGACGAAGATCCAAATTGGAAACTGAATATGGTTGATCAAGGTGTTTACAGGACTTATGACCTGTCATTGGTTGGGTTAAGCGCACGCTTTGTGTAATTACAACATTCCCCATTCCACCTTTGTTTATGACCATGTATGACAAATTTTTGGAAGATTGATTACATATGTTAATCTTTTTAAGATTACTCTATATATAATCTACATACTAACGCCATCCATTAAGCATTAAGCAGAACATCTTTTTAACACAATATGAAAGGCTACCGCCATTAGCGCATTGTTAGAAGTCGCCTGGAGATGTCACTCCTATCTATATGCCAAAGAATTTGACCAGATATGATTACAATATTTTTTGTGAATGTATACTTATACTTGTTTACGAATACTGGATTTCACCCACCGTGGGTTCTCTATTGAGATACAATTAAATCATACTTATATTCTGTTCAGCCAGAGGTCTCCGCCCGGTTGGCGCCAGATGAGTCATCACTGAGCACAAGTTTGAAGAATAGGAACTCCGTCAGGCTCGTAATATTATGATTCTTTCACTCTGCTATTATTCGTATTTTTTTCTTTTTAACTTATATAAGAATTTATATAAGACCAGTAAAAGAAATAATAAAAATGAAGCCCCACTGAAAGAATTCAAACTGTATTCATATAATTTATTACGCATTTGACAAATTTTAATGATTGGTTACATCGTGATTTTAAAAACATTTGCACAAAACAAGCAAAGTTAAATGATTACGAATATGTTATTTATTTCGTAGTTGACAAAAGATTGAGAAGTCAAGTTTTTAAAAACTTTTTGCGCAAAATAAGTAAAGTTACATCATTACGAATACATTTAATCAATGAATCCGTGATGAAAAACATCAATTATCTTTTCAATTCAATGGAAAAACAAAAACGATGAAAAGTCTGATTTTATTGATGGGAGACTGTCGACCGTAAGCTTGTTAAGAAATTAACACAATGCTGTTTGAGGGTGTTAGGGGAAAGTTGAGTCGAGCAACGAACAAAGGATAAGTTTTCTTAGAATAGTCAACGATCGTTTACGTTCTAAGAAATCTCTTTCATGGGAGATTGCGGGGGCGATGTATGGTACTGCTTTTCCTTATCGTTAAATCATCGGATTACCGTGCCAATCTTTCCCCCTCACGAGTTAACTCAAAGAGCTGGTTCACTTTGGTGAGCGAGTGAGTGATGACTCACAAAAAAGAGCGGTAGCTCAATGATTCGCGGGTCGAATCGGAAGTCGTGAGCTCAGCTCAGAAGATGATTCAGTGATTTAGTTGATTCAGTTGATTCAGTGATTCAGTTGATTCAGTGATTCAATTGATTCAGTGATTCAGTTGATTCAGTTGATTCAGTGATTCAGTTGATTCAGTGATTCAGTTGATTCAGTGATTCCATTGATTCAGCGATTCAGTTGACTCAGTGATTAAGTTGATTTGTGATTCAGTTGATTCAGGTGATTCAGTGATTCAGTGATTCAGTTGATTCAGTGATTCAGTTATTTCATTGATTCAGCGATTCAGTTGACTCAGTGATAAAGTTGATTTGTGATTCAGTTGATTCAGTTGATTCAGTGATTCAGTTGATTCAGTGATTCAGTTGATTCAGTGATTCAGTTGATTCAGTGATTCCATTGATTCAGCGATTCAGTTGACTCAGTGATTAAGTTGATTTGTGATTCAGTTGATTCAGGTGATTCAGTGATTCAGTGATTCAGTTGATTCAGTGATTCAGTTATTTCATTGATTCAGCGATTCAGTTGACTCAGTGATAAAGTTGATTTGTGATTCAGTTGATTCAGTTGATTCAGTGATTCAGTTGATTCAGTGATTCAGTTGCTTCAGTGATTCCATTGATTCAGCGATTCAGTGATTAAGTTGATTTGTGATTCAGTTGATTCAGTGATTCGGTTGATTCAGTGATTCAGCTCAGAAATTAATTCAGGAATCAATTCGATTCGCGGTTCTACAATGGCAGTGCGTTACGGAATACGTTACGAATACGGAACCCAATCTTAGGGTGTAGGATTGGGTTTCGTATTCAAAAGTTATACATTTTTTAAACACAAAAATTTGATGGAAATTCGATTCTTTTTCAAACAGCTGAAATTGTTTATAAATCTATTATATGTATACGTAAAATAAAGAATAATTCATATTTTTAAAGGCTGAGTTAAAAAAAAGTTTATTATAATGCCTATCGTTTCGAGCGCCAGGGTGGTGTAACCCCTTAATCGCGGGCAGTTACATGAATCACGCCCCCCAGCATTGAGAAAACGAAGAAAGAAGTAATGGATGTTCACGTTATTTCGATTGATCAACTTACTTGAGAAAATTAAAAAATATCTGCTAAAAAGTATTGTATATTCAAGGGAATTTTAAACAATTAAAATTAGGGAAAACTGGCTGGAAAATAGTAATTTTCAAAAACTTGTTTAACAATAAACACCCAACAGAGCTTTCAGACGATGGGCCCGGAGTCAAAGGTATAATGATCATTAATCTTTCTCGATTATGTAGGTGGGCAGAAGAGGGGGCAATTATCGCGAGGAATGTTCGGAGCCCTCGTAAATACCGCCCCACTGAGAGGGACATAAATCAGTTCATTCGAGTTTAACAGCCATTGTCACCGGCTCTGTCGCCCACAGACGGCGGCAAGACGTAAATTAAGCTATTTTATTTCAACACGGAGTCACGGCCGTCAGTAACAACAAGTAAACCTTCAAAGTAAATATATCATACATTTAAAAATATTATAGTTGAGGGACGCCCTCTTCAAATACACGTATAAGCAGCGTGGACAACGAATTTGAAACGAAATTTTCATATTCCTCCTATCTTCTTCTTCAAGTGCCCTGTCGGGTCTTCCAACATTGTCGATCACCTCGGCGAACCTGTCCCTGTCCTGCGCCGCTCGGAACAGCTCCTACACACTTCGGACGCCTGTCCACTTCCTTATGTTTCGCAGTCATGACATCTGTTTCCTACCGGGCCCTCGGCGCTACTCAATTTCCCCCTCCAATACCAGTTGGAGAAGGTGGTATTTCTCCCCACGCAAAACATGACCCAGATGTGAAATCTTCCGAACCTTGATAATTGACTCTGTCAGTTCTAGCTCGCCTCGGGACTTCGGTATTAGTAACCATGTCTGTCCAGGGAATTGCTCGCCTCGGGACTTCGGTATTGGTAACGTTTCACATCCATACAATAAAACAGACCACACATAAGCATTTGATCATTCTCTGGCGGAGTTTCAAATTTATGTTATCATAAATAATTTTTTTTAATTATAAATATCATTTTTTATAAATTTTACGTGAAAAACGGAAAACTACCACATTAAAAATATCCAAGTGCTACCCTAAAAAAACAGCAAAGATATGAATAGAGTTTAGTACAAATCAATCTCTAGGATCGAAACTTAATTTTAAAAAATGTTATTATTTAAGTAAATATTTATTTTTATCTTTTATTTCTGTGTCACAGATCGTCAGATCTATTAAAAGAAGAAGAAGAAGAATATCTTTACTTCCGTAAATATTACAAGGGTTGCAACTAGTTATTCTAAGATCAATTATTTGAAAAACTCTCCGAGATCGTGTCCGCAACGTAGACATAAGAAAAACTTACGAAATAGAGGATATCGTTCAGTGGAGTAGATCCAGAAGAAGATACTGGAAGGACCAGGTATCCCGAATGGATGGCGACAGACTTGCATATACAGCCGCTTATGAAATCCTCTCCGGACACCGCCCACCTGGAAGACCGCCTAAGAGATGGAAGGACAGCTGGATCTCATCATCCGACGAGACATAATTTCTGTGTCACAGATCGTCAGATCTATTAAAAGAAGAAGAAGAATAATATCTTTACTTCCGTGAATATTTCACGGGTTGCAACTAGTTATTCTAAAACAAAAATAACTATCGTTGTGAACGACTCCAATATTATTTATAAGATATGCTTTGAAATGTACATATGAAAAACGAAACGAAAATATAGGAACAGGTGAATTGCAATATAAAGATAAAAAGAAAATAAAAAAATAATAACTATTTGTCAAGCACACAATACAGTGCTAAGATGCGTCGCGTCGGCGTGTAATTGAAGTCCCGCGAGTTCAAATTCACTATTTCTGTATAGCATTATTTATCGTTTTCGTTTCCAGAACCATACGGCTATTGTGAACCGTAGAAAATACGTTATGAGCAGGACTCAAAGGCAGCTCGCGAATTCTCCGCCAGAACAAAGGTGTCATACAATAATACGCTGAAGACGTAACGCTATACGATCTGTTAGTACTCGTATCACAGGTGGTCGTGAATTGACAACGAATTCTGTTTAAAGGGTCGAGCAAGGACGTGGGTTTCACAATGCATTAAGGTGTGGGATGTTTTAAATTTCTAGTTAAACTATGTAAACTATTTTTAGATATAAAAGGACTGCTTTAACCTTTTGACTTATTATTATGTATATATTTGGGAATACAACTGAAATAAATTTCTCCAACTGAAATAAAGATATCCGCTCTCCTCAATCCTAATTATACCCCTTCCACTCGATATGTTCCGTTACATCTCCCCTCTCCTGAATCCTAATTATACCCCTTCCACTTTTATAGATAACTCGATCTCCATTTAGTATATACCTCTCTGTTTTATTTTATTGTTAAAACTGTATACATTGATAAAGGTTACTTGTAACCGAAACATGTTCGAGTTCAGTAAAAATAAAAAGTGTTGTAATACACAGTATAATTATATTTATTTCTCTTGACTTCCATACTGAAGGTCCCGGGATCGATTCCCGGCGATGGCAGTGTGATTGTCACACTGCCTTTAGTCTGGTGTATAATTCTCTTGACAATAAAACGACGAAAGATTAACTACCTATCACATGTCATAAGAATCATTACTACTAACTAACTAACCATCACGCCATTTCCCCGGAGGGGTAGGCAGAGAGGATGGATCGCCACACTGGCCTGTCCTGGCATACCTCTCGAGCTTCCTCTACATCCATACATCTTACCATGCACGCACGTCGATTGTTCCGACTTCGAATGTGGCCGCCTTTTAGTAATTGATTAATTTGGTCATGCCATGTTTTCCTCGGTCGTCCTCGGCTTCTTTTCCCACTCACGCTGCTTGTGTACAACTTTTTAACCATTCTACTCTCATCTATTCGTTCCATATGTCCAAACCATCTCAGGGATCCTTTTTTAATTTTATTCATGATGCAGTCATCTGCCTTACATTTCTTTCTTATTTCATCGTTCGGTATTCTATCATACAACGTTTTCCCGCACATTCTTCTTAGTGATCTCATTTCCACGGCATTTATCTTGCTTTCATCCTTCTTTTGCCAGCTCCAAGCTTCACTTCCATACATGAGGGTTGGCACTAGAACTCCATTGTGTACTGCCATCTTTGCTTCTGTGGATATATTTCTATTTGCAGTAATGACTTTGAGTGCGCCATTTATTTTATTCCCAGCACCAACCCTCCTTTCGATGTCTTTCTCCATTTTTCCGTCCCTTGTAAACATGCTTCCCAGATACGTAAATTCAGTAACTTGCTCCAATTTCTCGTCCATCGCACTTATATCACAAATCGTCATACATTCTTCTTTCTCGAAAACCATCACTTTAGATTTAGACACATTCATCACCAAGTCACTCTTTTTGCATGCCTCATACATCCTTGACACTAAGACTTGCAAATTTTCTTTACTGTCAGCGATTAACACAGCATCGTCTGCATATAACAAACAGCTGACTGACAAACAATTCATCTTAGCACCAGCGTCTATGCCTTCAAGTGTTTTCATACACTTGTCCAAGTATAATAATAATATATCATAAGTTCTTTGAATATACAACATTTATATTAAAAAAATTAAATTACATAGACATGTTTCGGACAACCAGTCCTTCTTCAGTGATACATATTATAAATACATTTATTCAAACAGAAATAAATTTCGTAACTAACTTCCGATATTTTTCCTTTTCCTGTTTTTAGATTCCTAGCTGTCCTTTTAACATTTAGGGAGGCCTTTCACCAGGGTGAATCCCGTGATACTGATAATGTGATGCAATATAGGAGAGTATAGTGGTGTCCATACTTTGGACATGACATTTTAAATGTTTTTACTGAAACATATTTGTAAAAAATATACCGTCGTAATGCTTTATTTATTTTTTTACCCCTTTTATGAGATGCTTGCGTCATCTTGTAGGTAGCTGTATCATATACAGCTTATATATTTCTTCTGTTATTATATAGATCTATATACAATATCCGTTCGTGAGAGATTGTTTTCATACGTGAGTGAAATACTAAGTCGATGTGCGGTTGTTCGATAAGGAGTATTATTTTACGTTGACATTACACATAATTATAATCTCTTTCTTCTTGTTTCTCTCTTTGATAGAGCATCTCTAAACATGGGTGTTGTGCTACAAGGTTTTTAATCCAGGATTTTCTTGGATATTCAGTTGCAGCACTTCGTATTTATCATTTCTCATAACATGCACAAAGTGCTCCAGTTTTCTACGATTTATGGTCATTATAATTAATTTTTCTTTCTTCATTAGCTGCAGTACTTTCTAATTCGTGACTCTTTCTTCTCATGATATTATTAACCTTTCCTTAGGATGCTAAAATAAAAACGCGCGATCCGGTGTTGGGTAGTCAGTACGCGATCAAAAATAAGCGATTTTAAATCGTAAAAATACGAACATTCATAGCTAATCCCATTAATTAATTATAATTGAAGTAAAAAATTATAATAATTGAGATTTATTTGTTGAAAACATTAAAAAAAAACCATCAGGCAACGTTCACGGAATGGACATAGGTTCAATCTGGTTGCAAGCCCGAGAGCTACTGCCGGCGGCAGTGAGAACATTGAGCTCCTCGCGCTTCCACAGTGAAGTATGTAAAAGTATGATGCGAATATAGTGTCGCGCACTCCCAGCGCTGTTTATACGCGAATTTGTTTCCGATGTTCACAAAATACCTCCGATGTACCCGATCAACTCGGATTATTATTAATATTATTTTTTAAATCAATCCGTAAATACATTATGGAGTAATACCTAAAATCTTAAACTTATATTTATTATATTTATAGAGATATTGATGGTTATTAGAAGCAACGTGTAGAAGATACTCATCACAGGGAAGGGAGGGTTAACATTCTACGATAAATTCACATTTCAAACTCATCTAGCCTTTTGGTTATAGTTTTTGTCAAGGTCCATGTTTCCATACCGTAGAACAAAACAGGTAGCACGTAACATCGAATTATTCTCAATTGCAATTCGATGGGTAGGTTTTTGTTGCAAAGCACCGGTCTCATTGTGAATAAGCTATTTCGGGCCATGTCTATTTTTGTTTTTATATCCCGACTGCGGTCCCATTTAGTATTTGCATCGATTAACCTGCTCCAGTTAATCGTTTTAGATTTTTAGAGTTGATACCGGATTTATTCTCTATTAAAATTAATATTATATTTAGCAAAACATTTATTTTTTAATACTGAGAAGGATATTATAATTTTAACAAAAGGAGTGAAGCTTGGATGGAACCTCATGTATGGAAGTGAAGCTTGGAGCTGGCAAAAGCAGGATGAACGCAGGATAAACGCCGTAGAAATGAGATCCCTAAGAAGAATGTGCGGGAAAACGTTGTATGATAGAATACCGAACGATGAAATAAGAGAGAAATGTAAGGCGGATGACTGCATCATGGATAAAATGAAAATAGGATCCCTGAGATGGTTTGGACGTATGGAACGAATGGATGAGAGTAGAATGGTTAAAAAGTTGTACACAAGCAGCTTGAGTGGAAAAAGAAGCCGAGGACGACCGAGGAAAACATGGCATGACCAAATTAATCAATTACTAAAAGGCGGCCACAGACGAAGTCGGAATAATCGACGTGCGTGCATGGTACGATGTAGAGGAAGCCCGAGAGAATGCCAGGACAGAGCATTGTGGCGATCCATCCTCTCTGCCTACCCCTCCGGGGAAATGACGTGATGGTTAGTTATTTAGTCACGAAAGGAGAGTGCGTTGATAACGGTTTCTTATTATGTTACGTTGATTGCGGATATTTTTTAAAATAGGCGCACATTTTTTTTGATTGACTAATGAAGATTTTCCCAATGAAAGCGAAAATGGTCGTTCACACTGGAGTTTTTGATTCTATCCTTTATCTATGGAAGAATGAATGTGATACGATATGAGGTCCGCTAGACCAGGATTTCTCAAACTAAATTCTGCGGAACACCAGTGTTCTGGTGAATCTGAATAGGTGGTGTGCGACTATTTGGAAATTTTATTTATTTTACTTTTACATGTTATGCATTAATTTGACAAAAAAAAGTTTATGGGCTGTAGTTGTCACACTAAGCAATTAAAATGGTTAAGTGCTTTAATTAAGTTATATTAGGTCCTTACATATGAAATTGGCGTTTTGTATGGGAGGAACATAAAGTTGATTTTTTTTAAATATAATATATTTATTTAATCAAAGTATGTACCATTGCTATCTATGCACTTTTGCCATCTCATAGGTAGTTCATCGATCCCTTTACTAAAAAAACCATTCGGACGGGAATCAATAAAATCTTTGAACTCGGTTTGGACTGCCCCATCCGAGTTGAATTTTTTCCCTTGCAAGAAGTTATCCAAATTTCGAAAAAAATAGTAATCTGTTGGGGCAAGGTCCGGAGAGTACGGTGGATATCTTAGACATTCCAATTGAAGCTCTTCTAATTTGGTAGCCGTCTGTTGTGCAGTGTGCGGTCTAGCGTTATCGTGAAGCAGCAGTGGCCTAGAGCGATTAACCAGCCTCGATTGTTTAGCAGCTAGCTTTTCCATCATGGTTTGCAGTTGCTGACAATAGACATCTGCCGTAATCGTCTGGCCAGATTTAAGAAAGCTGTAGTGAACGACACCAGCACTAGTCCACCAAACGCTCACAAGTATTATAACTTTTTTGGAGTCAATTTTCGCTTGGGGCATGGTTTGGCTGGTTCGGCAGGGTTCAGCCATTGCGATGAGCGCTTCCGATTATCATACAGGATCCACTTTTCATCACAGGTAATGATCCGATTCAAAATCCCTTCATTATTGTGCCGGTTGAGTAATGCAACGCAGCAGTCAACGCGCGTTTGTTGATTTGCTTCACTCAATTCGTGAGGTACCCACCTTTCAAGCTTTTTCACCTTCCCAATTTGCTTCAAGTGGATTAAAACAGTTTTTTTTTTTTTTTTTTTTATGTACACAACAGGTCGTTTTTGGACCCAATTACTGTATACAATTATTATTTTTTTAGCTATTATATTGATTCTCGTGACATGTGATAGGTAGCCGATCTATCGCCATTTTATTGTCACTTGAATTCTATACCAGACCAAAGACAGTGTGACAATCACACTGCCATCACCGGGAATCGAACCCAGGACCTTCGGCATGGAAGTCAGAGCTTGTAACCACTCTGCCACGAAGGTCGTTTTATCACTAACACCGCAGCCTGCAGCTAACTCGAACGTGGTTTGCGATGGATCCGCTTCCACAATAGCCTTCAATTCTTCATTATCAACTTTGGTCTCCGGCCGTCCACGGGGCTTGTTCTGCAGGTCGAAATTTCCAGAACGAAAACGTTGGAACCAAAAACGCAGTGTTTTCTTTTGCGGCACCGTCGCCATACACATCATTAATCCTTCGAGCCGTTTCTGCAGCACTGGTGCCACGGTGGAACTCGTACTCGTAAATAACGCGATATTTCAAGTTTTCCATTTTGTAAACTAAGTGACGCAAAGAAAATAAACAATTGAGGAAAAAACAAATGAACCATAATTTTCGAAACACAAATACTTGAGTAAATAGCTGAGATCAAAGTTGCCAGTACGGCAAAACGCCAATTTCATATGTAAGGACCTAATATTTTTGTTTTAGTTTTAGAATTAAAAATAATTACAAAATAAATAATATATCTCAACATGTTAATTTTATTTTTACTAGTAGGAATTACTCAATAATAAAAAATTTCAGGTCTGCGAAGACCATTGCAGAAAAAGTTTGGAAAACTCTGAAAAGAGAAAACCATAAAACTCCATGTGAAGATGTGGAGTTTTACATCATTGTTTAAGAAACAATATATATAATGAAAAATCAAATGATTTTAATAAAATCTCCTGATGGAAGTTATTTTTAAACAAAACAATGTTTTTTAACTATGCACTTTCACTTTTGCCTTTATTTCGACAGCTACCGGTTTCGTCAGGTTCGCTGGCATTGACATACTGTTGACACTGTTATAAACTTACTTCTTCTTTTAATAGATCTGACGATCTGTGATACAGAAATCATATCTCGTCGGATGATGAGATCCAGCTGTCCCTCCATCTCTTAGGCGGTCTTCCAGGTGGGCAGTGTCCGGAGGGGATTTCATAAGCGGCTGTATATGCGAGTCTGTCACCATCCATTCGAGCTACATGGTCCCTCCAGTATCTTCTTCTGGATCTACTCCGCTGAACGATATCTTCTATTTCGCAGGTTTTTCTTATGTCTACGTTGCGGACACGATCTCGGAGGGTTTTTCCAGTAATTGATCTTAGGACCTTCATCTCCGATGTTCTTAGTAGTCCCTTGGTTCGCACAGTGTCAGCCGGTGTCTCTATAGCGTACGTCACGATAGGTCGCACGCATGTTTTATAAATTCTGAAAACTTACTCCTTTATATAAAGAGTCTTCCGAACTTTGACAGTCGATAGCGGCCATATTGTTGAAGCGAAATCTGTCAAATTGGCTGTCATTTATTCAGTCTGTTTTGCCAAATCACCATGGACGGATATAGCGTTCAATAACACGTGTAAATGATAAAATTGTTTTATCAAAATGGGTGTTCTCTTTACATACAGATCAGGGGTGGTAAGCATGATTAAAGTTGTTTGGATAAAGAGTTAGAAAATAGGGAGAGTTAAAAATAAAAAAATTAAATAAAAAAGACGAATAAGCTTAACCGTATTTATTTATACTTAATACTACAATGTGTACAATGAATACTACAAAGTAAAATATTAACAATAGAGTGCTTTATCTAATATAGTGAGTTGACCGGATAAAAACAAAAAAGTGAGTAATGTTTTAAAAACAAAAGTACAGCAAAGATTCACTTAACCTAATGTGGATTCCAGCAATCAAATAGCTTGGAGAAACGAAAAATAGCAAGTTGTTCTGCAAAATGATGTATATTGTCACCTCTGAACAGTGCATTAATATGTGAAAATAATATATTACTTAAAAAAATGTTGGAACCTTATAATTCAGATAATTATAAAGTAAAGATATTAAACATGTACATATTTGGTCAACGGTCATTGCAAAATAATCTATAATGCATTATAGAAAATTTTATGAAAGCAATTTAAAAGAAAGACATGTTGAAGATAGAAACATGGCCATTGCAAAAATAAGATAAAACATTGAAACCAAAATTAAAAATATATATTATACATATATTGTTTTTCTCGTTGCCTTTATTTTAACTCAAATTACTACATGATAAACATATCAACATGTAAGGTTGAGGATATCATAAGATGGAGCAGAGAGCGAAAAAGGGACTGGTACGGGCATGTTCAAAGAATGGACACCACCAGACTCCCCTATATTGCATTGCATAATCAGCCTCATGGGACTCGTCCTCGTGGAAGACCTCCTAAAATATAGGACAGCTGGGAATCTACCTCACAGGAGGAGCAACACCCTGGAGAACAGACCACATAGGTCTACAACAAGGAAGAAGAAGAAGATAAACATATTTGAATTTGCAGGGTTCTTATAATCATCAGTAATGAATATCTACATGGAATCAAGACATTACCTGTTCAAAATGTTTTTTTTACTACGGCGATAGAATATAAATTTGTTTCAAAACTAATATGCATAAAATCCCTTAAACACAATATTGTTGATAATTGAAATCATAAAGTAGAACCAAACTGCAGTAGACAGCTTGTAATTTCTTCAAGGTTGTTTAATCAAGACACAAAATAAGTTTTCTTAACCCCCATTGTGCGGGTGACTTCATTTGCAGTAAAAAAAATTGTTCTTGAACTGCAGCTCAGACAAATACAGGCGGCCCTCGACTTTCGAATGTTTGACTTCCGACTTCCGCCCAATTCCTTATTCACACATTTTTTGATGGTTGTTTTTTGTTCGATAAACGATAGCTCACTTGTGTCTTCAGTGCAGTCGCTCTCATCTCCGTTTGTACAATTGAAACGAGTTCAGTCTTGTTTTGCAGTACGGACTGACAGTACGCGTTTTGCCGGTATATCTGTTTATATACAGTACATATGTGTTCTAATTTCGCCCTTACATTAGATTAGATGATCTGCGATCATCTAAACCATAGGTTTCCAATCTTTTCTGGGCCACCGCCCCCTTTACAAGAAAAATAAACGTTCAACGCCCTCCTCCCATAAAAGTTATTCCAAATATTAAGAGACACATTAGTTGAATTTTAAAGATTATTAAATCTTTTATGTATCTGAAAACGACATATGGTAGAATACTGAACGAAGAAAAGGAAGAAATGATTAGCGTGTTTTTTTTGTCTTTTCAGACTATATATTTTTATCTGCCCATGCTCTCTATTTTTTCTGGGTCTTCTACTGCCCCCCTGAAAGTCTCAAACGCCCACAAGGGGGCGTTATCGCCCACTTTGAGAACCTAGGATCTAAACCCTGAAGAATCTCAGGAAACTATCACAAATGAAATAGTTTCAATGATGAAGGATTCTTGGACGTCAACAACCAAGTTGTTGATGAATTAATCGAATCACATTCAGAGCCTTTGTGTAATGAATACCTAATTGAAGAACATGAAGCAAATAAAATAGAAAATGAAATTGTAAAGACTTTGACAAAATAAAAAAAAGGAATGAGGCATTCATGCATCTTGATAAATTTTTGCCTATCATGGATGTATGTGATCCCAATACAGAGCGTACTCGTATATCTCAGGTACATAGGGCAATTGAAAAAGACACGGCATGTTATAGAACTCTCTATTAGGAAAAGAAAAAAAGGAGGTATTCAACAATCTCTTGACAAATTTGTAAATAAGAGTCCTAATTCATTTATTCTGTTATGTATGTATTTATGTGATTCATAAATACATATACATATAACTGAAAATACTCACCATTTTGGTGTTTTTTTTTACATGACCTCTACTTTCGCACCCATTTTCAGGATCAATTAAGTGCGAATGTCGAGGGCCGTTTGTAGTCCCAGTTCATCATAATATTACAAAAAATTTAGCAGTAAGGAACTGAAGTGACCGCAGAAATATCCAGAAAAATTGGCCTGGGTTGGGCAGCGTTTGGAAAACTAGATCATTTACTAAAGGCCAAAGACATTCCCATGAATTTCCAAAGAAAAGTCTACGAGACATGGATGCTCCTAGTGATTACAAATGGATTAGAAACTGGTATTCACAGCCAATACCATTTACAAGCTTAATGTGCATAACGGGCTATGGAGAGACAAATGCTTGGCATAAGTCTGAGGGACAAAATATCCAATACCAAAATCAGACGCCGAACAAAGCTGGTCGATATAATGGACCGTGTTGTCAAACTGAAGTGGAAATGAGCAGGACATGTCGCCAGGTAATGAACAGAGAGATGGGCACCCAAACTCTTGACGTGGAGACTGTGGGAGGAAAAGAGGAGCACCGGTCAACCACAAAAAAGATGGGCTGATGACTTAATTCCAGTCGGGGGGAAGAAAATGGCGCAGAGTCGCGCAGAATAGAGAAAAATGGAGAATGTTTGAAGAGGCCTACATCCAACAGTGGAGAGACGGCAGAAGAATAACTAAAGTAAAAAGGTTTATATGAACTGTAATCTAAGTCTACAGTAGATTGAAACCAATATTTTTGGACTGCAAATGTAGTCAGCCGTACTATAGGGGTTAAAAGAAGAAGTAATACATTAATACTTAGAATTATCAGAATATAACTATACATTCAATAAACTTTGTAATGCTGGCAACATCATTATTAGAAGTATGTATACATATAAGTAAGAGACATCTATTAACTTAATCTAATTAATGCTTGTTCTACACACAAGTGAAATAAATAATTGTAGATGACTTCTGCATAAAGTTTAGTTTTATTAATCCAAGATTAATATGGTTTCAGAAAGTTGAACTAATAAACATAGAATTCGCACAGTAAAGCTTCAATCCTATATACATATTAAAATAAAAAACTACAACTTAATTACTGAGATGATACAAGGAGGAAACAGGATAAATGTTATACATTTTTAAAGGAAAAATAACATATTTTTTACATTTTGAGTGAAATACATATATTATTTCTATAAATATAATTACACTTAGTATTGCAACACTTTATTTCACATAGCACAGACATGTTTCGGTTATAACATAACCTTTATCAATGTACACAATTTTAACATTGTTTACATTGATAAAGGTTATGTTATAACCAAAACATGTCTGTGTTAAATGAAATAAAGTGTTGTTTTACCAAGTCTAATTATATTTATTTACTTTACCAAGTGTAATTATATTTCTGAATGGTTCTTTTCTCATCTGAGAAATAACTTTTTAATTACTTCAGACCGAATGTTAACTTTTCTTCAGCAAATTGGCGTTATAATTGAAAATGAAACGAAGCGAAATGAACCAATCAAAAAATAAAAATCAAATGACTCCTCAATCACATTAAAACATATGTCATAATACTCCCTATAAATCTCCTAAGTCATCTTGATCTCTCGTTATGCTCGCAACGGCAGCCTCAATAGCTCGGTCACTAGTCGAGTTATTACACAGAATGTCATCTTTCTTTCTTAAATTATTGTTTAAGGAACTTATATTAATTCCGCTGGCGTTTGTTGCCCGTTTAATGATGAGCTGTCGAGGCTGGGTTGCGGTTTTCCCTTTGTGAAAAGCAGATCCGGGAATGACTTTATACGTCGCCATGGGACCAGTCCCTTTCACGATGATTGGACTATTCACAATTCTCTTCCCGGGCTCTTGCGGATCTTTAGAATTATGGTTGCTGCTAGAAGTGTGGTTGGATCCCCCATCCGGGGTACACTTGGCCACGATGACTTGAGTATACTTGGTGGTGTTGTTCTGCACGTTGGTTTTCTTGAAACTGAACGGCTGAAGCTGGGAAGAATTAATATTTGCTTGTCCTATTGTCGAGTTTGTTCCCGTTGGACTCATTTTGACTTTTACAATATTTTTGGATTGCGGCTGTGCGGTTAAAGAGAGTCTCTGTTTTATCTCATTGTTGGCTAGAGATTGCTTGTTGATAATGATGGCTTTGATGGCAGATGCGGGAGATTTGCTCGGTGCAGGTTTCGGTTGGTTTTGATTAACTGAAGGAAATAAAAAAAAAACAAATCAATTTACGTTTTCATAGCACAAGACATACGCAATTTAAAAATAAATCTTTATTAACTCACCTACTGCTTTGTCATCATCTGCGAATATTATCGGGATATCCATAATGTTTGTGGGTGTTATGGATGTGGAAGCTTGGTTTGTTGAATTCTAAGAGAAAAATAAATAAATAATTTGGAGAATATACCAGGTGTAAAAATATGAAACCGGAATTTGCTTATAGACGGCTCTAATTGCTAAAGTAGTGAATGTCAAATCGGTTCCGTTTTCTTGTGTTTCCATTTGTCAAAGACTTTTAACCGGTTAAAAATCTGAAGGTGCAAAAAAATCACCTTTTTATTAATTGAATTAAATTATTAAAAAAAAAAAAACACGAAACGTCAAAGATCCGGCTGTACACTTCGCCTGACCTTGAAGAACATCATACTTAGGACTTGTTGAAGACTACTCTAGTGTTGTTGGGACAGGTAGTACAGGGAGTTTTTTTTAGAGGTTTGGTTTTTAAACTGGAAACATTGTTTCTACAGGCTGTCAATTTGACATAACATGACATGTCAGTCGATTTGTAATCAGTACATTTTGCTATTTCACTATGAATAGACTGACGTCAGAACAGCGCTTGCAAATTGTACAAAATTTATTTTGAAAATCATGGTTCGTTTCGCCAAATTTATCATGCACTATGTCCATTTTACTGTCGACATAATCGTCCATCCGAGCAAGTTATTCGGAAGACCATGGATCGTTTTTGCACCACGTACACTCTAGTGGATAGTAAGCATCCACAAAGACGACAATTGTCGAAAATTGGATTTCACGATTGCGCTTCATTCAAGCTAGCCGCGCCCATATGCCCAAAAATCATATTTAAACAATAATGGCATACAATTAT
This sequence comes from Lepidostoma basale, assembly GCA_022606425.2. NCBI lineage: Eukaryota > Metazoa > Arthropoda > Insecta > Trichoptera > Lepidostomatidae > Lepidostoma > Lepidostoma basale. Next base: position 596,820 of record JAHDVF020001077.1, on the reverse strand, counting down.
CTATTAAATAAGGCAATATCATACACATTAACATTATTTTAATGTGTTTTTTTTCCATTTTGAATATGTATTGCATACCTCAAAAAAAAAAACACCCTGAATATTATTTTTTCTCGAGCGCGTACGCGGATAGCGCAGAATGATACAGTCAAAGTGGGTGTATCATGTTCGTTCATATGCATAAAGCGGTTAACTCACAAAAATACAAGTTTTATACAACATTACATTTTAAGAAAACTGCTGCAGAATCAGAGAAGTGTACTGTGAAATCAGTTGTCTAGCAAATATTGAGAATAAAATTTGTCAAAATTTTTTGTTTCAATCATCAAACACTTTAACTGCTAACAATTTCTGTATTTTAAGCAGGGCGTCAACCGAATGTTCCTAACAATGTGTGTGGTTGGTTGTTTAATAACGGGATAAGTATTTCAAATATTGAAGTAAAAAAAATCTGTATATTAAGTAACATAAAATACTAACCAGCTGAGATTTCCGCGGCAAAATGAGCGGAGCATTGATCTTGGTGGGCGTGGATAAGGCACCCACTAGCCGGGAGGTTGTCATCTTGGACAGCTTACATGGGATATTTTCCAGTACTGAAAGGAAAACAACACTCAACATCTTGTACAGACCTGTGACCTTTTACTATTGCTGAGCTAAAGGTACATATTTCCATCACCTCTTCCCAAAAATATTTTTCAATGCTGATATTCAAATTTAGAAACAAATGCTGCCTACATGTCTAAATAGGTTATTGACACACTAATAGTTTTAATTAACTAATTAACCATCACACCGTTTCTCCAGAGTGTTAGGCAGAGAGGATAGACTGCCATACTGATCTGTCCAAGCTCTCAAGCTTTCTTTACATTCATACATTGCACGCACGCTTGTCGATTTTTCTAACTTCGAATGTGGCCGCCTTTCAGTATTTGATTAATACGGTCATGGCATATTTTCCTTGGTCTTCCACGACTTCTCTTTCCACTCACACTGCTTGTATACAACATTTTAACCATTCTTCTCTCGTCCAATCCTTTTTAAATTTAAATTATGATGCAATCATCAGTCTTATATTTTTTTCTTATTTCGTCATTCGGTATTCTCACATATATTGTTTTCCCGTACATTATTCTTAGTGATCTCATTTCTACGGCATCTATCATTTTTTTGTCAGCTCCAAGCTTCACTTCCATACATAAGGGTTGGCACTAGAACTCCATTATGTACTGCCATCTTTGTTTTAGTGGATATATTTCTATTTGCAGTAATGACTTTGAGAGCGCCATTAATTGTTGTTCTCAGCACCGACTCTTTGTTTGATATCCTTCTTCATTTTTCCATCTTATGTAAACATGCTTCCCTGTTAAATAAACTTGGTAACTTGCTCCAGTTTCTCACCGTTCCCACTTATGTCACAATTTGTCATACATTCTCCTTTAGATTTTAATTATGCATAATTAAAATATTTGATCACTGGGTAAAGAAAAGCAAGCTTTAATGATTAAAAAAAACAGTGTTAATCATCTCACGCTAAAATGTAACATTCTGAGGACAAGAGTTTAAAAAACAATTAAGTATGTATTTTAACAAACAAAAAAAAAACAAGGCATTCAGGATGCAAAAAGGATGAATGATTAGATACAATGTGATTTAATAAGTTTAGATAAAGAAAAATTAAAAAAGATATACAGTGAAACCCCAATTTTACGTGTTTTAAGGGACTGCGAAAAAAAAACCCGTAAATTAAGGGAAAATGTAAATGGGAAGTATTGAAAAATACCATTAAATATATATTTATTAAATCACGTAGATTAGTTCGCGAAACGTGTTCCAAAAAAAAAACAAAACCGATTAAAAAAAAAGGAAGAAAATATTGTAATTAACCTAACGAATAAAACAAAACACAAAATGTAAAAACTGTAAGTAAATGATGATCACGAATAATTTTAAAAAAGAACGAAGCTTTACAAATCGAGTTGAAAACCGAATGATGGATGCTAAAATATATCGGGACTGAAAAATTTGAACGCAATTGGCGGGAAAACATTAAATACTGGGACGTAAAATCCGAGTTTCACTTTATAATATTATGCATAAACAATATGTACGAGGTCTGTTCAAAAAGTATCGCGAATTTTATATTTTTTCAAAAAGTATTTATTTATACATGAATATCTATTTTGTCCCCTTCAAAGTAATTCCCCTCGGATATAATACATTTATGCCAACGTTTTTTCCAATCCTCGAAGCACTTAAAAAAATCATTTTTTGTGATCTTGTTCAGCTCCTCCTTCGATGCCGTCTTTATCTCCTCAATCGTGGCGTAGCGTCGTCCTTTCATGGGCCTCTTCAGTTTTGGAAACAGGAAAAAGTCACAGGGGGCCAGGTCTGGGGAATACGGTGGCTGCGGCACCATTACTGTGTTGTTTTTGGCCAAATATTCGCGCACAAACAACGATGTGTGAGCAGGGGCGTTATCATGGTGCAAAAGCCAGTTTTTGTTCTTCCACAAATCCGGGCGTTTCTGGCGGATTGCTTCGCGCAAATTGCGCATAACTTGCAGGTAATATTCCTTATTGACCGTACTACCCTGTGGCAAGAACTCATGATGCACCACGCCCCTGCAATCAAAGAAAACTGTGAGCAAAACCTTCACGTTCGACCGAACTTGGCGCGCTTTTTTTGGTCTTGGCTCATGCGGCAGCTTCCATTGGGATGATTGAGCTTTGGTTTCCACGTCATAACCATAAACCCATGATTCGTCACCAGTTATGACCCTCTGGAGCACATTTGGGTCGTCACGGACCGAGTCCAACATCTCCTGAGCAATGTTAACGCGATGCTGTTTTTGGTCGAAATTGAGCAATTTTGGCACGAATTTCGCGGCGACCCGACTCATGCCCAAATCATTGGTTAAAATCGAATGGCACGAGCCAATCGATATGTTTAGGTCCTCAGCAACTTCTCTAACGGTGATTCGACGATTGGCTAATGCTATTTTCTTCACTTTATCAATGTTTTCGTCTGTTGTTGACGTGCTCGGGCGTCCGGCACGCTCTTCGTCGTTCATATCTTCTCGGCCCTCTGAGAACATTTTGTACCACCGATAAACGTTGCTTTGGTCCAAGGTAGCTTCACCATATGCCACAGTCAACATTCGAAATGCGTCCGCGCACTTTATTTTGTTTTTCACACAAAATTTGATACAGATTCTTTGATCCATTTTTTGGAATAGGCAAAAATCGAAGACGAGCCAAAACACATCCAAGCAAAACAGCTGTCAAAAATTAACTAAACATTCAAAATGGCCGACCTTGTCAGCATAAGTAAGGGACATGAGTACCAACATAACGCTACAAAAAAATCAAAAATCAAATATACGTAGCCAGCGGAAATTCAAAATTCACGATACTTTTTGAACAGACCTCGTATATGAAAAAGAATTATTCTGTTTTCTGATGTAAATGGATATTTAAATAAAAAATTATAATGAAATATTTTACTAAACATAATTTTGTATTTGCAATATTAAAAAATTACAAAAGCAAAATGATAGAGTTAGTGGCATAACAAACAACAAGTGAAAGAAGATGGAAACACAAATGACACACAGGGTTGAACAAAAATTATGAGAAGGAGAATATAGCCAACCTTTAATTCCAGTGCTGCTGGACACTTCTGGAAATTGAAATAGAAAACGAAAATTCAAAATAACTACTATGTTACAGATTGAAAGTACCCTCCACATTATATGTTCATTGCGTGACAATATGTTCACACATACAAATAAAAAAATTATATTTTAATATTTATAATTCAAATATAGTAACATAACCACAGATGGTCCTTATCATAGCATTTCCTATTCAAACAAATAAAATAAGAGTTATTTAATTGCACCATAAATTAATTTAATTCATAAACCAAACTTCTGTTGAAATTAGGGATGCGTGATCCGCTCATGAGTTAACTCAAAGAGTCGACTCACCTTGGTGAGCGAGTGAGCGATGATTCACAAAAAAAGAACGGCAGCTCAATGATCCGCTGGCCGAATCGTAAATTATTGCGAAAGGGTCGATTCTTTTGTCAGCTGAATATATCGTTCAGCAAAGTGAGCCGACTATTTTTCATAACTCGCGGCTCACCATTTTGAGTCGTTCATAAAAATGGTGACCTTTTTTTTTTCTTTAGCTCATCGACTATTCGATTTTCCCCGAAAAGTTAAAAAAAAAGGTCGCCAAATTCTGTGCCTACTCCAATCCAATTTTACGACTTCCAGTTAGTAAGCAGAGAAATCGACGGTGACCTTTTTTTTACTTTAGCTCATTCGGGAGTTCGTTTTTATGAATGACTCAAAATGATGAGCCGTGAGTTATGAAAAAGAGTCGGCTCACTTTGCTGAATGGAACCGTTCAGCTCAGATCCCTGAGGTGATTCATTTAGCCCACCCCTAATTGAAATTGACAGGGCCGTGTTAAAAATATTTTTCAACCACCACTTATTAATATTTTGAGAACTATAACCATGCATGTACAGTCCTCGCTATATTAATCGAACAACTGAATAAATATACATTTATTAATTGAAGACTGGTTATTACATAGGTGCTTAGTGGTTTAAACATACTCGTAAAACAAATAAAAATATTGAAAAAAACTGTTTATTGTAACATTTGTCATGTAGTACGGGTCACATCTTTTGGGTGAAGTTTGAACTACACTTCATTATTCAATCACTTTGCACAGTTATTGGCCTTTATGTTTAACACCAATTGAGATCAAAAACTCATTTAAGACTTTTTTAATAGTTGACACCTTTGTAATAATCAGCCCTCAGTTTGCATTAGATTAAATTAAGATTACTTTTAAATGAATTACCTTTATTTTTCCCATTTCCAGAATGAGGAATATTTCTGAAACAAAATGAAAAATAAGTAAGTTTTATATACTGTTTCATGAATAATAATGTAATATTATATATTAACTATTTAACATTGATGAAAATATTCTTTTTCTAGAAACATTATAAGATTTTGAGTGAAATGTTTTACAACGATATTTAATAAGGCCCTAGCACAGCAAAATACATCACATCCAGTGGCGTGCCTAGGGTCAACCAGTAAGGCAAGCCTAGGAATTATAAATAATATATATTTGTAAAGAAATTACATAATCTTTCTTTTCATAACATTTCTGTACATAACGTAAATGCCAGTAACATTCTGACAATAGAAATTAAGTTCGTTATACATCGAATAGTAACATACTTCAGAGTGATAAAACCCGGCTGCAAATCCATACAAAAAATTGTAGATATCTTCTGGTGTATATGCATCTAGCTATATGATTACAAGTCAACACAAGTGTGACAAAGACCTTTTTACATTTTGCAAGCCCAATATGAAGTCCATCGAAAACATGAAACAAAACATGGGGACGTAGGCGATTTTGCGGGCGTATCACCTACAGTACTTATGAGTGAAATAAAATACGGCGCATATGAGTGAAACAAAACATACACGTAGGTCATTTCTGCGCATGTCGGCGGAGTCTTTTCAACTCAACGAATTAAATTTCTTTAATGCCCTCGCGCAAAATTCAAAATATTATTTTATTTGTAGACGGCTCAAATGCGCAAAAACATCGATTTAATAAAGATTTTTTTAAGGCAAGCTCGGCTTCTCGGCTGTATGGACGTATCGCCACTGGTCACAACCATAAAATAAAACTTCTACAAAACTATTTTCATTGACCCGTTTGCTGAATCATTACGAGCATGCTGAATGCTATGCAATGGGAATTCCGCTTCAAACACAACGCCTTACAGAGCGTTGTGTAGTTATCGGCAGACATCGTACCAAACTACACAAAAATCTGTTGATGCACACGTTATAGGAGCATGATGCAAATACGCATCCTCAGCGTGGTTACAAACTATACTTTGACGCGGATTCACCCAACGTGTTAAAATTAAAAACAGTAGACTCCCGATTTTCTTGGGTCGGGTTAACACTTCAGTCATTGAAAAAATATTTTATAAAAACAAAAATATTTCACAATAGTACTCATAATTTGTCACAATGATATTAGGCGTTTAGTTCACATTTGCACCACCGCCAACATACGTTTGTGGTTCTATAGTCATTTCGAGTTTGCAATAAAGCACCTGCAGCATAGTTCATAATCATTAACCTGGCACCTGCGTTCCCTAATACTTTATAAGAAAAGCACTCCACGCGGCGTATTGACAAGGATTTTATGTTTCCTGTTCGTAAGATAAATATGTTGTCTAAAAATTTATAATCATAGCCGAAACGTTGGTAATCAGATTTTTCATCTGATTGTGCGTGATAAAATAACAAAAACACTCTTTGAATAGTTGAATAAATGTAAACAACAAATTCAATACAAATCACTCGACGAAAGACGCGGCGCCATTAATTGTTCATCACGTGACACGTTCGTAAGTCCGAATTCTACCGACAGATAAGATGGAGTCCTGCGCAGGTATTACACATCGCGTCGCCGTTAAACGTAAACACAATTAATATTGAAAGGGAACATTGTTTTACTACGATCGTTTTTAAGTACCTATAAGTTCACACTGATAATTTTACAAAGGACTATTCAATTCAACAAGCACAGATGTTTGGTTTTGAATTTCAAATGTTGATGTGTTATATTCAAACAAATATAATCGTCTTTTTTATGGGACACAGAAATTACTGATTGTTTTTATTATAACTTTAAAAAATTGGATCGTAGTGATAAATTTTAAAGCACGGCTTTAAGCAAAGGCTGACGTCACACGGAGGACAAAAATATCTTGATAGCTTTTGTTTTTTTACCTCGAACCGAGGAATTTCCACAAATATGGCAACGTCTTCGAGGGGCTTTTCTGGTACTAGATTGGAGAAGTTCCGGCAAATGTTCTACCATATCGGATGTCGGATACGTCGTATCACAAAAAAATGTGATACGTCGTCGGCGTTTGTACCTTCCTGGTATATGTAAATAAATATAATTTATTTGTTTCTGTAACTATTTTTGACATGATATCGTGATTCAAGAAATGTTAAAAAAAAATCGCACTCAGATGAATTTTCGGAAAGGCTATTATTAGTAATACCGGATTGAAAGTCATAAAATTCGTGAATTATGGGGATATGAGGTCCAGATTTCCAATTATATAATTGCTCTTCAACGATTCCCTCAACACGGTCCTCAACAGATTGTTCTTCCATGTCAATATCAAGAACATGCCTCTCCCGAGACTCGAGGTCTTCTTCCATTTCATAATCTGAATCTAGTTCACCAATTATTTCAGATATATTATCGTCAGATATATTTTGATACGCCATATTTGCATAAGAAATACTCACAACTTTTTGAAATATCCCAAATACAAAATTAACTTAAAAACTTTTTTGAAATTTACTTTTTTTCAAAACAAAAAAACTATGTTATTGCTTTTTAGTATTTTTTAAAATTAAATATAGTTCGCAATACAAAACAAATTTTTGTTTTCACTCAATTTTAAAAACTTGTCCTTGCAAAGAAATCCGCGACAATAGTAGTAATTTAAATGTTAAAAAATACAAAAATAAATTTAGAAGCAAGCTCGAGGATCGATATTGAAAACCGCGCACATCTCCGGACTCGAGCTTCGTATGCTGAGTAGTGGGAGTGAGCGGACTGAACGCGGGAAACTTTGAATGAATACCTACTTATTACAGAGATCGCGGTCGATGTCAAGGGTCCGGTAAATCCAAGTTTTTGTCAAGTTAACTCAATATTTGTGATGAATAATTGTAGATGTCGTTGGTGTTATGAAATAAACTAAATATTTATCAATGCTGACACATCTCAAAGGGACAAATTCCTGTTTTATCAACATTTGAATATCCCGGCCGGTCGGTGTATCATACGTCGATACGCGCGCAGTGAACGGTACAAATTCTTATATGGGAGTTGCCGTATCATACGTCGATACGCACGCAGGCTAAGGGTTAAACATCGTCATTAATTTTATTTTACTTTGAAAAAGTATCTATAATAATGGATAAACGCAAACGAGTCGTACTTTCGATTGAACAAAAACTAGAAATAATTAAAAAATTTTAAATGGTGAAACCGTTAAATATTTATTGAATCAATATAATGCTGGTGATTAAACTATACGGGACATCATTAATAAAAAGAGAAAATTGATAGATCTTGCGGCAACATCGGATAGCGCCAAAGGCATGATCAGTAGAAAGACTATATGACCGGCGTTTCCGCCAGTCAAAAAGTGTGACGCTGTCAACACGTGCGTCTTACTAGCAAGTAGGTATACATAAGCGCAGTTTTAAATTTCTCTTTGTTTACATTTTTTTCATATTTTCGGATTAACGGGGAAATAGATTTTACGTGATTTTTTTTCACCATCCATCCCGGAAAATCGGGAGTCTATTGTAGTAGTAGATTTGGTTGAAAAAAAAACTTGACACGTACCTCGTGAGACGATTGTGTGATATTTGTATGTAGGAAGCTGGTTCCACACGTTTACTTGGTATCATCATGTTGTTTGAAATATCGTCATCACAAGAGTCCTCATCTTCATCTGTGAACATTCATGTATAATTTGATTAATATTATAGACAACTGAGACAAAGTTGCCGATGTAGCGTGCAAAATAGCTTAGTTAAAGTGGAATTGGGCCGGCCATATAGCGAGGACAATGCATGATCCGTGGACCAGACGGGCGTGGCACCCCGGAATGGCGACTGAGAACAGGCCACAGAAATCCAAGTAGACTACAAGGCATGATGATCTGAAGCCATCAATGACCAATGCCACAGAATGCCTAGGGTTAGAGTTGTGGAAGTTGGGAAGGGAGGTCTATGTCCAACACTGGACTACTAATGGCTGATGATGATGAAGACAGAAGATTAATATGGCAATGGTGTTCTTGTACCGACCCTTATCAAAAAAGGTATCCCTGTCAAAAAAGGTATAAATTAGAACAAATGCAGTAGAAATGAGATCTCTTAGACTAATGTGTTGTTAATCTGTTTATGAGAGTCAAATGTAAAAGTAAATATAAGAAGCGAATGAAAGTGATATGAATAAAATAACAAAAGGGTCAATAAGATGGTTTGGACATGTGGAAAGAATGAATAAAGAAAGAATGAATGAAGAAAGAATGAATGAAGAAAGAAGAATGAAGAAAGAATAATAAAGAAATAATGAATGAAGAAAGAATAATAAAGAAAGAATAATGAAGAAAAAATAATAAAGAAAGAAAGAAAGTATATGTTAACACGAAATGGAGTAAGACCGAGGAAAACGTGGCACGATCAAATGAATAAAATATTATATGTCATGCCATGTTTTCCTCGATCTTCCTTGATTCTGTGCTCCATTCACATTGCTAATGTATACTGTCTTAACCATTCGTTCTTCATCCTTGCGTTCCATGTGTCCAAACAACGCACCGGCGCTTTCATAATTTTGTTCATATTCTTCTGCTCTTCTTCTTCTCTGGTTTCAATCCTGGGATTGGTTTGCAGCAGTTTCCTCCATTATTCTCTTCCATTTTTCCCTGTCTTGTGCGGCTCTTTTGAAATCTGCATATGATGAGCAGCGTACGTCCACCAACAGGTCCTCCAGGTACTCTCGGCGTGGGCGTCCCCTAGAGTTTGTCCCCTCGATCATACCCTCCATTATGGCATGCAAGAGACCTTCTTGACGTATTACATGGCCGATCCATCTTGCACGCCTTTCGGACAAGGTCCTGAGCAGGTGCCTTCCTCCTTCGATTCCTTGAAGAACTTCCTCATTCGTGATGTGGTCTCTCAAGGAAATTCCAAAGAGTCTTCTATAGGACCACATCTCAAAAGCCTCTAGTCTCCGCTTATCCCTTTCGGATAGGCACCATGTCTCGCAGCCGTACATCAAGACACTCATACATAGGTCTTGATGAGGAGTATTCTCAGTTTTAGGTCTATATTATTTGACTCTATTATTTTCGACCTTTTATTAAATGCAAGCCTAGCCTGATGTATACGGCTGTCAACCTCGCTCTTAGACCGACCGTCCCTACACTTCTGCTCTACACTTCTAATATCGCCATTTGAAATTTTGTTATATAACATTTTACCATACAAACGTCTATGGGATATTATTTCTATCACATTTAATCTGCTCTCATCCATTTTCTGACAGTTCTACACTTCGCTTCCATACATAAGGGTTGGAACTAGAACACCATTTTTTCTTTCATTGATAAAATGTATTTGAATGAAAGTTTTACCTTTGATTCCAGAGTTGAGAATCTGTCCGAGACTGATGGAGGCCCCTTCGGGTGGCGGGTTGTTGACTTTATATAGAGCCATTCCCCGCGCTTTCAGGGGAGATGTTTTTAAACCTAGAGGAGAATATATTTTGTGACAATATAACCATATGTTTAGTAATAACTTGACAACATAATACAGTAAAAGACCGTTAATTCGAAATTCAAGGGACAGGAATTACTAAAAAAAATGTAATTTTGCGCCAATTGCCGACGGTTTGGAACATCGCGGCCATTTTTTCGTTCTATCAAAATAATAATTAAAACGTCAAGTGTTCATAATAATAATATCAATAGTGTTTGGATAATATAACGACTTATTTGTGGGTCTAATGGAGCTTTGAGATTAAAATCAACTTTTTATTGGTTAAAAGAATCCTATTAGACAGGCATCTCATATGAATAAAAATGAATACAGTGAAACCCGGATTTAACGTTTTCCCGCCATTTGCGTGTAATTACTTCAGTCCCGCTATATTTTAGTACATTTATTACCCGATTTTACGTTTTCTTATCACAATGTACGTCAAAAATATTCAAAATACACAAGTTAAGTGTGTTTGACACATTATTTCGGTCGTGATTAGTCAGCGAGCGACGTTGCGATTGGTCAGCGTACAGCGCCCAACTTCGTGATTGGCCGACATGTGTCTATTTTAGCCGTTTTGTCCTATCAGTATCATTCGATTTTTGACTCTATTGTAACGCTTTTGACATTCGCGATCGTTGTTTACATAGTTTTTAGTTTTTTTGTTTGTTTTATTCTTTAACTTAATTAATTTTCTTCCTTTTTACATCCTCATTTTGAAGTAATGTCTAAACAAAAAAAAGCTTTGTCAAGCTTTGGAATTTCTCCGATTACTTGGTGAAAGAAATGTGGCTAATTTATAGAAAAGAAATGATAGCTACCTGAAAGATGCTGAGTATATATATGTATTGAGGATATCCTTTTTACATAGTGTTCTCATTTTATCGCTTTGCACTTCTTTACTGCGTGATATTTTCAAGAGAAAAACCTAATATATAGATATCTCGCTTGCACTAATGTATGTAAGCGCTCGAACCTAATTCTTTCTGTGATATTTCACTTTATATTGATCTCAAAGTTGTATGATTTGAGCCGTGTCAGTTCTGGATTCTATTGGATATGTTTTGATAATTCTGACATAGGTTTTGTAGATCCTCATTTTACCCTTGCACATGCGCTTATTTATTATTTTTATATTTAAACTAATTATTGATACTTTGACATACCTTTGGTAATTCTAGGTTTCTTGGGTCGGGGGGCAGTGGCTTCCACAAGCTTCCTTTTGACCTGCGCCACGGTGGGGGGCAATGGTGCTGGGGATGGGGCCAGTGGCAGGGACTCAGCCTCTGTATCCCCCATGCTACCCGAAGGTGAAGAACGTCCCGTCTCGTCACCCCCCGTCTCCCATTGAGACAGACATGACAGGAAACTCCCTACTTCTTCCTGTAAAAATATAACAAATTGAATGATTATCTTATTACTATTTTGTTGAATCTCTCTTTACATCATTACAGCGCGAGCCAAGGTTATAGTTATCATATTGATTCTCGTGACATGTGACCAGTAGCTAATCTATCGCCATTTTATTATCATATGAATTCTGCACTAGACTGACAATGTGACAATCACATTGCTATCGCCATGGTTTGGTCATACCATGTTTCTCTCGACTCCATATTTGACCCCATTCACATTGTTAACAAATATTTAAAGCGAAAGCAAATATTAAATTTTAATACAGTGAAACCGTCATTTGACGTATTTTAAGGGACTGAAAAAAAACGTAAATGTAAGGAAAATTAGTATTAGTTGGCAAAACACATGCCAAAAACCAAAGAAAACTGATGAAAAAAGGAAGAAAATATTGTAATAAACTTGACGAATAAAACAAAACAAAAAAAGTTAAAACTGCATGCGATGATCGTGAATAATGTCAAAAAGAACGAAGCGTTACAAATTGAGTCGAAAACCGAATGACAGATGCCAAATGTCAGCCAATATACCGACCAATAACGTTTCTACTGCGTCGACTCATTGTCAAGCATGCGTAACTTGCATATTTTTGACGTAAATTGAAGGGAAAAATAAATGTAAATGTAAAAGTGGGTAAAAAATGTACCAAAATATATCGGAACTGAAAAAATTAAACACAATTGGCTGGAAATTACGGGTACGTAAAATCCCGGTTTCACTGTATTATTGTTTTTTATTGCCTTTTGAAAAAAATTAATCAATCAATTAAAATACTTACGGCTATGGCACATTCGAGCATGCGTTGGGTGACTCCCTCCAGGTGTCTCTTTAGACGCGGTAGCCTTAGCAGGTCGTCCGCTCCTCCGACAACCACCAGTCTCGAGCGTACTTTCAGTTTCAAGCGGAGAGATTCTACATCTTGTTGCCTGGACATTGACAAAATATTAATCTAAATTAGTAAGCACAAATCAAAAGGCAAAAGATGCGAATAATCTCAATATTGTTTTATTTTAATTTAACTAAGACACTACGATTTTTATGAAAGAATTTCTGTGTGAATAATTTTGAAAAAATAATTTTTTATGGTCTTGACAATTTCTTTTTTTTCTTCATTCGCTGCAGTAGTTCCTAGTTTGTGATTTTTTCTGTCCATGATATTTTGAATCATCTAAGATATATCCACATTTCAAAGGCATACAGCTTTTTGGTGATAGCTTTTGTCAAGGTCCATGTTTCCATACCGTAGAAGACGGGTAGCGTGTAACATCAATCAATAAATAAAATAAATCAAGTGTTGATAGCATTGGTAGAGAACTCACGTGCACTGGTTAGCATTTTGTCCGATGACGAAAAGTGTGGGACACGGTAGATCTAATAAGCAGTCTTCAGGGTCTCCTCTGGGCCCCGCCGCGGTAAGAAGGGGCAATCCGAGGCATACTACGCCTGCTACACCAGATACATTCACGGCTAGCTGTAAGTTAAGACAATGAGTACAGTAAAAAAATATATATTGTCAGTTTTGAAGATAATCAAATGATTTTACCGAAATCTCTTGATGGAAGTTCAATTTAAACAATAATTAAATTAAAATGTTTTTTAAGAACTATTGCCACTTTTGTCTATTTCGAGAGCGACCAGTTTCACCAGGCTCGCTGGCATCGACAGACTGGTATTAAAATATGGCATCAGTTTGTCGACAGGCTGGTCTTAAATCTTCCTCTATATCAGTGGTTCCCAAGGTGGTCTATATCGACCCCTGGGGATCGATATAGACTTGCAAGGGATCTACGACAATTGGAAAATAAAATTGGGGGTCTAAGAAATGGTTCAAGTAAATTGAAGCCGGAAAAAAAATCCGGGAAAAAAAAGCCGGAATTCGTTGTCGACCTTTTTTTATTTTTGCTCATTTGTGAAAATCGGAATAGCTGTCTTAACATTGTATTTTTTTATTACATTCAATGAGAGAAAAAAAGGATCGAGATCGACAACAAATTCTGGATTTTTTTGCGCGAAAGCAGGGGGTTTACACAAAATATAATAAATCAGCAAAGGGGTCTACGGGACAAAACAAGTTTGGGAACCTCTGCTCTATATCATAACGTAGAGAAAGACCGACGAAAACGTGGCATGATCAAATCAATCAAATATAAAACGTTGGTCATGTGAGGAGTCAGTGAAATCGACTTGCGTGCTAGACACAATGTATGAATGTTGAGCAAGCGAGAGAAGTGTGTAAGGAAAGAATAGTCTGGCGGTCCACTCTTTCAACCTATCTCTCCAGGGAGACGGTGAAATGCTTAGTTAGTTAGTTTTTATTTAAAGTTATTTTCCATCAAGAGATTTCAGTAAAATCATTTGAATATCTCAAAACTGACAACAAAGTGGAAGAAGATATTTTAAAAACATTGTTTCATTTAATTACGATTGTCAGTTTAGCTTGAAATGAGTTCCTAAATGAAATTTAATTGCTGAATGTAAAATAATTATATTGATCATGATACCTGCACAGCGATGGCAGCACCCGCACCCTGTCCCACAAGTATAAGGGGCCGTTGGGGGTGCTCCGACTTAAGGGCGGTGGCACGGGCCTTACTGGAACACACCAGCTGGGCAAGGCACGCCGATAACGGTAGCTGTGGGAGCCAGTTGGCTGAAAAGTTAGGTTATGTTAATGAAACTACAATAAAATTTAAGAAGTAAAATGACAGTAGTAATATAAATGAAGGTTTTAAGGTATTGGTAATACCTTAGCAAGACGAAACATGTCATTAATTTAAAATATATTTTTTTTTTACAAAACAAGACGTTTTCATTCCTAATAATTATTTAATATGGAGTTCAGAAAAAAAAATACATAAAATGTTATTTGTCTGAATTTATTTAAATGACATTAAAAACAAACTTTATATTCTCATAAGCATATTAAAGTAGTAAACAGATGGATTATAAAACTGCACATGTTTATATATCATATTATATTTATATTTATTACACATAATTACAAATTTTTACATTTGAAAATTTGGTAATCAATAACTAAAAATTATAAAATTCTGTACATTTTCAAAAGATCGTTATCTATGTGGACAAAATAAAACCAAGATAAATCCCACCAACAAAATATAGGTATCTAATCTAAATTAAGTAACTTTTTTGTAAAATTTTACATATTTAAAGTATAAATCACATTTAAAAAAATATATATATATACGTTTTCTCGTAATTGTCTTGTGTTAAGATGAAAAATACTTGGTTACCATCACACCGTCTATCGAAGGGGTAGGCAGAAAGAAGAAATAACGGACTGCAACACTTTTCTTTCCTGACATACTTCTCTCGCTTCCTCAACATTCATACATGTATGCATGCCGATTTCTTCAACTCCTCACAAGGCCGATATCCAATATTTGATTTATT
This sequence comes from Lepidostoma basale, assembly GCA_022606425.2. Taxonomy (NCBI): domain Eukaryota; kingdom Metazoa; phylum Arthropoda; class Insecta; order Trichoptera; family Lepidostomatidae; genus Lepidostoma; species Lepidostoma basale. Next base: position 581,564 of record JAHDVF020001077.1, on the reverse strand, counting down.
TGATCGCGCAACGTTTTACACATACTTTTATTTTTTAACATAATTTCTTCATTCATTCTTTCCATGACCAAAACCATCTCAATACTAAAATATGAAGAGGAAATACTTACACTGGTGAGAGTGGACCTGCTGGACTTGCGCCACGGCTCGGAGTCTCTCAGCCCATCGGGCATCCCTTCGATCTCGGCCAGAGGGCAGCAGAAGGAGCACGGGGGCAGAGGGATCGGGGGGAGCTCCACTTCCCGAGGCGATGGTGGGGCCTCCGGCACCATTCTCATACCCGCGCACTCGCCCCGCCAATGGGTGCCCTAGGGTCATCTTCTCAACTAAAGATGGCACTTTACTCTTCAATGTCTGTAAACAAATATTTAAATGAAATAACAGTCATTTTTGAGAACAGATTCTTATTTAAAAAAACTTCGCCTTATTTAATTTGCTGTAGACTTTATAACTCGTGTTAATTGTCACGTTAACCTCGGTAGTATGATAGCAGGCTCGAAAGGTAAGGAGGAAGATGTAGCCAGCAGACTCAATAAGGCATGGGGAGCTTTCGCTATGCTTCGCCCTGTATGGTGTTCCAGTATCATTTCGAGAAAGCTCAAGCTCCAAATATTCAGCAGTAGCGTTAAAAGCGTACTGCTGTACGGATGTGACTTGGAAATCAATCGCGGATGTTATTGGAACACTCCAGGTGTTTATAAATAGGTGCCTTCGCTCAATATTCAAAATCTATTGGCCCCAAACAGTGTCAAATGCCATTCTCTGGACCATAGCAGGCGAAAAGCCAATTAGAGAACAAGTCGCTAGACGCAAATGGCAGTGGATCGGTCACACTCTTAGACGGAATCCAGCCTGCATCGCTCAGGGCACACTAGACTATGGGGGGAAAGAGAAAGCGAGGCAGACCTAGAGCCACCTGGAGAAGAGCCCTGCAGGACGAGCAGGCCTCACTTGGGATGATGTTAGGCATTGGGCATGGGATAGTTGGGTGGAGAAGGTTCCTTGAGGCCATATGCACCACGGATTACAGGAGACTGTTATTACATGACTCTCCTGTGATACTGAACTCCAACTATCTCTTCATCATTTTGATGGTCTCCCTGGAGGATGAAATCCATTTGATATTTCAAGCAGAGCAACGTATGAAATTCTTGTGGGATTCATTCTCCAGACATGTTGATACCAGCACCATCGACAATGTCACCCCTATCTGACCACATTTTGTACCCCACAGACCTCTCAGATTGTGGTGTCCCTTATACTATCGTGCAGTCTTCCCAGCAATAGGGCCTTCTCATTTCTGTTGTCCTCGGCATACTTTTGTTCTCGACACTGTCTGCTGTCGCCTCGATGCCATATGTGAGGATAGGTCGCACACAGGTATTATAGATTTATACTTTGTTCTCTGTTCTCATGTTTATTCCTCCATATGATTATCTTCTTCACAGGGCCTCAAGGATTCTTCTCAACCCGACTCTGATGATGTTTAACACTATTCCAAGTGAGTCCTGCCGCTTTAACCTCGTCCTGCAGGGCTCTTCTCCAGGTGGCTCTAGGTCTGCCTCACTTGCTCTTTCCACCCACAGGGGACCAGTCTAGTGCGCTTTGAGCGATGCAGGCTGGGATCCATTTTAGGGTCTGAATGATCCATAGCTATTTGCACCTAGCAACTTGTTCTCTGATTGGGCTTGTTTACAATTATTTTATAAATGATTATATTTAAGAAAAAATATTGATATTGAGTAGTTTGAAAACTTTAAGGAAACATTGCTTTAAAGATTTATAGAGGATTAAATATATATGTATACGAGAAATGCCAATATGATATGATGACCTTCGTGGCCGAGTGGTAAGTGCTTTGACTGCCACACCGCAGCCTTCGGTGTTCAATTCCTGGCGATGGTAGTGTGATTGTCACACTGTCTTTAGTCTGATGTAGAATTCAAGTAACAATAAAATGGCAATAGATTAGCTACCTATCGCATGTCACAAGAATCAATATGATAGTTATACCCTTTACATCGATATGGCGTCATGCTGTAATGATGTAAAGAGCGATTCAACAAAATAATAATAATAATATATATTTAGCCTCCATAAAGATATATTTGTGATTAAAAAAAGTAATATTTTTATAATAAAAATATACATAACACATGCGATAGAAGCCCTATGCAACACGGAGCTGTGACGTGACAATAAAAAGAAGAAGAAAATAATAAAAAGAAAACGTGAAAAACAATTTTTTTAGGATAAAGTGATGATAACATGTTTGAATTATAAATAATTACCAGCATTATTTCTTTATAGCAGTTGAAAATTGGCATTGGCAAATGTTCAGTTAAGGCGTTGTGTAGCCACTGTACGAGGCGGGGTTGCCAGCGCACCGGCGGGGCCGCGAGAAGAGCGCGGAGGGAGCGAGCAGCGCCCCCGCGGGCGGCGGCACGGCGTGCTCCTGCCCGCCCCGCTGTGAGGAACGCTGCTCGTGCACCCATCACAGTGTCCAGGGCCCCAGTCAAAAGAGATATCTGGGCGGGATTCCATGCCAGGCTAAAAAAATATTTATAAGGGTTACAACAAAAGTGAAAAAATAGGAACATGGTTTAATTACAAACACTTAAACAAAAATTACATACAAGGGGAGGGCACGACATAGGAAATTGAGTTCGGAATGGGATTTTGCAGGATTGTAGTACCCCCTAAGAGTCATTGATTTTCTAGAAAAAACCTTTTAAAGTTTTCATCATTGCTTATATTCTTCTTTTTCTTCCTCAGTCTATTCCCATCCACTCCTGGACAAAGGCCTCCTCCATTCGCTTCCATGTCACTCTGTCTTGTGCAGACTGCATCCAGGTTATTCCGACGTGTCTGTTCAGATTATCCTTCCACCGTAGTTGCGGTCGCCCTGCACTTCTCTTTGCCGTCTACGGCCTCCAAGTCAGCAGTCTTCTTGTCCATTTTTCATCTGAGCTTCTGGCTACGTGACATGCCCATTGCCATTTTAGAGTCACCACCCGGTGGATGATGTCAGTGACCTATTTTTTTTTCTCTCACCGTATCGTTTATGACTGTCTCTTAGGCTTATTCCTAACATGGCTCATTCCATGGCTCTTTGGGTCACTTGTAGTTTCTCGGTATTTTGTTTGGACAGTGTTATAGTTTCAAGACCAGAAGTACCAACTGGCAGAACATAGGCTTCATAGACTTTTCGTTTCAGGTTGATCGGTATTTTCCTTTTTTTAAGGATGTAACCCATGTTTCCGAAAGCTGCCCAGCTTAGTCCAATTCTTCTCTTGAGCTCTGCGGTTTGGTTATCTCGGCCCAATCGAATATTGTGTCTTGCTTATATTATATATTAAAAATTAAAAAAAAACTAGAGCATGATGTGAGATTTAAACGGGGACCCAGTCATTCAGCGGATAGAGAAGGAAGGTAAGCTATCCACTCAGCCACTTAAATGATTAGGCCAGTGGCGAATTTTCTAATATTATATATATGCAACGGTGAAAGCTTTTTCCTAGAAATTGACTGGCTATTGCATTTTTTTACTTAAATTATTGACGGCTCTTAGGAGGTACTACAATCCTGCAAAATCCCATTCCGAAGTCAATTTCCTATGTCGTGCCCTCCCCTTGTTAGATAATCAATTGTTTTGGCCTTAACATTATGGTACTTCAACATTATTGAATGTTTTAATTTTGAAACAATGTTTATGATAATTTTGAAACAAACTTCTGTTCAGTCGGTCAATTCCTAGTGTGCCCTTGGAGTAATTGATTTTACAAAACGGCGCACTTAAAATAGAAATCATCAAAATAATAATAATAATGAGATTGTTGCGATGACTATTTCGCCAACCTATGTTGACATTATTGGGTGTTACATACAATTAATTGTTTTATTTTGGGTAACAAACAGCGGTTTCTATACCAGTACAAATACTACAATAAGAATAATTAACTGTACAGACTAATTGATCAAAATCAAACACATAATTTGTATCAAAACAGCTGTCGTGACAATTTTATAAAAATTATTAACCCTTACCACTCCATTATTTTTTGATATTGTTTGTCAGCGAACTGTAATTTAAATAATGTCAAAATATTTTTATTAATAGGTAGTTACAAAATTTTTTGTTAAAAATTCATTTGTAATGATTTATTCTTCAAATAAAAAACAATTTACGAAATACATTATGGACTACTTATAGTTTTGCATAGTATGGTACTTTTTAAAACAATTTTCAGGATGGAGACCAGGTTTTCTGGAACAGGTCTCACAAAACCACACTGTTTTCCGTCTTCCCCCTGGAATCTTTCTGTTATTGCACACAGTACAGTCTTTAGAACCTTTGTCTAGTTTCGCAATGAAGTGGGGCTTGTACTCTAATCGCTTCTCTGCATAACGTATCACGCGAAGTTCCCGCGATTTTAGGTTTTATGTGAATTTGCAAGGATTATTTTATCTTCTTCTTCTCTCTTTTTTGTCCTGTCACACCTCCGTGGTGCATAGGGCCTCAAGGAACCTTCTCCACCCGACTCTATCGCATGCCTGATGCCTAAGGATTATTTTATAGTAAAATAAAAACGGAAAACAGTCGAAATCTTATTAAACCATGAAATTAAATGTTTTTTTAACGAATAATCACAAGAAACAACGACTAACTAACTTAACTAACTTACCATCACGCCGTCTCCCCGGAGGGGTAGGCAGAAAGAATGGAACGCCACACTGTTCTGTCCTGACATACGTCTCTCGCTTCCTCTACATTCATACATCTTGTCATGCACGCACGTCGATTTTTTCCGACTCCTCACGTGACCGACATTCAATATTTGATTGATTTGATCGTGCCACGTTTTCCTCGGCCTTCCTCTATTTCTAGCTCCGTTCACGCCGTTTACATATACCTTCTTTACCATTCTGTCTTCACTCATTCTTTCCATGTGTCCAAACCATCTTAATGACCCTTTCCTTATTTTGTTCATAACACTTTCATTCGCACCACATTCACTTCTTATACTTGCATTTGTCACTCTATCATATACAGATTTGCCACACATTCGTCTTAGAGATCTCATTTCTACTGCATTTATTCTACTTTCATCCTTCTTTTGCCAGTTCCATGCTTCACTTCCATACATAAGGGTCGGCACAAGAACACCATTGTGCACTGCCATCTTAGCTTTTTTGGATAGGCTTTTGTTTGCGATGACAACTTTAAGTGCACCATTTATTCTGTTGCCTGCCCCAACCCTTCTTTCAATATCCTTCTCCACCCTCCCATCCTTTGTAAACATACTTCCTAAATAAACAAATTCATCCACTTGTTCCAGATTTTCACCGTTTACACTAATGTTGCAGACTGTCATGCTTCCTTCTTTTTCAAAAATCATTACCTCAATCAAAGAAACAACAACAACCTTAAATCAAAGAACCAACAACACGTGTCAAATTTTGGGCGCAAGCACCGCGCGCGCAAGTCCTATCTTGTCGGCCGCCAGCCAAGTTGTAGCGTACATATAGCGATGTCGGCTGGCATTCAACAAAGGAGTGGTAAGGGCTAAATAAGTTGTGATGCATATAATAAGTGTTATAAAAATAAATCCTTTAACATAAATTACCTGTGTAGTTTATCTTCCCAATCAAATTTATCATCATTTTTTTCTGCCATTAGTTCTCCTTCCTCAATAGCTTTCTCGCAAGGAGGAATATCATCTAATAAGAGAGGGGGTATAGGATCCTAAAAAGCAAGTTATATTATTATAAATACAAGTATAGTTAGAAGCATAAAGAAAACAATGTTTTACTATTCAAATATAAATTTCATCTACATAAAATAATCCATATTGTTCATTGAAATTTCTTGATAAAAGTTCATTTTAAATAATGAAAATACATACATTTTTAAAATAAAAAAATCATTTAAAAAAATATATAGATATAGATTCCTTTGACAGTTAACTTCAACCAGTTTCGGCTGATCGCTGCCGGCTTCTGGTTTTAAAGATACTAGAAGTGGAAAAAAACTAAATATTAAGGAATCTTTCAGAAAAAAAAAATATATATACATTATATAAATATATATATACAAAAAATAAGTTTTCTAATGTAACTTTCAAATCAAATTTAATCTTCTATAGAAAAAATCACATTGTATAAGAAAATAAATATATAAGTAAAATAAATTTACACTATCGATAGTTTCCACATCAATGTTCTCCTCGTGGGCTGGATTAGTGTGACAGTCGGGGCACTGTGGGGCTTTGCGCACTAGTAGCAGGCGGGCCCCAGTACCCGAGGGGCCCCCATCGCCACTACCGGCACCCACGCAGCGAGCGTAGCTGTGCTCCATCCACACTAAGGGGATGCGTCTTGTCTAGAAGCCATCACCATATTATTTTTAATATTTATATATTCAGCAATTCTGCTTTCATGTTCATTACTCTTTATACCATAGATTATTGGTGGGTCAAAAAATCTTGTTACATAATGAAATGTAATAAATAAAACTAAGAAAAGCGCTTTGGTAAATAAATTCGATTTAACAGCCTAGTGCAGCATAACAGCATGTATATGATGTTTGCCAGTATGCAAGCAAGAGAACTTGACAGAGATGAGCTACGACAGAAAAATTTGGTGTCTTCGTACGAGGAAGGCTGACCACAGATAATAGAAAATTGCAAAGGTAAAGAACAAGATGTATGCCAGTGACATATTATTATATTGTACAAATATAATCTATTAACTTGTTGATTTAAATTGTCAGATTTATGTGAATAGATTGTCATGGTTGGCAGAATTATGTTTCCTGAGATCTTGGGTGCATCCGTGTCTAATGGTATCCTCTCCGACTGACATTTCAACAGTAATCTCACGGCAACACCTTCACCTAATCATAAATATCCGCCGTAAAAGAGAAGTTACCAGTCATAGAGGAATATCTAAAAGTTACACATGTCATCATCAAAGATTTTTAATCATCAACAGCAAGTCATCCATTAATATATTAGTAAATAGATAATCTACATTCAATCTGACCTAAACATGGCTGCTGTGAATCTTCATCTGTTTTATTATATCCCTGAGTTTCTGACAAAAGAGTTTGTCTCCCTAATGATAAATTCTGATCTCCGAAACGTCAGTCTAAGAGCATACGAGACATGGATATACCTGAGACCTCAGTAAATATGAAATTGTCAGGTTCGTCATAAATGCAAAATGCCCAATATAATCACTGTTCTGAAAATTTCTGTGCTGATATCTAAAAAATGTGAAAAGAAAACCGTGTTAAATACAATCAGATTAAAAAATGTATCATGACATAATATTCTGACGAAGTTCAGTTTATTTTGTAACCCTGGTGAAATCTGATGTAAAAACTAGTAAATACTGTGTTAATATATTTAGAGCCCCCGCTGATTGTTACAAAAAGTCACAGTAACATTTTGTCGCTGAGTCAAGTGCTATGGAGGTAAATGAGAGTGCGCTCACTGTGGCGACGTGACAATATGGTAACAAAAAGTTCCAGCGGCCGGCGACATTAGCGTGACGTGACTATCACCCGGCCTGTACATTGGTATGGGAGTGCGCTCACTAGAAACTTTTTGTCACTCTGCCGGGAGGCGCCTACCGAACGGACGTGTGTTGCGAATTTTTCAGTCCATAAGATGGCGGCTTCTCTGCGAGAATATGATATTGACAATGAGTTGTTAATAGAGAAGATTGAGAAAAGGCCAGCATTGTATACAAAAAAATTAAAGGAATTTTCGGATATTCATTTAAAGGAAATTGTGGGAGGAGATTTCTATTAAATTATTTTCAGCAACAACTTTAACAAGTCGTCGAAACTGTTCATTGACATACGAAAATAATTTAAAAACTTAAAGAGGATATTGACGTAATTCGGAATACAGGGTGTAAAATTTTCCTTTTAATAATCGTTCATTATATATGGGATGTACCCAGTAGCGTTTCTTTCACTTAATTTTCCTTCTGCGTAATTCAAGAGCGCAAATTACTGCGACCTCTTCGAAATCCATCGCTTAAATGAACATTTTGTCACCAGTAGTGAGCGCATCCACGGTGACACAACGTGACAGTTACAAAAAGTTACTGCAACAAAAAGTCACAGTCAGCGCCTAGCCTTAATGTTTTGAAAGCGTACAAATGCACATTTTTTTCCCGATATTAAATAAAGGATAATTTACAGATTCCACATTTCACAAATTATAAGGAAATATTTAAAATAAACAATTTTAAAAATGTAAATATGAAATAAATCTAATAAAAAAAAAGACCAAATAAAAAAAAACAATGTCACAAAAAAGCCTTTTGATTGAAAACATTACAAGCAGTCACTCATTGTTCCCATTTTCAAATGCTAAATGTTATTTGAAAAACAAAATCTTATAAATTAAAGACCAGAAAAGGCATGCAATATAATTTTTTAAAATAGTTTATATTTCTCACCTTTTAAGTACTACTAAGAAATGATATACTGTTTCATTTGATTTGAAAAATAAGTTCCATTTTTCATTTGTTTTTTTTATCAAAGTTGTGTAAATTGTGCGTGATTTAGAATATATCTATGGTAAGTACTAGCGTGTATTAAACAATATAACGTGTTGCTACTTACTGAAGTCCCTGTGAGCGCTTGAATATACGAAACAAAAGTTTCGTGCAGATTATCTTCACTTAGATCTAAGTCTCTATCGCAACTAGCTCCCTGTAAAAAGGCAACAGCTTTTATGGAAAACAAATAAATTGGCAAAATATGTATGTATTGCATCGCTTATCCAATACCCAGTCATTCGAATGCGCAAATGGTTAGAGAATGGATAAAGGGAATGTGTGAGAAGGTGCTTCTAACTTACTTTGATAAACATGGAAAGATGTTATATGTACATAGTTCCGCTTGAAATTCAGTGATGATGAATTACCACAAAGACCCGTTATTTTATTATGTAGGTGTTGTCTGTATTCTTAAATGTCTTTTATACTCTCAAAAACGTTAGAAACACAGACATTAGTGGTTAGTGAACGCCACTGATCATGCATGGTTAATTCATCACTAGCACATATCCACAATTTTTCACAAAGGAAAGCTGGCACCCATTTGATTAGACGTAAGATTATTTACCAATTCGATATTCTTCTGTAAAGGAATGCTCGTATTAGTTAAAATCATCTTCATAAGGCTATCCTTGCCTTTTGTTGTTTCAGCCGAAGCTGACATTGTATCTTACACACTAAATCGAAAAACATGAATAGAGTCGCACACGTAAGTGAAAGATCAAATATACTTAAAGTCAACATGGATATAGTTGAACTATGGACGCCAAATAAATAACAAAACAAGAAAATTTCGTAATACGAATCTACGCGAGACACCTACCATAGATGAAACAGCCATAGATCCACGATGCTAAATATATTTACATGGAATCCACAGATACAACCACAATTCGAAGATGACAATTCACCTAATGCTCAGATAAAAAAAACGCTAGATTGTATTTTATTTTTCAGTACCTACACAGAAATTGAGTAGCAGTGTGTGTGCGACACATCACGCCAAGTAGCATAACTAAATGCAAAATGCAAAACTTTGCTAAAAATATGTTAGTGAACAATTGAATAATTAAAATGTGTTGTGAATTTTCTGATCTCTTTACAAAATAAATGACTTATAATATTTAATGAGATCTTTTGTATACCATACGTACAACAGACAATAAAATAGAATCAAGTTTGATTTTGAACAAATCAACGAAACACAGCTGGATCGTATATTTATTGGCTGACATTGCAGAATTTAATGAAAATAAAGGTTCTTGAATGCAATGCGTCATAAGTAGCTAAATTAAAAAAGCTTTGCCGTTTTTTCACAAAAGTTGTGTTTGACAATATCAATTTCAAAATATTTTGGGTTTATAACTTTTATTTACAATATGATAAACTTACCCTTCTCGAGAAGAATACTTAAAAATTGGAGTTTCTAAATATTATGTAGGTCTTCTTACAATATTAAATAATTTTACATTACACATAAATAGATTTTTATTAAAAAAAATAGTTCCTTTTTTAGATTCAAAATGTTTCAAAGAAAACACTTAAATATAAAAAGAAAATAAACGATTTTAACTTAATATCAGCTGGTAATATCAAGTAGCTAACCGAAACTTGGACTTGGACTTGGACTTGGATCTTCTGGCTTACAGAGGTTCAGCTCATGTGGCTATTCCTCTTACGTCTGATGGGAACATTGTTGGAAGGTGATTTGGTGGGTTGTTAGTTTATTCGGGGGCATGATTTGTGTGGCCCGGAGTGTTCCTCTGAAGGAGAATCGATTTTGGGCGCTTGTGGCGGCTGGAAGTGTTTGGGTCGTAATTAGAGAGGTCTTTTATTGTGGGGTTGGGATGTGAAGGGAGTCCTTTGTAAAAACGTTCGGCAAGTTTCAGAATGAATTCATCTATCATCGGGATTCCCGATTCTAGGTGCAGTTGTGTAATCCTGGACCATGAAGGCGCACCAAGCGATAAACGGATAGCCTTATTTTGCAGGATTTGGAGTTTTTGTATGTGACTCGAAGCTGCATAGCCCCAGATTGGGGCTGCATAAGTGAAGATCGGCCTTATAACCGTTTTGTATATCAGGAGTTTATTGTCGATGCTTATTGCGATTTTAGCACTGGAGATGATGCCCGTATCGTCAGCGAATTGGGCAATGTGGGTGTTCTGATCTCGGGGAAGAGGGATATCACTGCAGTAGATGTTGAACAGAGTAGGAGCCATTACTGAACCTTGGGGAACTCCTGCTCTGATAGGGCGTACAAGGGATTTGGCCTTGTTGATTTTGACGCTGAAAAGGCGATCGGACAGAAAGCTGGCTATGAGTTGAATCATAGGCAGTGGGATGTTTGCTTTTCCCATTTTGTATAACAGGCCGGTGTGCCAGACGCGGTCGAATGCTTTACTGACATCTAGGGAAAAGAAAGTGGTGAATTTGCGCGCGTTAAAGTTTGTGGCAATAAGTTCAACTACACGAAGTAGCTGATGTTGTGTGGAGTGTTGGGCACGGAAACCGTGTTGAAAATCTGGAATGGTACTCTGTTCGTGAAGTGTTGTTTTGAGTCTTGATTGTATGAGTTTTTCCAACAATTTACCAGTGCAAGGAAGAAGACTAATTGGTCTATGATTTGAAGGAGCTGTTGGGTCCTTGCCTGGCTTGGGAAGAAGGATAACGTCTGCGATTTTGTAGGGTTTCGGGAAGTATCGGAGTCTAAGGGATGCGTTGAAGATCGCTGTCAGGGCACAGATGCCTTTGAGAGGGAGAGATTTGGCTAACCGAAACTGAAATAAACAGGTGCCTTCGGATTTAACTATTATAATTCAGAAAGATTTCAATGTATTCAATTCACCGTCTTAAATGTACTCAGGCCAGTTTCATGCAAATCGTAATGAGAGTAGAATGATGAGAGGTTTTTTTTAAATTTAAATTAAGGAACGGGCTGTTTTGGCGCCAAGGGGGCACCGTTGTCATGGCGGCAGACGCAAAGGCTCCTGCAGTATCGATTGCCGATTTAAATTCAGGCCCGGCTCTCGGGATTATCTTTATTATGAAAACGAAATAAAGAGTCTTATATGATACTATTTCATGGAATTTTAGCTCCAACCCTTAAGTATGGAAGCGAAACATGGAACTGTCAAAAGAAGGGTGAGAGCATAATAAATGCGATAGATAGGAGATCCCTGAGACGAATGTATAGAAAATTGATGTATGACAGAATTTCTTCTTCTTTTGGTGCCATGTCAGGTCCCCCCAACGTTGGCGATCACTACAGCAAAGGTATTCGCCATAGTGATTCCCGGGAAAAGGTGACCAGAGTGGTTTCCCGTTGCCTTCTCTGGTGGATTTTTCTATCGGGGTTACCTTCCCTTAGCTGGTTGGATCTGGTTTGGAGGCGCCAGAAACTCGCCTTTCATCCCCTCGTTATCTGCTGTGATCACACGGTTATGAGTGTGACCCCATTGCCCGGGGTTCGCGACAGGGACGCTAACTAGTTGTACTAGTCAGTAGTGTTGCCGGTGGAATGCAACTGGGCGTTTCGCAGCATTTTATAGAATCACACCCTCCAGCAAGATGTGACTCGCCGCGACCCTACTGACAATTCGAACCCCTGATAGAATTTCATAAGCCGAAATCAGGAAGCAGTGTAGAGCGGAATAACTTTAACAAAATTTTGAACAAAATTATGAAAGTATCATGAAGATGGTTTTTCGTCACATGGATGATAAATGAACGTTTAAGACAGTATGTAATTAATACGAATGAAAACGACAGTTTTCTTGAAGTTATATTATATATTATGGGAATGACATGTTTCGCCCTTCTAAGGCATTATCAAATGTCACGAAACTTCAACTCGTTGCAGTTTATATACACTAGTAAATGGAGCAGAATATGGTAATTAACGAAAATTGATGTGACTTTATAGATTTAAAAAAAAAGAATTATTCGGGTAGGCCCAGAAATATTGGAAAGTGTTTCTTGGAACTCGTTAAGAAATTTTATGACAATGGTTACATAGTTAGGGGATACTAAATGATATTATATAAATCGAAAATAAGTTATTTGAGGTGGGACGAAATAAAGTGTTTCTAAGAAAAACATCTTTCGTCTCATTTGATAATGCCTTAGAAGGGCGAAACTTGTTATTCCCATAAAATACAATTAAACTTCTATAAAACTGACGTTTTCATTCGTACTAATTATTTAATATGGAGTTTTAAATCATTGTTCAAGAAACAATAAATAAGACAGTACGTGTTTATGATGTGAAAGCAGCACACAGTCGAGGTAGACCGAGGAAAACATGCGTTACTAAATTAATAAAATTTTAAAGCTCGATCATGTTAGAAAACACTTGTATTGGCTGATGATGATAATGATTCTTTAATTATTATAATGATTGTTTTCGCAAGAGGCTATGCTGTATTTAATTGATTTTAAAATTATAACAGGTTAAGTGAGATTATTTTATGATTATCTTCTAATAACTTCGCCAGTATCATTTCTGATGTCTTTTTTTAAATTTTCAAATTGTTTATACACTTACTTATAGAGCCGATGTCGTCCACTGCTGGATATATGCTTCACAAACTTCTATCTCGTGTCTTCTGCCTTATCAAACACGTTGCAATTGTTTATATAAATTTGTATAATATTAATATAATTAATTTTCTTGACCAATATCATATTGTAAAAACATATGATTATTAATCGATGCGTAAATGATTAACGAAGTGATGCCGATTATATTAACCCAATATTAATAATATTTACAGAGATATTATAGTTATTGGAGGCAAAGTGTACAAGCCATACAGTATCGATAATTGAAGGTTAAGCTAACTAACTAACCGACCATCACCCCGTTTTTCTGGAGGGGCAGGCAGCAAGGATGAATCGCCATACAGTTCTGTCCTGACATACCTCTCCAGATTCTTCTATATTCATACATGTACGCTCGTCAATTTTTCCGATTTCAAACATGGTTGTCTTTTCTCGGTCATTCTTGGCTCATTTTCTCAGTCACACTGCTTGTATACAGTGGCGGTACTCCCATAGAAGCCCAGAAGCCCGGCTTGCGTAAGAAATTTTGAATCAAACCCCCCAAATTTAAGAAATCTTGCCCCCACATAAACCAACAACCCACCAAATCACCTTCCAACAATGTTCCCATCAGACGTAAGAGGAATAGCGACAAGAGCTGAACCTCTGTAAGCCAGAAAAGGTTTTGAGTCAAAATTTCTTTCGCAAGCAGGGCTTCTGGGCTTCTATGGGAGTATTTCCTATATATATTTTTAACCGTTCTTCCCTCAACCATTCGTTTCATATGTCCAAACCATCTCAGATATGTATTTTTAATTTTACTTAAGATGCAATCATCTGCCTTACATTTCTTCCTTATTTCATCGTTTGGTATTTTATCATACACAGATTTTCAAAACAAATCAAATCTAATCAGTTTATTAACTCAAAAGACATTACAAACAGGAAAATGTTTGAGGCATCTATTGAGTACAGATAAAATATTATAAAAATTCAACATAGTACCAGGAACGCATTAGAGATGGTTCGACATTAGGAAGTCAAGATACTTTCTAAAGTCAAGAGTATTTGTCTCCTGAATGTACCTTCACTAATATGATATTTTATGGTATAATATTTTCGCACATTTGTCTAAGAGATCTGATTTCTACTGCATTTATTCTACTTTAATCCATCTCTTCCAGTTCCATGGTTCATTTTCTTACATAGGGGTCAGTACAAGAATACAGTTGTGCACTGCCATTTTAGGTTTTATACTTTCTTTCGCTTCTTAACCGCCCCACCTTCAGGTAATTTTCCGAGAAACGTGCAAATAAGCAGGTTTTTTTATTAATGAAATTTAATTACATATTAATTAAATTTTTGTAAATTATGAAACGCCAAATACTCGGCCGCACACTTCGCCTGCCCCTTGTACAACTATCATATTTATGAAGACTTGTACTCAAGCATTGATGGCACACGCGCGTATCCCTGACAGTTTGTACATTTTAGGTACATTACTTTTTCGCAAGCGCGTACGTGATACGGGATAGCGCAGAATGGTACAGTCAAAGTGAACGTATTACGTACGTTCAAATACGTAGGGTGGTTTTAAATACCGATCCCGCCCTGTCAGCAAGGCAGGGGTCGCGACAGGCGAGGCGCCAAGAGCGGGCGCCAGTCGCCATCCAGTCTAGGAGTATAATATTGTGATTACTTTACCCGCACTGCGTGAGCAATAATATCTGCTCTCTATTCTCTTCTCGTGTCTATGCTCTGTTCGGTGGACCGCGGAGACGTAGAGTCTAGCCAAATTTATTTGGACGCATTATTGCGGAAAAGGCATTAACTGGGTTCAATAAAGGCTATACATTTTTTTCATATAATATTATACTAAATATTTAACGCATTTCATATTATTCAAGGCAGTTATATTATTTTCTACTATCAAATCAAATCAAATCAGTTTATTCTCAACAGACATTACAAATAATATTAATGTTTAAGACATCTAATTGTCAAATTTGACAAGAATACTTATTTAGTCTTGAAATTTCACAAACGCTACATGCTTCAACAACGTATTGAAATTGTTAAAATTTATTATCGAAATCGGTGCTCTGTTCGCCAATTTATGGCATTCATGGCCGTCTTGCAGAGTCTACAATACGTCGTTTAATGCATATATTTGAGACTCTTGTGGCTTAAACTGGATGATCATGATGGAATGAGTTTAATAACTCATTACAAACAGCAAAATGTACTAGGCATCTATTGAGTACAGGTAAAATATTATAAAAATACAATATAATACCAGGAACGCATTAGAGATGGTTCGACATTAGGACGAAAATATACTTTCTAAAGTCAAGAGTATTTGTCTTCTGAACGTAACTAACTAACTAACTAACTAACTAACCATCACGCCGTCTCCCCGGAGGGGTAGGCAGAAAGATTGGAACGCCACACTGTTCTGTCCTGACATACTTCTCTAGAAGAAACAAATCAAATCAGTTCATTATCTCAACAGACATTACAAATAATATTCATGTTTAAGACATCTTATTGTCAAATTTGTCAAGAATAATGATTTAGTCTTGAAATTTCACAAACGTTACACGCTTCAACAACGCGTTGAAATTGTTAAAATTTATTATCGAAATCAGTGCTCTGTTCGCCAATTTATGACATTCATGGCCATCTTGCAGAGTCCACAATACGTCGTTTAATGCATACATTTGAGACTCTTGTCGCTTAAACAGGATGATATGGATAACGACAATAATTGGTTCCAATGGGAAGCCGCTACGTAGCACACAGCGCACAGCACGATGGACATTATGCACGAGCAATTTAAAAAGGAGCGTCCCTATTAAAAAACATTATATACGAGTGTGGATGAATGTTGAGGAAGCGAGAGAAAAATGTCCGGAAAGGTGGCAGTTCATTCCTTCTGCTTACCCCTTCGGGGAAACGGCTTGATGGTTAGTTAGTTAGTTAGTTTTCATTCTTTGTCTTGCCACGATTCTTTCTTTTTCCATTCTCATTGCTTGTACACAACTTTTTTTTACCATTCTTCCTCCATCCTTTTTTTCAATATATACAAACCATCTTTGTGATCCATTCCTCATTTAAATGACGAACCATTTATTATCTTAAGTTCTTTATTCATTTATTTATTCGGTGTTTTAATATCCACGAGTTTCCTTACATTTTTCTTAGTGATCTCAATTTGATGGCATATTTTTATAGTTTTTTCCAGCTCCAAGCTTCAATTCCGTGCCTTAAGGGTTGACACTAAAATTTTGTAGTGTAAATTCGCTTTATTCGATATACCATACATATTATATATAAATATTGAATATATTATTTTTAAATTTCCATATAAAGCACTCACTTTGTGGTTAGACATCTTTGTATTTGACCATAGATTGGTTATTATCGATGTCAAATATTATAGATTCGGTTGGGCCTAAGCTTCACCAGGGAAATATATTATATTATATAATCGTAATAAAAACCATTATTATATTGCCCTGATGAAGCTTGGGTCCAAGTGAATCTAGTTAGCTAAGTGTTTTATTATTTTATATCTACCATATAAATTTAAATTATTTTGATTTTTATTTATTATTAGTTTTTGTTTATTACATTATATATTATACATATTATGAATAAACAAAGAGGCTTTGTTTTTCGAGGCTTGTATCTACTCCCATGAACTCCTTCTATCTTAGAAACTGGCTGGACCGATTTTGATGATATATTTTGTGTGTGTTTGAATGGGTCCCTGCACGGTTTAAATTCACAATCGGACCCGGTAGGTGACCGTTGAAACCTCCTAGGAAGCTCATTAATAATTGACCTGAGAAGAATTCATTGTTGTGTTTGTTTACCATAGATGGAGCTGATATCGATTTTTTATTTGATAAGGATGCGCAAATCACTTGCTTTGTAGCGTGGCGTAGTTTAAAATTCTGTTCGCTTGGCATGTATCACAATTGTGTATTATTCATCAATAAAACGTATTGAAATAACGTTTTAAATCATAAATGGAGTGTATTTAAACACATACATAGTACAAATTTGTAAGGTGCAGTGTTCAAGTGAATATAATATCTTACATGATCTTCCACGAATTTCAATTATATATTGTACATGTGCATTTAGTATATAGTTTATCGAAAATTCTAATATCGAAAAAACGTTTGCTGAACCATCTAATAGCATGCAAGCCAACGTTCAGGTAAGACACCGTCTGTCGGATCTGCTAATATATTTATAAAATATCTCATATTGTATTATTCATTAATGTATACACGGTCAAATTATAACATTTATTCTAAAATCATGGGAAGTTAATACAAAATCTCAATCCCACATTCGTTTTATTTTTTTATAAATATTTTACTACCAATAAATAAATAAATAAATCATCAAAATTTACTGCCACACTTAAACTATCTAACTTACCATCACGCTGTCTTCCCGAAGGGTGGGCAGAAAGAATGGACTGCCACACATTTCATTCCTGACATACATACCTCTTTAATATCCGACAAAATATAATTCACAATAATTCAATAAAACGATGTTTTTTTAAATCATTATTTAAAACGAATTTCCACCAAGAGATTTCAGTAAAAATATAAATAATATCATTAAAAATGGTTCAAAAATGAATTATTACAGTGATGTTGAAAAAATCTATAATTTTTCCAACAAATGCTCTGTTTGAAATATTCGATGTAGGTACCATCTCTAGAAATAATATATAAGTAATCTCAATAAAACATTCATTTAAAGAAAAAAAACATTTTAATCGCTAATTCATCCTTGAGATATCCAAATAACATCTACATATATCCCAAAACTTTACACAAAGTTTTACCAAAATTGCCACATTTATCTGGGAATAAAGAATTACATCCTTCTGGTTGACAAATTAAAAAATAATAATTAAAATTTTAGTCAATATAAAATGAAACTAAATTTTTACCTAAATTCATTATATAAAGTATGAGCTAACATCGTTACAGTTTTTATTGTAATTAATGTGTAATATTTTATATTTTATTTTGTTTTTGTATTGATTAGTATGTAGTACCTACATTATACTTTTACCTTGTAATGTAAACTTTCTTATATTATATTATATGTATATTTTTATGTAGTGATATCCCTCACCAAGCACAGAAGTACTTATTTTTGGTGAGGACCTACGATTATTGGTTTAATATGATTTAATGTGTTATTTGTAATTTTTTAACATTGTTAAAAATGAAATTTATCAAAATTAAATTTTTTTTAAAATAATAATAATAATAATTAAATTTCTAGAAAACAGATGCTTTTATTCATAATTAGTTAGAAAGTTTCAATCCTGGGATTGGTTTGCAGCAATTTCTTCTATTCTTCTCTTCCATTCTTCCCTGTCTTGTGCGGCTCTTTTGAAATCTGCATATGATGAGCAGCGCACGTCCACCAACAGGTCCTCCAGGTACCTACCTACTCTCGGCGTGGGCGTCCCCTAGAGTTTGTCCCCTCGGACATACCCTCCATTATGGCATGCAACAGACCTTCTTGACGTATAACATGGCCGACCCATCTTGCACGCCTTTCAGACAAGGTCCTGAGCAGGTGTCTTCCTCCTTCGATTCCTTGAAGAACTTCCTCATTCGTGATGTGGTCTCTCCAGGAAATTCCTAATAGTCTTCTATAGGACCACATCTCAAAAGCCTCTCGTCTCCGCTTATCTCTTTCGGATAGGCACCATGTCTCGCAGCCGTACATCAAGATACTCCATACATAGGTCTTGATGAGGAGTATTCTCAGTTTTAAGTCTATATTATTTGATTATATTATTTTCGACCTTTTATTAAATGCAAGCCTAGCCTGATGTATACGGCTGTTGACCTCGCTCTGAGACCGACCGTCCCATGTTAATTTGCTCCCGAGGTAGACAGACTCCTTGGTGTTCTTTAGTAGAACTCCTGACATCACTACTCTCATCTGATGTTCTTTATTCATAATGACCTATATATAGATGAAAACTAGTCATTCATTAGAATAATTATTGTTATTCACATTAATAATAATTTGGAACAACAAAACATAATAATGTTATAGGGAATACAGGATAAGGATTTGGTATCGGGATGATTTGAAGGTCACAGCAATAAAAGTCAGGTTTCAGTGTTATCTTCAAAATTTATTGTATTTACGTAGGATAAAGTCGTCTGAGAGATGTGAACGAATATTATATAATTCATAATACTTTGATGAAATGAAATTTACTTCCAAAACAATGTTATTTATTAGGAGTTCAACCAGGCTTATACCGCATAACTTGAACGAAGGGCGGGAAAATCTGTGACGGATCCCTGACTACAATGGCGCCTCGGTTGGATATATTACGCATGTATGAATATTACAACATATCTCGAACAGTATTCTCTTAATATTATTCAATTGGAAAATGAAAATTATACAAGTATTAGTGGAAACTCTTAATCCTAGTTATAATACATTGGTAGTATAAATGTCTGGGTCTTAATTGAATAAAAAATTAAAAACTTCATTACAAAATGCGTCCTCGTGATTGAATAAATAATTTCTTACATTATGTTTTATTATCAAAATGGCGGGTTGTCAAACATTAACACTATATTGAGTATAAAATATTTAACCACAAATTCGGTTCACCTGGAATGGCCGCAACAGTAAAATATAATTATTGAATCTTGCGAAATATATACAAGGCTAGATATAGTATAGTATAAAACAACTTTTAGTACGTAATGTGACTGTGGAACTCTCGTCATATCACGTATAGGGCATGATTGGCACGTGGCGTGCATAGCCCGGCCATGATGAGAAATAATCCAGAACAATCAGGTAAAATAAATTATGTGGAAAATATATAGTCACAGTCACAGATTTTCCTCGCGATTCATAAACATGAATTTTCTTATATAGGTCAAAAGGTATTTTTTTTTACAAATTGGTTATTTTCATATGTTTAGACATAAACGTTTATATAAATTTATATTATTTTGTTTATTGAAACAAAGCTTCCCTAGGACTCATCGTGTTTTTATTGTCTCGTTCCCATCCGCTCTGGCATTAGATTTCCATTCGTTTAAACACCAGTTTGCGCACACTTCAACACCTTCACATTCTTTACCGAACATTCATTTACCATTTCGGTACCTTTACATTCAATTCCGATTCATTATCTTTCATTTCAGATTCTCTCGCCTTCTTCCACATTCACACGCAAGTGTCGTGCCAAGATGGATGAGATAATTCAAACGAATAATTTAAAGTCTTTCCTGTTTTTCCTCAGAACATTCCAAATCCATATTTTCGTATAAAATGTAAAGGTTTTTGTTTGGAAATCGATCCACCGAAGATTTGCATTATTGATAGTTGTTCAACGGGTTCCATACACGGCACGCTGTACTTAAACTAGAACTTTTATTGACTAAGATATAACAAGATGAGTATTTAAAACCGAGCTGAAACAATGGTAGTTCTTTATATTCACATTTTCTCTCAGAACAGAAGAGAATCGATAATCATGGATGTGTAACCTTTCCGTTGAATAACTTTACTTAGTTCATAACACAAAATAGCCGCAGATCTGAAAGTGGTTTGCGGAGGTATTTCGTAGCCGTGCAAAAAACCCGCTGATGACATTAAGACTATAATTGTAGGTATATACATATTACAAATGAATACTTTATAAATATTTTTAACAAAAATAATTTAAATGATTTCTTACAGTCAACGAATTCGGCAGCTTTATAGAGTATGTAATAATTATTAGAGAAATGAAATTTTTACACGAGATATTAACGGCAGTTTGAGCAAGAATATTGTATTCGCAGAGTAAGCTATTTCTGAGGACTTAAACTCAATTCGTCTGTCATCAGACAAAATGATTTATTTGAAGCCTATCTATCATTATATTATACAATTTTAATAAGTAACCCTATCCCATAAATTTTTCTGTCCAAATTGCGAGAATGTCATAATTATTCCTTTCCATCACTCGATTCCACGATTTTACGCAATGGGGCGTGACATACATTTACTTATCCAATGATTATGATAGAAGTTCCACAAAAACACAAAGATGGAGATGTAATAAATAGATTATATGTTTCTATATTTCTATAGAAGAGAAAAATATGTCCCATTGCGTGAATTCAGAGAATAGAATATATATCCCTCAATGATACGAGTTCACTATATAATAAAATACACAGCAGTATTAGCATTTGGAGAATTTTAAAAGGGATGATCAAGAAGTATCGAGCCAGTCACGGTGACCGTAAATTGGTAGCTCGGCGCTCGTGAGTGTTCTAGGAAACAGCTCCGAGGCTGCGGGAGTTTATCGTTGGAAATTTGAAGACGATGGGATAAACTCGCGAACGCCGAACACCAGAGGCAAGCCGGAGTTCTCACGAAAACCGAATTGCTTCTGAAATTAAGCTCGTTTCTTGCGCAAGGGGTTATTACGCTACATGAGATCAGTTTCGGGAAATTGCTTAAACTTTATTTAACCTAACGAATTATTGAAGTATTAATTTATAATTTGGCTAACTAGTTAAAAGCAGTCGATAAGACTCGGTAAAAAAGTGTTATAAAATACCTCATAATATGTTCATGCGCTCGGCTCG
This sequence comes from Lepidostoma basale, assembly GCA_022606425.2. Classification (NCBI taxonomy): domain Eukaryota; kingdom Metazoa; phylum Arthropoda; class Insecta; order Trichoptera; family Lepidostomatidae; genus Lepidostoma; species Lepidostoma basale. The sequence goes on along the minus strand of JAHDVF020001077.1, from coordinate 559,776 downwards.
AGCGAGCGCGAGACAACTCAAGTCACAAGGGATAGGGGTCAACAATGATATCGTCCGCCGGCTCAGGGACAGCCGCACTCGTCCACCACCATCTTGGGCAGGTCCCGCTTGATGATGTTGGAGTCGGGCCCGAAGTAGATGAGCGACATGCTGGAGAACTTGAGCGGCGCGCAGCACGGCCGCAGCCCCGCCAGCCGGTCCAGCCGCCGGTACTCGTCCAGCACGTGCGAGTAGTACGTGAGGAAGGTGTCGGGCGTGCGGTTGGCGCCGCAGTCGCCCCGGCAGTAGTTGGCGAAGTAGCCGTGGGGCGCGATGATCCAGTCGTCCCAGCCCAGCGCCCGGAAGCTCACGTAGAAGCGCTGCTTGCAGCACTGGTTGCGCGCGTCCGGGCCGCAGTCCAGCGCGCGCCGGCGCACGCGGCGGGCCGTGGGCGGCGCGGCGCGCAGCACGAGGAAGGGGCGCTCGGGGTGCGCCGGGGCAGCGACAGCCGGACGGCCTCGCCGCAGCCCGAGCAGTCCAGCAGCAGCAGCAGCGGCCCGGGCGCGCCCTCGGCCGCCCAGTGCCGCACGCCGGCCGTCAGGTCCACGCGCTGCCAGCCGCCGTTGCCCTTCGCGCTCACTCGCACGCCCAGCGAGCCGGCCATCTCCGTATAATCGTCAAATTCCTTCAATAACACAAGCAATATTTACTATTTTTTTTGTAATGAATCACAATATATTGTAAATAGGCTAAAACCCGAATGACATCAAGAAAAAGTTCGAGAATAGTTTGAATAGAAGAGAGCGACAGAGGGATACTTTGATATCTTCGAAAGTAATTCGAACAAACGATGCGCATGCCCCTTGAACGTTTCTGGATTATTTTGAATTTTGTCCTGATTAATGTTGTATGACAATAGAGAAAAAATACAAATGGAGTACAAGTTGGTATTGTTAATTAAGAAATTATTAATATGTGAAACATAAAAAGTTAATATGAATATTAAAACTTATTACGTCAATCAAGTGAATCAAGTTTTTAAGGGGTTAATTTATTTTACTTCCTTGAATATTTCAAGAGTTGCAACTATTTAAGAGTAATTCGTTATTTGAATCTTTTAATATCACGAATAATAATTATTATTACGATTATTTTAAAGTTTCGATTCTTGGGATTGGTTTGCAGCAAAGTCTATTAACATATTTGTTGGTGGTGCAAGGGTACCTTTTTAATGTGGTAGTTTCCCACTGTTTTCTTATTATACCCAATTACTGTATATTTTGTAAACTATCGATTTATATAATCCCAATTGTGTAACATAAATTAACGATCTGTTCTGATAGACTGTTGATTGACTAATTAAGAAAAAGCTTTTTTTTACCTCTAAATCCCTTAATATTGATTTTTTAGTAGTTCACAAGTTTAAATGTATTGTGATGTTGTATTCTATGATTTGGCATTGAATTCTTATTATTTTGAAGAGTTAAAAAAAAAATATTAATGGGCAGATTAAGGGTCAACAGAGCCCCGAATCAGCTTGAAAATGTGTGAATAACGTCTCGTATTACCTGCGCACTGAGTCTCGTGGCATTGCCGCTAATCAAGCGGCGCACGCGGAAAGCCCAGAGCGTGAGGTTCCTGGCTCGCGCGGCTCCCGCGCCAGGCTGCACTTCCACGCGCAGCCACAGTGTGGCGGTGGCCACCCCTTGCGCGGCCAGTGACCGCGCCGCGCCGCCCACGGGGAATTTCACCAGCCGTTGGCCGTTAAGCGCGGCACCTACCGCGCAAAAAACAACAGTTATTTTCATCATACCATCACTACAAAAACATCATAGAAACCCAAAATTTGCTGGTGGCATCCTCTGTGTGACAGCCAACTTGACGCTTACAACTGCAAAATAAACTGTAAAATTTTACAACACATTAACAAAATCAAAATCTTAAATTAAAAAAAACATTTACGTTATTAATATCTAAAAACAATATATTATTATCTTTAATATTCCACCTTACATATGTATTTATTGTTTTTTGAACACACCACAATGCGAAACCAAATATTTCATATAATATAATCAACATGAACGAAAACGCCTGTTTTCTAGAAGTTTTATTTTAGTTGAAAATGATTTAGAATGGGAATGACATTTGATAATTTCTTAGAAAGACGAAACATATAATTCTCACAAACTATTATATAAAAAAACAGACGTTTTCAATCGTAATAATCAATCTGAAATATTTTACATATATTATGAATTATTCAAATACATTTTTTACTTTTCTACGAAACCAGTCGGAAAAGTTTGATTATGGTACTACCATATAGTACTTTACCAACTCGTGTCTTAAATACATAAAATGGAAAATACATGTGTTATTATTAACTTAAAACAATAATTATATGTACATATTTTTTAAATCTCTATCTGAAATATTTTACATATATTCTGAATTATAAAAGTACTTATTTTCCTCTTAAACGAATCCAGTCGGAAAAGTTTTATATTTAATATAGTATGTATTATGGATCAAAAATAATCCTCTACCAACACGTGTCTTAAATAAGTAAAATGAAAAACAAATGCATTATTATTAACTGAAAATAGCATATCTAAATATTCAGAATTATTAAAATATATGTTTATTTCTCTACAAAATCTGTCGGAAAAGTTATATGTATTTTGGATGATCTTTCAACACGTGCGGAAAATTCTATAATATAAATTCTTACATTTTGTTTTCATACGTACAATAGTCCCAGACAGATTGTTTGAATGACTTTAATATCTTTATACTTTTATACGAATTGTTGGCGGTTAAGATATCATCAAGTCTCAGCATCTTAAAGATTCACAAACCAGATATTTCATTCGTATCCCGAACATAGCACTTCTTTACTTTCAAATAAGCACTTCAATGTTTTTTTTAAAAATAAAATAATAATACTATTTAATAAACTTACTTCTTAGCACAGTTCGTGATACTACTAAAAATATAACAGTTCATATAAAAGCATCTGGATACCCGTGTTGGGTCAAGAAAAAAATATACTCTTAAGAAAACGAAATTCTGTCTGAAACTGAATTTATTGCTATACAATCTAATTATTTTAATAAATAACTTTATAAACTATTTAAGAATGATTATGATTCATTAAAATCGTATAATATATCTCCTAAAATAAATCCACAGAGCAGCCCTCTGGAGAACAGACCACATAAAATAAGAAAAATGATTAAGAAATATAATAATAAAAATACAAAGGGGTTATATAAAACAGGTTAGGTTAGGTTAGGTTTGGTTATATTTTTCGGATTAGGTCAGGTTATTTATAGGGATTTATTATTGAATTAGGAAGGGTATCATATCTTCAATCGCTATTTGAATTTAATCGTCATGAAAATGGTGCCAGACGCCATTTTTATGGCAACTAATTTGAATGCAAAACACCGATTTCCTCAAATATATTTTATTTTTGATCATGCCAATATGTCAAAAGAAAAACCAAATTTCAATTTTACGCGATTAACGTAAAATTCTTCATTGGCTTAGCAACAACCGAATAGTAATACGTGAATCTAATATTGGCATTAAAAATACGTTTGAGGAATTTATTGAACTGAGTCCGAAGTATTTCAATTTCTTTGTTTTAGTACGAACTTAGATTTAAATTAGAAAGGCAATCCATGTTCACGGAAAATAAACTGACAAATACCCTTTTTTGCATATAAATATATAGCAGAGCGCTTGAAAGTTTTTCATTACAATTCATTTGTAATACGCATATTAAAAATAATTTAATAAAAAATGTTACGATACCGAGGATATGTTATAAGTATGGTTAAGGATGGGCAAGGAAGGTGTGATGTTACTGAAAATAAAACACAAATGATAACACAAAAGTAAACGACCCAGAGTCAGCTAAACCTTCCTCACTAATGGCAAGGTGAAAGATGAGAGATAAAGTCTTGGAATCGACATAAAAAAAATAAAGATTTTACGAAGTAAGTTATAAGAAAAAAATGTAGCATTATAGAATCAAATATATTATTAATATAATGGAAATGATTGATAAAACAATATTATTTAACCCCCAATATGCGGATGGCTTCATATGAAGTAAGTAAATTGGTCCCGAACTGTGTTTGGCTACATTTACAGATCAAACAGATAATTCCCGTTCAATATAGTATTACGCACAATTTAGCAGAAAGAAACTAAAGTAAAGAAGTTCAAATGAGACATTCATATATGAGCTACGAATGTAGTAAACCAATTGAAGTCAGCCGCACAATAGGGGTTAACTAATATATATTTTTAAAAATTGTAAATACAAAATGTGTTTCTTCTATATTCGCCATTACTTTGTGTTGCGGATTCATATTTGAATTACTTTTTGATAACTTTGTATCACAACACTTTATTACACTTTTTTCAGACATGTTTCGGGACACAGAAGCCCCTTCTTCAGTGTGTATAAAAATTTATACACACTGAAGAAGGGGCTTCTGTGTCCCGAAACATGTCTGAAAAAAGTGTAATAAAGTGTTGTGATACAAAGTTATCAAAAAGTAATTCAAACAAAATGTGTTATTTAAAAAGATTTTTTGTAATTACAAAATTCCCTAGAATTTTTTTTCATGTTGTAATTGTTATCTCTGATGGGTAGTATTTATGTCTTATTTATTTATTTTTAAATGTTATTTTATAAATTCAAGATTTTTGGTTTTTATTTATTTTTAAATGTTATTTTGAAAAAATATTCTTAGGTTGCAGACGATTTGGACAGACGACCAGACACAACATCTCAATGAACTTCAATGGCTTTAAAGTCCTGAACGAATCGAAACGAAAGTATAAACTCTGCTGGACAGTCTTCAAAGCGCTACATGGAATGGCTCCAAGTTATACATATATCCGAACTCTGTATAATGGACAGTCTAAATACAAGGAAATCCACACTTCGCTCGGCGAACTCCTCGGCAATAGAAATATTAGTTTAGCCGAAGCGTTGCCCTAGTACAAATTTCGGGGATCGAGCGTTTGCAGTAGCCGGTCCATCAGCTTGGAACAATCTCCCTACACACCTCAGATGCATAAATGATCCAACAGATTTCAGATCTAAGCTGAAAACCCACCTTTTTCGTATTTCGCACCCAATTTAAAACTTGCATATTTTGTTCCCTTAAATTTTCTAACCGATCGCGAATATCAATCAGATGCTGCGTTTACATTTAGATTTAAAACACTTCTTAATGCGCCCTTGAGGTGATTACATCACAAAAACGGCACTTTAAAAGTTAGCACTAATTATAATTAATATTATGATTATTATTATTATTATTTTTTTTTAAGATAATCAAATGATTTTACTGAAATCTTTTTAAATGAACTTCCATTTTAAATAATGGAATCGACAGAACAGTCTGTCGATGCCAGCGAGCCTGGCAAAACCGGTCGCTGTCGAAATAAAGACAAAAGTGGAAGTAGTTAAAAAAAATCGTTTTATTTAATTATTATTTCTATTATTATTATTATTATTATTATTATTATTATTATTATTATTATTATTATTATTATTATTATTATTATTATTATTATTATTATTATTATTATTATTATTATTATCATAATTATTACTATTATGATTGATGCATCTGTGACGTTTGTGACCTTTGTATAAATCAATGAAATGAAATTAAATTTCCACTCTGTCACGAAGACCATAAATGATGTTTTTATTTAAAGAAAAACATGTAATAATTGTTATGTACATGTAAAATATGTTTTCCGCTTTCGTATTAAGAGAAAAAACGAGAAAACTCACTCAATTTTCCGACGGTCAATAACCCCGCAGGAGACCTTGGAATCAGCCGGAAAGTTTGTGAATGATTCACGGGAAAATCCATTGAGCCGTCGGGCGGGATAGCGGACCCGGAACGGGGCTGAAGTTACTAACTTCCGAAATATTTATTACCCAACGAGACCTTTTATACCCGAACGGTTGTCAATTGATAAAAAATTGACAAAGACGTTGAATAATTATTATTTTGATGAATAAGACAGACACATTTTTTTATTATAAAGAAGTAACTGAAGTATACGTTAACAAAATGTACATGTGAACCATAAAAGTAGAATAAAATCAGTAGAATTGAGATCTCTTAGACGAATGTGTGTGTGATAGTGTGATGAATAAAAATATAAGAAGTGAATGCGTTGTGAACGAAAGTGTTTTGTACAAAATAATGAAAAGAACATTAAGATGGTTTGGATACATGGAATAAAATAATGAAATTATTTAGAAACAGAGGAAAACTGAGAAAAACGTGTTACGATCAAAAATATCTAATATTGAATCAAAAGTGCGTGCTCATGAACGATGTATGAATGTTGATAAAGATAAAGAGAAGCGAAAGAAGTATATAAGGAATCAAAAATGAAAAGAAAGGAAGACGGTGTAATGGTTAGTTAGTTAGTTATATTTTTTTGTTTAAAAACTACGGAAATCATAATCTTTATAATATATAATGTCGTTTAATGTATTATATTATTTGGAAATTTAAATTTCATATCAACATCAACAACAAACCATTACGCTGTTTCTCCGAAGGGGCAGGCAGAGAGTTTGAACCTCCACACTACTCGATTCTGACAGACCTCTCTAGCATCCTCCATATTCATACATGCTCATCGATTCTTTCGACTTTTAATACCTTTCAAATTAGATAAATTAGATCATGCCAAGTTTTCCTCAGTCTTCTACGACTCCGTACTCCATTCACATCGTTAACGTATACTTTCTTAACCACTCTTTTTTCATCCATGCGTTCCATATGTCTCTATATCAACGCAGTGAATTTTTCATTATTTTGCTCATTTTCACTTTCACTCGCAATGCATTCACTTTTTATATTTGAATTTAGAACTCTGACACCAACAGAGTCACCACAAATTTGCCTAAGAGATCTCATTTCAAATGCATCTATTCTAATTTTATCATTTTTTGCCAGTTCCATGCGTCACTTTCACACACATGGATCGAAAATAAGTAATAAATTTCACATTTATTGTTTTTTGAACCATGAAGTTCCTAAGAAAAACTCCATATTATATAATTAATACGAATTGAAACGTCTGCCATATAGAAGTTTAATTATGTTTTATAGGATTGACATTTTTTACTTAGCTAAAGTATTATCAAATATTTTGATAATGCCAAGAAAACAGACGTTTTCGTTCGTATTAATTAACAAATTACTATTTAAAGCTAACAATAATTTATTCAACAATTGATGTATTTTAATAATAAAAAAAATCTTATTAACCCTCATATGCGGCTGGCTTCATTTGCAGTAAAAAAATAGTCTTGAAATGCGGTTGGCTACATTTGAAGTACAGACAGATAGTCCCGGTTCATCATAATATTACGAACAATTTAGTAATAAGGAATTAAAGAAATTATTTATAAGATATCATTCATTAATATATAAGATGAAAATGTAGTCTGCCGAAGTTCTAAGCAAAATTTATTGAACTGCAAATATTGTCAGTCGCACTATAGGAGTTAAAAATATACAAAGTTTACTTTTTGTTTTGGAAATAATAAATATTAATTAATTTGCAGAAAAAGTCAAGCGACATGTTTGTATAATATTGATCGGTTGTAAACATAAATAGGTATAATATTAAACACAATCTATTTTAATAATTTGTTCAAGATAAATTTCTAGCGATATTTGACGGTAGTCTAGTATTAAAATAGTTTTACAATTATATAGAATATTTACAAATTTCTGACTTCATTTGCAGAAAAAAGTGTTTCTAACTGCGGCTGACTACATTTGCAGCTCAGACAGATAGTCGCAGTTCATCATAATATTACGTAAAATTTAGTAGTAAGGAACTAAAGTAAAAAGGTTTATAAGATACATTCCTATTTGAGCTACAAATGTCGTCTGCCGTAGATCTAAACCATTTTTTTTACACTGCAAATGTAGCTACCCGCACTATAGGGGTTATGAATAGAGGGATATGCAAGTATGTACAGAACTAATACAATATGAATGGATTCCATTAACCATTTTCAAACTTTGCGAATTATATCTCACTCAGAATAATAGACTAAAAATTCTAAATTTGAAAGGAGATTAGTCATTAGTAAATTAGGTTATTAATTTAATTATTCTCATCTCCTTTGATAGTTAGGTACTGTGATAACAAGAATAGAACTAATAATTTAAGTACCCATGAATAGTTATTAAAAACGGCGCCACTGAGAGGACGTTGGACTGTATTATTTTTTATTTCTAAATAAAGTTAGTAAAATAAACTCACCCCTTTTCAAGCAATTACTTCTGATCCAATAACAGTCTGCTCCTAATAAATTTTTAGGAAAACTTACTTACCGAAATTAGCTCGAGACACAAGTACTGTTTTTCCAACAAAAAACTATGTTGTTCTTCCTTTTATTGGTATTGAAATACCAATGATGATTTAATGTATCAATTTTAATGTTCAATAGATTTCAGACATTGGCTGCCAACTTCAATATGATGATCTAAAGCTATAAAAAAAATGCTGTCACCAGCTAGCTCCACTACTGTCACACATATTTAACTTATCGCTAAAAACAGGCCAAGTCCCTCAACAACTAAAGAAAGGTATTGTCACCCCAATATTAAAAAAACCTCAATTAGATTCCGTAGACCTTTCAAATTACCGTCCCGTATCAAATTTACCCTTAATTTCTAAATTATTAGAAAAAAGTAGTAGCTTCTCAAATTTCCCACCACCTAACAGCTAATGGAATGCTGTCGAATTTTCAATCTGCATATAGATCATTTCATTCCACTGAGACAGGATTACTACGAATTATATCAGATCTTGTACTGGCAAACGAGTCGGGCAGGTTAGCATTGCTTTTCTTACTCGATATGAGTGCTGCATTTGATACCATCGATCACTCCTATCTAATAAAGCGACTGGAAATTACATATGGATTCGACGGTAGAGCAATTAACTGGCTGACCTCATATATTTCGAATCGCTCACAGGCGGTTCAGGTCGCAGGTGAAGTGTCCCCTTTTCTCATAGTCGAAACTGGAGTTCCCCAGGGATCTGTGCTGGGACCCCTTCTATTCGTAATGTTCACGAACGATGTGGCCAATATTATAAAATCCTTCGGCTTGTTGTCGCATTGCTATGCTGACGACCAGCAAATATACTCTTTCTGTGACCCCACTGATAAAAATCAACTCAAATCTTTAACAGCCAACTGCATTGACGCTGTATCAAATTGGATGGCTTCAAATAAACTCAAACTAAACTCATCAAAAACAGAATTTCTTTAGACTGCTTCTACGAAGCGCCAAAACTTAATTGATCGCTCCCCAGTATCTACATCCGACACAGATATCTCTCCTAAAAAATCAATAAAACTTCTTGGCGTCCATCTAGAGACTGATCTTTCATTGAAAACTCAAATCAATAAAACAGTCAGCAATTGCTTCTTTCATCTAAGGCAATTAAGATCCATAAAAAGAAATATTCCCATTGACACATTTAAAACATTAATCAATTCCTTCGTCGTGTCCCGACTAGATTACTGCAATGGTGTCTACGCCAACATCCCCAAACAGCAAACAAATAAACTTCAGTCTGCATTCAATGCAGCAGCAAGACTGATAAGGGGTGTGCCAAAGAGTTGTCACATAACACAGCATCTTAAGGAGCTCCACTGGCTGAAATGTCCAGAAAGGATACAATACAAGCTCTGCTGGACGGTTTATAAGGCGTTGCATGGAATGGCACCAGCTTATATATCTGAACTCTGTATCAGCGAGAACCTGAATGCTAGACAGTCTACATTGCGATCAGCTAAGTCTTCTGCGATCGGTAGATTGACTGTGCCAAAACGCTGTCCAAGCACAAACTTTGGCGACCGAGCCTTCGCGGTAGCCGGCCCTTCAGCCTGGAACAGTCTTCCAGCAGACCTTAAGTGCATCGAGAATCAATCAGAGTTTAGATCGAGACTCAAAACGCACCTTTTCAAATTATCATTTCCTGACAGGAAGGGCTGATCGACTTCGTCAGGTGCAGCCCTCATACTAAATATGTTTATAATTTTTTTTATTTTAATTATCATTATTATTATTATTATTATCTAGTTGTTCTTCTACAGAATCAGATCATCTTCTACAGCGCCCTTGAGATGAGTAATTCATAAAAATGGCGCTTAATAAATTATCCAATTTATTATTATTATTATCTCAGTAGAGAAAACAAAAACCATGACATTCTCAAAATAACCCTTAGGATGCAGGTTATCCTTAAATGACAAAATGCTGGAACAGGTTGCAAAGTTTAGACATCTGGGAGTGGATCTGCGCAGTCAAAACGATCTTGTCAGTGAAATAATAGGACAAGTCAACAAGGCTTCGGCGGTATCAGGTTGTCTCAAGGATATAATATGGATAAACACGTATATGAGAACTGACAGTAAGGTAAGAATATATAAAACCTGCGTAAGGCCTATACTGACATATACCATTGAGACCAGAGCGGATACCACAATAACAAAGTACGGGTGGCAGAGATGAGGACACTGAGGATGATAGCAGGAAGAACTATTCGAGATAGGGTGAGGAACACGGCTATCCGCGAGATCTGCAAGTTGGGGGATGTCGTGAGATGGGGCAGACAATGCAGAAGATACTGGAATGCGCACGTGTAGAGGATGGATCCCACCAGAATCCCACACGCTGTGGCGCATCAGATTCCTGCCGGCTGCCGTCCCCTCGGAAGACCGCCGAAGAGATGGAGAGATAGTTGAGTAAAATACAAGAGAGGCCAGCCTGATTTCAGGAACAGATCAAAGGTCTATAAGGAGAAGAAGAAGAATTTTAATAATAATGCATAATGCCTTACGGAATCGAAGCAAGAGCGCTGTCAGGACCAAACATCTCCTAATTACAACATAAATAAAAAAATTGGAACCTATCGTGAGTAGAACCAACGAAAAGAATCGCAGATCCTGCAAAATTCATGACATAGTAAGATGGAGTAAGTAGAGAAGATGTTTCTGGAGGGATCATATCGTGAGGATGCACGAGACTCCAGAGGGCCGTCGACCACCAATGAGATGGAGAAAAAGCTGGACGTCTTCATCACAGGACCAAATTTGATATCCTGTCTAAACAGAAATCAAGATCTATTTATATCGATCGGTCATATGCTTTTATTATGCAAAAGTTAATACATTTTAAAATTGTCATATGAAGCACTCACTTTGTGATTTAGTTAGGTTTCAAGCTTCATCAATGTAATAAAATAAGGGTCCAAGCGTAACTGGTTGGCATCAATTATAATAATCATACCTTGGTTAAATAAAAAGTGTTTTATTATTTTATATCTATATAAGTTTTGCAACGAAAATCTTAACTTGAAACTCCGACAAAGAATGATTAAATGTTATATACGTATATGGTCTAATCTACTATATGGCTGCGAAACCTGGACTCTGAAAGTGAATGTAATGAACCGGTTGGAAGCGTTCGATATGTGGATATACCGCAGAATGCTTCGTATACCGTGGACCGACATCGTCAGTAATGCAGACGTACTACAGAGAGCCAGAGCCAATAGAGAGCTGTTGTCGAGTGTGAAAATTAGAAAAGTCTCATATTTGGGTCATGTGCTAAGGGGAGAAAAATACCACCTCCTTCGATTGATATTAATGGGTAAAGTGGAGGGACGTCGGGGAGTTGGTAGAAGGCAGCTGTCCTGGCTGCGGAACATCAAAGAGTGAACAGGAATAACAAGAGTTCAGAACCTGTTCCAAGTGGCGCAGGATAGAGATGCCTTTGCTACAGTGATCGCCAACGTTGGGGGGACCTGACACAGCACCGAAAGAAGAAAATAAGTTTCAAATATATTTTTATTTAAGTCTATTTTAATTTAATTGATAGGTAAGTTAGATTAATTAACGAATACGTGATATAAAACTTACTTACTACAATTTTTAATGGTATTTTATTTTTCAAACAAAATATATACCATACACATTAAACAATATGTTATATTTTAACATAAGGTATAATATCACATGTGTGAGCTTGCATAGTAATTGGGGCGTTTGTATGTGGTTCTGTCATATTTCTGAAACTTCTGGATGAGTTCAAATTTGTTCACAATGCGCGAGGAGTGTATTATAATATATGCAGCTGTGACTAAACTAACATAACAAAATATGTTTCAAAATGAACACAATTTACCTGAGATAATATTATATTATAAAAAGATTTGAACATCGTTGGATACGTGATGAAATTCATTAAATATGTAGGGTCGAAGCATCAGTATTTGACCGCCCCCCAGTAAATGACCGTTGGTTAATTAAACAAAATATAATAAGAAATGCTCTATGTGTCCAGTCAAAAAACTTTAATCCCAAAAAACTATGACAAAAGAGGTAGGCAGAGACAACTGTTGGTAAGAAACAAAACTATCAGTTTTGAACTGTGCCTTGTCAAATGGTAAAAGTGCGTCTTCCCGTTGTTCTGATATTGTTAGTAGTTTTTTTACAAGGAAAAGTGTGGTAAGTGTTTTTTTAATGTTATTTCTTATGCAATTCTTTGAATATATACATATTTTTATATGTTAGGGTGTTTCATAATGTGACAATGTTACAAAATCTATGTATTGTATCAATATAACCTGAAGTGGTCAATTACTGGTGATTGTGCTATTTTTTTAGAGAAATATTAATTTTAATAGTATAATAATACTCATATTTCAATAAAAAAGTTAGAGAATTTAGAAAAGTCAATGTGTTTTTTATTGTTTTATTTTATTTTGTACACTGAAATAATGAAATTAATGCCTTTAATGTGGATTTCAGTACAAGCTGAACCTTAAACGGTCATTCATTAGTGCTTTGACCCTATTAGTAAAACTATGATAATTGGATATAATTAAAAATAATCAAACATTAAAAATAATTTCAAAACATATTGTTAGTTTTAACCCCACTTTTTGTTTTATTTGTAACCCTGACGAAGCTTCGGCAGGAGTTGGTTTCGAAAAAAATTAAGTGGTATAAAAACTAGTAAAAGTGTTTTAAAATTGTTTTAATTATGCCTCGCCGCAAATTATGAAGCATTTAATGAAAGCGAAAAAGAGACTGGTACGGCCATGTTCAAAAAATGGACACCACCAGACTCCCCTATATGGCATTGCATAATCAACCTCATGGGACTCGTCCTCGTGGAAGACCTTCTAAAAGATGGAAGGACAGCTGGGAGTCTATCTCTCAGGAGGAGCAACACTCTGGAGAACAGACCACATAGGTCTACAATAAGGAATAATAGAAAAGCGAAAAAATATGTAAAGCTAGACAGAAAAGAAGCGAAATTTGAAGTAGCTCTATATAAGATAGATGAAAAAACAATATTATTTTCGCGTAACTTTACAAGACGACCTTTAGCATTAATTTAAAATTCAGCTTTTTGGTATCAAGAATAATTAATGACACTGATAATTTAATGAATTGAGCGAAGTGTGTTCAAAGGGAAATGCCAGAGGTTAATAGGATAAGTATTAAAATAACTAAGAAGCCAATAATATCCGCAAGATCTGTTTAAAAGCCCCAAATACATCCCAAGAGTAAAAACGAGAGATCATTTAAAAATCGTTTGAATTCACAATTTAAAAAGTTTTATTATGTGAACTGGCATTTTTATATACTGAATTTAAAATAATGGATAAATGAATTTAATGAATAATTTAAAACACTTGCGTACTTTATTATTAAAACACTTTAAGTCTAGTGATAATTGAAGAAAAATAAGAAGGTGAATACGTTACTAGAGCAAGTAATTTTAAGCGCGTATTCTTTTGTTTCTATTTAATTCTAATAAATGTTAAAAACTGTTCTTTAAATTAAAATTCTAATAAATGTTTAATTCAGTCTGACCTGTTCCACACAGGTCAGACTGAATAGACTGAGATGGGCCGGTGCAGAGGATGCCGTCATCGCGAACCCCAAAAAGATTGCTGGAGTGGCACCCAGGTGGTAGAAGACCAATTGGACGACAAAGGCTGCGACGGGAGGATGAAGTTGGGAGAGATGGGGCAGATTGTTAAGAGTGTCAGATTGGAGGGTCGAAGCGGAGGACAGGAGGAGTTGGAGGCGAAGAATACTGGAGGCTGTAGAGCCATCGAAGAAGAAGAAGAAGAAATGTTTAAAAACGCACTTAAAATTGCGTTAGAATTAATTTTAATTTATTACGGCTTAAATAATGATGTAAAACTCAATATTTAAAATTAATACGAATGAAAATGTACGTTTTCTAGAATTTTTATTATTTATTATTTATTTATATTTCGAAGGCATTATCAAATGTTAGAGCTAGAGCCAACAGAGATCTGTTGTCGATTGTGAAGGTTAGAAAGGTCTCATATTTGGGTCATGTGGTAAAGGGAGAAAAATACCACCTCCTTTGCCTGATAATCATGGACAAAATAGAGGAACGTCGGGGAGTTGGTAGAAGGCAGTTCTCCTGGCTGCAAAATATAAGCAAATAGACAAGAATGACCAGAGTTGAGAACCTGTTCCAAGTGGCGCAGGATAGAGATCCTTCGCTGCAGTGTTCGCCAAAGTTTTGGAGGCCTGACACGACATCAGAAGAAGGAGAAGATTGAATGTTGATAATGTTTGATATTTTTTAAAATAAAAATTGATAATGCCTTAGAAAGGCGAAACATGTTATCCCTATAAAATAATGTATAATATAACTAATTAATATGAAAGAAAACGTCTGTCTTCTAAGAGTTTTATTATATTTTAGATGGAATGATTCTTCCTTCTTAGGCATTATCAAATGTTTTTTTTATTTAGAGAACATTTTTATTATTGTAAAATTTAATTATGCCTTAGGAGGGCGTAACATGTCATTCCATCTCACTAACTAACTAACTAACCATCACGCCGTCTCCCACACTGTTCTGTCCTGACGTACTTCTCTCGCTTCCTCTACATTCATACATCTTGTCATGCATGTACATCGATTTCTCCGACTCCTCACGTGACCGACTTTTAATATTTGATTGATTTGATCGTGCCACGTTTTCCTCGGCCTTCCTCTATTTCTAGATCTGTTCATGCCGTATACATATACCTTCTTCACCATTCTGTCTTCACTCATTCTTTTCATGTGTCCAAACCATCTTATGACCCTTTCATTATTTTGTTCAAAACACTTTCATTTACACCGCATTCACTTATTATACTTGCATTTGACACTCTATCATATACAGGTTTACCACACATTCGTCTTAGAGAGCTCATTTCTACTCCATCCAAAATATAATAAAACTCCTAGAAGACAAATGATTTCATTCATATTTAAACATGGAGTTTTACACGAATGTTCAAGAAACAATATACATTATAAAACTTCTAGAAAACAGGCGTTTTCAACTGTATTAATTAATTGAATAATGTTGATCTTAATTTTTGACTTAAAAGAGTTGTTGCAATTATGCAGAGAGCAATTTCTAATATACGCTCATAAAGCTGCATAGTCAAAACACTTCGTAATGTACTGCCTTCACCCTTACTGCGCTTGGAGTGTTCCGATAATAACACGTAGTTAGACAGTGGCGGCAACTTCACAGGAATGTCGGCGTCTAGGAATAGAAGGCCGTCTGAAGCCTGTCTGAGTATACGCAGATAATGTCTCAACGTACGCAGCATCAAGGGCGAAGTTTCTCAAACTGAGGGAACCCAGATTTGTAACAAATATATTTCTTGTATGTCTCTTGTAATATGTATCTTATATGTCTTTTGTATGTGGATGAGGCTGTCCTACTTGCAGACAACGAGCATAACCTACAAGTCCTGGTAAATAGTGTGTATGAGGTATGCATGCGAAATGATATGATGAAGAATGTGAATAAGTCTAAGGTAATGATTTTTGAAAAATAAGAAATCATGACAGTCTGCAACATTAGCGTGAATGGTGAAATTGTGGAGAAAAAAAAGAAAATTTGAAAGAAGGGTTGGGGCAGGCAACAAAGTGAATGGTGCACAAGTTGTCATCGCAAACACAAACCTATCCAAAAAAGCTAAAGTGGCAGTGCACAGTGGTGTTCTTGTACCGACACTTATGTATGAAAGCGAAGCATGGAACTGGCGAAAGAAGGATGAAAGTAAGTCTCTTGGAAGTCATAGACATAGCCTAATGGATAATGTTCTGGCCGATCTGGCTAGGTTGGGCGAATCGAACTGCAGGGAGCAAAAGACACAGGATCGAGGAGTTTGCAAGAAAATCATCAAGAAGATTAAAACTCTTCAAAAGTTGTATGGCCATAGGAAGTAAGTAAGTAAGTAACTCAACCTATCCTGGGCCACCGGGGTTACAATGTAACATGCAACTAAACCATTCTCTAAGATTATGTTGCCAAGTTTTTCTTTTTCTCCTTACCCTATGTTTTTCGTTAACCTTATATAAATCTATCTTGTGCCTTCTGCATCCTGTCACCAGAAAATTTTCTTATGTCATCACATTATTGTGCTGGGGGTTGTCCTCTGCTTCTTCTGTCTCCACTCCACTAACATTCTGGTCCATATTTGGTCTACCAGTCTGGCAATACATATATGTCTCTCAAATGACCATTTGAGCATAGCCAATTTTTCGACGACATTCGTTTCTCTCGACCTTATAAATATTGTCTGAGAGTCTTGCATGTAGCGTGGTTCTTTCATGTTTATTTTGTTCAGTACTTCATGTTAGACATGGTTAGGGTTTACGTTTTTGCTCCATTTGTCAATACTAGTACATGTATATTACTGGAAGTAAAACGTAACTTGCTTATATTCGTGCTTGAATACAAACATCAAATATATATATATATATATTAGTATACGAGTATATGGTAAGTATCTAATGTAATTTTAAAACAGTATTTCGTGGATGAGAGAAGTTTTAGGAGACCTGAAATAAAGTTAGTGTCACCGAGCAGGCAGTACAATGGGTCTCGCGCCGCCAATGGACGTACCACTAACCCGACAGGATGGCGGGAGTGCGCGAAGGGCGGCACGTAATGTTTTTTAATTGGGGTTTACATTTAATAAAATTTAAAAAAAAAGTCTCAAAAGATTTAAATTAACGGTATTATACTCTATTTTACAGTCTTCAATATGAATAGAAAATAGCTCATTATTAAGAATAAGGAATCGGGTCGTGTCAAAGCTTGAACCCAAGTTTCTTGGATCAGGAGCCAAGTGTTCTGTTCCCTTGACAAGCCGGAAACAGATGATAGGACTTGGACTTGGATCTTCTGGCTTACATAGGTTCAGCTCTAATGGGTATTCCTCTTACGTCTGTAAGAAACATTGGAATGTAATTTGGTAGTTGTTTTATGATGGGGCTAAATGTATGGCCCGGAGTGTCCCTCCGAAAGAGGGCGAGGGGAGATTTAGGGTTTATGATAAAGTCTTAAATTATTGTCAAGGAATGGAAGACCAGTTAGGGGTTGGGATTGTATTAATAAAAAAGTCTGCAAGTTATGCTAGTTATGAGAAAAATGTAAACAAATCTATGTTTTGTATTTTTAATTCGACGGGCATCTGTCATGCTGGAACCATTTTTTTCTTCTTTACAACAGGCGTGTACCTATCCGTCTCACACATTAGTAAAAGTGGCACATTATCTGTATCGCTCACACTTCGAAAAATGACTTTTAGTCTCTCAGAAAAACTTATTCAAATCTGGATTTCATTACAAAAAAAAATGTCCACACCTTATTTAAGAAATAATCAAGCATTGAATAGCTAATGTGGATTTATTATTGTTTCATACTTATAGGATTATATAGTATTTAATTATAAAACATAGTATGTCCAACACTACTGATAAATAAAATAATATGTTTATAAATAAAATAGATTAAAAAATCGTGGGAAAGGTTGCGAGCAAAGACATTAAAAAATGACTTTGGTTGTGAACCTAACCACCACTTTATCTCGAAATAAAAATAATGTAAAAAGGAAAAAAAAAAAAAAACTATAACAGAATCGAATTTTATTTATTTTGTGAATTTAAGTAATATCAATCGTAACAGTTATTACGTCATCCCAACTTAAAAATTATGCGGAAAGGAACAGGAATATTCGTATACAAAAAAGATAAATATTTACATACCTTTTTACTGAACAGTTGTGTACTATACATGAGTGAAGGGTGGAGTGTTTCAGTTGTTTAAAAATAATTCTTGATAAAATAATTAAAGTGTACGAACCGTCTATGCATGCTACGCTACAGAATCGTTACGCAAGACTATGAATACGTATTCAGTTAACAAGAATTTCAGTTTTTTTTCAGGTCATTTTTATATAATCCTTCGACGTCTCGTATATAGGGTCAATAGTTATTTCTGTCTTGTATGTGCCGGGAAAATTTTGTTCTACAAGTTTTTCGTTTAATAGTTTCTAGACACGTCAACATAAATTATCAGGACGTAAGTAAGGAAATACAGGGTGTTTTTTTAGAGGTTTGTTTTTTAAGCTAGCAACATTGTTTCTACAGACTGTTAATTTGACAGTCGATAGTTGATTTGTAATCAGTACGTTTTGCCATTTTACCATGAATAGACTGACGTCAGAACAGCGCTTGCAAATTGTGAAAAATTATTTTGAAAAAAATTCGGTTCGCCAACTTTATCGTGCACTACGTCCATTTTACGGTCGACATAATCATCCATCCGAGCAAGTTATTCGGAAGATCATGGATCGTTTTTGCACCACGTACACTCTAGTGGATAATACGCATCCACAAAGACGACAATTGTCGAAAATTGGATTTCACGATTGCGCTTCATTCGAGCATTCGTGGTGCTCATATGCTCGAAATCACATTTGAACAATAATGGCATAAATTATCTATTAAATAAAGCAAATATCATAAACATTAACATTATTTTTAAGATAATAAAGATTTTATCAATGTTACATTAGAAGACATGTTAATATTTTTTTTCGCGGTGTCAGATATTTTAAACATTAAAAAATCCGTCTATAAATCTGTTAATTTAAATCTTCATGTACGTTGACACGTTTCTTCTTCGATGAATATCTGAAACAAAAAAAAAATAATCATTACAATTTTCCTGCTTCTAAATTATTATTAATTTTGTAGTAATAATCCAATTTTTTTTTAATGTTTGAAAAAAACTTGTATACAAATACTGGATTTTAACCATTGCGGGTTAATCTTTTTTAGGATTTATTGTATCTCAATAGATACGAAGATGTAAATTGTTTTATTGGAAACAGAATATGGTAGTCTTAAGAAGGGCGGAATGAGGAATGTTGTTAACATAAAGCGATCGCTTACCCCAACCAATGATAGGTCAGTCCAAAAAAAGTTACAAAAAAAAAAACAATTTACATCTTCGTCTCTATTGAGATAGAATTAATCCTTAATAATTCTAATTTAAAAGTATACACATTTTACACAATATAAGAACGCAATAAAAATGTAATCTTCATATTAAAAAATATAGCATTTTAAGAGCGAAATCCAATCAATGTTTCGACGAAAATTCAAGCGAATTTAATTGGGCTAAAAAATTTAGCTTTTATTTTAATCATGAGAGAGTGGTTGAATAGTGGATACAACGCATGGCTCATGATCTTGGGGACTTGGGTTTAAACTTGGATACGACCCAATACCTTCTTCATAATACAACTATATGTGCTAATATTGGGGATTGTTTAATATTATAAATATATATTTAGTTAAATTCCACTTAGGTTTAGATTTTTTTAAATGTTATTTTTTATTTGATTTATTTACAATGAACTTTTATTATAATAAAAAAATTCATGTCTATTAAGTCCATTGTTCTGGCCGAAACACTATGCTACTTCAAAATTATTAAATGTAAAATTTACAACACTCTTATAATATCATTATTTTTTTATTATTATTAATGTGTTTTTTGCCATATGAATTAGTTGTTTGTCACACCTGATGATGCCAACATCGGTTGGCGAAACAGCTGTCGTGACAATCTCAAAAAGTGTATAATAAAAAAATGTGACATTACAACAAAATTGTAAATTTACCATTTAAGAAATTTATAATAACAGCATTAATTGTATGATATAATAAATTCACAATTGATTTTTTAAAGCATTTTTTTTTATATAAAAAAAATGCATATATAATTTAGATAGGACTATATACAGAACCGCATAAAACGATAAAAAGGTTACAATATTTCATAATTTATTTTAGGAGATTGTTTATAGAGAGAACCAAAACGTACATTAATTTTTTTATTCACAATATCCTTGAGACCTTCTTTATTAATATATTAACAGGGTGATTAAAAGCAAACTACAGAATTATCTTCTATGTTTACATTAAGTAATTGTGTATATATAATTGTAAGTACAGCACCGCATGGTTACAAAGAAAGTCCTTGAAACGGCTCTGAAATAACAAGGCACGCATAAAACATAGTTTTCTTTTATGTTTATGTAGGCTGCTTAAAATTGTTTTAGCAAAATTATGAATTCTGTAAGCTCGGGGCCGAAAAGCAAAAAACAGCCTTCACGTTTTCTAGATACTTAGAGAATCTTTTTTATAGTGAAAAAGCATAAGTATCTTCTGAGGGAAGTGAACAAAAATGTAGTGAATTTAAAATTTTGTTGATGGAATTTCATCTGAAAGATTGAAATCACAGTTTTTTTTACAATAATAGTTAATACAACGTGTGTGCAAATTATTCGCCACGGTAAAGTAAAATGGTAATTGTAACAATAAGGAAGTGGGTGGTTTAATTGGTTGGAACCCAAAGAGTTCCGACAAGAGCTCCCATTGAGGAACTTAAAGACGAACTTAACTTAAACTTAAAGAAGTTTGTATATAATATTACGAAATATATCAATTATTTCAATAACTAGAGTTGACAGGGACTTGTTGTTAACTATCAAGGTTTGGAAGATTTGGGTCATGTACTGCGTGTGGAAAAGTACCACCTTCTTGAACTAATATTAGGGGGAGGAAATTGAGGGACGCCGAGGGCTCGGTAGGAGACAGATGTCCTGGCTGCGAAAAGTGAGGGAGTGGACCGGTATCCGAAGTGTGGAGGAGCTGTTCCGAGCGGCACAGGACAGGGACAGGTTCGCCGAGGTGATCGTTAACGTTGGAGGGACCCGACAGGACAATTAAAGAAGAATAAGTTTCCAATTGTCCTTTGTTTACCGACAATAAAAAAACTGGGAAATTCAATCGGTTAACGACTATTATAAAATCCAAAATAACATAGGAATGCCATATCATCATCTGCTACTATGTAGAATGGATCTGCCTAAGGAAATACTAGTGGGTAATAATACTTCTAAATCGCACCGTTTCACACCACAGCTACCCTCAGAAAGCATCTATCTCCAATATATTTTCTTCTTCTTGTAATTCCTAATTAAATTCCTATGTCTATTTTCTAATTATTCTTCCATTATTAATTGTACCCTTTAGTTTTTATTTATTACTATTCTTATTCAGTATTTGAATTTATATATCTGTAATGTGAGTAATTTTTAATATACTCGTACATTATATATACTGAAATTCAAATTGTAATATAATATTATCATAGAATATAAAAATTTAGCTCCAAATATTTTGACAATACACTGTAGTTTTCCTGTATTTTTTTAAGGTTTAGAATTTGAAGCGTGATGTTATCAATTTTATACGGAATTTGAGTTAAAAAAAATTTACAGCCATAAAAAAAATAAGTTCGCTGCTGCCTTAAATTCAAATTTCGTCAATATGATTAAAAAAAAATGTAAACTTTGTACATTAAGATGGTTTATACATATGGAAAGAATGAATGAAGAAAGAATTGTAAAACAATTATATGTTAACGATGTAAATGGAACCAGAAATAGAGGAAGACCGAGGAAAACGTGGCACGATCAAATAAATCAAATTTTGAATGTCGGCCATGTGAGGAGTCAGAGAAATCGACGCGCGTGCATGACACGATGTATGAATGTTGAGGAAGCAAGATAAAAATGTCAGGAAAGAAAAGTGTGGCAGTCCATTTTTTCTGTCTACCCCTTCGGAGAGACGGCGTGATGGTTAGTTAGTTATAATTTTTAGATATAAAATAAATATTTGGATCTCAATTTTTATATTCTATGATAATATTAGAATTTGAATTTCAGTATACGAGTATACGAGTATATAATGTACTCGTATTTTAAAAATCATTTTACATTACAGATACATAAATTCAAAAGTAATAAAAATCTTAAATTCAGATTTCGGCAATATGATTATTCATCTTTTTTATAACTTCGTATACTGAAAACAATACGATAACGAAACGTAAAGACGATCAGAGAGTCTAGACTGTAATTAAATAATAATAATAATAAAATGGCTAGTTAAATTCAGTATACCGACACAAGAATACAAATTAGATTATCGCACACAAAATGCGAATTTGACAAACCAGTATTGGTAACAAGATTGGCGCCTCTCTTGTTAAGCGTCTAGACGGACGCTAACAAATGCATGTTTCGGTCCGCATATATCCCGGTCCCTGCCTCTCGAACCGAGATAAAACATCTCCACATAAGCGAATTAAATTCTAGCACTAACCATTTAAGTGCCACAGGCGAGTTAATTCGCTCAATATTTCCGTACTCGCCAGACGCGAGACCAAAATAAGCGAGTATTCACGCTCTTTAGTAGCTTATTGTTTCTTTTTCATTTTCAACAACAACAACAAACCATCACGCCGTTTCTCCGCAGGGGTAGGCAGGGAGAATAGACCGCCACACTACTCTATCCTGGCACACCTCTCTAGATTCCTCCACATTCATACATCGAGTCATACACGCACGTCGATTCTTCCGGCTTCTGACATGACCAACCTTTAATATTTGATTAATTTGGTCATGCCATGTTTTCCTCGGTCTACCTCGACTCCTTACTCCATTTACATCGTTAACTTATACTTTTTTTAACCATTCTTTTTTCACCCATGCGCTCCATATGTCCGAACCAACGCAGCGAACCTTTCATAATTTTGTTCATAATACCTTCTTTCGCTCTACATTCCTTCCTAATATCACCATTTGAGATTCTGTCGTACATCGTTCTAACACACATACGTCTTAGGGACCTCTTTCATTTTTCATTTATTTATTTTAAATATATCTAAAGCATTACAGATTTTTTTTCCCAATACACTAAAGATACAAGTTAGAGATACACAATAATAAAAAGTAATATATAATAGATTAATAAAAAGAGCGAGAAACATAAGATGCATAACAAATTAATGAAATAAATATACCAAACAATTATAATATAATAAAGATAGTTCTTCTCTCAGATGAGCCAAACTATCACAAAATACGTCAAATTCCGATGTGATACGATTAAACAAAGATATTATTGTTTATTCACTGGTCACACAAAATAATTAAATCAAATCAAATCAGTTTATTTCATCAATGGACATTACAAAATAATCTATTGAGAACAGGTAAAATAATATATTGTGTATTGTATACTGCCAGAAACGCATGAGAGATGGTTCGACATTAGGAAGACAAGATACTCTACAGCCTTCTGAACGTACTTTTACTAATATGAAAGACTTCGATCTCCGACGAGACCGTATTCAGCAGATTAATTGTTTTGTCCCACCGGTGTCACCAGAGGCAGGTTGGTTCTGGCGGCCGGTAGGTAAAACAATCTATGCTGTCGTTGTCGGAGATATCTATATATGGAGTATATTCGCTCTTTAGTAGGTTATTGATTATTTACTGGTCACACAAAATAATCGAGTATATTCACTCTTTAGTAGCTTTTTGTTTATTCACTGGTCACACAAAATAATTGAGTATATTCGCTCTTAAGTAGCTTATTATTTATTCATTGGTCACACAAAAAAATCGAGTATATTCGCTTTTCAATAACTTATTGTTTATTCACTGGTCCCACAAAATAATCGAGTATATTCGCTATTTAGTAGCTTATTGTTTTTCACTGGTCTCACAAAATAAGCGAGAATATTCGCTCTTTAGTAGTTTATTCACCGATAACACAAAATAAGCAAGTATATTCGCTATTTGTAGTTTGTATCCATTCTATATTTTAATATTCGATTGATTTGATCGTGTGACATTTTCCTCGGCCTTCCTCTATTTCTAGTTCTGTTTATGTCTTTCACGTATAATTTCTTTAACATTATATTTTCAATAATTCTTTCCATGTATCCGAACCATCTTAATAACATTTTCATTATTTTGTTCATAACACTTTCATTCACACCGCATTCAATTCTGATATTTCCATTTGATACTATATCATAAACACATTCAACACACATTCGTCTAAGAGATTCCATCTCTAGTGTATTTATTCTACTTTCTTTCTTCTTTTGCCAGATCATCACTTTTAAAAGTATACGAAATAAATATAAGAGATATAGATATAAATAAAAGAAGATTAGTAGATATCAATCATTGTACGAACTGATTCCCGTAGTGGAGTTTTCCTTCCGTTACATGCCAAAAACATCGATATACCGGAAATAACAGAATCCTACGAAGTTCAAGCAGATGAATTGCTTTAATATTGAATTGGGTTGATCAAAGATGGTGGTCCTAGGTCCTATGTGCTATTTTTAACTCTTACAAGAAAATCTTTTGATCTCTTTTAGAATCTTTTATTTAAACATACTTTTATCAGGTTGGCTCATCCACAAATGTTTTTAGGCAAACCATTAATCTTAAAAATATGAGAGTCCACATTTCTAACTAATTCCTAAGCAACTCCCTAATAGCACTGACCCTTTCTAAGTTTTCAGAGTAGCCAAAATCAATCGAGCTTTAATAAAACATTTTGAATGTATACAAATACTGGATTTTACCCATTGCGGATAAATTATTTTTTTATAATGATTAATTGTATCTCAATAGAGACGAAGATGTAAATCTTCCCAAACCCAATCTTAATGGATGGCGATAACTAAAAAATGTGAAGTGTTCTGCAACATTGTAGCATATATACATCTTCCAAAAAAATGTAGGACGTGGTGGTCGTAAGAAGGGCGAAATAGGGAATGTTGTTAAATATAAAGCGATCGCTTAACCCAACCAATGACAGGTCATAAGTCCTGTAAGCGCCTCGACCACTATATTCTGTTCCCAGAAAACAATTTACATCTTCATCTCTATTGAGCTTTAATATGACTGCCATACCCAAAGGTCTCGGGTTCGATTCCCAGCGATGGCAGTGTGATTGTCACAATGTCTTTGGTCAGGTGTAGAATTCACGTGATAATAAAATGGCGATATCACATGTA
The DNA here is from genome assembly GCA_022606425.2 of Lepidostoma basale. Classification (NCBI taxonomy): domain Eukaryota; kingdom Metazoa; phylum Arthropoda; class Insecta; order Trichoptera; family Lepidostomatidae; genus Lepidostoma; species Lepidostoma basale. Next base: position 534,393 of record JAHDVF020001077.1, on the reverse strand, counting down.
ATGAGAATATAATAGCTTAAATCAAATTGTATATAGTAATTGGGTTCAAACGACCTGTTGTATACAAAACAAAAATGTATGACAGATAGTTTATTTCATTTAATTTCATTCAGATCGTTTGTAATTACATAATAAGAATTTATAAGAGAAACATAAAAAAATATCAAAAGAATAGTAAGAACTAGAAACTCATAACATTGATTTTGCATCCCTGAGGAAACTCCTACTATCACAAAATATGTCGACCTCCGAGGCGATCCGATTAAGCAAAGAGATTGGTCTACCCACAGATATAACTATTGGCAGGTTGGCTCTTCAGCGTGAAAAATAAAACAATCAGTGCTCATGAATGATGTGTTTCATATTCCAGTACGACGTTTTTTTGTCTCCTGAAAGATGGAAGGAGAGCTGGGAAACCACCTTACGGGAGGAGCAACCCTTTGGAGAACAGACCCATAGGTCTATAGTTGGTTCGGAGCAGACTCGAAAGTGGTTTTCTGATATGAAGTCCTCATGAGGTGAGATATTCCGTTATGCCGGAGAGGGTTCAGAAAAAAAATCTGAGGTATCTCTACATGAGGGAGTATGGTAGTTATCCGTGGCTCTATCCTACTGCATTTCTTTTGGGAATGCTCGGAACCAATTCTTTACAGCTTCGAAGAGATGGGCATCTCATTACTCATTCCTTTCAATTAATCAGGGGATATTTCTCAGCCGTGCTAGAGGGTGTTAGTCTTTTTGTCCCCGATAGATTTCTCCAACAGCGACAGCACAGATTGTTTTACTTACCGGCCACCAGAACCAATCTGCCTCTGATGACACCGGTGGGAAGAGCAATTAAAGCCGTGCCACACTGTTTTAAACAAGCTCTCCACATCGGTCTCCACCGGTGGTTTAAAACTGTGTAGACACTTGTTTGAAACCAAAATTCGTTTGACCTTCAACAAACTTTGTGGATGGACGCGCATAGTATGCGTGTGGATCCACCGCTTAAACACGCATTCCACGTGTGGGGAGCTTGTTTACAACAGTATGTGGACGCTACACCAGTCTGCTGAACGCGGTCTCCTTGGAGATCGACGTCTTTCAAATTAGTGAAGTTCAGGGGAAAAATAGAAATTCAAAGTAACTTTCTAAAGAAAGTATCTTGTCTTCCTAATGTCGAACCATCTCTAATGCGTTACTGGTATTATGTTGTATTTTTATAATATTATTTTATTTGTACTCAATAGGTGCCTTAAACATTTTGCTGTTTGTAATGTCTTTTGAGTTGATAAACTGATTTGATTTGATAGCAAGGAAGACAAATAAAAATAATTAAAAACCATGTTACGCCAATGAGTCTGGTATGAGTACTGGTATAATCCCTTTTACATCCTAATCCTGATGAGCCTAATCGACCAATAATACGGGGAAGCGCTCGGGTAGCTGTCTACAAAGTTTTAAATATTTATGCAAAAAAAGTTGTTATTTGTTCGGTGGGAATTAGGAAATATGAGTAGAGGGGGTGTCTAAAAATAACTTTTAATATTCAGATTACTTTAAATAAAACTAACGACGATAATCGGGTAGAATTTTTCAATATTTTTTATGTATTGTTAACTATGTGGCTCACAACATATACGAGTGTAATCCTAAAAGATTGATCGAATTGGATTTGGACTTGGATCTTCTGGCTTACAGAGGTTCAGCTCTAATGGCTATTCCTCTTACGTCTGTAGAAAACATCCTTGGAATGCGATTTGGTAGTTGTTTTATGATGGAGCTAAATGTATGGCCCGGAGTAAGGGGGCGAGGGGGGATTTAGGGTTTATGATAAAGTCTTTCATTATTGTCAAGGAATGGAAAACCAGTTAGGGTTGGGATTGTATTTATAAAAAAAGTGAGCAGTGCCTGGATGGAGTGGGGGTAGGAGATAGCGTCCTGCGTGAGACCATTTTGTTTGGCGGAGTACGTTTTTCTAAAAATACAAGAAAAGTTTATTTATTGAAAAAAAAAACTTTTTAAGCTGGGAAATGGTTCATGGGGACACAATGTTTGATTATTGATCCAAAGAACTCATGTTCAATCAAACCTGAACCCGACCTGATATCTTCTTCATTATCAGTTATTTTCTATTTGGGACACATTCTCCCCAACAAGTAATCTGCAGTACTTCATCATGAAAGGGAAGATCGAGGGTAAGTGCGGCGTGGGAAGACCCCAGATATCCTGGCTCGAGAATATCAAGGAGTGGACCAGAATTTGTGGGGTGAGGGAGTTGTTCCGTCTGGCACAGGACAGAGAGGCCTACGCCAGGGTGATAGCCGACCTCGGGGGGACTTTACATGGCCTCGAAGAAGAAGTAGAGGATCTTCTATTAAAATCAGAGATTTATAATAAATTCTAATACCATTGATTTAAATCCTAGTTTGAACTGACTTGAACTGACTGAAATGACTTTTTTTCATTATAGGAGTATATCTAATTAATATAACACAATGTATTGTATATACCAGTGGTTCCCAAAGTGGTCCATACGGAACCCCAGGGGTCTCTGGGATCTTTCAGGGGGTCCGCGGATATTTTTCGTTGTTGACCTTTTTTTAGCACAACAGCGACTTTCGGTCAGTAGAATTCGACGGCGACCATATATTTTTTAGCTTCTTTGGGAAAATCCGATTTTTGGAATGAGCTAAAAAAAATTGGTCTCTGCCGAATTCTACTGGCCGGAAGTCGCTGTTGAGCTAAAAAAAAGTTCGCTAACGAAAAATATCCATTATAACTTAACTTCTATAATAATAAAAATGTGTCACATTTTTTTAGGTGAATTTGTAAAAAAAACATTAGAAACGTAGGGGGTCTGCTCAAAATAAAAAAATCAGCAAGGGGTCCACGGGACAAAAAAGTTTGGGAACCACTGGTATATACTATCTGTACGTTATTACAGTTTTTAGAATCATTACTTAAGAGTTGAAGTCATGGATTTGGATTTGAATCTTATGACATATTAAGGTTTAACTCTTTTGGGTATTATTTTTATATCTGATGGGAACATTGTTGAAAAGATAATTTGGTGGGTTATTATAATTTATGCAACGACCTGATCCGTGAAATAACGAGTGTTCCTGTGAAGAATGGATGAATGATGTTGTCGTAATTTGAGAGGTCTTTTACTATGGGATTAGGATAATAAGGGAGTTTCTGAATGGGTTGATTTAACGAGAATTCCTTTAGCATTAATGCAACTAACTTTCTATATGATATATTTATTATATATATAATTAAATGCAAATTTATTTGCTGACAATACTCGTACCTTTGGAAGAGCAAATAAACTGGCAAATTAGATCGATTCAACACCAGCATATTTCACGGGCTCGTTAGGGCTCGGAATTTACATAAAAAGCATATTTTTTCCTGTACTAAGCTTTCAAAAAGACGAAGTTTTTTTGTATTGTGAAATCTATAGACCCCCTTAGCGAAAGTTATTAGAGTATATAAAAATATATTTCAGGGTAAAGCGAATATTTAAGAATATTTCAGGGTTTTCGGGTTGAGAGCAATAAATGGCATATTTTTTACTTAGGCCATATAGTATTTAGTATCTTCTTCAACTTAAATGACGATTGAATTGACAAGCAAAAGTAAACGTTCGTTTCGTTCGTTCGTTTCTCGGCGCTACATCCCAGTGTGGGACTTGGCCTCCTCCACAACGGTCCTCCACTGACTTCTGTCTCTGGCCATCTCTCTCCGTTCCCCAGCTCCTTGCATTTTCTCCCAATCTTGTTCCGCGCAATCCGCCCATCTTTTTCTCGGTCTGCCTCTTGGTCTCTTTTCACGAGGTACCCATCTGGATATAATTTGTGGTGTTCTACCCTCTGGCATTGTTTCCACATAACCAGCCCACCGTAGGCGTTGAGACTTACAGAATCTCACTACTGTTTCCTGGTTAATTAGTTCTTCAAGTTCAAGGTTTCTTTTAGCAAAAGTAAACAATAAATGTAATAAATTAGTATAGGTGTGGGTGACTGTGTGTATATGAGCGTTACGTCGGCTGCGTGTATAGGTGCGTCACGTTTTGATTTTGGTTTTAGAAATTACTTAGCCAGGATAAAAAAAAAACCTTTTAGTGGCCAGAATAAAACGTAGACCTTGTCAAGAAAAATCTGTTGCGTCGAAATCTTGACTGAAAATAAATTTTAAAAAATTCATCCATCCTACAAGGAGAACACGTGGACGACGCCACCATTGGTTGCATAGGTAATCTAAAAAGTTCTTACTTATTGTTTCGACTGACGTTGAGAGGTCGTTCAACCATCTAACATGAGGGAGTTTGGTAGCTATCCGTGGCTTTATCCCACTGCATTCCTCTTGGGCATGCTGGGGACCAATAGTCTAAAGATACGGAGGGATGGGTTCACACTTACCCATTTCTTCAGACTTATCAGGGGATTCTTTGAGAATTCTGCCATCTTGGAGGGTATCCATCTTTATGTTCCGAATGGTTATCTTCGACAGCGTCAGCACAGACTGTTTTATGTCCCAACATGCGGATCCAACCTGCCTCTGGTGATGCCGGTGGGGAGAGCAATCAAACTGCTGAACATGATCGCTTCAGATATCGAAGTCTTTCATATTAGTGAAAGCACGTTCGGAAGACAAATACTCTTGACTTAAGAGAATATCTTGTATTACGAAAGTCGAACCATCTCTCATGCGTTCCTGGTATTATATATTTTATTTTTACCTGTTCTCAATAGATGCCTTAAATTATAATTGTTGTTTGTAATATCTAAAAATTCTTGCAAAAAATCGACTGAGTTAATAATTTGTAGCGCATAAAACTTTTTTTTTTCTTCTAGTAAACAGTTAATATGAGGTTAGAGAATATAAAATAATATTTTGGACACACGAATATAATATTTTAAACTTTTTACCGAATATAAATTCGAAACCAAATGATTGTTATCCGATGTGTTATCCAAATTTAAGGTTTTAAGTATTGTATTTTTTTTATACAATTTGTTTTTTGAATGTATACAAATACTTGTAGACAAATCCTGGATTTTTACCCATTGCGGGTTAATCATTTAGGGATTAATTATATCTCAATAGAAACGAAGATGTAAATATTTTTTTGGAAACAGAATATGGTAGTCGAGGCGTTTACATGACTTATGACCTGCAGTTGCGGTACTCCCATAGTAGCCTAAAAACCCGGCTTGTATAATAAATTTTTAATCAAAACCTCTTCTAGCTTACAGAGGTTCAACAGATGTCGCTATTTCTCTTACGTCTGATGGGAGCACTGTTGGAAGGTGATTTGGAGGGTTGTTGGTTTATGCGGGGGCATGATTACTTAGATTTGGGTGTTTTGTTTTAAAATTTCTTACGCAAGCCGGGCTTCTGGGCTTCTATGGGAGTACCGCCACTGATGACCTGTCATTGGTTGGGTTAAGCGATCACTTTATGTTAACAACATTCCCCATTCTGCCCTACTTACGACACCACGTCTGACAAATTTTTGGAACTTGTATATATGCTACTATTTTTTTAATAACTTCACTGTTTGTAGGTCAATCTACACTAGCGCCATCTATTGAGATATTGTATTTTTGTTACGTGAGTATGTGTTATAGATTGCTGAATGTTTAGATTGAATTGCTAGTTACACAAACTTAGACACACATCATATGGATATGTCTATGTACAATATACGAAGCATGTATATGTAGTGCATGCGAATCATACAATTGCATATCACGAGCGAAAGTCTTAATTACTTGGCGCCTTTGACCGCTGGTGGGAGAGTGGTCCAGCGAGGTTATTGGATCCCAGACGAACACAATCAGCTGTTGACGGGTCACAGTTCACAGTGTGTACAGACTAACCTACAATTACATATAATGCAAAATTTACTTCTTGGTTAAACTGACCCAACCCTTATGTATGAAAGCGAAGCATGGAGCTAGCCGAAAAGGGATGAGAAAAGAATAAATGCGGTAGACATGAGGTCCTTTAGACGTATAGGTGATAGATCGATGTACGACAGAATCTCAAATTCTGATATAAGAAAGGAATGTAGAGCGGAATACGGTATTATGAACAAAATTATGAAAGGATCGCTGCGTTGGTTCGGATATATGGAGAGCGTGGATGGAGAAAGAATGGTTAATAAAGTATATGTTAACGATGTAAATGGAGTACGGAGTCGAGGTAGACCGAGGGATGCATGGCATGACCAAATTAATCAACCTGTTATATACTTTGGAAAATTATCATAAAAATAATAATAAAAATAACAATGATAGTAATAATAAATAGGTCAAATAAATCAAATATTAAATGTCGGCCGTGTGAGGAGTCAGCGAAATCGACGCATGTGCATGACACGATGCATGAATGTTGAGGAATCGAGAGAAATATGTCAGGAAAGAAAAGTGTGGTAGTCCATTATTTCTGCCTACTCCTTCGGAGAGACGGCGTGATGGTTAGTTAGTTAGTTAGTTTATAAATATGGTGTTTTAACTTTTCATGAACAATTAAAAAAAATCTTTTTAAAATTTGTTTAACTTTATAAATATGTTTGCTATGGTGTATACAAAAACCATTTTAATAAAGGCTCGAAGGCTTAAATGTTTGAGTGAATAATATTCTTGGACGAGTTATTTAATATTATAACAATGATACATTAAATAATTTTTAATAAAATTCTTATGCTATTTTCGTCTCACTCGTAAATGCAACTAACTAATTTAAGTAACAGTCGAAAATTTCCTTTTACGTCGGGCTCAAAATTACAAAATGTCAAATTACTGCTAAAAGTGAGTACTTAATTCACTTTCAAAACTGTTATATCTGGAAATATGTAGTTTTATTAGACGCTATAATCTGCGTTTTAAGACTCGATAGAGTTATAATTTATTAGGAAATTTGAAAATAGAACCCACTCTAAATCGTTATTACTTATAAAACGTTGAAAAAATATTGGAAATGGATTACGAATCGAAGCCATTTGAAGTTAAAACATTTGGTTAGTATAAACAATATATTTCTGGGCTTTTGAACTCCCAAAATACAATTTACAGTAGCGCTTTTTTATAAGTATTATAAATTATTAAATAAGAAGAGAAATTAATACGAAAGGTAACGGCTAATCAATTATGACCTTAGACGGGCGAAATATGTGATTCATGTACCGACCATTATGTATGAAAGTGAAGTATGGAAGTAGCAAAAAAAGAATGAAAGTAGAATTAATACAGTGCAAAATGAGATCTCTTAGACGAATGTGTGGAAAATCTGTGTATAAAAGTGTCGAATGAAAATATAATAAGTGAATGCGGTGCGAATGAAAGTGATATGAACAAAAGAATGAAAGGGACATTAAGATGGTTTGGGTACATAAAAATAATGAATGAATAATGAATGGCAAAAAAATAATAACGTTAATTAATTATCCATAAAAAATAAATTAAAACATTTCTCGCAATGAAATAAAAAAATCTTTTTGTGTACGTATCTATCTACAAGGGTCATCCGGAAAGTAGCACCCGTTTGGGACTATAAAAAAATCTAGTATATATAAACAAATATGAATGTTTCCTGCCTAATGTGTTGGAAGGAATGGTCGAGGGATCGATTGGCAGAGGACGACCTCGCTAAGAGTACCTAGACCAGATTTGCCGAGATATGGGCTGCACCTCTTATGCGGAGTTGAAGAGAGTTGCCGAGGACCGAGCGGAATGGAAGAGGAGATGCGTCGCCTTGCTGCAGACCAATCATTAGATTGAGACCGGAGAAGAGATTTGTAAAGAACATACCTTAAACTACTTCTCTACATAGTCACCTAGCAAACTTAAGTATTTGTCGTAACGTGTGACGAGTTTTTGTACCCCAGCATTATATTCATCAACCGCCAGTGTATTGAGATACGTTGCATAATGCAGATGGTGTTTAACAACTTTATGAATAACTTGTTCGTGAAAAATTACAGAAATGTTCACAGATCTCATCAATTGTAACGCGCCGATCTTTCTTAACGAATTGGTCAATTGAACTCAGCAGCTCGTCCGTAATGACTGACGGCTGTCCCGAACGCTCGTCATCATGCGTGTTCTCTCTTTCCAAGTTTAAATTACAACACCAGCGCCGAACAGACGACTCATTCATAACATTGTCTCCATATACCCCTTTCAATTGCCTATGAATATCGCAAGGTCGCACATTTCTTGCATTGAGAAATTTAATCATAGCTCTAAATTCACAACTGGCGGCGTTCTCTATTTTTTTAAACATTATAAACACTTATAGAAACAACACAGTTAATAACAGCAAGATGTTACGTTGCACACAGACAGCTGAACGTGTTAGTACTTGTCCGGCGGCTACTCGATTCGCCAGCGCTCTGCACGGCGTAAATCAGGCCGTCTCCCCGAAGGGGTAGCAGAAAGAACGGACTGCCATGAAAGAATGGTAAAAAATATATTTTAAGGTAAACGTAAGGTATACAGGGTATATGTCTGTGAGAAGTGATATTATGGGAGTGAATGAAAGAAACGTCTGTTCGGTAGCTAATGTATTTATTTCCTGAATGGTGTTCGGGAGTAACTATGGCCTACGAAAGGGCAGCCATTACAGTGTGGTAACGATGTCAATGGAACTAGAGATAGAAGAAAACGTGGCACAATCAAATAAATCAAATATTGAATGTCGGAAACGTGAGAAGTCAGAGAATTTGACGCGCGTGCATGATAGGATGTATGAATGTTGAGGAAGCGAGAGAAATATGTCAGGAAAGAAAAGTATGGCAGTCCATTTTTTCTGCCTACCCCTTCGAGGTGATGGCGTGATGGTTAGTTACTTAGTTTTTTATTTATTTACCCATTTCTTCAGACTTATCAGGGGATTCTTTGAGAATTCCGTCAGCTTGGAGGCTATCCATCTTTATGTTCCGGATGGTTATCGTCGACAGCGTCATCACAGACAGTTTTATCTCCCAGTATATTAGGTCCTTACATATGAAATTGGCGTTTAGTATGAGAGGAACATAAAGTTGATTTTTTTTTAAATATAATATATTTATTTAATCAAAGTATGTACCATTGCTATCTATGCACTTTTGCCATCTCATAGGTAGTTCATCGATCCCTTTACTAAAAAAACCATTCGGACGGGAATCAATAAAATCTTTGAAGTCGGTTTGGACTGCCCCATCGGAGTTGAATTTTTTCCCTTGCAAGAAGTTATCCAAATTTCGAAAAAAATAGTAATCTGTTGGGGCAAGGTCCGGAGAGTACGGTGGATGTCTTAGACATTCCAATTGAAGCTCTTCTAATTTGGTAGCCGTCTGTTGTGCAGTGTGTGGTCTAGCGTTATCATGAAGCAGCAGTGGCCTAGAGCGATTAACCAGCCTCGGTTGTTTAGCAGCTAGCTTTTCCATCATGGTTTGCAGTTGCTGACAATAGACATCTGCCGTAATCACATCATTAATCCTTCGAGCCGTTTCTGCAGCACTGGTGCCACGGTGGAACCGTACTCGTAAATAACGCGATATTTCAAGTTTTCAATTTTGTAAACTGAGTGACGCAAAGAAAAAAAACAATTGAGGAAAAAACAAATGAATTATAATTTTCGAAACACAAATACTTGAGTAAATAGCTGCATAAATTTGAATTTGGAATTCCTAACCAAAGAGAAGATATTTGAGATCAAAGTTGCCAGTACGGCAAAACGCCAATTTCATATGTAAGGACCTAATATATATTAGAAAGGAATGTAGAGCGGAATAAGGTATTATGAAAAAAAATATGAAAGGATCGCTGCGCTGGTTTGGACATATGGAGCGCATGAATGAGGAAAAAATGGTTAAGAAAGTATGCGTTAATGATGTAAATAGAGTACGGAGTCGAGGTAGACCAAGGAAAACATGGCATCACCAAATAAATCAAATTTTAAATGCTGGTCATTTTAGAAGCCGGAGGAATCGACGTGCGTGTATGACTTGTTGTAAGAATGTGGAGGAATCTAGAGAGGTGTGTCAGTGTAGAGTAGTGTAACGGTTCATTCTCTCTGCCTACCCCTGCAGAAAACCGACGTGATGGTTTGTTTAAACAATTTTCATTGTATTACATACATATGAAATAATTGATAAACTTTTGATTTATAAAATCCTTTTACAAGATAATATTTTTGTGACCGTTTTCATTTGAGTCGTTAAAATCTCTATGATTTTAGAAGAATGGTTAAAATGTTGTATACAAGCAGTGTAAGTAGAAAGTGAATCCGTGGAAGACCAAGGAAAGCATGACATTGCCAAATTAATCAAATACTAATAGACGGCCATATTCGAAGTAGGAAAAATCGACGAACATGCATGCATGTTACGATGTATGAATGTAGAGGAAGCTAAATAGGTATGTTAGTTAGTTAGAGTAGGTTGGGTGTCCATTCTTTCTACCTATTCCTGCGTATAAACATTGTGGTGGTTAGTTAGTGGGTATTCACGTCACAAGTAATTATAATATTTGTAAGATAATAAGTTTGAACATAGCATTATTTTACGTACATAAGATGTATTATAGAAGGCATTTAATGTTTTCTTAGAAAGCATATGGTATAATGTTTTTCAGAGCCTTATAAAACATGCGATAAAATATGTTCTTGGAAATCTTCAAAATAGAACAAGTATTTCAAAGACAGTGAGGCTTTAAGTTTTTCAGTTTCAAATTATAAAAGCGGAAGATGTATGCCGTGGGAAGACAGCTAGATGGTGAACCCATGTTTTGGAAGTGATCCGAAAGTCAGTGGGCGATAAAATGAAAATTACATTAACAAGACAAACTTCAAGCACAAAAACATTTTCCCAAACTAACCTTTATCTTAATTATATACGTTACACGCTATTTCAGTTACGCTTGTCTAAATGAATTTAAATACATATACATACGTGTACGTGTTCGTAATACAAACAGGTTCTTTATCATACTAACTAACTAACTAACTAACCATCACGCCGTCTCCCTGGAGGGGTAGGCAGAAAGAATGGAACGCCACACTGTTATGTCCTGACATACTTCTCTCGCTTCAATCAAACATATTTTCATGCACGCACGTCGATTTCTCCGACTCCTCACGTGACCGACATTTGATATTTGATTGATTTGATCATTTTCCTCGGCCTCTATTTCTAGATCTTATATACCTTCTTTACCATTCTGTCTTCACTCATTATTTCCGTGTGTCCAAGCCATCTTAATGACCCTTTCCTTATTTTGTTCATAACACTTTCATTCGCACCATATTCACTTCTTATACTTGCATATGTCACTCTATCATATACAGATTTGCCACGCATTCGTCTTAGAGATCTCATTTCTACTGTTTATTCTACTTTCATCCTTCTTTTGCCAATTCCATGCTTCACTTCCATACATAAGGGTCGGCACAAGAACACCATTATAATACTAATAATAATATTCTTCTTATTCTTCTTCCTCAGCCTGTTCCCTTCCACTCCTGGACAAAGGCCTCCTCCATTCGCTTCCATGTCACTCTGTCTTGTGCAGACTGCATCAGGTTATTCCTACGTGTCTGTTCAGATCATCCTTCCGCCGTAGTTGCGGTCGCCCTGCACTTCTCTTTGCCGTCCACGGTCTCCATGTCAGCAGTCTTCTTGTCCATTTTTCATCTGAGCCTCTGGCTACGTGACCTGCCCACTGCCATTTTAGAGTCGCCGCCCGGTGGATGATTTCAGTGACTTTTGTTTTTTCTATCACCGTATCGTTTCTGACTCTGTCTCTTAGGCTTATTCCTAACAAGGCTCTTTCCATAGCTCTTTGAGTCACTCGTAGTTTCTCGGAAATTTGTTTGGACAATGTTACAGTTTCAAGACCATAAGTACCAACTAGCAGAACGCAGACTTCATAGACTTTTCGTTTTAGGTTGATCGGTATTTTCCGGTTTTTAAGGATGTAACCCATGTTTCCGAAAGCTGCCCAGCTTTTTTGAAATTCCTTCTGATGTGTATGATTTTTTGGTCTCATGTTGTTTTATTTTATCTTTGTAACACCGCTTTGTGTTCAAATGAGTCGCCTAAATGTTTTTCGTTTGTTATGTCTCATTTGTGTATTTTGTTTAAATAAAATAAACTGGTAACACGAGAATAAATAACCACCATCACGCTATTAACTTTTGGTACGAAAACTTGGCCAAGTGGGCTGTTAACCTCGTTGACACGTTTCATACAACAGGTTTTATGCGACATTTACAAAACTATAGTTTGAATAAATCTGAATAAATCTTTCTTTAAGGGTTACTCCAAAACACTATGTAACCCGTCAAAGGGCTTCCAAATTTGAAATAAATCTTATTTATTGTTTCTAGAACATTGATATAAAATAATTAATACAATGAAAACGTCTGTTTTCTAGAAGTTTTATTGTATTTTATGTGAATGGCATGTTTCGCCTGTCTAAAGCATTATCCAATTAGACTACATTAGATAATGCCTTTGACATCCGAAACATGTCATTCACAAATGATAAATCTTCTAGAAAACAATCGTTTTTCTTCCTATTAATTATTGACATACGTCTATGTTATTTATTGTTTCGGCATTCACTTTGTGGTAGGATATGATTAAATTGTAAATAAAACACTTGTTTTTCACCACTTGAGTTTTATATTTTACACGACTAGTTTCGGAAGCTACCGATGCTTTCATCTACAGGTTTATATTTTAAGTTAATCGGGTGGCGGTCTAGGGGATAGAACGCTTGGCTTCTGATCCAGGGGACTTGGGTTCGAGCCTGGACACGACCAGATTCCTTCTTCATAATAATGAGCTATTTTCTGCTCATATTGAAGATTGTAAAATAAATTCTAATATCATTGATTGAAATCTTTGGTATTAGTCTTTAAAAAAAAAAAGGTTTATATTTAAACCTGTAGATGGAAGCATCTGTAGCTTCCGAAACTAGTCGTGTAAAATATAAAACTCAAGTGGTGAAAAACAAGTGTTTTATTTACGACATACGTCTAAGGGACCTCATCTCTACTGCATTTATTCTGCTCTCATCCTTCTTCTACCAGTTCCATGCTTCGCTTCCATACATAAGGGTTGGGACCAGAACTCCATTGTGAACGGCCATTTTCGCTTTCATTGATAAATTCTTGTTTCCAATAACTATTTTTAATGCTCCATTCACTTTGTTACCCGCACCAACCCTTCTTTCAACGTCACTTCGGCCATCCGCTGTGAACATGCTACCTAAATACACAAATTCCCTCACCTGTTCCATGTTCTCTTCGTTCACACTTTCTTTAAAATAAAATATTCACATTATCTAATACAAACATTTTCTAATATAAATGAATTTTAGTGTACATTTAAATTCCTTTTTAAATAACTTCAGGTTTTTCAATAATACACATTTGCCTATTTGGATCTACAAACCGCTTTGATTTTATGCAAACTTAATACACATCTATAGGTATAAGTTAACCCCAAGTACCTATGCAAATTGAAAAATCGATTTCAACTGAAAAATACACGATGAATATTTCGATTTCACTATACGTCATAAAGAAAGTGATATGAAAATGATTAATTAATATGCGAAACAAAATCATCAGAGTACCGAAAAATATGCATAGATTCGGTAACTTTAAACGATGGCACTTTTCACAACTGCATTTCGAAGTAAAAGTTCCGCATATATTCGGATCCGATACCCTGATCCGATCGGGGGTTCTAAATTCGAAACAATGCACGCACGTACGGGTAGGTACCCCGTTCGCGTGCGGTTGGAGTTCGCAGCCTGGCAGCTCTCCAACTCCGGGAACCAACTTCATTTTAAAGTTTCATTCTAGTGAAAACACATTGGGAACCAAAAGGTGAATGTACGCTGAAGGTTGGGTGACAGGGCCTGGCGAAATATTTATTAGAAAAATATGGTTATAAAAAAGTTTTTCACACTCCTAAAATATTGTTTTTAATTGTCCTTAACCCTTGAAGGCCGGCGAGAATTTGAAACATCGGAACGCTCTTGTAAACAATTAAATTACCTACTCTTCACACGAAATTCATAAAGATATCAAATAAATTGTATTTTGTAGGCATGTGTTTTACCTTTTTATCTTATAAAAATAATAAGACTTTTTTGTTTCATTTTGAGTTTAAGAAAACAAATAAAAAGATATAACATTAAAAATGTTGTTTATAAATGAAACCAAAACATCGCGCTTTAGATAACTGATATAATGATATAAAAGTCACCCTAAGTAAACACACACTCAAATCAAAGATTCCGACACAGTATGAGAAATCACTTCGTAGCTCGGCGGCTATACAACTGTGTGTGTGAATGATCCGTATGGGACACGCATTACAAGAAAATAAAATAAAATAAAATGTTTGTACAAAAAGGATGAAAATTTAACTCTAAATCACAGAGAATACATAACAGTATAGAATACACATTTTTACTTTTGATCCGTCGTAGTGAATTTACGGGATATTACACGTTAAACACGGAGAATATATGCGGATAAAACGATTTTTTAAAATGATAAATGACATTTTGAGGGTGACAATAATTTTTTAATATTCCACAATATATTGTAACGTTCTAATTCTTTAAAGTTTTAAAATATTTTTTCGGAATATGTTGGGTTTTTTATTATTAATATTAATATTGTCAGATTTCCCCCCTAAACAATTAATTTTTCTCACTTACTTGGATTTCCATTAATTTATTATTTCCAATTTATAATCATTTAAAATAAATATAATATCTACAAAAAATATATTTAAAGTAATGTGGCAGCCCTGGTGTAGCTAAAAGCACGTTATGTCATAGGAAACAAGGAAACCGATTCACCCCATATGAATACACGTAGGTAGGAACGTACTCACATACATTGCATTAGGTAAGTACGTACGTACCTACCGGGGAGGAAATTCATTCACCAAATAGTCAAGTTAACAAGAGGGGAATAGTCTTTTATAGTTGAAAATTTCAATAATTTTCCAACGGTTGGGTTTATTACAAATTTATTGTTTTCTTTCAAACTAATCATATGGTTCAAATTTGATAAATATTGAAGAGTTTTTTTATGTACTTGAAAATGGCCTAATTGATTTCATTGTATTAGTTGTTTTTTACTTCAATGCCAATTTATTTATTTTTGTGTCGCTGGAACAAAAAGGATTGAATTTTAAAAATCTTTGAATAACATTTTTTATTAATTCAAAGTGGACTTCCGTCGTGAACTCTCAATAAAATGTTAGATTTTATATTTAAAGTATCTTATATTGTATTGTTTTAAATATTTTATTTTGTTCTTATCGAAATACATAAACACCAATAATTTATTTTATTTCATTAAAATATTACATATTTATTAAGTCTACGAAATAAGTGGTAAATTGTTAATTGATGAAAGGGAAATGCTTCCGACTAATGAAGTGAAAACTTTCCTTTGCTTATTGTTTTTAACTGAATTAGTACAAATAATGTTTTAAAAATAAAAGCAAGAGTAAGCTATATAAAATTCAAAAATACATTATTCGTACTTTTTATTTTAAATACTTTTATTAAAACTCTAATAAAGAAATAATATTTAAAGTCTAATTATATGTTCAAATGAAGTGGATTTTATCATGTTACTATCTTCGAATAACTTTTATTTATAAAAGAGAAGGGTCATTTTTATTTAAAAAAAGGAATGTTTAAAAACATATTTTTAGGATTATTTCTTCATATAATGTTAAATCTACTTACCCAGCATAAATTATTGCCGCTGTCAGATGACGTACGGCCGGATGAATGTTGCACACACCACTATTTTTCATATGCTTTACCGTCAGAAAGTTTACATTAGAATAAGCACTTTTCTGAAAGTTGCGCGGTTTTATGAAGGTATCACCTAGCGATGAGTAGCGGAAGCTATAGTGATAAACTTTTCCGATAGTTTTGAGTAGACGTATGAAAACTTTTATTCGTTTTATTGTAAACACGCAAATTTATATATGTATTTAAGTCTGAAAGACAATTCGATTAATAATTTCGTGTCGAAATTACCATTTTATTTATTGTTCTAGTTTAATTTACATAATTAAGTGAATAGTTTATCAAAGGAATTAAACAATGATTTAAGAAAAAACCGTAAAAAGTATTAAGTCGAACACATTCAATATAATTATACTATTAGTATAAATCCAATGCGATGAGATGCGGACGCTGAGGATGATAGCAGAAAAGACACTCTGAGATAGGGTGAGGAACACGGCTATCAGCGAAATCTGCAAGGTGGAAGATGTCGTGAGATGGGGCAGACAACGCAGAAGATACTGAAATGCGCACGTGCAGAGAATGGATCCCACCAGAATCCCACACGCTGTGGCGCATCAGATTCCTGCCGGCTGTCGTCCCCCTGGAAGACCACCAAAGATATGAAGGGATAGCTGGGAGTCGACCTGTAAAGAGAGGCCAGCCTGATTACAGGAACAAACTAAAGGTCTAAATGAAGAATAAGAAGATATATAAATCCATGGCGCCTCCTTCAACTCCTCCTGCCTTCAGCTGCCGTCTTCTAATTTATAACTATACTACAGCCGTTTGAAACGGAGTCGTGGGGCCATAAATGTCAATAGAAATAGGGATGGGAAGCCCCAGGACTGTTATCGGTATACGGCTACCTGCTCTCGTGGTGTCGATGAGTCACTATAATGATTTTGTAATGATATGTACGTTATGATATGTACGATGAGTCACTCATGATTGGTTTTTACCGAATGCAGTGCTTTTTTGTTATAAATGTGTTTACTGCAATTAAATAAATTCATTCGTGTGTCACCACTCGTTACGCACTATGGATACTTTATTTTCCAACATTGATTTGAAGAAATTACATGGCGATATTAGCCCTCAAACTCGAACAGTGATTCACAACGTATTCTTGTTTGTCAATGAATTGAAAAGTGATCCGAATAAAATAGCTTCTCTTAATTTCAACAAACCACGTGAAATGGCCGCGTTTATTTGTGGTGTGAGTAGAGTGACAGTGGACCGAATAAAGACTGAATTATTGCAATCAAGCAGCCCCTGTACACCAAGAGCAAATTTTAAGAAACAAGAAACTGTCACCAATATTGACGATTTTGATAAAAGTGTATTGAAGCGGACTGTAGGTTCATTTTATGATAGTGGAGAGTATCCGTCCGTGGCGAAAATTTTAGAAAAATACCGAGAACAATTATTATCTGATTTTAAATGCGGAAAAACTTCGATGAGAACACTCATGAAGGAGATTGGGTTCAAGTATAAGAAAAATGCCGAAGGACGTAAATATTTAATGGAAAGAACAGATATTGTTTGTGCCAGAATGGACTTTTTAAGGAAATTGGATTTACTTAGAAGAACTAACGATCAGCGGCCGCGTTTCTATCTGGATGAAACATGGATTAATCAAATCCATTCAAGAAAGCGTATGTGGCTTGGAAGCAACGATGAAGGAGGTTTCGAGAATCAGCCTGTAGGAAAAGGTCAAAGATTGATAGTTTGCCATGCTGGTTCCGCAAGGACTGGCTTTGTTCCAGAAGCGAAGCTAATATTTAAAGCGGTAAAATCGAAGGATGCTAATTATCACATAGAAATGGATGGCGATACATATATGGCATGGTTTTCCGCATCCTAAATATACTTGAAGAGCCCTCAGTTATAATCGTCGATAACGTAAGCTATCATTCGATGCAGTTGGAAAAAATACCTACAAGAAACACAAGGAAAGCTGAGATTCAAGAATGGTTACCAAAAAAAAAACATTCAATATTCCAGCAGAGAAATTATAGAAGAGTTAATAAGAAAAGTAAAAGCCAGTAACCCGCAGAAGGTTTACGCTTTAGACAATCTGGCAAATGAACGAGGCCACGAAGTAATACGGCTGCCTCCATATCACTGTCAATATAACCCAATAGAATTAATTTGGGCACAAGTAAAGGGAGAAGTTGCAAATAATAATAATACATTCAAGATAGCAGATGTTGAAAATCACCTCCACCGAGCCATCGATAATGTCACAAAAGAAAACTGGGCCAAATGTGTGAGACATGCCGAGGAACTTCAAAACAGTGACCTACAGAAAGCTCTTATTAGAGATCAGGCGCCGCTTATAATAAATTTGGCAGAAGACACTGATGAAGAAGACTCCGATGAGGATTGATACATTTTTTTGTAATATAAACGGCTCTTTTAAGGGCCACAATATGATCTACTTTGTTTTTTATACTTAACTTTCTTTCTGGGTTTATAGACATACGGTATACAAATTTTAAAATTAAACAATTTTTCTGTTTTTACTGGTATTTAATTTAGTATCTGGTAGTCACTAATTTCATACTAATTTAAACGCACGTAAAACCCATAAATAAAGTTTAATATCAAAACTTTGTTAACTCGTTAAAGTTTATGAACAAGATACGATAATAAACGTTACTTATCGATATATTTATTTTATTGTTACGCCCATCCCTAAACCGCTCCATAAGGCCCGTAAGTGCAAGCGAGATAGACATAGGGAAATGATTTATGGCCCCAAGACTCACTTCTGAGCGGCTCTAGTATAATAGAAGTTTTGTCGTATATTAATAGTTAAGTTATGGAGAATTCGATACAATAAAATAACATTAATTGCTGAAACTTTTTGGAATAAAAATTATAATCACAACGATTATCTACAGTAATTTTTAAGTTTGTATTGTAACAAATATTTTGAAGAACATAATTAAATCCGTTCAATTATACATATTTATTATTTCATTTGGCATAAAAGAAACGTACAAACCAAAAAAAAACTGTTTTTAATACAAATTTGGCAACAGAATTTATGAGATTACGTTGACATTTTGACGGGAGACAATCAAAGTTGTATTATAATTATTTTTTATGAATATTCACAAGTCAACAAAAATATGTCTCTAAATAGCCTTTGAGAAATTACGGTATTAAAATTGTCTATGCTATTTTGTTTACAAATTTTGAAATGTGACTTTCTAGAATCAATAATTTTCATTTATGTTTTAGGCAATATATTGAGCAAATTATTTTGATTAAGATAAATTTTTAACAAGTGAATAATAAAAATGCCTCAAGTAAAGATTAGTTGTATTGTGAGCTTTAGCAGCGAAGATCCCGTAAGTATTGCTATAAGTTGTACAATAATATTTATAACCTCGCAATATTATAACATTAGTTTATTCCCAAGGTTTGGTTGATTTTAGTCGATAATTTTTCATTTAAACTAAGCCTGTTTTTTTCTTCATTAAAATAACATTGTTGCCAATTGTCAATTGTATCAAATAATGTATAGAATAGTTATGTTCCAAGTTTTTATTTATTGTTTCTTATCTATTGGGTATTATTGGTTGATTGAAAATGTTACTATCAATTTGTTATCTTTTATCTTATTGTTTTGTTCTTAGAACTATCCAGCCAGTCGTTTATTAACTAATGATGTGGAGCGTAATCGGTGGCTTGGACAAAAAGGAGAAACCTCAAATTCTGTTGTTTTGCAACTTGAAAAATCTACAGAGATTACATCCATCTCCATTGGGACTTACCACTCGGCTCTTATAGAAGTACTTGTTGGTCGTTCGGAAGCGTCCAATCAACCATACGAGGTATGAAGTGTAATATTTTAGGTATAGTTTTGTTTTTCTTACATTGAAATTTCAATATAAAAAAATACAACAAATCCTTGAATCAATCACTATACAATTGAACACCAAAAGACGTTCTGGGTACACATTCCCTCCAACTGTGCTGACACATGTATTTTTTTAATAATGTTTGGTATACAAAGAGTTTCATTTTAATCTTTTATATTTTAAATAACCTTTATTACTTCGAAGATATTAAAAAAATATATATTTTTTTAAATTAGTTATCATTGCGGCTAGCTTCGTTCACTTGCAGTGTAAAAAATGTCTCAAACTGTAGTTGGCTATATTTACTGCTCAGATAGTTAAAGCTCAAAAGTAGTCATTCGCTTTATACAGGTTAATAAACGATCAAAATGATACTCTTTATGTATCGATAAAAAATGGACGGTTGGAAATGCATAATATTTTAAAGTCATTTTGGTGGTATATTTTGATCACATATCAAAGTAAATATATGTATAGTTATATTTTATCATTATTTTTCAGTTATAATACAATCTATGCGTTGTAATGAGTGCGCAAATCTGTCCACAGACAATGTGTTAATATGTATAATGCATCATTTGCTAAATTTTCTAATACCTCCTGGAGATTAACCGTTTGAATGCGTATCGTCGATATTTTGACGAACGAATATCTATCATAAATTGCGTGTCGTTGATATATTGACAATATGATGCGCAGTATATCTCTGGTATTCAATGGTGCGCTGCGTCCGCTAGTTATGATTTTTTATTTAGCATCCCAATTTTTTTATTTTTTTTCTGTGTTTTTTAACACGCAATTTTAGTACATAATAAAGGTCCAGCACACAAACGGTTAATATTTGCATAATTAAGATTCAATCATTTTAATAAATATCTATTTACCTTTTATTTGTAATACTATTTTCAGGTATTGATATGTGCAAGTTCATTTATGAACCTCGCTGATTCTCGTAACTCGGAGAAAATATCTCATATACGAACATTCAACAAGGACCAGATGGTACCGGGGGTACAGGCCAAGAAGTGGGATCGGGTTAGAGTGGTCTGCACACAGCCGTACAATAAGCAAGTACAGGTAAAAGCTTCAGCAGTATGAATTTTGAAATATAATTTCTGATAAACATTCAGGAGATTTTTTATGTTTATTGAATTTTTTTATGTTTATTGAATGTAAGGCAGATGACTGCATCATGGTTTGGACATATGGAACGAATGGATGAGAGTAGAATGGTTCAAAAGTTGTACACAAGCAGCGTGAGGGGAAAAGAAGACGAGGACGACCGAGGAAAACATGGCATGACCTATTTATCAATTACTAAAAGATGGCCACATTCGAAGTCGGAATAATCGACGTGCGTGCATGGTACGATGTATGAATGTAGAGGAAGCCCGAGAGGTATGCCAGGACAGGCCATTGTGGCGATCCATCCTCTCTGCCTACCCCTCCGGTGAAATGATGTGATGGTTAGTTAGTTAGTTGAATTTTTTTTTAGCATCTTAATATATTGTTGGCGGGCAGTTTTTTTTTTGTCCTTTACGCCAGAATGAGGGTAATTTTTTTTAAATTTACATGGGAAATAACGTTTCAAGCTATATCTTCTATACTATGGCTTAAAACTGACTAACCATCACGCCGTCTCTCCGAAGGGGTAGGCAGAAAGAATGGACTGCCACACTTTTCTTTCCTGATATATTTTTCTCGCTTCCTCAAGATTCATACATTGTGTCATGCACGTGCGTCGATTTCTCTTGTCTCCTCACGTGGCCGACATTCAATATTTGATTTTTTTTATCGTGCCACGTTTTCCTTGGACTTCCTCTATTCTAGTGACGTGTTAATGTGTTAATACTTTTCTGTAATATAAGTACAATGTATTTAAATATATTTTTAAAATGAGTAATGTCTAAATTTCAGTTTGGTCTCTCCTTCATACATATATTCAGCAGTGAATCTCAGCCTGCTTCCATCACCGCTGCTGCTTCCTCCAGCATGTTGGGAAGGTTTAAGTTAAGAGATGTCTCTTCGGATGAGGAAGATGCTAAACCCGGAGAATTGTTCGCCAGATTTAAGCAGACAGGACTTTCGATGGGTATATAATTGTTTTTATATTCTTAGCCTGATAAATAATATTTATTTTGGTACCCAAGCTAAAATGATTTTTTTTAAATAGGTGCACAGATCCGACAAGCTAGTTCTCCCCTTAATTTGGATTCAAGTAAAAAGGAATCAAACCTTTTGGTGAAAACCTCAAGACCTCAAAAAACAATCAAAACACATGATTCTAAAAATTCTGACAACGAAGCTACTCTTTCGCGCCGAAGAGATGAGCTGTTCTATAGTGACGAAAAGGACGGGAAAAGTGATAAAATAGACAAAATAATAAAAAGAGACCGAGATGATAAAGCAAAAGAACTGTCAAAGAAATTCAGCGATGCCGCAAAATCTAAAAAACCGAAATATTATGATGATTCAGAAGAATTCTATGATCTGAAACCTACGCCAAAAAAACACAACCTCTTTGATTTCGGAGACAGTCAGAAAAAAGAGGAAAACCTTAATCCATCTACAAGTAAAGAAACCATTAAAAAAGATAAAACTGGGAATGCTGCCCATAGTCGTAAAGATGATAGAAAAAGAGCAATGTCCTCAGATAGGGGTGAAATGATTTCAGGTATAAAATAGTATTTTAATTATTTTAAACAAGTAAAAAGTAAACTTATAGATATAAAATAATAAAACACTTTGTATTTAACCACAGTATGGTTATTTTAATTGATGCCAACCAGGTTTCACTTGGACCCAACCTTCATCAGGGCAATATAAAGTGTTTTAATATTTTATATCAAGACATGGCATGACCAAATTAATCAATCGCTAAAAAGCGGCCATGTTCGAAGTAGGAACAATCGACGAGCGTGCATGTCACGATATGTGAATGTAGAAGATGCGCGAGAGTTTACAGAATTAGAAATAGAGGAAAACTAAGGAAAATGTGGCACGATTAAATCAATCAAATATTAAATATCGGCCACATGAGGTGTTGGAGAAATAACAGTGTGGCAGTTAATTCTTTTCGCCTATCCCTTCGGGAGACGGCGTGATGGTTAATTAGTTAGTTATGTATTATTTGGATATTCCATATATATTTGCATATTAATATTTAAAAAAAATATGAGTAGGTAAAATATATGTTTGTATACTTTATTGAACCAAATGATTTAAAATGTTTTCATTAATTTTTATTTTTAATTTCACATTAGTTAAAAAGCAACGGACAGCAGATATACAAAGTGACTCGGTTTCTGAAGAGGATGATATTCCACGGGGTCCTAAATGTTTGGACGGTGTTGTGTTTGTCCTCAGTGGATACGTTAACCCCAAAAGAGCTTCTCTGCGGGATGCTGCTGTATTGCTAGGAGCTCGATATAGTCCGGATTGGGGACCTCATTGTACACATTTAGTGTGAGTATTTAAATTAATTATATATTATTGTTAGTTGTTTATATTATTGTTATTATTGTTAAGGGTTGGTGATGGTTGGTGCAAATTGAAATATATCCATAGAAGCAAATATGGCAGAGTACACAATGGAGTTCTAGTGCCAACCCTCATGTATGGAAGTGAAGCTTGGAGCTGGCAAAAGAAGGATGAAAGCAGGATAAACGCCGTTGAAATGAGATCACTAAGAAGAATGTGCGGGAAATGTTGTATGATAGAATACCGAACGATGAAATAAGAAAGAAATGTAAGGCAGATGACTGCATCATGGATAAAATTAAAAAGGGATCCCTGAGATGGTTTGGACATATGGAACGAATGGATGAGAGTAGAATGGTTAAAAAGTTATACACAAGCAGCGTGAGTGGAAAAAGAAGCCGAGTACGACCGAGGAAAACATGGCATGACCAAATTAATCAATTACTTAAAGGCGGCCACATTCAAAATCAGCCCAAAAGGTATGCCACGACAGAGCATTGTGGCGATCCATCCTCTCTGCCTACCCCTCCCGGGAAATGGTTAGTTAGTTAGTTAGTTTATTGTTAGTCTCCTGTGTCTTATTCATAAACAATTTATAATAATAATCTTCTGCTTATTGTTCCTCTCCTATCGGAGGTTGGACAACATCATAGCTATTTCAACCCTTGATACAGCAGCTCTAAACAGGGATGTTGTGCCGCAACTGAACCATTCTCGAAGGTTTTCTAGCCAGGATTTTCTTCCTCTCCCGACACTTCATTTTCTGTTAATTTTACCTTGAACAATCGGTATTCCAGTTTCCTGTGCTTTATGGTCTAGACAATTTATTTTTCTTTCTTCATTCGCTGCAGTACTTCCTCGTTTGTTTCTTGAACAATGATGTAAAACTCCAGATAAAATAATTTATATTAATGAACACGCTTAATAGGAATATACAGAAAATAATTAATACCAATGAAATTGCCCGTTTTTTAGACGTTTGATAGTGTCTTAGAAAGGTGAAAAATGTTATTCCGATAAATTATATTAAAACTTGTAGAAAATAGACGTTGTCATTCTTATTAATATTGGTTTTCTTTATCATTAGCATTTAAAAATATGTGAATTTTCAATTTCTATGATTGTTTCTATTTTGATGTAGAAAAACAGTTTGAACTTATGTTGAAGAACACGTGTATTTGAAAAAATCTTGATTAGAAACTGCAGAGTTTGTATAAAGTGATTATTTGGTGAGAGCTTAATTTTTAAGCTGCAAAATGATACTATGGTGTGTGATTTAGAATATAATTTGTATTAATTAACTCATTAATACTCGTTCACTAGACTTGTGGTGGCCGGCAGGAAGGGTATAAATATCTCTTTCGAGGACTTTTACACAATTTTAGTGACATTTTAAACATATTTTAAAGCATACATAAAATTAAATGTAATAATTGTATTTAAATTTTATGTTACACATGTTAATAATAGTGCAAATGTGCTTGCACACATAGTGTTAATAAAAATGAAAACCCACTTTGCCAAGGCTTGGGCGGGCTAAGGCATTTGATAATGTGAGCAAGGTCACTCCCATAAAATGAAATGTGTTATACTCTAAGATAGTATATAATTGCTAGAAAACAGACAGACATTTTCATTCATATTAATTATTTAATATAGAGTTTTAAATCACTGTTTAAGTAACAATAAATATCTTTTATGTTACAGATGTGCTTTTGCAAATACTCCGAAAATTGATCAAGTAAAGCGTCTAGGAGTGCAAGTTGCCATTGTAAGCGGGCAATGGATCGATGACTGCAGTAAAGAACAGGCTTTTCTTCCATGGAAATGGTTCGCAATGGACCCCAAAGTCAGGATCAGTCGGCCTAAAGGGCCATTATCGAAACCCAAGGGCAACCAAGAGGATAAAACAAAAATAAATGTTCAAAACACAAGTCCCTTGTCTAATTTTGGTTCTGGAGAAAGTAAGATTTTTGTTTGTATTTGTTTTTCCACTATGGCTGTATTTTAGATTGTGTTTGATCAGTAAATTTAAATAGCTTATCAAAATATAATACCATGATTGTCTATTAGTTACAGGCTCTGGCGGAGACACAGATGATGAAATAGAAAAAGTATTACGTCAACAAAAGCAAGGAGATGTTAAAAAGTCACCGGAAAAATTGTCACCAACAAAAGAAAAACAGAAAACAAAAGTTGATAAAAATGTGTCGTATGACTCCGATTCTTCAACAGATATTGATGATGATATTGTAAAAGTTTTCAAAGCAAACACCCAAGCCCGAAGAAATTCTAGTGAATCTGTAGAATTGAAATTTGATATGACCGATGATGAGGGTGAACAAGTCAATAATCGATCTAACAATAAAAACACAAGCAACAATTCTGAATCAACTGTTTTGGATTCGGAAGTAGTTAAAAGGAATCTTAAAGAACCGTTGGATAATTTAATTTTAGAAGAAATTCTACCCGATATATTTTCTGGAATAAAATTTTACATTGATCCCAATTTGAATAAAGCAAAATACAATGTTGATGAAGTGAAACGATACGTGGCCGCGTATAAAGGACAAATCTTAGATAAGTGGCCGGATAAGGCGATTGACGTTGCCGTGACAACGGAAAAATTTGCAGAGCAGTTGAGAGAAGGCAAAGCTAAGAAATGCCAGTTCATGCGTCCCGAGTGGGTATGGAAATGCAACGATACTAAAGAGTTGTTTGCTTACGAGCAATTTATTATTTTGTAAAACATTCTCTTATTTTTTTATTGATTTTTCTTTATTGCAATTTTAGCAAACCAGTGCACTGCCTGTCTTTCATAGTACCAGTACCAAATGTTTTTGTTACCGTTTTATTTTGTAGGATTTTTGTTGTTTATATTTTAACCTAAATTGCAGTATTTTTTAAAAATACATCTATAAGAAAAATCATGTACAGATTTCAAGAGATATTTTAGGTTATATCACTTACATTCAAAATATTGCCTCACCTACAAATTTAAATCTTGGTGTAACTGCTTACTTATATTTTCTATAAGAAAGTGCCTTCAATGAGGATCTAAATTCATTGATCATTTTTGATTATTATAATTTTCGTTATGGAAGAGTCAAGAGCATTATAATTGGTCATTTACCGAGTACATGGTTTCTTCGTACCTCCCAATTGGGGTAACCTATGTTAGGATGCAAAATGCGCAGATTGATTAAATTATAAATATGTTTTACTATGACATTTACACAAAATATACTCATTCAAATGTAATATGTTTTTGATTAAATGAATTATATCTTTTTTATTTTGAGTGTTTTATTTTTTTAATACGTTTGTATCACAAACAGTTGGAATTAAAAATATATGTCTTAAGACATATTGTTCCATAATAATTTAAATTATCAAAAAAATATTAAGAAGCAGACACTGTGGAGGCTAACTTTCGTGTTCTATGGATAATCAAATGTAAGTAAATGATTGGGTGATTACTCCTACAAGTATTTTTATAAGAAAACTCTATGGTTTGTATTTGACACAATATTATTATGCTATTAATAAATAACTCATTAAATTGTAACATTACAAAGCTTTTACAATTAATCATGTTGCAGAATTAAAGAAATAATAATTAACCAATAAAGATATTATATCATTAATTTAAGTCGCTTGTCACATACAGTATTAGTTTATTTGTTTTAAAGATTATTAGTTTTTATACATTATTAATTTATTTAAAAACTTATAATTTCGCACATTTTCACATTCATTAGAACACTAACGCCGCCTAGTGGCGAATCGGTAAAAACTCTGCACGGATTGGAATGTGACGTTAATTTTTTTTGTGGAAGTTTATACTTTAAAAAAAGTTAATACGACGTGTCAATAGAAAGTCTGTGTTTAATAATAATATAAATAAATAAATATTGATTTTACCCGTTCGATATGTGCATCTGCATCTTTGGGATGTAAGTATTATAATATTTACATAACTTATAATTATGACAGTTAATGCGGCCGCCATGAGGATTGGATTTAATGATTGTATTACATTAAGAATATTAATTATTAATCATAAAAACCTTATTTCGATTAGCTCCCGCTATCGTTGGTTGAATTTTTGTTTATTTATTATTTATACTATGCAAACTATTTTTAAAAATCTCTGTCCAGAATTTTTTCGATAAAATTGTATGAGTAATTTAGCGTAAAATTTCTCGTTTAAGTATCGAAAAAATGGACCGATCGTATGTTTATCCGAAGTAATTTGCCAGTGTAAATGCTTTGGCAATTGCCTTTAATATTAATATTCAATTTTGTCTTGTAATTCCGTTATAAAAATGAATAACGTAAATCGGCGACGCGTGAATGGGAAGTTCTGAAATACACCAGTAGTGTATTAGGATACCTACATAAAATGTTTTAAATTTATTTGTTAAAAATTTATGTCTATTATTCTGACTGTTTAAATTATAAATGTTAATACTAATTAAAAAAAATCGTATTCAATCCTATTTGGTTTCCAATTGGAATAATTTATTCATTGTTTCTTGAAGATAATGTATAACTCCATATTAAATAGTTAATACGAATGAAAATGTCTGTTTTCTAGAAGTCATTCCCATAAACTATATTAAAACTTCTAGAAAACAGAGACAATATATTTATGTCAAAACCGAGTATACTGTACATATTTTTACGTAGACAACTATAATTGGAAGTATCACATTCGTGGGTAAAACGTTTTCTATGCTTTTTTGTAACCGATATTTCGGAGATCATCGCAATCTCACCTCATTCCTGTTATTATGAAACTTTATCATTCATCCTGACGTCACAAAACAAACTGATTTATGAAGTGTCTGTAACATAATGTGGCAAAATATACAATTTCATCACACGAACCAAGATGTGGTGCTGGCGACGACCAGGACAGCGAGAATAATGAACCAGTCTATCTTTGACCATCTGGGCATCAGGGCAAGACTCTCGCGGGTGTGCTTTTAAAGAGTTTTAAAATATTTTGGCCATATAGCCCGGTAAGATCAAGATAAGATTGAAAAGTTCATAACAACGGGAAAGTGACTACAAGAATGGCCACCGAGCTGCAGGTCCGATCAAATTAGGATGCTGATTGGCCTCTCATTAGCTATAGTCTGGAGATTGACCTGTGACAGGAGCGCATGGCGAGCCATAGTGGATAGTTTACGGGATAGACGCGACCTTCAGTCATAAATACTGAGAAGGAATGCGTCTAAAGAAGAACTAAAATACAGAGGATCATTTAGTAATGATTTTTAACTAACTAACTAACTAACCATTACGATGTTTTCCCGAAAGCGTAGATAGAAAGATTTGACCACCACATTATTTCTTATTACTCGATTATTTCACTGTTTCGGGTTCTTAGTGCGCTCCCTGTATCTTGTACCGATGAATAATTAATTCCCATTCTTGTTTTCTTTAATAATATATAATTTCGTTTCTGCGGACCACCCATACTTTCTTCCATTAAACTTCGCAACGACTCGGCAAACAGGACAATAAAAAAAGTGTCCAAAATTGACGAAAAAATAAACACAAAAATAAAATAATATATTTATAATTTTGTACAATAAATTTTAATATAGCTACATATTATTTCATACGTTTACGAAATTCCACACTTTATTATTGATTATTTAAATTCGAAATGATATCTCTTAAACGAATGTGTGGAAAATCTGTGTATGATAGAGTGTCGAATGAATATATAAGAAGTGAATGCAGTGCGAATGATGGTGTTATGAACAAAATAATGAAAGGATCATTAAGATGGTTGGGACACATTGAAATATTGATTGACGAAAGTATGGTAAAAAAATATTTGTTCACTTTGTAAATGGAACTAAAAATAGAGGAAGACCGAGGAAAGCTTGACGCGATCAAATGAATAAAATTTTAAATGTCGGCCACGCGAGGAGTCGGACAAATCGACGTACGTGCATGACACGATGTATGAATGTTGAAGAAGCAAGAGATATATGTCAGAAAAGAAAAGTGTGTCAGTCCATTCTTTCTACCTATCCCTTCGGAGAGGCAGCATGATGGTTAGTTTGTTAGTTTCTTTAAATTAGAAAAAACGATTCGTAATTTTTAACTTTTAATGTAAATCATTTTTTATCGCTCACACATTAAATTTTTCACAATTGTTTTGTTTTCTACACTGCTGTCATACAACAATAATCGGAACAGAATTAAAAATAATCTAGAAACTTTCAAAGGACATGCGCATTGTGTGCATTCCGAATTATTTTCGGAGAGAATCGAAATATTCCTCTCTCGCTCTCTTGTATTCAAAATATTCTCGTACTCTTTCTTGATGACATTTGGTTTTTTCCTATTATGAATGTGAGATCTAATTGGGTTCTTCCGCATATTTCACAGAAGATTGCGTAGATTTCTTTTCATAGTATTACCGCACTTACGAATTTAAAAAAAAAACACGGCAAAAATTTTAATTTACAAGGCTGGTTGATTTTTTTATGAATGTTGTTTATTTTGTGGGGTAGGTACTTTCCATTCGATGCGGGCAAATATGTTGGCTATTAATGCGCTCTTGATGGCTGCTGAACGCCATAAAACAGCGCTCTTTGACATTTATTTATTCCTTATTCAAATTTCACCTCCAATCGAAATTAAAAGAAAACACTGCTTGCATCGATAAGAACCGCCTTGTTTGTTTTAGTGAAATGCATTATTACACGTAACTAGTACCTACGTAATACTTATTATGGAGATAAGTAGATGCTTATCAAGTGGATAATTTTCGCTATGGAATTCTGTAAAGTGTTATTTTACAAATTTGAAGTGAATTTTGATAAATTAAATTAAGTGATAAAAATTAATAAAAAATAACGTACAATTAGTATTATTTATTGTGTGCTTCTTTTTTTAATATTATACATTACCGAAACGGTTAAAATGTTTGGCATTATAAGCATAAAAAATTTCACCACAAAATGTCATGCATGTGGTAATAACTGATGTTTGATCTCTAAAGAAGTTTGTATTTGTTCAAATAAATAAACTAACTAACTAACTAACCATCACGCCGTCTCCCCAAAGGGGTAGGCAGATATAATGGGCTGCCACATTTTTCTTTCCTGACACATTTCTCTCGATTCCTCAACATTCATACATCGTGTCATGCACGCGCGTCGATTTCTCTGACTCCTCACGTGGCCGACATTCAATATTTGATTTATTTGATCGTGCCTCGGTTTTCTTCTATTTTTGGTTCCATTTACATCGTTAACATATAATTTTTTTACCATTCTTTCTTCATTCATTCTTTCCATATGTCCAAACCATCTTAATGATCCTTTCATTATTTTGTTCAAGACACCATCTTTCGCACCGCATTCACTTCTTATATTTTCATTCGACTTTCTATCATACACAGAGTATCCACACATTCGTCTAAGAGATCTCATTTCTACTGCATTTATGGTACTTTCATCCTTCTTTTGCCATTTCCATGCTTCGCTTCCATACATAAGGGTCGGTAGAAGACCACCATTGTGCACTGTCATTCTAGCTTTTTTGGATAGGTTTTTGTTTGCGTTGACAACTTTAAGTGCACCATTCACATTGTTGCCTGCCCCAACCTTTCTTTCAATATCCCTCTCCACTCGCCCATCTCTTGTAAACATACTACCTTAATACACACAAAATCAAATAAATAACATCTTAGAAATGGTAATTAATATCAAATCAGTGGATTATCAAAACTGTCCGCACAGTATTTCTTAAAATTAAAAATATGTGTGAGAATTTCGCGCGGTAAAAACAATTTTCTGAGTTCCTAGTAATTAAGATGATATCACGCATTGCTTTTTCCATTTTTAACGATTATTATAATTTAGATTTAGAAAATGGTTATGTGGCATTCCATTCTAGCAAAATCATAAAAAAAATTCTTGTACAATGATGTAAAACTCTACATTGTACTCGTATATTGAATATTGATGAATACGTACAAAATTATTTCGCTGTGTTATTAAAATTATATTTATTGAATTCATATTGTTTGATAAGAAGCCATTACTTGGTGGTTGGACATATTTAACACTTACTTAAACACTTTTTGTACTTGGTATACAACCACTTTATTTGGTGTCATAAAGTGGTTGTATACTAAGTATAAAAAGGGTTTAATTAGGTGTTATTCATATTGTATTTTAAAAAATGTTAGAGGCTTGAGTTATGTTTGTGAGATGCATAATAAAATACTCAAGCGTCTACACGTGATACAGAGCACAGACGGACGTGCATTCGTGCATCCGCTTTGAATCCCGAATGCGTACTGACAAATTGGCGGGCAGAGAAAACGCTATCTAGACAAAGGCAATTTACAAAAATACACTTCTAATAAGCTATAAATATGCGTGAGACTTTTGCACGATAGGATTGAAACTTCTTAGCTCCTGAATAAGTTTTTTTTTCTGTACCTACCTATCTATTATATATTGACAAATACCGGTCACTTCCGGTAGGTACAGGTTTCTACCGGCAGATAGAGAAAACGCTCTACAAAGCTGTGAAGTTTTGCGCTTGACGATGCATTTAAGTTTTCCGAGGAAATCAGTGCAAACTAATATAGGCTGTAACGCCTCTAATGTTAGATAACTATTTACATGCCATAGTATTGTTTGTACGAGCCACACTTTTCCACACGTTCAGGCCAATTTGCCTTACCGAACCTATAAAAATTTCACTTAAAAAGAGCTACATACATTTGATTGTAATGGCATAATCTTTCCACAAAATATAGTGTTGTTGCCCTGAGGGAAAAGGGCGTATGATCATTCATTGAACAGTATTCATTGTAAAAATTATTTTTGTACTTTGATTCACACACCTACATGATGCGTAGGTCGGTACTAGATATCTATCGATAACACGTAGAAGAAACAAGCGTTGAATATAAAATAATGCTTTATACGTATTTATAAATCATTGAAAAACCAAATTATAATGCATTTACTATAGTTACTACGGTAAATCGTGGCTACGTTGCATGGTTCGCGGTTATTTTGAGTACGGGTTTCATCATTTGGGATCCCAGGAGCCAGGATCACCAGGGAATATACAAAAAAATCTTCGTTTTTTTTCCATTCATCACTGTTTCTGACAGGAATGTTGAAGCACAGAACTAAAGGAGTAGGCAGAAAGAATGGACTGCCAAACTTTTCTTTCCTGACATACTTTTTTCGATTCCTCAACATTCATACATCGTCTCACGCACGGACGTCTATTTCTCCGACTCTCCACGTGACCGAATTCAGTATTTGATTTATTTGATCGTCCCACATTTTCCTCAGTCTTCCTCTATTTCTAGCTCCATTTATATCGTTAACATATACTTTTTTACGTTTCATTCGTCATTCTTTCATTCCATGTCCAAACCATCTAAATGATCCTTTCATTATTTTGTTCATAACACCATCATTCGCACCGCATTTACTGCTTATATTTTCATTCGACACTCTATCATACACAGAGTAACTACACATTCGTCTAAGAGATCTCATTTCTACTGCATTTTTCTACTTTCATCATTCTTTTGCCAGTTCCATGCTTCGCGTCCATACATAAGGGTTGATGCAAGAACACCATTGTGCACTGCCATTTTAGTATATTTTTAATAGCTTTTTTTGCGATGACAACTTTAAGTGCACCATTCACTTTATAAACATTCTACCTAAATACGTATACAAACACATTTACTTGTTCCAGATTTTCACCATTGAATAAGTTAAGGAAAATATGGTTCGTCAATCAATCTAATTGATGATGTTTTAGAAGTCATAAAAATGGACTGCATGAACCATACGCTAAAAGAGAATAGACAAAGTTCTTACTCGTTTCTGTATCATTTTAAGGTTTTTATTATTTTTATTATTATATTATTTAATTTTATTTTATTTATAATTTTAAACATTTCATAATGCATTCTATTTTTCATTACGGTACACGCAGAACCAACCTGCCTTTTTTTAATGTCAGTAGGAAGAGCAATTTGAATGTTGAATTTAATCGTTTCGGATAGGAATATTTTTAGTGTCAGTGAGGCAGTATTCATAAAAAATATATTTTCAATTCTGGAAAGAGTACTGCCTTCTACTTATGATGACGACATATTTGAAATCCTTCTGAGTATGTTATTTCTTAGTTTTATTTCGTTATTGTGTCGGGTGTTTTTTTTAGAGGTAT
The DNA here is from genome assembly GCA_022606425.2 of Lepidostoma basale. Lineage (NCBI taxonomy): Eukaryota > Metazoa > Arthropoda > Insecta > Trichoptera > Lepidostomatidae > Lepidostoma > Lepidostoma basale. The sequence goes on along the minus strand of JAHDVF020001077.1, from coordinate 500,978 downwards.
ACAATACACATTCAAAATGAAAAAAAAAACATTAAAATAATGTTAATGTCTATGATATTCACTTTATTTAATAGATAATTTTATGCCATTATTGTTTAAATATGATTTCGGGTATATGAGCGCCACGGCTAACTCGAATGAAGCGCAATCGTGAAATCCAATTTTCGACAATTGTCGTCTTGGTAGATGCGTATTATCCACTAGAGTGTACGTGGTGCGAAAACGATCCATGGTCTTCCGAATAACTTGCTCGGATGGTCGATTATGTCGACCGTAAAATGGACATAGTGCACGATAATTTTGCCGAACTGAATCATGATTTTCAAAATAAATTTGCACAATTTGCAAGCGCTGTTCTCACTCTATTCATGGTAAAATGGCAAAACGTACTGACTACAAATCAACTATCAACCGTCAAATTTACAGTCTGTAGAAACAATGTTGCCAGTTTAAAAACCAAACTTCTAAAAAAACACCGTATATTTTTGTTTAACTGTTTTGTGTCCAAATGAGTCATCTAAATATTTTTAATTTGTTATGTCTTATTTGTAGATAATAAAAATTAATAAATAAATAGGTTTCTAAAAGATAACATTTTTATTCTTTTCAGCCGTCTATTGTCCACTGCTGAAAGTAGGCTTCTTCCAAAGCACACCAATCTCATCCATCCACGTCCAGAAATCCTTACAATATCATCGGTCCAGCAGGCAGGGGACGCCCAACTCTACGGAATCCTGTGCGCTGTCTCTACTCCAGAACCCGTCTTCCCCACCGTTTGACGGTTCTCTGAAAAATATGGCCAGCCCACCGCCACTTCAGCCAGTCTATCTTCAGAGCCATCTCAGTCACCTTGGTTCGTTGTAGAATAAAATATATATATTATTTAATATTTAAGATTATTGGTAAATAATTCCACGCTTTTCTTATACGAGTATATTAGCCATCACTTTAATAATGATAATAATAATAATAATATGCTTACTTTTATAGCGCCGTTTTTGTGATGTAATCACCTCAAGGGCGCCTTAAGACGTGTTTTAAATCTAAAAATCTAAATGCGTACGCTGCATCTGATTTTCGCGATCGGTTAAAAAGTATAGTAGAACAAAATATAAACGTTTAAATGGGGTATGAAATATGAAAAAGATGGGTTTTCAGTTTAGATCTGAAATCTGTCGGATCATTTATGCATCTGAGGTGTGAAGGGAGATTGTTCCAAGCTGATGGACCGGCTACCGCGAACGCTCGATCCCCGAAATTTTGTACTGGGGCAACGCTTCGGCTCAACTAATCTTCCTATTGCCGAGGAGTTCGCCGAGCGAAGTGTGGACTTTGTGTTGTGGATTCACATTTGAATAACTCTTTGAAAACATTGTATTTCCAAACATAAATTTTGACACTGAGAAAGGGCGATTGTGTCCCGAAATATGTTTGTGAAAAGTGCAAAAGAGTCAAGCGAAAATACGATTCGAATTCCTCGCTTTGTCTCTGATAGATATCTCCGACAGCCACAGCACAGATTGTTTTATCTACCGGCCGCCAGAACCAACCTGCCTCTGATGACACCAGTGGTAAAAGCAATTAGTCTGCTGAACGCGGTCTCCTCGGAGATCGACGTCTTTCATATTAGTGAAAGTACTTTCAGAAAACAATACTCTTGACTTAAGAGAGTATCTTGTCTTCCTTAAGTCGGACAATTTTTCAGGCGTTCCTGGTGTTATATTATTTATATAATTTTAGATTATAGATGTTCTCAATAGATAAGGCATCTATTGAGAACCCTAATTTTGTTTGTAATGTCTGTTAAGAAAATAAACTCATTTTATTTAATTACAACTTCTTTCTCTTCTTCTTCAACAGGAAGTCCTTATAAAAATACACCTGTTCACAGTATTGCACGTTGAAAATTATAAAAAAGAAAATAATCGCAGCCGGTCCGGATATTGGAAGCTGATTATATTGCCTCATTCATATTGCACCTTTGATTGTTTTTATATTTAAAAATAATCAATATTGTTTTCTCTGGCGCGAGGAGGGCGCATCTCTCTTGTCCCGGGGCCCCGAATAAATTGGTCATTGAAGAAACCAATAACCAATATTTATTTCCATCTCGATTTATCATCGAGCGGCCTGAACTTCCTCGTGGATTGGGATCGATGGCCCTCCTTGCCAGGACTGGAGCTAATGTCTTTCTATCCAATAATATATAATAGTTTTATAATATATTTATGCCAACGTGTTTTAAAGCGAAGTGGCAAAAGAAGGACGAAAGTAGAATAAATGCAGTAGAAATGAGATCTCTTCTGCGAATGTGAAATCTGAGTACAATAGGGTGTCGAATAGAAATATTAGAAGTGAATGGAGTGCGAATGAATTTGTTATGAACAAAATAATGAAAGAAAATTAAGATGTCTTGGATACATGGAAAGAATGAATTAAGAAAATATAGTAAAAAACATAAAAAAAAACAAATTCCGTTTTAATTCTATTATATTATAGATTGATAACAACGTGTTAGAAAAACTGCTCTAGTAGATTAAAAAAATAATTTTTATATGAATTATAAATAGTTTATAATGAAGTATATTAAAGATCCAAATAAAAATATTGGTATAAAAAGGTAACAAATATAAACTAACTATCTAACCATCGCGCCATCTCCTTGAAGGGGTAGGCAGAAATAATGGACTACCACACTATTCTTTCCTTACACACTATTCTCGCATTACAAACATACGTAAACTTACTACATTAAAATTATTATAAACATTAATAGTTTAAATTATATTAAATTTTTCATTTGTTCCAATGACAATTTGAATAATTTCTTCGATAATATTTTACAGTTCTTGCTGGTGTTGGATTGTTTTAAGTGCCTTATTACAGTTAATTTAAAAAAAAGGTGGATACGTGGAACATAAATTAAATAAACACAAATGTCCGGATCGTCCAGAAGTGCACCATCTAAAATAACATTATGTATTAAATTATTTTTATTTTGTTATTTTATTTTATATCATTTGTTTATTTTATATTTTGTATAATTTATTTTAGATTTATTTTGTGGACGCGAAGTGTGCGCGGGAGATTCCTATTGGTAGCGATGAGGTTCGCAACCCATCACACCGCGTCTCACGCGGGGGCGAAAAGAGAAGGATGAAGTGCGGCATCGGTTAAAGTGTGTCAGTCCATTCTTTCTGAATACCTATTCGGTGAGAAGGCGTGATGGTTAGTTAGTTAGTATAGTTTTAAATACGGCCAAGTATTCTTTATCGACACGTACTAAAATGAGTAAAAACAATATTAATTAATCATTTAAAACAACATTGCAATAAAAATGTAGATACGTTGATTGATTGGCGATATATACCTACACAGATTCCCGCAGATATGTTTTCGATAATAAAAAATTACCTTCTTCTTCCGGTGCCGTGTCAGGTCCCCCCAACGTTGGTAATCACTGCAGCAAAGGCATCTCAGTCCTGCGCCACTTGGAACAGGTTCTGGACTCCGGTCATTACTATGAGCTCCGCGCGGAGCGGAGGCGGGAGCGAAACCGGTTGGTGTTAAGAAATAAAGTGGTTTTGATACCAATACTTAAAGTATATTAGTATTTTATTAAATAAAGTCACACCACATATTAAGTGCTTCGTACGAAAGGTTTATACGAGGCATTTAATTGAAATAAAAATTGTTGTTGTTCTGAGGCGGGCCTGTTTAAGATTACTCCTTTTCCGTTTGTACTGTAACACCGTACAGTCCTTATAATTGTAGTGAGGTCTGGAGCGTGCCTAATATTTCACCCCGATATATATAAATTAATCACTTCCAATAGAATCTAGATCGGTTTATTACAGCCACGGCTTAAATACGAGATACTTAGTGCAGAACACCCTATATTATGAGTGTCAGATCACAATAATAATGGTGACTGGAATTAAAATATACAATAATAGGCATCAGAAATTATATTGAGTTTATATATGTTTTCAAAGCTAACTAACTAACTAACCATTTCCCCGAAGAGGTAGGCAGAAATAATGTAATGACACTTTTCTTTCGTGACATACTTCTCTCGCTTTTTCAGCATTTATACACTGCGTCATGCACGCTCGTCGATTTCTCCGACTCCTCACGTGGCCGACAATCAATATTTTTTTTTGTATACAACAGGTTTTTAAAACCCTGTTTTTAGAACTGTATACATTTAACATTCTGTCGTATATCGTTCTACCACACGTACGTCTTAAGGACCTCATCTCTACCGCATTTATTCTGCTTTTATCCTTCTTCTGCCAGTTCCATGCTTCGTTTCCATACATAAGGGTTGGGACCAGAACTCCATTGTGAACGGCCGTTTTCGTTTTCATTGATAAGTTCTTGTTTCCAATAACTATTTTTAAAGCTCCATTCACTTTGTTACCCGCACCAACCCTTCTTTCGACGTCACTATCCGTTCGGCCATCCGCTGTGAACATGCTACCTAAATACATAAATACACAATGTAGAGCGGAAAAATGTATTATGAACAAAATAATGAAAAGATCGCTGCGTTGCGTTGGTTCGGACATATGGAGCGCATGGATGAAGAAAGTACACGTTAATGATGTAAATGGAGTACGGAGTCGAGGCAGACCGAGGAAAACATGGCATGATCAAATTAATAAAAATTTAAAGGTTGGAATGTTAGAAGTCGGAAGAATCGACGTGCGTGTATGACTCGCTGTATGAATGTGGAGGAAGCTAGAGAGGTGTGCCAGGATAGAGTAGGGTGGCGGTCCACCGTCTCTGCCTACACCTACGGGGAAACGGCGTGATGGTTTGTTGTTGTTGTTGTTTAACATACATGTTAAATTACGAGTATACATGTTAAAATACATACATGTTAAAATAACACAGATATACATGTTAAAATAATCGACATACTCGTATATATCTACAAACTGATAGATTTATTTGATCGTGCCACGTTTTAAAAACATAATTATATATTTTTTAAATTCTAACACTACAAGGAATTAAATCAATTGTATTAGAATTTTAATCTTCAATAGGAGGAGAAAATAGCTTATTATTATGAAGAAGGAATTTGGTCATGCCCAGACTTGAAATCAAGTCTCCTGGATCAGAAGCCAAGGATTCTATCTCCTAGACTAGGGATCTCCAAACTTTCCAGCCTTAGGGCCATACTAATTACTCCAGTAAGTTCCAAGAGACAAAACCGTTTTAATTTTCCTGCCATTATCTATAATTTCTAGACTTGTCGCCGAGTATGCGCCCTGGGCGAGCATACGCTTGCTTAATTCGCTAGTTCACTAATTTCAACAACAATAAGCCATTAGCTGTCAAGGGCCTGATTGATGGCACTGGTCATTAGCTGTTGTGGGCCGGATTGATGACTCTGGCGGGACCCTGTCCTATACCACCACCAATTGAGATCAAGAAATCATACATAGCAAATCTGCGTCTATAAATTGCATTTGTCAGGACAAACAAACAATTTCGTAATATTTAAATATTATATTTAAATTTTTTCTACAACGTTATTAGAGTTTTTTAAACTTCTAGTAGTTTTTAGTTTTCCTAGATTTCATGCTCCATTCACATTATGAACGTATTATTTTTCCTATTATATAAACGTAACTCATTCTTTCTACGTGTTCGTAGGTACCATCTGATCCATTTTGCTCATAACGCTTTTTAAGCGTTCTCTAACTAACTAATCATCACGCTGTCTCCCCGAAGGGGTAGGCAGAAATAATTGATCACCACGCTGTTATTTCCTGACCTACTTATCTCGATTCCTCAATATTCAAACATTGTGGAATGCAACCGGGTGGTGGTCTAGGGGATAGAACGCTTGGCTCCTGATCCAGGGGACATGGGTTCAAGCCTGGATACGACCAGAGTCTTTCTTCATAATAATGAGCCATTTTCTGCTCACATTGAAGATTGTAATATAAAATCTAATATCATTGATGTAAATCCTTGATGTTAGTCTTTAAAAAAAAAATTAAAAAAATTACATCGATTTCCCCGACTCCTGGCGTGGCTGACATTTAATATTTATTTGATTTGTTTGTGTCACGTTTTCTTCTATTCATTGTTCCGTTTATGTCGTTAACATATTCTTTGTCTATCTTCTTCTTCTTCTTCCTCAGCCTATTCCCGTCCACTCCTGGACAAAGGCCTCCTTCATTCGCTTCCATATCACTCTGTCTTGTGCAGACTGCATCCAGGTTATTACGACATATCTGTTCATATCATCCTTTCACCGTAGTTGCGGTCGCCCTGTACTTTTATTTGCCGTCCACGGTCTCCAAGTCAACAGTCTTCTTGTTCATTTTTCGTCTGAGCTTATGGCTACGTGACCTGCCCATTGCCATTTTAGAGTCGCCACCCGGTGGATGATGATGAAGATGATGATGTCTATTTTAAATCTTTCTAAATTTTGTACCTAAGACATCGTAATGAACCTTTCATTCATAACGCTTGCATTTGACGAATTCATATGATTAGTTATTATGGCTGAATACGTGCATTTATTTTCTAGAAGTTTTATTATATTTTATAGGAATCCCATGTTTCGCCATGCTTAAGCATTATCAGATGGGGACATTTGACAATGTCTTAACCCGTTAACGGGATGGGACGTATATACACGTCTAATGTGAATAGTGTTGACCACGGGTTGGACGTTTTTATACGTCCTAAAATACATTTCGTGTACCGATACGGACGGAACGTATTTTGCCCTACTAGGTTAGTGGGTCAATGAAATATATCAATTTATATGAGGAGACCGCCCGGTTAACAGTTATTATTATTATTTTTTTTCTTGTATACAACAGGTCGCTTAAACCCAATTACTGTATACACATTATTTTTAGCTATTATATTGATGATCCACATGTGATAGGTAGCCATTCTATCGCCATTTTATTGTCACGTGAATTCTACACCAGACCAAAGACAATGTGACAATCACACTGCCGTCGCCGGGAATCGAACCTGGGACCTTCGGTATGGAAGTCAGAGCTTCTAACCACTCTGCCACGAAGGAAGGTTAATAAGACGAAAGTGTAATTCTCATAAAATAAAATGTTTTTTCTAAAACACATACATTATTTTCCTATTGATAATTTAATAGGACGTTTTCTAATAATTGTTCAAAAAACAATAAATAACATGATTTATTTATCAAGCATTCGTCTGTCTCGTTTTGTCAGTTCCACGCTTCTCATTATAGACTGATTTGTATTTATTATCGCTTTTCAATCTTTATCCCGATGGAATGTGTTTGAACAATCACATTTCATTAAAAACACAAACGATACGATCTCATAATAGGAAGTTCAATAAATCGAGATGCTGCAGGCGGACACATAAATCTCATAAACAATAAGTATCATCCTTATTGTGGTCCATCGCAGCATCCAATATCCACAGCTCAGTTCGCCCAGGATTCTTTGGTTTATATCTCTAAATTCAATTATGCTCTACCGCCCAGTTTGAAATATAGTTCAACTATTAGACTGTTATTAAATTCTCGGAGATATATAGTCTTGGAATGTACGATAGAATTAAGGAATGCCTGCGCCATAAAATAATATTTATCTTTGTCCTATGTATATGTATTTATATTTAATAGTTAGTTTCATTTACATCGTTAACATATACTTTTTTTACCATTCTTTCTTCATTCATTCTTCCCATATGTCCAAACCATCTTAATGATCCTTTTATTATTTTGTTCATAACACCATCATTCGCACCGCATTAATTTCTTATATTTTCATTCGACACTCTATCATACACAGAGTATCCACACATTCGTCTAAGAGATCTCATTTCTACTGCATTTATTCTACTTTCATCCTTCTTTTCGATCACATAAGAGTCGATCAAATAAATCAAATATTGAATGTCGGCCATGTGAGGAGTCAGAGAAATCGACGCGCGTGTATATGACACGTTGTATGAATGTTGAGGAAGCGAGAGAAATACTCGTATGTCAGGAAAGAAAAGTGTGGCCGTCCATTCTTTCTGCCTACCCCTTCGGGGAGACGGCGTGATGGTTAGTTAGTTAGTTTATTTAGTTTCTTTTGATGCACAATATCTTGTATAGTATACCGTATTTTACGGACCTTAAGACGCCACGGACTATAAAACGCACCTTAATTATTATTTAATTAAATCAAATAACATTTTTACTATTAAAACCTATCCAAAAAATCTAGAATGACAGTGCACAATGGTGTTCTTCTACCGACCCTTGTGTATGGAAGCGATGCATGGAACTGGCAAAAGAAGGATGAAAGTAGAATAAATGCAGTAGAAATGAGACCTCTTAGACGAATGTGTATTTACTCTGTGTATGATAGAGTGTCGAATGAAAATATAAGAAGTGAATGCGAAGCGAATGATGGTGTTATGAACAAAATAATGAAAGGATCATTCAGATGGTTTGGACATATGGAAAGAATGGTAAAAAAAAAAATGTTAACGATGTAAATGGAACTAGAAATAGAGGAAAACCGAGGAAAACGTGGCACGATCAAATACATCAAATATTGAATGTTGGCCATTTAAGGAGTCAGAGAAACGCACGTGCATGACACGTTGTATGAATTTTGAGGAAGCGAGAGAAAAACATCAGGAAAGAAAAGTGTGGCAGTCCATTCTTTCTGCCTATCCCTTCGGGGAGACGGCGTGATGGTTAGTTAGTTTTTATTTATATTATTAGATTGCATAGCCGGATTAAAAAAAAACTTAGTTTATAGAACTGAACCGAAAATGATCATTGGATTAAGTTTAGTACCGCCAGCACAATATGTAATTGCTGGCAGAAGAATGATGAAAGTAGGAAATGCCTTCCCGTAGAATAATGTGCGGGAAATCGACACTAAAAAGTAGACTGCAAGAAGAAGAAGATCATGGTGATACATGGATATACGTAGTCGATCTGTTTAAAAGCACAGCCATTTAAACATACCGATGTACATATAATATATAGTTATGGCCTTATGTATACGAATTTCTTCAGAACAAGGCGTTAACGAGAAATCTCTCCTCTTCCGTGTTTCGTGATTTACTGTGCTCATAATTAGACGTTCACTGTTATTGAATATAGAGTTTTGTTAACAATAAGGATGCACACACGGACATCCAAGCATTCATCACCGGCGCAGCATCCTCGGGCGCTTCTGATATGTTTATTCGGCATAAAACCCAACCTTATCGATTGGTCATCTCTTGGATAACTGTAAAATATCACCGAAGATTTCAAACTGCACTTTATTTTTAAGATTAATGATTATACCTACCACATTAATACTCTTGCAAATTCAACACAATTATAAAACGTGTGATAATATTGTGACTTGACTACAGTGGGTCAGTATTGCATTTGATCGGCCGTAACGTTGAAAAGGTGGAAAAATTTAAATACCTCGGCAGCAAACTAACGCAATCTCTTGACCCAGATGTGCGAAATTGAGGCAGTAAGAGCTACGTTTAATAAAATGAAATCACTCTTCTGTAATGATAACGTAAACTTGAAACTCCGCCAGAGAATGATCAAATGCTATGTGTGGTCTCTTTTATTGTACGGGTGTGAAACTTGGACCCTGAAAGTTAACTCAATGAACAGACTGGAAGCATTTGAAATGTGGCTCCATCGCCGAATGCTCAGAGTTCCCTAGACAGACATGGTTACCAATATGAGGCGAGCTAGACTTGACAGGGAATTGTTATCAACTATCAAGGTTCGAAAGATCTTTAATCTGGGTCATATAATGCGTGTGGAAAAGTACCACCTTATCCAACTGATATTGGAGGGAAAAATTGAGAGACCGCGAGGGCCCGGAAGAAAACAAATGTCCTGGCTGCGAAACGTGAGGGAGTAGACCGGCATCCGAAGTGTGGAGGAGCTGTTCCGAGCGGCACAGGACAGGGACAAGTTCGCCGAGGTGATCGCCAACGTTGGGGGGACCCGACAGGGCATTTGAAGAAGAAGAAGACGAAGGAGTGATAATATTATTTAATTTATTTTATGAGCGTTAACTTTGTTATCCTTTGGGACCTTCAGTATGGCAGTCATAGCTCTTGTCGTTCTGCCACGATGGTCGTCATGATCAATAATAATGAATTAAAATAATCAAATCGGTATAGTTTCACAGCAAGCAATATCAATTAATCATAGCAGACTTGATTTTACATTAACAAAGGTATTGCAACAAGATGGGTAAGTGAAGCCTATTTCCGGTACCAGTTTATATAACTCCCACGATCCGAAGCAGAGATTCTCAAAATGAAGTAAAGACATGCAATCTGAAAAATATTTATTAGTAGTAAAAATATAAAGATCAACTTACTATCACGTCTTTTCCTCAAGTGCGTAGGCAGATATGATGGATGAACACACTCTTATATCATGACATTTCACTTCATATGGTAGTTTTTTTTACTCGATGAAGAAAATCACCACATTTTAACTTATTTTGTTAGCTCCAAGTTTTACTTCCATATATTATAATAGATAAAATTAAATAAACTGGTTCTGATTTAAAAAAAAATGGTTTGTTTCATGTGGTGCTCCTGTCAATTTGGAGATATTTCTTGTATAAGTGAATTGTTTTGGTCAATTTGATTGTTGCCGCACTTTGTGATAGTTATTTGTGACACGAAATACGTTTTCACTCTTCTGATGTTAAAATAATAAGAGTTTTTTCGTTTATATAAATAATTTTGACAGGTGTAAAAATAAATTTTTCATTTGTTCCAAAGACAATTTGAATAAATTCTTCAATCACATTTTCAAGTTTTTGCTGGTGTTGGATTGTTTTAAGTGCCTAATTAAAATGAAAACAGTGGAATAAAAAAATAAATAAACACAAATATCCAGATCGTCCAGCTGACGACAAGTGCACCATCTAAAATAACATTATGTGTTAAATTATTTTTATGTGTTATTTTATTTTATATCATTGTATTTTGTATAATTTGTTTTAGATTTATTTTGTAGACGTTGAATGATTGAAGTGTGCGCGGGAGATGCCTATTGGTGGCGATGAGGTTCGCAACCCATCACACCGCGTCTCTCGCGTTGGCGAAAAGAGAAGAATGGAGTGCAGCATCGATAAAAGTGTTGCAGTCCATTCTTTCTGTCTACCCTTTCGGGGAAACGGCGTGATGGTTAGTTAGTTTTAGTTAGTTAAAATTATAAATATTAGTAGATAATATTTTTGAAACTACATCTTCTCCTATTAGACATTTGGTTTGTTCCTGAAGTCAGGCTGGCTTCTCTTGGGAAGCTGACTCCCAGTTATCCCTCAATCTCTTTGGCGGTCTTCCGGGGAGACGGTAGCCAACATGAATCTGATGCGCCACAACGTGTAGGATTCTGGAGGGATATTTCCTCTGCACATGCAGTATTCCAGTGGCTTCTGCGTTGTCTGCCCCATCTGACAATATCTTCCAAGTAGCAGATTTCGCGAATAGCAATATTCCCCATCCTATCTCGAAGAGTCTTTCCTGCTATTGTTCTCAGCGTCCGCACCTCTATCACCCGCACTTTAGCCTTCGTTCTTGTCGTATCCGCTCTGGTCTCAATGCCATACGTCAATGAAACGGAACCAAAAATAGAAGAAGCTCGAGGAAAACGTAGCACGGTCATATCAATCAAATATTAAATTTCGGCCACGTTAGGAATCGAAGAAATCAAAGTGCGTGCATGACATAATATATGAATGTTGAGAAAGCGAGATGAGAATATCAGTAAAGTAAAATATGGATATCCATTTTTTCTGCCTACCCCTTTTTTACTCAATGTATTATATTATGCTCTACGTATGAGGCGCAGCTTATTTATATCTTCATAAATTTGTTCCAGATATTTTCGTCAAGAGCACCCTCAGGAGTTGGCCATTTGCTTCGCCATTCTGAGGCTTCATAAGGTGCCTCCTTTCTTCAATTCTGTTGAGAACCTCGTCATTCGTAATGTGGACCCTCCAGAAAATTCCTGAGTCTTCTATATTACCATATTTCGAAGGTAAAAATTCATAATTTACTCATTATGCAATTATTCCTTAAAAGTAAAAAGCATACGTTTTATTATTTTTAAAGATGGTAATTAAATTAATATAATGTGAATGTAATACAACAATTTTATGGGTATTTTGTTTGAAACAATGTACGCACCTGATTTATGGCAGTAAAGTTTGTATTCATTCATAAATAAGATTTATTAGCAAATTCAAATTTTCTATAATGTTTAAACATAACGGTGTTAGGTTCGTATTTAATGTTCACTTTTATCTATCTTCAAGTATATGGCGATGAACAACGAACATTCTATCTCAACATGAAGGAAAATATGGTCCTAATTAAAATGTCATATATGTGTTTTATAGGTGCAATTACGGAATAGTGTTTAATATCTTCTTTTAATAGATCTGACGATCTGTGGCACATAAATCATGTCCCTTGAGATGATGGGGTCAGCTGTCCCTCCATCTTTTAGGCGGTCTTCCAGGTGGACGGCGTCCAGAGGAGATTTCGTAAGCACCTGTATATGCAAGTCTGTCACTATCCATTCTGGCTACATGATACCTCTAGTATCTTCTTCTAGATCTACTCCACTGAACAATATCCTGTAAGTCGCAAGTTTTTCTTACGTCTGCGTCACGGACACGATCTCGGAGAGTTTTTCCAGTAATGGATCTTAGGACCTTCATCTAAGATGTTCTTAGTAGACCCTTGGTTCGAACAGTCGGCCCGCGTCTCTACTGCATACGTCATGTCTTATAAATTCTGATCTTGCTGCCCAATACGCATGTGCTTGTTATTCCAGACCAGATTTTTCAGATATCCTGACATGGCAGAGGCTTTGTTGACTTGTTCTCGAACTTCGGTATAAAGACCGGAAACTTTTTCTTCTTCTTCTGATTGTAAATCTTGCGATCTGTTTATGCAGGATATCAACTTTCTTCCTGTGATGAAGACGACCAGCCTTCTCTCCATCTCTTTGGTGGTCGTCCTGGTGGTCGACGGCCCTCTGGAGTCTCGTGCATCACGATATGAGGAATTCTTGCTGGATCCATTATCTCGATGTGGTCCCTCCAGAATCGTCTTCTTTGCCTACTACATCTCACTATGTCTTCAATTTTGCAAGATTTGCGAATTTCTTTATTAGTTATCCTATCTCTAAGGGTTTTCCCCACAATAGGTCGCAATGTTCTCATTTCTGCTACTCTTAAGAGATGTTTGGTTCTGACAGTGTCTGCTCTTGCTTCGATTCCGTATGTCATTATGTCATAATGGGCCTGATGCATGTTTTATAAATTCGCTGCAAAACTCCACTCTAAAATATTTGAAGCTCATTACTTGCTCCACGAATACCCTCAATACTTTGTAATATCTTATAGTGAAAAAATCAAGGAAAATGTATTCGGTATTAGAAATCGTTAGAACGCCCACAATACGTGTGATAAATTAATTTATTTCAATCATAATTCTAGTCTACTTTACATAATCTCTCATAAAACAAAATAACAAAATCTCTATTTACGTTTCGCTGTAGCGGTAATGCTGACATGAAATAATCTCACAAGATACTCAATGATAACACATAAAATTAATATGAATCTGAGTACAGAGGTGAATAGATTGAGTCAAGTCTTCTTTGGCACTATAGAAGAACATTGTATTACCGTAATAGGTCTAAACAAAGGAGCTTCGTGTACTCTCGATTCGTAAGAATATTCAGTGGTATCCATTGCATTTCCGGTCAACTGTGAACCCGACTGTAATGTAGGGTGACTGTTAGTTTTTTTCGAACCGTCATAATCCTGAAAATATAAATATAACTAACTAATAATCACGCTGTTTCCTTAGAGGAGTAGGAAGAGAGGATGGAAGCCATAATTCTCTGTTCTGACATACATCTCGAGATTCCTCTACATTCATACACCGTAACATTCTTCTTCTTCTTCCTTGTTGTAGACCTATGTGGTCTGTTCTCCAGAGTGTTGCTCCTCTTGTGAGGTATATTTCCCAGCTGCCCTTCCCATGAGGCTGATTATGCAATGCAATATAGGAGTGTCTGGTGGTGTCCATTCTTTGAACATACCAGTCCCTTTTTCGCTGTCTGCTCCATCTTATAATATCCTCAACCTCACATATCTCTCTTATTCTGGTGTTCCTCAAGCGATCTCTCAGTCTCTTGCCTGCTATCGTCCTAAGTGTCTCCATTTCGGAAGTCCTCAAAACTTGTTTGGTCTTTACTGTGTCTGCCCTTGCTTCGACGCCATATGTTATTATTGGTCTTACGCATGCTTTATAGATTCTCATCTTACTCTTAATGGCCATGTCTTTGTTTTTCCATATTGTGGATTTAAGAGTCCCAGAGATTGCAGCTGCCTTGTTTACTTGGGCTTGTATTTATTCTCGCAGATCAGCTCCTCCCACCAGGTCTATGCCTAGATACTTGAAGGTCCTGACCTATTCTGTAACATTGATTGTATTAATTTGGTGATGTCGTGCTCTCCTTGGTCATCCACGAATTCTCTTTCCACTTACGCTGCTTGTGTATAACATTATTCTTTCATCCATTCGTTCCGTATGTCCAAACCATATTTTCTTCTTTTTCTTCGATGGCCATACAGCCCATATCTAGTCTACCCTCCATTCTTGTCCTCCGCTTCGACCCTCCAATCTGACACTTGTAACAATTTCGCTACATCTCTCCCAACTTCATCCTCCCATCGCAGATTTGGTCGTCCAATTGGTCTTCTACCACCTGGTTGCCACTGCAACATCTTTTTTTGGGTTTTTACACATAAAATGATGTTTTTTAAACCATCTCAAGGGTCCTTTTTTAATTTTACTTATGTTGCAATCATCAGCCTGACATTTCTTCCTTGTATTTATATGTATCTATTAAAATGGGTATTATACTCTTCTTCTTCTCGACTTCATCCGGGTGTTAGATTAAGCCTCCTCCACGATAGTCATCCATTGGGTACTGTCCCTGGCCATCCCTCTCATCCCCTCTCCATTCTCCAGGTCTTTCGAATAAACGCGCAATTAAGTTTTGTTTTTCTCACTACAAAATATAATTGATTGGGGTAGGCTTGAAAATGTGGAGAATTTTTTTTTCAAGTATAAGAATTTATTATATACTAATATGAGAAGAAAGAGCTCATCATTATGGAGAAGGAGCCGGGCCATGGCCAGGTTTGAACCCAATCCTATTGTTCAGGAGCCAAGCGTTCTCTGCCTTAGACCACAAACCGGTAATATTAAAAAAAATCTGGCTTAGAATAGAAACGCTGTTTCCACATGGCCGTATTCTTAAAATATCAGATAAAAGTATTTGTATTCTGAACGTACTTCCACTAATATGAAAGACGTCGATCTTCGAAGCGATCGTGTGTTTGCTCTCCCCACCGGCATCATCAGAAGCAGGTTGGTTCTGCATGTTGGGAATTAAAACACTATGTTGACGCTGTCGAAGATAACTATCCGGAACTAAAATATTGATACCCTTTTAGATGAGTACTCAAAAAATTCCCTAAATAGTCTGAAGAAATTGATAAGTATGAACCCATCTCTCCTTATCTGTAGACTATTAATCACGGATTGTTATCTTTTCTGAACCCTCTCTAACATGAGCGAGTATCTCGCCTCGTGGGGACTCCATATCACTGAACCACACTCGAGCCATCTTCGAATCAATGAGTTATATAGTATTCGCAAACATAGGGATTCCAGAACAATCTACCATTTTGAAGAATAAGCTAGTTCCAGTAATACCAGTCCAGTCCAAATACCAGTTCGAAGAATAAGAGTGTTTCAGTACAAAATATCGCATGGTCGCCCCAGTAGCCTGACCCCATCAGAACAAAGGTTATATTAAACGGCTTCCACCCACGCTCCTAGGAGACTTTAGGCCTGGGGCACAATAAGGCGCCTTTACTCAAAGTAACCATCGTTTTGAACAATGTTGAACTAATTACATGTTTCAAAATGCGTGGATTTATGTGAGCATCAATAAATATATGTTTGGCTTTCATTGCATCGATATTTTTGTGTTCAAAGGGTACTTACTAAATGAAGAAACATTTAAGGTACCAACATACAATGAAATATCACAACAAGGTGTTCTAAAATGGATATTTATGATGGAATTAAATTTGGCATTGAAATTTTTTTGATATAACTATTTACCATCAACTTGTTGATATCTTCACTTGCTTACTTAGACAGCCGTTGTAATACACTGCTGGAAATAGGCCCCCCCATACTTCTCCACGTATCCCTGTCTTGTGCCTTTTGCATCCAATCGCCAGCAATTCTTCTAATGTCATCGGACCATCGTGTGGGGGGTTTCCCTCTGTTTCGTTTGTCTTCGCGGGGTCTCCACTCTACCACCCTTCTGGTCCATCTATCGTCTGCCAATCTGGCAACATGTCCCGCAAATGATCATTTAAGCTTCGCTACCCTTACGACGACATCTGTTACTCCCGACATTCTACGTATTTAGTATTTCTTATACGGTCTGAGAGTTTTACGTGTAGCATGGCTCTTTCGTGTTTCCTCTGTGCTACACGGAGTCTCCTTATGGTCGACTTGGTGAGGGTTAGCGTTTCTGCTCCATATATCAGTACTGGAAGTACGCATTGATCATACATTTTGCGTTTTAGACACTGGGGAATCTTACTATTAAAGAACTTCTTTAGATTGCCATATGCCGCCCACCCAAGACCGATTCTTCTCTGAAGCTCAGCAGTCTGATTATCTCTGGAAAGTAAGATGTTGTGGCCGGTATTCTTTGAATTCTTCTATTAGCTGGTTGTCAATCTCTATAGCACCGCCGAGGATCAGATTCGTCATTATATTGGTCTTGGTTGTGTTTATACAAAGACCTACTTTTTTGTCACTTCCGTGAGCTCTTTCAGCATGACACGTGCTTCATCCAGATCTTCAGATATTAATACGATGTCATCCGCGAATCTTAAATTGTCAAGGTTTTTTCCGTCCACCTTGATATCTTTTTCTTCCCAGTTCAGGTATTTAAAGGCATATTCCAAAACCTTTGATTTGCAGCAAAGTTTATTAAAATCTTTGCGTCTCTGTTTTCTTGAGCCTCTTAAATGTGGTAATTTCCAGTTGTTTTCCTCATTTGTATAAAAAAGGCTATTTGAAACCAATTTCTGTAAACAACTTTTTAGCTATTGATTCTCATGACATGTGATAGGTAGTTAATCTATCGCCATTTTATTGTCACGTGAGTTCTAAACCAGACGAATTCGAATCGAACCAGGGACCTTCGGTGTGGCAGTCAAAGTTCTTGCCATTCTGCCGCAAAGGAGGTTATATAAATATATAAATACACCTAAATGAAGTTTTTTTACATTAGATTTTCATATCTGAATTCTGGAATTGTTCAATTATAAATGTTTAATTCGAAAGTTGTTGTATTTCAAAATTATTAAGGTAACCACCAGTGATTTACAATGACTATGAGAACTTCCTTACTGTTGAAAATGTGCTAAAAAATATGTGCCTAACGGCAAAGCAGGATGGGTATTGCTCAATCCATAAATCATCTTACATTGTTTTGTCAATATTAGAATTCTGCCCTAAACCATTGTTTGCTGAGAAGGGTAACTGAGTGACTGATGTCTAAGTTCATAAGTTTATTGCTACCATTCGCGCAAAGCTCGAGTTATTTACAACGACTTTTATGCTAATTATATACAACGAAAAGTGGTTAAAATTCTATGATTTAATGTTCGTACAATATATTACTTAAGGTATTAAAATTTGTACTCAATTTTAATAACCAAAATGTCCGTATTAAGGAAGAGTCTTCATCATTTGTGTTAAAGTAAAAGGTTTAATGCTACATATATCAAAATAAACCTTAAATACCGGAAAAAATACCGATCAACCTGAAATGAAAAGTCAATGAAGCTTGCGTTCTGCCAGTTGGTACTTACGGTCTTGAAACTGTAACATTGTACAAACAAAGTGCCGAGAAACTTATAAATATTAAATAAAACCCAAAGAACCATTGAACGAGCCATGTTAGGAATAAGCCTAAGGAACAGAGTCAGAAACGATACGGTGAGAGAAAAAACAAATGTCACTGACATCATCCACCGGTTGGCGATTCTAAAATGGCAGTGGGCAGGTAACGTAGCCAGAAGCTCAGATGAAAAATGGACAATAAGACTGCTGACTTGGAGACCGTGGACGGCAAAGAGAAGTGCAGGGCGACCGCAACTATGGTGGAAGGATGATCTGAACAGACACGTCGGAATAACCTGGATGCAGTCTGCACAAGACAGAGTGCCATGGAAACGAATGGAGGAGGCCTTTGTCCAGGAGTAGACGGGAATAAGCTGAAGAAGAAGAAGAAGAAGAATATCAAAATAAGCTTATTTAAAAATATACATTTTAAATACTCATCCGCTGGTAGCAAAGACTTAATAGTATTTAGTATGTTAAATAGTCCATTATTTTGGCCGAAACACTATGATACTTTAATATTCTAAACTGTTAAATTAAAAAAAGATTTGTTTCATGTATCAGAATTGTATTTTTATATTACGCGACAGCTGTTTTGTCAATCTATGTTGACATCATCAGGTGTTACAATAATATATCAAATGTCAAATATTCGTGACTTTTCGAACTTTTATGTGTATTTGTTCCTATGTTGACATTTTTTAGTATTTTGGGATGGCGACTACCCTTTGCCAGTGCCATCTTGACGTAATAACTTATGCCAGTGCCATTCATCTAAAAACCAGGAAATAATATTTAACTTCTTTTATCTCATATTTAAATTAACTCTATATTATAGGTAGATCTGGATATGGGTTTATTCCTAGAAACGGCGATGAGGTCCGCCACCCATTACGTAGCTTTACCCGCGGGGCGAACAGGGGAGAGTCGAGTGCCGCATTGGTACTTGGAATACCAGAGCAGGTATGATAGAAAAGTTAAATGTCTCGCGAGAGAAGTGAGAAGTCTTATGTCAAGAGAGAGAAGTGTTGCGGTCTGTTCTCTCTTCCTACCCTTCCGGAGAAAAAGCGTGATGGTATATTTTTGTTGTCTATTTTATATACGAGTAATATAAGATACCAACTATACAACCACAACTGTTGTAAGATGCAGCAGCGCCCTTTTGTCAATTTCGCTTTTGCACTAGACCTGTACCCCGTCCATAGGGACCAAAGTCACATTTTTATTTATGAATGAAGCAAGTCAAGGGGGATATCCAAGTTCACATTTAATCTTCTTCGTTGTCTAATTAACACAAATGAAAACGTCAGTTTTATTATATTTTATGGGAATGGCATGTTTCGCCCTTCTAAGGCACTATCAAATGTGCCAAAATTTCAACTCGTTGCTGTTTATATACACTAGTAAATGGAGCAGAATATGGTAATTAACGAAAATTGATGTGACTTTATACATTTTTAACAAATAATTATTTGGGTAGGTTCAGAAATACTGGAAAGTGTTTCTTGGAACTCGTTAAGAAATTTTATGACAATGATTACATAGTTAGCGGATACTAAATTATATTATATAAATAAAAAAAAAGTTATTTGAGGTAGGACGAAATTAAGTGTTTCTTAGAAGAACATCTTTTTACAAATTGTTTACAAATGATTTTATATATTTCAAGATAACTAATGATTCTAAGTATTATATATAAAATAAAATCACCATCCTGTGTGCGTTCTTCTTTGTCTTTTCGGGGCAATGTTCTCGCCGGCGAGGAGATTATGAAGGAGTTCGATTATGAGATTCAATAAAATAGCTAAAAACAAATTGTTTACAGTAATTGGGTTTAAACGACCTGCTGTTTACAAGAAAAAAAATGTGCCTGGAGCTTGTGCTTGTCACACAGTCTTCACAGGTCTGGGGTAGAATTCACGTGACAATAAAATGGCGATAGATTGGCTATCTATCACATGTCACGAGAATCACTACCTATAATACACTTTATATCGATTTGACTACTACTGATAGCTACAATACCCTTTATATCGATTTGGTTCATGATGTAAAGAGCGATTCAACAAAACAATATTAATAATAAATTCCTTTTAACATTTTTTATTTCGTGTTCAACATCACCCTTTTATGATAACACATTAATAAAAGTATTTCATTGAAAATTATTTTATTTTCTATAAGTGTGATTTGCCTTTTGTTGCTTTTTATCTTTCTTAAACGAATGAAGACCGTATGTGATAGTATACGTCAGCAGTTATGAATGATACTTCTTCCGCCGATGTGTTAAAATCGAATCCTGCGGTGCAATAAATCTGTCCGTTGTAAAGTCCATAACAATGGCGGAGAACTTCGCGTAAAATGAGCGGGAAATAAATCTCTAACTACCGATTTGTTGCGTATAATACTTTAAAAAATCAATAATAACTCCCGTTGAATATGCATATTTTAATAGCATGAGAATTCTATACAACGAAGCTTTAAAATACAGTAATAAACTATAATCATGGATCATACAGCTAAATTGAAGTGGCAATGGATTGGACATAACACATAAACGGACAGGATAGTACCACCTATCATATCTTAGGGAGTATGGATATTTCTTCAGACTTATCAGGGGATTCTTGGAGAATTCCGTCATCTTGGAGGCTATCCATCTTTATGTTCCGGATGGTTATCTTCGACAGCGTCAGCACATACTGTTTTATCTCCCAGCATGCAGAACCAACCTGCCTCTGGTGATGCCGGTGGGGAGAGCAATCAAACTGCTTAACATGATCGCTTCGGAAATCGATGTCTTTCATATTCGTGAAAGTACATTCAGAAGCCAAATACTCTTGACTTTGGAGAGTATCTTGTATTCCTAAAGTCGAACCATCTCTCATGCGTTCTTGGTATTATATATTTTTTATGTTTTACCTGTTCTCAATAGATGTCTTAAACTATAATTGTTGTTTGTGATATCTTTTGAAAAAATTAACTGATTTGATTTGATTTGATTTAATGAATATTATCCGTGGTTCTTTCCCACTGATTTCTTGCTAGCGATGCTGGGCTACCAGTCACGGAGACGAGACATTCACTTGGTTGTTCACTTCTTTCGACTTATAGAGGGTTGTATACACAACTACGAAATCCTGAGTGATATAGGTCTGTTCGTCCCTGATATCTTCGACAAAGACCTCATAGATTGTTTTATCTCTCACGATGCAGAACCAACCTGCCAATGGTTATGCCGGTAGGTCGAGCAATATCTTTGCTAAATCGTGTCACCTCGGAGGTCGACGTATTTAATAATAGAGTAGCTGACCTGAGGGAGGCGCTGTCTCTGTCATTGTTATAATTGTGAGTTCATCATATTATTTCATTATGCGTTATTTACTGTTGTATCTCAAACTATTTATTAATAATATTATGTATCATTGGTGTATTGGAATGTAGTTCTGTGATGCTTTTGATATATTTAAATAAATAAATGAAATAAATGAAATACCTTCCTCAATAATGAATACTCAGACATTCATGGGAGAGCGACAGGAGCTACGACTGCCACACCGAAGGTCTCGAGTTCGATTCCCGGCGATGGCAGTGTAATTCGCAAACTGTTTTTGGTCTTGCGTAGAATTCACGTGACAATATCACACGTTATGAGAATCAATATAATAGCTAAAAACAAATTGTTTACAGTAATTGGGTAAACAATTCAAATGACCTGCTGTTTTGTGAGATTGGGATATTTTCGTAGTAGCAAATGGAAGCAAATCTTCTTCTTTTTTGAGTGCCATGTCAGGTCCCCCCGACGTCGGCTATCACCCTGGCGTAGGCCTTTCTGTCCTGTTCCAGACGGAACAACTCCCCTACGCCCGACTCCGGACCATTCCTTGATATTCTGGAAATGGAAATTAAACTAGATTAAATGACGACCTTCGTGGCAGAGTGGTAAGGCGATGAGAAAGATTCCCGGCGATGGCAGTGTGATTGTCACAATGTCTTTGGTCTGGTGTAGAATTCACGTGACAATAAAATGACGATAGATTGCCTACCTATCTCATGTCATAAGAATCAATATAATAGCTTAAATAAATTGTATTAATTAATTAAGTTCAAACAACCTGTTGTTTACAAGAAAAAAAATTTGGCCTGGAGACTTCTATGCCTTATGCTTTTGTTTTTAAGTGGCATCCCAAGAAACAGCAAAGATGTTAATAAGTTTTGCTGCAACATAATCTCTAGCATTAAAAAAAACTTGCCAAGGTGTGCTACAACAAAATTTATTAATTAATACGAATGAAACGTCTGTTTTCTAGAAGTTTTATTATAATTTATGTGATTGAGAAGTTTTGCCTGTCTAAAGCATTATACGAGTACGTTGTGATTTTGTGTAATCTTTGACACCGTGGAAACATTCGAACCTATTTGAAAAGGCCTGAATAATTACGTTTATCAAGCTTAATCTTTTAAACTTGTGGATGACATAAACAGAAGCATTAACTTAAAGCCGTGACTGCACGCAGTTAGGCTACGTTCATTCGCTCCATCAGATAACGTGAGTCCAGAGAGATGTCTTTTTCAAGTAATAGTACCTATCCGTCTACCTATACGTCTAATTAATATTTATACATTAAAACGATAAATTAACTGGAAAGCGGAATAAACAACACATACTAAAAATGCTCTTCCTTGAAATATTTTTTTAATAATATAAACAACAACAACAACAAACCATCACGCCGTTTCTCCGCAGGGATAGGCAGAGAGAATGGACCGCCACACTACTCTATCCTGACATACCTCTCTAGCTTCCTCCACATTCATACATCGAGTAATACACGCACGTCGATTCTTCTAGCTTCTGACATGACCAACCTTTAATATTTGATTAATTTGATCATGCGATGTTTTCCTTGGTCTACCTCGACTCCTTACTCCATTTAAATCGTTAAAGTATACTTTTTTTAACCATTTTTTCTTCACCCATACGCTCCATATGTCCGAACCAACGCTGCGATCCTTTCATAATTTTGTTCATAATATCTTATTTCGCTCTACATTCCTTTCTAATGTCAGCATTTGAGATTCTGTCGTACATCGTTCTACCACACATACGTCTTAGGGACCTCATCTCTTCTACCGCATTTATCTGCTCTCATCTTTCTTCTGCCAGTTCTATGCTTTTAATAATATTTATTTAAAAAAATCTTTCATTTCGGTCCCAAAGTTGACTATGAGACATTTTTAAATTAAAAAATGCCGTAAAACTTCATATAAAACTATTTATTCAAACGATTTGAAAATGCCTTAGAATGGCGAAACATGTCATTCCCACAAAATAAAATAAATTTCTAGAAAACAGATGTTTTCATAAGTGTCAATTATTGAGTATTCAATTAACTTATGAATTAAACTGTTTTCCACAGATTGTTTTTTTTTCAATTCTGTTTGTCTGGGAAGCGCCCCTTAAAAATAACATTTCTTAGAAAGTCTCGTAATCTCCGATTAATACGAACGAACGTCTGTTTTTTAGAATTTTAACTATATTTTATGTGAATGGCACGTTTTGCCTATCTAGGGCATTATTAAATGTAGCAAAAATCAAACGCGTTGCTGTTTATATATGTTACACTAGTCAAATGAGCAAAATACGGTAATTAAGGTAACTGACAAGGCCAAATACAATGTTGACAACAATTACGGGATAAATCCCGTCAAATTTCTTGTAATCTCATTTGTTGTTATGATTTATAAACTAACCATCACTCCGTTTCTCCGAAGGGGTAGGTAGAAAGAATGGACTGCCACACTTTTCTTTCCTGACATATTCCTTTCGATTCCTCAACATACATCGTGTCACGCACGCACGTCGATTTCTTCTACTCCTCACGACCGACATCCAATAATTGATTTTTCTACCGTGTCACGCTTTTCTCGGTCTTCCTCTATTTCATGTTCCATTTGCATCGTAACAAATAGGGGCTTTTTTTACTATTATTTGTTCATACATTCTTTCCATGAGTCGAAACTATCTTAATGATCCTTTCATTATTTTGTTCATAACAATTTCATCTGCACGGCATTCACTGCAAATATTTTCATTCGACACATTCACAGATTTTTCAAGAGATCTCATTTCTACTGCATTAATTTTACTTTCATCCTTCTTTTGCCAGTTCCACGTATAAGAAATATATTTTTTTCTATAGTCAGTTCAATCATTAAGACAATCTGTGTTTTTGAATTTTTTTAAGAAACAATGATTATATCAAAATATTGTATTTGTTCTAAAAGATTTAGATACTCTTCTTATTCGTCTTATATGCTTATCATAATGGATCAATTTGACACTTATGTTCCTGTCAATTAACTTTTAAATGGAAATGTTCAATCGGGTTAACTTTTAAATTCAACATCACAATTAAGATAAGTTTGATTGAGAAATTACTATTTTATTTTATTTACGGGATAAGTGATTTTCCAAAAGAAAATATAGCATTGTAGAGCTGTACCTAATGAGTAATGATGATGCTTTTGTTTCTTAAAAGAAATATGTAAATTTCTATATCATAACATAAATAGCAATAACCCAAATGTCATCAACAAAGAGTACGTGTATATTTTGAGTACAAGAGAACAAGAGAGGAATATTTCGATTTATTCAGAAAGTAATTCTAATTGCACACGATTGCGCATGCCCGGGAACGTTTCTGAATTATTTTGATTCCGAATCAGAACAATATTCCTCTCTCGCTCTCTTGCCTTCAAAATATTCTCATATCCTTTCTTGATGATATCCGGGATTTCGCCTGTTTATGTTATGATTTGGTTATTTAAATTTTAATCATTAAAATATTATTAATTACCGACCCTTATGTATAAAAGCGAAGAATGGAACTAGCAAAAGAAGGATGAAAGTAGAATAAATCCAGTAGAAATGAGATATCTTAGACGAATGTGTCGACCTTCGTGGCAGAGTGGTAAGAGCTGTGACTTCCATACAGAAGGTCCCGGGTTCGATTCCCGGCGAACGCAGTATGATTGTCACACTGTCTTTGGATTGGTGTAGAATTCACGTGACAATAAAATTGGCGATAGATTGGCTAACTATCACATGTCATGAGAATTAATATAATAGCTTAAATAAATTGTATACAGTAATTGGGTACAAACAACCTGTGGTACACAAGAAAAAAAAATACTCTGTGTATGATAGAGTGTCGAATGAAAATATAAGAAGTGAATGCAGTGCGAATGAAAGTGAATAAACAAAGAAATGAGAGTAATTTTAAGATGGTTTGGATACATGGAAATAATGAATGAAGAAAGAATGGTAAAAATAGTAAATGTTAACGATGTAAATGGAACTAGAAACAGAGGAAGACCGAGGAAAACGTGGCACGATCAAATTAATCAAATATTAAATGTCGGCCACGTGAGGAGTCAGAGAAATCGTGCATGACACGATGTATGCAGAAATATGTCAGGAAAAAAAAGTATGGCAGGCGTGATATTGTAGTTAGTTAGTTTAAATATTATTAATTTGTTAAATTTTAAAACTCTTTTTATACGTAACACGTGTTTCGTCAACCTATGTTGACATCATCAAGTGTTAGAAAAACTATTGTGACACCTAAATAAGTCAGCATAGGTTGACGAAACAGCTGTTGCGAAAAATAAAAATCTAATTCTAATATATAAAAACAGAGTTTTATTATTTAACAGTTTATAATGTTGAATTATCATAGTCTTCTCCTTCTTTCCCATCATCTGGGGTCGGCCCTCTTCGTACGAAAACGCCAAACTTTTCTATTTTGACTCATATCCATTGTCAGGTTCTCGTATTGGAGCTCCTTTTCGATGTTATTAAAGTGTTTCGGCCAAAACAATGGACTATTTATTAATATGTATTTGGCATGAAATAATTTTATTTATTGTTATTTTGCGACGTCATTTTATCTTGATGATCGGGTTCATTTTGAAAAGCAGAACAGCAGATATCCCGATCTCGGGTCAGCGGACATGATCGGCCGGCGGGGCGGGATAAATCATCCCGGGAGGTGATCCCGGAACCCGGGTCGCTCACGACCTGAATCGATGATTTGCGGTCCCCGTCCTTTAAAGAGATCAAGTGTGATGAAGATTATCCGCGGTGAGTGATGGCTTAATTCACCGAGGGTTTTGTCCAGAGTACCTAATGGATACCCCGATCGTTCTGCAACAATGTTACAACGGCGATGGATTTTTATCTTTTGTTTTCATATTTTGAATTATTAAGGGGATATTCTAGTCTAGACGCCCGAATTTTAGGTGTTTTTACCACATTAAAAATATAATAAGCAAAAATAATGGGACTTGTCATAAATGAAGATAAAACAAAATTGATGATTGCTTCTAATACCACATATCCATACCCCCAGGTTTTCTCAGCTCCAAATTACAACTTTGAAATAATTAATTCATTTACATACTTAGGCTCAACAGTTATCAGTGATAATAACACCCGAGAAGAAATTGACAGAAGGATAATGGCAGCAAACCGATGTTACTACGCTCTCCAAAAACAGTTAAGATCCAAATTACTGCGAAGAACCACAAAAACACTATTGTACAAGACCCTGATCAAACCAGTCCTCACATATGCCTCTGAAACCTGGGTGATGACAAAACACACTGAAAGGTCCATCGCAGCATTTGAAAGAAGGGTTCTTAGGACAATATATGGCCCAGTGAGAGACCACAATGGTTGGCGTCGTCGATATAACCGAGAGCTATATGATATCTATAAAGAGCCCGATGTGATCAGATCCATCAAAGTAGGGCGCTTGAGATGGGCTGGTCACATAATCAGAATGGATGACGACAACCCTACAAAACGCCTCACGCTCTCAGTACCACAGGGACGTAGAAGACCAGGAAGGCCCAAAATGCGATGGATGGACAGTGTCAACACGGATGCATCGGTGTTGCAAGTGAGAAATTGGAGAATAAGGGCATCAAACAGACAAGAATGGAGGAAGCTCCTGGATTCAGCCAAGGCCCACCCAGGGCTGTCGAGCTTAGGATGATGATGAAAAATATAATAAATATTTTTTCGTATCCATTTTTTCTAAAATTAAAACTAACTAACTAACCTTCACGCCGTCTCCCCGAAGGGGTAGGCAGAAATAATGGACTTGCTCACTTTTATTTCCTGAAATATTTCTCTCCATTCCTCAACATTCATACATCGTGACATGCACGCGCGTCGATTTCTCTGACTCCTCACGTGGCCGACATTCAATATTTGATTTATTTGAAGTGCCACGTTTTCCTCGGTCTTCCTCTATTTCTAGTTCCATTTATATAGTTAACATATAATTTTTAAAAGTGTGGCAGTCCATTCTTTTTGCCTACTCCTTTTGGGAGACGGCGTGATGGTTAGTTAGTTAGTTTTTTCAGTTAGTGTATTATTTGTCAAATAAATTACTACATGAATATTGCAAATTGTGATATTCGTAAAACGGTTGAGTATGAGATATTTATCGAAACGGTTTTATTAACGTTTTGTTTTTATATTTATTAATCAGGTAGAATTTTATGGATGACACATCATTTCAGAGCACCGACAATTGAACATTATTTTTAGAAAACGGATTGATGAAAGCTTAAGGGTTCTTAATAATTAGAGTTAATCAAGTTATCTCACGCAATGAAGGGTCACATGCTCGGTTAATTACGTACTATGATGCTAGGATTTGTATCTGGATT
Organism: Lepidostoma basale; assembly: GCA_022606425.2. Classification (NCBI taxonomy): domain Eukaryota; kingdom Metazoa; phylum Arthropoda; class Insecta; order Trichoptera; family Lepidostomatidae; genus Lepidostoma; species Lepidostoma basale. Next base: position 473,198 of record JAHDVF020001077.1, on the reverse strand, counting down.
CTTGTATAGCTCATCTATACCAAGTCATCTTTGTTTTATATATAATATTATAGGAGTATTGATTGATTCATCTGTTGCAGTCAAATGATAATATACGTACATATTAAAATATGAATTACGTTGAAATTAATTTAGATTTATGTAGTATAAGTACAAGTATATTGTAGTTTTTATATAAAGATTGGTGAATATAGTATTTTTTAAAGTAGTTAATAGTAATGTTTCATTAATGGTAATGTCAAACAATAAATTAAATTCTTTATACTCATGAAATCGTCTGTTTTCTAAAAGTTTTATTATATTTTATGAGTGTGACATGTTTCGATTTGTAGAAACATTTTCAAATTTCTATTTTAATTTCAATTAATTTTCAAAATCTTAAATATATCAGTGCATTACTAAATCGCTTACACAAAAAAAAACAATTTTAAATACAAAGAAGATACACAACAATTACAAAACCCAATTAGAAGATATAAATAATTCAAAAATACAATCATTTTAGATAAACTTAAGGCGTTAACACCGTGGAATTCCATAATGACGATTTTTTGTGAATTAAAACACAATATAAACTAGTTTATATCGTTCTCCTGATGATGAAGGTGAAAGCCTTCGAAACACTTCGTGAAAAATAAATTCAAATGTGGAAAAAACAGTGTTTTAATTTATGAAAAAAAATCGTAAAAATACAATACTATACAAGTTAGACTAATACCAATATACTATATAAGAGAGGTGAGGGTAGCCTCACTATTGTGAAAAATTATCCACATCCGAAGAGATGCGGTTAAGAAGAATTATTGTCCTGCCCACCGGCATTACCTCAGGTAGATTGGTTCTACACATTGGCAGGTGAAATAATCTATCTTGCCGTCATCGCAGATAATTGTCAGGGATAAACAAAGTCAAGTAATTCAAAATATCCGAGTTATATATTCGAATACAAATCAGTTAAAAAAAATGAACACCCAAATGAATGTAGGTAGTTGTGAGTCAGATTATTTCGCAAGTTCAGTATTGTCTTTTTTACTTTATCTTTCAGTCACTCTGGCGTTCAGAGAGCGGAAAATAAATTACCAAAAATCAACGTCTTGAAACCTTACACAAGTCTCGGATAACGCTTTAATTCAATGAGTTAAACAAATCTTTCTCCCTTCCCGTGGAGATTCAACTCGCCCGAGATCTGTGATAAATCAATTCGTGATAAGTATGAATTATGGCGAGTAGGATATTTCGCATTTGATTCGGGAAATTGAGTTGGGGACTGGTGTTGAGCTCACTTCGATACTTTTCTTTCGATTTGAATCGAATCCTTGTGCACATTGTATGTTTATTTAAGGGGTAACACCACCCTGACGCTCGTAAAAATAGGCATAATTTTTTTTTTATGACTCGGCCATTAAACATATGAATTAAAACTTTATCTTCTGATGCCATCGCAGGTCCGGCCAACGTTGGTGATCACTGCAGCGAAATCATCTCAGTCCTGCGCTTCTTGGAACGGGTTCTCAACTGTCCTATTCCCGTCCAATCCCTTATATTTCGCAGCCAGTACAACTGCCTTCTGCTAACTCCTCGCATCTCCCCTCCCTCTATATTGCCCATAATTATCAACCGAAGAACATGGTAATTTTCTCCCCATAGCACATGACACCCTAATATGAGAAATTTCTAACCTTCACACTCGAGACCAGCTCTCTATTTTTGGAAAATTTTAATTTGTTTTAAAACCAAGTAACAAATAATCAGGCATGTATGTTATTTGTTAAATTAAATAAAATGAAATGATAAAAAAAATAACGACACACTTGACAATTTCATAAGCCACTGTTTTCATGAATATATAACCTCAAAGGTGCTGTGACAAAGAGTAACATCTTTGATCAAGCTTTAATACTGTGTCATTCTTATTCCCATAAAATATAATAAAACTTCTAGAAAATAAACATTATAATTCATATTAATGATTTTATATGCTGTTTTATCTCATTGTTCCAGAATCAATAAATAATTTTTGATAAAGTTAAGGCGTTAACACTGTGGAATTCCATAATGACAATGTTTTTATGAATTGAAACACGGTTATATTTATTATGTATCATATGGCATGTTTATTTATATAGCATGACACGATGTCTGAAAGTCGAGGAAGCGAGATTATATCAGGAACGAATAGTGTGACAGTTTTCTTGTCTATTCCTTTGGGAGACGGTGTGATGGTTAGTTAGTTTTCAACGTGGTTAAATCGTTAGGTATCAAAAATTAAGATTTAGTACAAATATTAAAATCGAAATCTTTATTTTGTAATCACATCCTTATTTCGGGCACATTGTTAATCATACGCAAGATACTCGTACAACGACTGTAACGGCAGAGTTACTTTAGCTAAAGCTCTTTTGGCATATCTATAAAGATAAGTTAAACAATAAAGATTGTATATTCAGTTCTTCAGTTTGTATTAAGTCTACTATTTTACGATCAGCATGCTGTTACGATTTTTGTGCAAACTGTTTCAGTTAAAGTGTGACTTCGAAGCTTAAATTACAAATGGTATAAGTCGAAATATAAAATAAAATATGATTACTGTAAAATTGAAAATTATGAACATGTTATCGTGTTTTACAATTAATCTTTTTCTTCTTCTTTTCATGACACATTTCCCTAATGTTAAGGGCCTCTTGGATCCTTCTCCACTGTCTGTGTTGATGTATCAAACCATTTCAAGCGCATCCTACCGCCTTCACCTCGTCCTGCAGGGTTTTTCTCAAGGCTCTAGGTCTGCTTCCTGTTTTCACCCACAGAAAATCAGTGTGGTTCTCCGATAATACAAATCAATAATTTAATTGTTAATCAATTCAATAATTTATTCTCAAATTAAAATTTCTGTATACAGGTATTTAATTTAACGTTTTAATTACCGTATACGTTACATTTAAAATTATAAATTTCATATAAACTTTTGTTTAATTTTAAATACAAAATTTTCATTAATGATACATTGTTAATTAACTAACTAACTAACTAACTAACCATCACGCCGTCTCCCCGAAAGGGTAGGCAGAAAGAATGGAGTGCCACACTTTAATCGATGCGGCACTCCATCCTTCTCTTTTCGCCATCGCGAGAGACGCGGTGTGATGGGTTGCGAACCTCATCGCCACTAATAAGCATATCCCGCGCACACTTCGATCGTTCAACGTCTACAAAATAAATCTAAAACAAATTATAAAAAATATAATGACACAAAATAAAATATTAACGTAAATAATTTTTAAATTAAAAAAAAATATCGGTATCCCATAATTTTTCTTATTTGAGATATATTTTGTTTGACTTAAGACATTTTGACTGCGAGCTAAGTGTGCAGTTACCGTTGAGGGCAAAGGAGATCCCTCACAGGTCAGGGGTCAAATCCGACATGAGCGCCGGACGTGTAGCGGGCCGTGTAGGCTGCGGACCCCCTCAAGCGGCGATACCGTGTCGCCGGCTGCTCTAATTTCTCGAATATATAATGTGTTCTTTCGTCGCCAAAGCGAATATGCAAATTAACAATTAAAATAATTAAATCAGAATTTATTTGGACATTAAGTATTGACATACATACGCTGGATTTTTCTTAACGCCACTTTACAGTGTTAAACTCATTACTTTACTAACGTGCTGGACTACAAATATCTAGGATTAATTGTATCTCAATAGAGACGAAGATGCAAATTGGAAACAGAATATGGTGATCGAGGTGTTTACAGGACTTATGACCTGTCATTGGTTGGGTTAAGCACACGCTTTATGTAATACAACATTCCTCATTCCACCTTTCTTACGACCACATTTATTCTGTTTCCAATTTGCATCTTCGTCTCTATTGAGATACAATTAATCCTTGAATTGATAACCCGCAATGGGTAAAATCCAGTATTCGTCTACAAGTAGGTATTTGTATACATTCAAAATGTTGTACAAATATCTAGTTTGTTTTCATAATGTAAAAGTTTTTGTATAATGTAAAAAAAAAAAAAATAATAATAATAATTTTCATAATGTAAAAGTTAACTAGCTAACCATTACGCCATCTTCCCGAATAGGTAGGCAGAAATAAATGGACTGTCCCACTTTTCTTTTTTGACATACTTCTCTCGCTTCCTCAACATTCACACGTTGTGTCATGCACGCACTTCGATTTTTCTGACTCCTCACCTGACCGACATTTAATATTTGATAATTAATACGAATGGAAACGTCAGTTTTCTAGAAGTTAAATTATATTTTATGGGAATGACATGTTTCGCCATTCTAAGGCATTATCAAATGTGACGAAACTTCAACTCGTAAATGGAGCAGAATATGGTAATTAACGAAAATTGATGTGACCCTACACATTAAAATATTTTTTTTTTTGAGTAGGTCCAGAAATATTGGAAAGTGTTTCTTGGAATACGTTAAGAAATTTTACGACAGTGATTATGTACATAGTTAGGGGATACAAAATAATATTATATAAATCACAAAAAAGTTATTTGAGCTGGAAGAAATAGAGTATTTCTAAGAAAAACATATTTTTACATAATGTTTACAATTTAATATTTGATTTATTTGATCGTGCCACGTTTTCCTCAGTCTTCCTCTATATATATGGTAGTTTAATTTACATCGTTAACATATTTTTAACGATGACGAACTTTTACCATTATTTCTTCATTCACTAGTTGTCTTATATGAGTAGTTTATTGATAAAATTAAATCCACAAAGAATTATAACGATAGGTACTCTTGATTTTTAAATCAAGTTATTGTAATATACATCCATCTTCTTTGCAGGTTCATCATTCCTTGGGATTGGTTCTCAAAGTCTTGCACTTCGTCCTCCTTCGCGGTGGTCTTCTGCAGTCTTCTCCAGATCCACATATGAGACTCAGTTCATGTCATCGTATAAGGTAATTCTTTCTTTATTTTCATTTTTCAGTGTGACTCCTAACACTATTACATTTGCTCTTCATTAAGGCATACAGTCATCAGATTATATTACAAATATGTTCTTAATCACCTCGTAAATATATGATAAATGTCTTAACTTTTGAAAAACGTATGTTCAATGCGTACTTCCAGTACTGACATATTGAGCAGAAACGCTGACCCTCACCAAGTCGACCGTAAGGAGACTCCGTGTAGCACAGAGGAAACCCGAAAGAGCCATGCTACATTTAAGACTCTCAGACCGGATAAGAAATACTAGAAGGTCGGGTGTAACATATATGTCGTCGTAAGGGTAGCTAAGCTTAAATGGTCATTTGCGACGCATGTTGCCAGATTGGTAGACGATTGATGGACCAGAAGGGTGGTAGAGTGGAGACCCCGCGAAGATAACAGAGGGAGACCCCCCACACGATGGTCCGACGATATACGAAGAATTGTTGGCGATTGGATGCGAAAGGCACAGGACAGAAATACGCGGAGAAGTATGGGGGAGGCCTATGTCCAGCAGTAGACGACAACGACTGTCTAAGTAATAGTAGTAAGGTGTTAACATCGTGGAATTCCGCAATAACGATTTTATTAAATGAATTTTTATACCTTTTTTCTACTTTGTAAACATATCGTTGAAATCGTTATGTCAAAATAAACTTTCTAGTGGAAAAATCAGTGATATAATTCATAAAAATGTCTTCATTCTGGTTTTATTTATGATCTTCATACGTTATAAATCGACAGTACCTACGTGAATAAATATTTTATTTTTCGTACGTATATTAAACTAAATTAATTAGTGGTAATAATAATGGCCTCTCTTGTTATTTAAAAACCAGTTCAAGATTGAATTAAAATAAATTCTAAGAGAGTTAATTATTCATTCCATCCACGTCCCCTTTTGACATGTCCATTCAATGATTGCAATTTGCAATACGCTTGGTATTTCAATGCAGTTTTACAAATTTAATTAATTCGCATTTAAACAAAAATAATTCAAAGCTTTAATAAAAAATGGCATTATAAAAATATGAAATAATTTCTTCTTCTTTCGGTGCCGTGTCAGGCCCCCAAAACGTTGGCGATCACTGCAGCAAAGGCATTTCTGCCGTGTGCCACTTGGAACAGGTTCTGAACTCTTGTAATTCCTGTCCATTCTTTTATGTGTCGCAGCCAGGACAGCTGCCTTCTACCAATTCTCCGACGTCCCTCCACTTTACCCATTAATATCAGTCGAAGGAGGTGGTCATTTTCTCCCCTTAGCATATGACCCAAATATGAGACTTTTCTAATTTTCACACTCGTCAATAGCTCTCTATTGGCTCTGGCTCTCTGTAATACATCTCCATTACTGACCCATCGGTTCAAGGTATATGAAGCATTCTGCGGTATATCCACATCTCAAACGCCTTCAACCGGTTCATTACATTCACGAGTCCAGGTTTCGCAGCCATATAGTAGAACATACCATATATAACATTAAATCATTCTTTGTCGGAGTTTCAAGTTAAGATTATCGTTGCAAAAGAAGATTAAGATTAAATGCAGCTCGTACAACTTCAATTCTGCATTTTATTTCGGTGTCTTTGTCAATGAAAAAAATAACAAAATTAAATATAATAACACAAAAACTACGAAAACTATTTTTTTTAATATAAGAAAAGAAATAAAAACCGAAACAACTAAATAGATAAAAACAGTTCGACTACAACAATATATAATCCGAAATATATAAAACATAAAAAAAAATTAAATTATGCTCATATCATATTCCCAATATTTCTTTACGGCGCTGAAACTTGGACAGTGAAATTTTGTGACTGCACCAGGAGTGACGCCTTTGAAATGTGGTTTTGGTGTCGCACGCTGAGGATACCGTGGACTGCAAAAAGGACCAACGACAGTCCTTAATGAGCTCAAAATAGCAGGAACATGATCTGTAATTACATTGTCAGGAGAGAGCTGGGCAACCTGCAAGAGAGCATTGCTCTGTGTTTGCTATGTGCTATGTGTATTGTATTGCTATGTGCATTGTATTGCCATATACATAATACATTATATTGCTATGTGGGTACGGCGGGACATCGAGGGAGAGTAGCGTAGCTTAAATGTGGTCTGGGTCCCTCTTGGTTGTAAATATACATATATTATTATTATTTAACGTAGGTCCCGCATGGACGGGGGACGGGCCTAAGGAGTGCACGTGTGAAGCTGACGAAAGGCGCCGCTGCGCCTATAACTGCTTCGGGTAAGCGAAGAGAACCCTCTATGGCTCGACCTTAAGTGCATTGAGAATCAGTCAGAGTTTAGATTGAGATTCAAAACGCACCTAAAATTATCCTTTCCTTTAAGAGTTGATCGACTGCGTTGGGTGCAGCCCTCATTCTAAATATGTTTATTTTGAACTAGTTTATAAAACGGAGCATTATCTACAGCGTCCTTGAGATGAGTAATTCATAAAAATGGCGCTCTATAAATTATCTAATTTATAACTATATTATTGTTATTGATATATTGATATATACGAAATGCTCAGTCAGTAGAGCATGAGACTCTTGAAGAAAGAAGAAGATAAAATTGTTATTGTTCAAACAACGCAACAGTTTCGGCCCCTCTGCGCTCGCGCCGGGAGTCTGCCGTTAAAGATTACGTCCGCTGATGTTTTTCAATGCGGTTCTGTTTATTTCTTTCTTATGCAAATGTTCTCGATTGTGAAAGTTCGGGTCCTGCAAGGCTCCTGTCCGGTGTCTGATGACGTCAGCCAGCCTGAACTGCTACAGTATAGAAGATTAATGCACTCGGAGTGGCCGTGCCTTATTGCATGTGAATGCATATCCATTGCCTCACGGCATGTGTTTGTTTTTTTCGTGAAGATTTATTCGATGAACTGAAATCAACTAACTATCGTTATTAATATTAATGATATTCCTTAAAATATTATAATAATTAAAAATGAAACTTACTTACTAACTTATTAACTTTTTTCGTAAGAACTAACTTTCATTTATTTTTTTAAAACTAATTAACTAACTAACCATGGACTCCACCAGACTCCCCTATATTGCATTGCATAATCAACCTCATGGGACTCGTCCTCGTGGAAGACCTTCAAAAAGATGGAAGGACAGCTGGGAATCTACCTCACAGGAGGAGCAACTCTCTGGAGAACAGACCACATAGGTCTACAATAAGGATGAAGAAGAAGAAGAAGAACTAACTAACCATTACGCCGTTTCCCCATAGAGGTAGGCAGAGGACCGCCATACTGTTCTATCCTGAAATAACTCTCGCGCCTCTTCTACATACACACACCGTGACATGCACGCCCGTCGAATGTTCCTACTTCGAAAATGGCCGCCTTTCAGTATTTGATTAATTTGGTCATGCCATGTCTTCCTTGGCCTTCATCGACTTCTTTTTCCATCGACACTACTTGTATATACCTTTTTAATCATTCTTCCCTCATCCATTCGTTCCGTATGTCCAAACCATCTAAGTGACTCACTCTTAATTTTATTTGGGACGCATTCATAAATTTGTTTTATAATACTATCCTCCGCTCTACATTCCTTCCTACTTTTAGTATTTCAAACTGTGTCGTACGGCGTTTTATCACACATACGTCTACTAAAGGATTACCGCATTTATTAAGCTCTCATTCTTCTTCTGCCAGTTCAATGCTTCGCTTCCATACATAAGGGATGAAACTAGAACTCCATTTTAAACGGCCATTTATGCTTCCATTGATAAGTTTTTGTTTCCAATAACAGTTTTTAAGGCTCCGTTCACTTTGTTTTTGAATTATGAGTACATATTTAAATAATGTAAAAGCATGTTTGTAAACGTATTATATTATATATTAGAATTAAAAATTTCCCCGTAAAACCCTTACGTATGGAAGCGAAGCATGGAACTGGCAAAAGTAGGGTGAAAGTAGAATAAATGCCACAGAAATGAGATTTTTTAGACGAATGTTTGAATACTCTGTATATGATAGAGTGTCGAATGAAAATATAAAAAAGTGAATGCGGTGCGAATAGTGGTGTTTTGAACAAAATAATGAAAGGATCATTAAAACGGTTTGGACACATGGATAGAATGAGTGAAGAAAGAATGGTAAAAAAATTATATGTTAACGATGTAAATGGATCTCGAAATAAAGCAAGGGCAAGAAAGCCGAGGAAAACGTGGCAGATCAAATAAATCATAAATTGATTATCGGCCACATTAGGAGTCAGAGAAATCGACACGCGTGCATGACGCGATGTATAAATGTTGAGGAAGCGAGAGAAATATGCCAGGAAATAAAAGTGTGGCTGTTCATTTTTTCTGCCTTTTTTTTTTTTTTTCTTTCATTTGGCCTTTCATTTGGCGAGACGACGTGATGGTTAGACAGTTAGTTAATATTGTCCATTGAGTACTTACTTGAAGAATGTAAAGGAATGTTCGTAAACGTATTATATATTAATTAAAATTGTCCATGGATTTAACGTGTTATTTTATGAAGGAGTTTCTCGTACAAGTATGAACACTACACGGAGACATTGGGCAATTAGTGAATATGTTCATTGTGCTGTAGTGGTGAAGTTATTGCTTTCTCACCTCTTTCGTGGGACGCGCAGCCTCCGGCGATCTCTTGGTACCCGGGTACTTCTTATTCCCTGTACCCCGGCACTCGGTACTGTTACCTGCAATAATGTGATTATTATTAGCATTGAGGTTGTGATTACATTTATAGGTCGATCGAATTATCGTATTATTTTCATGTTTTTCTCACTTGATATTTCATATTCATATGTGTGAAATCAGAATAAAATTTCTTTAACTTTATTTATGGAAGTATTAAGCTCGTACGTGCTATAAGGCATAATTTGTACAAATGTTCCAAATGATACTTCTCTTCTTCCCAAAGCGCCGTCTCCTCTGCGAAGACTGGTGAACATCAGGCCTATTTCCACCTTGTTGACTGAGACCCTGAACAGCGATGTGGTGCCACTTCTGAACCGTTTACTTAAATTGTGCAGCCAAGCTCTTGGACTTGGTCTTCTTCTTCCTGTTATTATTCCCTGAAGTATACTAATTATTCATGAGTGTAAATTCAAAATTGTGATTATGAACATTTATATCTATATAAAATACTGTGAATTTCTTCTATGTTCGCCATACATTTGTGTTGTAGATGTTTAATGTTTCTTTTTTTATATACTTTGTATACAACACTCACTTCTTCTTCTTCTTTTGCTTTATTAAGGACTGTGTCCTTTTATTTCTCTGAGCCTGTTCCTAGGATGCAGATGTCCAACTGTCTCGCCATTTTTTAGGTGGTCTTCCTACAGGTCGATTTCTCTTTCAGAACATGCTCTTTCTACATGATCTCTCCAGTAGCGTCTTTTCAGTCTTCTCCTTCGCACGACATCTTCCACATTGCAGATCTTTCTTATTTCAGAATTTCTTATTCTTTCTCGGAGTGTCGTTGCCGCAATGGATCGGAGAGTCTTCATTTCTGTGGTTCTAAGGAGACTTTTTGTTCTTATGGTGTCAGCTCTCGTTTCTATTCCATATGTCATTATAGGACTACGCATGTCTTATAGATTCGAATTTTGCTCTCCTTTAGTATATACATCGAGTCATACACGCACGTTGATTCTTCCGGCTTCTGACATGACCAACTTTTAATATTTGATTAATTTGGTCATGCCATGTTTTCCTCGGTCTACCTCGACTCCTTACTCCATTTACATTGTTAACGTATACTTTTTTAACCATTCTTTCTTCACCCATGTGCTCCATATGTCCGAACCAACGAAGCGAACCTTTCATAATTTTGTTCATAATACCTTCTTTCGCTCTACACTCCTTCCTAATATCAGCATTTGAGATTCTGTCGTACCGCATTTATTCTGCTCTCATCTTTCTTCTGCCAGTTCCATGCTTCGCTTCCATACATAAGGGTTGGAACCAGAATTCCATTGTGAACGGCCATTTTCGCTTTCATTGATAAATTAGTATATTTTTATTTTTCCAAACAACACTCACATTTATTAAAAAAAAATATATTAAATATCCATACATGTTTCGGACTAACCAGAGCTTCATCCAGCTTTATATAAATATTTAAAATATAAAATTGTTTTCAAGTATGGTCAGTTTTGACAGATGTTATAATTACATGTATGATGTTATAATTAAATGTGAGTGTTGTTTACAAAGTATAAAAAAAAAGAAACACTAATAATTTGTTATTAGGTAGCATGTTCATAGCAGAAGGCCGAACGGACAGTTCTGTCGATAGAAGGGATGGTGCGGGTAACAAAATGAACCGAGCTTTAATAAACTGTTATTGGAAACAAATATTTATCAATCAAAACAAAAATGGTCCTTCAGAGTGGAGTTTTGATACCAACCCTTATGAATCAGAAACTAGTAGAAAAAATATGTGAGCGAGATAAATGAGGGAGAGATGAGATCCCTTAGTCGCGTGTGTTTAAAACGATGTACGACAGAGTTTCAATTGCTGATATAAGGATGGAATGATGAGCGAAAGAAAGTATTATGAATAAAATTAAGATTGGATCACTTCGTTGGTTTGGACATATGGAACGCATGGATGAAGAAAGAATGGTTAAGAAAGTATACGTTAACGATGTGAATGGAATACGGAGTCGTGGGATGTCGGAAAAATCGGCTTGCGTGTATGACCGCTGTACGAATGTGGAGAAAGCTAGTGAAGTGTGTCAATATCTGTCTTTAGTCTGTTGTTGAATTCACGTGACAATAAAATGGCGGAAGATTAGCTACCTATCACATGCCACGAGAATCAATATGATAGCTATACCCTTTACATTGATTTGACTCGCGCTGTAATGATGTAAAGAGCGATTCAACAAAAGAATAATAATATCGAGTAGTGTGGCGGTCCATTATCCCTGCTTACCCCTCCGGAGAAACGGCGTGATGGTTTGTTGTTGTTGTTATTTGATATTTACACATTGTTAACCGGTGTATTTACCGAAAATGTGTTTCACGTAAAATAGATGTCACGCCTGAAACAGTGCTTATTTTTTTTATCTATATTGAAGATTAAAATCTGATTTCTGATATATACTCGTATTTAGAAAAAAAATCTTTGTAATGTAGCAGTTTTATACATAACTTTAAATTTTACAAATCGGATCAAATCATATAAGTTTTATTTTCTAAGATATTTTAGACAAATATTAATGTTTAAGGCATCAATTCAGAACAGGTTAAATATTAGGTCCTTACATATGAAATTGGCGTTTTGCCGTACTGGCAACTTTGATCTCAAATATCTTCTCTTTGGTTAGGAATTCCAAATTCAAATTTATACAGCTATTTACTCAAGTATTTGTGTTTCGAAAATTATAATTCATTTTTTTTTCCTCAATTGTTTTTTTCTTTGCGTCACTCAGTTTACAAAATGGAAAACTTGAAATATCGCGTTATTTACGAGTACGAGTTCCACCGTGGCACCAGTGCTGCAGAAACGGCTCGAAGGATAAATGTTTTTATCTGTCATCATACTCGTATATGTCATGTTTCGTTTACGTCGTTAAAATATTAGGTCCTTACATATGAAATTGGCGTTTTGCCGTACTGGCAACTTTGATCTCAAATATCTTCTCTTTGGTTAGGAATTCCAAATTCAAATTTATACAGATATTTACTCAAGTATTTGTGTTTTGGAAATTATAATTCATTTGTTTTTTCCTCAATTGTTTTTTTTTGTTTTGCCAGTTTACAAAATGGAAAACTTGAAATATCGCATTATTTACGAGTACGAGTTCCACCGTGGCACCAGTGCTGCAGAAACGGCTCGAAGGATTAATGATGTGTATGGCGACGGTGCCGCAAAAGAAAACACAGTGCGTTTTTGGTTCCAACGTTTTCGTTCTGGAAATTTCGACCTGCAGAACAAGCCCCGTGGACGGCCGGAGACCAAAGTTGATAATGAAGAATTGAAGGCTATTGTGGAAGCGGATCCATCGCAAACCACGTCCGAGTTAGCTGCAGGCTGCGGTTTTAGTGATAAAACTGTTTTAATCCACTTGAAGCAAATTGGGAAGGTGAAAAAGCTTGAAAGGTGGGTACTTCACGAATTAAGTGAAGCAAATCAACAAACGCGCGTTGACTGCTGCGTTGCATTACTCAACCGGCACAATAATGAAGGGATTTTGAATCGAATCATTACCTGTGGTGAAAAGTGGATCCTGTATGATAATCAGACGCGCTCATCGCAATGGCTGAACCCTGCCGAACCAGCCAAACCATGCCCCAAGCGAAAATTGACTCCAAAAAAGTTACTTGTGAGCGTTTGGTGGACCAGTGCTGGTGTCGTTCACTACAGCTTTCTTAAATCTGGCCAGACGATTACGGCAGATGTCTATTGTCAGCAACTGCAAACCATGATGGAAAAGCTAGCTGCTAAACAACCGAGGCTGGTTAATCGCTCTAGGCCACTGCTGCTTCATGATAACGCTAGACCACACACTGCACAACAGACGGCTACCAAATTAGAAGAGCTTCAATTGGAATGTCTAAGACATCCACCGTACTCTCCGGACCTTGCCCCAACAGATTACTATTTTTTTCGAAATTTGGATAACTTCTTGCAAGGGAGAAAATTCAACTCCGATGGGGCAGTCCAAACCGACTTCAAAGATTTTATTGATTCCCGTCCGAATGGTTTTTTTAGTAAAGGGATCGATGAACTACCTATGAGATGGCAATAATGCATAGATAGCAATGGTACATACTTTGATTAAATAAATGTATTATATTAAAAAAATCAACTTTATGTTCCTCCCATACAAAACGCCAATTTCATATGTAAGGACCTAATATAATAATGGTAAAATATCAGGGAAAAATATTTTTTATTTATTATGTTTTGTGAAACTTGGACCAAAATAACTATATTTAATTGTGAATGGGGTTAGTAGAGAGTATTTTGATTGTAACTATACTGATTATATAATACCAGGAACGTATATTAAATATCATACCAGAAACGCAAGAGAGATGGTTCGACTCTAGGAATACAATATATGTACTCTCTAAAGTCAAGAGTATTTAGTCTTCTGAACGTACTTTCACTAATATGAAAGACCTCGATCTTGGAAAAGACTGCGTTCAGCACTTTGATTGATCTCCCTACCGGCATCACCAGAGGCAGGTTGAAGAACGGTGTTAGTTTTGACAGAAGCAATGCAATGGCTACATCATCATTAACCTTAACCTAACATAACCTAGCCTAAAATACTATAATAAAAATAACAGAAATTGGAGCGATAATATTAAGACAAAATAACTTGATGAGCTAATACTCCGCAGTAAGTTTATATTTTACGTAATATATTATGCAAAATATATTTTATAGGACCGACGAAATGATTGTCACAAGTAATGAAGAGTTATCATGATTACGAGGTCCATTTCCCGCCATTACCCGCGGCTGGGGAGAGAGTCCGGGCGGTGATTTCGTGGCGGCACATGGCCGACAAATGGGCGACTAATGACCGGTTTCGGACCGAGGCTTGCCGAAATTCGCGGACGACCGTGGGAAATAAAGTCGTGACAGACGGATGTGAGCGCGACAAGTTTCAACCACTGCAAGAGATGGACAGAGAGGCGATGTGCATAATTCATGGAGGTCCAAATTGGTTATAAAATCTTTTTCGTTTCGCAAAGTCGTAATTTTATTATGTTTTGTGAAACTTGTGTTAAAATTAACTATATTTAATCGTAAATAGGGTGTGTAGAGAATATTTTTTTGTAACTTAACTGATAACATAACTATATGTAACATAACAGTTCATTGTTTTGGATGAAACACTATGATGCTTCAACATTATAAACCTTTAAAATTTAAAACACTGTTATGTTATCACATATATTTCTATTACATGTCGCTATGGCTATTTTGCCAATCAATGTTGGCATCATCAGGTGTTACAAACAACTCATGATACAAATCGTAACAATTTATAACACAATACGTTTATGCTGAAATATGAGTAATATGAGTTTTTTCGTTTACCTGGAGAGTTTTATATCTTTAGTTGTTTATAACATCTGATGATGCGAACATCGGTTGGCAAAACAACTGTCGTGACAAATAATAAAAATGGGCACCATTTACTCTGTGATTTCGTGATTTTTCGAACCTTTATGTGTATTATTTACCAAATACATAGGTTCGGAAAATCACGATAATTTGACATTTGATATATTATTGTAACACCTGATGATGTCAACATAGGTTGACGAAACAGCTGTCGCGTAAAATAAAATACAATTGTGATGCATAAAACAAATTGATTTAATTTAACAGTTTATTGTAGATTGGTCTAAGGTGGAATTATGAAACTCTATATTTTAATAAATGTTGTTTTGAGTTTGATTTTCGGAAAAGAAGGAAGCATGACAGTCTGTAACATTAGTGTAAACGGTGAAAATTTGGAACAAGTGGGTGAATTTATTTATTAAGGAAGCATGTTTACAAAGGATGGGAGGGTGGAGAAGGATATTGAAAGAAGGGTTGGGGCAGGCAACAGAGTAAATGGTGCACTTAAAGTTGTCATCGCAAACAAAAGCCTATCCAAAAAAGCTTAAATGGCAGTGTATAATGGTGTTCTTGTGCCGACCCTTATGTAAGGAAGTGAAGCATGAAACTGGCAAAAGAAGCATGAAAGTAGAATAAATGCAGTAGAAATGAGATCTCTAAGACGAATGTGTGGCGAATCTGATTATGATAAAGTGACACATGCAAGTATAATAAGTGAATGTGGTGCGAATGAAAGTGTTCTGAACAAAATAAGGAAAGGGTCAATAAGATGGTTTGGACACATGGAAAGAATGAGTGAAGACAGAATAGTAAAGAAGGTATATGTAAACGGCGTGAACAGAGCTAGAAATAGAGGAAGGCCGAGGAAAACGTGGAACGATCAAATCAATCAAATATTGAATGTCGGTCACGTGAGAAGTCGGAGAAACCGACGTGCGTGCATGACAAGATGTATGAATGTAGAGGAAGCGAGAGACGTATGTCAGGACAGAACAGTGTGACGTTCCATTCTTTCTGCCTACCCCTCCGGGGAGACGGCGTGATGGTTAGTTAGTTAGTTTAGTCTAATTGGTCTAGAAATATAATTTCTCAATACTTTTACAGGGCGCTGTATTAACACTACAATAAGTTAAAACAAAAAATTGTTAACTGTTATCCTTTTACGACTAACTCTAGTCAGATTAGAATAAAAAGAAAACGCGATTTGTTTTATCGGGTATACAGTTTTTTTTTATTAATATACAAAAAATATAATATAAATAGTCAAAAATTCAAATGTCATCAAGAAAGAGTACGAGAATATTTTTAAAAATTAGTAAAGGTGAAATTATGAAACTCTATATTTTAATAAATGTTGTTTTGAGTTCGTCAAAATATCTGTTGTTCTGTGGTGCATATCTTATAAGAGCCATTCAAGGTTCTACAATTTAGATGGTATTAATCAAAAGATTTTCGAAATAGCCCATCTCCATAATGGGATTCCTAAAGTGTCGGGAATGACATTAGTAAACGTTGAGCGTGTCCGGTGGTCCGCGGCCCCGTGGTACACGTTCTTGATCCCAACCCTCGGGTCATGTGCTCTCCTTCCCGCTACCGCCACTTGCAACTGTGTGTAATTAGGTAGTAAAATTTAGAAATAGGGTTGGTATAGTCTCATGGGATCGAGGGCGATTTAAAGAATTCGAGAGAATTTCAAACTATTCTAGAGTCTTATTTTATATTCTGAGTTCACCTTTCAATTCGTGTGGTGAATTAATATTTGAATGAATTTGAAATGATTTTTTTTTAAGATAATAAAATGATTTTACTGAAACTTTTGATGGAAGTTCATTTTAAATAATCTTCTTTTCCTTCACTTTTGATTGACTCAGGAGTCTGTTATTTCAGGCGGGTCCTCTTGAGACGCTGAACTCTAGCTTTCTCTCCACCGTTTCGGGGGTCTTTCTGGTCGGCGTCGTCCGCTTGGCGTTCCATGGAGAGCTATGTATGGTATCCTATTTGAGCTCATTCTTTCTACATATTGATGCCAGTATCGCCGTCTTTGACGACCCCATCTGACCACATCTTCGACCTCGCAGATTTTTTGGATTTCTGTATTTCTAACTCGACCACGTAGGGTTTTGACAGCTATAGCGCGGAGTGTTTTCATCTCGGTTGTGCTGAGCATGCTCTTTGCCTTTTTAATAATAATTAAATAAAACGATATGAAAGAATTAGATGGCATAAACGGTGGTGCGAAAATGAACGATACGTCCATCAACTGTTTGCTATTTTTATCGACGACGCTGTTTTTATCGCTGACAGTATGAACGATCTACAAGTCCTAGATAAGTATGACCTTGTGATGAACGTGTCAAAGTCTAAAGTTATGGTATTTGAAAAGGAATAATGTATGACGGATTGTGACATAAGTGCGAATGGTGAGAAATAAGAGCAAGTTACCGAATTTATCTTCACGGGAAGTATGTTTACAAAAGATGGAAAAATGGCGAAAGATATCGGAAGTAGGGTTGGAGCTGGAAACAAAATAAATGGTGCACTCAAAGTCATTACCGGAGTTCTAGTGCCGACCCTTATGTATGGAAGTGAAGCTTGGAGTTGGCAGAAGAAGTATGAAAGTAGGATAAATGCCGCTCTCGAGAATATTCTTTTCTCACGACGGCGGCCCATCCCTAGAGCGCTACTGGTATCGGTGTGGTCAATAGAAGACATTCGGTTATCAAAAATTTGTCATCGAATATTTCAATTCGATATTTGAAAAATTGATTGTAATTGGACCCGCCAGCGCTTTCATCGTAATTGAAATAGTTTTTTAATATCCGTAGATTTGTTACGCTTGGGTATTTCTGGTTATTTTAATTTAATACTACATGTAAAATATGCATACGTAATAACGTATTAATTATGTTTGTTTGATTAGAGGTTTATCCAGTTAGTTAAATCTAAAAAATATATTTTTTCCAAGCGTTATGTTACATTTGATTAATACCGTACATGGTATGGCGACACGTGCAATCAATAATAGAAGTTTATATATTTATCATCTTTAAGAAAGTTGCATTCTTTAACTCGCACAGAAGTTGAAAACTAAGGTTGCTAATTTGATATGTAATAGCTAGATTAATGTAGAATTGATTGTAAAATATTTGATTGCTAAAAAAATATAGACGCTTATGAAACTTAATTAAAATATACTTTAGTATGAAGCATGTAATTTATGGTATGCCATTATAGAAATAAATGATACATTTATACTTTGATAAGAAGCCAATACTTGGTGGTTTGACATATTTAAAAATTGAATTAAACACTTTTTTGAAACCACTTTATTTTTAGTAAGGAGCGACAACCGGTTTCACTCTGTAATGAGCTTCATCAGGGCTATACACTAACTGTTTTTGTATAGCCTTGATGAAGATCGTTGTAGAGTGAAACCGGTTGGCGCTTCTTACTTAAAATAAAGTGGTTTTATACAAAGTGTTTTAAACAATAGTTAATTTTTGTTTTGAAACATTATACGAGTATTTTGTTTTATCAACACTTTGTTTCTTTTTAGTGGCGATGAGGTTCGCAACCCATCACACCGCGTCTCCCGCGGAGCGAAAAGAGAAGGATGGAGTGCCGCATCAGTAAAAGTGTGACAGTCCATTCTTTCTGCCTACCCTTTCGGGAGACGGCGTGATGGTTAGTTAGTTAGTTAGTTTTTTTGTTTCTTTTTTACTGGGGTACCAATACATAAGACACAATTTATCACAAACAAACAGTTAAAAGTTGTGTTAAATCAACATATTTAAGTGCTTAAACATACTTTTTTATTTTTTACGTATTGCTTGTTGCTTTAATTTTTAATTTTAAAATGTTAGAAGTGTATTATTTTGATACATTTGATAATGCCTTAGACAGGCAAAACATGTCATTCACATAAATTATAGAAAAACCTATAGAAAACGTTAGTTTTCATTCGCGTTAATTATTGTGTTGATCCTCAAAAGTGCTTCTATGTGGACTTAAAAATAATATATAAATATAATTTAATTATCATATAAATCTGATTAAAATTAAATATAAAATATTTTTTAAATGAACAATTGGATAAAAAAACTATACATAATTTTTTTTCTTTGCTTAGATACGAGTATTAAATATAATAATATATTTTTTTTAAATAATAATAAAAATTTTAATTAGAAGGAACAATTACACATAATACAGAGTCAAAAACGATGAAACATAATAAATTAAAGACGATAAACAATATAAGGAAGCAGATTACATTAATAAGAATGGTGACAAAAATTGAAGATAGTTTTATTATTTTGTAACTGTTAAATTAAAACAAGTTTAATTTAACAGTTTATAATGTTAAAGTATCATAGTGTTTCGGCCAAAACAATGGAAATCGTATACTATATACTAGAAACAAATCAACTTATGCAAAGTGGTTATCTTAGTATCTTTTCGAATAAGTTTTGTATATGGAAGGCGCACTATGATTAATATTCAATGAATGAAAAATGAACCAGTACTATAAATCCTTTGAATAGAGTATCATTACAATCCGTGTGTGGATCAGATCTTGTCCTGTTCCGGCCCGTGGTAATGTCCTGGCTGCAGGGGTAATAACTCCTGAACGGTATTAATGGATGGAAGGGACCGTCCTCGGGAGAAGTGTGACCACGGCTTATCTTGTAAGGGAAGAAAAGATATTCTATGTGACGTGAGTTATTACGTTTCCTATATTGCTGTTATCAGATGTTCTCAAACTGTTTCAATGAATATATAAAACAAACAATTCTTGATGATTTAAAAAAAGTTTAATTTCATTTGCACTTCTATCTTCCTTCTTATAGCGTCGTACGAACTTTCTCGAAAAGCATTTCTAAAAGTTAGTTAAATTATGACATAAAAGTTATGTCATTATTTTAAAGTTATAAATAATCAAGATGCATACATTATTAATGCTATTAAAATACATTCTCGTGATTTTTTCGAACCTTTATGTGCATTTGTTCCAATGTCAATTTGAATCATTTCTTTGATAACATTTTGAAGTTCTGTCGGATTGTTTTAAGTGCCTAATTACGGTTAATTAAAAGAACGGTTGATGCTTGGAATATAAATTAAATAAACACAAAACTCCGGATCGTCCAGCTGACATGTGCACCATAAAAAATAACATTATGTGTTATGTTGTTTTAATTTTATATCATTGTATTTTTTATTATTTGTTTTAGATTTTTTTGTGGACGTTGGATGACCGAAATGTGCGCGGGAGATGCCTATTGGTGGCGATAAGGTTCGCAACCCATCACACCGCGTCTCCCGCGGAGGCGAAAAGAAAAGGATGGAGTGCCGCATCGGTTAAAGATGGTTAGTAAGTTAGTTATATAATTAGAGCTTTATAAGATATAATATCTTTTAATGGATTCTATTAATTCTAAAATTGAAATTACTTATTAAGGGGATATTACGTATTTTATTTTTATATTTAAAGAATCATAACTACTTTCTTGTTATTTTATTAATTAGGTATTTGTTGCTATATTTATTCATTTTATAGATTATAATGAAAGTAAAAAAATGTAAAAAATCTTATTAGTGTAAATTATAAAAAAATGTGTCTTCGGCGGGTTTCGGCAGCTCGCTGCCATTTTCTGACCCGTGAGACCACAAGTTTTTTACAAAAAAAAATCATTATTTACCATGAAATTTTGAATAACGAAATTAATATTTTATAGATTATTACACATTTGTTGCAATATATTTATACTATTCCTTTTCTTCCAAATGTTGTTAATTTTTAAATTTTAAACAATAGATCAACGTAGATTTAGATATTAAGTCATAAACGGCGATCATTAAAGGAACATTAAATAATAAAACGAAATTAAAGTAACTAAAAAAAACATTAAAAAAAGTAAATCTTGATGATGAATAATAATTGGTACAGTAATCACTATTAAACTGAGGAAAAAATATAGAAAATTTACCAAAAAAAATTAAGAAATGATTAATTGAAACATATTACTAGAACGCCATTGCAGTAACAATAGAGACATCATATAATTACGAGTATATACTATATAAATTAAAAGTAAATAAATAATATAATTCTGCGAGCCACAGTTTGACCATAAAGGAGGCCACCCATCTCGGACCACGTGGGAGGGCGTCCAGCCATAGACACGTGTTAAGTTCCCCAATATAAATGGCGCTGATAAAACATTTAATGACGCGCTAGGGATCGGCTGCAGCACCCCACGAGATCAAAAGGAGCGTACGAAATCGAGAGCAGTAGTAAAAAGTGTATACTAACAATTTGATCGCCATTCGACAAGCTGTGCTGCCTTATACCTTTTAATTCGCTTTATGCTGCTTGAAGTTAGGTACAAACGAGATCAGTTGCATCATTAAATCCTTAATATGGATAAATTGTACTTGATAGTACGAATGGAGTCCTGTTTTAATAATAGCAACACATTACCAAGTACTTAACTTTGTAACTGAATAATTGATTATCACGTCGTGACTGTTCCCAAAGGTTAGGCATAGAGGATGGACCGCCACACTTAAAAATAATCATTTTCTTTTGAAATCCCCTAAATTTACACAGCGTTTCGTGCATGTATTATATATAAAGGACTCAGTTTGCAATAGTGTCACCAGTTTGTCGATGCCAGTGTGCCTCAAGAAACCGGTCGCTGTCGAAATAACTCCAAAAGTATAAGTATGTATAGGGTGTTTTTTTAGAGGTTTGGTTTTTAAACTGGCAACATTGTTTCTACAGACTGTCAATTTGACAGTTGACAGTTAATTTGTAGTGAGTACTTTTTGTCATTTCACCATGAATAGACTGACGTCAGAACAGTGCTTGCAAATTGTGCAAATTTATTTTGAAAATCATGGTTCGGTTCGGTTCGGTTCATTTTATGGTCGACATAATCGTCCATCCGAGCAAGTTATTCGGAAGACCATGGATCGTTTTCGCACCACGTACACTCTAGTGGATAATACGCATCCACAAAGCCGACAATTGTTAAAAATTGGACTTCACGATTGCGCTTCATTCGAGCTAGCCGTGGCGCTCATATGTCCGAAATCATATTTAAACAATAATGGCATAAAATTATCTTTTAAATAAAGCCAATATCATAGACATTAACATTATTTTAATGTGTTTTTTTTTTCATTTTGAATATGTAATGTATACCTCTAAAAAAACTATAGTTAAAAAACATCGTTTTATTTAATTATTAAATAAATAATAAATTGCCCTCGCAAGACGAAACAAATTTGTACCAAGTGTTTATATATTTTTATATATAAATAAAAAATCTCTTTATTTAAACAATTTATTATGAAGTTTTACAAAATAAAAACCAGAACTATCAAAATGTGATAATTCAATAGTTCATGGTTATTAATTCAAGAAACAAACTACATTTAACCGTTTACATGCAAGAGGAGGAATACTGTCAAAATGATTCATTCCTTTTCCTGCCTATGTTAAATGATATATTGAACGAAATAACTTGTTGGTTTGTGGGTCATTCTCAAAATTAAAATTAAAGGGTCAAAACAATTGTGTACTAGAAGTTTTTTTATATTTTGTCAGAATGACATGTTTCGCCCTTCTAAGGCATTATCAAATGACATTTGACATTTACCCAGTTATTATAGCCCAAAATACAATAATTATCATTAACAAAAAAACATATCGTTACCCCTCAGACCAACTATACGATGAATTTCAAGTACCGGACATAATTCAACTATATATATAAGAAATTTAGTCGTGCACTATCGCAAGGACACCGACAGACACGTAAAATGACAACAAACGTACAACACACGCAACAAACATAACCATTCTGTACCAAAAACTAAAACTTCTTATGCGCAAAGACATTTCTACTATCTTGGACCTAAACTATATAACAAAATAAACAATACTATAAACGACCCACAAAAAATGACAATGCACAATTTCAAAAAACATGTAACTACGGAAACATTAAAAAAAGGGCGGCTTGAATGTAGTATAATTTTTAAAAACAAGTAAATAGTTTAAATAGTGTTATAATATATTAAATAAGACAATTAATTTTAAGTTATACACTTTAGGATATGTTTTGCTCCCCTTGTTCATTAATTGTTTCCTAAATTTGTAATTTATATATTGAAATTATATAGAGTGTTAGGAATGCCTCCCTAGAACGGGTTACCCTAGTTGGGAGGTATTAAAACCACGTACTTGGTAAATGATCAATAAATAAACTTCTAGAAAACTGACGTTTTCATTCGTATTGATTATTTAATATGGAGTTTTACATCATTGTTCAAGAAATAATAAATACAGTTTACAATAAAATGTAGCATTTGAAGTAAACCTCTTTTGATGAAGCTACAGCAAATTTGTGAACATCTTAGTGATGTAAAACTTTGTATTAAATTTCGTCTTCTTTTTCTTCTTATAGGTCTCATACATACTTGCTGTTGGTTGCATCTTCGTCCTCATGGGAAGTGGACTGCCAACCATCTCGCCATCTTTCCGGTGTTCGGAGAGGTGTTCGGGAACCCTCCGGTAGACTGTCTCGAGTTATCTTTGGGACCCTCTTTTCTTGCATACGGGAGACATGCTCGTTCCAGTATCTTCTTCTTTGGCGCCCTCATCTGACAGTGTCTTCAACCTCACAAATTCTTCGGATTTCTGTATGTATGAATTATTAAATATTTTTTTTCATTGACAATAATAAAATTAATATAAGAAATATAATGGATTCAAGCTTAATTTTGGATTATCCTTATCGAATTTAGAAAGAAAATGTAGGTTTTTGTAAAATCACTTTTAATATATTTTTTTGTCATAAAAATAATTATACGAGTACATTACCTGTTTCAGAGATATACTCCTTATTTGGGAGTATGTTTACTCTATGGGATGTTTAAAAAAATATGTTTTAATCAAAGTAAAATTACCATTCCAAATTTATAATAATACTTATATTAATTATAAGATATACTGATATAAGAAAGGAATGTAGAGCGGAAGAAAGTATTATGAACAAAATTATGAAAGGATCGCTGCGTTGGTTCGGACATATGGAGCGCATGGATGGAGAAAGAATGGTTAAGAAAGTATACGTTAATGATGTGAATGGAATACGGAGTCGAGGCAGGCCGAGAAAAACATGGTATGACTAAATGAATCAAATTTTAAAGGTTGGTCATGTTAGAAGTCGGAAGAATCGACGTGCGTGTATGACTCGCTGTATGAATGTGGAGGAAACTAGAGAGGTGTACCAGGATAGAGTAGCGTGGCGGTCCATTCTCTCTGCCTACCTCTACGGGGAAATGGCGTGATGGTTTGTTGTTGTTGTTGTTGTAATATATTTTACTAAACGTGATCAAAACACGAAGTAAACTTGTAATATTAAAAATAACTGCGTTTTGATTATTAAAAATAGCTTATTCCATGGTTTAATTATCCCTTCAGCTTGTTTAAAAAAAACATTGATACTAAATATCATTATCATTCATTATTTCGTTTCATTAGACCTAATCTTCTCTGTTAGATGTTGAAAGGTCGTGTTTAATGAATACTTTAACTAATTAAGGCACTGTTGACAACTTGGGAGAGAGAAAATGTAAAGTATCTCTTTGTATCTAGAACACAAGACAATTAGAGCATTTTTTTTAAAACCATCAATGCTCATAATGTAGAAACAACGAAGTTTCTTGTATTCAATTAATAAAGTCGTGATTTCCATCATGATTTCTTAATGAGTGCTGGAGAAGAAAAGAATGTTTGATAAAATGTATGAAGATCTGTTTTTAAACCACTTCAATGGGGACTTTTGGGAATTGTTATAGTGGATTTTGTATTAAATTTTCTAAGAATATAATGAGCTTATTTAAATCCTTAGTCAAGCCATGGACAGATTCATTAGATGATTTCTTAAATTCCTACACTTCATTGTGTGATCAAAGACTGTGAGATCTTTTGGTTATACGAGAGATCTGAGGTGAGATCTTTGAGAGATCTGAGATCTGAGCTGAGATCTGAGGAGAGATCTGAGGTGAGATCTTTTTGAGAGGTGAGATCTTTTGGTTATCTCGTATACGATTGTAGTACTAACACACTTCCAAATGTGTTAAGATTAACTTATAAAGAATAAAAACATGTATAAAAAACTAATCATCAGCCGTTTCTTCGAAGGAGTAGGCAGAAATAATAGACCTCTGCACTGCTCTTACCTGACATATTAATCTCGCTTCTTCAATATTCATACATCGTGTCATGCACAAACATCGATTTCTCCGATTCCTCACGTGGCCGATATTTAATATTTGATTGATTTGATTGTGCCACGTTTTTCTCTGTCATCAAATATGTCATGTTTCGTTTACGTCGTTTAAATATATTATACTTTCTTAACCATTATTTCTTCATTCATTCTTTCCATCTGTCTAAACCATTATTATTATAATTTTGTTGAATCGTTCTTTACATCATGACAGCATGAGCCAAATCGATGTAAAGGGTATTATAGCTATCATAGTGATTCTCGTGACATGTTATAGGTAGCTAATCTATCGCCATTTTATTGTCACGTGAATTCTACACCAGATCAAAGACTGTGTGACAATCACACTGCCCTCGCCGGGAATCGAACCCGGAACCTTCGGGGTGACAGTCAATGCACTTACCACGAAGGTCTTCAGATCTTAATGATCTTAACCATCTTAATAACTCTATCATTATTTTTTATATAATGCTTTCATTCAGACTGCACTTCTTACATACGCATTTGACACTCTATACAGATTTAACACACATTTTTCTAAAATATCTCATTTCTACTGCATTTATTTTACTTTCATCCTCCAGTAATCTAAAATAACAAAACATATATGAGTATATATAATACAAACACGTAAACAATTTTGAATACATACATAAGAGATTCCTGGCGCCATCCGAAGGCAGGAGCTTAGATTTCTCAGGAGATAAGACATTAAATTGAATTTGAAATTAGAACAATAGAAGTGGACTGTGCCCTTTGGCAACTAGGATTCGACGATCGAAATAAACGAAAAAACACCGCCGTGTGAAACAAACCATTTTTTTTTAATTATACGGCCTGTATATGCTTGGAATAAACATTTTTAAATAATAATATTTTGTTAGACTATGTTTGTGGATTGGGGTTTGAATGGATGGTTAGGGCCGTGGGAGGACATACCGTGCTGGAAGGTATGTGTACCGGTAAATGCCATGGAACGCCATAGTTACATAACATCAGCAACACTACCATCTAGTCCGACTCTCTGGCGTCCACTTGTGATCTTTATGATCCGCGAACCCTGGGTGTGGCATATTGGACGTACTCGTATGTTGATGTGCCACAGCTAACAGAAGAAGGCGAATGGCGATTTTCGGCGGCACAAAACCGGTCTCCCCCAGCTAAGGGAAGGAACACCCCTACAGAAAAACCCTGGTCCTCATAGTAAGAAGGTTGGGCGTTAGACCAACAACCTAACCTCGTAAAACAACCAACGATACGAACACTTCAAGAAATTCGTTTCTTGGAGGAGGCTTAGACCCACCAAGGGTTGTACCCCCGGAGAAAAAAAATGTACGTTCTGGATTTAGTTCTTTTTTATACGTTAACTTAAGAAAGGTGAATCTGAGTAGTTCTGAGGTATCTCTACATATCTCGCCTCGCGAGGACTCCATATCACAGAACCATTTTCGAATCTGCTCCGAACCAATGAGTTGTATAGTGCTCTGAGCACATTGGGAATCTGTGAGAATCTTTGAAAACTCTTCCGGTTGAAACGATGAAGCCCAAAATCCACAATGTAATGTTAAAATCTTAAAGAAACGTGAACGGAACAAGAAAAAGAAAAAAATCGAAGAAAACTTAGCATGATCAAATTAACCAAATATTAAATGTCGGCCACGCGACGCGTCAGAGAGATCGTTAAAGAATCGAGTTAAATATGTCAGGTTAGAACAGTGTGTCAGTGATTCAACCTTTTTATATAACATAAGTCTCTTTATTCTTCCAATAAGCCTTCTTTATATTCAATGTTGGTAATATCTTCTTCTTAAAATGGTTAGAGGCCGCTAGGGTCTGTTTGTGCGAAGTTTGCTGCCTCTTGCGTTGTGGATTCCCAGTTGTCTTTCCATCTCTTGAGGGGTCTTCCTAGGATTCTTCTTCCCTCTGGTTTTCCATGTAGGACAAGAAGTGGTAATCTCTGAGTGTCTATTATTTCTACATGGTCCCTCCAATACATTTTTATTTGTTTCTCCCATTAGACAACATCCTGGATATCATTCTGTCTCATTCCGTCGCGTAGATTCCTACCTGTTATTTTTCTCAGAGTTTTCATCTCTGTGGTTGTGAGAAGTGATTTAATGCGGCCTGATTAATCTCTTGTATCAATGACATATGTCATTATCGGTCTGACACAGGTTTTATAAATTCGGACTTTACTCTTCAGTTGTACGTCATTGTTTGAATTTTTCAGTTCAGTAGAATTTTTTTGTAATATTACAACGATACTTTATTTGTGTTGTGATATTATTTATTTATTTTACTTTTACATTTACTTATCGTGACTAGGAAAGTTTTAATAATAAATTTACATACTAGGATAGGAAATCTCTTCTAAATCTAATAGAAAAAATGTTTTCTACATCTATGGTTGACTCCTTTACATATTTGGTTTAAATTTATTTATGTCATACTCGTATATTGACTTGAGACTCTCAGGAAGAAATATGAAAATATAGGGCGCGCGGAATGGAAATTGTTTTTGGGTTAGAGCTGAACGTTAGAGAGGAACTGTATAATTATGATGAGAGGAATATTTTGTTAAAAATATTATTAAAATTAAATTATAATATTTGATATTTTGATTTAACGTTACAATTTGTTTTGTTATTCTGATGAATTATCGCTTTGAGCAAAAAAAAACAAAACAAAATAAAGTTGTTTTAATAAAATATATCTGATATTATGATTTACTCGCAGTATAAAACCACCGTATATTGAATATTGTGTATTTAAATGTATTATTAGTTGAAGTGCTAGTAACGAAGATTCTCAGACATCAACATCTTTAATCTAAACCATGACACCGTGTCCCCGTGGGGGTGAGCGGATAAAGAGATTGCTGCAACTCGTCTCGACCAACAATGATTTACTGTTACGAATAAAACATTTCATATTTATACGAACCTTCCACCGCAATGATGGGAGATGGGTAAGGGACGAGGTGCTCTTTGGAACAATCCCAACGATGTATGAAACTAGCTTGCCATTGATATGAAGAAGAAGAATACTTACACAAATATCAAGATCGTTTTATTTAGAATTGAAATTGATCGATTCATTTGATAACGCAAACCGTTTTAGCAAGGCAAAATAGTCCAATACCGTAAAACGTAATAAATATTTTATAAAACAGGTGTTTTCATCAAAATTAGACTTATAGAATTTAATAAATAATACGAATGAAAACGTCAGTTTTCTAGAAGTTTATTTTATGGGAATAACATGTTTCGCCCTTCTAAAGCATTATCAAATGTAGTAAGGCATTATATCATTTGATAATGCCTTAGAAGGGTGAAGCATATCATTCCCATAAAATATAGAAAACTGACGTTTTCATTCGTATTAATTATTTAATATGGAGTTCATTAATACATTATTGTTCAAGAAACAATAAACTTACATAATGTAAATAAAACGATGTTTTATAAGAACTATTCCTATTTTTGTCTTTATGTCGAAGCGATAGGACAATTTCGCTAGGTTGCTGGCATCGAGTACTGGTCGATGCCATATTTTATGATTTAAGACCAATCTGTCGATACCAGAGAGTCTAGCGAAACCGGTCGCTATGGAAATAAAAGCAAAAATATAACTATTTCTTAAAAAAAAAACATTTTATTTAACAATTATTTAAAATGACCTTCTATGAAGAGATTTCAGTTTCTAAAAAACTATAGTTTTAAGGGCATAACATGTCGTCCCCCAAAAAATATAATAAAACTTCTAGAAAAAACATAAGTTTTTTCATTCGTATTAATTATTTAATGTGGAGTTTTACATTATTGTTCAAAAAACAATAAAAACTGTGATACATAAAAACAAAGTTTTATAATTTAACAGTTCGTAATTTTTAACTTAGAAATTAGAGTATTATTTCATCTGTATTATTTTAGAATGATACAAACTATGAAGTGAGTTACCCATCCAATGCACATTTGGTTCAACAGTTGCATCCCAGCACGCGAGTATCAAGTTGATTATAAATACAATTTCCCATCGGTCAACAGCCATAAGTCAACGCTTTATCAACGATGATAAAGTCGTCCACGAGTCCGGGGGACATGCGGCGTAGTGTTGGACATGTCTCGGTTTGTTTACCTCTCGCAATAAGGGTGCTTTATGGTTCGCATCCGAGGAACTGCCGAGCTAACAAGTCCGGATGGCAGAAATATTATTGGTTTAGTGGCCCGAGGCGAGACATACAGCGCTCGGCCATTACGGCGCTGTCTCGGGTTCCCACGACCAGAACTCGTCTAGGACATTTTTGAAATGTGCTCTCTGTACTGTTATTTACTTAGATGAAACAGCAACGGAACGTGAGCTGTGTATATAAATATATAAACAATCGCGCTTCCAAGTATCATACTTATTTTCTATGTCAAATTCTCATACAAAAATACTCACAAGGAGGGCACGACATAAGGAATTGACTTCAGAATGGAATTTTGTAGGATTATAGTACTCCCTAAGAGTCGTCCATAGTCAATTTAAGAAGGCGTAATAGCCAACTAATTTCTAGAAAAATATATGTTTCATCGTTGCTTATATGCAAGTTGCGGCAAAACAGACAGTGCAGTTTTGAAGTCTTCTTCTTTCTCTTTGCCATTTCCCATCATCTGGGGTCGGCCCTCCTCGTACGAAAACGCCAAACTTTCCTATTTTCATTCATTTCCACTGTCAGGTTCTCGCGTTGGAGCTCCTTTTCCATGTTGGCCCACCATGTTGCCATTGGGTGACCTCTTCTTCTTGGTTTTGTGGAAATGCTGAGGGCTTTTTGGACAATGTGCTCGCTGTCTCTTCGCATCACATGACCGTACCACCGGAGTCGAGATTCTCTTAATTTTTCCGTTATTGGGGCAACCTTAAAGCTACCCCTCACGTATTCGTTCCTTACGTGGTCCAGCCTTGTGACGCCTCCAGCCCACCTCAACATTTTCATCTCGGACGCGTGGACTCGACTTTCGTGGACTTTTTTGTTGGTCCAGCACTCTGCTCCATATAGCATGGCGGGCCTCACTGCAGTCTTGTAGACTCTGCCCTTAGTTCTGATTGGAATTTTTGGATCACATAGGACACCTGATAGAGACCTCCACTTGAGCCAGGCGGTGTTTGTCCTGTGTTTGACATCAGTGTCTACGTTGGCGTCCGCAGTAAGGACCGACCCGAGATACTTGAATTGGGACACCTTGTTAACTGGAGTATTGCCAATGTGAATTGTGTTTTCATGAGCCAAATCTGTAGCAATGTCCTCATATTCACATTCTAAATATTCGGTTTTACTCCTGCTAATGCGTAGTCCATTACACTCTAAGGCATCTGCCCACTCATTCAATGTAACTTGCAATTGTTCTGCCGAATCCGCAATCAAAACTATGTCGTCTGCGTAGAGAATGCACCACGGTACAGACTGCTGTATATTCCTGGTCAGGTAGTCCATAACCATGTTAAAAAGGAAAGGGCTCAGGGCTGAACCCTGATGGACTCCGACCTCCACCGCAAAAGGTTCGCTGATGCCTGCGGGACTTTTTACTCTTGTTGTTATTTGGCAATACATGTCTTGGAGCAGTTGAATGTAGTATTCCGGGATGCCCTGGAATCTCGCAGCCTGCCACACCAGCTTGCGTGGGACACGGTCAAAGGCCTTCTCCAAATCGATGAACAGTAGGTGAAGATTTTTGCGGTTTGTTCTATATTTCTCCATCACTATCCTTATAGCTTGAATGGCATCTGTGGTAGATTTACCTCCCGTAAAACCAAATTGGTTTTCTGTTAATGAGGAGAGCTTTTGGAGGCGCTCATTTATAATCTTTTCCCATACCTTCAAGGTGTGTGAGGTCAATTTTATTCCGCGATAATTTCCACATTCGCTTGCGTCGCCTTTGTTTTTGTAGAAAGGAGTTAGATAGCTATGTCGCCATGACTCCGGGATCTGGCCAGAGTTGACAATATTGTTAAATAACAAAGTAAGCCAAGTAATTCCAACATCACCAGTTATTTTCCAGATCTCGACTGGGACTGCATCCGGGCCAGCCGCTTTGTTGTTTTTCATTTTTGCTATGGCTAATTTCACCTCCTCTTTTGACACTTCCGGAATGGGACCCACTGTTGGTAGTTCTTCTTGTTTAGGGTTTCTAGGGAATTTTTCGTTCAGAAGCGCTTTGTAGTATTCATTCCACCTAGCGTTTATATCCCCGTTTGAGGTTAAAATTTTACCATTTGCATCCTTTATGTATTTATTCATTACAATGTCCTTTGTAGCTTGGTATCGATTTTTTGCAATTCTATGGATTTCGCTTTCGTACTTGGCATTTTCGAGGTCTTCGTAGAAAATTTTATTTTCTTCAGCTTTAGCCTGAGCTACCATCCGTTTCGTTTTTGTTTTTTGGGCTTTATAGTTCACGAGGTCTGCTTCTAGTTTGGTGCAGTTTTGAAGTGCTATTAAAAAAACGGCGACACATTTCTTGGGGGCGATTCATGCGGTTTTCATAGTCAGGAGGTTTCGACTCTTGGACAATCATAATATTATAGAGCTGGAATGATAAGTCTTGATGCAAAATCTTCCTAAGTGACCGGTCAGCAATGCCCAATGCAATTGCATGCTTCCGGGCAGAGCGCCGAGGCGACAGTGACAGTTCAATAGCTTCTCTCACTCTCGTTAAATTTTCGGGTGCTTTCGGTTTTCGGTTATGGTTTTGGGTCTTTCTAACCCCCTAGGTATTAGTGTGGAACCAGTTCCTTCTAATGTACGCACCCAAGTCAAGATTAAATTACGGTAAGGGACGGTATCACGACGCCCAAGATTGAAGTGCAGCCGAAAGGTCCGCTGGGTGGCGATGACAGAATAGCTTTTTTCAAGAAACGTGCGGACGGCAAAGCCCCGATGTTCTCCGGACCAAACCATGGCAACGATTGAAAACGGCAAGACCCTCCTATACAATGAGACCACTCCCAGGTTCCTACCTCCACCGCACGGGATGTACCGGCCTTTCAAAACTGCACTGTCTGTTTTGCCGCATCCTGTATAAAAAATTTCGCAACTAGTTTCAATAGCTAGGTGGCTGAGTGGATAGCTTGCCTTCTCTATTGCCTTTTCTGGCCGCACGGTCTCTGGTTGAAATCCCGCGTCATTCGCGTATTTTAGCTATTGAAACACGTGCCGAAATTTCTCATATTGTATTTAAGCAACGGTGAAAAGCTTAAACGTTTTTTTCTAGGAATTGGCTGACTATTGCGATTCCCTACTCTGACTAAGGGCGACTCTTGAGGGGTCCTAGAATCCTGCAAAAGCACATCCCGAAGTAATTTCCTATGTCGTGCCCTCCCCTGGTCAGGCACTTCATGTTTAATACTGAAGAAAACTCGCATTTTCGGGAGTTTTTTCTTAGTTTTAGTTAAGCAAATTGTCAGTCCTTTCATCATCTACATCATCATCAGACTGTTACCATCCGTAAAATAAAGAAATATGTACTATAGAAAGTGTTAGTTAATGCTTACTAAGAAATTAAAGAGTAAAAAGTTAAAAGTAATAATAATACACGTGTAAAATTTGTATTTAAACCACTTTATTCGTTATGAACACCAACCGGTTTCGCTCCCGCTGGAGCTTCGTCAGGGTAACAGAATATACAATCAGTATATCTCAGTATATTCTGTTACCCTGACGAAGCTCCGGCAGGAGCGAAACCGGTTGGTGTTTATAACGAATAAAGTGGTTTTTATACTTATTTTACAAGTGTATTAATATTATATTTAATAATGTCACACCACAAGTGACTTAAGTGTTCAAAAATGTAACCAATAAAATAATTCAAGGGTGTAATGAATACATTATTTCAAAAGAGAACAATTATTTTGAACTTAAAATAGTAGTGTGGGGAATGTCGCCTATGGTTCAAGAGTTCAGAGGTTATCTGGCTACAAACGAGGATGGACGGAAAGAACACAGAAAGACTGTGTCCTGTGCATGTAGCGCGCGCAAGCGCACTGTGATGCATGGGCAAGGCGCATGCGCGCTTTGACAAATCGTTGGGGTACTACAATACTATTGCAAATTATTTTTTGTTAAAAATTTTGTGATGCGACTTTTTCTTTATTAAGAGAAAAATCTATTTACGTAATTTTTGATAAATTTAAGGCGTTTACACAGTGTAATTCCATTATGACGAATTTTTTCACGAATTAAAACTCCATATTAAATAATTAATACGAAGAAAAACGTCCGTTTTCTAGAAGATTTACTATATTTTATGGGAATGACATGTTTCGCCTGTCAAAAATATGATTAAATGTCAATATAATATATCTTCTAGAAAACAGACGTTTTTACTCGTATTCATTATTTAATAAGGAGTTTTTCATCATTGTTCAAGAAACAATATATCCTATAACAAACTGTTTTTTTACTTCGTTGTTGTACATTTAATTAAATGTATGAATTGTTTATTGATCAAATATGGGAATATTCGCTTAAGTATTTACAATGCCGAAAACGTATTAATTGTTTCTAGAATGATTGATTCAATGATATAAAACTCCATATTAAATATTTTATATAAATGAAAACCTCTGTTTTCATAGAAATTTTTATTTTATTATAGTATATTTTATGGAAATGAAATATTCTTGACATTAGTTAAGGCCGTAGCAATGCAAAATATATCATTCTCACAAATAATAATAAAACTTCTAGAAAGCGGACGTCTTCATTCGTATTTATTACTGAAAACCAAGGTTTTCCAAAAGTTTTTTCGTATTTTAGGGGAGTGACATGTTTTGCTTTGCTAGAATTGCCATTGATAATTTTTTCTTAAAGCAAATCATTCGTAAAATAAAAATGCCTTAAGAGAACACACACTTTCATCAATACTAAAGTAATTTTATTATTATTACATTGTTATGGTATGGAATGACCGAAATTAAATAATGAACATTATTATAAGATACAAGATGTTGCAAATAATCAAGAGTAAACAATTCGAGAGCTAATATTACTTGTCTTATTTTAAATAATGAAATCTAATATCATTGATGTAAATCATTGATATTAGTCTTTTTAAAAAAAAAAATATTAATAATCCCAAGGAAGCCGAAAATGTGCTGAAGAAAGGTATGTGCTGAAGAAAGGTGATGGGTTGCGAACCTCATCGCCACCAATAGGCATCTCCCGCTTAAATTAATATTATAATTAATCATCTCACAAATTTCCGATGGAATTCTGTAACTTTGCTAACTAACAGCGTTTTTGTAGCTGAAAATGGATTGAATTTATTAACATGATGAGAAATATTGATAAAACTCTCAATAAACTTTTTAAATTCTACAGCTTGATTATATATTATTATAAGTGTCCTATATACGAACAGCGTTGCTGTGGCTGAAAATAGATTGAATAAATTAACACGATGAAATATATAATTATAATGGAACTTTTAAAACATCAGAGTGTTTATGATTCATGTGAAATCGGTTATCGTCGCGTCGTGTAAAAGTATCGTTGCGAAGTAGGAACTATAAAACCTTATAAGCGATTTTTTTTAAATACTTGAGTACCATTTTACCATTGTATCAGGCCAACTTTATTTCATACCAGGAATGTCGTCCCATAATGTTTTGGCGTAAGATCGACTTAACGACGAGAAATTACACATAATTACTGCAAAAAATGCATAATTTCGGTAGACTTAAGGGAGCTATATAAAATCTGGTTAAATCAATAAACTCCTTAAATTAATAACTCGATATTGAATTCTTAACAGTAAATAATATGTAATTCAGAGTACTTGACTCGGATACTAAAAATTAACTGCATTGAAAAACGGACGTAAATTGTTGAATACAATTGAATTTTCGCAGAAGAAAGCTCTTTTATAAATTATTAATGATTAAAATAAGCAAACGCAGAGAAGAAGGTTTACTTAACCTTGGGTAGAAGTAGTGACTTCCATTGTTCTAAGGTCTTCAATTTTTTAAATTATAGTTTGTTGGAGAAATTTTAAATGAAATTCTTATAAATCAGTTTGAGCGGTTCTCAGAAGTGCAAGAGCGAAACTAGCGAAAGGGCGTCGCTGGGTCCTATAACAGTTTTGGAAGTATGGCAGGCTCCCTTTTTTTAAATATTTATTTAAGTTTAACAAACAGATACTGTTGTATACAAATACAAATATTCCTCTCAAACTTGTTACGTTTAGATGAAAAAAATGTATCTAATTGAAGGACTTATATTATGTGTCACAAATCAGGCGCGCTTTGAGCGTGATTGGTGCAATAAGTAAGAAAGCAGTGTTATATAATCCTTCAGTATATCTTCGTTCGGTGTTCAAATACATATACATAAAGTCTTTTAGCCCATTATTTTAAGTGTCCTCACTTCTACAGCGTTTATCACATTTTCATCATCCTATAGCTACAAGCTTTACTTTCTTACACAAGACAATTTGAAACGCTAACGAACTAACGAACTAGCTAACCATCACGTTATTTCCCCGGAGGGGTTGGCCCTCCAGACTGTTCTATTCTGACAACTATCGCGTCACTTCTACATTCACACACCGTGAGACGCAAACTCGCCGATTTTTCCTACTTCAAACATGGCCGCCTTTCAGTATTTGGTAAATTCGATCATGCCATGTTTTTTTTGGCCGACTTCTTTTCCGTTCAAACTACTTGTATTAACTTTTAAATCATTCTTCCCTAATCCATTTGTTACATATGTCCAAAACAATTTAGTGACACATTCTTAATATTATTTAGGATGTATTCATCTGCCTTACATTCCTCTCTTACTTCTTTATTGATTATTCTATCATACATTGTTTTTCCACAGATTCTTCTGAGTGATCTCATTTCCACGGCATTAATTCTACTATCATCATTCTTCTTCCCACTCCAGCTTCACTTCAATTCATGACTGGATTTGAAACACGATTTCAATATATCGCACCTCCAGTCGTAAACTGGCTCAATCAAAAATTCATGTTTTTTGGGAAAAGAAGAAAACGTGTTTCGGTCCTCGACAGTTTATGGTAAATCACACTATAACTTTATGAAATAAAAAGCTAAGCTTTTCTAGCCTCATTGGGGCAGCTTTTGATTTACTGGGTGATAGAGCGCGCTTTTTTGAGTCATTTTGTATACTTAACTCAATTCACCAAAATTTTGGAATGAGTCGGTTTACGACTGGAGGTGCGATATGTGATGTAAAGATTACGAATTATAAAATATGAAAATTTAAATAAAATGTTTTTGTCGACTGTTTATATATTTTTGGAAACAGCAGGTCTTTTGAAACCAATTACTGTATATGTTTAGTATAATACAAGCCGTTGCCACTCTATCACAAAGGTCCTTTTTTGAACATCGTGATAATTTCATATTTATTCATTTTAATATTCTTTACGAAACCAATTACAGCGAACATAGAAGTACTCTTCAGATGATTCCGTTGTTAAATGAAGTTGTCTGTACTCCGCATAAATCCTTCGAATAATTCCGCCCGCCTCCGTCCAGATGCCCGCCCTCCCGCCTCCGGGGAATATAACTTTAGCACATTACGCAATAACTGGGTTCATGTCCAATACCAAATTGCAGATGGTTCAATACTTGCAAAATCCAATGAAGATGTAATATAAATATCTGTGTTTGTTAAAATATATCTAAATAAATGCGAGGTCGAGGATGTCGTTAGGTGGGGAAGGCAAAGGAGAAGATATTGGTATGTACATGTGAGAAGAATGGATCCATCCAGACTCCCCTTCAATGTGTTGCAAGGTCAATCCCAAGGTAGGCGACCCCCGGGCAGTCCACCAAAGAGATGGATCGACAGCTGGGAGTCGACATCGCAGGAGGCCTATTCCTCTTAAAAAACAGGCCACAAAGCCTACTCTAAGAAGAAGAAGAAGAAGACATGTAACCAATGTGGAGGAAGCTTGAGATGTGTCAGGATAGAGGAGTGTGGCGGTCAATTCTCTGTGCCTACCCTTTCGGAGGAAGATGTAGCCAGCAGACTCAACAAGTATTCAACTTTCGCTATGCTTTGCCCAGTATGGCGTTCTAGTATCATTTCAAGAAAGCTCAAGCTCCAAATATTCAGCAGTAGCATTAAAAGCGTACTGCTGTACGGATGTGAGACTTGGAAAACTCCAGGTGTTTATAAATAGGTGCCTTCGCTCAATATTCAAGATCTATTGGCCCCAAACAGTTTCAAATCCCGTTTTTTGGACCATGGCAGGCGAAAAGCCAATTAGAGAACAAGTCGCTAGACGCAAATGGCAGTGGATCGGTCACACTCTGAACGGAACCCAGCCTGCATCGCTCAGGGTGCACTAGACTGGTCCCCTATGAGGGGAAAGAGGAAGCGAGGCAGACCTAGAGCCACCTGGAGAAGAGCCCTGCAGGACGAGGTTAAAGCAGCAGGTCTCACTTGGGATGATGTTAGGCATCAGGCATGCGATAGAGTCGGGTGAAGAAGGTTCATTGAGTCTTTATGCACCACGGAGGTGTGACAGGACAAAAAAAAGGAAGACCCTTTCGGAGAAACGTCGTGATGGTTTGTTGTTTTTGCTAAGTATCCATCACACCGACCCACCGAAGGGATAGGAAGAAATAATGGACCGCTACATTGTTCTCTCCTGACATACTTCTCTCGATTCCTTCTATGCACGTCGATTTCTCCGACTTCTCATGTGATTGATTTGTACGTGCCGCGTTTTCCTCGGTCTTACTCTATTTCTGGTACCATTTACATCATTAACCATTTTTACCATTCTTTCTTCATCATTCTTTCCATATGTCCAAACCATCTTAGTGATCCTTTCATTATTTTTTGTTCGGTTTACGTCATTAACGTGCACTTTTTATCATTATTTTTTTTTCATATTTATTTGTATAAAACCATCTTATGAACCCTTTAATATTTTGTTCATATGACTTTCTTTCTTATGAAGCACTTTATTTGTGGTGTAACAATATTAAATATAATATAATACACTTGTAATAATATTACATATTATGAAATATTCTGTTACCCCGACGAAGCTCCGGCGAAAGCGAAATCGATGGGTGTTAATAACAAATAAAGTGGTTTTAGATACAAATATTACAATTGTATTGTTATTATATTTCACGACACTTTCATTAGCACTGAATTAACTACTTATATTTACATTTGACACTTAATCATATACAGATTTACCACATATTCTAATCTCATCCTTTTTCTGGCAGTTTTATGCTTCATTTTCATACACAAAGGTCGGTACAAGAACATCACTGTGCACTTTCATCTTCGCTTATTTGGATAGGCCATGGGTTGCGATTACAACTTTAAGTGCACCATTCATTTTGTTGCCCAAAAAATCCCCAAACAATATTCTGATCTTACAATATTATAAACAAAATCATTATATAATTAATATAAGTCTTGTAATGGTCCAACCTTTCTGTCTATCCTTTCGGTGAAACGGTTCGAAGGTTAGAATTTATTTATTTTATTAAAATTTAAAAAAAATGGCGGAACAAGTTTTATTTGTTGGTACAGAGGGTATCCATCTTTTTCCGGAACACATTAAACAACATTTCTAAACAAAGTAGATGTGCTTAAAGACACACTGGCGGTGTATGAGCCGACATCAATCAACAGTAATTATTGAAAATCCTCTTCTCATAATTTACACATCACCTGTCCTTTTCGGCCTGTAATACCAGAACGAAATGATTTATAGCGGTTAAATAAAATTGTGACATCAAACGCCATCTTGTGATGCCAAATAACGCGAAGATAAAATTCAATGGCTTCTAAACATGTTTGGTAAAGTCATTAATCAACTATCTGGAAGGTTGATGTGCATAGATTTAAAGATTTGGGTTTGAATATGGAATTAGTTCGAATATTTTTGTGAATGTATACTTATACTTGTATACGAATCCTGGATTTTCACCCATGGTGGGTGGTTAATTCAAATTTAATTGTATCTCAATAGAGACGAAGACGCAAACTGGAAACTGAAGATGGATGATCAAGGTGTTTACAGGACTTATGGTCTGTCATTGGTTGGGTTAAGCGCACGCTTTATGTAATTACAACATTTCCCATTCCACCTTTGTTTTTATGATCATTCATGATAAATTTTTGGAAGTTGTATATATGCTCCAAATCTATACTTATCTTCACGTGTCAGTTTCAATTGGCCATCTATGTAGATTTGATTACACATGTCAATCTTTTTAAGATTTACCTATATAATCCACCCACTAACGCCATCTATGGAGAATGATTTCTAGCATTTAGCAAACTACTTTATTAACACAATGCGAAGGCTATCGCCTATTAGCGTATTGTTTTTTAGAAGCCGCCTGGAGTATTATTAGGACTAAGTTCCCTGAACACATTTTTTTTAACTCGTAGATCTAATTTTAGATAAACTTGGCGTTAACCCTGTGAAATTCTATAATGACGAATTTTTAAGAATTAAAACAATGTTTTTCCACTTTTGAGTTTATTTTTCTCGACATGTTTCGAAGGCTCACACCTACATCACCAGGAGAACGATGTAAACTAAT
Organism: Lepidostoma basale; assembly: GCA_022606425.2. Lineage (NCBI taxonomy): Eukaryota > Metazoa > Arthropoda > Insecta > Trichoptera > Lepidostomatidae > Lepidostoma > Lepidostoma basale. Next base: position 433,241 of record JAHDVF020001077.1, on the reverse strand, counting down.
GTTTAGATATAAACTAATGTTTAGATATAAACTAATGTTTAGATATAAACTAATGTTTATATCGCTATCCCGATGATGAAGGGTTCGAAAAATGTGGAGAAAAATAAACTCAAAAGTAGAAATATCAGTGTTTAATTTAAAAAAAAAATCGTCATAGATATAAAATAATAAAACGCTATATATTTAACCACGGCATGGTTATTATAATTAATGCGAACTAGTTTCGCTTGGACCCGCGATTCATCAGGGCAATATATTATACTAAACTCAGTTATTATATTGCCTTATGAAGCTTGGGTCTGAACGAAACTATTTTTTATTATTAGATAATAACCATACCATGGTTAAATACATAGTGTTTCATTATTTTATATCTATAAGTTTAAAATGTCTAACCATAAAGTGTTTGCCTTATATGAACATTTTGTTCAGTGTTTTACTAAAAAATCGTACTCAAATACCATTTAAAGGATAAATTAAGATGTTTTTCTTATGCCAGAAAGAAATTAAAAATAATAACAAACAAATAATTGAATCAGATTTTGTTTGAAAAAGTACTGGTTGAACGTATTCGGATTATTTAAAAAAAATTCTCTCTTCTTTCCCTTTGCCATTTCCCATCATCTGGGGTCGGCCCTCCTCGTAGGAAAACGCCAAACATTCCTATTTTGACTCATTTCCACTGTCAGGTTCTCGCGTTGGAGCTCCTTTACCATGTTGGCCCACCGTGTTGCCATTGGGCGACCTCTTCTTCTTGGTTTTGTGGGAAAGCTGAGGGCTTTTTGGACAATGTGCTCGTGCTTTTTTTGTTTGTTTGTCCGTTTTAAAGTTTTTTATAAATATAAAAATATTTTAAGGTCAAATATGTTAACAATTAGCCTTTCAAAAAATATAGTTATCAATTCAAAATGAACCACAAAAGAAGTATATTAAATTTGTATATATCACATCAGGTAAGGTGCCTGTTATATTATTTAAAGGGCTTGCTTTTATCGAATTTACCTACAGTACACAATATGTGTACGTAATATTTATAAATTTGGTAAAAATGAACAATCAATAGCTGCTTGAGAAACATTGGTTTTACGTTATAAATTTAGCTGATGATTTAAACATCTAACACGTTAGATACATTTAATACGTCTTTAGCACACTAATAATAGTACACACAAACTGTATTTATCGATCTTTCATTAACGGCTCGTGAATGTATTTTAAGATGTTGAATTAAAAATTCTAAAACTTTTGACTAGTCATCGATGGTGAAGTAAATAGAAAAAATGAGACATTAAAATATTAATAAAACGTTGAAATAATGTCAGTCCCAAAAATATATTTTAATTAAACTTCTCAAAAACGGACAACTTAATCTATATTATATATCATACATAATAAGATGGCTGTGCACAATGGTGTTCTTGTGCCGACCCTTTTGTATGGAAGTGAAGCATAGAACTGGCAAAAGAAGGATGAAAGTAGAATAAATGCAGTAGAAATGAGATCTCTAAGACGAATGTGTGGAAATTATGTATATGATAGAGTGACAAATGCAAGTATAAGAAGTGAATGTGGTGCGAATGAAAGTATTATGAAAAAATAAGGAAAGGGTCATTAAGATGGTTTGGACACATGGAAAGAATGAGTGAAGACAGAATGGTAAAGAAGGTATATGAAAACGGCGTGAACGGAGCTAGAAATAGAGGAAAGCCGAGGAAAACGTGGCACGATCAAATCAATCAAATATTGAATGTCGGTCACGTGAGGAGTCGGAAAAATCGACGTGCGTGCATGACAAGATATGTATGAATGTAGAGGAATCGAGAGAAGTATGTCAGGACAGAACAGTGTGGCGTTCCATTCTTTCTGCCTACCCCTCCGGGGATATTCCATACATAAGGGTCGGCATAAGAACACCATTGTGCACTGCTATCTTAGCTTTTTTGGATAGGCTTTTGTTTGCGATGACAACTTTAAGTGCACCATTTATTCTATTGCCTGCCCCAACTCTTCTTTCAATATCCTTCTCCACCCTCCTATCCTTTGTAAAGATACTTCCTAAATAAACAAATTCATCCACTTGTTCCAGATTTTCACCGTTTACACTAATGTTGCAGACTGTCATGCTTCCTTCTTTTTCGAAAATCATACATACTAGACACCAGGGCTTGCAGTTCTTGCTCGTTGTCGGCAAGTAGCACAGCGTCGTCCGCATACAACAAACAGCTTACTGACACACCGTTCATTTTTGCACCTGCTTCCAACCCTTTCAGCTCTTTCATACACTTGTCCATATATAGATTAAACAACCATGGAGACATTACACACCCCTGTTTGACACCTTTATTGATATCAAACCAGGCTGTAAGATTCCCATTTACTCTGACACTAGCATTGCTTTCCGTGTACAGCGATGTAATTGCCGTGATCAGTTTTGTGCTTATTCCATATTCCGACAATATTTCCCACAGTTTACCTCTATCTACACTACCTCTATCTAGTAAAAATATTTAATTATGTAAACAAACAATAAAAACAATTAACACATGAATTTTGGTTCACGATGAGTTCACGGAGCGCCTTTGGTATCTAAAAATGAAGATACGATCATAAATTTATGTCAAATTATCGCTATTAGGGTATTGCAGTGAAATTCATAGTTCATAAATCAATCCACCCAAATTGATGTTACTTTAGCCATTGCATTATTTTTTAAAGTAAGTTCCCATGGTTATATTTTAAACAGACATAATAACCTTTAAGTAGATCCTATAATTATTTTTTGTATGAAAAAGAGAAAATATCAATCGGAAAATTTGAAAAAAAGAAGGTAAAAAAGTACCTTTGTACGGAGAGTGCAATACTTCTTCTTCTTCAGTCTGTTGTGGCCGTCCACTTCTGGACGTAGGCCATCTCTCGTATTTTCCACTCCACTTCTCGCACTCTTCCGGATATCGTCTTTGCCGTCCTAGGATACCAGTACAGCAGTCGCCTTGTCCACATTTCATCTGGGTCACGAGCGACGTGTTCCGCCCAACACCACTTAAGGGTTGCGGCCAGCTTGATGACGTCGCGTCGGAGACTTTTGTCCTGGCTCGTATGTCCTCATTTCTGACTCTGTCCCGCAAGCCGATACCCAACATGGCTCTCTCCATTGCTCTCCGTGTGACTCTCAACTTATTGGAATTTTTGTGACATTGTGACTGTCTCAATACCATGAGTAAACACAGGCGTGCAGTGCAATCTTCTTGTCCTGTCACACCTCCCTGGTGCACAGGGTCTCAATGAACCTTTCCACCCGACTCTATCGAATGCCTGATGCCTAACATTATCCCAAGTGAGGCCTGCTGCTTTAGCCTTGTCATGCAAGGCTCTTCTCCAGGTGGCTCTAGATCTACCTCGCTTCCTCTCCCCCCATAGGGAACCAGTCTAGTGCGCCCTGAATGATGCAAGCTGGGTTCATTCTCAGAATGTGACCGATCTACTGCCATTTGCGTCTAGTGACTTGTTATTGAGTATTGAGCGAAGACACCTATTTATAAACACCTGGAATTTTCCAGTAACGTCCGCGGTAGATTTCCAAGTCTCACATCCATACAGCAGTACGCTTAACGCTACTACTGAATATTTGGAGCTTGAACTTTCTCGAAATGATACTGGAATGCCATACAGAGCGAACCATAGCGAAAGCTCCCCTAGTCTTGTTGAGTTTGCTTGCTACATCCTTCTCCGTACCTTCCAAGCCTGCTATCATACTACCGAGGTAACAAAAACTGGTCGTGGTCACAAGGGGGACACCGTGGAGCAAGATTGAGGTGGAGTCTTTTGTAGACCTCGTAGGTCTACTGTCTTGGACATGTTAATTTTGAGACCTACTTTTGCCGCTTCCTTGTGCAGTCGGGTGGAGAAGGTTCCTTGAGGCCCTATGCACCACGGTGGTGTGACAGGACAAACGAAGAAAGAAGAAATATGCCGTTGAACACGTACTGAGGGTTGATTTATGACATCCAAAATATGTATGTATAAGATGGGGTTCCATCGTTTTAAACTTTTTCATCTTCATTATAAACCTTTGTGGTCTGTTCTCCAGAGGGTTGATACTCCTGTATGGTGGATTTCCAGCTGTTTTTCCATATTTAAGGAGGTTTTCTAACGAGGAAGAGTCCCGTGAGGCTTTTATTGTGTAATATAAATTTAATAGCATACTGAAATATGAGATTCTAACTAAATATAAACGTAAGCAGTGTTACAACTTATTTTTACAGAATTACAAAGTGTATTGTGTATTTAATCACCGATCAACTTGAAACGAAAAGTCTATGAAGCCTGTATACTGCCAGTTGGTACTTATGGTCTTGAAACTGTAACATTGTTCAAACAAAGTGCCGAAAAACTACGAGTGACCCAAAAAGCCATGGAAAGAGCTATGTTAGGCATAAGCCTAAGAAAAAGAGCCAGAAACGATACGGTGAGAGAAAAAACAAAGATCACTGACATCATCCACCGGGTGGCGACTCTAAAATGGCAATGGGAAGGTCACGTAGCCAGAAACTAAGATGAAAAATGGACAACAAGACTGCTGACTTGAAGATCGTGGACGGCAAAGAGAAGTGCAGGGAGTCTCTAACTACGGTGGAAGGATTATCTGAAGAGACACGTCGGAATTACCTGGATGCAGTCTGCACATGAAAGAGTGACATGGAAGCGAATGGAGGAGGCCTTTGTCTAGAAGTGGACGGTAATAGGCTGAAGAAGAAGAAGTAGATGATTGTGTATTTAATAATATATGTATTTAAAAAATAACCTAAGTTATAATACAAAATCAAATCATTTTCTGTTTCCTCTATTCGTTGATCAATGTATCTCAAATTATATTCCGTTATCCAACAAAACTTTTTGTAACCTAACAATCTAATTGTATTTCTCTCAATAACACCCATTACCCACTTTTTGCCTTAACATTCCTTTTCTATAACACGTAATTCAATACAGGTGAGCTTATCAATTTGTTGCTATCCGTATTAAAAATTTAACTAGAGTTGGGAGAAACAAATAATCGATAAAAAACATGTTATGTGATTATTCAATATAAATTAAAATAAATTATGCCAGAAATTAATTAAAGAGATTGATTTATATTATGAATTTAAATTTGAATATATTTTACAACAATAATAACAAACCATCACGCCGTCTCCCCACAGGGGTAGATAGAGAAAATGAACCGCCACACTATTCTATCCTGACACAACTCTCTAGCTCTTCGGCTAGTTCCATGCTTCGCTTCCATACATAAGGGTTGGGACCAGGGAGAATGCAAGAATTGCGACCTTCGTGGCAGAGTGGTTACGAGCTCTGACTTCCATGTTGAAGGTCCTGACTTCGATTCCCGGCGATGGCAGTGTGATTGTCACACTGTCATTGGTCTGGTGTAGAATTCACGTGACAATAAAATGGCGATAGATTGGCTACCTATCACATGTCACGAGAATCAATATAATAGCTAAAAAATAAAAATTGTACACAGTAATCGGGTCCAAACGACCTGTTGTGTACATAAAAAAAAAATTAAAATACGAATAAAAATTGTTAAAGATTAAGCAAGAGATTACTAGGAAGGCCGCCGAAGAGATGGAGAAATGGCTGGACATCATCCCAGGACAGCCCACCGTCACAAACAGGTCATACAACCTAAACTAAGAAGAAGAAGAATAAGAAGAAGGGTTTCCAAGAACCAGCAAAAGACACTGCAAAACCTCTTATACACAAATGTCAAAGGATAAAGATAATCGATTAAAAATGTCGATTTTACATAATCGTCCACCCCGTTTCTAATAATAACAGCCTCCGTGTACCGATAATCACCAATTGAGAAGATGAGATCCCTTTTGATCCGTCAATTTGTATTCAACTTTACCGGATCCCAACAAAAGCGAGCGGCAGTATGCATATGCGGTAATATAATTATCTGGTCTTGTAAGCAGCGCGTGCTTTTACTATACAAAGGAGTTCCATCAAATGTGCCGTAATTACATTAGCGATGATACCGCGGGTTCTAACACTCCACGGTGACCACTCAACCATTCTAATGGTAGAAATATTCTTCTTTTCTTCATTCAAATCAAATCAAATCAAATCAGTTTATTTCATCAATACACATTACAAAATTCATTTTTAAGACATCTATTGAGAACAGGTAAAATAATATAATATATTGTGTATAGTATAATACCAGAAACGCATGAGAGATGGTTCGACATTAGGAAGACAGGATACTCTCTAGAATTAAGAGTATTTGCCTTCTGAACGTACTTTCACTAATATGAAAGACGTCGATCTCCGAGGAGACCTGGTTTAGCAGATTAATTGCTAGTATTACCAGGTATTACCAGAGGCAGGTTGGTTCTGGCGGCCGGTAGGTAAAACAATCTATGCTGTGGCTGTCAGAGATATTTATCAGAGACAAAAAGTCGATTACAAGTCGTCTTCAAATATTCTGGTCAAAATTCTTTAGCATATATAATGGAATAATACTCCTAGCGGCTTCTAACAATATGTTGGTTGACAGCCTTCGCATTGTGTTAATAAGGTAGTTTGCTAAATGCCGAAAATCATTCTCCATAGATGGCGTTAGTGGGTCGGTTGTATAGGTTAATTCTTGAAAAAATTCACAAGTGCAACCAAATCTACATAGATGGCTGACTGAAACTGCTACGTGAAGATAAATATGGATTTTGAAGTATATATACACATCTTCCAAAAATTTGTCATGCATGATCACAAATAACAAAGGTGGAATGGGGAATGTTGTAATAACATAAAGCGTGCGCTTAACCCAACCAATGACAGGTCATAAGTCCTGTAAACGCCTTGATCATCCATGTTCAGTTTCCAGTTTACGTCTTCGTCTCTATTGAGATACAATTAAATTTTTAAAAAGTCGATTACCTTCCAGCACGGGTAGCACGAGCACGAGTTCTCGAAATATCTCTGCAGTTTCGTAGATATCGATGCCCATATCTTCGAAACTGCAGAGAGTTCGTCCCAAGTATTCCCAATTCTTAGTGTAGGCCTTGTGGCCTGTTTCTTCAGAGGAATTGGCCTCCTGCGAGATCTACTCCCAGCTGTCGATCCATCTCTTTGATGGTCTGCCCGGGGGTCGTCTACCTTGGCGTTGGCCGTGCAACATAATAAGGGGGAGTCTGGATGGATCCATTATTTCCTGCGCTTTATGATCTAGACAGTTCACTTTCCTTTCTTCGTTCGCTGCAGTACTTTCTTGTTTGTGACTCTCTCTGTTCATGATATTTTAAATATTCTACGATAAATCCACATTCCAAATGCATCCAGCTTTTTGGTGATAACTTTTGTCAATGTCTGTGTGTTTCCATACCGTAGAACAAAACGGGTAGCACGATATCTATAATCGGTACATTCACTACAGATTTACCACACATTCATCCAAGAGATCTCTATTCTATTGCATCTATTCTACTCTTATCCTTTTTTGCCAGTTACATACTTTACTTCATACATGAGGGTCGGTACAAGAACACCATCTTAGCTTTTAATATAATAACCTTTTTTACAATATTTTTATTTTATTACATTTTTCACAGACATGTTTCGATTACGACAGAACCTTTTTCAATTAAATAGTTCATTATTTTGGCCGAAACACAATGATACTTTAACATTATAAACTGTAAGTGTTAACACCTTTGTTTTATGTATTTACCCGACTCCACAGCCTATGTTGACATCATCAGGTGTGACAATAATATAATTGTTACACCTGATGATGTCAACATAGGTTGACGAAACAGCTGTCGCATTAAATAAATATACAATTGTGATATATAAAATAAAGTTTTTTAATTTAACAGTTTATAAATTGGATTACATTTTGAATGTTTCTTTAAATGAATTTAAATGAAATAAAAAAAATAGATAGGACCTAATGCGCGTCTTATCAAAATAAATGTAATTATTTTTTAATGCAAATGTTAAAAAAAAAAAATTCAATTGTTAGGAAACGTGGTCACCCTAGTTGTTATAATGATATCTGTTTTCACGCCCCGCTAGGTGAAGTAGAGAGTCTTTGTACCGCTGTCCTTATAACGAGCTCATGATATATTGTAAATTTCACGGCTAAAAAAGCCTAATGTGCTCGAGGAGAAGACGTCTTCATTTGTGGCCAGTTGTGTTAGCGGACCACCGATAAAAAGGAATCATTAAATAATTTTAACGCATATTATTCGATACACACAGTTCCCAGAAGCCGCTCAATAGAACGGACTTGTTAGAACATTAGATTGCATATTATGTGGAATCGGTAGCCACAAATATAATCTTACGAGTATGTATCATCGTCATCAGCTATTATTCATCCAGTGTTGAGTGGGCCTCCGTTCCCGACTACTACAACTCTCTACCCCTCGCCAATCTGTGCCATTGACCTTCTGCCACTCGTTTGATATATTATAAAATCTTCTTATTTTTTAACGTATTGAACGCTAAGGCATTAAAACTATGTAATATCATAGTAATATACTTAGGAAATTGAAAATAACTTATTGTTTAATCCACAAAATATTAAAAATATATAAAAAAAACGACATGTTTCGGAGGATACCTCCATCTTCAGGTGTAAAAATATATAATAAAAACTATACAAAGAAAGACTAATAAAAAAAAAACGCATTTAAAATTCGATACAATAATTTTAATTTAATTTTTAAATTTAAGTTATTGTATCGAATTTTAAATGCGTTTTTTTATATTAGTTTTTCTTTGTTTAGTTTTTATTATATTTTTAACACCTGAAGATTGAGGTATCCTCCGATGTGAGTTGGTGGGTTGGTGATTTATGCAGAGGTTTGATCTATGTTTGTCCGGAGATTTAAATAAGTTTTGTTCGTTTTTGTATACCCGTTTATTTCTCAACAATAAAACAAAACATGATAATTTCTTAATTGATCAAATTAAAAATTTCTCCGACTTTATTATATTACAGTCAATTTGCGTATTGACGTTTTTTTAAAAATTATTATTCGTCATCTATAATAAATGTTTATTGAATATCTAGATCCATCGACAATATGGCGAGAAGGGGTATTCTTCAGAGCGGTACTACGCTCTGCATCTGCGGCATGGAGGAATCCATGCTGCATACAATGGAGTGCCCTTGGTGCCTTGTGACATGCACGGAGGTTCCAGCGACCAGCAGTGCGGTCCTGCTGGCAGATTTCTGGGTCGACGTTATTTGACCGAGTTGTTATAGACACGACGAAGATTGAGCATCTACATATGTAAGCACTTTTCAATTTTTCCATCTACTTTATGTGACAAGTTTTAACCATCTGCTATGTATCTAAAAATTAAAATCGATCAGCAGTCTTCTTCTACTGACCCATACATACGAGTATATCAAATTACATTAGTTTACACATCACCAGAGCAGAAGACGGCAGCGAGCTGCCAAAACCGGTCGAAGACACACATTAGTGGATTTTAACTACCATAACTATACATTTTAAAAAGATTTTTTCCAAAAAAAAAATATTTTCATTATTTTCAATGAATGGGCACAATACGTATAGGTACCATGAAATTTAGAATAATTTTTTTTTTTTAAACACCATTGATCCTTTTAGTTGTGATGTTGTCCAATTATCGTATCCTTCTTCTTTTTCCACTTGATTTAGGTCGTATAATCTGTTTGTGATGGTGAATTGTCCTGGGATGATGACGTCCAGCCGTCTCTCCATTTTTCGTAGGCCTTCCTGGTAGTCTGTTGCTTCTGGAGTTTTCATTTTTAACGATTTTTGCTTCTTGAGCTTGCTTGAATATCATATCTTCTGTGATGTTCACATGTTTCCTTGAAAAAAACCTTCTTCTTCTTCCCCACCTCACTATGTTTTCAACACCATACTTATTTTCTTCGCCTACTTATTTTCTTATCTTCCCACAATATTATTTTCTTTGTTGGTACAAAGAATTGATATAACAAGCTAGTTCAATAATATAAAATGTATCCTTATGATTTCCTCTTTCTTTTGCCATTGTTGAAAGGTTTGGCAGATTTTATGTTGTTTCCAGGAGCGCCGGGTGTGATATAATTTCAGTAATACCACACGTAGAGGCACCTTTCATCATCTTCTTCTGTTAACGTAATAGGTCCCCCCAACATTGACGATCACTGCAGCAAAGGCATATCTGTCCTGCGCCACTTGGAACAGGTTCTCTCATTCCTGTCCATTCTCTTATATTTCTCAGACTGGACAACCGCCTTCTACCAATTCCCTGACGTTCCTATATGTTGCCAATGATTATAAGACAAGGGATTGTATTTTTCTCCTCTTAGTCTATGATCCAAATATGAGATCTTTCTAACATTTACACTCGTAAACAGCTCTCTATTGGATCTGATTCTCTTTAGTACGCACCTTTCTAGAGACAATTAAATAGAATTCAACTAACTTACTATTTCTGATTGGAAAAAAATAAATGTGAATTGTCCTGGGATGGTGACGTCCAGCCGACTCTCCATTTTTCGGAGTCCTTCCTGTTAGTCTCTTGCTGCTGGAGTTTTCGTTTTTAACGATTTTTGCTTCTTGTGTGGTGTCCACATGTTTCCTAAAAAAAACTTATTCTTCTTCCTCACCTCACTATGTCTTCTACACCATAGATAGAACTTATAACCTCATTATATAATGGCGTTGAAATTTTGCATGTTAATAATAAGAATATAACTTTGAGAAATCTCGAAATTTTAGAAATTAAAATCAATTAAAAAAAAGAAAAAATTATAAATTTAACGACAAGTCCAATCTTTGTTTTATTTCATTTGTTGTAAGTTATTACCTGAACTCCAATAAGAACATTAAATTTAAAATTTAAATTTATTAATAATATTTGTTATAACAAAAGCATAAACGTTCCAAAATAAATCTTTATAACATCTGTCAAAACTGATTTGTTAACAATTTTATAATACAATATTTAAAATATGTATTATGTATCACTGAAGAAGGACCGGTTGTCCGAAACATGTCTGATGTGTAATTTTAATTTGTTTAAAGTTAGTGTTGTACGAGTATATACAAAGTATATAAAAAGAAAAGACAAATAAAACATCTACAACACAAAGTATGGCGAACATAGAAGAAGGAAAAATTAACATTTTTTAAGTCGACTTCATTTGAAGTCACTGCATGAGTGGTTCATGATAGCCAATTTAGAGTACAAGAATAAACTACACATCTAAAGCGTCCAATCAATGAACTATTAAATATAATCAAGTACATAGGCAAATCGAGTATTTTTTTTACATAGATTAATAAGTATATTAACTAATAGCAATTATTTTAAATGCACAGTTACGTGTTGCAAAAATTAAATAATATAATAATATGCAAGAACATCGCGTCTCAATCTCTGACATGGACCACATTCCATCCCAAGTAGGCACTAATAATGGTAATTAGTATGTCAATAGTCATCTTATGTGTATCATGGCGATTGAACGAGTGTTCAATTATTCGTATATGGAAAAAACTAACTTTTTATATTTTTTATATCTTTTAAGATTGCAAGTAATAACTTGTACAAATTTATGTATGTAGGTGTACATACAGTTCCCTGAAAACATTATTTGATTCCGAGTAATTTTATGTTAATAAAAATATTAACATATTTCTGTATCTATTATTTGGATATAGTACATACTCGTATGTCAGTCTTAATCGATAGAAGATATTAATGCTTTAATGGCATTGAATACCAACTGTATATTAAGGCAAAAGCTTATGTTTTTTAAGCTTAGAGATATTGCACAAAACTCATCAATGTAAATTTCGAACTCGAACATGGCTAAAGGACACAATGTCACAAATCCTTTGGATTTAAAATTAATATTCAAGGAATTCAATGAAATATCCTATTATAATAATTAGGCAATATTATTCATCATTCATATTATTAAATAAAGAATTTCCTTATGCCGTTGGTGTCAGAAAATATCTAAGAAGCGTCAAACAAACTATAATTTTTTTTTTTCAATAATTATATGTTTAAAATACATCAGTTGTCCCATAACAAATATATCACTTTTCTATTTCATTCATACACGAATTTGTCCATCTTTTTGAAATTATGCTGTTTTATGCTTGTTGGGATCTTGGGAAAATCCAGTTAAGCATACTTTACCAACACATTTATATCACATTTGTTTACAACTACCACGAAGATGAAGACTGAAACGATCTCCGAAAAGGCGGTTGAGAAAGATTAGTTACACGGATTTTTCAAAGATCCCAAAAATACATATTGCTATCAATCGTGAAAATTTGCGGCACGGAGTTATTCTAGTTATTTATTTCATTCATAAATTATTCCATTCATAAAACATTCATCCACCTATATGTGATTGCGGCTAAATTCTTATATCGTGATACATCTGTTAGGTACCAGAATTAGTAATAATTGCCAATATTATCTATGAGCCCATTATGCTAAATTATACGCCGCTTAAGCAGCCATTTTATTCGCAATTGAAATTATTAATCGATTATAATTGACAATAATGTCGAAATCGTGTAAGTTCTTTTAGATCGCTTCAATCTTTGAGTTTTCTATAATGACCTCTCATAATTAACACGAATGAAATCGTCTGTTTTTTAGAAGTTATATTAAATTTTATAAGAATGACATGTTTCGCATTTCTAAGACTGTATCGTACGCCACATTTGATAATGTGGCATTCGATATAGTCGTATCCACCAGGCTAAACTTGCCTTCAACAAAAAAGCTAAAATATTCGAGTCCAATAACATAGACCTAAACCTCCGAAATCGGCTAATAAAAACATTGGTGTGGAGTGTCTTACTATACGGCTGCGAGACTTCGTGCCAGGGCGAAAGAGAGCGCAAAAGGCTGGTGGCGTTATAGATGTGGACCTACCGACGAATTGCCCATGTTTCGTGGAGGGATCACGTTACAAATGAGAAGGTTCTCAGCAGAGTTGAAGAGAACAGGCACATATTGAAATGGATTGGTCGTGTGTTGCGACACGAATGTTTCCTGCATGAGATATTGGAGGGTGTGTTCGAAGGATCAATTGACAGAGGACGACCTCGCCAGGAGTACCTAGACCAGATTTACCAAGATATGGAATGCACCTCCTATGCGGGTTTAAGAGAGTTGCCGAGGACCGAGTGGAGAGGAAGAAAAAATGCATCACCTTGCTGCAAACCAATCTTTAGATTGAGACCGGAGAAGAGAAGATTAAATATTTAATAGGAGTTTTACATCATTGTTAAAGAAACAATACAAAAATTACCTATTTTACTTATAGAAATATATATCAATCAATAAGGCAGTGCACAATAGTTTGATTACTTCACTTATATATGGAAGTGAAGCCTGGTCCTTTCATTATTTTGTTCATAACACTTTCGTTCGCACTGCATTCACTTCTTATATTTTCATTTGATCTAATATTCAAATATTCACAGGGTGTTTTTTTTAGAGGTATACAAATTAACAGTAAAAAAAACATTAAAATAATGGTATTGTATATGATTTTGCATTTATTTTATAGATAATTTTATGCCATTATTGTTTAAATATGATTTCGGGTATATGAGCGCCACGGCTAACTCGAATGAAGCGCAATCGTGAAATCCAATTTTCGACAATTGTCGTCTTGGTAGATGCGTATTATCCACTAGAGTGTACGTGGTGCGAAAACGATTCATGGTCTTCCGAATAACTTGCTCGGATGGAAGATTATGTCGACCGTAGAATTATGTTCGGGCATATGAGCGCCACGGCTAGCTTGAATGAAGCGCAATCATGAAGTACAATTTTCGACACCTTTATTGAGCCATTGAGTAAAATGGCAAAATGTACTAACTACAAATCAACTATTAACTGTCAAATTAAAAGTCTGTAAAAACAATGTTGATAGTTTTAAAACCAAACCTTTAAAAAAAACACCCTATATTTAACCCGTTTTCCCTTTTTTGTCACAGTATTTTACGAGCAATGAGAAGATAACTGATTGTAAGCATACGTATACGGTTGGTGTCATTGACACATTTTGAAAATAATACTTCGTAGAAATAGTATTGCACCAACTCCCATTATTGTAGCTGACACTCAGGGAACTGCGAACCATACAAGTTTTGAGTAATGCTGTTGTTGTGAATGCACTATCATGCGTGCATAGTGAGGAATGAAGTAAAAAAGGTGAATACCTTGTACAACTAGTCATGTTTTTCTATATACAGTACACTCCCGATTTTCTGGGGTCGGGTTAACCGGGAGGCGAATTATCCGGAACACTTGAGTCATTGAAAAAATATTTTATAAAGATTTCACAACAGTACATAAAATGCACGAAATCGAAGCAAGAGCTGACACTGTCAGAACCAAACATCTCTTAAGAGTAGCAGAATTGAGAACAATACAATCTATTGTGAGGAGAATCCTTAGAGATAGGATACCCAATGAAGAAATTGCAAAATTGAAGGCATAGTGAGATGGAGTAGGCAGAGAAGACGATTCTGGAGGTACCACATCGAGAGAGAATGGATTCAGTAAGAATTCCTGAGGTCGTGATGCACGAGACTCCAGAGGGCCGTCGACCACCAGGACGACCACCAAAGAGATGGAAAGAAGGCTGGTCGTCTTCATCACAGGAAGAAAGTTGATAAAAAAATTCCAAAATTTGGTCAATATTAAAAATTGCCCCATCCGATATTGTAATTCAAAACCACTAGATTTTTATAAGAGGGATATTGAAAATTTACAAAATAGATGGGAAGAGATTATTAATAATGATGGCAATTATACAACGTATTTTGTAATTTAAGATTTTTTTAAATTAAATTTTAATGTGACTCTGAAAGATAATAGTTTAATATCTGGTCCACTTCAATTCACATAATATCGTTTCTAGAAAAAATACGTTTTTATTCGTATTAATACAAACTTAAATTATAATAAAATAAACGATGTTTTTTAACCTCTTCCACTTTTGTCTTTAGTTTGACAGCAACCAGTTTCGCCAGGCTCGGTGGCATCGATAGACTGGTCGTCGACAAAAGTGGAAGTAGTTAAAAACATATTTTTATTTAAATGAACTTCCATCATGGGATTTCATTAAAATCATAAGACTTAAAGATACATACAAAGTTTAATGTGACTTGATTTTAAAGCTTTGACCGGTTTCGACAGCTCACTGCCATTTTCTGTTAATCTTCTTGTCAATCTGCTGAAAACAGTCTAAGCCATTAAATCAAGTAGAATTAGATTAAATATATATCTGAAATAGGATGTTGATAATCGTGTGTAATTTTAGGATGAAAACTTATTTTTTTATTTTATTATTTACCATATGAGTGTTAGAACGACTCACCGTTTTTTCTCATTTTGCTTAAAAAAATATTTTTATCGCTTAACTTTTTAAAAGATTTTTGAAATTATTCCCCAAAGTTGTAAAACGCGAGTTTTAAAGAAATATAAGTACACAGGTGATTTATAGGCATGTCAGCTACGATTCTTTAATCACTATTCCTGAGAGAATCTCTTCGCACAAAAGGAATCTTGCACGAAGAATACCACTCATTTGAGAGGTGACTATTTCGCAATGTCTGCATGACTTGGGCCTTTTCTTTGGGGCAAACCTTTCTCTCGGATACGAGGAAGTTTTCTTATACACTTTTGTGGAGTCGTGATTCCGTCTAACGCGTACAAAACGACACACAATTTGTAATATTAAGTTATAGCAATGCGAGACACGTGGGAATATTTTTATTCACATATACTATGGTACAACAATATCACATTCATTTACTATTTCTCGAACATGTACAACTCCATATTATATAATTAATACGAATGAAAACGCCTGTTTTCTAGAAGTTTTAACATATTTTATGGGAGTGACATGTTTAGCTTGTCTAAGGAATTATCAAATGATAAGGAACAATCCCCACATTTGATAATGTCTTAGAAAGGCGTTAATTAAAAAAAAACTAAAATAAATTTTCATAGAGTTTATGCGAATGACATGTTTAGCCTTTCTAAGGCATTATCAAATGATTGTTAAAGATCTTCACTTTTGAAAATGTCTTAGAAAGACAAAACATATCATTACAATAAAACCTTTAGAAGTTTTATTATAGCTTATGGGAACGATGTGTTTTTCTTTCTAAGGCATTATCAAATAATAGTGAACGAACTTCATATTTAATAATGTCTTAGAAAGGCGAAACATGTCATTCTCATTAACTTTGATAAAACTTTTAGAAAACAGACGTTTTGTTTCGTTTTTTTAATTTTAATAATAGTTAACACGCTTGTTTAGGGGTTTTACTTGGATTTAATTTATATAAATTGTGACAAATTTGTTGTGAGAATGCCCTCGCTAGGCGAAACGAATTTGTCACAATTTATAAAATTTATATAAATTAAATCCAAGTAAAACCACTAAACAATCGTGTTTACTATTATTAAATTAATATGGAGTTTTACAAAACTAATACCTCAACCATCAATATGTTTTGATTCGTATTAAATATATCACATTTACATAAACACATTCATCATAGGGAATTTATGATATACTCTAAAGCTATTGTATGTTTAAGGAAGAGACGATTTGTGAGATAAATGGCGAGAAATAGGAGTGAACATGTTTTAAAGGTACAACAATATGGAAAAAAAAGTCAAAGGAAGGGTGGAAGGGTTGTTGGGGGCATTTTCGCAGGCATTAGAGAACTATTAACTTATCAAAATATTTTAATTTAAAATAATATTTTTTTATGATATTAATAATTATTTAATTATTTTTATTGGTACACAAACAAAACATTTAATGTACAATAGTAAAAAGTACCAAAAGTATATGGTTAATAAGATAAAACACTTCATTTAGATGTGTATACCAAGTTCGTTATACTGGCAGTGCAATTGTTATGCACTAACCTTCGGTGTGAGAAATTGTCAGGTAAAATTAGATATTAGCATAATATATAAGCCTATCTAGTAAATAAGGAAACATACACAAATCAAGTAAAATAAGACAATACAATGTGATAAAGAAGAATACACAAATCTAGTAAAACAATACAGTTCACGATAAAGAAGGGATACACAAATATTGTAAAATAAGACAATAGCCTAATATGAATAAAACAATTCATAACTCAGGTTAGATATGACAATAGCCCTACACAAAGTGAAGATCAAATCAAGAAAAATAAGAAAAAAGGCCAAAATAGATAAAAAATACTCAATTTAGTTAAATCAAGACATTATATAAAGAAAACCACGTAGAAATCAAATAAAATAAGACAATACAAGGTAAGGAATTACACAAATATAAATCAAAGCTCTTAATAACCTGTTTAAGTAAGAAAGAAAAGAAAAGGAACCTACTCGTATAAATTAGTTTTTTTAACTAGTACAAAGTTGGATACTTCATTAGTAAAAAAACATGTACACGAAAAGACGTAACATACTGTATACTTTCTCCGCAAAAAATCGTACGTCCTAAGAATATTTAATGATACTGAATGATGTGTGCATCTTTTACAATGAAAGGTTGCGAGATCTGTACCATTAAGTGGAACGATACATTGTATAGTTAAATCATTCGTATGTCAATTGGGATTTTAACGCAGTGGGAGCACGTCAAAACATTATTCTGTCTTTTGCAGGGTTTCCCAAACTATATTCCACGAAACACCCATGTTCCGCTGAATCAGAATAGGCGGTTTGCGACTATTTGAAAAGGTTTTATCTTCTTCTTCTGGTGGCTTCAGTTTTCTCCAACGTAAGCAATTATTGCAGTAAAGGCATCTCTGTCCTGCTCCATTTGGAACAGGTTCTCAACTTTGCTCATTCCTGTCCATTCTCTTGTTTCGTTGCCAGAACACCTGCCTTCTACCAACTCCTCGACGTTCCTCTATTTTTGCCCATGATTATCAGCCGAAAGAGGCAGTATTTTTTTTCTCTTAGCACATGACCCAAATATGAGACCTTTCTAACCTTCACACTCGACAACAGTTTTCTATTGCTCTGGCTCTGGCTCTTTGAAGTACGCCTGCATTACTGACCCTATCGGTCCACGGTATACGGAACATTTTGGGGTATATCCACATATCAAACCCCTCCAACCGGTTCTTTACCAATATCATATCTTTTGTATAATGTTTCTGAAATGTTCATGTATAATATTATATATTTTGCTTATTTATTCAATAAAGTACAGCGGAACATAGAAGTAAAATAGGGTAGATTAAATATGGTCTGGCACCCCCTTGCTGTTGCCGTCTTTAAATGTAAGTCCCGGATGAACCCGAGGGGATTTCGTAAACGACAGTATATGCGAGTCTGTCACTATTTATTCTGGCTACATGGTCCCTCCAGTATCTTCTTATCGATCTACTCCACCGAATGATAACCTCTATTTTGCAAGTAGTAATGAATCTTAGGACCTTCATCTCAGATGTTCTTAGCAGACCCTTGGTTCGTGCAGTATCGACCCGTCTTTCCAGCATACGTCATGATAGGTCGCATGCATGTCTTATAAATTCGTACCTTGCTGTCAATACGCATGTGTTTGTTCTTCCATACGAGATTCTTCAGACACTCTGACACGGCAGAGGCTTTATTGACTTGTTGTCGTACTTCGGTATAAAGGTCAGTATGGCTGCAGATCTCTATTACTTGCTCCACAGTTATATCATAAACGGTCCATTTACACACATCAAAGAATATCGTAATGACCGACACGTTAATGGACCTAAACGGTCCATTTACCCATAGATCCGCAGGAAAGAATTACACGCTGTAGGAAAGGTACCATTAAAAAAAATTAATCATATTTATAAAGTGTCATCATATAAAGTATCAACCGAGATGTAGATTTATTTTTATTATAGCATTTGAGATAAGGAATCAATGAGATTCAAAGTTATTTTTATGGTGACGTGTCGGTCTTAACGATATTATCTGATGTGTGTAAATGGACCTAAAGAAAGATAACCCTAACAGAAAATCGGACAGAGTAGGCAAGGGGAATCCACTGTAGATATCATTCCTCAGGTCATCATTATGAAGAGGAATAAATTATTATCAAGTGATTGTCAACGTCTGGGGGACAAACTAAACTGAGAGAAAAAGAAGGGTTGAAGCAACAGAAAAACATAAGAATTAAAATCTTTAAACTTGAAAAGGTCAAACCATGAAAAACCAATTGTGAATGCTAGAAAGCCACGGTGGTCAAATGTTAAAAAAGTTTTAGTGTCTATTTAATTAAATTAGAAATAAATTAATCGTAAAAAATGAATCCTTCACAGAAAGATCTAATAAAAATCAGTTGACAAGCTGGGTAATGATGTCATGTCACCGTATGAAACCATCACATAAAAAAGGCTGGAGACGATTCGGGAAATGATTCGTTTGTTTTCTGTTGGTGCCAAAATATCTGCAGAATTAGGAATAAAATGAATTTATAGACATAGTAGAGTCTGACCGAAAAACAGTGGCAGTCAAAAGAGAGTTTTGGTATATATTGTTTAAATTTGAAACACCGTTATTATAACTAAACAAACTATCACGCCCTCTTCCCGATGGGGTAGGCAGAAAGAATGGACCGCTACACTGTTCTGTCCTGACATACATCTCTCGTTTCCTCTACATTCATACATCGTGTCATGCACGCACATGGATTTCTTGGAGCCTCACTTGGCCGATATTCAATATTTGATTTATTTGGTTTGGATTGGTTGTTTACAAGTAGTGTGAGTGCAAAGAGAAGGAAAGCATGGCATAACCAAATTAATCAAATAATGAAAGGCGGCCACATTCGAAGTTGGAAAAATCGATGAGCGTTCATGTTACCATGTATGAGAATGTGGAGGAAGCACGAAAGGTATGTGATTATAATTTTAAATTAAGGAACCTAGAGAGGTATATCAGGACAAAACGGTATGGCGATTCATCCGCTCTGCTTACCCCTCCGGGGGAACGGCGTGAAGGTTAGTTAATTTTTTAAATAAAATATTTCATAACTTTTATGGATTCATCAATACTTTTTATGAGTTCATTAATCCATGCTTTTATGGATTAATAAATCCATTTTATAGATTAATAAAAAATAGATTAATTAAATTTATTTAATCTCATGGAGACCAGATTGAGGAAAAGATATCGTTTAACCAAAATCTCGTAGAAAAGGCTTCCATATCACTAAACCGCTCCATTTTCTGGTATTTTAAAATCTTTAAATTCATCTGGAACATCCAATTTTTTTTTGTAAACCTATCCTCAATTTGTGCTAAAACTAGTCCAGTGTTATTCAATCACTACCCACAAATCGCTAAAAAGCAAGAAAAATCATCGACAAAAGCTCACATGTGAAAATTCATCGAGCGAGAAAACCCAAGAGCCACTAAAGCCTTAATCAGCGAAACACTTGGTCTTCTACTAGATGAAAAAAAAAACGCTGGAATCGTTCTGTCTTTCCCAAGTTCTGAGTATTATAGTAGTGAGATTGCGACGTAAATAGTTTGTAGCACTTCACACCTTCCTTGCTTTCTCTTTTGTAAAATATTTTTAAGTAATTTTTTACGTAGGTTCTTAATTGAAGTAAAATTTCCAACCGCTAACTATAGCACATTATTTAGCATTAAAATGGCGTAATTCAATTGAAGGACTGTGTCCCATCAGTATGCTGTTCCCGCTTTGAACGGGGCCTGACGTAGTATCGGCCCGTCTCCCTGTGCGGTCTGGACCTCCCAGATCGCGGCCGGGACGACACTCATTTGGGGAGGAACCCCAACACGGGAGCTTTTTGCGAACCCGGGGGAATTTATTTCTTTCCGCTTTTTACATGTTATATTTTTTGTTTCATCATGATCCTCGTATAAATGTCGGGGAAGACAATTTAATAAAACAACGGCCCCACAAAAAGATATGCTATTATATGATTAATACGAATGAAAACGTCAATTTTCTAGAAGTTTTATTATATTTTATGGGAATGACATGTTTCGCCCTTCAAAGGCATTATCAAATGTGACGAAACTTCAACTCGATAATGTCTTTGAAGGGCGAAACATGTCATTTCCATAAAATATAATGAAACTTCTAAAAAACTGATGTTTTCATTCGTATTAATAATTTAATATGGAGTTTTACACCATTTTTCAAGAAACGATAAATATGCTTTTATATTTATTTTTTATTTTGTTAATTTATAATAGTAAACACGATTGTTTAATGGTTTTACTTGGATTTAATTTATATAATAAATTATATAAATATAAGTGTCAAATTTATTTCGCATTACGAGGGCATTCTTAATCTGAAAAAGATGGAATTTCACAATGTTAACGCCTTAACCTTCAATTAAGTAAATATTTTATGTCTGACTATATTACAATTTATTATTTATCTACATTATGTATAATATAGTAGAAAAACTTCGAGGCAGAGTGGCAAGAGGTATTACCGTCACACCGAAGATTCTGCGTTCGATTTCCGTCTAAGACAGTGTGATTGTCACATTATTTTTGGTCTGGTGTAGAAATCACGCAAAAATAAAATGGTCATAGATTAATTTATAATAGTAAACACGATTGTTCAGCTGTTTAACTTGGATTTAATTTATATAAATTATATGAATTGTGACAAATTTGTTTCGCCTTGCGAGGACATTTTCAAACTGAACCTAATCGCCAAACAGTGTGTCCTTATATTGAAATTAGAAATCTTAAGGTTGGGGGAGAAAGTATTTAATGCAATTTTTTTAGTTGTTAAATAAAACAATTTTAAGGTTTTTCTTACAATGAATGATAGGTAAATTTACAACTGAATTTCTAGGAGTTTTTGAGGTTCAATACATAATAATATACAGTAAAATTACAACTGAATTTTCTAGGAATTCCTAGTTCTTTTCGTTCGTTTGTTTTAGAAATTCTTGCTAGGTATGCTAAGCTACCAATCATTGGAGAGAATGAGGAATATTCACTTGGGAGTTCACTTCTTTCAGCTGATTGGCGGCCGTATACAAAACTCGGAGGTCCTGAGTGATGAGAGTCTAATTGTCCCTGATAATCCATGACCTTCGTCAAAGACAGCACATATTGTTTTATTTCCCGCGCTGCAGAACCAACCTGCCAATGGTCGTGTCTGTGGGTAGGGCAATCTTATTGCTTAATCGGGTCACCTCGGAGGTCGACATATTTGGTGGTAGTGTGAGTTGCCTCAGGGATGCAATATCGATGTTATGATTCTTCCTAATTCTAAGCTTATTTTTTTATGCTTATCTTTTAAATTCTTATAATGGAATTGCAAACGATTTGGAATTATTTGTCTGTAATGTTTGTAATTTTTATTAAAATAAATGAAAATGAGAATTGAAATGAAACAGAATGGTGATATTCTATTAACATCCTGATACTTAATAATAATATTGTAAATATCACAGGATAAAATTTATTGGTCGTAAAATAATTATCCGTTCAAGCATATTCTTCGTGAGGATTGAATTCCATTTGGCCCGAGGCGTGAGGTCGGTGTTATTAGTTATTACTCATATAGCGTACAGCGTACAGCGTATAGCGTATCGGGTGAGTGATGAAGGCAGGCCGCAGAGCGGTATGCGAATGTAAAACACTTGATAACAGGTGCGTTATTTCCTTTACATTCCATCTTTGACTGCTGCTTGCAGTTTTGAAAATGTGATAATACATTATGTATTTGTTGTTTCTTTTTTTATAATTGTTATTATTATTATTATTATTGACATTATATTCCAGCAGGCAATTCGACTGTTGATCTGTTTTCGTACTCGTGTCCGTTTTTTTGTGTTTTAAGAGTAAGATGAGGATCTATAAATCATGCGTAAGACCAATTATAACATAACAAGTTTTGAGGACTTCCAAAATGAAGACACTGAGAACGATAGCAGGCCGAGAGATCGCGTGAGGAACACCAGATTAAGAGAGATATGTGAGGTTGAGGATATTATAAGATGGAGCAGACAGCGAAAAAGGGACTGGTACGGTCATGTTCAAAGAATGGATACCACCAGACTCCCTTAAATTGCATTGCATAATCAGCCTCATTGGACTCGTCCTGGTGGATGACCTCCTAAAAGGACAGCTGAGAATCTGCCTGACAGGAGGAGCAACACTCGTTCTTTAATCAAATCGATGTAAAGGGTATTATAGCTACAGCTATCAAAGTGATTCTCGTGACATGTGATAGATAGCTAATTTTCGCCATAATTATAATTAAAAATATATACACTTTATTAAAAATATATATAATTTATATAAATTTAATCCTAGTAAAACCACTGAACAATTGTGTTTACTATTATAAATTAATAATAGAGTTTTACAAAACTAATACCTCAACCATCAACACATTGTGAACAGATGAAAAAGCACCTTGGGTTTCTCGACTGTGTTAAAACAAGGTAACAATCACATAATGAGAGGAGAAAAATACCATCTTCTGCAACTGATAATTAAGTGGAATATACCAGGAATAAGAGTACCAGGTCAGATATGAAACTCTTGGCTGCACAATTTAAGGCAATGGTCCCGAAGTAGCACCACATCGCTGTTTAGGGCCGCATTCAACGATGTGGAAACAGCTATCATGATCGACTACCTTCGCCGAGGAGACGGCACTTAGAGAAGAAGAACTGTAATGGTATGTAAATTTTTTTCCTGTGTCCTGTTTGTTCTCATTGACGTTTGCTGCAATTGCAAAAAAAATCATTTTTCCTTCGCTATGCTTTGGATTATAGCCCAAAGACATATACAAACATACTATTTACTGCTTACAGTATTGATCTGAACACTATTAGTAATACCTGTAAGACTTTTACCTGTAGCGAATATCGATATCGAACTTATAGTTGTTCTCGCTTTATTATGCAGTGACGGCACGTACAATTTTCAAAATCACCAACATGTTTGTAAACAAATTTTAGGTTATTATTTCTTAAACAACGATGTTAAACTCAAGTCTCAATTTAAAGATTAGTCTGCAGCAAGGCGACGCATCTCCTCTTCCACTCCGCTCAGTCCTCGGCAACCTTCTTCAACTCCGCATAAGAGGTGCAGCCCATATCTCGGCGAACTGGTCTAGGTACTCCTGGCGAGGTCGTCCTCTGCCAATCGATCCCTCGACCGTTCCCCCCAATACATCATGCAGGTAACATTTGTGTCGCAACACATGACCAATCCATCTCGCGCGCCTCTCCGCTATGGTGTTCAACATGTGCCTATTCTCTTCAACTCTATTGAGAACCTTCTGATTTGTAACGTGGTCTCTCCACGAAGCATGGACAATTCGTCGGTATGTCCACATTATAACATTGGTGTGGAGTGTTTTACTAAACGGCTGCGAAACTTGGTGCCTGGGCGAAAGAGAGCCCAAAAGGCTGGAGGCGGTAAAACTATTTTTAAGTGCATATAAATTATTTTACTACACTTGGGTTTATTCGAACCCCATTACTATACACAATTTTTAAGCTATTGATTCTCGTGACATGTGATCGATGGGTAGTTAATCATCATTTATGTTTTCACTTGAATTCTACCATACGAAAGACAGTGAGAGATTTTTTTTTCACAATATCATCGCCAGGAATCGAACCCAGAACCTTCGCTGTTGTTGTCATTGCTGTTACATCATCATCATCGGCTATCCCTCGTGTCCATGGAAGACTGTCATTCACAATTGTGGGTCCGCATGTGACTTAAGAGCCCGATCCTGGACCCACAGATTCTGGGGCATCTGGGGCAGGGGAAGGCGCTTGTAATGGAGCCGTCACCGTCTCCCAGTGGTCTCTCCTTTCTCCTTCTCCTCCTCTCTGCGACATCGTCTCTGGGCTGTGCTTCAAAGTCTTGCGTGCCTTTATGTACTGTTGTTCTCCACCTAGGTCTGTCTTCTGCAGTCTTTTCCCAGCAATCACAGTCGATGCCAGTCTTTTGTAGGTTTCCTTTAAGGGAGTCCTAAAAGCGTTTCCTCTGACCACCGTGTGAGCTTTTCCCTTGGGTAAGCTAAAAGTAGATAATTTTCCTTAGGGAGTCTTGTCTCAGGCATTCTGACGACGTGACCAGCCCAGCGCAGTTGTCTCTGAATAATGGCAGCCTCAATACTTATCATATTGACCTCAGCAAGTGTTCTGTCATTTGTCCGTTTGTCCTGCCATTTCACATTTAGGATCCTACGTAGAATTGCTGTTGCTACCCTACTACGAAGGCCGTCTTTAATATTTATTTTGTCATTGCCGAATTGCACATTTAAGGCGGGCCACACTGTTTTAAACAAGCTTTCCACATCGGTCTCCACCGACGGCTTAAAACTGTGTAGACACTTGTTTGAAACCAAAATTCGTTTGACCTTCAACAAACTTTGTGGACGGACGCGCGTTTAAACACGCATTCTACGTGTGGAGAGCTTGTTTACACCAGTGTGTGGACGCTATACCAACCGTGGGCTTCACAGCTCTCCACCAAGGTCACCCCTGTGGAGAGTTTGTTTCAAACAGTGTGGCACGGCCTTTAGAGACAATTGCGGCAGAATATCTATTGCCCGCCACTGCCTATAGGTCTTGTATTATGTTTTCACCAATGATATATCGCTTATTGATCTCTCCTCGGCTATAAATCAGCGGGTCGCGGCCTGGCGATGCTACAAGGGGTGCCGAAAACGGACTGCTTTACGACCGTGGAATATAGGTCGGCGGCGATTAATGAGTGCTCGGTAATTGAATGCACAATTATTTGCAATCAACTTCATAGACCTGAAATGAAATCATTTTTATCCATAAAGTTATGGAAAATTATTTTAAAATGCACTTATGCCTCCTTGTATATATGCTTTCCCCAGAAACTCTGAACAAGAAAATAGATTCTAAGAGACAATTTTTTGGATAATTATAATAATAATATTAAGTAGTATTAGCAAATTCCCTCACCTGTTCCAAGTTCTCTTCGTTCACACTTGTATTAAAAACTGCCATTTGCTCTTCGCTTTCAAAAACCATCACCTTTGACTTTCCGACATTCATCATTAAATCATTTGACTTGCATACCTCATACATTCTCGACACCAAGTCCGCAATTGTAATTTTTATTCGTCCGCCCTATCCGCAACGAGAACGGCATCGTCCGCGTAAAGCAGACAATTTACAGACAGATCACTCATCGTAGCACCAGCATTTATACCTTATTTAGGTAGCATGTTAACAGCAGATGGCCGAACGGATAGTGACGTCGAAAGAAGGGTTGGTGCGGGTAACGTGAATGGAGCTTTAAAAATAGTTATTGGAAACAAGAATTTATCAATGAAAGCGAAAACGGCCGTTCACAATGGAGTTCTGGTCCCAACCCTAATGAATGGAAGCGAAGCATGGAACTGGCAGAAGAAGGATGAGAGCAGAATAAATGCGATAGAGATGAGGTCCCTAAGACGTATGTGTGGTAGAACGATATACGACAGAATCTCAAATTGCTGATATAAGAAAGGAATGAAGAGCGGAAGAAGGTATTATGAACAAAATTATGAAAGGATCGCTTTGTTGGTTCGGACATATGGAACGCATGGATGGAGAAAGAATGGTTAAGAAAGTATACGTTAATGATGTAAATGGGTCATGTTAGAAGTCGGAGGAATCGACGTGCGTGTATGACTCGTATGAATGTGGAGGAATCTAGAGAGGTTTGCCAGGATAGAGTAGTGTGGCGATCCATTCTTTCTGTCTACCCCTGCGGGGAAACGGCGTGATGGTTTGTTTGTTTGTTTGAAGTAGTATTAGCACATGCTTAGGCGACCGAGCATGCGCGGTAGCCGGTCCTTCAGCCTGGTACAATCTTCCAGCAGACCTCCAGTGCATTGAGAATCAGTCAGAGTTTAGATCGAGACTCAAAACGCACCTTTTTAAATTATCCTTTCCTGATAGGAATGGTTGATCGACTGCGTCTGGTGCAGCCCTCATACTAAAAGTATGTTGATTTCTTCACTAGTTCATAAGACGGAGCATTTTCTACAGCGTCCTTGAGATGAGTAATTCATAAAAATGAATGAATTATCCAATTTATTATTATATTACTAACTAACTAACCATCACGCCGTTTCTCTAGAGGGGTATACAGAGAGTTCTGTCCTGACACACCTCTCTAGTTTCATCCACATTCATACATCGTAACATGCATGCATGCTTGTCGATTCTTCCGGCTATTTATGGGGCGGCCTTTCAGTTTTTGATTAATTCCTTGGTCTTCCACGATTTCTCTTCCCACTCACACTGCTTGTATAAAAAATGTAATCATTCTTCTTTCGTCCATTCGTTCCATATGTCCAAACCATCTCCGGGATTCTTTCTTAATTTTACATATGATGCAACCATCAGCCTTATATTTCTTCATTATGCATTACATTTCTTCATTATTTCGTCGTTCAGTATTCTATGAAACATATATCGTTTTCCCGCAAATTCTTTTCATTGATTTCATTTCTACGGCAATCATCCTACTTTCATCCTTTTTATGCCAGCTCTAAGTTTCACTTCAATACATTATTATTATGTTATATACATAAATTTATAACACGGTTATGATATCACAATTTTTATTATTCACTTTTTAGATGTCGTGACTTATCGTGAAAATCGTGAAGAAAAAGATGAGTTTGTATAATTAGGTATTAATTTTACAAAGAATGGGAGAATGGAGAAAAATATTGAAATAAGGGTTGGGGCAGGCAAGAAAGTGAATGGTGCATTTAATGTTGTCATCGCAAACAAAAGTCTATCCAAAAAAGCTAAAATGTTAGAGTCGACCTCGCAGGAGGCCAATTCCTCTTAGGAAACAGGAGACCTACACTACTAAGAAGAAGAAGAATACGTATATTAAAAATTAATTATTTTTTTTACTTAAAATGAAAAAAAAAAATTCGCCAAGTCGATATTGTTATATAATATATCTGATACATTAAGATTTTCGTAAATAATGAAATGTGAAAGTGCTCTACGAGTATATATAATACAACGATCAAATGATTTCATTATGAATAGATATATTTATACGAGTAGTAAAACGATCATATAAATCCACATAGAAATCTCGTATACAAAGGCGAAACAGACTATTTCTTGGCCAAACAAATTACGATTCAAGACATTAATAAGGTTTACTCAGAAATCGTTGTGCTTTTGATAAATTAGATGTCTTGTCATTGGTTCAATCGTAACGCAAATTACTCCCATTGGTGGAGACGATGCGCTCATTAGACCAACGAGAGCGAGCGATTGGCTATTCAGTTGGCTTGCGTAACTCCCTGGCATGATTCCAATGCCTATGATTGTCGATTCTTCAAATTCTATCAACTGAAATATTATTCAACAAAACCATATGACAAATAACAATAGTTAATTGAATTTAAAAAAATATATATTCAAATATACTTAATAGTTAAATACACATAATTTATAGCGAAACATTTGAACACTGATATATTTAAATAATAATTAAATAACGATGTCTTTTTATTAACAACTTCCACTTATTGTATTTATTTTGACAGCGACCGGTTTTGCCAGGCTACCTGGCATCGACAGAGTGGGTCCAGCCTGTCGATGCCAGCTTGCCAAGCGAAACCGGTCACTATCGAAATTAAGACAATAAGTGGAGGTAGGTTATGAAGAAAACATCGTTTTTTTATTATTATTTAAAATTAATTTAAATCGAAAGATTTCAGTAATATTCTTGAACTCATATACTTGTAAAACTCCATATAAAAATTATTAACACGAATGAAAACTCCTGTTTTCTAGAAATTTGATTATATTTTATGTGAAAGACGTTTGATAATACCTTAAACAGGCGAAACATATCATTTACATAAAATTTAATAAAACTTCTAGAAAACAGACGTTTTCAATAGTATTAATCATATATTTTGTTTTTACACCATCGCTATATTGTTTCCAACTGAAGGTTGATCGTGGGATCAAAACAGTGGTAACAACAAATATAAAAAAAACTTACTTACCATCACACCGTCCCCCTGAAGTAAAAAGTAGAAAAATAGACATATTGTTCTTTTCTAACATACTTCTCTCACTTCCTTAACATTCATACACAGTATCTTGCACGCACATCGATTTCTCCGACTCCTCATGTGGCCGACATTTATTGTATTATAATATTTTATTTTTTATGTTTGATTTATATAACAAATATATACAAATCAAAATGCTGCTTTTTCATTTACTTGTTTTGAAGTTAGTTTTATAACTTTTTTCTTTTTTTCCAGTGATGAATTTTTATTTCACAATATGACAAAGTGAATGTTAAAAATGTCAGCGAATCCGTCAGAACTGAACGAGCAGGTTGTCGACCTTCGTGGCAGAGTGGTAAGAGCTCTGACTTCCATACCAAAGGTCCCGGGTTCGATTCACGGCGATGGTAGTGTGATTGTCACACTGTCTTTGGTCTGGTATAGAATTCTCGTGACTAACTATCACATGTCATAAGAATCAATATAATAGCTAAAATAAATTGTATAAAGTAATTGGGTTCAAACGACCTGTAAAAAAAGTAGATTTGACTAAATATATTATAGTATATAATGTGTTATAAAGAATTTTTTATTTTATTATCATTATTTACAATGAATTTCTACCACTAAATTTCAATAAACAACATAACTATTTTAAACTCTTTCACAGTATAAAAAAAAATTAATTCGTGAAATATCTCAGAATTGTAAAATTTCACGATTTTTGTTTAATTTATTTTTATTTATTATAAAAAAATGAATATTTATTATTTTAAATTATTAATATCATGAAAATAATTTTATATTTATTAAAACAATATTTCTAAGGTAATTTTAATATTGTGTGGGATGACTTGTCAAATTAAGTCGTGTATTGTGTATAATCAATAATTTTCAAAGTATTGTACTTACCTATTCAGGCGTTTCCATTAAATGATAAATATCTACAATTACTTGTAAGTGAATATCAGGAGTGCATTATATCGAAATTGATTGTTATCACATATCAGTTATGATTACAATCAATTTTGTATCTTACATATTACGCTAGAATTAATAACACAATAAAATAATAATATTAATATGGTGTACCATACCCTAGATGGAATTCAAGTAAAAGATACTGCTTATAAACATGATAGTTCATATCATTGGATATTGCGCCATTACGGAATCAGATTTTACATGTAGTAAGCTAATGAGGCATAATTGATATTAAACTGTTGCCAGCAATATTGAACATGTGAAAATATTAAATTATCTATGAATTTTCTTACAGGAAAGATAAAGTTTCCAATAATTTATATTATATTACATATGAAATAGTCAAAAAAGACGATTATGGAGGGACCACATCGAATAGATGGATTCAGTGAGGATTCCTAAGATCATGATGCACGAGATTCCAGAGACAAAATGACCATTAAAGAGATGGAGAGATAGTTGGACGTCTTCACCATATTAAGTTATTATATATCCTGTATAAAGGAGATATTTCATATAAATATGTTTTTATGAATTACAACACTGTTTTCTCCACTTTTCAGTTTATTTTTCTGGACATGTTTCGAAGGCGTACACCTTCATCACCGGAAGAACGATAAAAACAGTTTAAAAAAATCGTCATTTTAGAATTCCACAGTTAAGTTTATCTAAAATTAAATAATTTGTATATAAAACTAAAAAACTAACTAACTAACCATCTCACCGTTTCCCCGAGGGCTAGGCAGAATGAATAGACTGCCACACTTTTCTTTCCTGACATGTTTCTCTTGCTTCCTCAACATTCATAGATCGTGTCATGCACGCGCGTCGATTTCTCTGACACTCTATCATACACAGAGTATGCACACAATCGTCTAAGAGATCTCATTTCTACTGCATTTATTATACTTTCATCCTTCTTTTACCAGTTCCATGCTTCGCTTATTTTGTATATTTGTTATATAATCGGTATTTGAGAAGATGGAATATATAGCAAATGTGACATAAGTGCGAACTGTGAGAAATTGGAGCAATTTACCGAATTTTCTTTTCTGGGATGCATGTTTACAAAAAATAGAAAAACAGAGAAAAATATCGAAAGAAAAATATTTACTCCCCTTATAATTAATATCAGACAAACACCCTGTAGAATGTATTTACCTACATGAACGTGTTTTTAATTATCATCATTACATTTTTTTAAGGGCGGAACATTGTTTAAATCTTCTTAACACACGTCCTTCAACCCAAGTGGTCCATTATACCTGTTTCAAAATCTCACAAATCAGCATTCAAACGTTTTATTACTAAAAATAAAAAAAGCCCCCGCGTGTGGATAATATTGACAGAGATAAAACCGCTGGCATTTTAAATGTGTTTTATAAAAAGAGCGAATCATGAGTATCAAATAAAAAATATGTAATATTAATAGTTTATACTTTTTTATTCGTTCGTTAGGGTTTTTCTTGGATAAAGGGAGTGAGAGTATGTAGAAATGAGACCGGCCCCTTTGTTAAATTTTAATCAGCGGTTGGCGGTGAAAAGTAAAGGAGCGACGTACAAATTAATTGACTTCCCTAAGAACGTATTATGTAACAGTAACAATTCAAGCAATTATAACCTTTATAATATTATACTTTAGGTATATTTTGCTGTACACAATGTAATATCACAGGGAATTTTTAAAGCTACAGCAAGTGGTAATTAGCGATGTTAACACATTGTATGCGGGTGCTTTTGTGCTAGAAGATTTACTAACTATCTGATTAACCATCACGCCGTCTCGGCTTAAGGGAAGTCGAAAAGAATGAACCACCACTCTGTTTTGTCCTGACCAACATCTCTCGCTGCTTGGAGTTGTAGAAATGAGATCGCTGAGAAGAATGTGCGGAAAAATAATTTATCTAACTAACTAACTAACCATCACGCCGTCTCCCCGGAGGCGTACCCAGAAAGAATGGACCGCAACACTGTTCTGTCCTGACATACTTCTCTCGCATCTTCTATATTGATACATCTTGTCATGCACGCACATCAATTTCTCGGACTTCTCACGTGACCGGCATTCAATATTTGATTGATTTGATTTTGCCAATTTTTTCTCGCCTTACCTCTATTTCTTGCCCCGTTCAAGTCGCTTACATATACCTACCTTCTTCACCATTCTGTCTTCACTCATTCTTTCCATGTGTCCAAACCATCTTAACTAACTAACCACCACGCCATTTCCCCGGAGGGGTAGGCAGAGAGGATGGATTGCCACAATGCTCTGTCCTGGCATACCTCTCGGGATCTTCTACATTCATACATCGTACCATGTACCCACGTCGATTATTCCGACTTCGAATGTGACCGCCTTTTAGTAATTGATTAATTTGGTCATGCCATGTTTTCCTCGGTCGTCTTTGGCTTCTTTTTCCACTCACGCTGCTTGTGTACAACCTTTTAACCATTCTGCTCTCATTCATTCGTTCCATACGTCCAAACCATCTAAGGGATCCTTTTTTAATTTTATCCACGATGCAGTCATCTGCCTTACATTTCTTTCTTATTTCATCGTTCCATATTCTATCATTCTACGTTTTCCCGGACATTCTTCTTAGTGATATCATTTCTACGGCGTTTATCCTGCTTTCATCCTTCTTTTGCCAGCTCCAAGCTTCACTTCCAAACATGAGGGTTGGCACTAGAACTCCATTGTGTACTGCCATCTTTGCTTCTGTAGAAATATTTCTATTTGCCGTAATGACTTTGAGTGTTCCATTTATTTTATGCACCATCTTAAAGACCCTTTATTATTTTGTTCATTACACTTATTTATTTTATGCACCATCTTAAAGACCCTTTATTATTTTGTTAGTACCCCATTCACTTCTTATATTTGCATTTGACACTCTATTATATACATAATTACCACATATTCGTCTTAAAGATCTCATTTCTACTGCATTTATTCTTACTTTAAATTAAATCCAATTTACTTGTTATTGATTTAGATTGAACTAATTTGACTTTTTAAAACATTATAAAAAAATCTTCCATTGCCAGTTAAAATATTATATGATAAAAATAAAATCTGTTTAAAATTAAAAAATCACATCTTTTTACGTTTCCCGTATACAATGTGTTAATAAAATCAAGGTAAATGAATCTGTATTTTTTTGTATATTATATTAACAAGAAAATTACGGAACTAGAAATAGAGGAAGACCAAGGATAATTAATCAAATTAGACCACGCGAGGAGTCGGAGAGATCGAAGTGCGTATATGACATGATGTATGAATGTTGAGAAAGCGAGAGAAATGTGCCTGGAATGACCAGTGTAGCTATCCTTGCTTTCCGCCTACCCTTTCGGGGAGACGACGTGATGGTTAGTTAGTTAGTTAGTTTTTCCATTTATTTTTATAATAAAAATGTCATTTCACAAATTAAGTGCTTCTTAAGAAAGCAAAATAAAAATATTTAACACACGAATTATTTAATTCAATAATTGGAATCGAATTTTAAATCGTTACCCTGAATAAAGGTTATGCTAAAACTCTAAAAAAAATAGTAGGGCGCCATGGTGATTATATATAGACCTACATCTATGGAAGTAAACCATAGAATTTACATAAATGGACTTACTCAAAATAGGATGAAAAAGATCTCTTAGACATTTTTAAATTTTAAGAAGCATTAAATACAAAAACATATGTAGTACTATATACATTAAACATATGGAGTGCTAAATACAACAAGCACGTGGAGTGCTAAATATAAAAAAAAAACATACGGAGTGCTAAATACAAGAAACATTATGGAGTGCTTAATACAAAAAAAATTTGGAGTGCTAAATATAAAAAACATATGGAGTGCTAATTACCCATAGACATATGGAGTACTAATTACATAAAACATATGGTGTGCTAAAACAACAAGTATATGAAGTGCTAAATAAATAAAAAACCACGGAGTGCTTATTACAAAAAACTTATAGAGTGCTAATTACCCAAAAACATATGGAGTGCTAAATACATAAAACACATGAAGTGCTAAATACAACAAACATATGGAGTGTTTAATATATATAAAAAAACATATCCAGTGATAAATACAACAAACCTATGGAATGCTAAATAAAAAAAAAACATATGGAGTGCTAAAAACAAAAAAAATCATGGAGTGTTACATAAAAGAAACATAAATACCATGCGAACAAAACGGTAACGACCAAAATTTTGAAATTATCATCGTGATGCTTTGTATATTAGAAAATATAATAATTAATGACGGATAAATGCCATACGACAATAAATGAAATTGAGGAAAACATAGGAAACAATGACAATACAAAATACATCAAATTTTAAATTTCGTCGACGTATGCACATGGAATAAAACATACTCATAGATGAAGAATACTTCAATAACTTACGGTTGGCGGATGACATGGTGTTGATTAGCAGTAACCCTGAGCAAATATCCACGATGTTGGAAGAACTAAATAAAACATCAAAATAAATAGTACTAAGCATGAATTTTGGGAAAATGA
Organism: Lepidostoma basale; assembly: GCA_022606425.2. Taxonomy (NCBI): domain Eukaryota; kingdom Metazoa; phylum Arthropoda; class Insecta; order Trichoptera; family Lepidostomatidae; genus Lepidostoma; species Lepidostoma basale. Next base: position 398,621 of record JAHDVF020001077.1, on the reverse strand, counting down.
TAGATGGACAAAACGCCTCCTCTGCTAGTGTCCTAGAACTGCAACCAGAAACCCAGGACGACCTCAACATCGATGGAGGGACGACATTAAAGATACAGCCGGCACGACATGGATGTGTGCTGCCAAAGAGTGGACGGATATAGGCTGCTGATGATGATCATGATGATATCGTACATGACACAAGGTTAGAATGTTAGAGATGATTGTATTGCAGCCTAGTCTCTGTCTTAATGGCTAGTTAGTTATAATTTTAATACGATATTTAATGCTACCATCCATCTGATTATTGCCTCTGATATTAAAATATTCCTCCTAGCCGCCTGGTACCAGGGTAACAGAAAAAGCGAGAGATAATGAACCGTAATTATGACACTTAGCGATGGAGAGAATGCCCGTGGCGAAGCCGGGAGACCTGCCCTCTCTTTCACGGTGGATTTACTTTAAATTACTGCAATTATTGATAACTATGTACACAGATAACGAGTATACCATCTAATATTACCCGCGCTTCTTGTAATAACCTGTAAGCATGTGTAATAAAATGTTTACTAAATTGAATAAATTTAAATAAAATGCCTCAAGACACAATGCGAACGCCTTAAAAGAAAAAAAGTTTGTTGATTTTATTACTTGTAAGTTATTGGGAATTAACCTTATGTTAACATATCGTTACGTAGCTAAAAAACTTGGATTATGAAATCCTGTGACCGCGCCAGGATTGACGTTTTTGAAATGTGGTGGTGCCGTCGCATGCTGAGGATACCGTGGAATGCAAAAAGGCCGAACGACTTAGTCCTTCTTTTTCTTCTTTCGGTGCCGTGTCAGGTCCCCGCAACGTTGGCGATCACTGTAGCAAAGGCATCTCTGTCCGGTGCTAATTGGAACAGGTTCTGAACTATTGTTATTACTGCCCACTCTTTGATGTTCCGTAGTCAGGGCAGCTGCCTTCTACCAACTCTCCGAGGTCCTTTCACTTTACCCATTTATATCAGTTGAAGGAGGTGGTATTTTTTTCCCCTTAGCACATGACCCAAATATGAGTTTAATTTCTGTTCACTTCTTTGTCCCAATCTCACAAAATCAAAAAAAGTTATTAACAAATTCCCAAAACAATAATTATAAGCTAACGTCTCCAAACATCAAGTAATTTAAAATAAAATACTTTTTGAATATTATTGAATGCAGCCAATCATTCAAAGCAAATTTACGATGACGTAAGCGTGAAAATGAAAGAATCGATGTCGGGGGCTTAAAAGGTTTGCTCACGTGAGGAAGGTGTAACTTTTCTGACAAATTACCTGGCTGCCGGGTATGACATTCTAATGAGATGCCTAAAGACGCCGCCCTAACTGAAACTCTGTACCTTTTTTATTCACGATATCCCAATTTAAATTTATAATAACTAAACTCTAATGAATAATTAAGCATTTCTTAAAAATCTAAACAAATTACCTCCTTATATTATAGTTTGTGATCTGTAAGTAAGTTACCGAAATCTGTCAGAACTAAAAGAAGAATACTAACTAACTAACTAACCATCACGCCGTCTCCCCGGAGGGATAGGCAGAAATAATGGAACGCCACACTGTTCTGTCCTGACATACTTCTCTCGATTCCTCTACATTCATACATCTTGCCATGCATGCACGTCGATTTCTCCGACTCCTCACGTGACCGACATATAATAATTGATTTTATCGTGCCGCATTTTCCTCGGCCTTCCTCTATTTCTAGATCCATTCACGCCGTTTACATATACCTTCTTCACCACTCTATCTTCACTCATTCTTTCCATGTGTCCAAATCATCTTAATGACCCTTTCATTATTTTGTTCATAACACTTTTATTCGCACCGCATTCACTTCTTATACTTGAATTTTTTTTAGCACACATTCGTCTTAGAGATCTCATTTCGACTGCATTTGTTCTACTTTCATCCTTCTTTTGCCAATTCCATGCTTCACTTCTATACCTAAGGGTCGGCACAAGAACACCATTATGCACTGCCATCATAGCTTTATTGAATAGGCTTTAGAATACAATGAATCAATATAATTAATTATCATAAATTATTTTCATAAATGCCGTATTGTAAATTCACTTATGAATACCTTTTGAAAAACATTGTATTTTCACAACAATTTTCCGATTATTCCAAAGATTTTTCGATTTTTTTTTTGTATGCAACAGGTCTTTTGTATCCAATTACTGTATACATTTTTTTAGCTAATATATTGATTCTCATGACACGTTATATGTAGCAAATCTATCGCAATTTTATTGTCCCGTGAATTCTACACCAGACAAAAGACATTGTAACAATCACACTGTCATCGCCGAGAATCGAACCCGTGATCTGCGGTATGGCAGTAAGAGCTCTAGCCACTCTGACATGAAGGTCATCGATTTGTACACATTCTTCTTACAATGTTTACAGTAATACAATGTTTTTCAAAAGATCTTGACATTATAAAACTGTTTTTTTTTTCTTTCTGTTTAATAGAAATTGATACTTCTTCTTTCGTTTTCTCATTACTGAGGGTCGTGATCTATGGAGCTGCCGTGTCTACAACAAAATGCCTCTTTATTCTACGAAAATTGATAAAATAAATTGATAATAAAAATTTGAAAAAAAGAAATTAACAAATCCCAACTGATTATATTTGTAAACAATTTTATAATATTATAAATATGTATCTTTATAATATCACTGAGGAACGACCGGTTTCCGAAACATGTCTGATATGTAACTTTTTTTTTTTAATGTTAGTGTTGTAGGTATATACAAAGTATATAAAAAAAAGACAAATAAAATATCTACAACACAAAGTATGGCGAACATAGTAGAAATAAATAATAAGCATTTATAAATGTAGGGTTTGTAAGATATAATAAAACTATTCAAATGATGCCAGACTGATACATAATAAAAGAAGATATATGTTATTGTATCACTCAGGTAAAGTGAGAGAATTCAAAATCTCGTTTTGAATTAGTATCGTATTAGTAATACTACATTTTGATTCTTATACTACGTATTTTACATCACAAATATGACAAATACGTGAAAAATTCGTATTAAAATACGTATAACAAAAACAAAATTATTAATTATGAAAATTAAAAAAAAATGTAACAAATATTTATAATTAGTTTTTTTATTTATTATTATTAATATTTAAAATAAAATAGAAATAAAAACACTGCACTTTATTACTATGCGTATAGTGGTGAAAAACAAAGTCCATTGTTTTTATTTCTGTTTTATTTTAAATATAAAAAATAAAAATAAAATTAAATGTCTTACCACAAAGTGAATGCTTCATAAAAAAATTAAATATTTATACATTTATTAGTTAAAATTTATTGCTATCTTCTGGTGTTCCTTCCCCTTCCAGAAGATGGCAGCGAGTGACCGAAACCGGTCGAAGACACAAACATGAGTGTATTTTAACTGAATATACATTTAAAACAGATTTTAAAAATTTCGTTTTCATTATTTACTTCTACCATGAAATTTCAAATAACATTTTTTTTTTCAAAATGATTAACATATTTCAAATGTGACGAAAACAAATTTAAATTGCGTCACTTCAGAAATGCTAGTGCGATATGTATGATATGTTTTCGTTTATTAGCATATGTTGTATGGTGATGAGTAATTAAGTAATCTTGTAGGAACATATGCGTCAATAATTCGTTTGTTTTGTTCCAGAACAATAGATACAGAAGAGGGAATTAAAGATTCAGATTCTTACAGTGACAATAGTCTCGCCTGGCCCACAAAGGGACTAAAATACGCCCGGATTACAGAAGACAGCATGTCCTTTTTGGACCAAAGGTATAAAAATAAGACCCTACACAAACGCCTTCGTGAAGGTTCTGAGGGTTTAGAGTGGCTTTTATTTGAAATTCTCTTTAATAAAACTTTTATCTGATTCACTCACTTGATTCGCGTAGTGATGTGTTTCACCATATTATGGAGAAAAAGTTGTCATTTTGATTCGTGCAGTTTGGATATTAATAGTAGCAGTATGATTGACAACTTGCAATCAAACTAGGCGTATATTTTTTTGTTAAACGAGTGTATTTTTCAATATAATAAACGAGTGTATAATAATATATAATATTGTATAATATTTTTTGTAATATATGTGATAATAGTCTGAATATCTATTTCTTCGTATCACCTCAACATGAAATATAATAATTAAAACGAATTAAAACGTCTGTTTTCTAGAATTTTTATTAATGTTTATGTGAATGACATATTTCGCCCTTCAAAGGCACTATCAAATTTATCATTATAAAATTATGAAAGTATCAATTATCAAATTATTGTGTAGATTTTCACGGTTGGTAGCATTGTGCTTTCTTGGTCTGAAGATGGAGACTGTAACGATATCCGAAACGTCGGTACAGAAAGACGAGTTACACGGATTTTCCTAAGATACCATTTTTTTAAATCAAGTTATCAAATAATGTATTATTCTAGCGTATGATACATCAATAGCAGGTGAATGCAAATTCAAAAGATTTGTTTTATTAACATTTTTAAAGGTTGAAAAGCAATTAAGTATATTTTTACATTAAATTCGAATACTTGTGAACTTCAATGCAGAACAAAAAAATAACACTTAGTTCATCCGTTTCAAATTGTTGTGAATGATTTAAAAGGCAAAAACAAAAATAGATGTTTGTTTTTAAGGCTCTACTGAAAAACTAACAATTTGGATTTGCATCGGTCTGCATCTGGGTTCAGTCTTCTGCAGCTCTCTTAATGGTAATCTCCATAATATATTTATGATATAATTATTTCCGAGGATCAAAGATATGTTTATTAGTCGATAGAGTCACGATTGCAGGAGAGTATATGAAAAAAATCGAATATTCATCGGTACTTTCTTTGAATCTGGTGTACTAGAACGCAAAGTAAAATTAACGCACTTTTTCAAAGCAATGTAAATAAGTGATGGTGTAGGATACTCGCGATTAAATTGTCGACAAAGCTGGATTAAAATGACTCAACGTGAACCAACAAAAGACGGTGAGTGGGAGGTCCAAACAATATAGTCACACCAAAAGTTTCTGGCAGTAAATACGATGTATGCAAACGAAATTATACGCTAAATTTTTAATTGTATCTCAATAGAGACGAAGAAATAAACTGGAAACTGAATATGGATGATCAAGGTGTTTACAGGACTTATGACCTGTCATTGGTTGGGTTAAGCGCACGCTTTATGTAATTACAACATTCCCCATTCCACCATTGTTATTATGATCATGAATGATACATTTTTGGAAGTTGTATATATACTCCAAATCCATACCTATCTTCACGTGTCAGTTCCAGTTAGCCATCTATGTAGATTTGATTGTACTAATTAATTTTTTAAGATTAATCTATACAATCCACCCACTAACGCCATCTATGAAGAATGATTGTTTTAGCATTTAGCAAACTACTTTATTAACACAATGCGAAGAGGCTACCGCCTCCTAGCGCACTGTTTTAGAAGTCGCCTGGAGTATCACTCCTATTTTATACGCCAAAGAATTGACCAGAATATTTACAAATATTTGTGAAATGTATACTTATCATCCATATTCAGTTTCCAGTTTGTTTCTTCGTCTCTATTGAGATACAATTAAAAATTTAAATTAACCACCCACAGGTGAAAATCCAGGATTCGTATACAGATATAAGTATACATTTCGCAAATATAAGAAATTATACGCCATGCATATTTCTGACAAAAATATAGATTCTTGAAGAATTTTAGGATTTTATAACAACACTAGCTGACCTGGCGAACTTCGTCAGTTGGGTGTGATAATCAAAATAAACTTTTTGGAGATCGACATTCGCATCCATAAAATAGTCGACTATTTGCCTCTTAGCATCGTATTCCTGGTTTTGATGAACTTTTCCAACATTTTGGGTGCTAAAACAATCATTCGCACAATTTAAGAAAACCATCCGTATAATAATGCTGAATACCTACATAATATGAATGTTATTTGTAATTTTATGGTAGAAGTTTATTATAAAAAATTAATATAAAAAATATTAATCAAATTTTTCTTTAATGTATTATATATATTTAGGTATAATTCCACTTAGGCTTGTGACTTCGACCGATTTCGGCAGCTCGCTGCCCAGAAGATGGAAGCGAACTTCCAAAACCGGTAGAAGCCATAAACTAAATATACGAGTATAGATTAAATCCTATTTGGATTTTAACTAAATAGCATACGTTATATACATTAAAGATATTTTATGAAATTTGTTTATTTTCAATACTTACATAACTAACTAACTAATTAACCATCACGCCGTCTGCCCGAAGGGGTAGGCAGAAAGAATGGACCGACACACTTTTCTTGCCTGACATATTTCTCTCGCTTCCTCGACATTCATACAGCGTTTCGCACGCGCGTTAATTTCTCGAACTTCTCACGTGGCTGACATTCAATATTATGTTTATTATATTTACATCTAATATTTTTTTTTCGACACTCTATCAAACACAGAGTATCCAAATACAAATACTTACGTACATAGTCTGAAAAAATGATAATTGGATTTTTAATAGTATTTACAAAAAAAAAACTTTTTTATTTGCCAAGATGTTACGTTGGTACAATAGCAAAGATGACGCGTGTCCCAGCTTCTGGCCTGCAACATATGCAATCAATATTTATTCTCTGTCATTCGATTTCCACGGCACTGAACAAAGATTCTTAAAATCACATAAAACGGCTAAAAGCTGAGCTTTCGAACCATTGTTCGGGGCTTACGAGGTATTTTATTGTATTTTAACCTATTTGGATCACTATAAATTTAATAGCACCAGTTAAGCTCCCTTGTGCTCGTAAGATTCCGAGCTATAAACTTTGTTATGAACATATCTAATAAAATTTAAAGGTTGATATTCATTTATAGTATCCAGTTAAAGTTTTATATGGCACCACGAGAGAAAATTCTGAGCAATTGAATACACTATAATACTGAAGTTATAAGTTTTCTTCTTGTGTCATTTTAGGTCTTAAATACGTTGACTTTCACTATAGACGAAGTTTTTAAATCTATTCAGACGTGCGTAGTTCCTCTACACCAGTACCAAGGCCATACTATTTAAACATATTTGAAAGGATTCATAAAAAGGATTTTTAAAATCAAAATTGTTGCTAAGGGATATTGTGAGAAAATCACAGGAAGGAGGAATATCCAATACATTAATAAATACTGTCCGAGATCTGCATATCAAATGCAAAACAAAAATTAAGATTGACAATGAACTGTACACGTTTAATGTGTCCCAACCAACAAAAAGCCAACATATATACCTTTGAAATGGAGTAGTCATAGGGAAGTTGTCTTTGAAAGGAAATCTACAGGTTAGAGAATAAGGTCCTGTTGGTGTTGTGCAAAAGTAGCTTAAACATAAAAGCACAGAGATAAACATGAGGGTTTGTTTGTTCACCCATTTAAAATAAATGAATTTGAACTACGCTGACCCTTTTAAAAGAGATCAAAAGATGTTGAAAATACAATCTTATTGTGTGCCTCTTGAGAATAAAGAAAGCCGAAATGACTTTTGTAAGACTTCAAAATAAATATTACTCTTGTGAGTGCACAATTCAACTGTAATGCCATGCTTGGTGTGAAAATGAATTAATATGAAGTAAGGGGTAACATAAATGGGGTTTATTGTGTATAGAGGTAATATTAGTTTAAAAATATGAACCTGCTCAAGGGTTTTATAAGTCATTTATGAAGTTTCATAAAAAAATCTTTACAATTGAACATTAACTTTCAGAGGAGTCTTTTTACTGTTTAATATTCTAGTACGTATGCATAAATTATGTATAAAATATAAGAAGTATACAGTGCGAATGAAAGTGTTGAACAAAATATTGAAAGAGCCATTTGAATAGTTTATACACACGGAAAGAATGGTAAAGAAAGGATATATAAACGTTCAAATGGTACAATAAATAAAGAAAGAAAGAGGAAACCGATGCACGATCATGTTTATCAAATAATGTCGACCACGTGAGGAATCTGTATGATTGAAAGATGTACGAGTATGTTAAGAATAAAAAGTGTGGCGGTCTATTCTTTCTGGCTACCCCTGCGGAGACACGGTTATTGTTAGTTTAAAACTCTCCGAGATTGTAGCCGCATCGCAAATATACGAGTATGTTAAGAAAAATAAAAAGCATATCGTTCGGTGGAGTAGATCAAGAAGAATATACTAGAGGAACCATGTAGCCAGAATGGATAGTGACAGAATCGCATACACAGTCGCTTACGAAATCCTCTACACCATCCACCTGGGAGACCACCTAAGAGATGGAGGGACAGCTGTACCTCATCATCTTAGGAGACATAATTCCGATCGACGGATCTATTAAGACAAAAAGAAGAATTAGATTTTTATGTATATGAGATCCTTAAAACGAATGTGTAGTAAATTTGTATATTATAGTGTGTCAAATGCAAATATAAGAAGTGAATGCGGTGCGAATTAATGTATTATGAACAAAATAATGAAAGGGTTATTAAAATGGTTTGGATACATGGAAAGAATAAATGAAGATAGGACGGTGAAGAAAGTATATGGTGAAGAAGGTCGAGGAATTTCTGTGCCACAGATAGTCAGATCTATTACTTGAACAATAAAACAAATCATGGCATAGTCATATTCAAACGAAAAACTATAAGAGTTTTCTCGTAAAATAAACTTAAACTAAAAGATTTTTTTTAAATATATATTTTTTAATCTTTTTCATATTTAATTATTAACGCAACACAAAGGATGATGAGATGCAGATGGGAGAGATTACATATGCAATTTTCAAGTATTCATTTCGCTTTCCCATAAAGATCACTGCATACACGTCTCACTGTCAGATTTACGGTAAATTGTGGTAACTTTGGCCACTTTTAATATCTTCTATATACGCCATACTTTGTGTAGTTATGATGGATTATTTCTCATCTTTTTTTATTAAATACTTTGAATATACAACATTAATATAAGTGTTTATTATTATTATTATCACTTATACAACATTAATATACAAAGTATATAAAAAGAAAAAGAGAAAAAAACTTTTAATGTTACTCTTTTGAAATATTTATTATTTCTAACAATTTTTTATAATAATTTTCGAAAAATAAGAAAAGGATTTTGAAAATAACCTTCCTGTTATAAATTAAATTTCCAATGTAACTCTAGTTGCAAATTTAAAGTTAATAAAACAGTTTATTGGTAAATAATATAATATTTTTCTCTCAGCATACCAAATAACTTTCACGCATTTTCCCTCGAAAGATTTTTTACAATTACTTCAGGAATTACTAACTCAAAAAATATCATTTTTTTATTTTATTTTGTTGACTTACTCTTAAGATTGTTACAGTTTGATCCAAATGGATGTAAATGGTATATCAATCATTTTAATTCTCGTTACATGTGATAGGTAGCTAATTTATCGCCATTTTATAGTCTTAACAATACTAATTCTACACTAAACCAACGAAAATATGACAATCACACTGCCATCGCTAGTAATCGTACCCGTGACCTTCGGTATGGCAGTTAAAACATTGCCCACTCGGCCACGAAGGTCGTTATTACATTCATATTTTTCAGGATAATACTGTTTATTTTTCGAAAAATTGTTTAAACTGTAAAATTTCTGAAAAAAATTAATTCAGTTCAAGGATTAATTGTATCTCAAAAGAGACGAAGATGCAAATTGGAAACAGAATATGGTGATCGAGGTGTTTACAGGACTTATGACCTGTCATTGGTTGGGTTAAGCGCAAGCTTTATGTAAAACAACATTCCCCATTCCACCTCTCTTATGACCACCATGTCTGACAAATTTTTGGAAGTTGTATATATGTTAATATGCAACACCACAATTCACATGTTAGTTTCAATTTACATACCAGCGCCATCTATGAATTTTAGTTTTCAGCATTAAGCAGAAGATCTTTTTATAACGCAATGTGAAAGGCTACCGCCATGAACGCACTGCTAGATAACGCCTGGAAATGTCATTCCAATTTATATGCTAACTGAATTGATAACCCGCAATGGGTAAATAAAATCCAGTATTCGTCTACAAGATTTGTATACATTCAAAATGTTGAATTAATTCAGTGTTTGCTTTATGAAAATGTTTTAAATGTGATTGGTGTACGCGTGATAGTCAAAGTAACCCCGATTGGCACTTCACGCGTGCAATCATATTTGTTGTGACTGAAAGCGATGCCCGAACAAAGGGGTACAAATGTTAATAAAATCATTGACTGATGATGGCCGGGATTGATTATCAACAGAGCTGAGTGTGATGATGACAAGTGGCTTGGTTGTGTTGCAATGCCCGCGAGACTCTTGCGCCCTGATGGCGAAAGTATCTTGTGCCAAATCAAGGATCCGCATTCACATCGTATTTACCCGAGCGGCGTTTGTCAGATCGATTGTAAAGCTTCAGAGATTTTGAGATATTGTGATGAGAAACGCTTGCAGAAATGAAGTACCGAAATCCTTTTATATTGAACGAAAGTTCAAGCAAAGTGTTGATCATATTTTTATACTTTTTGCTCGTATATATATGTATTACTTGAAACTTGTATGATTATTATAATTGATGCTTGATAATTTCACTATATTCGATTAAGCCGAGATAATCGAACCGCAGAGATAAAAAGAAGAACTGGACTAAGCTGGGCAGCTTTTGTAAACATGAGTTATTAATGGGTAAAGTGGAGGGACGTCAGGGAGTCCGTAGAAGGCTTCCCTGGCTTTGGAACATTAAATAGTGGACAGGAATTACAAGAGTTCAGAACCTGTTCCAAGTGGCGCAGGAATTAGATGCCTTAGAAGATGGCATTACACGGTACCGATAGAAGAAGATGGCATTATTAAATGTCATAGGCCTGAGCCTTTCCTAATGCTTAAGAATTTCATATATTTTTTACGTAACGTACCATATTTTTTCTAATGTTTATTTTATGTAGATTTATAGATGCTGACCCTTTGAAAAAAAAATACATTTAATTAATCTAGTAACTTGTAAAATAATAAAAATGACAAAAAACTTTAACTTTTCAAAAGTACCGGATGTACTAGAATAATATTGAACTTTTCCTTTTTTTAAGGATTGATTGTATTTCAATAGGGATGAAGATGTAAATTGTTTTTTAGAAACATAATATGGTGGTCAAGGCGCTTACAGGACTTATGACCTGTCATTGGTTGGGTTAAGCGATCGCATTATGTTAACAACACTCCCCATTCCGCCCTTCTTTCGACTACCACGTCTGACAAATTTTTGGAAGTTGTATATATGCTACTTTGTTACACCCCACTTCACATGTTATTAGTTCAATCTACACTAGCGCCGTCTATTAAGAATAGGTGTAAGCATTAAGCAGACAATCTTTATTAATGCAATGTGAAAGGCTACATTTGCTAGACAACGCCAGGAAATACTTCTCCAATTTTATGCTTTTTTAACTTGGACCGGTTTTTGGTTTTTCTTGAATGTTACCAATATTTGTAGACAAATACTGGATTTGACCCATTGCGGCTTAATTATCTTTACTTTTTTTGTTGATGCTGAACCAAAGAAAATAATACACCCAACACACAAACAATAATATACTTGAATCGGGTAGAATGTTTACATCATTCCATACAATAAAGGTTCGCTCACGAGTCCATTCTTTGAGGCCGGCTTTACTGTCAACGCTTGCACCACCAGCTCGTAGTTGGCTGTTACCGATCACTCAGGGAGCTCGTGACAACTGTATGGCGGAGCAAGACAGAACTAGGCTGCCGCCAACAAATTGGGTAGCGCGAATGCGCGCTTTGAATAAACTTTTGTCTTCCAAATATGACGCAGCCTTGCCAGTTATTTAATGGCATTGTTATTTTTAATACAAATATTAATTTAGTACGCCATACACTTCAGGAAAACAATGTTAAATCCATTATTATTATTATGAGGGCTCTTCAATGCACGCAAGCAAAAAATGCTTGCTGTATTATTTTCGCAAGCTTAAGGCAGAAACATACTATTAACACGCCACGCCACCCGATGCCACGTGATGCGTGTTGAGTCGAATCAAATTGTTTTGTTTTCTATGGACAGAATCACACTACGAACACCCGACGCGACGCCATGCGCGCACACGCCACCTGATCCAGACGAGCTAGATCGACGTGTTGCCGGTGGTGGGAGTAAACACGCCACGTCGCGTGTTAATAGTATGTTTCTGCCTTAACTCCCACCATCGGCAACACGTCGATCTAGCTCGTCTGGATCGGGTCGAAATCACAACATAACCGTCCCACAAGATATTCCTCTCAACATAATTTCAAAGATCCTCGCTGTCGCTCAGCTCTAGCCCAAAAGCAATTTCCATTCCGCGCGCCCTATATTTATAATCGTCTTTCTGAAAATCTTAAATCAATTAACGACACTAAGAATTTTAAACGTGCTCTAACCAAATATATAAAGGGGTCAACCTTAAAAAAATTTTCTTTTAGATTTAGTAATTTTAATTATATCATCATATTGCGATTACCAATGTTAGCATAAGATTACTAACAACCGCCATTTTACTAACAAACCACCATTTTACTAACAATTCTACTAACATCCTATTTTATGTAGTTGTCACGATACAGGCCATGCCTAGTGTGAAAACTACAGCCCATAAACTTTTTTTGGCAAATTATTGTTATAACATGTAAAATAAAATAAAAACAAGTATGTGTAAAGCCCTGAAAAAGCTCGCATAGAGCGAAACCGGTAGGCCCTCTTTTTCACAAATAAAGTGGTTGTACAACAAGTACAAAAAGTGTTGAATTAAGTGTTAAATATGTCCAACCACCAAGTAATGGCTTCTAAAAAAAAATCATTTTTTTTATGGCAATCTAAATGAATTAAATATTTATTCATATGGCAACTAATTTTCTGTCACTACTGGAATTATATGATCTACAATCAGACCCATTTTTACAAGGGGAGAACAGCTTTTTAAGCTCATTGGTGAGCGTTTCGATAAATTTAACGAAACTTGACTTAAAAATGGAATCGATAATGGTCAGTACCTAACTTTGTGAAAGTGCGTATTCAACAAAGAATTTTATAAAATCTAAATATAGTATAAGTCTTACACATTTACACACGCTCTGAGTCTGGCAACAACAATGATTAATGTTGATATCGACAGAATTGTTAAAGATAAATTAATGAAGAATTAATAATATTAATTGTATTGCAACAAAGACATCCACATAAAATGAAAACGAGAAATGAATGAAGTTAATTGTAAAAAAGTTCAGAATACCACCAACGAATCGTTGAATATGTTACGAATTTTTTTTTTCTAAAAAGTTTTTAAAAATAATAAATAACCTATACCAACTATATGAGTATAATAATTAGAATATTCGTAATACATATCACAAGTAAGCCATCAATGATAAATAATTCATTCATTTTTTCATATTGCGTAGTGAAAATTTTGTCAGGGACAAAACTAATGTTTAAAAACTTGTCACGTTTTTTGTTTCTTTTTTCCACCAAGTTCCAAGAAGTTTAACTTCTTTCGTGCGTACATAAGTACACACACGTTTGAGAAGAAATCAGTAAAAAAGCCATTTAGAATAAGATGAAAATCTATAAAGCATGCATAATATCAATAATAACATATGGCGTTGAGGCAAGGACAGACACAGTCAGAATCAAACAAATTCTAAGAACTTCCGAGATGAAGACACTGAGGACGATAGCAGGCAAGACACTGAGAGATCGCGTGAGGAACACCAGACTTAGAGAGATATGTGAGGTTGAAGAAATTATAAGATGGAGTAGACAGCGAAAAAGGGACTGGTACGGTCATATCCATAGAATGGACACCACTAGACTCCCTATATTGCACTATATAATCAGCCTCATGGGACTCGTCTTCGTAGAAGACTCCTTAATGATAGAAGGATAGATGGGAATCCACCTCTCGGGAGGAGCAACCCTTTGGAGAACATACCACGTAGGTCTATAACATGGAAGAAGAAGAATAAGAAAAGAAGAAATTCGAAATGGTAAATTCCAGCATTCAAGCAAAAAATGCTTGTAATGTCATTTGTATTCTAATTTCAAATACAACATCATTCCGTTTTCCATCAATTCTTATCCGTTTGACTCCAAACCTTTCCTGCCATCATGCAAGGTGTCTATGGGGTTATGATTTCGGGTTTTATTATAATGGCACAGTTGAAAAGAAATATTGTCCTATTACTATGCATTGTGTTGACTTCGCGAACTGACCGAATTTTAATATTTTGTAATTGTGCACTCAATAATTAGGTCAATATTTATAAAACAATAAAAATATCAGAAATGTTATTTTGCAACGAACGCCATTCAATTTTTTTTTTAATATTTTGTTACACTGTACGCAATAATAATAATCGAGCTTTTTTGTTAGGTTTTTATATATATTGTATTGTGAAGACTTCTTCTTCATTGACTCAATTTAAAACCTAGGTCCCCAAACCTTTTTGTCCTGTAAGGCACGTGTCGATTTTTTCAGTTTTATGTAGACCCCTTGATTTCCTTTTACAAATACGTTACTATAAATTAGTTTTTGAAGCTGACATAGAGATTCTCACTTTGATTGGTTTGCAGTAGAATACAAATCGTCAAAATAAAAAAAATTTAAGTTTTATAGTTGTGAAATTATTAATTAAAACGAAACTAAATTTAAAAACTAAAATTAAAATAAATCGAGAATAATGTTTCGAATTAAAACGAAACTTGTTGAAATGACAAAATATAATCAATTCTTATATTTGTAACAATTTATATTTATTTAAACAGTTACTAATGTTGAAATAACAAAGTGTTTCCGCCAAAACAATGTTTCAAAGCAAAACATTTGATAATGCCTCAGAAAGGTGAAACATGTCATTCCCATAAACTATATTAGGACTTCTAGAAAACAAACTTAATTCGTATTTAATATTGATGGTTGAGGTATTAGTTTTGTAAAACTCCATTATTAATTTATAACCGTACACACGGTTTTTTTTAGTGGTTTTACTTGGATTTAATTTATATTAATTATATAATATAAAGCAGTTTTAGAGCAAGGCGAATCAAATTTGTCACAATTTATATAATTTATAAAAATTAAATCCAAGTTAACCCACTAAACAACCGTGTTTACTATTATAAAAAAGTCGTTTTAATTATTTATGTCAATCTTTGTTAAAGAAACATTTAACCAATGATTTATTTGGAAAGCCATTCCACTGACATATTATTCAAAGTACATTGAATTTTAAAAAAAGTTATAATAATTTAATTAAGAAGAAAATACAAACGTAAATAATTTAAAATTTATAATGACTCGTATCTTTGTTGTAAGTCCATTAAGATAATGAGTTTAAATCACGTGGTTGTTTACTGACTATTAATAAGAACCAGGCTTTCTTAACTTGTCTATTAATTGCCTACCTGAATAGCATATAACCATATATTTAAAAAAATACTTAGGATTTATAATGTTAATACTAATCCTATCATGGCGCCAGACACATCTCTATTACCTGAAGCCTACATACCAGCATGACGGCATAGTGCAGCAATATTCACGGATAAATACGTCGCTATTGTACCAACATCGCTCTCTTAGATATATCGTCAATTATTCATGAGAGTACTCGAGAAAATGGCAGTAATTATATAGAGAATCGTTATAGAAATCATCTGTAGTCGGAAAGCGATGACTCAACGAAAAGGTTATTGAGTTATTGAATTCAGATTGTATTATTTATAATTATAAGCTGATTGTCCAAGAGTAGATCGTATACTATTACACATCACGCCAATGGCGCTGGATGCTGGGTCCATTTAAGGTCCTTGAAGCTACGTTATAATACGAAACAAATTTAATCTGCTTTCCTCTTCTTCTTAATTCGCCCTCACTTTTTGTTATAGATTCACATAACATCATTTTTAGTGTTGCAAAAATACAATGTTTTTCTATAGATTTTAGTTTTCCAAAATTATTTTATCCAACAATGTTTTTTCTTTTAACTTTGTACACAACACTTCATATTTTTTTTAAATAAAAAAAAACAAATATGTTTCGAACACAGAAGACCTTCATCAGTGATTTAAATGTTACAAATATTTTTAATTATTTTTATGAATGTGGTCGGTTTTAACAGATATTTGTATCACTGATGAAGGGCTTCTGTATCCGAAACATGTCTGTTTTTTTATTTTTAGTAAAGTTGGTGTTGTGTTTAAAGTTAAAAAAAAGAAACATTGTTCAATGAATCCGCAACACTAAGTTATGGCGAATATAGAAAAAATGTTTTATCAGCTTACATAAGTTTATTTATAAGTTTATCTCGACTTATTGATGATAGGTAGGGTAACAAGTGTTAGGTAGCACTTTTTTAATAACTAAAATACGGCTTTTTCCACTAACCAAAACGTTTTTTTTATCAGAGAATAATAAAATCAAAATATAATCTATCAACAACTTAACATGTTGTTATAATTATATTCAAAAATATTTAAAAAAAATAGGCATTACTTGAACTAAATTATAACATTATTATGGTTCTCTATAATAATATATTATAAATACTTTTTTGAACAGTTGTATTTTTCCTTTTATCTTCGCCATGAGTTTGTGTTGAAGATTTATATTTGATTATCTTATCGAAATCCTTTCATTTAAATTCTATACTATTCTTTCTTTTTATGTATCCAAACCTTCTTAATGAACCTTTCATAATTTTTTATTCATAATTCATTCATTTGTGCTCTATTAACTTATCGCATTTGACACTCCACCGTTTACCACGTGTTAAATAATTAATATAAACGAGCACGTCGGATTTATAAGAGTTTTATTTAGTTTTTTATCACATTTTAAAAACATTTGATAATGCCTTAGAATGGCGAAACATGTCATTCCATAATAAAGCTTAATAAAACTCTGAGAACACAGACGTTTTCATTTATATTAATTATAAAATATGGAGTTTTATATCATTGTTCAAGAAACAATAAATAAATAATACCACATTTTTACTAAGGTCTTATTTCAACTGCATGGACTCTACATTCATCCCTCTTCAGCCAGTTAGATTGTTCGATACCAAACATAAGTGTGTTTTTAAATTAAAATATTATTATAAATGTGTAACTAAACTTATCAACTAAAGTTGTACGTAACCTTTTTAATTTATGTGTTAGAAGCTAGATAGTAATTACGTAGAATTATGATACAAATTTATTGCTATGAATTGAAGTAATCACAACATAGCTTCACAACATAACTCTGTGTCATTGGTATTTAATTCGCAAATTGGTCTGGGAATAAACTGAATGGGATAACGATTTTGAAGTGCATAAAAAGTCAACTGCACAGCAATTTCAAGATGCAGTAAAGTCGACTAGCGCATACTCGTACAAGTGCATTAATATGTATGAGTGCATTGAGGCTGGTTTTCAAACATAAGAAAAAATAATAGCAATATTGTTTTTTACACATCGACTGAAGCAAAGATGGCAGTTTACAATCCTTCTAATCCTTGGTTCAATTGTATTATTTTATTTTATTTTATCTTTTAAAAAAAATACTAATACCAATGATTTCAATCAATGATCTTCTTCTTCTTATTATTTTAATAGATCTGACGATCTGTGACACAGAAATCATATCTCATCGGATGATGAGATCCAGCTGTCCCTCCATCTCTTAGGCGGTCTTCCAGGTGGGCGTTGTCCGGAGGGAATTTCATAAGCGGCTGTATATGCGAGTCTGTCACCATCCATTCGGGCTACATGGTCCCTCCAGTATCTTCTTCTGGATCTACTCCACTGAACGATATCCTCTATTTCGCAGGTTTTCCACACGATCTCGGAGGATTTTTCCAGTAATTGATCTTAGGACCTTCATCTCCGATGTTCCTAGTAATCCCTTGGTTCGCACAGTGTCAGCCCGCGTCGCTACAGCGTACGTCATGATAGGTCGCACGCATGTTTAATAGATTCTGATCTTGCTGTCGATACGCATGTGCTTGTTCTTCCAGACCAGATTCTTCAGGCATCCTGACACGGCAGAGGCTTTACTCACTCACTGACAGGAAGGGCTGATCGACTTCGTCAGGTGCAGCCCTCATACTAAATATGTTTATATTTTTTTTATCATTATTATTATTATTATTATCTAGTTGATAAAACGGAGCATCTTCTACAGCGCCCATGAGATGAGTAATTCATAAAAATGGCGCTTTATAAATTATCCAATTTATTATATACTTGTTCACGTACTTCGGTATAAAGGTCAATGAAATTAGAATTTATTTTACAATCTTCAATATGAGCAGAAAATAGCTCATTATTATGAAGAAGGAATATGGTCGTGTCCAGGCTCGAACCCAAGTCCCCTGGATCAGAAACCAAGCGTTTATCCCCTAGACCACCACCCTATTTTTCTCTTAAATATATATAGTATAAACTTCCTATATTACCTTCCCTATTCCACATATTGAATTAATTTCCTTATTTCCCCAATCCTGCACTTTATCTCCTCCCTACCTCCAGTATCTTCTGCTGTCCATTATTCCTTTTCTATTATTTCTCTAAAATATGTTATTAATGTTTCAATTGTGTATTATTTTCTTTTGCTGTTGTATTGCTATGTGTGTACGGCGGGACATCGATGGAGAGTGGCGTAGCTTAAATGTGGTCTGGGTCCCCCTTGGTTGCAAATATACATTTATTATTATTTTTTTAAACATAAGTCCCGCATGGACGGGGGACGGGCCTAGGGAGTGTACGAGTGAAGCTTACGAAAGGCGCCGCCGCGCCTATAACAGCTTCGGGCAAGCGGAGGGAGCCCTCTATGGCTCGGCCATATATACTGCACAATGTGGTTCTAGTGGCGACCCTTTTGTATGGAAGTGAAGCTTTGAGTTTGGCATAAGAATGATGAAAGTAGGATAAATTCACGTAGAGTTGACGACCTTCATGGCCGAGTAGCAAATGACTGTAACACCAAAGGTCCCGGGTTCGATTCATTCGATCCAGATTAAAAATCAATATTTTTCTTTGCAGGATCCTGCTGGTAGAGCAGTGAACATATTGAATTTAAAAGAATTTACGTAAGTACAATTATTAACATGTTTTTATTATTTTTATAAAATACAATGTGTATTTGCATTTTCTAAATTCATTTCTTGTAGTTAATGTTTAAAAACTTGAGTTACGTTATTTTTAGTGAGATACAAACTACGTTTGAAAAAGACTGTTCTCTGTATGAGTCAGAGGATTTTAGTAAGCGACTTCCTTGACACGGTTAGCCATTCTGGGGTCACTCGGCAGACATGTGTAAACTGCTCCGTCTTATAAATCAGCGTTTGTTTATAGAAAAATTACTTGGAAAACACTTCGACAGAATTGCTGAAGAAATTATACAAGGGAAGCTGTATTAAAGATTATAATCTCAGGTAAAATTTCATATAAAAACTAACTTTTGAAATGTAAAAAGCTATTGATGAATAAGCACTGAATTTTTCATTGAATGCCTAAAAATATTTAGTTCTAACCCAACACATCGTACACTCAGTGGTCACACATCAATGTTATCTTCTTAATTTTTGAGTCTTTTGAAGTACTTAATTTCTGATCTTTCTATTGCCTTTTCTCCGGTATCAATCTACAGATTGGTCTGCAGCAAGGTGACGCATCTTCTGTTCTACTCCGCTCGGTCTTCGGCAACTCTCTTCAACTCCGCGTAAGAGGTGCAGCCCATATCTCGGCAAATCTGGTCTAGGTACTACTGGCGAGGCATCTTCTGCCAATCCATCCCTCGACCATTCCCTCCAATACATCATGCAGGAAACATTTGTGTCACAACCCATGGTCAATCCATCACGCGCGCATCTCCGCTATGGTGTTCAACAAATGCCTATTCTCTTCAATTCTGCTGATAACCTCCTCATTTGTAACGTGGTTCCCCCCATAAAACGTAGGCAATTCATCGGTAGGTCCACATTTCAAACGTCTCCAGCTTTTTGCGCTCTCTTTCGCACAGGTACCAAGTCTCGCAACCGTTTAGTAAAAAACTCCACACCAATGTTATTATTAGTTGTTTTTGGAGGTTAAGGTCTATGTTATTGGACTCGAATATTTTAGCTTTCTTGTTGAAGGCAAGTTAAGCCTGGTGGATACTACTATCGACGTCTTTCTTTCAAAGATTATGTAATGCTGCTCCTCAACCATTGTGGTGGAAAAGAAATCAGTTCGGTAGATGATCACATTGATCACTGTGGCGATTGGTTTCTCGCCATAGTTTCTCGCATGGGAAGTGTTATTGGAGTGGTTTCCCATTGCTTTCTTCAGGTTCCCGTTGAATTCTCCGGGTTCCCAATGCCTTTTTCAGGTCTTCTTTGCCTTCTCCAGATACCCGTTGCCTTCTTCGGGTTTTCGTTGCCTTTTCTGAGAAATAAAATAAGAAATGCATATTATGTAGTTTGTGGTTTGTAGCAGTTCTTTTAGTGTTCGTTCTTCACTCTATGGGCCGATCTCACGCGCTCGGTCACCTTCCATATTTGGCACCTTTATATGTAATAAGTAAAGTTATTAATGACTGCAATTTAGAAAACTATTTCCATTCAGTCGCCTTTTATCACTAGATGATTCTGCTTATTGAGATTTATGTATTAAGACCGATAATTTATCAATATTCATAGATATTATTTTTATTTATTGTGGCATATATTACGCAGTATCGAATACTTATCGATTACGTGTGTACGTGAAAATATTGGTAATATTTGAGAGGTGTTTAATATGCAAATATACTCTAATTACTCGTAATTACATAAATGCTATAAAATAATACAGTTGAGCGATAGTCGAAATAAATCTCTCTCTGGATATATGGATGAACACTTAAAAATACATTATATTTTTTTCTGTTTTGTGGATCAAAGACTTAGCATATAATATTATCTCAACGTATTAATATAAATATTAAATATTTCTCGATAGATGACAAGCGTTTCAATTTATATATTGTACATTATTATCGTTCGATTTAAGAGGTTTAATTGTGACTTTTGTAATAAAATAATTTCGTTAATTAATAATATATAATTTTTCGGCACCTACAGACGAAATAGGAATTTTCGCTAATTAACTACATAAAAAGTCACAAATATTTAAACACACATATTAAAGGGATGAATTGTTATTTTTCGATAGGTTATATGGCAAGGTGAAACCTAATCTCATTCATGAATCAACAAATGCAATCATAAATCATTAAAAATATATTTGTAAACATTTATTAAAAAAACAAATATATTTATTACTTTTATTATGAATAACATAATCTTATGTTACACGATTTTTTAAACTAACCAAATAACTATCACGCCGTCTCTCTGAAGGGGTAGGCAGAAAGAACGGACTGCCACACTTTTCTTTCCTGACACATTTCTATCGCTTCCTCAAAATTCATACATCGTGTCATGCACGCGCGTCGATTTCTCTGACTTTTCACGTGGCCGACATACAACATTTGATTAATTTGGTAGTGCCACGTTTTCCTCGGTCTTTCTCTATTTCTAGTTCCATTTGCATCACGAAAATATTCTTCTTTTACCATTCTTTCTTCATTCATTCTTTCATTTTCATCTTAATGATTATTTCATTATTTTGTTCATAAAACCATCATTCGCACCGCATTCACTTCTTATATTTTCATTCGACACTCTATCATACAAAGAGTAACCACACATTCGTCTAAGAGATCTCATTTCTACTGCATTTATTCTACTTTCATCCTTCTTTTGCCAGTTCCATGCTTCGCTTCCATACATAAGGATCGGTAGAAGAACACCATTGTGTACTGTCATTCGAGCTTTTTTTCATCGATTTGGCTCGCTGCCATCGCTGATGTAAAGAGCGATTCAACAAAATAATAATAATAATAATAATAATGAAATATATAAAATCATGAAAACTATATTTCGGTTACCAATATTCAATACCTGAAAAATAAGAAAAACTTTATTATGTAGTAGGTATATCCGCAGATGGCAAAAAAATACGAACTTATTTTTATACCTTTGTTGAGATTTCATAAGTAGAAATTAACTCTAGCCTTTTAATTGTGCAAGTACGAGTACTTTAATTATATTCTCGTTGATACTCGTACTTGTACATAGGTACGTACCTACTGATCATTTAATGCTTGTCTCCATACGATGATCCATACGTGTGGGGGGCAAGAGATTCTGGACATTGAATGCAACGTAATCTGAAATGTCATCTGATGTCGAGATAACGGTGGCTGTTGACAAATGATATCTTGATTTCGAATTATGTCAAAAGTTAAGCATCTCGGTGCGGCAACTTTTTAAAGTGCACCGCGAATTTTGGCATATTTTAATTAGTGCCGACTTATACTTTTATGTATAATACTTTGTTTAAACGAGTTGGAAAGCACTGATTACAGTATGTACGAGGTCTGTTCAAAAAGTATCGCGAATTTTGAATTTCCGCTGGCTACGTATATTTGATTTTTGATTTTTTTGTAGCGTTATGTTGGTACTCATGTCCCTTACTTATGCTGACAAGGTCGGCCATTTTGAATGTTTAGTTAATTTTTGACAGCTGTTTTGCTTGGATGTGTTTTGGCTCGTCTTCGATTTTGCCTATTCCAAAAAATGGATCAAAGAATCTGTATCAAATTTTGTGTGAAAAACAAAATAAAGTGCGCGGACGCATTTCGAATGTTGACTGTGGCATATGGTGAAGCTACCTGGGACCAAAGCAACGTTTATCGGTGGTACAAAATGTTCTCAGAGGGCCGAGAAGATATGAACGACGAAGAGCGTGCCGGACGCCCGAGCACGTCAACAACAGACGAAAACATTGATAAAGTGAAGAAAAATAGTATTAGCCAATCGTCGAATCACCGTTAGAGAAGTTGCTGAGGACCTAAACATATCGATTGGCTCGTGCCATTCGATTTTAACCAATGATTTGGGCATGAGTCGGGTCGCCGCGAAATTCGTGCCAAAATTGCTCAATTTCGACCAAAACAGCATCGCGTTAACATTGCTCAGGAGATGTTGGACTCGGTCCGTGACGACCCAAATGTGCTCCAGAGGGTCATAACTGGTGACGAATCATGGGTTTATGGTTATGACGTGGAAACCAAAGCTCAATCATCCCAATGGAAGCTGCCGCATGAGCCAAGACCAAAAAAAGCGCGCCAAGTTCGGTCGAACGTGAAGTTTTTGCTCACAGTTTTCTTCGATTGCAGGGGCGTGGTGCATCATGAGTTCTTGCCACGGGGTAGTACGGTCAATAAGGAATATAACCTGCAAGTTATGCGCAATTTGCGCGAAGCAATCCGCCAGAAACGCCCGGATTTGTGGAAGAAAAAAAACTGGCTTTTGCACCATGATAACGCCCCTGCTCACACATCGTTGCTTGTGCGCGAATATTTGGCCAAAAACAACACAGTAATGGTGCCGCAGCCACCGTATTCCCCAGACCTGGCCCCCTGTGACTTTTTCCTGTTTCCAAAACTGAAGAGGCCCATGAAAGAACGACGCTACGCCACGATTGAGGAGATAAAGACGGCATCGAAGGAGGAGCTGAACAAGATCACAAAAAATGATTTTTTTAAGTGCTTCGAGGATTGGAAAAAACGTTGGCATAAATGTATTATATCCGAGGGGAATTACTTTGAAGGGGACAAAATAGATATTCATGAATAAATAAATAATTTTTGAAAAAATATAAAATTCGCGATACTTTTTGAACAGACCTCGTATGTTAAAAAAGAAAAATTAAAAATGAAGTATTATTTATTTTATTGTTTTATTATTCATGTATCTAAATATATATACCTATTTATTTTATTCCAATATATCCACAGAAACAAAGATGGCAGTACACAATGAAGTTCTAGTGCCAACCCTCAAGTATGGAAGTGAAGCTTGGAGCTGGCAAAAGAAGGATGAAAGTAGGATAAACGCCTTAGAAATTAAATCACTAAGAAGAATATGCAGGAAAAAGTTGTATGATAGAATTCCGAACGATGAAATAAGAAAGAAATGTATTGTGTCACGTGAATTCTGCACCTGACTAAAGGCAGTGTGACAATCATACTACCATCGCCGGGAATCGAACCCGGAACCATCGGGGTGGCAGTCAAAGAACTTACCACTCTGCCACGCAGGTCGTCCTAACCTATGATATGGATATTAAATAATTAATATGAATGAACACGTCCGTTTTCAAGAAGTTTTATTAAACCTTATGCGAATGCTGAATGTCTTAGCAATTCGGAACAAGAAATTCCCTTAAAATATAATAAAAATCCTAGAATACAGATGTTTTCATTCATAATAATCATTGTAATATTTTAAGCTTCTAAAAATATGAGTTTTCTATTTTTATAAATTGTTTTATAGTGCGAATGATAGTGTTATGAACAAAATAACGAAAGGATCATTAAGATAGTTTAGACACTTGGAAAGAATGAATGAAGAAAAAATATGAAGAAAGTATATATATGTAAACGACGTAAACAGAAGGAGAAATGGAGGAAGACCGAGGAAAACGTAGCACAAGCAAATAAATCAAATATGAAATGTCGGCCACGTGATGAGTGGGAGAAATCGAGAAATTTGCATGACACGATGTATTAATGTTGAAGAAGTGAGAGAAGTATGTCAGGAAAGAAAAATGTGGTGGTCAAATATTTCTGCCAGTTAGTTATTTTCGTTAGTTAAAAATACTCGTATTTTTCTAATTTCGGGTGTGTCGCATCGTAAGACTAAAAATTCTTCTTCTTCTCTTCTTATTCTAAGTGTAGGTCTAGTGGCCTGTTTCTTAAGAGGATTTGGCCTCCTGCGAAGTCGACTCCCAGCTGTCGATCCATCTCTTTGGTGGTCTGCCCGGGGGTCGTCTACCATGGGGCTGGCCGTGTAACCCAATGAAGGGGAGTCTGGATGGATCCATTCTCCTCACGTGTTCATACCAGTATCTTCTCCTACGCCTTCCCCACCTTACGACATCCTCGTCCTCGCATATCTCCCTTATCCTCTCTTGCAGTGTTTTGCCAGATATATTTCTGAGCGTCTTCATTTCTGACACAGTTAAAATTCAAATGACTTAATTTGTTTTAATGAAAATATCTACAAATTTATGCGAGTTAAATGAAGACAAATTTAATCAAATCATATAATAACAGGCTTAATTAGTAACTGTAAATGATAAATCCTTTACAAGCGATCGTTTACGAATACCGGTTTCGAATTATGCAAAAAATCTTATTTAAATCTGGATGATACACTTGCTGTGGAGCGATAACATCATATCTGGAATCAGAACAAAAAACCTCATGTCACGCAGGTACCCGATTAGTATTGAAGCTTGTTATAATGCGTATGATATTTTAAAATTCGAACCTATGTCTACTTACCTTATATCTCGTGATTTGATCTCGTAAAACAGTGTTATTAGATGCAAATTAGCCGCACTATTGATGAAAACAGTGGTGGTGCATAACATTTTATAAAATGTAATTAATTTGTTTTTGAATGTATACAAATACTTGTAGACAAATACTGGATTTTACCCATGCGGGTTAATCATATATTAGTGAAGGTACGTTCAGGGAACAAATATTCTTGACTTTAGAAAGCTTGTCTTCCTAATGTCGAACCATCTCTAATGCGTTCCTGGTACTTTGTTGTATTTTTATAATATTTTACCTGTACTTAATAGATGCCTAAAACATGTTCCTGTTTGTAATGTATTTTGAGTTAATAAACTGATTTGATTTGATTTGATCATTATTAAGGATTAATTGACTGATTTGATAATTATTAAGGATTAATTGTATTTCAACTGGACTGGGATTGAAACAGCCAAGGCAATATTAAGAACTGCGCAAGACAAACACATGCAATACAACAGAAGGGTTGTTCTAACCATATATCCGAGGCTGTTATAGGGCGCAGCTTCGCCCTTTCGTCAGCCTCCCTCATGCACCTCCTAGGCCTGTTCCCCCATCCATCCGGGATTTACATTTAATATATATCAATCACAAGGGGTTACCAGACCGCAATTAATCTAATATATTTTCCCGATTCTATGTCCCGCTTACTTACACATGCGAACTTACACTATATTTCTCATAGCTAACATTTAGCGAACTAAACTTACTTATCACAGTGAAGACAAACTTTTTGTTTTTTTTTACATGAGGAAGGCGAAAAATTCTTGAGATCCCCTCTCCTCTCTCGTGAATTGAAAGGATGTAAAGGTGGTCATTGGGTGAGGATGAAGGGAAGGCAAAGGGAGCACAAGAGAATTAATAAGATAACATAAAATATACGAGAATAGAAACATCAACAAAAAATGAAAAACTCTAGTGATAGTAGACGTCGGGGGGACCCTACATGACACACGAGAAGAAGATGAAATAAAAATAAATAAATGATTCACCTGACGCCACTGACGCATATGTAACAACGAGCCATTACACAATGTGGAATGTTTTAGTTGGTTAAAAGATCAGTTAATGTTATTATGGCTGAAAATGTTTAATGCTATTCATAACCGCCGCTTTAAAACGCATTTCGCCATCAATATTCGTCAATGTATCGATAAATAAACATTTTTATGAATTTTTTACACCTCATTGCATAACGCAATATCAAATTTAATATAAAAAGGTGTTGTCGCGTCATATAGCGCCATATGAACTGCATGTTAAATCAAATGTGTTCTATGTTTAAACACAATCAACGACCATGCATATTTGTCTTCTTCTTCTTCCTTTTATTGTAGATTTTGCGGTCTGTTTATAGAGGATGTTAAATTTCTTCCCGATATTAAGACCTCATGCTTTCTCTCCATCACTTTGGTGGTCCTCCTTGAGTCTGGTTATATCAATTTATAAAAATAATATTAATTTTACGCTCCATCGCAGGCAAAACCCTCAGAGATCGGATCAGAAATGAAACAATAACGTCTGTCTGTGGTGTTGAAGACATAGTGAGATGGGAAAGAAGCAGAAGGCGTTTTTGGAGAGACCACGTGGACCGCATGGAGAATACAAGAATTTGCAAAAAAAATTAAAGATGAAAACCCAAGCAGCAAGAGATTACTAGGAAGGCCGCCGAAGAGATGGAGAGATGGCTGGACATCATCATCCCAGGACAGCCCACCGTCACAAACAGGTCATACGACCTAAACTAAGAGGAAGAAGAAGAATATTAATATTACTTTCGTATGAAGCACTTACATAATTTTTTGTGTGACATTATTAAATATAATAAAAATACACTAGTAAAATTTGTATATCAACCACTTTATTCGTTATAAACACCAACCGGTTGCGCCCCCACCGGAGCATCGTCAGGGTAAATATACTGATATGATATGTACTCAGTTTATTCTACCAGCTGCTGAAACAGGTCAAAGCCATAAAACCAAGTGAAATTAAAATATTATAAAAGATTTTTTTTTCGCGACTCTAAAAAAGAATATAATAAATATTTATTATATCACAAAACATTAACTATTAAATTTATTACAATTGTTTCGAGTTTTCATAACTCTTTATCAATATAAAACCATATCGGTATCACCTGACGCTCCTGCATGGAAACGACACAAAGTCGGCAAAACCTTCTGCCACAGGTTATCCGTATAAAACTAGTTTGCCATTGACACAGAGAAGATATTATTATAATGACTTTTGAAGTTTGCTTTTTTGATCAACGTTAATAATTAAAGTTTTTTTTCAATAATTCAAATATGTCTGTCAATAAACAACCAAAAACGTATATCTAAAAAATTACAAAAATTCATATATTTCTTTACATTTAGTGTAATCCAATATATAATAAATCTATCAACCATTTGTAACTATATTAAACAAAAACATATGTATTATAATTAATTATATTACAAAAAAATATATTAGCTTATCTTATTGACAAGGGGAGCGTACGACATATGAAATTGACTTCGAGATGGGATTTTGCAAGATTGTAGTAACTCCTAAGTATCGTCTGAAGTCAAAGTAAGAAAGTGCAATAGCCTATATATTTATTTAGTATTTATGTTAAAAATTTTGAAACGAAAAATCAGAAGAATAACGATTTTTTTTAAATATTTTTTTCTTTTTAAAAAATTGTTTTGAATTAGTAATATGCAGATGGAACGATGTAATACCAAGATGTGGTCGTTTCACGTTTTGCCCAGCCCGTCACGAAATGTAGGCAAACTTGTTGCCCTATATGGTCTAAACAGCGACCAATCCCGGTGTTTGAAGATGCACGATCCAAACGTTAATCTCATGAGTAGTTTGCGGACCATATCGTTCAGGGTGTACCGGTTCGGCAGTCTGGACGAAGGATAACATGACTGTGAATAGTGCTCACAGTTGTGAAATTTTATGATAAATCGATTAATTTTTATTTCGTTGCAATTTTTGTTTTCGAGTGATTATGATATGTATTATGTACAATAAAGAAAAAAAGATTTCTTACTGTGAAACTTAAATACTAGAAAGTAATCAGATAACCAAATAAAGAATAAATAAATAAAAAGGTTATGCTTAAGCATTACAGACAACTTACCTACAGTCGCGTCTACTGTCTAAAAAAACAAAGACCACAATATATAAAACGCTGATTAGACCAGTCCTAACATATGCCTCGGAGACTTGGACGCTCACTAAACGGGATGAAATCAAAATAAACTGCTTCGAGAGGAAGATCCTCCGCAGAATCTTCGGACCCATTAAGAATGGTCAGACGTGGAGAAGGAGATACAACACAGAGCTCTACGATCTATACCAGGACGTCAGCGTGGTCAAGTTTATAAAGATTAACAGACTGCGCTGGCTAGGACACGTGCACCGCATGGGAGATCTGGAGGCCCCCAAAAGAGTGTTGTATGACAATCCAGCAGGGCGAAGAAGCATCGGTAGGCCGAGACTGCGATGGCTGGATGGTGCCGTGGCAGATTTTCGGGTCTTGGAGCAGCAAGACTGGGAGGTGGCGGCCAGAGATAGGACGGGATGGAGACGTTTCTTGGAGGAGGCCAAGGTAGCGCCAGAGAAGAAGAAGAAGACAACTTACTGAGACAATAAAAAGGTCGGCTTGAATGTAACATACTTTTTAAAATAAGTAAATAATATGAAAATTTTGTTTATTTATCATATAAAACAATTAAGTTTTGTTCCTCTTGTTCCCTATTTGTTTCCTTAGTTTGTATTTTCCTATTGAGTTTATAACTATTTCGTTCACAATGGAGTTCTGGTCCCAACCCTAATGTATGGAAGCGAAGCATGGAACTGGCAGAAAAAGGATGAGAGCAGAATAAATGCGGTAGAGATGAGGTCCCTAAGACGTATGTGTGGTAGAACGATATACGACAGAATCTCAAATTCTGATATAAGAAAGGAATGAAGAGCGAAAGAAGGTATTATGAACAAAATTATGAAAGGATCGCTGTGCTGGTTCGGATATATGGAGCGCATGGACGGAGAAAGAATGGTTAAGGAGGTATACGTTAATGATGTAAATTGAGTACGGAGTCGAGGCAGACCGAGGAAAATATGGCATGACCAAATTAATCAAATTTTAAAGGTTGGTCATGTTAGAAGTCGGAAGAATCACCGTGCGTGTATGACTCGCTGTATGAATGTGGAGGAAGCTAGAGAGGTGAGCCAGGATAGATTAGTGTGGCGGTCCATTCTCTCTGCCTATCCCTACGGGGAAATGGCGTGATGGTTTGTTGTTGTTGAGATTATGTAGTTAGAAAAATGAGTCCCTAATTATTTCCGTTAGGAGGTATTAAAACCATGCACTTTGTAAATGATCGATTTTTCTTCCTCTTCATCTTGTGCTGTTTCAGACCCTTCAATGTTGGTGATAACTGCATCAAAAGCATCGCTGTCCTTCGCCACTTGGAATATGTTCTCAATGATTAATTAACAAATGTTTTATTCACTATAAATTATTTTTAATTTGTCTAAATACTCAATTTATCTGAACTCATACACAAGAAAAAACTAATTTCTATCCTTCAAATATTTCGTTTCGCATTACTCAAACAAAAATGGTCTTATTAAATTAAAATTAGATGTTTAGATCAGGCGATCCATTATTTATGCCTATGCCTTCGGGGAGACGGCGTGATGGTTAGTTAGTTAGTTATAGTTAGTTAGTTAGTTAGGAGCTTCACTGGCTGAAATGTCCAGAAAGGATACAATACAAGCTCTGCTGGACGGTCTATAAGGCGTTGCATCGAATGGCACCAGCTTATATATAATATATCTGAACTCTGCATCAACGAGAACCTGAATGCTAGACAGTCTACATTGCGATCAAGTCTACTGCGATCGGTAGATTGACTGTCCCAAAACGCTGTCCAAGCACAAACTTTGGCGACCGAGCATTCGCGGTAGCCGGCCCTTCAGCCTGGAACAATCTTCCAGCAGACCTTAAGTGCATTGAGAATCAATCAGAGTTTCGATCGAGACTCAAAACGCACCTTTTTAAATTATCATTTCCAGATCGACTACGTCAGGTGCAGCCCTCATACTAAATATGTTTATTATTATTGTTATCATTATTATTATTATTTTTTATCTAGTCGATAAAACGGATAATCTTCTACAGCACCCTTGAGATGAGTAATTCATAAAATGGCGCTCTATAAATTATCCAATTTATTATTATTATTATTAGTTAGTTAGTTAGTTTAATTGATATATTATATATATATTTTATTTAACACTACGGATATCGTGACTATGATATCCATAAAGAAAACACTAATTAAGTTGCTGATATTCCATGTGTATATAGCAGTTACGCTTGTAATTGTCGTCGCCTAATTAGCAGGTACGATTAGTGTCGTATGAAACTAGGTCTTGGTATTTTTATACATCTAGAAGGAAAACTACAAAAAAGGAATTAATTTGTTAAACATCTTAACATGATAACCTAATTAATTATAAATGCGTCAAATCAATCCGTGTTCAAGCTAAGTATTAGATTATTTAAACATAAAATAAACTTTATAAAATGAATAAAAAATTATATAACTATTTACCCATATTACAAATTATAAGATCTCTAGGACGAATGTGCGATTAATCTATATACCATATGATACGTAGATTGTCAAATACAAATATAATAAGTGAATGCGGTTCGAATGATAGTGTTATTAACAATATCATGAAAGGGTCGTTAAGATGATGTGGACTGAATGAATGAAGACAGAATGCTGAGAGGGTATATGTCAATGACGTGGAAATCGAAGAAGGACGAGAAAAACGTGGCACGATCAAATCAATCAAATATTAAACGTCGGTCACGTGAGGAGTAGGAGAAATCGACGTTCGTGCATGACACAATGTAATAATGTTGAGGAATCGAGAGTATGTCAGGACAGAACAGCGTGGCGGTCCATTATTTCTGCCTACCCTCCCGGGAGTATGGTGAGATGATTAGTTCGTTAATTATTTACAAATTACTTGCATACCTTAATTACCCATAAATTAGTTATTCATAAACAAATAAATATTATAAAAATATATAAATTTCTCAAATCATTTTCTGATATATAAATTAAATGAACACGTTTGTTGATGGGATGAAAATAATAATAGTTCAGAAGTAAATGCCAGAAGTAATACGTTCGTCATCTTCTTCTTTCGGTGCCGTGGCCAAGTCTCCCCAAAGTTGAAGATCACCGCTGCAAAGGCATCTCTGTCCTGCGCCACTTAAAACATGTTCTGAACTCTTGTAATTCCTGTCCACTCTTTAATGTTCCACATCCAGGACAGCTGCCTTCTACCAACTCTCCGACGTCCCTCCATTATACCCATTAATATCAGTCGAAGGAGGTGGTATTTTTCTCCCCTTAGCACATGACCCAAATATGAGACCTTTCTAATTTTCACACTCGACAACAGCTCTCTATTGACTCTGGCTCTATATTCTAAACTCCATTCTACGTTCGTCATACTCAATTGAAGACAATATTCTTTAAATTAAACAGTTTCCTTGTGTCCAGAAAAGGGTTAAAAATTCCCGCATTTGACTCATCTGCCTCTCCTGTTCTTCCCGCTGCATATTCCTGTGGTGTATCATTCTTTTTATCTTTTTTATATAATGTTTCTAAAATGTTCATGTATTATTTATTCAATAAAGTATAGCGGAGCATCGAAGTAAAATGGTGTAGATTAAATGTGGTCTGGCACCCCCTTGTTGTTGCCGTCTTTAAATGCAAGTCCCGGATGGACCGAGGACAGGCCCAGGGAGTGTACGAGCGAGGCTGACAAAAGGGCGCCGCTACGCCCTATAACAGCCTCGGGTATGTGGCGGTAACTTCTATGTTCCTTTAAAAAAAAGGGTTAAAAATGATGTAAAACTTTTAATTTTCATACAAGATATTTATTGATTTCAGAGCTTCAAAAACATTCTTGATTTGTGTAGCAACATTGTATGATATTATATGATGATGTTTCTATGTATATGTTAAGTATACCTTCGTTCTCTGCACCTATAACAATTAAGTCAATTATTACGACTCCGTTGTGGGTAAGAGCGGAGATCGTTTAATTAAATATTTGCGCTTTCGTTGCAAAAAAAATCGTAATTGCTTTTGATTAAACTTTCGATCTTCGATTAATAATTAATTACTTTCAACGACTTGAAATTATTACGGTCTTGCTTTACGCGGTGAGAAATGTATGCAACCCACTGACGCTTATATTCATTTAACTTGTTTGACAAAGCGAAAACGGCCGTTCACAATGGAGTTCTGGTCCCATCACTAATGTATGGAAGCGAAGCATGGAACTGGCAAAATAAGGATGAGAGCAGAATAAATGTGGTAGAGATGAGGTCCCTAAGACGTATGTGTGGTAGAACAATATACGACAGAATCTCAAATGCTGATATAAGAAAGGAATGTATAGCGGAAGAAGGTATTATGAACAAAATTATGAAAGAATCGCTGCGTTGGTTCGGACATATGGAGTGCATGGATGGAGAAAGAATGGTTAAGAAAGTATACGTTTATGATGTAAATGGAGTACGGAGTCGAAGCAGACCGAGGAAAACATGGCATGATCAAATTAATCAAATTTTAAAGGTTGGTCATGTTAGAAGTCGGAGGAATCGACGTGC
This sequence comes from Lepidostoma basale, assembly GCA_022606425.2. Lineage (NCBI taxonomy): Eukaryota > Metazoa > Arthropoda > Insecta > Trichoptera > Lepidostomatidae > Lepidostoma > Lepidostoma basale. Next base: position 365,303 of record JAHDVF020001077.1, on the reverse strand, counting down.
GTGTATGACTCGTTATATGAATGTGGAGGAAGCTAGAGAGGTGTGCCAGGATAGAGTAGTGTGGCGGTCCATTCTCTCTGCCTACCCCTGCAGGGAAACGGCGTGATGGTTTGTTTGTTTGTTTTATTGTTGTTTGACAATAGCAATACGCCGGACCACCTTTTTAAAGAACCGTTTGAACATACGAACTAACTAATCATCTCGCTGTTTCTCAAGGGGTAGGCAGTAAGTGCGTCAAAACCAGCTGGAGATACCAACCTCTAATGGAAAATGTGTTGGTTGATTTGACTAAGCAAGGCGAAATCTACTACTTGAAGCGAAATGCACAAGATCGAGGAGCTTATAATAATAATGAATACGAAAGAAAACGTTTATTTTCTTGAAGTTTTAGTATAGTTTACGTGAATGGCATGTTTCGTCTGTCTAAGGCATTACAAACTGTTGATAATGCTTTAGACAGGCGAAACACATCCTTCACATAAACTTTAATAAAATATTAAGAAAACATACGTTATAATTCGTATTAATTATTTAATATGGATTTATTGTTTCTTGAACTACGGTGTAAAAATTCATATTAAATAATTAATACGAACGAAAATGAGAATTTTCTTGAAATGTTATTATATTTTATGTGAATGACATGTTTCGCCCTTCTAAGGCATTATCAAATGTTATTTGATCATCATCAGACAGTTGATAATGCCTTAGAAGGGCGAAACATCATGTCATTCCCATAAAATATAACATTTCTTATAGAAAACTGACGTTTCTATTCGTATTAATTGAACAATGATGTAAAACTCCATACTAATAATATATTCTCCAAAATTAATACGAATGAAAACGTCAATTTTCTAGAAGTTTTATTATATTTTATGGGAATGACATGTTTCGCCCTTCTAAGCATTTTCAAATGTCACGACATTTGATAATGCCTTAGAAGGGCGAAACATGTCATTCCCATAAAATATAATAAAACTTCTAGAAAACTGACGTTTTCATTCGTATTAATTATTGAACATGGAATTTTATACCATTATCTAAGAAACAATAAATAAACTAATTAATACCAATGAAAATGTCTGTTTTCTACAAGTTTTATTATTGTATGCTCGTATGTATATAAACATGATAAAAAAACTTCTAGAAAACAGACGTTTTCATTCATATTAATTATTTAACGTGGTGTTTTATATCATTGTCCAAGAAACAATAAATAAGATGCTAAACACATAAAATTAAAACTTTACGAGAATTCAACGCCCATATAAAGTTTATGTATGTGCATGCAGTCTTTTACCATAGAATATCAATGTATTTTACAAAACTTTCAGAAGTTGTTTTCTTAATTAATCAAAATAAATTAATGGACTTTCGTTCGGTTTCTAACACCAGTTCAAGAGTAATTAATCTCTTTGTAAATTGAATATCTGTATGGTTAAAATTAATTGTGTAAGCTGTAAGAGTATTTTTCAATAACATCTTGCCACTGCAGAATATTCAAACCTTTTTTGGATACCTAATGACAGATATTAATTAACGCACGGTGGAACCAAACGAAACTATTAATTCTCCACACACTTACTGACGATTTGTTGAAATAAATATATTTATTTTTAAACCATTCAGGTCCCAATTTTAAAAACTGTAAAAATCTATTTTTTTAAATGATGTAAAACTCTACATAATAATAATAAATTGGATAATTTATACAGCGCCATTTTTATGAATTACTCATCTCAAGGGCGCCGTAGAAGATGCTCCGTTTTATCAACTAGATAATAATAATTATTACAAATATAACAAAAATAATAAACATATTTAGTATGAAGGCTGCACCTGACGAAATCGATCAGCCCTTTTCCCCCAGGAAATGATAATTTGAAAAGATGTGTTTTTGAGTCTCGATCTAAACTCTGATTGATTCTCAATGCACTTAAGGTCTGCTGGAAGATTGTTGCAGGCTGAAGGGCCGGCTACCGCAAAGGCTCGGTCGCCAAAGTTTGTGCTTGGACAGCGTTTTGGCACAGTCAATCTACCGATCGCAGAAGACTTAGCTGATCGCAATGTAGACTGTCTAGCATTCAGGTTCTCGTTGATGCAGAGTTCAGATATATAAGCTGGTGCCATTCCATGCAACGCCTCATAGACCGTCCAGCAGAGCTTGTATTGTATCCTTTCTAGACATTTCAGCCAGTGGAGCTCCTCAAGATGCTGTGTTATATGACAACTCTTCGGCACACCCCTTATCAGTCTGGCTGCTGCATTGAATGCAGACTGGAGTTTATTTGTCTATATTAAATACCTAGTAGTAAAGAAAACACACGTGTTCTAAAATTGTATTATATAGTATAATGTGAAAGTAACATGATTACTCTTACTATGATGTTTGATAATGTTTGAGTTTTAGTTTCCAAGGGCGACGGGAATTATTGTTTCAATTACACTAATTCTAATTATTCCCTTAGGAAATTAATAAACGTAACAAAAACCATAATTTAACTTTAATCAAAAAATAAACTAACATATATTCATACCCACTCCTTAATGTAGTTACGATATTCACAGAACTCGTGATTCTACATTGTTTCATTTTACATAACAGATGCAGAAGAGAAGAATTCATCGATTGACTCTACGCACGCAGGAAGGCGATTTTGTATATAATACTTAGAATCATTAGTCACCTTGAAATATGTAAAATCATTTGTAAATCGATTTGTAAAAATATGTTTTCTTAGAAACACTTTATTTCGTTCTAAAAAAAATGAGATTAATAATATTTGTATGTATATTTGCAACCAAGGGGGACCCAGACCACATTTAAGCTACGCTACTCTCCCTCGATGTCCCGCCGTACACACATAGCAATATAACAGCAAAATAAAATACACAATTGAAACATAAATAACAAAGAAAAAAAGCAATAATGCACAGCAGGAGGCACATGAGGGAGGGAGGAGATAAAATGCAGGATTGGGGAAATAAGGAAATGTATTTAATATGTGGAAAAGGGAAGGTAACATAGGAAGTTTATACTATATATATTTAAGAGAAGAAAAATAATGCAATTGAACCAAAGAGTCCTCCCCCGAGGAAGATCTCTTCTCCGGTTTCAATCCTGGGATTGGTTTGCAGCAATTTCCTCCATTATTCTCTTCCATTTTTCCTTGTCTTGTGCGGCTCTTTTGAAATCTGCATATGATGAGCAGCGTACGTCCACCAACAGGTCTTCCAGGTACTCTCGGCGTGGGCGTCCCCTAGAGATTGTCCCCTCGATCATACCCTCCATTATGGCATGCAAGAGACCATCTTGACGTATTACATGGCCGATCCATCTTGCACGCCTTTCGGACAAGGTCCTGAGCAGGTGCCTTCCTCCTTCGATTCCTTGAAGAACTTCCTCATTCGTGATGTGGTCTCTCCAGGAAATTCCAAAGAGTCTTCTATAGGACCACATCTCAAAAGCCTCTAGTCTCCGCTTATCCCTTTCGGATAGGCACCATGTCTCCCAGCCGTACATCAAGACACTCCATACATAGGTCTTGATGAGGAGGATTCTCAGTTTTAGGTCTATATTATTTGACTCTATTATACGAGGAAGATAATCGGTACCATTTACACTGTATAGTCATCAGCCGATACCGACACGTCACGATAAAAATAGTCTTTAATCTAACTGACTCGTTATCTCTCACTGACTATAATAAAATCGCCATCGGGGGTTGCCGAAGAAAGCATCTACCTACATAAAATTGACACCTTATAAAAATGATACTTAATAAAAAATTTCAGGATGTGTTTCCTACAGTATACGAGTATGATTCTTTTTTACATAATACCGTTTTTACTAACATTTAAATTCGCCGTGGAGAAGGCGATTGTCTCGGAATTTAAAAATTATATGAACGGAATCGGCATTAATTAAAAGTAATAAGACACCATCAAAACAAACAAAACGATTATTTGCTCAACGCAAACCCGTGACGTGTCGGTATCGGCTGATGACTGTCCAGTGTAAATGGACCTACAAAGGGGCAGTTAATACTTACGAGATAGTTGTTACCATAGATCCTAAACGTTATTACATTTAATAAGAATGATGGTTTTAATGTGTTAAAATAAAATCGTTTTATTTTAGTAAGCCATTTCGTGAGCATTTAATGTATTCAATATAGACGCCTCGCTATAAGATCATATGTGCGATGCTGCTAATTGCCAACACAGAGAGTATGAAGCTCATTATATCGTGATGGATGTGAATATTTGATCGTCTCGGTTCATCATTTTTATTACTGGTAGCCTCAATGAAAAGTTGCCGGTTATAGATAAAAATGCACCTACTTACGCTTACCGCCACTTACCGCCACTTATATTCGCCATCACTTTGTGTTGTGGATTCACATTTGAATAATTATCTTCTTTTTTAAAATACTGTATTTTCACAATTTTTTTTAAACTTTACTGAGAAAGGGCTTCTGCGTCCCGAAAACGATGTTGGCATCATCAGGCATTAAAAATAAATGAAATGGGGATTGGCGAGCTGCTGCGGTGAAAAAAAAATGTGATTTTTTTTTACATTTGATTATTATATGTTTTTAATGATGTGGGGTTTTTAATTTTAATACCTCCTGTTACTCCGACTTCATTAATGATTTTTTCTGGTAACATGCCTGTACTATACAACTCAATATCCTCTTTTGGAGAATTTGATGGTTTTCTGTAATAGCTGTCTCGACATTTTCTAACTAACTAACTAACTAACTAACCATCACGCCGTCTCCCCGAAAGGGTAGGCGGAAAGAATGAACTGTCACACTTTTACTGATGCGGCACTTCGTCCTTCTCTTTTCGCCCCGCGGGAGACGCGGTGTGATGGGTTGCGAACCTCATCGCCACATTTTCAAATAATGTATGATAAAAAAATATGATATTATAACAGTGTTTTAAATTTAACAGTTTACTTGATTTTGGCTATTATTATATTGCTTCTCGTGGCATGTGAAAGGTAGCTAATATATCGCCATTTTATTGTAATGGGAATTCCACACCAGACTAAAGACAGTGTGACAATCACACTGGATTCGCCCGGGATCGAACCCGGGACCATTAATAATTCCACTATGCCATGAAGGTCGACATTGCTCCAAATACGAAGCACAACACTTACATCAAATTGTATCACGTTGTATTGAATCTAATTTAACACAACAGGTTATCTTATGTTAATAAAATGAGGAATAATAATCGTTCGATTGAATCGCGTATCAAGATTTCATCCGTTTTATTTACAAGGGTATAATGACCCTAAATGATTGTGGAGGGAGAGTTAAGATTAAAAAAATCATAAAGCAGATCAATTATTCACCCCGGCATCTGCGTACTGCCTTAATCTTGTTCCTTGATTAATTCAATAAGTTGCTTAATTTTCTGCATCCGTGAATGAATTTTATATCCAATATCAACTGACAATTAAGCTTCGCAGGATGTTCGCATTAATACGTAACACAACTCTATCTTAAGCAAGAGTTCATATATTATTATTTAAGGATGAGCACAAATGGATATAATACAAAGAATCTCAAAATAAAGTTTATATTTAGTGGATCAATTAAAAAAAAGTAAGTTATTTATCGGAAAAACGTTTATTAATACTTAAAGTATGCAATTTGGGAATTTATTTCTTAAAAGATTCTATTCTTAGAAAAAAATAGACTCAAAAGTGGAAAAAACATGATTGAATTCATAAAAAATTACTATATTAAGTTTATTTAAAATTAGTTAGTAAGTTTTAATATATTATACATAATAGTAAGTTAGAAAATACGCCAAAATAATTACATATTTTTTTTGATTCACATGATTAGATCGTCTATTATTGTATTTGAAAAGTGTATTCGACATATGAGGGTATTATTTGCAAACCCGGCAAACTCCACCATCAATCAAAAGTGAGATATGAATTGAGTCTTATTCATAATACATTTGCACACAATTTGTATTGATTTTCAGTTTCAAATTCGGCTTCATTCTGAAGAATTTTGCTATTAAAATATAGGGTTTGTTGCAAACATGGCAACCTTCACTTGAGTGCTGCAAAGCTGGCAAACTCCAAAATGAATTTCATTGTTTTACTTTAATTATCAACATAATGATGATTCTTTCATGGCTGATTACTTTTAAAATACTAACTGGTTGAGATGAAAAAAATAAATATTGTAAAAAGCGCATTTTTTTGCGATTTACTCAAAACATCTAATGATGGCGTTTGCCAGGTTTGCAACTAATACCCTTATATATGGAATAACCGCTAACTTCATCTGTCTATATCACTGTGCGTTGTTAGTAGTCAAACAAACACCGCGGTTTCTGTTGTACCCGGGAAGGCCCGGTCGTAATAGCTGTCTTTCTCACGCTCTATCTTATTTACCTACTTACTTGGTTCATATTGTTCGCGTTGCTGGCAAGACAAGGCACCGAAGAATCTGTGCACTTCTATAAAATAAGGACTTCGATTGGAACCACTTAAGACCAATAGAACAGGCATAAGATGTCACAACTAGATTGGATAGAAATGGGACTCTAAATAGTGATAATAGCACTGCTCCATTGTACAATAGATTAATGCGAATAAGCGTCCACTAATAAGATAACTTCAACAAGTGAACTTGGTAAACTCTTTTAGCAAGTAGATATGCGAAGTTACGACAAATGTATTTATTTATTGGTATTCTACACAAACGTGACGTTTTATTTATTTTTATTGATTTATATTTATTTTATTGATATAGAAAAAGTATACTGTATTTCCATGAGTACAATACTCATCATGGGACAACATGGCAATTTACATATTTAATACAAACAAATTTACTACATATCCATTAAGGAAATATTAAAACACAGACATATAAACTAAAACATCTTACGAAAATAACAAAAACCTTAAAAAAATATTAAAATACAGACTTAGAATCCAAAACATCTTAAAAAATTTCCATAAATACAAAAACATTCAAGAAATATCGAAACACAGCCTTAGAAACTAAAACATCTTACAAAATTTACATAATTACAAAAACATTCAGGAAATATCGAAACGTAGCTTTAGAAACTAAAACATCTTACAAAAAACCCAAAACCATTCGGGAAATATCAAAACACAGACTTGAAAACTGAAACATCTTACAAAAATAACAAAACCATTCAGGAAATATCAAAACACAGACTTAGAAACTGAAACATCTTACAGAATTTACAAAATTTCAAAAACATTTAGGAAATTTAAAAATACAGACTTAGAAACTAAAACAGCAAGTAATCCCAAGTGATCAGTTCATCACAGTGTCTATTCCATCCGTTGTCTAATACATACAGAATTAACCAACGAACAACATTTAGGCGACTCATTTTGACACAAAACTGTTTTACAAAAATAACAATAACAATATGAAAATTTACAAAGCACGTTTATTTGCTAAGAAACAAAACCTTTATGTATTTTTTACATAATCTGGGAGTAAATTGTTACTTATTTTACAGGGAAAAATTATTTAATTTAATTTTTAAAACTAATATATTGAATCATTTTAATTTTTTATGTGAATTAGATAAACGTCATATAATAAACTGTTAAATTATAAAACGCTGTTTGTGGTATCAGAATTTTTAAATATTTCAGCTGTTTAGTAGAAGACGTTAGTGGATTTTAACTAAATACACGTTTAAAAAAAATGTTTTTTTCATTAGCTCTAACTGCTATACCGAAGGTCCTGGGTTCGATTCCCGGCGGTTAATAAAAATGATTATAACACCCGATGACGTCAACATTGGTTGGCGAAACAGCTGTCACTAAAAATATAAAAAAAATATATTTCATAAACAGTGTTTTTTAATTAAACAGTTCATAATGTTTAAGTATCATAGTGTTTTGGGCAAAACAATAGACTATTTAATTAAAATCTCAAATTGTTTAGTTTATATAAATGTTAAGTATAAACTTTCTATTTTAAAAATCTCTATGTTTAAAATAAATTATAACTTACATTTGTTGATGTAAATTTTCTGTTCCCTAGACCATCACCGGGTTACGGTTTTGGTATCTCTCTCTAAAAATTTACCTATATCATTCTTGCTCTATCACTCTTTTAGGGAGTTAACCCACTTTGTTTTAACGTATGTTTTTATTTCCAAAAATATTGTTAGTAATAAAATGAATATGCGCCATCTTATTTTTATTGCGGAAGGTCATAAAACTTCGAGTAAACACAACACCGCAAATTTCAGCGTTTAATTGCATCGATAAATATGTTGGCCATTGGGCCGAGTAGGGGAAACAGGGCTAAAAAGGGTTAAAGGGTAGAAGCGACTAACGGGACATATAATAGCATAATTGAGAACTAAAAACAACAACATTTGCATACGTGACAGCGAACTTCTAAAATCGACCAGAACTAGAAGAATAAGTGGACTAAAATTCTTACATTTCATAATTTTTTGAAGTTTTATATTACTTATTGTTTCTTGAACAATTATGTTAAATAATTTATACGAATGAAAACGTTAGCTTTCTAGAATTTTTGTTACATTTTATGGGAAAAAGATGTTTAGCCTGCTATGTCATTATCAAATATAGTTTGCTCTAGAAAACATTTGATATTGCCTCAGCAAGACAAATAACGTCATTCGTATAAACTAAAATATTGTTTTTAGAAAACAAATATTTTCATTAATATAAAGTTGCTTTATTTAATTTATCGGAAATACCATGTTTTCCCTTGCTAAGGCATTTTGAAATTAATATTTATTATAAATAATTTTTATTTTCATTATTGCATTAATTTTAAGATTTGATTTAATTTGTATATTATATATACAAGATATAATACAAAAAGAGACAATAAAGCAAGTTTTTTTAGATCGTGGTGTCAGCGTTGCTGATCCGTTGGCATGAAATAATATCACCGTTGGTATTAAGTATGATATTAGCGACGTTTAATTGGAGAGACAACCGAAAGTCGCACTATTTGGTCAGTCTTTCTTAGAGCGCGCTTGGGGTAATTAATTTTATAAAATAGTGCAAATTAACTCTCCCTTCCCTGTGATGGGTATCTTCTAAACGTTGCCTCTTATAACCATCTTCTAATATTCCTCCATAATATATTTACGCATTGATTAAAAAAATAATAATCAAAATTTATCGGGTACATAGAGAGATATTTTGTGAACATCGGAAACAAAATACGTAGCACTGAGTGCGCGACACTATATTCGCATCTCACTCTGGCACCTACTTCACTGTGGAAGCGCGAGGAGCTGAATGTTCTCACTGCCCGGCAGTAGCTCTCGGGTTTGCAACCAGAGTGGACCTATGCCGTCCCGTGAGTGTTTCCAGATGTTTTTTTTAGCAAATAAATGTCAATTATTAAAATTATTAAGGAGATTAGCTATGAATTTTCTTATTTTACGATTTAAAATCTCTAATTTTTGATTGGGTACTGACTACCCAACACAAGAACGCACGTTTTTATTTTAGCACCGTAAGGGAAAGGTAAATAATATTTTTCAGATAATGAATAACCACTGGTGGGAAAAGTGGTCCTCTTTCAAAAGAAGTTTAAAATTTGTTAAGCCTACCACAATTAATAACAGTGCACGAATATAAGGACAGTGATACAGAAGTAATTTAATGAAAATAATTTGTTTATAAAATGCGTTTTTCCTGTCACATTTTTTTCTTATATAAATTGCCCGTTTTGTTTACGTTCATAATGCATATAATACCTATTTTTAATGATTTGATATAGTATTTTTCCTAAATAATATTTGAATAAAATAAACTGTAATATTTTAGAACTGCTTTTATTTAAAAAAAATCTATTTTGACATCAAATTATTTTTTTCCACCTAAATTGTCGAATTCAGCGTCTGTGCGCCGGAGTGAAAATGCCGGATAAAATTATAAATATATCAGGGGAAGTCAGAATGTCGCCCCCATAGCGATAAAAGCTAGGAAATGTAGCCTTTGTTGGTAACGCTTAGGGCCTTACAAGGCTCTGCAACTGTGGAAGTCCACACTCAGGATGACCGGCACTGATATTCGGAAGATCCATAATGTAAAGTTTGACAGAGCCATATTAGGAAAGCCGACCCCAAATAACGGGAAATGTTTAAAAGAAAGAAAAAGAGAAAATAAACAGTAACATAAAACGAAAAATCTTAATAGATCTTATTTGCCCCTTTCTACCCTATCGAGAATATGATGTGTATACAATAATTACAGAACCTTAAGCCTTAATTACATGGTGAGTGTTTTTAATCAATTAAAATTCCCCGCGGTCGCTACCGACCTTAAGGTCCGTGAAATTTCGTACGAAATTGAAAAAAATAATTGTACCGCGCGTCGAATCGATCATAAACGTGCTTCTCGCTTTTAATAATTCATCATTAATATGGAAATCTGGCGTTTGCAGACAGCATCCCGTGGTTCCGGCACGACACCACTGCCTTTCGTATACGATGGTAAATTTATAACCTCATACACATTACACAGAATACATGTATTCATAACTTGTTATTTTTTAAAGTTTCAATCATAGAGATTGGTTTGTAATAACTCTAACATCTTTGCCGGTTCTTGGGATGCCACTAGGGCCTTTAATGTGGTTGTTTTCCGTTGCTTTCCATATTTATATATACATTTATTATAATAACCCAATCTCTTGACCCAGATGTAGAGATAAAATGCAGAATTGAGGCAGCACGAGCTACGTTTAATAAAATAAATCACTATTCTGCAATGATAACGTAAACTTGAAACTCCGCCAGAGAATGATCAAATGCTATGTGTGGTCTGTTTTATTGTACGGATGTGAAACGTGGACCTTGAAAGTTAACTCAATGAACAGACTGGAAGCATTTGAAATGTGGTTCCCTTGATAGACATAGTTACAAATACCGAAGTCCTGAGGCGAGCTAGAGTTGACAGGGAACTGTTATCAACTATCAAGGTTCGAAAGATCTCACATCTGGGTCATATACTGCGTGGAGAAAAGTACCACCTTCTCCAACTGATATTGGAGGGGAAAATTGAGGGACGCCGAGGGCCCGGAAGGAGACAAATGTCCTGGCTGCGAAACGTGAGGGAGTGGACCGGCATCTGAAGTGTGGAAGAGCTGTTCCGAGCGGCGCAGAACAGGGACAGGTTCGCCGAGGTGATCGCCAACGTTGGGGGGACCCGACAGGGCACTTGAAGAAGAAGAAGATAATAACCCAATTACTGTAAACAACTTCTAATCTATTGATTCTCATGACATGTGATAGGTAGCTAGTCTTGTCGCCATTGTTATTGTCACGTGAATTTTGCCAGACGAAAGACAAAGTTTTACACAATTGTTCAAGGAACAATAAATATTTTTGTATTTTCTTCAGCATCCTTTTAAAATTAATTATTTCTTCTGTAATGTTATTTTCCAGAAACAAATATTTTGCATATCTTTTGCTCCTAAATAGCTAGAAGAATTTTGATGAAATTGTATGTGTGTGTGTTTGAGTGGGTCTCTGGATGGTTTAAATTCACAATTAGACCCAGTTAAAATCTGCTGTTAAGATTTTCTAGAAAGTTCATGAATTCTGAAAAGAATTCATAGATACGAGTATGTTTGTTTATCATAGATGGCATTGACGTCGAATTCTGTGTTTAAGCCTGCGCAAATTAATTGCGTTGTTACGTAGCGTAGATTTAAAATTCTGTTCGTTAGATGGTATGTATCACAATTGCGTGCGTATTGAGTTTCTGAACATGATAATGTCTGTTGGGTTCACTAGTAGATAAAAATGTGGCACGATCAAATAAATCAAATATTTAATGTCGGCTATTTGAGGAATCGGAGAAATTCACGAGCGTGCATGACACGATGTATGACTGGTAAAGAAGTGAAAATGTGGCAGTCCATTATTTCTGAAGTTATCATGTTAAATATTACCAACTAAGTCTTGCTCCTTTCTTCATCAGGTCATTTTGAGTTCATACATAACACATTCTAGTTACTGGTTTTGAGATTTGTGTTTATGGAATAACCAGTAAGTCTTGGTAACTTTTTTACAAGTATTGGTAACATTGTAGCACAGTGCCAAAATTACAATATTAACTATTTTGTAACTCTATCACATACATAAAAATTCACTTATTTTACAAATGAGTGTGGATTGTCATTCTTTCAAAATCTTTTTTTTCTTCTTCTTCTTTAACAGCCGTTGTCGTCCACTGCTGGACATAGGCCTCCCCCATAGTTCTCCATGTATGACATGTGTAGGGATTTGTGGTGAGAGTTGAAAGACGGCGGAGGTTTCAGCGTTTATTGCGGATCACAAGTAATTACACGTAACTGTATGATATACTCGTGATGGAGCGTGGCTGGATGTTGATGGCAGCGGGGCGGAGTCCGGTGGTGAGTCGTAGAGGATGAGGGCTCGCTGGGCGGTATCGTCGAGTGGCTGGAGCGAGGAGTCGTCGGAGGTTTCTCGTACGTAGATTGCGTAGTGGAGACTCGTGTCTCTTCGAGATCGCGATACTGGCTGACGTTTAGAGTTGACCGACGTCTAGAGCGGACTGCCTTAGCTTCGTAGCTCGGCGTCGGAGGGAGTCCGATATCTCGCGTCTGTTAGAAGTCGTAAGAGTAACTGATCCTATTGGGTGCTCGGAAGTACTGCTTTTATATGCTTTGGTTTCGTCATCTGATGACCTGATCCGATGACCTGATCCGACGACCTGACCTAGTGACCAACTTGAAGAATTCAGGGCCCGCGAATCATCAAATTTGATAATTAGGTCTTGGGTCAGCGTTTTTGTGTTTATTCATGTCATATATTTATTCATGAAATATGTTTATCTGGGTTATGCATTTAACCCCGACACATGTTATACGGGGGGTGGTTGGCATTACAACGCCGCGCTTGCCAGACGGGTTGGCGAGGTGTCCTTCCACGTTAGCCTATGCATCAATGTCATCCATTGAGATTATTCACAAACGATATTTAACAGTTCGCATAGTTTCCAGGGGAGACCAAAGTCGAGGAGGTGTGGATAGGTATATGGGATCAGATCAATCCTCCAGCGTAGCATGGCCATCACCACGGAGATGACCATGCACCGCTCGAAGAGTCAATAGGATCCTCCTTACTCTTTTAATTTAATGCTTCTTACTCTTTTAATTTAATGTTTCTTTTTTTTTAATTTAATGCTATTTCTATATCAGTAGAATTTTTGTGCAATGATACATCTCCTTCTATATTCGCCATCACGTTGTGCCAATGTGTTGAATAATTTTTTAAAAAACATAGTACTTTTTGTTGTAAAATCACAATGTTTAAAAATATATATTTTAATAGCACATCTTCCTTTAACTTTGTTTAAAAAATATATATTCTAATAAAATAAGAGTTTAAAATTTAAAAACTTAAACTTTAAATCATCCAGTTAAGGAACGCATGAGAGATGGTTTGACTTTAGAAAGGCAAGATACTCTCTAAAATCAAGAATAATTTTCTTCGATTAAATAACCACGAATCTGATCTTCTGATACTGTAGAGATTGACAATCAAGAGAGAAAACAAAGGTCACTGACATCATCCACCGGGTGGTGACTCTAAAATGGTAATGGGCAGGTCACGCAGCCAGAAGTTCAGACGAAAAATGGACAATAAGACTGCTGACTTGGAGACCGTGGACGGCAAAGAGAAGTACAGGGCGACCGCAACTACGGTGGAAGGATGATCTGAACAGACATGTCTGTCTAGACATGTCGGAATAACCTGGATGCAGTCTGCACAAGACAGAGCGACATGGAAGCGAATGGAGGAGGCTTATGTCCAGGAGTGGAGGGAAAAGGCTGAGGAAGAAGAAAAAGAAGAAAAAAAGAAATAATAAAAGCATCTTCTTCTTTTTAAAGTGCTGTGTCAGGTCCCTCCAAAGTTGGTGAATTACTGTGGCGAATGTTTTCTCGCCTGGGAAGTGTTACTGGAGTGGTTTCTCGTTGCCTTCTTCAGAATTCAAATAAAAATTAATATACGTTACGCATTTGAAAACTAACTAACTAACTAACCATCACGCCGTCTCTCCGAAGGGGTAGGCAGAGAGAATAAACTGCCACACTTTTCTTTCCTGACATATTTCTCTCGCTTCCTCAACATTCGTACATCGTGTCATGCGCGTGTCGATTTCTTTGACTTCTCACATGGCCAACATTCAATATTTGATTTATTTGATCGTGCCACGTTTTCCTCGGTCTTCCTCTATTTCTGGTTCCATTTACATCGTTAACATCTACTTTTTTAAATATTCTTTATTCATTCATTCTTACCATGTGTCCAAGCCATCTGCTTGGATGATGATCCTTTCAATATTTTGTTCATAACACCATCATTCGCACCGCATTCACTTCTTATATTTTCATTCGACCCTCTATCTTACACATCTCATTTCTACTGCATTTATACACATTTGAATATATACCAAATATTTATATTTATTATACATAAATTGCATTTTTTACGAGTTACGTCCTCTATTACTTCTGTATTACACCACGAACTAACACATTCGTATATAAAAACTCACATACATAAACATTAAAAACACCCTTCACAACAGTTTAAAATAATGATCACTTTTCAAAGTGTAATTGCGCCTATGCGGTTTCATCAGAAAACCTATTAATTTTGTTTTTTGTCGGTCTCAATGATTTTTTGCACATTAGTTAGATAGTTTAGCAATAATTCTGGTAGTTATATCGATTTTAATTGCACAGAAGTAGACAGATTACTGGTCGATAGCTATCTTCTCTATTAAATTCGGGTATCTTGTGAAACGGCATGATATATTATCAAAAAAACGAAGATCGGCTTCATTAAGAGTACAAATATTCGTTGGATACGTAAGAAACATTATAAAGCTATACATCTATATTATAAGACACGGCATCGTTATTTTTAAATAATGAATTCGAATGAAAACGTATATTTTCTAGAAGTTTTATTACAACTTATTGAACGCTCAGGCATTAACACTGTGGAATTCCATAGTTATATACTTAAAAAATTGAAAAACTTTGTTTAATCCACTATTTAATAAAAAATATTAAAAAACATAACATGTTTCGGAGGATTCCTCCATCTTCAGGTGTAAAAATATTATATAATAAAAACTAAACAAAGAAAGACTAATAAAAAACGCATTTAAAACCGATACAATAATTCAAATATAAAAATAAAACTGTTCTATTTGGTATAAGTAGGTACTAACAAATATTTTTTAACAGTAAGAACTAATAAATAATATTAAATAATAATAATACTTGATGACAATTTAAAAAAATAAAAAAATTGTAACAGAAAAAACATACATTTGAAAAGGCATAATTTATATAGAAATTATTAAATGATTAATTTGCATTTGATTGGGAATGGGAGCTTGGGAGATTAAATGTAGACAAAGTATTTAAGGGGTATCTGATTATTAATAATCAAATTCATCTTAATGATTCTTTCATTATTTTGTTCATAGCACAATCATTCGCACCGCATTCCCTTCTTATATATTCATTCGACATTCTATCGTACACTGATTTTCCGCACACTCGTCTAAGAGATATCATTTGAATTTTAATCCTTCCTTTACCAGGATCATCCTCCACTTTAATACATAAGGGTCGGTACAAGAACACAAGTTTGCACTGCCATTTTAGCATTTTCGGATAGGCTTTTGTTTGTGATGACTACTTTAAGTGCACCATTTACTGTGTTGCTTGCCTCAACCCATTTTTCAATATCCCTCTTCACTTTTTCATCCTTAGTTAACATAGGTACTACCTTTATATACAAATTCATCTACTTGTTCCAGATTTTCACTCTTCACGCTAATGTTGCAGACTAAGACGTTTTTTAACTTTCGTATGAAGCACTTAATTTAATGTGGTAACACCAACCGGTTTCACTCCCGCCGGAGCTTCGTGAGGGTGAGAGAGGAAACTAAATATAACTTCAGAGAATAACATATGAAGAAAGAAATATAAAATGGAGGGGAGAAAGAGGGGTAGGAGAAAGTGTGGCGAGGACGAATATAATGTTAGAACGGTGAGTCATGTTCATTAGGGAAAAATTCATTTTTTCCGTCCTCGCCCACACTTTCTTCAACCCTTATTTCTCCCCTCCATTTTATATATATTTTTTTATGTGTTGTTCTCTGGTGTTATATTTAGATTACTATCTCACCCTGACGAAGCTCTGGCGGGAGTAAAACCGGTTGGTGTTACCATATAAAGTAGTTCAGATATAAATACTAAAAGTGTATTATTATTTTATTTAAGACTTTTTCTTCGGAAGAAAACTCCATTTTGTGGAATTAGGGTTGCCTAAAATACCTTTATTAAATGTTCAAATTATGTTTTTATTTTATTCGTGATTTCGTACCTTTTTTAAAACATTTATTTTAGGGATTGTGTTTTTGTTTTGTTTATATGTGTATATTATGCGCCCTTGAGGTGAATACATTACAAAAACGCCGCTTTAAAAGTTAGCATAATATTATTATAAGATATTCTTACTTATCCAATTCTAGGTTTGTGCATGCTACGTCAAGTCTTTGGGTAGTCAATTTATAGTAAAGCTTGCAATAACAACCGTAAAAGTAAATCGTGGGCTTCTGTTTCAACGTGAATTATGTTTATTGATCAGTAAAACACAACGCAACTTCCGTTACACAAATATTACAATAAATCCTCAAGCAGTGGTGGTATTTTAGCCCATTCCAATAAAATTTACGTCGTTTGACGCCGCGACAATGTAAGCTTATCGAAAATTATCAATCCACTAGTGGCTAAGTTCATTTGTATAGTTTTGTGCTCGCTAAGTACGAAGCGGAATTTTTAGAAAAAAATGTATGCCGCGGCTTCAAACCGCTGCTTTTAAGAAACGGATAAGCATCTATCTAAGCGCGTGTAGTAGGAATGCGTTCATAAATAATGTCTGCATATAAAAGGTAAAATACATTAAATCTTAAATTTATAATTTTTTTCTTGACCTTTATAGGTAATAAATGTTAAGGTTTTTATTAACTTAAAGAGGATAGCCACTGTGACGGTAGAAAAATAAGTGATTTTCGGGATTTTTTTGACCGGGATAACTAAAATATCGCGAGCTTTTATTTTATTTTATTAAGTGTACATTCAAGATAGTTTTCATAAATTTATATTGCAACTTATTCAAGAGTATAAAAGTAATCTAACTAACCAACTAACTAACCAACTAACTAACCATCACGCTGTCTCTCCGAAGGGGTAGGCAGAAATAATGGACTGCCACACTTTTCTTTCCTGACATATTTCTCTCGCTTCCTTAAAAAAGCAATCACTTATAGAGTTGACGTTATTAATATTTTGCCATGACCATCAAAACACTTTAAGATTACCAGAGATAATCATAAATCTTATATTTGATACTGTAAGTAGTAAAATTTACGATTATAACTGAGAACTTGTTCAAACCGAATTATATAATAAAATATTTATAAACAAATTAACTAACTAACTAAGTAACCATCACGCCGTCTCCCCAAAGGGGTAGGCAGAAAGAATTGACTGCCACACTTTTCTTTCCTGACATATTTCTCTCGCTCCCTCAACATTCATACATCGTGTCATGCACGCGCGTCGATTTCTCTGACTCCTCACATGGCCGACATTCAATATTTAATTTATTTGATCGTGCCACGTTTTCCTCGGTCTTACTCTATTTCTGGTTCCATTTACATTGTTAACAGATAATTTTTTTACCATTCTTTCTTCATTCATTCTTTCCATATGTTCAAACCATCTTAATGATCCTTTTATTATTTTGTTCATAACACTATCATTCGCACCGCATTCACTTCTTATATTTTCATTCGACACTCTATCATACACAAAGTATCCACACATTCATCTAAGAGATCTCATTTCTACTGCTTTTATTCTACTTTCATCCTTCTTTTGCCAGTTCCATGCTTCGCTTCCATACATAAGGGTTATCAGCGTTGCTAAAAATTTTATTTTTTTTACACGTTTTGGATGAAATTACACTAATTTACCCCTTACAAGCTGATTGCAAGTATCGTGGGCGATCGCGCATGCGCCTTGTAGCCAGTTGTCTGTAACCTACCCTGATCAATTAATTACACATTTTGACAATAAAGTCGGGGAAGTTCGCCGTGATACGGTAGTACTTAACAGGTAGCTCTTATGCAGAGCGTGAGTAAGCCGAATTATATAAAATCTTTTCGATAAAAAAACCTACACTATTTCTCTTCACTTTCTAAGAAGCTCTTCTTAAAAATATAAAGTTTTAAGAAAAAAAAAAATGTTGACTCCTAACTATCTCTCCATCTCTTCGGCGGTCTTCCGGGGGGACGGCAGCCGGCAGGAATCTGATGCGTCACAGCGTGTGGGATTCTGGTGGTATCCATTCTCTGCATGTGCGCATTCCAGTATCTTCTGCGTTGTCTTCCCTATCTCATGACATCCTCCACCTTGCAGATCTCGCGGATAGCCGTGTTCCTCACCCTATCTCGAATAGTCCTTCCTGCTATCATCTTCAGCGTCCTCATCTCTGCCACCCGTACTTTAGCCTTCGTTCTTGTGTTATCCGCTCTGGTCTCAATGGTATATGAGGGCTATACTTGGTTAAGGTAGATATTATAGGATTTCAACAATGTTAAACAAATTAAAAAATTTATATTCAAGAAAACTAGTTCTTTACAACACTTTGATTTTTGTTTATAAAATTAAGAGTAATATGGTGCTTGCATATCTTACAAAAAATGTAACATAAAGTTATGAAATACATGACTATTTGACAAGAGGTCGTGATAGATTCCGACTCCGGAGACCCAGACTTGAAAGTACAGAAAAATGTGTTTTTTATAGAGGATTTAAATTATTTAACGAATTACCAAATGAGGTAAGAGATGCCGGTTCTCTTGCGATCTTTCGTCGAAAATGCCTTCAATATGTTTTAAGTACCGATGTTTAATGTTTTTTTTTTCATTTGCGATTTTTATATTATTAATTGTTTATAAAATGCTGTTTTATAAGTTGAAAAAGGTTTTTGTATTTTTTCTTTATAAAATAAATAAATAAAAAATATGTCAATATAGGCCTTCAAAATTACGATATACGAAAATAAAAAATTGCACCAGTTAACTGAACCAGTCAATAATGTCCCCAATCAGCTAATTAACGTACTTGGGTTCCTAATCAAGTGCCAACATACACGAAATGGTTAGAATGATTGATTAAATTTCTTCTAATGGCAATAAAGCCGAACAGAAATCTGTTCTCCGTAGATTAATGCGCCGAGCAAATATGGCTGCCGATGTGTCGGATGACATCACGAATTAGAGGTGATAGGGGAATAAATTACACACATGTTGACCTATAAACATTCATTCCTTATATAAAGTTGTGGATTGATTGAACATGGTCACTTTGATTAAGCCGAAAAACTTAAATTGCACTTACTCGGTCAGCAATCTATCTTAGTACAAAAAATGAACCGAAATTGTATAATACGAGTATATCGAGTTTAGAAAATTTCAATATTAAACGTTTCATTCTCCTTGATTGTCACTTTTCGTTGCTAAGTTTAAATTATGTATATTATTTAATTACAATTTCTTTTCACATGCGATCAAATAAATCAAATATTGAATGTGGGCCACGTGAGGAGTCAGAGATATCGACGCGCGTGCATGACACGATGTATGAATATTGAGGAAGCGTGGGAAATATGTCAGGAAAGGAAAGTGTGGCAGTCCATTATTTCTAGAGACGGCGTAATGGTTAGTTAGTTGGTTTATTTAATTACATGCACTATAAATGAGGTCCCTTAGACGTATGTGTTGTAGAAAGATGTACGATAGAATTTCAAATGCAGATATAAGAGAGGAATGTATAGCGGAAGAAGGTTTTATAAATAAAATTGTGAAAGGATCGCTGCGTTGATTCGGACATATGGAGCGCATGGATGGAGAAAGAATGGTTAAGAAAGTATACGTTAACGATGTAAATGGAGTACGGAGTCGAGGTGGACCGAGGAAAACACGGCATGACCAAATTAATCAAATTTAAAGTAGGTCATTTAAGAAGTCGGAACAATCGACGTACGTGTATGACTCGTTGTATGAATTTAGAGGAAGCTAGAGAGGTGTGCCAGGAAACAGTAGTGGCAGTCCATTCTCTGTGCCTACCCCTGCGGGGAAACGGCGTGATGTTAAGTTACTTAGTGTTTAATTTATGTATTCTATTTTCACAACATTTTATAGAACTAATGATTAGATTGATATCCCTTGATGGAAACGAAGCAATAAAGTGGCAAAAGAAGGATGAATAAAATAATTGCAGTAGAAATGAGAAGGGATTGGTTTCCAATTGTAAAATTTTCGCCGGATCTTGGGATGCCACTTGGGCTTTTTAATGTACCTAGTAATTTCATGTTGCTTTCTACATTTGTATACATCACGTTTTTTGAACCCAATTACTATATACAACTTTTTAGCTTTAAAATCTCATGACATGTGATAGGTAGCTAATCTATCGCCATTTTATTGTCACGTGAATTGTACACCAGAACAATTATAGTGGGACAATCACACTGCTATCGCCAGGAATCTCAATGCTCAATGCAATCTGCTATGGTGACTGTTTGTTACCCTAAAATAAATAAAATTAAAATAATATAAATGACAGAGTGACATGGAAGTGAGTGGAGGAGGCTTTTGTCCAGAAATGGACGGGAATAGGCTGAGGAAGAAGAAGACTTAAAATTAATATTTACAGAGCGCGATCTGCACGTAAAATACTAATATTAAAAAAAATATCAGCTTTCAAAATTGTAATAATATATTTATGCATGAGTTCATCAACTGAATGCTGATATATCAGATATGTAAATATGTCTATTATAAATACACGTTTCTATGTGTAGTTCCTCACCTTAATAACGTTTGGTTCCTCTTATCTATCGGTATCATCGTGACCATGCTAAATGGCCGGGACGTAATAATGAATTATCCATTGGTATTTGCATAAATGGGATTTAAGTGTCGGTCTCAACGCACTGAGGCGTTCTGTGCAATACCTAAGGCTAAGCGTTCCGCGATGTGACGTTCACGTAGATTTTTTCACCAAAATAAAAAGGTCACCAAAATGGTAGTCATAGTATTAAAAATGTGGAAAGTAACTATAAAATGACCACATTCAAAAGAACCAAGTGGCAATAAATGTCAGCAAAACCAAATGGACGACATTCGGACGGCTTGACTACAGTGGGTCAGTATTGCATTTGAACGGCCGTAACGTTGAAAGGGTGGAAACATTCAAATACCTAGGCAGCATAGTAACGCAATCTCTTTGTAGAGATAAAATGCAGAATTGAGGCAGCAAGAGCTACGTTTAATAAAATGAAATCACTCTTCTGCAATGATGACGTAAACTTGAAACTCTGCCATTGAATGATCAAGTGCTATGTGTGGTCTGTTTTATTGTATGTATATCAAATCAAATCAAATCAAATCAGTTTAATTCAAAAGATATTACAAACAGAAAAATGTTTAAGGCATTATACGAGTATATGAAACGTATATGAAATGTATATGAAATGTATAGTTCCTCACCTTAATAACGTTTGGTTCCTCTTATCTATCGGTATCATCGTGACCATGCTAAATGGCCGGGACGTAATAATGAATTATCCATTGGTATTTGCATAAATGGGATTTAAGTGTCGGTCTCAACGCACTGAGGCGTTCTGTGCAATACCGTTTGGTTTGCGTATGAAACGTGGACCCTGAAAGTCAACTCAATGACTGGAAGCATTTGAAATGTGGCTCCATCGCAGGATGCACAGAATTCCCTGGACAGATATGGTTACCAATACCGAAGTCCTGAGGCGAGTTAGAGTTGACAGGGAACTGTTATCAACTATCAAGGTTCGGAAATCTGTTAATATCAAACCAGATTGTAAGATACCCTATTTACTCTAGACACTAGCAGATCTTTCTCCACAACTACTCTAGTTATTTGAAAATCGAAATAATACACAGAAAAAGTACGGTTTTCTGTCAAAAACTTACCTGTGAATAGCATGCCTTCATAGTCAAAGTTAATATCGTTCTCGCGGCGATGGAGGCAACTTCAATTTTAGTTAGATTTAGCTTAGGTTAGGGTTTTGAAGACTAAAAATTAAGTATTAGAAAAAATATATAGGTATTTTTAATTATATGTATTAGATTTGACATGATTAAAATTGTTATTTTATTTATCTAGTGAAAAAAACTTATTTACAATAGAAAAATAATGTTATCTTTTAAGTTTTTAATTTTCACGATTTTTATGAATAAAAATACTTTTTTAAGCTTATTATTTCACGTTTTAAAGTTACTATGTCTTTACCACAGATATGACGATGTAAACTCTAATGTCTTTAGTTTATCACAAACTAATTTTTACTTTATACGAATTTAAATACATTATGAATAAGCAGAGACAATTATTACATGTAAATAGGAAAAAAAAACATCATTTTTGATTCAAAATTAATAAGAATTATCGGTTTATATATTCATAAAGTGAATGTAATGAACCGGTTGGAAGCGTTCGAGATGTGGATATACCGCAGAATGCTCCGTATACCGCGGACCAGAGCCAATAGAGAGCTGTTGTCGAGTGTGAAAATTCGAAAGGTCTCATATTTGGGCCATGTGCTAAGGGGAGAAAAATAACACCTCCTTCGACTGATATTAATGGGTAAAAAATGGACGTTAGGGAGTTGGTAGAAGGCAGCTGTCCTGGCTGCGGAACATCAAAGAGTGGACAGGAATAACAAGAGTTTATAACTTGTTCCAAGTGACGCAGGATAGAGATGCCTTTGCTGCAGTAATCACCAACGTTGGGGGGACCTGACACGGCACCGAAAGAAGTAAGAAGATATTTATAAAAAAACTATTCAATTAATAATAATTCATAATTACGAAATTCTACAATGTTAACGCGTTAAGTTTTTTTATATTCTTCTTCTTCTTTTAATAGATATGACGATCTGTGATCCGCAAATCATGTCTTCTCGGATGATAAGGACCAGCTGTCACTCCATCTCTTTAAGGTGGACGGTGTCCGGAGGATTTCGTAAACGGTTGTATATGCGAGTCTGTTATTATCAATTCTGGCTACATGGTCCCTCTAGTATCTTCTCCTGGATCTATTCCACCGAATGATATCCTCTATTTTGCATGTTTCAACTTCCACTCTTTCCAGTCCCAAGCCTGGATAAGAAAAGAAAAGGGTCACTGGGTTAGGCTAGCCATCACCCGGGGTAAAAAGAACTCGCGCTCATAGTACAGAAAACTTATTTACGAATTGCAGTCGCTAAGCAGAAATGACAGTGGGTAGGCCATGTTACCAGACAGGGAACAGAGCGATGGGCACCCAGAGTTCTCAAATGGAGACCATGGAATAGAAAAAGAGGAGTGGGCCGACCCCGAAAAAGATGGGCCGACGACATTATCCCTGTCGCGGGTGTGGCAAAGAAAAGCCCAAGATTCTCGTAGAGTGGAGTGGAAGAAAGTGGAGGAGGCTTATATCCAGCAGTGAAGAGATGGCTGAGGAAGAAGAAGAAGTACAGAAAACACATATTTTTTTTATAAATTATATAAAAAAATAAAAAAATGTTTTTCTTTATTTCTAGAAGTTGAAATATGGAGAAAGCGGCGTGAGCTTTCTTTAAAAGATACAAATTAGTGAGAAGGATTGTCAATCACGTGAGATAAAACATGACAATTATTTATTTTAGATAGGCGGTTGTAAAAAATAACGACTCCCATAACAATTAAAAGCCACTCAATCATTGGATATCACTGCGTATCAATGGCCGTAAAAATTCAATCGGATCTCGTCCGACCTGGGACTTACATATCGACGCAAAAAATCTAGATTTATTGTTCACCCTCGTGGAATTAATCTCACAACTTAACTATTGAAAATTAATTCTACTTTGAAGATCGCAAGTAAATTTCTAAATAATCCTTTTTTATTAAGTTTCAATCTTGGGGATTTGTTTGCAGCAATGTGAACTATTTAAAATATTCTTTTGATACCATTTGGGTATTTTCCATGTGGTAGTTACCCAATGTTTTTCACATTTTTGTATCGACTTTAATCTTCTATTTTTCATACCTCCATTGTGCATAGGACCTCAAGGAATCAACTCCACCTGACTCGGTTAGATGTACGTCCTGTCGTCTGAATCTAATTTTTTAGGGTTCTTCTCCAGGTGGTTCTTGGTCTGTTATAATATGTAAATATTTATGCAAGTATTCTTCTCCAGTCTCAATCTAATGATTGGTCTGCAGCAAGGCTCTCAAGACTCTCTTCAACTCCGCATAAGAGGTGCAGCCCATATCTCCGCAAATCTGGTCTAGGTACTCCTGGCGAGGTCGTCCTCTGCCAATCGATCCCTCGACCATTCCCTCCAACACATCATGCAGGAAACATTCGTGTCGCAACACATGACCAATCCATCTTGCGCGCCTCTCCGCTATGGTGTTTAACATGCCTACTCTCTTCAACTCTGCTGAGAACCTCTTATATTTTGTAATGTGGTCCCTCCATGAAACATGGGCAATTCGTCGGTAGGTCCACATCTCAAATGCCTCCAGCCTCTCTCTTTCGCCTAGGCACCAAGTCTGCAAGTAATTTGTAGATACATAATGTATGGGTTATAAAGGCATGCAAGTAATTTTTAAATATTGTATGGGTAATCAAGGTATGTATGTCGTCTGATGCTAAGATTTCGAAATTGGATTGTGTTTGAACTAATAAGATTTATGGATAAGATAAAAGATTTAAATGCTGGTGACCAAAATTTAACTTACTAACTAACTAACCATCACGCCGTCTCCCCGAAGGGGAGGCAGAAAGAATGGATTACCACACTTTTCTTTCCTGACATATTTCTCTCGCTTCCTAAATATTAATATTTCGTATCTTGCATGCCCGTCGATTTTTCCGAATCTTCACGTTGCCGACATTTAAGATTTAATTGATTTGATCGTGCCACGTTTTCCTCTGAAACTGATGCATAAAATCTTTAAAAAAATATGTAATAGCAAGTTTTTAAATTAAAACTCATTATTACAAAATTGTATCTGATTAGTAAATGACCTGTTACAGCAGGTATTTAAAAAATGTGGTAACTTGCATAATTAACGAATTTTTTTGTATTGGTTCCAATTAGATTCCCAAGAGAACATAAAAAAAAATTGGCCAATGAAACAAAACGTGATTTGAGAGCATCGTAAATATCGGCCCCTGGACTGGTCCTGCGATGCAAATGAGTAATGACAGTTGATTCCAGGCCCACCCAGGGAGGGGGCGCTCACCTGTCGCTGGCGCCGCGGGACCCCGCTCGGTACAGTCGGGCCGCCACTGAGGCAGGCATTAGCCATTCATATATTCTATTGGGAAATCAGCTACTGGAAAAAATGTTGATTTACTCAATATCTACGATCAAGTTAATCTGCTGAACAAATGATTCATTTCTAATATATGTACAGTCAAAAAATAATAACCATAACTTGATATATATTTCTTTTGAGGACCAACTCTCTGCAGCTTCGAAGAGATGGGCATCTCATAACCCATTTCTATAGATTAATCAGTGGATATTTTGAGAACTCGGCCGTGCCGCAGGATATTGTTTTTTTTTATCCCCGAAAGATTTCTTCGATAGCGACCGTATAATTTGTTTTACTTACGGCTGTTAGAATCACCCTGCCTCTGGTTTACGCGACAGCTGTTTCATCAACCTATGTTGACATCATCAGGTGTTAAAATAAAATAAAATAGTGATACAAAAAACAAAGTTATTTAATTTACCAGTTTAAGTTTTAAATTTTTTGAGTTAATTTTTCTCGGTATATTTCAAATGCTTTATACCTGTACCTTCTTTTACAAATATAAGCGGTATAAACTAATGTTTT
Source organism: Lepidostoma basale (assembly GCA_022606425.2). Classification (NCBI taxonomy): domain Eukaryota; kingdom Metazoa; phylum Arthropoda; class Insecta; order Trichoptera; family Lepidostomatidae; genus Lepidostoma; species Lepidostoma basale. The sequence goes on along the minus strand of JAHDVF020001077.1, from coordinate 339,235 downwards.
ATTTTATTATTCCAATGGTGAAGATATAATTTTTTGAATCACGTCGAGAAAAATAAACTTAAGTGTAAAATAGATTTTTAACTCATAAAAAGTCATATCCTTAGGAAATTGAAAATAACTTTGTTTAATCTACTAATTATTAAAAACATGTTAAAAAAACACGACGTGTTTCGGAGGATACCTTTATATTTAGGTGTAAAAATATATTTTTACATATTTATAAGTATGTATATTAGTATGGAACTCCACAGTGTTAATTAATGCCTTAGCGTTTAATATGTTCATAAAAAGTCATTATGGATTTCCACCGTATTAAGATTATTGAAAAGTATCTTAGAAAAAAGTCTATTTTCTTAATCGTTGTTTTTAATACAAGGAAATATTAGAGTATTCATTAATCAATTTGAAAAATTAAGTCATGAAAACAACCTTTTTATAATGTGCGTATGCATGAGCTGTTACCATAAATCAAAATAATTAATTGAAGAATTCCTGAACAAATAGTTTGAAGAATGAATTAATTTTTATATAAAAATTACATAAATTAGTATTTACACTATTAAAAATTGAATAAACGTCGTTAAATAAACAACAGCTCAATTTATATGATAATCTGCCAGTGGTGTGCCAGTGTGTTTTTTTAAAACTGTTAGTATTCGAAGGCATGATATTTATACCTTAAATAAAACAATCCAGATATATATGAGTTCATTAAAAACGTATTTATAGAAGTTTAACGTATTAGTAAATGTATCACATTTTATGGGAACGACATGTTTCGCCATAATAGGGCATTATAATGCTAGACAGTCTACATTGCGATCAGCTAAGTCTTCTGCGATCGGTAGATTGACTGTGCCAAAACGCTGTCTAATCACAAACTTTGGCGACCGAGCCTTCGCGGTAGCCGGCCCTTCAGCCTGGAACAGTCTTCCAGCAGGCCTTAAGTGCATTGAGAATCAATCAGAGTTTAGATCGAGACTCAAAACGCACCTTTTCAAATTATCATTTCCCGACAGGAAGGGCTGATCGATTTCGTCGGGTGCAGCCCTCATACTAAATATGTTTATTTATATTTTAAATCATTATTATTATTATTATTATCTAGTTGATGAAACGGAGCATCTTCTACAGCGCCCTTGAGATGAGCAATTCATAAAAATGGCGCTTTATAAATTATCCAATTTATTATTATTATTATTATATCAAAACAAAGAATCATGCACGTTACTGTTTATGCTATATATCCGAGTTAATGGAACATATTTATGGTTAAGGTAATTAATGTGGCTAAATCAATTTAATCAATTTTGTAGAGATTCCATCTGAAAATAGATAATAAATTTATGATAATATTTTCTAGATTTTTTAATGAGAAGCAATTTATTTTGATTTATCTTTAGTACCCTTTTTATTTAAAAAAAAACTAACACCAAAGATTTAAATCAATGATATTAGAATTAATTTAACAATCTTCAATATGAGCAGAAAATAGCTCATTAATATGAAGAAGGAATCTGGTCGTGTCCAAGCTTGGACTCAAGTTCCCTGGATTAGGAGCCAAGCGTTTTATCCCCCTAGACCACCACCCAACCTTTCTGATTTTTATAATGTTAAATAATATTATTATTTAGCATTCTTAAGCATTGTATATATACATACATATAGTAAGTAGTCATATAATTCTTGTTCCAAGTAAGTATTATTTATTCCACTTAACTTTTATTAACTGTTATTTTTTCTCATTTTTAAATAGAATAACGCCAAGGACTCTTTTTATAATCTTCTCGAGAAGAAATCTGGTCGTGTCTAGGCTTGAACCCCCTTTCGTGAAATTCCCTGGATCAGAAGTCGAACGCTTTGTTTCCTAGACCACACCCGATAAATTAGACGAAACCGTGTTAAATAAAGGTGTGTTCATAAATCGTTTGCAAATTATGTTTCCGTTTTCTGCTGCGATACCCACAATAGAGACGATATTTAAAAAAATATTATGAAATAATATTTTTTTTTTCTAGATAACTAACTCACCATCACGCCGTCTCTCCGAAGAGATAGGCAGAATAATGGACTGCCGCAATCCAACCGATGCGGCACTTCATCCTTCTCTTTTCGCTCCACGGGAGACGCGGTGTGATGAGTTGCGAACCTCATCGTCACCAATAGGCATCTCCCGCGCACACTTCAATCGTCCAACGTCCACAAAATAAATCTAAAACAAATAATATAAAATGTAATATTATAAAATCAAATCACAAAATAAAAATTTTATAACAAATAATGTTATTTTAGATGGTGCACATGCTGCCAGCTGGACGATCCGGATTTTTGTGTTTATTCAATTAAGATTCCACGTATCTATCATTATTTTAAATAGCTGTAATTAGGCACTCAAAACAATCCAACTCCAGCAAAAACTTGTAAATTTTTTTAAATTATGAATTTAGAATACTTTAATATTTTTTTCTTCTTCACTTATTTCACCCAACGCCACTGTGTAGGTAGGCTCGTGATATTAAGACATTACATATTTTTATATCAACATTTTAAATGTTAGGACGAAACATCGCCCTAATATATTCAATGAAGTATTAAATTCATTTGCATATTAAAAACAATACTCTTTAAATTGTTTGAAGGCGCCTTGTAATCACTTGGTACTTAGGACTTATCATTATTACTATTTTTTGATTAAAGTCATATCTTTACGTCCGATCGGCAAGTCCCAAATGCATGAAATTAATCTACTTTACATATGTAGTGTTATGTAATGCAGGTGTTTCAATAAGATTATTATATACGCTGGTCATACATATAACGATTAAATCTAATGTTCATTAAAATATTAGTGTTATGTGAAAATTTTTAATAACCTATGTAATTAAAAATATAGTATGTATTATGAGTGTATTATAGAAAATCTCGAGATAACCTTATTTGCCCGTTCTTTCAGTAATCGTTATTTCAGGGATGGTTGCAAACTTATTCATCAAAATATGATATGTATGGAATTTAATCAATGAAAGGCAAAAGATCAATGTTCTTGGGACGATATCATTAAAGAATCTAAAACTAGCTGGGAGCAAAAGACACAAGATCAATGAGCTTGAGACGATATCATTAAGGAATCTGAAACTAGCTGGGAGCAAAAGGCACAGGATCAATGAGCTTAGAACGACATCATTAAGGAATCTGAAACTAGATGGGAGCAAAAGGCAAGAAATCAATAAGCTTGGTACGACATCATTGAGAAATCTGAAACTAGCTGGGAACATAAGGCACAAGATCAATGAGCTTAAAACAACATCATTAAGGAATCTGAAACAAGCTGGAAGCAAGAGGCACAAGATCAATGAGCTTGGAACGACATCATTATGAAATATGAGGTCCTTACATATGAAATTAGCGTTTTGTATGGGAGGAACATAAAGTTGATTTTTTTTAAATATAATATATTTATTTAATCAAAGTACGAGGTCTGTTCAAAAAGTATCGCGAATTTTATATTTTTTCAAAAAGTATTTATTTATTCATGAATATCTATTTTGTCCCCTTCAAAGTAATTCCCCTCGGATATAATACATTTATGCCAACGTTTTTTCCAATCCTCGAAGCACTTAAAAAAATCATTTTTTGTGATCTTGTTCAGCTCCTCCTTCGATGCCGTCTTTATCTCCTCAATCGTGGCGTAGCGTCGTCCTTTCATGGGCCTCTTCAGTTTTGGAAACAGGAAAAAGTCACAGGGGGCCAGGTCTGGGGAATACGGTGGCTGCGGCACCATTACTGTGTTGTTTTTGGCCAAATATTTGCGCACAAGCAACGATGTGTGAGCAGGGGCGTTATCATGGTGCAAAAGCCAGTTTTTGTTCTTCCACAAATCCGGGCGTTTCTGGCGGATTGCTTCGCGCAAATTGCGCATAACTTGCAGGTAATATTCCTTATTGACCGTACTACCCTGTGGCAAGAACTCATGATGCACCACGCCCCTGCAATCGAAGAAAACTGTGAGCAAAACCTTCACGTTCGACCGAACTTGGCGCGCTTTTTTTGGTCTTGGCTCATGCGGCAGCTTCCATTGGGATGATTGAGCTTTGGTTTCCACGTCATAACCATAAACCCATGATTCGTCACCAGTTATGACCCTCTGGAGCACATTTGGGTCGTCACGGACCGAGTCCAACATCTCCTGATCAATGTTATCGCGATGCTGTTTTTGGTCGAAATTGAGCAATTTTGGCACGAATTTCGCGGCGACCCGACTCATGCCCAAATCATTGGTTAAAATCGAATGGCACGAGCCAATCGATATGTTTAGGTCCTCAGCAACTTCTCTAACGGTGATTCGACGATTGGCTAATACTATTTTCTTCACTTTATCAATGTTTTCGTCTGTTGTTGACGTGCTCGGGCGTCCGGCACGCTCTTCGTCGTTCATATCTTCTCGGCCCTCTGAGAACATTTTGTACCACCGATAAACGTTGCTTTGGTCCAAGGTAGCTTCACCATATGCCACAGTCAACATTCGAAATGCGTCCGCGCACTTTATTTTGTTTTTCACACAAAATTTGATACAGATTCTTTGATCCATTTTTTGGAATAGGCAAAAATCGAAGACGAGCCAAAACACATCCAAGCAAAACAGCTGTCAAAAATTAACTAAACATTCAAAATGGCCGACCTTGTCAGCATAAGTAAGGGACATGAGTACCAACATAACGCTACAAAAAAATCAAAAATCAAATATACGTAGCCAGCGGAAATTCAAAATTCGCGATACTTTTTGAACAGACCTCGTATGTACCATTGCTATCTATGCACTTTTGCCATCTCATAGGTAGTTCATCATAACCGGTAATTCATGGTAACCGTCTGTTGTGCAGTGTGTGGTCTAGCGTTATCATGAAGCAGCAGTGACCTAGATCGATTAACCAGCCTCGGTTGTTTAGCAGCTAGCTTTTCCATCATGGTTTGCAGTTGCTGACAATAGACATCTGCCGTAATCGTCTGGCCAGATTTAAGAAAGCTGTAGTGAACGACACCAGCACTAGTCCACCAAACGCTCACAAGTAACTTTTTTGGAGTCAATTTTCGCTTGGGGCATGGTTTGGCTGGTTCGGCAGGGTTCAGCCATTGCGATGAGCGCTTCCGATTATCATAAAGGATCCACTTTTCATCACAGGTAATGATTCGATTCAAAATTCCTTCATTATTGTGCCGGTTGAGTAATGCAACGTAGCAGTCAACGCACGTTTGTTGATTTGCTTTACTCAATTCGTGAGGTACCCACCTTTCAAGCTTTTTCACCTTCCCAATTTGCTTCAAGTGGATTAAAACAGTTTTATCACTAACACCGCAGCCTGCAGCTAACTCGGACGTGGTTTGCGATGGATCTGCTTCCACAATAGCCTTCAATTCTTCATTATCAACTTTGGTCTCCGGCCGTCCACGGGGCTTGTTCTGCAGGTCGAAATTTCCAGAACGAAAACGTTGGAACCAAAAACGCACTGTGTTTTCTTTTGCGGCACCGTCGCCATACACATCATTAATCCTTCGAGCCGTTTCTACAGCACTGGTGCCACGGTGGAACTCGTACTCGTAAATAACGCGATATTTCAAGTTTTCCATTTTGTAAACTGAGTGATGCAAAGAAAAAAACAATTGAGGAAAAAACAAATGAATTATAATTTTCAAATTACAAGTACTTGAGTAAATAGCTGTATAAATTTGAATTTGGAGTTCCTAACCAAAGAGAAGATATTTGAGATCAAAGTTGCCAGTACGGCAAAACGCCAATTTCATATGTAAAGACCTAATATAAATCTAGCTGGGAGCAAAAGCCACAAGATCAATGAGCTTGGAACAACATCATTAAGGAATCTAATACAAGCTGAGAGCAAAAGGCGTAAGATCAATGAGCTTGGGACGATATCATTAAGGAATCTGAAACTAGCTGGGAGCAAAAGGCACAGGATCAATGAGCTTGGAACGATGTCATTAATGAATCTGAAACTAGCTGGAAGCAAGAGATCAATGAGCTTAGACGACATCATTAAGAAATCTAAAACTAGCTGGGAGCAAAAGGCAAGAGATCAATAAGCTTGAAACGACATTATTAAGGAATCTAAAACAAGCTGGGTGCAAAAGGCACATGATCAATGAGCTTGGAACGACGTCATTAAGGAATCTAAAACTAGCTGAGAACAAAAGGCCAAGATCAATGAGCTTGGAACGATATCATAAAGGAATCCTCTTCAAGACGTGAGTATGTCAGTATACTTCTTCTTAAAGTGCCATGTCAGGTACCCCGACGTCGGCTATCACCCTTACGTAGGCTTCTCTGTCCTTTGTTAGCAGAAACAACGCCATCACCATTTGAATTCCGGTTCACTCTCTGATTTTTCTCAGCCAGGACATCTGTCGTCTTCCCACACCATAACTACCCTCAATCTTTCCTTTCATGAAGGGGTGCAGCAAACCGTATCTTTCGATAAGGAGAATATGAGTCACACATTTGCACTTTTTGTAATCTATATAATAGACAACAATTCTCATCCTGTTCTAGCTCATAACATCACAGTTTTGGTGACCATATCAGTCCATGGGATGCACATATAAAATGCTTTTATCATATACGGTTCATCTGGCACTTTCAGGGTCCAGGTCTCTGCCTATTCTCTAGCAATATACGAGTATACTAAATATTATTACCATATTGATAATTTAGGATATGAATGGAACTCGCAGAAGAAAGATGAGAACGTAATTAGTAGAGATGAGGTCCTTAAGACGTATGTTTGGCAGAACGATGTACGACAGAATCTTAAATGCTGATATTAGAAAGGAATGTAGAGCGGAAGAAGGTACAATAAACGAAATTATAAGCGCATGGGTGAAGAAAAAATGGTTAAAAAAGTATACGTTAACGATGTCAATGGAGTACGGAGTCGAGGAAAACATGGCATGACCAAATTAATCAAATTTTAAAGGTTGGTCATGTCAGAAGCCGGAAGAATCGACGTGCGTGTATGACTCGCTGTATGAATGTAGAGGAAGCTAGAGATGTATGTCAGGATAGAGTAGTGTGGCGGTCCATTCTCTCTGCCTACCCCTGCGGGGAAACGGCGTGATGATTTATTGTTGTTGTTGATAATTTATAATATTGTAATATTGAAATAAACTAATTTCAGTGTTACCATATTAAAACATTTAGATTTTTCAAAGTCCAGAAACGAGTTCATGTATCCAGGAATTTCCACCGAAGTTTTTACCCCAAGACATTCTCTTGAAAGCTTAAATGTAAGTCAATATTTCTTTATCAACAATTCATTCCACAACTATTCTCGGGATTCTAATTAAAGCTTTTTTAAACGTTAAAAGTTAAGAGCTTTAAGCGCATTCCTTTCATTAATTTAAACTCCGAGTGAGACCTACTTCTATGTATAAAAAATTTAAGCAATTGCTGATGACGTCTCTCGGACACCAATAAATATCTTCGCTCACCGACTAAATATAATTTGCTACAGGGGCAATAAATAAGACCGCTTAAAACCGGTAGAGCGTTCTAAAAAGCTTCCACATTTTGTGGTTTGTGCGTTGATTAAACAACCAAAAAATGGTGCCACAAAACTAAATAATTTATAAAATGAATATTTAATTTGAACACTAATTCAAACTTACTTTTATATTCACCATATATTTGTGTTGCGGATTCATTATACATTGTTTATTTATTTGTAAACAACATTTTATTAAAAATTCAAATTAAATTAACAAAAACATGTTTTGGACACAGAAGCCCTTCATCGGTGTATTTTATAAAATAAATATTTAAACATTTTTTTCATGAATTTAGTCATTTTTGACAGATATCACATATACGAGTATTATAATTAAAAAATAATCACATTCATGGAAATTTTGTTTAAATATTTATTTTCTATGCACAATAATTAACTACACTGATAAAAAAGTTAAAATGGCAGTGCACAATGGTGTTCTTGTACCGACCTTTATATATGAAAGCGAAGCATGGAACTGGCAAAAAAAGGATGAAAGTAAAATAAATGCATTAGAAATAAGATCTCTTAGACGAATGTGTGGATACTCTGTGTATGATAGAGTGTCATGAACAAAATAATGAAAGTATTATTAAGATGGTTTGGATACTTGGAAATAATGAATTAAGAAAGAATGGTAAAAAAGTAGATGTTAACGATGTAAATGAAACAAGAAATAGAGTAAGACCGAGGAAAACGTGGCACGTCAGTCATGCGAAGAGTCAGTGAAATCGACGTGCGGTGATGACACGATATATGAATGTTGAGGAATCGAGAGAAATATGTCAGAAAAGAGATGGTAAGTTAGTTAGTTTACTGTCAAAATAACGAAATATATATAGACTATAATTATAGTTGATTGTAACGTAAACTCCATTTTATCACAGATATCCTTAATGTTAATTAAAATAAAATTTTCTAATAATATTTAAATTTCCAAAAAAAAATTATATTTATAATAATGTTTTTTGTAAGTTAATGGAAGAAGTTCAATGAAAATAATTTAAATAACTAGAAACTATAACTGAAAACTGAATATTAAAAAGTTTTAAGCTCTATTATTTGTTTTTGATATTTTTATAAGTTATTTTGGGTTAACAAAAACATTACTTCTTCTAAAAGTTTTATTCCATTTTTAGAAGTGACGTATTTTGCTTTGCTAAAACATAGTCAAATAGATATTTGATTATAATTGTAACAATTTAACATAGAGTTTCACATCATAATTTAAGTAATATTTAAAATATATGACACATCTCGGCTACATAGCTGATTTGAAACTGACAAAAAATCTACAAGTCTGTCGATGCCAACGAGCTTGGCGTAACCGGTCGCTGTCAAAATAACGTTAAAATGGAAGTAGTTAAAAAATATCGTTTTATTTAATTATTATGACTAAGAAAAGTTTGAGTCATAAAAAAATGAATAAAACATCTATCATATCCACTAGTTTGTTTAATGCATAATGTTTGTAGCAGTAAATTATAACAATGAAAGCGGTTACTGGCTTCTGGGTTTCAATAAATTAAAAGCTCCACGGATAGAGTATTTATTCTTTGCTCGTCATAATAAATTCTTAGGCGATGACAACAAAACAACAAAAATTGGATGCGCCATAAATTCGTTTTAGAAAACACTTGTTTACGAGCGCGCTACACAACACGCGCAAACTCACAATGGAATCAATTTACTGGTTCAAAAATGATGTGATCCACGAGACTCCAGAGGGCCGACGACTACCAGGACGTCCACCAAAGAGATGGAGAGAAAGCGTCTGGACGTCTTCATCACAGGAAGAAATTTAATATCCTGTATAAACAGATCGCAAGATCTACAATAAGAGGAAGAAGAAAGATGATGAAACTAGTGGAGAGTATGCAATCAAGAATGAGAATGAATTTAAAAATAATAACAACAACAACAAACCATCACACCGTTTACCCGTAGGGGTAGGCAGAGAGAATGGACCGCCACACTACTCTATCCTGGCACACCTCTCTAGCTTCCTCCACATTCATATAGCGAGTCATACACGCACGTCGATTCTTCCGAGTTCTAACATGACCAACCTTTAAAATTTGATTTGATTATGCCATGTTTTATTTTTCTCGGTCTACCTAGACTCCGTAACCCATTTACATCATTAACGTATACTTTCTTAACCATTCTTTCTACATCCATGCGCTCCATACGTCTGAACCAACGCAACGATCCTTTCATAATTTTGTTTATAATACCTTCTTCCGCTCTACATTCCTTTCTTATATCAGCATTTGAGATTCTGTCGTATATCGTTCTACACATACGTCTTAGGGACCTCATCTCTACCGCATTTATTCTGCTCTCATCCTTCTTCTGCCAGTTCTGTGCTTCGCTGCCATACATTAAGGTTGGGAAATATTAATATTAATAATAGTAATGAATTCGTTAAAAATATATACATACTTTTATTCCATTTGATTTTCAGTTTTGATTAGTTTCAACAACTCGCTGCCATCATCTGGTTACATTATTATTATTATGATTTTCTTTTATTATGTCAGTAAAACCAAATGGATGACATTCGGACGGCTTGACTACAGTGGGTCAGTATTGCATTTAAACGGCCGTCACGTTGATAAGGTGGAAAAATTTAAATACCTAGGCAGCAAACTAACGCAATCTCTTGACTCAGATGTAGAGATAAAATGCGGAATTGAGGCAGCAAGAGCTACTCTTAATAAAATGAAATCACTCTTCTGCAATGATAACATAAACTTAAAACTCCGCCAGAGAATGATCAAATTCTATGTGTGGTCTGTTTTATTGTATGGATGTGAAACGTGAACCTTGAAAGCCAACTTAATGAACAGACGGTAAGTAATGAAATGTGGCTCCATCGCCGAATGCTCAGAATTCCCTGGACAGACATGGTTACCAATACCGAAGTCCTAAGAGGAGCTTGAGTTGACAGAGAATTGTTATCAACTATCAAGGTTCGGAAAATTTCATATCTGGGTCATATACTGCGTGGGGAAAAGTACCACCTTCTCCAACTGATATTGGAGGGGAAAATTGAGGGACGCCGAGGGCCCGGTAGGAGACAAATGTCCTGGCTGCGAAACTTGAGGGAGTGGATCGGCATCCGAAGTGTGGATGAGCTGTTCCGAGCGGCGCAAGACAGAGACAGGTTCGCTGAAGTGATCACCAACGTTGGGGGGACCCGACAGGGCACCTGAAGAAGAAGATTATAAATTTACAGATCTACTTTGCAAATTTCAATCCAAGGGGCTGGTTTGCAGAAATGTGTAACAGCATTATTGTTGGTTCTTGGGATGCCACTTGGACCTTTAATGTGGTAGTTTTCCGTTGCTTTCCACATTTGTATACAGCAGGTTATTTAAACCAAATTACCGTTTATATATATTGAGCTATTGATCTCATGACGTGTGACACGTATCCAATCTATGACCATTTTATTGTTACGTGAATTCTACACCAGATCAAAGACAGTGTGACAATTACATAGCCATTCGGACATTTGGTGTTTCACAGATATTGAATTATCAAAACGAGTATTTGATATGAATGAGACCGTTTGTTTCCTGTAAGTATTATTATATTTTATTGGAATATATACTTCGCATTGCGGTATGAAATGTCAATTATTTATTACCTTAACTTCTAGAAAACAAGGGGCAAGAAAAGTGCCCCCACGTGTAGCGTTACTATAACTATAACACCAGGTGCCACTGGAAACGACACAAAGTTGCCCAAACCTTCCATCACAATGGCAAGAGAAGAGGAGAGATATGGTACTTTTTAACACGTCAAAACTAGTTTTTCACTGACATAGTGAAGAAGAATCATTTTTTTTCATAACTCTCTCTGTGCGTAACGCCCCAACCGTGGGACCATTACATACATGGTAAGATAGTGTATGGCCCCATACTTGGGACTCATTTATAATTTCTCAAATATTCCCAGATTATGCCAAAATTTGTACTACCAGCGACATCTATTGGTGCACTCAACATTAAATAATGAATGTTTTACAAACTGAAAAAAAAAGTTTCATAAATGTCATTAATATTTTTTATGAAGTTTTACAAAATTGTTCAAGAAACAATAATCTATTTTTTATTAAAACAAGAATTGTAATAACTGAAATCAATCATGGAGAAGAGTTCCAACTTTTAAATTTAGTAATGCTTTGGATGATATGCAAAATCGATTACTTGGAACCAAAGATAAAGGACAGTAAAAAGTAGAACGGCATCGTACGTTAGATTTAAAATGATACGTGTGTGTACAGATATTATATGTGTCTGTCTAGGCACGCACTATTTATTAATGTACCTAATACTAATACCCCATAATAACGAAGTCTCACCTTACGTTAAGTTATACCATTCGTTCGCATGTATGATTGACAACGAAATTACAGACGGGAGCGATGCGTTCGTCCAATGACTCAATGATTGAGATGTGTTTTTGCGTTAATTCGATGGAATGTAATTCAATTCGATGAGATCGCCTTTTTACGATCGGGCCGGCAATTTCACGAAGATTTTTTTCAAGTAAATACTTGGAAGTGTTTTCAATTACACCCGTTTTTTATTTATTTATTTTTAATTGCCGGTGTTGGATAATCAAGATTTCGCTACATATAGTCCATGATTAAAATCTGATGAAAACGTCAGTTTTCTAGAGTATTTATCATGAATGAAATCATATGTTTTCTAGAGGAATAACTGTGAATAAAAACGTCTATTTGCTAGATGATTTATTCTGTACGAAAGCGTCAGTTACCTAGAAAAAAATTTAAGGATGAAAATTTATTAAAACATGTTTTCCGAAGAAATTATTATGGACGAAAAAGTCAGTTATCTAGAAAATTTATTATGGAAGAAAAGGTATGTTTTATAGAGGATTTATTATGGATGAAAACTTGTATTTGACGACATTCGTGGCCGAGTGGTAAATGCATTGACTGCCACCCCGAAGGTTCCGGGTTCGATTCCCGGTGAGGGCAGTGTGATTGTCACACTGTCTTTGGTCGGGTGTAGAATTCACGTGAAAATAAAATAGCCATAAATTTACTACCTATCACACGTCACGAGAATCACTATGAAAGCTATAATACCCTTAACATCGATTTGGCTCCTTCTGTCATGATGTGAAGAGCGATTCAACATAATAATAATAATAATTATTATTATTATTATTATTATTATTATTATAATTATAATTAAAATTATAATAATAATAATAATAAAATAATAATAATAATTATAATAATAGTAATAATAAAATAAATAAATAAATAATAATATTTTCTAGAGGTTTTATTATATAATTGATGAACACATTTATTTTCAAGGGAATTTATCGGGATGACAACGTCAATTTTCTAGAGGATTTATAATGTATCTTAACGTCTTTTTTGTGTAAGTTAATTATGGATGAAAACGTCAGTTATCTAGAAAAATTTATAATGGATGAAATTGCCTGTTTCCTAGAAGATTTATTATCGATGAAAACGTCTATTTTCATATTAAAATTCTAATGTCGTATATTCTAAATATTCACATTCTTATCAACTAGTTTTATTAGGGATACACACTGTGGATTAATTCATTTTTGGCATGACTACAGGAAGACAAAGAGCCTGGATTTTTTTCTTGTAACGGGTTAAGATGGGCACTTAGACTCGTCCTAAAAAAGTGAACATCCTGATGCGAGCTTACGAGTCGAATAATACTCACTCGAGAGGCATTTATCCGTAATTGGTTTTGTAGGATCGTTCGTGGAAAGTGTTGTTTGCCTGGGGTAGCGAGAATGAACATAACATTACGTAGGAGATACGGAGCGATTATTTATAAATTTATAATTATTTATATCCTTATCAAATTTTTTTTCTAGAATTATTGATGATATATAGAGCATCAAATCAATGTTGGCATCGAATCAAACATCCGGCTAGCAGAAATATAACTCATAAACCAACCAACTAACTAACTAACCATCACGCCGTCTCCTAGAAAGGGTAGGCAGAAAGAATGGTACGCTACACTGTTCTGTCCTGACATACTTCTCTCGCTTCTTCTACATTCATACATCTAATCATGCACGCACGTCGATTTCTCCGACTCCTCACGTGACCGACACTAAATATTTGATTGATTTGATCGTGCCACGTTTTCCTCGGCCTTCCTTTTTTTCTAGATCCGTTCACGTCATTTACATATACCTTCTTCACCATTCTCTCTTCACTCATTCTTTCCATGTGTCCAAATCATATTAACGACCCTTTCATTATTTTGTTCATAACACTTTCATTCGCACCGTATTCACTTCTTATACTTGCATTTGACATTCTATCATATACAAATTTGTCACACATTCGTCTTAGAGATCGCACTTCTACTGCATTTATTCTACTTTCATCTTTCTTTTGCCAGTTCCCTGCTTCAATTCCTTACATTAGGGTCGGCACAAGAACACCATTATGCACTGCCATCTTAGCTTTTTTGGATAAGCTTTTGTTTGCGATGACAACTTTAAGTGCTACTACTCTGTTCTTACAGCCTGGTTTTATATCAACAGGGGTGTGTCATGTTCCCATGGTTGTTTAATCTCTATATAGACAAGTATATGAAAGAGCTGAAAGGTTTAGATGCAGGTGCAAAAATAAACGTTGTGTCAGTAAGCTGTTTGTTGTATGCGGACGACGCTGTGCTACTAGCAGACAACGAACATGAACTACAAGCCCTGGTGTCTAGTATGTATGAGGTATGAGAGCGATACGGTTTGATGATGATTTTCGAAAAAGAAGAAAAGATGACAGTCTGTTACATTAGTGTGAATAGTGAAAATCTGGAACAATTGGATGAATTGGTTTATTAAGGAAGTATGTTTACAAAAGACGGGAGAGTAGAGAAGGACATAACTCATCAAGATTTAAATATAATTTTTATTTCATACCCAATTTAAACATTTATACTTTGTTCTACTATGCTTTTAAACCAATCGTTTTTTAAGCGGTCACATTTAGATTTTTGGATTTAAAACACGTCTTAATGCGCCCTTGAGGTGATTACATCACAAAAACGGCGCTTTAAAAGTTAGCATATTATTATTATTATTTATTATTATAATAAATACGAATGAAAACGTAGGTTTTCTGTAAATTTATCATAGTTTTCGAGAATGACACTTCTAGAAAACAGAAGCAGAAATAAACATATTTCATCTGTATTCTGCATTCTGTACAGATACTAATGTACGAGTATACGGGTATACAATTTTTTTTTCTAATTCAGCTTTTTCTTTATTTTATACGTTCAAATTTCTGTTAAGAAACTCTTATTTATGCAAAGTTATTAAAAAATATTAGACTATTCGGCGATGTTTTAAGAATAATTTACATTTATATATATTTTCCCAAGATTTGAGATCTTTTAATTACGGCTTAAACTTATTTTCATTTAAAATAATTTTCGAATTTTGGAAGCGAAGCATGGAACTGGCAAAAGAAGGATGAAAGTAGAACAAATGCAGTAGAAATGAGATCTCTTAGACGAATGTGTATGATAGAGTAAAAATATAAGAAGTGATTGCGGTGCGAATGATGGTGTCATGAACGAAATAATGAAAGGATTATTTAGATGGTTTGGACATATGGAAAGAATGAATAAAGAAAGAATGGTAAAAAAATTATATGTAATGATGTAAATGGAACCAGAAATAAAGGAAGACCGAGGAAAACGTGGCACGATCAAATAAATCAAATGTCGAATGTCGGCCATGTGAGGAGTCGGAGAAATCGACGCGCGTGCATGACGCGATGTATGAATGTTGAGGAATCGAGAGAGATATGTCAGGAAAGAAAAGTGTGGCAGTCCATTCTTTCTGCCTACCCCTTCGGTGAGACGGCGTGATGGTTAATTAGTAAGTTAGTTATTATTTTCGAACATTGTATTTTTTTAATATGAATTTATTTAATCAAATGTATAAAGGGGAGTTGTATGAGATATTTACTAGAAATTTGTCCTGGAATTTTTGAATTATTGAAAAAAATAGATAATTCTGATCCAAATTGTATTATAATAGATAATCAAGTGATTTTACTGAAATCTCTCGATGGAAGCTCATTTTAAATAATAATAATATAAAACAATTTTTTTAAATACCCTCTGCCTGGTGAAATCGGTTGTTGTCGAAATAAAGACAAAAGTGGAAGTAGTTAAAAAACATCATTTTATTTTATTATTCGTAGGGTCAAAGCACCAATGAATGGCCGTTTAAGGTTCAGCTTGTACTGAAATCCACAATAAAGGCATTAATTTTATTATTTCAGTGTACAAAATAAAAGAAAACAAAAAAAAAACACATTGACTTCTCTAAATTCTCTAACTTTTTTATTGAAATATGAGTATTACTATTAAAATTAATATTTCTCTAAAAAAAATAGCACAATCACCAGTAATCGACCACTTCAGGTTATATTGATACAATACATAGATTTTGTTACATTGTCACATTATGAAACACCCTAACATATGAAAATATGTAAATATTCAAAGAATTGCATAAGAAATAACATTAATAAAAACACTTACCACACTTTTCATTATAAAAAAACTACTAACAATCTCAGAACAACAACGGGAAGACGCACTTTTACCGTTTGACAAGGCACAGTTCAAAACTGATAGTTTTGTTTCTTACCAACAGTTGTCTCTGCCTACCTCTTTTGTCATAGTTTCTTGGGATTAAAGTTTTTTGACTGGACACATAGAGAAATTCTTATTATACTTTGTTTTATTAACCAGCGGTCATTTACTGGGGGGCGGTCAAATACTGGTACTTCGACCCGATAATAGAGTAAATTTTTACTGAAAATAATTAAGAATAACATGACAACTTTATCTCTTAATTGGACCGAAGGAACACATTTCCCGTTAATATTATTCATGTAGACACAGATTAGTAACATATTACCTACAAAATATTATACAAATAAAATAAAAATATTTATCGATGGATTGAAAAGGACAAAAGTTCAGAAAAAGTACGTTCTTCCTTCTTCTTCTTCGTCCTCAGCCTATTCCCGTCCACTCCTGGACAAAGGCCTCCTCCATTCGCTTCCATGTCACTCTGTGCTGTGCAGACTGCATCCAGGTTATTCCGAAGTGTCTGTTCAGATCATCCTTCCACCGTAGTTGCGGTCGCCCTGCACTTCTCTTTGCCTTCTTGTCCACTTTTCGTCTGAACTTCTGGCTACGTGACCTGCCCATTGCTATTTTAGAGTCGCCACCCGGTGGATGATGTCAATGACCTTTGTTTTTTCTCTCACCGTATCGTTTTTCTCTTTCCATGGCTCTTTGGGTCACTCGTAGTTTCTCGGTACTTTGTTTGGACAATGTAACAGTTTCAAGACCATAAGTACCAACTGGCAGAACGCAGGCTTCATAGACTTTTCGTTTCAGGTTGATCGGTATTTTCCAGTTTTTAAGGCTGTAACTCATGTTTCCGAAAGCTGCCCAGCTTAGTTCAATTCTTTTATTTTAGCTCTGCGGTTTCAAGTATGTATATTCTTGAGTATTCTCAATTCTGTTGATGACATTCTAGTTTTTTTTAGTATGTATATATTTGAACTTTTCCATTTAAAACAATATTATTTAACGTAATTAATTTCATGGTGTACAATTAAGCCTTAGATTATTTATGACCAAACACACCTAGCACTCCTTGACAGCTATCTTTAATTATTTATTGTGTGGACCAATTCAATTTTAATTAAATTTCAAATGATTATACCCGTATATATCAGCTATTTTTTATTAAAAGAAATCAGAATATGAACAACTTATTTTAAAAATACTTGTTCTTGGTTCACAATAAATCGCATTATTAAATGATAGGGAACACAAACATAAAAAATAGTGTTAAATCAACGTATTAAATGCAGATAACGATATGAAACGGATATGGACCGATTTATCAAATTAATTTATCTGCTCGTTTAAAATTTAACGGTTGTAGACCTCTGGAGACATTCGTATCCGACTACCTGTTAGTCGCCAGCGGATAATCGGTTAGTTTTTTTTTATTACTAATATCTTTGACTAGAACATAAATCGGGATTATGTTACGATTCAGTCACACAGTCGAGGTTTTTATTGTTGCTTAATATTTAGCCGCAAAGGAAGTATTTTGTCTATTTTGACAGAAATGTAACGTTAGCGTAACCGTTTTTGAATATTTATGTAATATATTCAAGATAGTGAGGTTAAGATTGCAATGAAAATTTTGGCCAATAAGACAAATCGCTACAAAGTGATTTTAAACCCAATTAATTTAAAGTAATGGCATTAACACTGTGGAATTCCATTGTAATAAACATTGGTTATTGTAAAATAACGTTGATCCACTAAAATATTAAAAATCACGACATGTTTCGAGGGAGACCTCCATCTACAGATGTTAATTTATAATAAAAAACAAAACAAATAAAGTCTAATAAAAAACGCATTTAAAAATTGGACAATACAAAGGAATTAGACATTAAAATTAAAACTTAAATAATCTGGACATATTTCTTTAAGTACTTATAATATTTTTTTTGTTGGTAAGAACTAATAAATAATTTTAAACAATAATAATACATAATAATTAAATGATAACGATAATGTTATTTGAAAAAAAAACATACATTTAAAAATATATAGAAAATAATAGATATTAATTTGCATATGATTGGGAATGGGAGCTTCGAAGACTAAAAGTAGACAAAGTACTCGTATTTAAAGAGTAAGGAGGATTTTAATACCTTATAACAGATAAAAAAATCTAAAAAGTATTTTTAAGAGGTACTCCTGAAGAAGGCAGCGAGCTGCCGAAACCGGTCGAAGACATACACATCAGTGGATTTTAACTAAACATAGATCTTAAAAAGTTTTATTTTCATTAAATACACAATATTAAAATATCGTTAAAGTTATTTTTGACACAACAATCTTGGGTGGATCCAGGCCGAAAAGTGTATAAAAGGAAATTGTAGTGCGAAATAAAATGGGAAAATTTTTGAGGCAATTTTGCAAATATCGCTTTTTCCATTAACCCTTAACGTACCGTGTTCAAAACAAAACGCTCGCTCCCATGTGGTAAATTCAGTTTACCGCTAACTTTATCTAAATATCAAGCATATGACTCGATGAATCAAAATTTAATTTATGTCATCTTGTAGGGAATTTCATTAGGAATAGATCGATATCTATAACATACATGGATTATTTGAAAAACATATCATTATTAATTTTTTCTGGAACCATGCGATTTCTGATATGGAATGCGTCACAGCATACGAGCAACTGGACACCAAGTATAAACTTGTCTCGCGCCGCGGCCGGCGGGGCGAGACTTTACAAGATTTTACGTATGATAAAGGCACCTAGGCAAAATGTAAAGTACGTTCAAGACAACGAGTACGTATTAATATTTGTCCCTTTTGGTAAAGTGTTAATATTTTCACAGTTCTGATATTATTAAGTTGCGTGCTGCGTTTCCGTCCAGTCGGTATTATTACGTACCTATGAAAAAGGCCAAACATATAATTTATAATACGTTCAAAACGGCGAGTAAGTATTTGTCACTTTTTATAAAGTTGTAAATATTAGAAAAACAAATTGAATTGACCACATGGCAACGCGACGGTTAAGTAGTACTCGTACAGCAGAAAAAATCGCGGGGCCTACTGAAATACATAAAAAAATTCATTTGCTGAGACAAGTTTTTATAGCCAATATTGACTGATTGTCTGTGAATAAAATATGCATAAGCTTACTTGTATTCAGGAAATGTCTCTCAAAGTCAAACTTACTTTTAATGCAACCGACATATACTCGTGAAGCTGCTGTTGAACTTGTTACTCGTATTGAAATATTTTCTCCTTAAAGAAAAAGTTATAAGATTATAATGCTATGTTAAAAGTGCGATTGGATATTTCTTATGTTCTTTTAAATTTAAATTCACAGGTAAATTCATTGAAACGTTACAAATCATCGATTTATTTATTAAGATGAGTAAGTTAAATAAAAAAAATAAAGATATTGTTAAAAAATATTAGTCTAAAAAAAAAACTAACAAACCATCACGCCGTCTCCTCGAAGGGGTAGGCGGAAAGAATGGACTGCCACACTATTCTTTCCTGCCATATTTCTCTCGATTCCTCATCATTCATACATCGTGTCATGATTTCCTCGGTCTAGCTCCATTTCTGGTTCCATTTACATCATTGACATATATTTTTTACTATTCTTTCTTCATTCATTCTTTCCATATGTCCAAACCATCTTAATGATCCTTTCATTATTTTGTTCATAACACCATCATTCGCACCGCATTCACTTCTTATGTTTTCATTGGACACTCTATCATACACAGAGTATCCACACATTCGTCTAAGAGATCTCATTTCTACTGCATTAACTCTACTTTAATCCTTCTTTTGCCAGTTCCATGCTTCGCTTCCATACATTAGGTTTTCAGTCTAAAAAACTATTATAAAAATAATAATAAATTAAACAAAACAAAAAGGATATTTATCTCGGTAAAGTGTCGCATTTAAAAAAAAAAGTAAACAGTGTCGTTTTTTTACATTTAAGTATTGTTTTAAGTTTGATTTAAGTAAGAAAATATGTAATAAATGTCATTTTTAATTGGGATCTGAACATTATAACGGTGCCAAGTATCAAAAAAGTTAAAAAAATGTTTGATCTCAATTGGTGTTAAACGTTTAGGTCAATAACTGTGCCAAGGTGCAGAGTAATTGAATTATGTAGCGTAGTTCAAACGTCAATCTAAAGATGCCACTTATGATACATGGCACATGTTATAATCAACATTTTTGTTTTTGTTTTATTCTAAACGCACCTTTGCAAAAACCACCCCTCAATTGTCTTTTATTTATACTAGGGCGTAGAAATTGGATTGAAATTGAAAAATCACCTCATTAAAATAATCAAACTAAAAATATCTAAAAATAATGTATTAATTGTTTCTTGAACAGTGATGTAAAAATCCATATTAAATTATTATTATGTATGAAAAACGATAGTTTTCACGGAGTTTTATTATAATGTTTATGTAAGACATGTTTCGCCCTTCTAAGGCATTATCAAATGTGACGAAACTTCAACTCGTTGCAGTTTATATACACTAGTAAATGGAGCAGAATATGGTGATTAACGAAAATTGATGTGACTTTATACATTTTTAACAAATAATTATTTGGGTAGGTCCAGAAATATTGGAAAGTGTTTCTTAGAACTCCACTTTACCCGCTTTTTTTGCCTTACCAACCGGTTTCACTCGCGCCGGAGCTTCGTCAGGGTTACAAAACAAAACGATAACTCAGTTTATATTTTAAGTATCTGAGTGATCACTATCTCCTATTCATAAAGAAACTATGTTACGAGATCAAGGATGGTTACCAAATCGGACGTGAATTACCAGTTATTATGTTACACGATTGTTACATATAAAATGATTGAATTAATAATATGAAGACATTAAACAATAGCGCATGCTCCGAAGGAGGCAGCTCCCATGTGATTATCTCGGCGGGAGCCTCTATTGTGCAGTTCCGAGAAGATCGGCATCCGAAATGAAAATGAGCGCCATTTTCGCGTATTGTCGTGGCCTACCCATAACGCTCAACTGCTGCGCGCCGCGTGGGCGCCCTTTGCCGAGCCGACCGCCCCGCGCACAGGGCCGAAATAGGAATACCATTTGATATATATTTTTCCTCTTCTTCTTTTAATAGATCTGGCGATCTGTTCTCGTCTCATTGATCTTAGAACCTTCATCTCCAATGTTCTTAGTAGACCCTTGGTTCGCACAATTTTGGCCCGCGTATCTAAAGCGTACGTTATTAATTTGATATTTCATTAATATAATTTTTTTCTTAAAACAAAATATCATAATTTTTGTCTCTTTAACAATAGACATTACATTCAATATTTAATACGAACGAAAATTTCATTTTTCTAGAAGCTTTTTTTTTATATTTAATGGGAATTACATATTTCGCCTTGCTAAGGCATTATTAAATGTCCATACTATGGCTTTATAATATCTGATAAAGCTTTAGCAAGGCAAAACGAGTCATTGCCATAAACTCCTAGGAAACAAACATTTTCATTCATATTATATATGTTATGAATCACTGTTTTTCTACTTATAATTTTATTTTCTTCGACATGTTTTAAAAACTTTACACCTACATTATCGGGAGAATAGTATATACTAAATACGAGTTTATATCGTATTCCAATTTTAAATATTTAAAAGTTTCGAAAATGTCGAGAAAAATAAAGCAAAATCGATTTGATTATCGCACATGATAGTTTTTAAAGTGTATATATTTTAAAAATTCAAAGCCATCGGCATCGTCTGAGAAGATGGTTCAAAGATTGCATTATTATAGTATTTTAATCATGTATTTTAAAGCGTTTCGTTTTTGCAAGATATATCTTTATTTGATGGTTTCAATAAATATCATTGCTTGGGTGCGTAATTATATAAATGATTTGTTTAAAGGAAAAGACGGAATTAGTGTTTAATTAAAATTTCATCATAATGGAATCCTACAGTGTTAACATTAATTCTTTATTAGCAATATCAATATAAATAATATTTATGGAAACGTCTGTTTTCTAGAAGTTTTATTATATTTAATTGGATGTGTCGACTTGCTAAAACATTACTACGGCAACGCTATTAGTATCACGTTTGGGCGAGTCGGTTTCGTTTTCAAAGTTATTGTTTTAATGATTTTTTTAACCCATGTGGATTCAAACACAATGTTGGATTAAAAAAAAGTTAACAACACACGTGAAGTTATATTTCCTGCCCTTTATATTATATCAGTGTTTTTTTCTGTTGTTTAAAATTCTAATTAGATATTTTTATTTATTTCTATAGATATCGAATATAGACATCGACTATACTCGTATATAATAAAATAGTAAATATTTCTAACTAACTAACTAACTAACCATCACGCTGTCTCCCCGAAAGGGTAGGCAGAAAGAATGGACTGTCACACTTTAACCGATGCGGCACTCCATCCTTCTCTTTGCGCCCCGCGGGAGACGCGGTGTGATGGGTTGCGAACCTCATCGCCACCAATAGGCATTTCTATAAAAATAAATTTGTTAAAACCTTTGTAAGGCATTGTTTTTTTTTTAACTAACATTTTTTTCTTATTTAACATACTAACATAGTTAAAGTTAGTTAGTTAGTTAAATAAATAAAAAATGTAAGTAAAAAAAATATGTTAATGAATCTTACAAAGGTTTTGTAAATTTTTTTTTATGTTAATATTTATTATTTATTTTTTCTTATTTAATACATTATTTTCATGTGTAGCAAATGTTTTTATTAGTCATCCAAATAATCAGAATTATTTCTTACAACAAAAATAATCCAATTCATCCCTGATATTTTACATTAACCAAGCTTTTATTATCCTCATTACCTTAATACCTTTGCTGCTATTCATTTAAAACGATTTTTTGTTCTATACGAGTTTTCTTTATTTATTAATTGTTATCTCATCCTTTCCCGTTCATATTTTGTAGCTTTGTACAACATGGCGGCCCTTTGATGTACTTAGGGCTGTGACTGGCATCTGCAGGCATCGATCTTTTAATTTTACGATCGAATCATGCTCGAAAATACCCCGTGGGCTGAGATAAGCGGCAAAATTGATTTGATAATCGAATAAGATCGTTTTTAAAGTGTGTAATTGCTTTTCAAAGCCATAAGCATCGTCTAAGAAGGTGGTTCATAGAATGCATTACCTAAGTACATCTATAACTATTATAGTATTTGAATAATATATTGTGTAAGTGTTTTGTTTTCAAATGTTTAATTATATCAAAAGTTTTAATTTTAAAACAATGTTATTTTTTTTTCTGAAATGTGGCGACAGCTGTTTTGTCAACCTGTGTTATTATTATAATTTTTATTTTGTTGTTTTTGATTTACATCATTACAGCGTGAGCCAAATCGATGTAAAGCGTATTGCTATCGTACTGATTCTCGTGACATGTAGTCACAATCACACTGCTATCGCCGGGAATCCAACCCGGGACCTTCGGTGTTGCAGTCAAAGCACTCACCACTCGGCCACGAAGTCAAAGCACTCACCATTCGGCCACGGCCACGTGTTCGAGCATGTTCACTCCAGATTGGCGAAACAGCTGTCGCGGGAAATCATAATATTTAATACAATAAAAAAATAAAAGACGAGCCCAATGGATTGGCTGTATTGTGCGCCATAAGGGTATCCTGGATGACATAATAGAGGGGATGGCTGAGGGGATAAATTATAGAGGGCCCCCCAACGGAGAGGGTTGTAAAAGACCGAGTGCAGTGGAGGACGAGGTTCCTACAATTCAATCATTAGAATTGAAACTGCGTGATTCATAGTGTTATTTTAAGTTTTTATCTTGTCTTATCGTTGACTTATTATAATCAGCAATGTATTATTAATATACTGATGGATTAACTATTCATTGAGTGTTTAGTATTCTGGAGAGTATCCTGTCTTCCTAATGTTGAACCATCTCTCACGCGTTTCTGGTAGTATACTATACACAATATATTATATTCTTTTACCTGTTCTCAAAAGATGCCTTAAAAATACATTTTGTAATGTCTGTTGATGAAATAAACTGATTTGATTTGATTTAACTTATAGTTTAATAGTGATCCAGAGACAATGTGTAACGGCAAAATATGTCTTATTAAAACTACTAGTTAATATAGCGATTTAGAACAAGGAAACAGCTTTTCTGTACTTCTAGGGAAAAAGAGCTTTTACTTCTAAGAAGCAGGGCACTTTATAATGTACAGAAATAATCAATTGATTAATACATATACCAATGGATCATAAATGGAACCTAATCTGGAAGAATTAACGAATTAATTATATTACTGTGACCAAGTTCGGTTTTGGGCAAAAGTAATTGGCACCTTCTTTACTGGTAATACAATAAATGCAGTCGTAACATATTGCACGTTGAAAACAAAAGTGACACTATACAAAAATCTCAATTTTTCAGTACGGTCATTTAAAGTTTTGTCTGCTTATTAACCTAATTAAAATCAACTGGATTCTGATAGAATAATATGTAAACTAATATATAAAACATTAACATTAGATATATTTCTACTCACAGTCAAGTTATTGACCTCACAAAAACTTTAAATGACCGTACTGAAAAATTTAGATTTTTCAGTACGGTCATTTAAAGTTTTGCCTGCTTATTAACCTAATTAAAATCAACTAGATTCTGATAGAATAATATCTAAACTAATATATAAAACAACAACATTAGATATATTTCTACTCACAGTCAAGTTATTGACCTCACAAAAACTTTAAATGACCGCGACCGTACTGAAAAATTGAGATTTTTGTATAGTGTCACTTTTGTTTTCAGCGTGCGATATGTGGAATGATTGCTCGCAATGATTGTGAAAATAACATTTCTATATTTTTATAACTGTAATTATTACTAACGCGTTATAATAATACAAAGTTTAGTAAAACGAAATACCTTTTTCTACATTATTGTTATGATTTTGCATGTATAAAATACTATTATATAATATATAAAAAAAAACAACCAATTAAAACATATTTTTCAAATGACGAAGGAATCTAATGTTTTGTAACTTTGTTATTATGTAAGAATTTAAAGATAAATAATACATTTTGCTACGTATGACATATTTTTTACGTATTAAACATTATTCAACATATAAAAAAAATCCAATCAAAACACATGATTATAATGTATAAAAACAGTTCTATAATAAATAAATAAAAATGAATTCCCCTAATTTCTACGAATGAAAACTTCTATTTTCTAGAAATTTAATTTAAAATTTACGTGAATGACATGTTTTGCGTATCTAAAGTATTATTAAATGTTGCCTTAACAATTGTAATTTAAAAATGTCATTCTCATATTTTTTTTAAATAAAACTTCTGGAAAACAGAAGTTATCATTCGCATTAATTACTTTATATAGAGTTGTTTATCATTGTTCAAGAAACATTATACAAAAAAATTCAACGAACCTTAAGGCATAATTGCCTTAAGGTTCGTTGCATTTTTTTGCAATTTGTTAAAATCAATTAATATAAAAATAAAATGTTCATTGTTTTTTTTTCACTAGATAAATTTTTATTTAACGTACTCGTATACTACATTAAAAACATACCTATATAAGTAAACTCAAACACATTACACAAAAAGATAATTGATGAATTCAGAGTTACAAAATTTCTAAGATAATCAAAAGATTTTACTGAAATCTCTTAATGAAAGTTCTTTTTAAGTAATAATTAAATAAAACGATGTTTTTGTGCCAGGTGGTGGTTACCAGTCTGTCGATGGCAGCGAGCCTGGAGAAACCGGTCGCTGTCGAAATAAATACAAAAGTAGAAGTAGTTAAAAACATCGTTTAATTTAATTATAAAGTTCCATTGTCCAAGTTTCCTTTATATTAAAAATTCACATTACACAATTTTCATTATTCTCAAATGATTAATTAAAATTTACGAAATGGTCAATGGGACTAAGGAAGGTTGGAGCGGCGATACGTTGTATTCCATTAATGTAATCCCTATAATCAGTCCCCTAAATCGCACGGTCGAACGCTAATCCATTTAGGAGCAGCAAATCGATTCTCAACTGTCAAGTGTCATGTCACCACTGTCAAGGCCAGTCGCCGCTGCGTCCCGCGTGGGCGGAAAGCTCGCAGCAGTGCGCAGGTGTATGAGCGTGCGGTTGGACTGCGCCTCTTATTGGTTCACTAAATATATTAATTAGCCTGCGGTTAGCCCATTCGATACCAGCGGCGGCTCCTCATTAAGCTTATTAAAATGTCTTTTCTTTCAATAGATCTGACGATCTGTGATACAGAAATCATGTCTTCTTGGATGATGAGGACCAGCTGTCCCTGCATCTTTTAGGTCTTCCAGGTGGACGGTGTCCGGAGGGGATTGCGTAAGCGGCTGTATATGCGAGTCCGCTTAATAATATTTATTAATCTTACTAACTAACTATCTAACCATCACGCCGTCTCCCCGAAAGGTAGGCAGAAATAATGGACTGCCACACTTTAACCAATGCGGCACTCCATCTTTCTGTTTTCGCCCCCGATAGAGACGCGGTGTGATGGATTGCGAACCTCATCGCCACCAATAGGCATCTCCCGCGTTCACTTAGATCGTCCAACGTCCACAAAATAAATCTAAAAAAATTATATAAAATACAATCATATAAAATAAAATAACAAAATTAAAATAATTTGTTTTTTAGAAGTACCTACCTCATATTATATTTAATGGGAATCACTTAGTCCACCTTGCTAAGGTATTATCAAATGATTTCACACATAAAAATATGTTATAATAGCACGATGAATTATGTTATTCCTATATAATATTAGAATACGTATGTTAGCTATCCGTGGCTCTATTCCAAGGCATTTCGTTTAGGAATGCTGGGGACTAACTCTCTTCATCTTCTAACGTTAACATCTCATAATCCATTCCTTTACATTAATCAGGAGATATTTCGAGAACTCGGCAGTGCTGAAGGATGCTGGTCTATTAATATATATTTTTATTACAATAATGTTGGAAAAAGACAAATAATAGGTCCAATTATATGCTACCATATTTGAGTTTAGAAAGCTAAAAAAAGTAAAAAGTATTTAAATGGTTTTCAAATATCATTTATTCACAAGACAATCAATTTTTAATATTGCATTGTTTTGGCCGAAACACTACGAATATGTTCCTTCAACATTATCAACTGTTAAACTTTAAACGGTGTTATAATATTACAATTATTTTTTTATTATTCGCGACAGCTGTTTTTCCAACAGTTGTTGGCATCATCACGTGTTACAATAAATGAAAAAGTATTCGTATATTTTCATGTATTACTTTAATTAAATTCATTATTTTAAACAAGTAAGGAGCTGATCGGTGCTGCTATATTCGTTTGTATTTGTTTATTAATTTACTAAGGGTAATATAAAGCGATAACAATAACATACATTAGAAAAAAACACTTAGATAAAATAAAGTAAAGCCATTTACATTGCTACCATAAATATAAATCAATATAATAGTTAACAGACGACAGTATGAAACGAGATTGG
Organism: Lepidostoma basale; assembly: GCA_022606425.2. Classification (NCBI taxonomy): domain Eukaryota; kingdom Metazoa; phylum Arthropoda; class Insecta; order Trichoptera; family Lepidostomatidae; genus Lepidostoma; species Lepidostoma basale. The sequence goes on along the minus strand of JAHDVF020001077.1, from coordinate 311,442 downwards.
AGTTAAACTATAGCAAATTGAGGTTAAATAAAATATTTAAGAGTTCAAAATAATAACAATAGTGTTCGCCGACTGTGTCCGATATGTCCAAACTATCTCAATTATCCTTTTTTAATTTTACTTAAGAATTCTGACTCCGGAGACCCAGACTTGAAAGTAAAGAAAAAGGTGTTTTTATAGAGGATTCAAATTATTTAACGAATTGCCAAATGAGGTAAGAGATGCCGGTTCGCTTTCGTCGAAAATGCTTTAAATATGTTGTAAGTACCGATGTTTAAGGTTTTTGTTGTTTTTTTCATTTGTGTTTTTTATATTATTAATTGTTTATAAAATGTTGTTTTATGAGTTGTAAAATGTTTTTGTAATTTTTTATAACTTTATTAAATAAATAAATAAATCATCAATATTATAAACTGTTTTTCTAGAGCTGGATACGTCAGTAAATTCAACACTTCTTAAAAAATACCATAGACGAAAACTTATGAAAAGGTTATTGGTTTTAATTTTTAAATTTGATTTTGAATTGGAACCGCCACTGCCAAATATCAATATCCTACGCCCACGCGTCCTGCGCCTTGCGTGTAATTATCTTACAGTTTGACTGCCGTGTCCTTGCAAGGCAATGTTGGCAGCGCTATAACTAGTAGGGAAGGTGAGTACCCGCACGCATCAGATGATCTAATTACCAACATCCCACGTTAAGTTGGTACTACTTATTTACTTGTAATCATACAAGGGCCAATGTTTAAAATACTTTGTTACTTGGAGTCATCGCTTTATATAATTTATTCTATTGTATATTATGGTACCACTTACTTCCTATGGCCATACAACTCTTGAAGAGCCTCCTTGATGATTTTCGCCAAGCTCCTCGATCCTGCGCCTTTTGCTCCCAGCAGTCCAATTCGCCCAACCTAGCCAGATCAACCAGAACATTGTTCATAATGCGCTATCTAGGCCTTCCTAGAGGTCTTACTCCAGTCGGCCTAAACGCGTACAGGGTCTTGATTGCGCTGGTCTCTTTGGCTCGGCATACGGGCCCAATCCATTCTAGGCGACCGGTTCTCACGGCGCTTGTTATAAGGGGCTGCTGGGTCATTGTACGGATCTCTTAGTTGGTCCTATGCCTCCAAGTTCCCGCTGTATATTATGGTAAAGAATATTTCACGGCATTTCTTTTTGGAATGCTCAAAACCAATTCTTTGCAGCTTCGAAGAGATGGCTCATAACCCATTTCTTTAGATTAATCAGGGGATATTCTGGGGGATGTTGGTCTTTTTGTCCCCGATAGATATCTCTGACAGCGACAGCACAGATTGTTTTACCTACCGGCCGTCAGAACCAATCTGCCTCTGGTGACACTGGTGGGAAGCACAACTACTCTGCTGAACGCGGTCTCCTCGGAGATTGACGTATTTTATATTAGTGAAAGTACGTTCAGAAGACAAATACTCTTGACTTTAGAGAGTATCTTGTCTTCCTAATGTCGATATATAATATTTTACCTATACTCAATAGATGCCTTAAACATAAATGTTGTTTGTAATGCCTATTGAGTAAATAAACTAATTTGATTCATAGAAGATCAAAATTTTATAAGGATCACAAGTTTGAACAATCGTTTGTAAAGGACATCACAAAACATGGACATACCGGAAATACCAAGAATTACACGCTTTGTAAATTGTGATTCAATTATTTCATTTCAGTAAACTAGGACATGAAAAATGAATTCAAGTTACATCTAATACAGGTAAATAAATGTGCAAACTTTTCTTGTGGTGCTATATATAATATTAATGCACTTTAGCATTGTTTAACCGTTCCAATATTGTACATAGATAGGGTGAATGGAGGTTTTATCGTTATAGAGGAAATATTGTGATATTTTTTAAAAACGTTTCCATGGTATTACCATATATTTTTTTTACAGCAGTATTTGCAATTTTGTGAGATTCCATATGATTGTATAGTCTCACAAGAATTATCTCCTTATTCTGCTCAATCTCATGGTATTTTCCTCTGTATTTCTTACTCTTCTCTGGGAGTTTCCAAAAAATGAATAAACAACGCATTATTTCATTAATTTAAAAGGATTGATTGTGTCTTGAACAATGATGTATATGTATCCATATTAAACAATTCATGGGAATGAAAACGTATGTTTGATAGAAGTTTTATTATATTTTATGTAAATGACATATGCGTTAGACAGGCAAAAAACGTCATTCACATAAAATATAATAAAACTTCTAGAAATAAACGTTTTCGTTCGTATAAAATAATATAAAAGGACTCTGTTCCTATCGAGTATCGACTTAGTGCTCTAGATCAGGAGACAAACAGTCGTTTTATCAATATGGTATATTTCGTTTTTGGTATCATCATTTTACGCTAAATATAGAAATTCTCCAGGCTGCTTCTAACAATGCGCTAATGGCGGGGCAGCCCTCCACATTGTGTTAAAAAGATGTTCTGCTTAATGCTTAATAAACATAAATCTCCATAGATGGCGTTAGTATGTAGATTATATATAGAGTAATCTTAGAGATTAACATATATAATCAAAATCTACATAGATGGCGCATTGAAACTGACATGTGAAATCTGGTGTTGGACTTTAACATATATACAACTTCAAAAAATTTGTCAGACATGGTCATAATAAAGGTGGAATGGGGAATGTTGTAATTACATAAAGCGTGCGCTTAACCCAACCAATGGCAGGTCATAAGTCCTGTAAACACCTTGATCAACCATATTCAGTTTCCAATTTGCATCCTCGTCTCTATTGAGATACAATTAAATCATGAATGATAACCCGCAATGGGTGAAATCCAGTACTCGTATACAAGTATATGTACGAGTATACATCCAAAAAAATATAGAAATACTATACTAAAACTAGTTCAGTAATATCATTTGATTATCTTAAAACTAGTTGGTAATCTAAACACATTATAGTTGTGCGTTATAAATAAAAGTGAGTAAACATCTAGTTGATTAACATAATACTACTTAATTTAGAAGTTATTGTTGGATAAGCCATAAAAACGGATATACAGAACCTTTCCATATATGGACATACTCACTATAAAATTGTATTTCTAAATACCCACGTAAGCGACGATGGATGATACACACTTATCGAAAACGCTAAATTACTCTTGCAAAAAAACATTATTTTATGTATTAATACATACGAAGATCAAATGTTTACGTCGATTCCACTATGTCGTATCGCTGACCGCAAGCGTGGGTAGATTCTCCCACGCTTATTGCCATTCAAGTCTAGACCATTTTAACAAATCGCCATTGATCGTCTTGCCAATGTTCACTTGACGAAAATATCAAGCGATGTATACAACACTTTTGCTTTCGTTATCATCTAAAAACAAGACTTTTCGACTTTTTATTAAGTTTTGTAACCAAACACACACATACAAATAGTATTATAATAATTATTTAGTTGCATAAATCTTAACACCATTATAGTGCAAGTTAAAGCGATGCAAATCGATTGAAAAAAGAACATTTAAGGAAATATGTATAGAAATAGGTGAATAAAAATGTGATATTTACCACTTGGTTGTCCATATCCATATCACACCTTATAGGGTGCTCACAAATTAGTTATAGCTTTATCTGCATAAAGAGGTGTACTTTGAATGCCACCACATTAATAAAACAAATAGCCTTCAATACAAGAGAATTTCGAAGCAAATCTCTCCGGAAAATTTTGGCAAAAAATAAGGTATAGATAACCTCTTACTCTGCTGTGGTTATATGGAACGTATAGGTTTAGAAACACATTTAAGACATTTGATAATGCCTTAGAAAGGCGAAAAGTGTCATTTCCATAAACTATAATAATACTAATAATCATTTTCCATAGATGGCGTTAGTGGGTCGGTTGTATAGGTTAATTCTTGAAAAAAAATTCACTAGTGCAACCAAATCTACATAGATGGCTGACTGAAACTGCCACGTGAAGATAAATATGGATTTTGAAGTATATATACATCTTCCAAAAAAAAAATTGTCATGCATGATCACAAATAACAAAGGTGGAATGGGGAATGTTGTAATTACATAAAGCGTGCGCTTAACCCAACCAATGACAGGTCATAAGTCCTGTAAACACCTTGATCATCCATGTTCAGTTTCCAGTTTGCGTCTTCGTCTCTATTGAGATACAATTAAAAATTTATAATAATACTTCTAAGAAACAAATGTTTTCATTCGTATTAGCTATTAATTATGGATTTTAAATAAACTTAAGGCGTTGAAACTACAGGATTCCATAATTAGAAGAATTTGCACCTTTATTATCGGGAGAACGAAATGAACTACAGTTTATTAAACAATTTATATCACTCTTCCGATAACGAAGGTGTAAAGCCTTCGAAATATGTCAAGAAGATAAACACGAAGGTGAAAAAAATAACGTTTTAATTTATGAAAAATCGTTATTTAGAATGGAGTTTAACAGCATTGTTTAAGAAACAATAAATATTTAAATTTACTTCAAAAACATTAACTTATTAATTGGCTCCATGCAGTTTTACGGAAGGTAAGCAGAGAGGATTTAATGACATTCCTCTGTAGTTTCCTCTATATTTATGAATAAAAACACACTCGTACGTCAATTTTTGATATAAAAAATTGTAATATATATTCCTTGTGTATGGAAGTGAAGCATGTAACTGGCAAAAAAAGATGAAAGTAGAATAAATGCAGTAGAAATGAGATCTCTCAGACGAATGTGTGGCAAATCTGTATATGATAGAGTGTCAAATGCAAGTATAATTAGTGAATGTGGTGCGAATGAAAGTATAATGAACAAATTAATGAAAAGGTCATTAAGATATTTTGGACTCATGGAAAGAATGAGTGAAGACAGAATGGTAAAGAAGGTATATGTTAACGGCGTGAACGGAGATAGAAATATAGGAAGGCCGAGGAAAACACGGCACTATCAAATCAGTCAAATATTAAATGTCGGTCACGCTAGGAGTCGGAGAAATCGACGTGCGTGCATGACAAGATGTGTGAATGTAGAGGAATCGAGAGAAGTATGTCAGAACAGAACAGTGTGGCGTTCCATTCTTTCTGCCCACCCCTCCGGAGAGACGGCGTGATGGTTAGTTAGTTAGTTAGGAATATATATATTATTAAACTGTTAAATTTAAAAAAAATTGTTTTATGTATCACAATTGTATTTTTATTTTACGCGACAGCTGTTTCGTCAACCTATGTTGACATCATCGTCATATATTTTTTTAAGTGATTAAATATTTTTAACATGTAATGGACTCCACTAAACTGGTTTGCTGTAGACTGGAAGAGATGAAAAGACACAACTTGGTAACCCGGGAATGAATCAGTAGGCAGTAAGGGTATACGGTGGCACGTACGGTAGAATCACGTAAAATAATTTTATTAACGTTCGTAAATAAATGGGTGTCCCTCATTTAAATTTTGTCAATGAAAACGCCAGCATAAATACAGGATTAAGATATCTTTCTTGGCATTCTGATACACAAAGGTGGCGTAACGTAGTACGCTGCTTTATTTATTGAAATAACATTTATTTATTATATTCCTGACTCTGTAAAATTTAATATATCATTAAATTTTACAGAGACAGGAATAGATAACATATAATTAGTAGGAAAAAAAACTCCTTTTAATGTTTTATTATATTTTATGTGAATGACATGTTTTGCATTATTAAGGCATTTTCAAATGCCTTTACAAGGCGAAACATATCACTCTCGTGAAAAAATAATAAAAAAATGTAGAAAACAGACTTTTTCAGAAACAAAAAATAAGATTACATATAATGAAATGCAAGTACAATGTCCGAGTACATGCATATTTTTGATTTATGAATATGGTTGACATTTTTTAATCAAATCTTCTGGCCGTTTCTCGGAAGGAGTGTGCAGAAAATGTGCTGCCAAACTTCTCCTTATGAATTCAAATTGTAATTACAAAATTAAATACAAATAAATTGTCAATTTTGAATAGTTCATTGACTTATAGAAACAAATACCATGCTAAGGAGGCTAAATACGTTCCAATATATGTAGTATTTTCCTATTGAAAGCTGTTTCATCAAAAAATGTTAAACTCGAAAGTGATTTTGTCTAGCAGTTTAATTACTTTTATTAGTGGCATACCAGATGCAGGATGGTTCTGCTTATTGGGAGATAAACAGCCTGCACTAAGTCTGTCAAATAAACCCACTAGAATTCTTCAATAAGGCTAGAGAAATTAGTAAAATTGACCCCATACAATGTAAACTATGTATGGAGTGTCTTGATGTACGGCTGCGAGACATGGTGCCTATCCGAAAGGGATAAGCGGAGACTAGAGGCTTTTGAGATGTGGTCCTATAGAAGACTATTAGGAATTTCCTGGAGAGACCACATCACGAATGAGGAAGTTCTTCAAGGAATCGAAGGAGGAAGGCACCTGCTCAGGACCTTGTCCGAAAGGCGTGCAAGATGGATCGGCCATGTAATACGTCAAGAAGGTCTCTTGCATGCCATTATGGAGGGTATGATCGAGGGGACAAACTCTAGGGGACGCCCACGCCGAGAGTACCTGGAGGACCTGTTGGTGGACGTACGCTGCTCATCATATGCAGATCTCAAAAGAGCCGCACAAGACAGGGAAAAATGGTAGAGAATTATGGAGGAAATTGCTGCAAACCAATCCCAGGATTGAAACCAGAGAAGGAAGACAATGTAAACGGTTGCCTTTTAGTTAACGATTAATTTGATCGTGCCATATTTTCTTCTGCCTTTCTTGATTTATTTAATAACTTTTTAATATTTTTTCCTTCATCTATTGGTTAAATACCGTTTGTTTTTTTATTATTCGTTGCATTGTATTATTATCCAAAACATCTCAGTAATCCTTTATTAGTTTTGCTGAGAACATGTTAATCTGTCATACATTTCATCTTTATTTGTTCGTTTGGTATTCTATCTTATACAATTTTTCCACAAATTCTTCCAAACGATTTCAGTTTAATTTTTCAGTTATATATATGAGAGTGGATACCAGCAATCTGTAATTAAGTACATATTTAAAATTAAATTATTGATATTTTCACGGTGGTTTTTGAAAGGTTCCCGGAATTAGCTTTTCTGATAAACGAATTAGAGTCAACCAGGTTATAAAAAGGACACGAGATTTTACCTGGTTTCTAAATACTGGGAAAAAATATATAAAAAAAAATATTTGGTAATAATGTGATACAGGTTAAAGTTTTTATTTATTTATTTTTTTGTATTATACTACTGAATATTTTTTTTTTTTATAAATTAAGAAAAACCTTATAATTAAATCGCATATTGGTGGGGCGCAAAAAGAGGCTAAGAAGCAGACCAAGAAAATATGGATGGACTGCATTGAAGATGACTGGAGGAATCTAGAAAAACCTGGAGAATTGAGAAGGATGGGCAGGGACAGGAGCCAATGGAGGATTGTTGCGGAAAAGGCCAAATTCCTCACTATAATGCAGCGCCGACAAGATTAAGAACATGATTTAACATACATAAAAATATGCGGAAAAATGATGCTTCATTTTCAAAACATAAAAAAATTTAAATAGAAAAGGTGATGTATCCCTGGTTTGCGTTTACTATTCCTTTAGTATAAATATTTGGATTAGGCTGAATTCATTCATGTTTCCAACAGTATTGGATACTTTGATAACTAAGTAGGATGAAGTATCTGTATATAACTACACTTCTTCCAAACAATCATTTCACAGCCTCACGATGTCGGCTTTGGGTCAATAAAATTGATACTTTATTGGTTTTTAAATATACTTACGTGCTTATTCGAAATTATTGGTCTACTCGTTTTGTATCTCAATATTTTATTAGTGCACCGACTGTAAAAGGGCAAAAGGGCGTATGCCTTAATAAAAGGCATATTTAAACGCCTAAAAATATGTAAACTTGTATTGAGTATTGAATTTCTTAAGTCAAGTTGCTAGGAAAGAGCTGAGTAACCTGGATTTTTTTTGTCACATTAAGTGTTCCAGGCAAAATAATTATATGATGATCTTCTGCGCTATGGTGTGACCGAATATAGGAATTGATTAAGGGAGACTTTTACTAGGCGGCGAGGACTACGGTGAGCAGATAAGACTTTATAATTAGAAAGTTTCAATCCTGGGAATGGTTTGCAGCAATTTCTTCTATTCTTCTCTTCCATTCTTCCCTGTCTTATGCGGCTCTTTTGAAATCTGCATATTATGATGAGCAGCGCACGTCCACCAACAGGTCCTCCAGGTTCTCTCGGCGTGGGCGTCCCCTATCGTTTGTCCCCTCGTTCATACCCTCCATTATGGCATGCAAGAGACCTTCTTGACGTATTACATGGCCGATCCATCTTGCACGCCTTTCGGTCAAGGTCCTGAGCAGATGCCTTCCTCCTTCGATTCTTTGAAATTCTCCAGGAAATTCCTAATAGTCTTCTATAGGACCACATCTCAAAAGCCTCTAGTCTCCGCTTATCTCTTTCGGATAGGCACCATGTCTCGCAGCCTTACATCAAGATACTCCATACATAGATCTCGATGAGGAGTATTCTCAGTTTGAGGTTTATATTATTTGATTATATTATGTTTGACCTTTTATTAAATGCAAGCCTAGCTTGAAGTATACGGCTGTCGACCTCGCTCTTAGACCGACCGTCCCATGCTCCCGAGGTAGACAAATAACATGGCTTTAGGCGTTTTATACTATTCACAGGCTTCATGAATCCCGACCCTTAGGAGTGAAAAAAGTGATTTGGTTGTGCATTGAGAACATACAAATACGTTACTTACTCACTTACACAGCCGTTTACATCCACTGCTGGACATAGGCCTCCTCCATACTTCTCCACGTATTCCTGTCGTGTGCCTTTCGCATTCAATTACCAGCAAATTTTCGAATATCATCGGATCATCGTGTGGGGGGTCTCCCTCTGTTTCTTTTGTGTTCTGTCCATCTATCGCCTACCAATCTGACAAATGACCATTTGATACGTTGTTAAATCGTTTCTTGAATAAAATAAAAGATGTTATATAAATTATCTGAGATTTAATTTATAATTATGAATATTATTGTTTAGTGGTTTTACTTGGATTTAATTTATATAAATCTGAAACAAAGGTTTGAGAATGCCCACTCAAGGCGAAACAAATTTGTCATAATTTACATAATTTATATAAATAAAATCCAAGTAAAACCACTAAACAATCGTGTTTACTATTATAAATTAATAGAGCTTTACAAAATTATAACCTCAACCATCAATATTTGAGATTTATTTGTTTAGAACACAAATTTAAAAGTCGTCAAATGAATATTGATGAAAAACTGTTATTATTAATACAATATCATTATAACAAAAAATAATATCAACGAAAACATATTTTTTCTAGAAGTTATATTACATTTTATTTACATGATACGTTTCGCCTTTCTAAGACGTTGTCAAACATTTGATAGTTCGTGTGAAAGGTGAAACATGTCATTCCTATAAAATATAATAAAACGTCTAGAAACAGACGTTTTCATTCGTATTTTTTAAAATTTTATTTAAAAAAAAATAATACCAAGGATTTAAATCAATGATATTAGAATTTATTTTTACAATATTCAATGTGAGCAGAAAAAAGCTCATTATTATGAAGAAGGAATATGGTCGTGTCCAGGCTTGAACCCAAGTCCCCTAGATCAGGAGCCAAACGTTCTATCCCCTAGACCACCATTATTATTAATTATTTAATATGGAGTTTTTTTTTTAATTTTCAAAACAATCAATTGTATCAAGAGTTTATCATTAAAATTATTAATTTTATTCCATTAAATTATTTGTGCATATCTCTTGTTGGCTACAAACATTAGAGTATATGTATGTCTAATATTACATGTGTTTTTTATGGAATTAGCTTAGCGCTTAAAATGGAAATACATTGAACAAACTTGTATTCTTGCAATTGGAATACATGTAATACGTCATTGAAGCAAATCTATAAGTAAATACTTCTGTTTCCAAGTAATAGCATGTAACCTTTCCGTCTTCATGTTTTATTGCCTATTGAATGGAAAAACTATTGGCGCCAGGAACCATTGCAGTAGCAGCATAATACAAATCTTCATAAAATTTCCTGTTATTAATTTGCAGTGACAATACTAAGTGGGTAGATGAATGTGGATGAAACTAGAGAGGTTTGTCAGGATGGAGTAGTGAGGCGGTCTATTCTCTTTGCCAACCCCTCCGGGAAAATGACGTGATGGTTTATTATTGTTGTTGTTGACAATACTGAAATTAATTGGTTTCAAAAAAGTGATAACGAAGAAAAAAGTACACGGTCTATTTATGAATGATTAAAAAAACTAAATATTATAATATTAATTAGATTTTGAAAATTTGGTTTGGTTCATATGGAGCTCCCGTAAATTTGGAGATATTTCGTGTATAAGTGAATTGTTTTGGTCAATTTGAGTATTGCCGCTCTTTATGATAGTTATTTGTGACAAAAAATACGTTTTCACTGTTTTGGTGTTAAAATTATATAAGTTTTTTCGTTTATAAAAATAATTTTGACAGGTGTAAAAATAAATTTTTCATTTGTTCCAATGACAATTTGAATAAATTCTTCAATAATATTTTAAAGTTCTTGCTGGTGTTGGATTGTTTTAAGTGCCTAATGACAGTAAATTAAAAAAAAAACAGTGGATAACGTGGAATAAAAATTAAATAAACACAAATGTCCGGATCGTCCAGCTGATGACAAGTGCACCATCTAAAATAACAATATGTGTCAAATTATTTTTCTTTGTTATTTTATTTTATATCATTGTATTTAATATAATTTGTTTTAGATTTATTATGTAGACGTTGAACGATCGAAGTGTGCGCGGGAGATGCCTATTGGTGGCGATGAGGTTCGCAACCCATCACACCGCGTCTCGCGCGATGGCGAAAAGAGAAGGATGGAGTGCCGCATCGATTAAAGTGTGGCGTTCCATTCTTTCTGCCTACCCTTTCGGGGAGACGGCGTGATGGTTAATTAGTTAGTTAGTTAGTTAGTTTAAAAAAACTAATCAATTATTTAATTACGGCTCTGTTCGAAGTTGGAATATAAGACGAGCGTGCATGAGCACGGTGTGTGAATGAATGGAGAGGGTCTAAATTTATTAATCAATAAAAGTGGAAAATACCACACACTTCATATAATGTTAGTCCATTGTTTTGGCCCAAACACTATGATACTTTAACATTATAAACTGTTAAATTAAAAAACTTTGTGTTATGTATCACAATTGTATTTTTATTTTTATTTTACGCGACAGCTGTTTCGTCAACCTATGTTGACATCTTCAGGTGTTACAATAATTTAATAGTTTATCATATTTTTTTATAAATAACGAATTCCACAGTGTTATTAACTTTTAACTAATTAAACTTTTTCACTATGTTTATTTTTATTTTTACTGGTTAGAATTAGCCTTCATAAAAAATTTATTGTTTTCTTAAAATTTCTGGATAAGCTAAAGGGGTAGACAGAGAAGATGGACCGCCATATTTCTCTGTCCTGACACGCCTTTCGAGCTTTCTCTACATGCATACACAGTAATACGCAAGCTCGTCAATTTTTCGACTACGAATATGCCCGCTTTTTTATTTGATTGATTTGGTCATGCCACACATTCTTTGGTATTCCACAGCCTCTCTTACTCTGCTTGTGTACAACATTTTGATCATCAATCTCATATCCATTCGTTCCATATATGGTATCTAAAATTTTCAGAAAAAGATGGGAAACCCTATTCTACCATATAATGTGGAGCTTTTGAATTTAGTAAAATTGTATGTATTAACTGTTTAAGTTTACAACACTGTTACGATATTACAATTTTAATTACTCACTTTGGGAGTGTCGCGATAGCTGTTTCGCCAACCGATGTCGGCATCATCAGGCATTACAAACAACGAATTGTTTGTAATGCCTGAAGATGAATAATAGTGTTATAAATTTTAACAGTGAATAATGTTGAAGTATCATAGTGTTTCGACAAAAACAATGGACTGTTAAATTGTATTTACGTTTTCCACAACAGCAAAAAATCTGGCATTTTCATACAGGGAGATATAATACCTAATTAAGAAGGATAAACTTATTTATTGTTTCTTGAACAATGATGTAAAACTCCATATAAGGTAATTAATACGAATGAAAATGTCAGTTTTCTAGAAGTTTTATTATATTTTATGGGAATGACATGTTTCGCCCCATTAAGGCATTATCAAATGATATAATGCCTCACTACATTTGATAATGCCTTAGAAGGGCGAAACATGTCATTCCCATAAAATATAATAAGACTTCTAGAAAACTGACGTTTTCATTCGTATTAAGGATAAACTTGTTTTTATTATTATTATGTTATTCAACTCTATTTAGCAAGTGAGCGAAAAAAGCAGTCTTCTTCTTGAAGGTAGAATCATTTTTCTTTCTTTATATGTTGTTCAAGTTTTTAAATGCGGGAGTACTGTACGTTTTATAAATCGAGTAGCACGCGATAATTAACCAGGAATCCGAACCCATTTAACGATCAGTTCTGAAAAGTGCGGGTTTCGCGTCTGCTCGCCCGCTCATATCTCGCCAGAACAAGTACCCCGCTAAAATAATTCAATAGCTTAAATACTGGTGGTTTATTATTCACGTTCCTTAACACATTGTGTGCGGAAAACGTAAAAATATTGTTTTTTTTATGATAAAACTAAAATCCGGCATTATTTATACCAGCGCTGTTCAAATGGCGGCCCGCGAACAATACATTTTACAGCAAAATTTTCATCAAACATTGGGGAGCAACACTAAGCCAAAATTACCCATCGTACATTAAAATTTGAAAACATTTTATTACTAAATATATAAAATACTTTTTAAAAACAAAATTAATAGCGCTCTCAAAGTCATCACTGTAAATATAAATATTTCAACTAAAGCAAAGATGGCAGTACATAATTGAGCCATTCTTCTCTCGTCTATTCGTTCCATATATCCAAACCATTTCAGGGGTTCTTTTTTTAATTTTAATTGCGATACAATCATCTGCTTTACATTTCTTTTTTATTTCGTCGTTCGGTATTTTATCGTATTCCCGCACATTATTCGCAGTGATATCAAGGGGTAAGACGAAATAATGGACTGACACACTTTTTTTTCTGACATACATACTTCTCTCACATTCTCAACATTCGTATATCGTCGCACGCACGTCGATTTCTCAGACTGCTCGCGTATTCAATATTTGATTTATTCGATCGTAAAAACAGTAACAAATAAATCGAAACAAACCATCATGCCCTTTTCCATAATAAATTTATAGTATCAATAAATTATAAGGTATATCAAATATTATTAGAATTAAGTATTATTTTATTATAATATATGTAATGGTCGTAACATTTTTCACTTGTCAGTAAGGCATTATCAAATGTGAGGGACCATAAAATATAAAAACCGTTAATACCATATATTTGTTATGGAGTTTAATCAATGTTAAAAAAGCAATCGCTTATAGAGTTGACGTTATTAATATTTTGCCATGACCATCAAAACACTTTAAGATTACCAGAGATAATCATAAATCTTATATTTGATACTGTAAGTAGTAAAATTTACGATTATAACTGAGAATTTGTTCAAACCGAATTATGTAATAAAATATTTATAAACAAATTAACTTACTAACTAAGTAACCATCACGCCGTCTTTCCAAAGGGGTAGGCAGAAAGAATTGACTGCCACACTTTTCTTTCCTGACATATTTCTCTCGCTCCCTCAACATTCATACGTCGTGTCATGCACGCGCGTCGATTTCTCTGACTCCTCACATGGTCGACATTCAATATTTGATTTATTTGATCGTGCCACGTTTTACTCGGTCATCCTCTATTTCTGGTTCCATTTACATCGTTAACATATACATTTTTTACCATTCTTTCTTCATAAATTCTTTCCATATGTCCATACCATCTTAATGATCCTTTCATTATTTTGTTCATAACACCATCATTCGCACCGCATTCAACTTCTTATATTTTCATTCGACACTCTATCATACACAGAGTATCCAGAAATTCGTCCAAGAAATCTCATTTCTACTGCATTTACTCTACTTTCATCCTTCTTTTGCCAGTTCCATGCTTCGCTTCCATACATAAGGGTCGGTAGAAGAACACAATTGTGCACTGCCATTCTAGCTTTTTTGGATAGGTTTTTGTTTGCGATGACAACTTTAAGTGCACCATTCACTTTGTTGCCTGCCCCAACCCTTCTTTCAATATCCCTCCTACTCTCTTGTAAGCATACTACCTAAATACACGAACTCAACTTCTTGCTCCAAATTTTCACCATTCACGCTAATGTTGCAGACTGTCATACATACCTCATACATACCTCATACATACCTCATACATACAAACAAATTATTTGTGAAATAATTCCAATCAAGTACATTTAATTAAATAATATATAATCATGACCATTTTAAATGAATAAAATATATACCTAATATAAAAAAGAAATTTTTTGACTGCCGTTGTAAGGTACATTTAAAAAATCTTCAAAAATTCCTCTTTTATGATTTCGCACCTCGATTGTATAGAAAGCACAAAAAGTTGAATAAATATAAAGGGATTTTATACAAGTTTGGCTTAAAGATTTGAACATTTTTTGTTTGAAAAATCCATAAATTTCACGATCGACTTGTTAAGAAACATATATTTGAAAGTATTGAAGTCTTTGAATAAGAAACAGAGAAGCAAAACATAAAAAAATATTTACTCTATTTTATTGATTATATAACTGTTAAAGGAACGAACAATGTTTTGGTTTATAAAAATGGAAAAAATTATATGATGGGCGATGATATGCTGACCATTATATACTATGCTGATGATGCCACTATCATAGTTGAATCCGAGGAAGATTTCTGAAGAATTTTGCATCGGTTCTGCACTACCTTCAAGAGGTAACATATATATCTCAATAAATAAGGCTAAATGCATGACTTTGACCAGAGAGCAGGTTTGATGTAGCATGGTGATCGACGATACACCGATTGAACAAGTTTTAATATTAAAGTGCTAGCTTAAAGAACAACAACGACCTCCACAGTGTAGTGTTGGCACATACACGAAAGCCGAAGCCATATCCAGAAGTTTAAAGAATATCATCTGGAAGAACAAGTATATAGCATCCAAAGTAAGGTCAAGAGCTGTATTCATCCTATATTGACCTTCTTCTCTTCTTCCTCAGCCTATTACCGTCCACTCCTGGACAAAGGCCTCCTCCATTCGCTTCCATGTCACTCTGTTCTATGCAGACTGCATCCAGGTTATTCCGACGTGACTGTTCAGATCATCCTTCCACCGTAGTTGCGGTCGCTCTGCACATCACCCGGTGGATGATGTCAGTAAACTTTGTTTTTTCTCTCACCGTATCTTTTCTGACTCTGTCTCTTAGGCTTATTCCTAACATGGATCTTTGAGTCACTCGTAGTTTCTCGACACTTTGTTTGGACAATGTTACAGTTTCAAGACCATAATCATCAACTGACAGAACGCAGGCTTCATAGACTTTTCGTTTCAGATTGATCGGTATTTTCGGTTTTTAAGGATGTAACCCATTTTTCCGAAAGCTACCCAGCTTAGTCCAATTCTTTTTTTAGCTCTGCGGTTTGGCCTATAGTATATAATTCAAAGACCACTTACATCAAAATCAAAACCCTTATTCGAATTAGCGAATTGAAGTTAATCGGGTGGTGGTCAAGGGGACAGAACTCTAATCAGAAACAATATCTAGGGAATTTGGGTTCAAGCCTGGACACAATCAGATTCCTTCTACATAAAATGTGGTATATTTTACTCATATTTAAGATTGTAAAATAAATTATAATACCATTGACCTAATCCTTGTTTTTTTTAAGAAATATACTCAGATCCTTTGATGTCGACAATTCTGGTTTAAAGCCAAATTTCTACATGTTCGAATCAATCTCACACCAAGCATTTGTCTATGAATCGTTGCGTACACAGCTTTTAATTACTTGTTTGTGTCGTAGATTCAAATAAATGCAATTAAAAGTATTTTTGTTTTTTGAATGCATACAAATACTGGATTTTACCCATTACGGGTATATTAATCATTAAGACGTGGTGTTCGTAGAAGGGCGGAATAGGGAATTTTGTATTATATAAAGCGATCGCTTAACCCAACCAATGACAGGTTATAAGTCCTGTAAACGCCTCGACCACCATATTCTGTTTCCAAATAATTTACATCTTCGTCTTTATTGAGACACAATTAATTCTTAAATAGTATTTTGATAAACAAAATTTTACCGTATTCCGTGGTTTCATTTGCAAAATAAAATAAAAATATTTTGGGTTTTAAGATGTCACTTAAAATTTTATGGTAGCTGCCCTCATTTTATTTTTCTTTTTATAAAAAAAGTAAGCATTGAAGTACCGAGTTGAATTCCACAACGGAAAAATATTATCATTTCAACACTACGAAATTTAAGAGATCAAAAATCAAACCCGATAATTTAATTGTCTTCCTCGGTTGCCCATTGTTTGAAGATAATGCGGTGATAAATTATTTCGTTTTTGAAAATAAAACGATCATAACTCAACCAAAGAAATCTATCGAAAATCTGAAAGGTTGGAACTTTAATAGCAGTGATTTAAAAGATTTACTTAAAGGTAGAAATCAAGTAAAAAGGGGTTCTTATTTTTTATATGTAGGTACTGTGCTGAGAGAAACGATTTTCATTATTTTCAAAATCTTTTTTTTAAATAAAAAAATTGTGTCATTATTAAAATCAATTACATTTCATTCATTATTCCAGTAAATATTTTGTTTATATATTTAAATAAATAAAGGGAAGAGCAAATGGCAGTTTGTAACATAAATGTGAACGTAGAGAATTTCGAGCAGGTGAGTGAATTTGTGTATTTAGGTAGCATGTTCACAGCGGATGGCTGAACGG
The DNA here is from genome assembly GCA_022606425.2 of Lepidostoma basale. Classification (NCBI taxonomy): domain Eukaryota; kingdom Metazoa; phylum Arthropoda; class Insecta; order Trichoptera; family Lepidostomatidae; genus Lepidostoma; species Lepidostoma basale. Next base: position 294,358 of record JAHDVF020001077.1, on the reverse strand, counting down.
ATAGTGACGTCGAAAGAAGGGTTGGTGCGGGTAACAATGTGAATGGAGCTTTAAAAATAGTTATTGGAAAGAATGATGATGTGAACAATGTTTCTTTTTTTAACGAATATAGAAGGAAAACATGTTACATTATAAAGCACGAATATTTGAATTTCGTGTTAATACTAAAACATGATAAGTTTGTCATATATTTATATATTATAAACACCTCTCTGTTGTTTTTTTTAAGCTAAGTTTCGTAATACGTTTAAATATAATTGATTAAATAAAACTCTTCAAGATAGGGTTAGGAATATGGCTATCTGATTAATCCGCAAGGTGGAAGATATCTTAAGATGGGGCAGACATCGCAGAAGATACCGGAATGCGCAAGTGCAGATGATGGATCCCTCAAGAATCCCACACGTTGTGGCGCATCAGATTCCTGTTGGCTACCGTCCCCCCGGAAGACCGTCAAAGAGATAGAGGAACATACGAGTAATAATAATAATAATAAGGTTAATTTGTATAGCGCCGTTTTCGTGAATATCTCACCTCAAGGGCGCTTTGACAATGATTTTAGTCGTGAGAGCTGCATCTGACACCAGCAATCAGATAACCGTTGTTTATGCGATATTTTGAAAGCGTTAAGAGAACAAAATAATGAAAGATTATTAGGATAGTTTGGACACACTGTGCCGACCCATTTATATGAAACTGAAGCATGAAACTGGCAAAATAATGAGAGTCGAATACATGCAATAGAAATGAGATATATTAAACGGATATGTATAAATCTTTAAAGATCTAGTGATAGAGTGTCGTATGCCAATATAAGAACTGAATACAGTGCATATAAAAGTGTTAGAAACAAAACAATAAAATGGTGATTAAAATAGTTTAGACACATGGAAAATTAATGAAGAAATAACGGTAAAGAAAGTACAAGACGTCACTTGAGAGTAAGAAGGTTCCAACTGTCAAAAGTAAAAAGCTAAAAAAATTAAGTCAAAGTTTTGATGGTTTCGGGTGTGTATCTTGAAATAAAAGGGATCCATCTGAAGATGAAACTCTTTTACCGAGAAGCGTGTAAATTTTCTCGGGCGACAGTTGGAATAATAAAGTTCTAAGTGTAAATAAATCCTTCTTCAGTGAATCGTGTGTTTTGAATGATCAGATGGGACTTGATTCTTTTCGTAACATCAAAATGACAATAATATTGCATGTTTTTTTTAATTGTACGTATAGATAAAGTTGGTAAGAACCCTTTTCACGAAACAAAGCCAAAAGGGAAATTTTGTTAGTTGGAACCCTCTAAATCTCAGATGACGATGAGCTGGGAGTCAACCTCCCAAGAGAGGTCAACGTGACTACAAGAACAGACCAAAGTTCTGCAAGAAGAAGAAGATAACAATAAATTTATAATATGTATAAATAATAAATGAAATAATATGTATATGTTCATATTTTTTATTTAATTAGTGATCCTCGGAGGTATACGAGTATACAGAATACGAGTATACTGTGTTTTTACGTAACGTTTTCCGAAAACATGATCGGTATATGGTAGACATCATTCTGATACTATTTCGAAAAGGTGTCCTACGGTCAAGCACGTACATCAGTAAAATGAAATTTCTCGTTAGTTCGTAATGTTAACTTTTTCGATTTCTGTAAAAACAAATAACTGAACACATCCAGACCTTTGTATGTTTTGATGCATGGAATCAAAAGTTGTAGGTAGCAATGTAAAACGAGATACAAAACATATGAAGTATGCACATATTGAATATTTAAGTAGTTACGTTTTTAAATTCATGATACGTGAAATAAAAGTTTGTATGTATAAATTTCAAGAAAGGAAATTTGGGTTGAAAAAACTCGTTTGAAACAGAATGACGGACGTATATCAAAAATACACGTGCTTCGAAAAGCGTGAATTTTATCCCAAATTAAGGAACTAATTAAATCATACGTATTACTCCAGTATGAATAGACATTATTTTTAATTTAATTCATAACCATGAAACGGTTTTTAATGAAGCGTAAATATTGTGTACCTACATGCTTCAACAACAATTTTTTAACAATAAAGTTATTTAGTAATTCATAATATAGTTAAAGATGCCTTTGCAAGTCAAAACATATCGTTACTAGATAATATAATAATTAATATTAATGAATACTCTCTCTCTCTGGAATTCTCTGGAAGTTTTAATGTATTTTATGAAAATATATATGTTTGCTTTGCTTTTGCATTATAATATCTGAGAATAAAAAAAGATTATAATAAAATGTAGTTTCAGATATGATTTCTAATTTTAAATATATTTTTTATTTTATACAAATGAGAAATAACAAACGAAAATGATTTAGGAGACTCATTTGAACATAAACGAGTTTTACAAAAATAATAATTATGAAATCAAACGTTCCAACGAACATTATAACAAAAATATTTAATTAAAAAAAAAATAAACTTATAGATATATAAAAATATAACACTAACTAACCATCACGCCGTCTCCCCGAAGAGGTAGGCAAAAATAATGGAAGGCCACACTGTATCCTTTTTTTTCGCCCCCGCGGGAGACGCGGTGTGATGGGTTGCGAACCTTATCGCCACCAATAGGCATCTCCCATCCAGATATACAACATATAATTGTCCTAATCACAGGAACATGGAATTATTAGTATACATATGTTTATATTAATATTAAGTTTGTTGTTTTTTGAACAATGAATTAAAACTCCACATTAAATACTCACACAATAAAAAACTTTTTATAAAACCACGGTATGAATTTTATAATTGATGCCAACTAGTTTTTCTTGGACCCAAACTTCATCAGGGCGGTATAATAACTAAACAAAAAACTTTTTTTTTTATTAACTGATATTATTTAAAAAAAAAATAAAACAAAAAAATACAGCACATCTACTCTAAATAAAATGGCTATTTAAAATTTCATTGTAAATAATGAAAATATAAAAAAAATGCTGTCATATTCTGGACCAGAGCTGCCGAAACCGGTCGAAGAGACAGAAAATTGTGGATTTTAACTAAATATACATTTTAAAAATATTTTTACTTTTTTTTCTCATTATGTGCATCTTTTGGCAAGATGATGGCAAGATCATCGTTTAAGTATTGTAGTCATGAACGAGAGAATTATTCCGAATGAATTCTAAACACATAAAATTCCTTCAAAACGCAGCGTAAAAATCCAACGACCCACGAGATATGCAGCTTGTCCCTTTTTGCAAACATATGTATGGCAGTTAAAAAGCGCTCGCCGAATATTTTTACCATTTTATAACACCAATGAAACATTAAAAATGTGAGGTTGTCCCTATATACGTGTTCTCCAAATATCACACCAGAATGGATACGGTTCGAGAATTTTAAACAATATTTTAAAATAAACATTTTTTGGATTTTCAATGACACGAATTTATTTTGAATTATTTAAATATAAATATAAGCGTTGGTTGTACCAGGTTGTCTACAAAAAAAATTACGATAGAATTGTGATATTAACACTGTTTTTGGTCTGGTGTAGAATTCAATAGCGATGGATTAACTAACCATCACAATATCAATATAATAACTTAAAAAAAACATATTGTATACAGTAATTAGGTACAAATGACCTGATGTATACATAACAAAATTGGCCTAGAAGAACAAACACATTCATAACTAATTAACTAACAAGCCAACACGCCATTTCTCCGAAGAGGTAAGCAGAAAGAATAGACCGCCAAATTGTTTCGCTTTCTTTACATTTAACTCTCTGTTATCTCTTTGTGTTCTCTAAGTTTTACTATAATTTATGGGAATGACATGTTTCACCTTAATAAGGCATTATCAAATAACATTTTATTATTCCCATAAATCATAATATTAAAAGGCAAAAACCCGAATATAATCAAGAAAGAGTACATGTATACTTTGACAACAAGAGAGCGAGAGATTATGAACTTTGTTTTGATTATTTTTGTATGACAGAAGTGAAAACACAAAAGGTAAACAATTTGGCTCTGTTAATTGTGAAATTTTGAATTGTGTGACAAAAATTATTTGCATCAAAAGTTGTACAAATTATTATAAATTACGGTTGTACAGTGAACCGAGTTTTTAGAGCGTGGAAATTCTTTAAATACTCATATGAAGCACTCACTTTGTGATTAAACATTTTAAATTCATAGATATAAAATAATAAAACACTTTGTATTTAACCACACTATGGTTATTATAATTGATGCCAACTAGTTTCGCTTGGACCCAAGCTTCATTAAGGCAGTATAATAAGTAACCAAAAAACTAAAAAAATAAAAATAAAATATGTATAGTAATGTATGCTTTGTATACATCACACATTTTATCAAAAACGATATCATGACTTTCGTGGCAGAGTGGTAAGAGCTCTGACTTCCATACCGAAAGTGTGGGATTCGGTTCCCGGCGATGGCAGTGCGATTGTCACACTGTGTTAGGTCTGGTGTAGAATTCTCGTGACAATAAAATGGTGATAGATTAGCTACCTATCACATATCACGAGAATCAATATATCAGCTTAAAAACAAATTGTATACAGTAATTGGGTTCAAGCGACCTGTTGTATACGTAAAAAAATTAAAAACCAAACATTTTTTGGATACACAAGCCCTTCATCGGTGATATTATATAAATATAAATATTAGAAATATTATTAAAAAAAAATCACGAATGTGGTCAGTTTTGACAGATATACGAGTACCTGTAATTTTTTTTAATTTTTTTTTAAAAAGTTGTTTGTTGAGTTGTAATACTGCCCTGATGAAGCTTGGGTCCACGTTAAACTAGTTGGCATCAATTATAATAACCATACCGTGGTAAAATAAAAAGTGTTTTATTATTTTATATCTATAAATTTATTGTAGGAATTCTTTACTACGGTGAATATTTCACGGGTTGCAACTATTTATAATTAAACTTATAGAAATCAGACGTTTTCATTCTTAATTACCAATTGTCATTTGAAGACGAATCCAAAAATCCTTTGGGTTAAAGATAAATTCGGAAGGCTGTATTCGTCCGTATATAGGGTACAGAGTAAGGCCGATACCTCAGTCACCGTACAACCTCCGCCCGGGACGGTCGCGTCACGTGATTTTCTCCGACTACTCGTACCACCGCTCTCGTAATCAATAGTCGGCGGTTTCGTGTCCTATGGGTCTCTCGATCATTCGGCCGACAGTTCCCCAAAGGGCCCGCGAGTAGTTTTGATAAATTTCTTGAATGTGATAAGTTGCAAGTGAATAAGTGTACTGTCGCTAAAAGGATTTTAAGTGGATTATGCCGTTTTTATGATAGCGTTTTTGGTTTTTAAACAGGTAATTAAATTAAATAATTATACTGCATTTATACACAAATTGATTTTATTTCAATAGTAATATATCTAATAAGGAAAGTGCACGATATAGAAAACTGGCTTTGTAGTGAGATTTCGCAGGATTGTGGTACCCCCTAGGAGTCGTCAGTAGTCAAAGTAAGAAAGCGCCATAGCCAGTCAATTTTTTTTTAAACTTTTGACTATTGCTTTTATGAAAAAAAAAACACAACGTAGGATTTAAACCGACACCACCTACCTTTTGAAACTGGTGACGAAATTACTGAAATGTATGCAACAGTGAAAATACTGTTTTATAATATTAACTGGTTTTTATATTTTCTGACATATATACCTAAATTAACAATTTAAATACATAAAATAGATGTAAGTAAAAAAATTATAACTCTTTCTTCTATATTCACTTTTACTTTCTGTTGTGAATTCACATTTGAATAAATAAAAAAATATGTATAAATATTTTTACAACATTTTTGTGCACACAACTCTCTTCCTCAATGTAATTTTAACCCCGAGTGAAACACGTTTGTGAAAAGTGCAATAAAGTGTTTTGAAAATAAAATGTTAAAATAAAAATATTCAAACATAACCGATAAAGGGGAAAAAATTGACAAACATTATACATTATGGAAACGAGTGAAATTTGTTGCAGACCAATCCTAAGGATTGTAACCACGAAAAATTATATATAATATTGAAATAAAATTACAGAAAATATTATATTCAAATAAATATCAACAGAAGCAAAGATGGCAGTACACAATGAGGTTCTAGCGCCAACCCTCATGTATGGAAGTGAAGCTTGGAGCCGGCAAAGGAAGGATGAAAGCAGGATAAACGGAGTGGAAATGAGATCACTAAAAAGAATGTGCGGGAAAATGTTGTATGATAGAATACCAAACGATGAAGTAAGAAAGAAATGTAAAGCAGATGACTGCATCATGGATAAAATTAAAAAAGGATCCCTGAGATGGTTTGGACATATGGAACGAATGAATGAGAGTAGAATGGTTAAAAAGTTGTACACCAGCAGTGCGAATGGAAAAAGAAGCCGAGGACGACCAAGGAAAACATGGCATGACCAAATTAATCAATTACCAAATTAATCGACGTGCGTGCATGGTACGATGTATGAATGTAGAGGAAGCCCGAGAGGTATGCCAGGACAGAGCATTGTGGCGATCCATCCTCTCTGCCTACCCCTCCGGGGAAATGGCGTGATGGTTAGTTAGTTAGTTAGTTCATAAAATTACGAAATCAAATTTATCATATTAATACTAGTAAGATACTATTCTGTTTCTTGCTTTATTATATTGAAACATAGACATTATTACATTTAAGTATACTTTGATTAAAGTTTATTTTATAGTGAAAAATTACATATAAATTAATTAATCAAGTAACCATAGGATAGGATGGAATGCTACAATGTTTTCCTTGACATATCCTTCTCGAGTTCGCAATATACATTCATGTATCATGTCATACACCCACGTCGATTTCTCCGACACCTCGCGGGGTCGAAATTCAAAAATTCATTGGTTCGATCGTGAAACGGTTTCCTCAGTATACCTTTATTTTGTGCTCGGTTAACATTGTTAACATTTACATTATTTAACATTATGTGTTCATTCATTCTTTTCATGTGCCCTAACCATCTTAACGATCCTTTCATTATTGTGTTCATAAGCGTTCATCCGCACTCACTGAATTCACATCTTATATTTACGTTTGACTATTCATAGAGAGAGTTAATACACATTCGTCTAAAACAGGGTTTTACAACCTTATTTGTACCATGCCCCACTTCAATGATTCAAAAATCTCCACGCCCTCCTACCCTACCAATTTTTTTATTTACCTAACAAATTCTTTAAAAAATGCACTTATGCAATACATATTTTTAAATTTAATTTTCATATATGAATAATATGTATATTCTATTACACTACTACTCGAAAGAAAATTATTGCGATCCTTGGGCTTAATGTGAGCTGCAAAGATTTTTTATGTGAGGTACTAATTTGGTCAAAATATCTAAATTTCACCATACATCGTTTATAATTTAATAATTTTATCGGTATCTATTTGATTTAAGTTTAATCAAATGTGATTTTAAATACGTAAACCTTGTAATTATATTATATATTAGCGAGTCATAAATAAATTTATTTTGTTTGTCTTTTTCTTTTTTTATATACTTTGTATATACAAAGTATATAATTTTATATGCTTTGTATATACTTTGTATATTTAAAAGTATTGTATATACAAATTTATATAAAAAAGAAAAAGACAAATAAAACATCTACAGCACAAAGTATGGCGAACATAGAAGAAATATTAATTTAGGTTTACAAAAAAAGAAAACATAATTTTTGCAATGTTAATCTATCTTGATGTTTCAAATGTTGTACATCTTCATTATCTAGAATTCTATATTGTGTAATGTTGTATAATCGTGCTGAGACAAATGAACTCATAAAAAGTATTTTAAATAACGTTTACTCTGATATAAAGAGTTTCAACTTGATCAATGCAAGTATTATCTTCGCCATTATAATATTTAAACAAAAGCTGGGATTCCTAGTTAAATTGAAAAAAAAACCATTGAATTAATCAAAACATTCTACACGTTGACTTGTACTTCAGATCAACAATGGGCTTGTTTCAAAATGTTTAAATTATATTTTAATTATTTCTTCAATCTTGACGACTAAAATGCCATTAAACCACCATACTGCTCTTTCTGTCCTCTACTTTTCTAGCTTCCTCTACATTCATTCATCATAAAGAGCACGATCGTTGATTTTTCAAATGTTAATAGTATCATAAGTTATCTGACGTATATTATGTTTAATATAATATCTATTAACTCTCATATATAATAGTAAAACAAATAAACTTTCTTCCATATACGCCATACTTTGTGTTATTATGACGGTTTATTTCTATTTTTCTTTTTTATACACTTTGTATATACAACACTGATATATTAGTGTTGTATATACAAAGCGTATAAAAAAGAAAAAAAGAAATATACAAATAAACTATTAGTAAACTAGTTACTGTATTAAAATTATAACTTCCTATATTGTCAAATAATAAATAACATTCACAAATATTTTTATGCAATTAACAAATCCAAAAGCTCTCAAATACATTGACACTCATTTGGTTTAAGTTTATTTTAATTTTAATCGTAAATAAATAAAATTCACATATGATTCAAATAAATGCGAATTTTCATACCACATTTAAAATTTTAAAAACTTTATATCAAATGTCAGAAATTTAGATAAAAAAAATTAAGTATTCAATTTCAAAAAGTCAGAAATGCCTTTAAAATCAGTATAAGCGCAACTATGGAAACGAGTGAAAACGCTTTTAGAATAAAGGGAATAACATTTTTAATTTCTTAAAAATTGTTTAATTTCTTAAAAGTAGCATCTCCACCGACGGGTTTTGATCCTGTTATATTCGACATACACGAGCTACTGTTTTGATCCTAGAGATTGTATATAAGCATTTCTTTAAATATTAATCTACGGGGAAATAGCTTATTAAAAATATTACGTATAACAATAGTTCGCTGTCCAAAGAAAATAATCACTATTATAAAATAATATAAAATCTACGGTTACTGATAGAATAATTATAACAATACATATTTCTATTAAATCCATAAGGAATTATTCAATTTATTAGGAACACAGTAATTTATATCCTTAAATAAAATATAATTATTTTGTACATGTTCAAACCATCTTAATGCTCCTTTTATTATTTTGTTCTTAGCACTTGCATTTGCACCGCATTCACATTTTATATTTTCTCGGTCTTCTCTATTTCTAATTCCATCTACATCGTTACCATTTTCTATTTTTACCATTCTTTCATTCCATGTGTCCAAACCATCTTAATATTCCATTAATTATTTTGTTCATTACACTTTCATTCGCACTGCAGTCACTTCTTATATTTTTCATCTTAGAGATTTCATTTCTACTGCATATATTCTACTTTTATCCTTCTTTTGTCAGTTCCATGCTTCGCTTCCATACATAAGGGTCGGCACAAGATAGACATAAGGGTAGGTACAAGAACAGTAGGCCATTGTTTGCGATGAGAACTATAAGTACACCATTCATTTTGTTGTCTACTCCAACCCTTCTTTCAATATCCCACTTCACTCGCCCATCCATTGTAAACTTACTACCTAAATATACAAACGCATCTATAATACTTCTTCCAGATTTTCACCATTCACATTAATGTTGCAGACTGTCATGATTTCTTTTTTTTCGAAAATCGTTAACTTTGACTTATTCACATTCATCATCAGATCATTTCGCCTGCATAGCTCACACATACTAGTCACCAGGACTTGTAGTTCATGCTCGTTGTCTGCAAGTAGGACATCATCATCCGCATACAATGTATAGTTTTAACGATGTAAATCAAACAATAAGTAGACGAAGACCAAGGAAGACATGGCACGATTAAATCAATATTGTATAAATGTCACCCTCGTGAGGAGTCGGAGAAATCGACGTCCGTGCATGACACAATATATGAATGTTGAGGGAGTGAGAGAAATATGTCAAGAAATAACAGTGTGGCCTTAAATTATTTCGGCCTTCGGGGAGACGGCGTGATGGCTAGCTAGTTAGTTATATAAAAATAACAAAATGTTACGTAAGAATCGAATCAATTGTTTTTTGGTATGCAACAGGTCGATTGTATCGATTAGATTTTTTTTAGCTCGTATATTGATTCTCATGGCATATGATAGGTAGCTAATCTACCGCCATTTTATCGACACGTGAATTCTACACCAGATTAATGACAGTGTGACAATCACACTGCCATTGCCGGCAATCGAACCCGGCGCCTTCGTCAAAAAAGGATGTTATACAATGATTTAAATTAAAGTTATAATGTATTCGTTTACTGTATGTTACAGATATATCTTTCGTACATAAATCAGATAAATTGTTAAAACACTATAGTATATATAAACTACTATAGTTCATCGTATTAAGGTACAAATGAACGTATGACACTTGCGATATTTAAATAATCACTGCAAATAAATCCTCGAGTCGTTTATTTAACTTGTTTATAATCACCACACTTCAAAAACTGAATTGAATGGAGTTCAGTTCGAGTGTAAGCTTCCTTTACAAAGTTGCAATAATAATAATATCAGAATTTGCACACAATAGGAGAAAGCTCCTTGTGCTGAATATGACCAAACCATCTTTCATAACTCGTTATGCGTATATCGATCTTCGTCTGTCTTGTATTCGTTACTTGACCTTACATAGTCATAGCCACCATTTTCCCAGCGTTTCTACTGTTTTACAATATAACATACAATAAAGCATTATTTTAAACTAAGATGAGAACTATCAATTCACAAAAAGTTGTTATTATTATTTTATGTAACACATTACCACTTTAACAGTATTTTATTTTTAATAAAAAACTGAGAATATAATAAATACAAATGAAAACGTATTTTTTCTAGAAATTCTATTTAATTGAATGAGAATGACATGCTTCCTTTGTTCACAGTGCCTTAAAAAGGCGAAACATGTCATTCCCAGAGAAATATTTATTACTTATAAGTCAACATTAATTCGAATGACAGACATTTTCATTCGAATTAGTTATTTTATATGGAGTTGTGCACAATTTTCAGGAAACAATAAATATTTCTTCTATATTCAACCTTATTTGGCATCATGGATTCATATCTGAATATATTTTTAAAGACATCTACAAAATTATTAAAATGTTAAAAAAGTAATCTATGCATTTTAATTGATAATGGACCGACGATCTGAAGAGGGTTACTGGACATAGATGGATGGGAGCGGCAACGGAGAGGGGGCGGTGGCATGCTTTGGGAGAGGTCTACATTCAGCAGTGGATGACAGACGGCTGATGATGATGATGATGATGAATTGATAATACCCTATTCTTTTAATATTTGACTTATTTCACACTTATTACTCAGTTATTCCCTTACACCGTTGTCTTTATACTTGTTCTCTCTCCCATCACCCCACCGTAGCATGATGCAATAGATGTTAGTTAATCTAGTTGATTGTTGAGTTTGTTTTATTACTTTGATAAGACTTCGTGGTTACAATCTTGAGGATTGGTCAGCAACAAGCTTCACTCGTTTCCTTCCTGTCTCTAGTCAGAGTCTTCATCTCTGTGTAGCCACCGCAGTTAGTAGTATTAAAACATTTAATATTTTAAGTGATGTGAAAACAAAATGGTTTTTAATTGTATCTCAATAGAGACGAAGACGCAAACTGGAAACTGAATATGGATGATCAAGGTGTTTACAAGACTTATGACCTGACATTGGTTGGGTTAAGCGCACGCTTTATGTATTATAATTACAACATTCCCCATTCCACCTTTGTTTTTATGATCATGCATGATAATTTTTTGGAAGTTGTACAAGTATAAGTATACATTCACAAAAACAAAAAATGGTTTTATTTATTTTCCATAGTCCTGGTATTTAAAAATAAAAACAACAAAATCTTTATATGTTCATAAGTTAATAGTGAATAAACAAGAAAAGCGACAACGTATAGCCTTTGATTGAGATTTTGTGTGTATTTTCTAATTATAATAGTTAGGTCCTTTTTACACAATTTCTTTTGTATATATTATTTTTTACAAAAAACGTATATTTAAATAACTGCGTATATAAAATAATTTTATAATCGTAGGTTTAATTTTCTTTATTTTATTAATGTATTTTATATATAAAAAACTTTATTAATGTATTTATATATAAAAAAACAGAAATGGCAAAGATATATCGCCGATAATACGAGCAATATAACAAAATATATAATTACAATATTTTTTAATTGTGTGTTGGATCATATTTTAATTATTTTCATTCAATGCACGAACTGCATTAAATTTTCTTATTCGTGTTTTATGTAAATTAAGAGAATAATTGTCTTTATGAATAAATAAAATGAAATGTTTGCTATTTTAAACCTTTAGTAAAATCTTTAAATTTCATCTCCGAGTCGTAAACTCGTTGATATGCCATTTTAACAAGCAGTTGCCAATGGGACACCGTTCAGCTTACAAATAACTGTAATTAGGTCCTCTAATTGGTTGATCTTTAACGTTCTCCAATTAACAAAGTCATAAATATTCAGTATAAACAGACTTATAAAACATGTATTAACGTAGCGCTTGCCTTGTTAGAGACAATTTGTAGGAAGATTATTCTAGTATCGATTGATTAAATTTCTATACTTTATTTTCATATATAACACATTTAGCGACATTTAAATAGGCATAACTTGCTCACCCACATTTGGCTCCAGTAGCATGTACGTATAATATTATTTCGTTCGCATTTACATATATGACTCTTCAACTAAACTTTCTGGCATTAATTTCAAATCCTTCCATAAAAGGTTTGTCGCTTGAACGTGCGTTGAGTATTGTGAATAATGCGATCGCTCTGACGTAATAATACGTTTTTAAGAATTACCTATTTAATATATTTGTTGACCTCATTTAAAAAAAATGTGAGCTGCTATTCTTATGTTTTTATTTTCATATAAATACACAATAAACGGCTTCCAGTGTAAGAGTTACCTGAAGGAGGCTGGAAAGATCTGGGTTATGGAGAGGGATGACCAGGAACAGGAGCCAACGGAGGACTATTAAAGAGGAGGCCAAATTTCAGAGAGTGATGTAGCGCTGAGAAGACAAAAAATGTGTTGTTTGATAAAAAAATATTCAGAAGTGTGAAATATTTAAAAATGAGACAACTTTTTTAGCTTCTTTATGTTTACATAATATATTTAAAAAAAAGATTTAAGTCCAGGCTTTCATTTCATCAAAATGTCATGAATGTCTTATTACTCTAGATGTTCATTATCGGATTCTGATCCCTTACTCGTGTATATACACAATAATTGGCTACATTTGATAATGCCTCAGAAAGGCGAAACTGCCAGTCAATCCTATAAACAATTATACATATTTAATAATCCAGATGTTTTTATTCATATGAATTAAAACAATTAATTCGTTTTTTCTTTTTTATATACTTTGTATATACAACACTAACTTTAAAAAAACTGTCCTTTTAAAGTTAGTGTTGTATATACAAACGGTCCTTCTTCAGTGATACATATTATAAAGATATATATTTAAAATATTATAAAATTGTTTACAAATTTGATCAGTTTTGACAGATGTTATAAAGATTTTATAAACATATAACATCTGTCTGATCATATTTGTAAACAATTTTATAATAATTTAAATATGTATCTTTATAATATGTATCACTGTAAGGGCCAGTTGTCAGAAACATGTCTGATATGTAATTAATTTTTTTTTAAAGTTAGTGTTGTATATACAAAGTACATAAAAAAGAAAAAGACAAATAAAACTTGTACAACACAAAGTATGGCCAACATAGAAGAAAAACAATTAATATTTGAAAATTACATAATTTCTCGATTTATACTACGATGTGCGAGTTTCAATAGTTTTTTAAATAAGTTTTTTCAGGAGAAAGTCCATCCGTGAATGAGTTGTTCTAAATACTTTTGTGTTTAAGTAGATCCGTATCCCTTTCTTTGTATTGTATGGATAGTAGCAAGATGCTAATAGTGTGCTGTGCAGGTGACTTATCACGTGGGTAGACTCTCATTGTTTGTTAATTCTTGGCAAGTGTCGGCACACTGATTCATTGGCCCACAACCCCTTTAATTATGCACGCTCTTAAATTAAAACTCAATTACAATCAACAAGTTAAAAAATATATATATACGAGTATACCTTAAATAAACAAAAAGGCCTTAAATATCTACTCAGGGCAGGACAGAGATGCTTTCGCTATAGTATCCCTGGTAAGAATTCGGCTGGAATATAGTTTCATTATTTGGTCCCCGCCTGGGATCCGATATTCTCTGATGGTGGAGCGAGTGCAGAAATTTTATTTGGGCTTTCTTTACCTCAGGGAGCGCGGTTATTACCCGTGGCTCTCTCCGACAAAATTCTTGCTAGGTATGCTAAGCTACCAATCATTGGAGAGAAGGAGGAATACACATTTGGGAGTTTACTTCTTTCAGCTGATTGGCAGCCAAATACAAAACTCGGATGTCCTGAGTGATGTAGGTTTATTTGTACCTGATAATTACCTTCGTCAAAGATAGAACAGATTGTTTAATTTGCCGCGCTGCAGAACCAATCTGCCAATGGTTGTGCCTGTGGGTAGGTCAATCTCATTGCTTGATCAGGTCGCCTCGGAATTCGACATATTTCGTGATAGTGTAAATGCCTCAGGGATGCAATATCAATGTTGTGATTCTTTCCAATTCTTAATCTTAATAAGTTTTTTATGCTCCTTGTATAAATTCTTATAATGTAATTGCAAACGATCTGGAATTATATGTCTGTAAAGTTTTTGATTTTTATTCAAATAAATTAAATGAAATAAATCTCTTGCCTGCGCCATTTTTATTTGGTTCTCAACTAGCTTCATTCCTTACCAATCCCTTATATTGATGAAGGGAGGAGGAGAAGAAGTTGGAAAAAGCCAGGATAACTGCCTTCTTCCAACTACACTGTACCCTCGAGGTGGTATTTTTCTCCCTTCAGCACATGATCCATATATGAGATCTTTCTAACATTCACATTCGAAAACAGTTCTCTATTGGCTACGATTAATTATTGTTTTAAAAAATTACAACTACGCAAGTGCCGTTCACGTTCAATCTTTTATATTGCGCAGTCAATACGCTTACCTCCGGCCGACTTCTCAGTGACCATATACTATATCCATTAAGATCGTTTAAATAAGGCGGTATTTTTCTCCATGCCACAGAAGCCACATATACGAGATCTTCCGAATATTCACATTCAATAAGAGTTTCCAATCAGTATTGGCTCTTCGTAAGATCTTTGAGTTCATGACCATCTTGGTTCGAAGCCATCTTCGGTATAACGACATTTTAAATGAAAAGCGATTGATTGATCTCGGAATGATAGTCTTACAAAAACTTCTATCGTTAATAGTCTGAACTGGATTTTTAAATGCAGAGAATTCTTATTTTGCTTTATATATTTTAAGTCTGAAAATAATGAGAAGTTTATTACAAGGATAATTCTTCTCTAACTTTTTTTACAAAAATTCCAAGAACTCGTTAGCTTCTCACTCTAAGCACTCTTATTATGCTGGATTATTAAAGAAATATATCATAGGAATTTCATAATTCAATTATTACAATTAATTATAGAAAATTTAATATTACTCACGACTTTTAAAGACGTCTAATTACGTCTTTCTAAGTGACTATCGCACCAGTATTTTTAAAGTGACATAAGTCACAACGTGTTTATGACTACTGGCACTTTAGAAATTCTAGTGCGATTTGTTGATATTTTATATGTTCGATTATGTTTTTTAATTAGAATTTTCCATATATCAATACATGTAAAACACGTAATCGAAAAAATGATGAACATATTATATTAGCATTTCTTAAGCGATGGACCATAAATTGTTGCGCATTCCTTGGATCGATATGGTCAGCAATATAAATGTCCTCCAGAGAGCCAGAGGTGATAGGGAATTATTGGCCAGTATTAAAACCCGTACCGACAGTAGACCTACGAGTGTCCACAAATGACTCCACCCCAATCTTGCTCCACGGTGTCCCCCTCATGACCACGACCAGCTTCTGCTACCTCGGTAGTATGATAGCGGGCTCGGGAGGTACGGAGAAAGATGTAGCCAGTAGACTTAACAAGGCGAGGGGAGCTTTCGCTATGCTTCGCCCTGTATGGCGCTCCGGTATCATTTCGAGAAAGCTCAAGCTCCAAATATTCAGCAGTAGCGTTAAAAGCGTACTGCTGTACGGATGTGAGACTTGGAAGTCTACCGCGGACATTATTGGTAAACTCCAGGTGTTTATAAATAGGTGCCTTCGCTCAATATTCAAAATCTGCTGGCCCTAAACAGTGTCAAATGCCGTTCTCTGCAGTATGGCAGGCGAAAAGCCAATTAGAGAACAAGTCGCTAGACGCAAATGGCAGTGGATCGGTCACACTCTGAGACGGAATCCAGCCTGCATTGCTCAGGGTGCACTAGACTGGTCCCCTATGGGGGGAAAGAGAAAGCGAGGCAGACCTAGAGCCACCTGGAGACGAACCCTGCAGGACGAGGTTAAGGCGGCAGGCCTCACTTGGGATGATGTTAGGCATCAGGCATGCAATAGAGTCGGGTGGAGAAGGTTCCTTGAGGTCCTATGCACCACGGAGGTGACAGGACAAAAAGAAGAAGAAGAAAAAGATTAAAAGAAAAATAAAAATTACTGCACCAGATCATTGGAACCAAATTTGAGGGTCGATGAAGTTTTGGCAGGAGGCGAATCTCCTGACTCTAAAACAAAGAGGATTGGACTGGTTTAAAAAATATTAAGGAGCTATTTCGAGCTGCCAGAGACAGATAATCTGACATGAGGGAGCCTGACATGACACCCAAAGAATAAGAAGATTTCTTAAGTGGCACTGCACGAAAACTTAATTTTTACTTGTATCACTTATCAGAAATACTAGAGCGATATCATAAATATTTTTAGTTGCGAATTAGGCAAAACGTTTACATTATTTAATTGAAAGTTAAGGACTGCGTTAACACTGCGAAATTCCATAATAATACATTTTGGAAATTGAAAAATAACGTTGTGTATTGTCCACTAAAATATGAAATAACATGCCATGTTTCGGAAAGAAAGACTAATAAAAAACCCATTTATAAAAATATACAATACAAAGGAACAAAAACATTTAAATTTTTAAAAAAACCTGCACTAATTGCTTTGAATTAATAATTATTTTATATCAGTAAGAACAAATAAATAATTTATAATTTATAACAGTAATAAAACATAATGATTTAATGTAATTGTGTCTACGCCCAATTAACAATAGCAATACATTAAACAAACTAGTATCTTTAGAAATCCTCAGTCGGTGAAATTGGGTGAAAACATAATTAATAATCAGTTTCCTCCATTTACTCCTAAATATAATACTTTGTCTATTTTTAGTCTTCCAGGCTCCCATTCTTAATCATACGCAAATTCATCATTTCTAACATATAGGCAACTTTTCAAATGTACGTTTTTTTTTAATTACACTTTTATTTTATCATTTAATTATTATGTATTATTATTCAATTTATTGAACGCTAAAGCATTAACACTGTGAAATTCCAAAGTAATATACTTAGGAAATTAAAAATATTTTTGTTTAATCCACTATTTATTAAAAAATATTAAAAAAAAACACGACATGTTTCGGAGGATACCTCCATCTTCAGGTGTAAAAATATAAT
This sequence comes from Lepidostoma basale, assembly GCA_022606425.2. Lineage (NCBI taxonomy): Eukaryota > Metazoa > Arthropoda > Insecta > Trichoptera > Lepidostomatidae > Lepidostoma > Lepidostoma basale. Next base: position 276,571 of record JAHDVF020001077.1, on the reverse strand, counting down.
AAAAACTAAACAATGAAAGACTAATAAAAAACGCATTTAAAAATCGATGGAATATTTTAAAATAAATAGTGGATTAAACAAAGTTATTTTAATTTCCTAAGTATATGTATTATTATTGTTTAAATTTTTTTATTAGTTCTTACTGATAAAAAAATAGTTATTAGTACCTGCTCAAAGCAATTAGTCCAGGTTATATTTTAAAAATTTTAATGTATAGTTCCTTTGAATTGTATTGATTTTTGATGCGTTTTTTGTTAGTCTTTCATGGTTTAGTTTTTAATTATATATTTACACCTGAAGATGAGGTCTTCTCCGAAACATGTCGTGTAATTCAATGATTTAGTAGATAATGAGCAACGTTATTTTTGAATTTCCAAAGTGACTTACATGATTATTAAAGAAATCTTAATGTCGCGATATTTTTTTATTACAGAATTTTCAGATTGTTTAAAATATTACCTGAAAATATTTATGATGAGTTTGTTTGTATGAGAAAATTGTGTCATTTGATACTTTTGTTGGTTGGGTAGAGATATACAAGAATTATTGTATGCGTAGGTTTGTATGATATCTACAAGCCAACCATTAGGTGAAAGTTGTCGATTATATCTTTGTGTAAATCAAAATGCAGTATAATAATAACAGATAACTTTCTTCCATTTGATGTCAAAGCAGTTGTTTAAGAACCTTATAGTTTTAAAGACTATATCGCAATAGTATATCTAAAGTTACACATGTTAAAATCAAGTTTTCAACTAGTGTCGCTTTAGAAATGCTAATATGATAAGCAAATCGGTTTTTATTTTGGTTCACGCATTTAACATCAGATGTAATCGTATGTTTAGAAAAAATGTATTATATTAAAATGCGTATTCAAAAGTATTTCATTTTATTTTTATTTATTTTGATAAAAATCACAAACATTACAGACATATAATTCTAGATCGTTTGCAATTACATTAAATAATGAGAAGCATAAAACAATTAAGCTTAAGAATAAGAAAGAATCATAACATTGATATTGCATCCCTGAGGCAACTCACACTATCACGAAATATGTCGATCTCCGAGGCGACCCGATTAAGCAATAAGAATGCCCAACCCACAGGCATAACCATTGGCAGGTTGGTTCTGCAGCGCGGCAAATAAAACAATCTGTGCTGTCTTTGACGAAGTGACAAATATACCTATATCCCTCACGACATCCGAGTTTTGTACATGGCTGCCAATCAGCTGAAAGAAGTGAACTCTCAAGTGGATATTCCTCCTTCTATCCAATGATTGGTAACTTAGCATACCTAGCAAGAATTCAGTCGGAAAGAGCCACGGGTAATAACCGCGCTCCCTGAGGTAAATAAAGCGCAGAAATGCTTTCTGCACTCGCTCCACCATCAGAGAATATCAGTATTATATCATGATTAATATAACAAATTAGTTTTTCTAAAGTAACAGAGGAAAACATGACACGATCAAATAAATCAAATATTGAATGTCGGTCACGTGAGGAGTTAGAGAAATCAACGCGCCTGCATGACACAATGTATAAATGTTGAAGAAGAAGTGAGAGAAATATGTCAGGAAAGAAAAGTGTGGCAGTCCAGTTTTCTGCCTAGTGTTGGTAAGTTAGTTAGTTAGTTAAAATAAACGTCAAGAGGATATACTTGTTTTAAATGAAAACCTAAAACGGTGGATAAGATCTGTATAATAAATAAGACGTCATCCAATACGGCTAAACACTGATGCTTTATCCCCGCAAAACGTACGTACTCGCACAAAATGCACGGGGCTTTTACGGGAGGCTGCAAAAAACTCGCAAGCGGAGTAATCTCTCCTTTTTAGAAACTCGCAAGGCCGTCACGCCGTGTGACGGGCCATGATGCATGTGGTGTTACTACACTTGTTACTCTAATAACCCTCTCACCACCGACATGGAAACACTATGCTGCTGTTACAACATTGTACATAGTTCATATACCACACATTGAATTTGAGAAAATTGAATCAAAATCAACGCCATTATTATCAAGCGGATAGTTTATGGTTATTATTTCTTAAATTTTTCTTTTATTTGTCTTTTTCTTTATTAAATACTTTGTATATACAACACAAGCTTTTAAAAAGATTAAAATTAAATATCAGACATGTTTCGGACAACTAGTCCTTCCTCAGTGATATTATAAAGATTCATATTTAAAATATTATACAATAAAATTGTTTACAAATATTTGTAAACAATTTTATACTATTTCTCTTTTTCTTTTTTTATTCACTTTGTTTATACAACACTTACATTTAAAAAAATAAAATTACATAAACATGTTTCGGACAACCAGTCCTTCTTCAGTGATACATATTATAAAGATACAAACAGATTTAAAATATTTTAAAATTGTTTACATGATCTAACAGGTGTTACAATATTTTGTAAACATTTTTATAATATTTTAATGCATGTATCTTTATAATATGTATCACTGAAGATGGACTGGTTGTCCGAAACATGTACTCGTATGTGTAATTAATTTTTTTTATATAACTGTTGTATAAATAAAGTGTGTAAAAAAATAAAAAGAGAAATAAAGCAATTACAACACAAGTATATAAAAAAGAAAAAGACAAATAAGACATTTATTTTACATAAATGAGATATACTCGTAACAAACAGGCAATGACCTACGGTTCGGAGTATTGGCCAATCCAAAAAAAATATGAAGACCACATCAGGAACATACACATATGCAGTAGTTTTAGATTGAGGCCAATCTTGGATAAACTTAAGAACCGTCTGATATGGTACGGCCACGTCATACGGCGCCCAGCTAACCATGCTACAAGTAGGACAATGGAAGCGGACCAGTGACCCAGGGAATGTGATAGGCCCAAGCTGACATATATGGGACTTATTCAAAAGGCTCTTAAAAGAGATCGAAGCCCAGCAGATACAACCCAGGAACGACAGTTCTTGAGACGCCATACAAGAAGAACCAACCAAAAGTAAACGAGACAAGGCTAGGAAGAAGAAGAAATGAGACATAACAAACGAACAATATTAATGTGACTCATTAGGACATATTATGTACCTGTAAATAAAGCGTATTTACATAATAAGACACAATAACCTCAAACACGTTGTGATCCTGGATGGATCATGGCTTTAACAAAAATTTTATAAATCATGTTTTATGAAATATTTAAATATACAAAATTTACAGAATTATGTGAATCAATTGAAGAGAATATTTAAAAATGCGTTTTATAATAAGAAATCTGCATATTTTAAATGGTAAGCAGAGGGTTAAACTCGACCGTTTTCTTCGTTGATTGATTAGGTAGCCTAGATTATCGACTTGTAGAAAATTTACGTTTTTTAAAACCCGTAATTCACTAGTTGTCTCCATGCCATAATATATGTAAAATATAATTAATTTTGTATTTCATAATCATCATGAAAAATATAAAACATGCTTTGTATTTAATTTATTGTTTTGTGAACAATGTTGTCAAAATTTATTTTAAATAATTAACATAAATGAAAATGTCGGTTTTTTATAACTTTTGTTTTATTTTATTGGAATTAATTATTTTGCCTTCTCAACCCATTATCAAATTATTATATATGTATTAATGAACAGGAATCGACACAAGTAAGCTGCTAATTTGTTGTATCAGGACAGAACAATGTAGCCGTCTATTATTTCTGCCTACCTCTCTGGAGAGATGATGATTAATTAGTTAGTTAGTGATGTTACCAGAGAGGGAACGGATAAGGTTACCAGATTGGGGGAAAAGCACTCGTGAAAAACATAATTAATAATCAAATTCATCCTTTTACTCCTTCCTCCTTAAATGATTTGTCTACTTTTAGTCTTCCAAGCTCCCATTCCCAATTATATGCGAATTAATAATTTATTTATATCTATTAAAATATGTGTTTTTAAATGTTTGTTTTTTTCCAAATTACAATTTTATATTGTCGTTTAATTATTATGTATTATTATTACTTACTGATAAAAAAAAATTAGTACTTAAAGCAATTAGTCTTGGTTATTTTTTTTAAATTTAAATATATTGTTCCGTTGTATTGTATCGATTTTTAAATGCGGTTTTTATAAGTCTTTCTTTGTTTAGTTTTTTATTATATATTTACACATGAAGATAGAGGTCTCCTCCGAAACATGTAGTGACTTTTAATATTTTAGTGGATAATAAACAACGATATTTTACAATGTTTTAAAAATTCCACAGAGTTAACACCACAAGCTTATCAGATATTAAAAAAAATATTTTAAGCCTAAGCGCTCAGTAGACGTTACAGATATTACCACAGTGTTATTAATGTATATATCTAACAGTTATTTTTTTATTTGTATTATACAAATGAGGTTGAGCAAATAATACCAACTATAAGCAATATGAAACATAGATTGGTTTAAGTCTGTCTTGAGAACTGTAATAAACCGACGTAAGTTATCAGCGTCCTTGCATTTCTTATCTCAGAGCCGCTAAATAGAGGGTGAAATTTTCTCTCAATAAAACGCTAAACTAATCCAGCTCTTGACACATTCAATTAATTTCTATGCATTTCTATCATGCAGATTAAATTATTATAATATCTACTTTGAATGTACTTGTAGTATTTAGCACTCGCTTTACGGAGCTAAATTTATACTGTACCCGTGGTTCTGGACTCTGAATAAACCGTAAGAATATAATGTTTTAAATTGAAATCAAGCATAATCTACAAGATTTAAGATTGTAATGACTGAAATCGATGTTGTCATGGATTAAATCTCGACAAATATAAAACTAAGTGCGTGAAATATACACACTCAACGTACAACGTTGCGCACGCCACAGTCACAACAAGAGTGAATTCGTGTGTCTCTTATCATTTAGTATCGATGACAAATATAATAAATTAGATTACAATTGTCGTTATACACTTTAATAATATAATTTAATATTTAGTTTCATTTAAACAACATAATTATTCGTTCGTGATATATTATATATTAAGTTTTATTTCACTTATTTTGTTAGTTTCGACCGGTTTCGGCAGCTAATTGACATCTTCTGGTCTGGCCCAGAACTTGGCAGCTAGCTGACAAAATCAGTAGATACTAGAAAAACAAGTGGAATAAAACCTAATTTTATTTAATGATAATAAAAATAAAAATGTAAGAAATCTTTTTAAATGTATGTTTAGTTAAAATCCACTAATGTTTGTGTCTTCAACCGGTTTTGGCAGCTTTTGACCCTCTTTAAAATGTATATTTAGTTAGGATTTAAACTAAATATTCACTTTAAAAGATTTACTAGAAAATTTTCTTATTTTCATTATTTACAATGAATTTCTATCAAGAAATACCAAATTACAAAATTGTTTTATTGATATTTTTTTTTTACTATTATTCTTATTACTAACAATGAACTTGTACCAAGATATTCTAATAACCAATATTATAATTTTAATCAAACATGTAATCTTGTAATCTTAATTAATTCTATAATAATATTTTTTCCACTTGTTTCAGAAGCAATCCAACATTGGTTATAGAATTTATCAGTATTGTTTAAAGTAATGAAGTTATGCTGTTCTAGTTGACATGACGGTAATATTGATGCTGAAACCAGCCAATAACAAAATCACAGCTGTTTGAGCCCTTTTGTTCGATTAGTTTGTTGCGTTTATTTGGTACATTTTAACACTCAACCATTCTTCAAATGTCTACCTCGCATTAAGCAACTCTTACGAAATATACAATACGTATAATCTGAATTTAATAAATGCAAAATAGGAATGTTAAACATTGAGTATCTAATAAGCCTACAATCATTTTATATCCGAGGGCGTATTACGAAAATTCATTTAATAACAAATATAATTTCCTTCCTTAGGTTATGTACATTTATTACAACGAAAAAAACACAATTGATTCGATTTGGTCAAGGCGCTAGGCGGTTTGAAAAATCGTTAATTTATTCATGATATTGAGCAAATTATATGGAGGATATTACTCAAAGATAATGAGATCTTTTGGGGGCTAGCATACCTAATATCTATATTTTTATAACATTTTCAATAGAATAATATAATCCATTGTTTAGGCGGAAACAGGTCTTGCAATCAATTAAAAGATACATCAGAAAGACTTAGTTTTATATACAAAATTATCAGGAGGGGAAAAAACTACACACAATATGATAAACAATTATAAAAAAAATATGAGAAAAAACTCTAATTAGGTTCGACAGTAACAGAAATTCAAAATTGATGAGTCAACAAAATTAGGAGAAATAAACAGGGAAGCAAATAACATTAGTAGAAAAGGGGTTCGACAAGTGAAAGACAATTATAATAATGGTGGAATGGTATTTAGATAATAACCGATAAGTCATACATAATTGAGAAAATAAACAAAGAAGTGAAAACGTAATATCAATATTTTTTCGTTGAATTATAATACGAAAATGTTTTTAATATTGTATATTATACACTAGAGGGGAATATGAAGGAATATGATTTTTGATAAAATTTTTTTCACACTTTTTTGCTCTTAAAATTTCTTGATTTGTTAAGTTTAAAAAAATGTTAGTCTCTTTCTTTTTTATATACTTTGTATATACAACACTATTAAAATTACATATCAGAGATGTTTCGGACAGGCACTCCTTCTTCAGTGATACATTTTATTATGATACATATTTAAAATATTATAAAATTGTTTACAAATATGATCAATTTTGACAGATGTTAAAAATATTTATTTTGGAACATTTATGCTTTTGTTATAAAAAATATTATGAATCAATTTAAATTTTAAAATAATAATTTAAACTTCTTATTGGGATTCAGGTAATTACTTACAACAAAGAAAATAAATCAACGATTGGACTTGACGTTAAAATTATTTGATTTTTTATAATATTTTCTTTATTTTTAATTGCTTTATAACAAAGTATATATAAAAAAGCCAAATAAAACATCTACAACATGGAACATGGAAGAAATGTACAAAATGTTTTCTTGATTTTGACCATCATTTCAAAATGTAAAAATGTTAAAAAAAGCAGTGGAATACACTCAATTCATATTATGTAATATTATTTCTCGTTTTTTTTTCATGATTTACGTCAGATAGTCAACATGATACGACAGTGTAGCGATTCACTATGCCTATAATTTCAAAGAAATTGTATAATAAATATTTATGTTAAGAGTTATCAAAAACCTATCCAAAAAACTAGAATGGCAGTGCACAGTGGTGTTCTTCTACCGACCTTTATGTATGAAAGCGAAGCATGGAACTGGCAAAAGAAGGATGAAAGTAGAATAAATGCAGTAGAAATGAGATCTCTTAGACGAGTGTGTAGATACTCTGTGTATGATAGAGTGTCGAATGAAAATATAAGAAGTGAGTGCGGTGCGAATGATAGTGTCATGAACAAAATAATGAAAGGATCATTAAGATGGTTTGGACATATGGAAAGAATGAATGAAGAAAGAATAGTAAAAAAATTATATGTTAATGATGTAAATGGAACCAGAAATAGAGAAAGACCAAGGAAAACGGGGCACGATCAAATAAATCAAATATTGAATGTCGGCCATGTGAGGAGTCAGAGAAATCGACGCGCGTGCATGACACGATGTATGAATGTTGAGGAAGCGAGAGAAATATGTCAGGAAAAAAAAGAGTGGCAGTCCATTCTTTCTGCCTACCCCTTCGGGGAGACGGCGTGATGGTTAGTTAGTTTTTGAGTTATGCTAAGAGTTATAGATCACATTTCCATTAGCGGGAATCGAACCCAGTACCTTCGGTTTGGCAGTCTTAGCACATGCCACTTACCCACGAAGGTAGTTGTTGCAGATATGTTTATGTCATGTGCTCCACACTTCTTTATATAAAATATTTTGTTGGGAGTGATACAGAAATAGATAATAAGTAATGTTGGTGCCGTTCACCGGAAGATGAAACTTCGCGGGGGAGGCTGCAGCGCTCAGTTGACACCGGCCGTGGGCTTGCGTTACTTAAAAATAGTTTAAGTAAACTGACGTTTAGGATGGAAGTGGGCGGGGACGCTCACGCAAGGGGCGGGTATTACACCGCAGTATTCCTCCTGATTTTATTTTGTTTTTAATTTATACGAAAAATCTTACGCAATACGCAATGATGTTCTTACGTGGATTCTTATTTATGAAAAGGAAACGCTTAACCGATAATATAATTACGAAATATTTAAATTAGCATTGGGCGTGCATGATACGATGTATGAACGTTAATGAATCGAGAGAAGTATGCCAGTGTGGCGGTCTATTCTTTCTGCCTACGCCATCGGAAAGACGGCATGATGGTTGATTGGTTAGCAAAAATAATATCTCTTAAGTGAAGCAAACTCTTCAGACGCCCGAAAATGAGTCGTTTTTATGATTTTTTTTTAATGTGATAAAATAACTACAAAATATTTAAAAAAACACGACATGTTTCCGAGGATATCTTCAGGTGTAAATATAAACTAAAAACTAAACAAAGAAAGACTAATATAAAATAAAAACGCATTTAAAATTCAATACAATAATTTCAATTTAAAAATTAACCTAGGCTTATTGTTAAAGGTACTAATAATTATTTTTTTTATCAGTAAGAACTAATAAATAATATTTAACCAAAATAATAAACAATGATAATACAAAAATATAAAAATTGTAATTTTGAAAAACATAATTTTCATAGAAATTAATAAATCATATTTTGTGGTTAATTAACAAAGCACGGTGTTAATGCCCAAGCTTTCAACAACTTTGATATTATTTTATTACACCTCTGAAGTGCAGGAAAACATTTTTTTATTAACATAAAATAAAATTGCTGTGTTGTAGGGTATTTCTATAATCCCATGCTACAGCCCATTTCCATAATACGTATCACAATTTATTAATTAATTTCGATCAAATTAACGCAACAGCTCTTTCGACAACTTATGTGGATTACAAAAAAAAGGATTATCATGCCAACATAGGTTTGCGAAACGGCTATACGACAAATTCATAGAAATGAATAAATGAAATGTTAAAAATTAAAACAGATAATAAAAATAAATTAATAATCATTTGTGACTGTGTGAACCGCGCCGAAAATCCGCTCCGTACCTTGTAGTTAATACTATCGATTACAGACGAACAAAAACACGAACATAAAAGTAGTTCTTGATTTTCCTTTTGACGCAAGTCATTCGGGAGAGGAATAGCTTAATAATCGTTTAATCGATTCGAGATGCAAAGAAAAAACTGGTCTCAGTTTCACGATGACAGTACTACATTTGGTTACATGGGGGCACAAACCCGATCCTTGACCAATGCCATTCCGCGTAATGTGCACCCGTTATTTTAAAATTTCGTAATTTCAAAATATCAAAGGAATTTACTTAAAAAAAGATTCATTATTAAATACAACTATAGTAATAATTAAATAAAACGATATATAGTAATAATTAAATAAAGAAGAACTTAAAATGAATTAACTTTGTACAAAAAAAGGATTTTATTTGAAATTTCATTATAGATGATTATTGTAAATAATGAAAATTAAATAAAAAAAATTCTTGTATACGGCAGGTCGTTTAAACCCAATTACTGTATAAAATTGATTTTTTAGCTACTAAATTAATTCTCATGACGATAGCTAAACTATCGCGATATTGTTGTTACGTGAATTCTATACCAGACCAATGACAGTGACAATCACACTGCCATCGCCGGGAATCGAACCCGGGACCTCCGGTATGGAAGTCAGAGATCTTAACACTCTGCCACGAAGGACGACAATAGTCGACATTTTTAAATGTGTATTTAGATAAAATCCAGTAATGTTTGTGTCTTCGACCGGTGGGAGCCCAAACATATTTAATTCCCCAAGGCATAGCACAGTATAACTCGTACTTCAAAAATGTATTGAAGGTTATTTGTATTCTATCTATAAACAAATAGTTCTCGCTTTTGTGATGAAATATTATTCTAGTAAATATTTTATTAAGATACAAACAAACGCATTAATATGTTATTTGGCAGTTTTATAGTCCGTACGTCGCTTATATCATGATGTAACAATGTTTCCAGGTAATAAAATTATGTCTGTGATAAGTGAAATTAAGTGTTGTAATACTAAGTGCAGTTATATCTTTTCAAATATGAATCCAAAAACACAAACTGAAGGCGAATATAGAATAAATAAAATTATAATGTATTGTAACCCTTATATGGACGCCGGAAACTGATTAGGTTAAATAATTATGATGAATTTTTATAAATTTAAGCTTTTTTTTCACGTTATTTTTTCGACATGTATCAAAGGTTTTGTACCTTCATCATCCGGAGAACGGTGTTAACTGCATATATAACAGTTTATACAATGATTTAAACACTTTTTGTAATAATTTATATCGTTCTCCCGATGATGAAGGTACAAGACCTTTAAATCATGTCCAGAAAAATAAACTCGAAACGGAAAAAACAGTGTTTTTTAATATATAAAAAAAACAAATAATGGCGCACTTAAAGATGTTATCGCAAATAAAAACCTATCTAATAAATCTAAAATGGCAGTGTACAATGGTGTTCATGTGCCGATCCTTATATGGAAGCGAAGCATGGATACGGCAAAAGAAGGATGAAAGTATAAAAATGTAGTATAATTGAGGTATTTTAGACGAATGTGTGAAAAAATGTGTATGATAGAGTGTCGAATGAAAACATAAGAAGTTGATGCAGTGTTAATGAAAGTGTTATGAACAAAATAATAAAGAAAAATGAAGATGGTTTGGACACATGGAAAGAAGAATGGTAAAAAAGTATACGTTAACGATTTAAATGGCACTAGAAAAAGTGGAAGACGTATGTGTGTGTGAAGAAGTTTGTCAGTAAAGAAAAGTGTGGCGTTCCATTATTTCTGCTTACCCCTTCAGGGAGACGCCGTGATGGTCAGTTAGTTTAAAAAACAAAAATGAGAATAAGATTAGGGGAGCTTTACAAGCACTAGAGTACTTTCATCATTCTCAAATTGAATGTATTTGACTTTATTTGTATTAAAGCTATACTCAATTATAGACAAGAATACGTTACGAAAAAATCAATGTTTTTAATCTATTCAATTGGGCTGGAAAGAAAGCAAATTAATCGAATAATTTATGTCTCGTTTATAATCGTTTCGCCCTTCCAACAAAAACTTTGAATGCTCGATGATTCCTTTTGATCAGGTTCTCATCCGAAGCGAGAAATGTAATCTTTCCTTTTTGGGAATAATATGATTGTATTAACATATATTGTAGAAAGTCGATTGATATGATTTATAAGTTAAAGTACGTTTGGTTGATTGAACATTGACGTCAGAGATTAGTTCTTGATTTATTCGTTGTACCTAATCATTATTTTAAGCTCTTTCACAATGCTCTCCGTAATTGATAGAACACTTACTTGTCCGGGGTATTATGGTTTGAAACTCGATACTCTTGAATAATTTGAATGAATATTTTTATGATAATCACGCGATGGTCGATATAGATTATCACATGGATTTTGATTTGCAAACTGTCTCGTGTATTTTCGAAGCACTAATAACCGTGTATTGCTTCACATCGCCTCCGTTACTAAAGTGATCAAATGTGTCTCTTGCGCATTGCTTTTGCGTGACGTAGCATTTATAGATGAGATTGGGTTTCCTATAAAATACTTTGTTTCCAAATTACATTAAGGCGTCGTAAATTCACACCTTAATGTTCCGTGTTTATTTCCATCCTACTCACAATGCTCGCGTTTGTTTTAATTTATGTATTTACAAATGCTTTTATTATATTGATATAACTAGAAATTTTAAAACGTTTTCGTTTGTTTCAGATGAACCAAGACACGCCTGAAGACATTTAAGGAAGTGATCATACAACATCTTTGGCCATGCGATTTGATTATACAATTCAAAATGGAAGACTCATATAATATACCAGTGCTATAAGATCACGGATACAAACAGAAGCTTGATAATTTATAATAAAGTTTGTAATTCAACAATAAACATGGATCACATGATGATGCAATTTAGTTTTAAGGGTCAAAGGCTCTTCCCCGATGCGAACAATAACGGAAAAAGGGGAAGGAACAGCGAAGCGAAAAATGCGGAAAAGTATCAACTACGGCCGCGGGGTAGGGCGCGAGAAGGGAGGGGAACAGCAGCAGGAAGACAGAAAGATGAAAAGCAGACAACATCTCGTCCTAGACCAGCGCCACTCAGCAAATATAGAAGAAAGACAGCAAACGCAAGAGAAAGAAGCAGAATGAGAGAAATCAATCAGGCCTTCGAAGCGCTCAGAAGATGCGTGCCTCACTGGGCGGCGGCTCCCAGTACGCCACAAGGAGAAAAACTTACTAAAATAACAACACTTAGACTAGCCATGCGGTACATAGGATCATTAACAGCCGCTCTAAGAGATCCACCGCTATTCCATCACGAATTTGAGCATCTTTTAGACTCCGACGAAAGCAGAAACACCTGCAGTCCACAGACTCTTCCTAGCTCTGATTCTTCGTCGAGTCCTGACTTGGGATTACCCGATAGTCCGTTTCTATCGTCTCCAGAGTCGTACAGTCCTATGCTCACGTCTCCAGACCTTCCCGAGTCCTGCCTTTCTCCCCTGGACTTCGACAGTCCTGTGTTACTCCAGGACGCCTTCACCGATCCGTCATTAACTGAAACATTTAGTGAATACTTCCTCACATGACAGTGCCCAATAACTACATAAACTTTTGACTAAAATAAGTGTATATTTTTACCAATATTGAATGCAGTTGCCATGAGTAAAGAACAATATGTAATTGAAATTGTATATAAGAATATATTACAGAGTATTTATTGTATTGAAATAACTTCCATTGTTAGTGTATTACGAATTCAAAATTTATTTTAAGTGTACAGTAATAAGTCGAATGAATGCATACAAATATGCATTTTATAATTATTATTGAATTTTGCATCAACTCCAAGCAAATTGTGGCATAACATGTGCTTTATATTCCAAATACGTACGTAATATGCAAGTTTTATGAGACAATATGTGATTAAGCATTGATACTGATCGACATAATGTATATAAAAATAATTATACATGGTTCTATGATCGTACTATATTGAGTAGGAAGTGGTTGCATTGAGCTAACGAGTCATTTACGAGTTAGATAGTAATTTATTATTTTTTTATAATATAAACATAAAACCTAGCCGCTGTAGGAAGACAAGAATGTAGAAATTTATTTAACATCATTCAAAAATTTGGAACCACCTCTTATTCATATTTTTAAGTTATGATTATGAATGAACCAAGGAAATGTGATTATGAGTCGTGAATTTTGTTCGCCTACCCGTTTTTAAACCTGGATAACCTTCAAATGACATATTTCTCCTAAAATATTGCATTATTTTGAATATGTACGAAAAACCCACATATTTTTTCAATACCACCACACACATACATACATTTTTGTAACAATACGGAGGTGAGTACATAATTTGTACGTATCAATCATAAACATTACATTGTTACGTCACGATTAAGCTTACCATAATATGCAAATTATTCATGCATATTAGAATACGTGTCTCTAGTGATGGTTATAACTAAAAACCTAAAATCCTAAACAAAAGAATTGAAAACTTCGAATAATTAAAATAGATAAAGAAAATCAAAAATAGAAAAAAATATAAACAAAAAAATTTTCATAACAAATTTTAAATTTTGTTTCACTACATGTTCTACTAGTTCTGACCGGTTTCGGCAGCTCGATGCCACCAAAAGATGAAAGTGATTTGATTCAGTGGAAATTAGTGGAACAAAGAAAATAAAACAATGATAAACCGATTTTTAATATTCATTGCTTTTAATGAATTTCTATATTTTTTATATAACATTTATATTTTAGAATTAAAAAGTTTTTTTTTATGAAAGTGTATTCACCTTATGGTGAAGAAATTTTATAGTTTTCTGCATTGTTATTTACGAAGCAAGCTCTTATTCAAATCTTTCGATAATCAAATGATTTGATTGAAATCTCTTGATGGGATTTCATCTTAAATAATAATGAAACAAAACGATGTTTTTTAACTACGTCCACATTTGTCTTTATTTCGACAGCGACCGGTCTCGCCAGGCTCGCTGGCATCGACAGACTGGTGACACTATTGTAAACCGAGTTCTTTATATACATACAGATAGGTAAACATGATTCTATACAAAACTAATCTTCAAATATTTATGTAAAATTTACTGAATTTAAATATTGGTATTACAGGTATTCAAGAATATTCATATTCAATACAAATACCTGTAATACCAATATTTAAATTCAGTAAATTTTACATAAATATTTGAAGATTAATTTTGTACAGAATCATGTTTACCACCCCTAATCTGTATGTATATAAAGAACTCGGTTTACAATAGTGTCACCAGTCTGTCGATGCCAGCGAGCCTGGCGAAAGACAAAAATGGAAGTAGTTAAAAAACATCGTTTTATTTTATTCGTCAAAACTTTCGAATTTTTTTATAGAGTTTTGTTTCATTTTAATACTCTTTATAATCTTATTATTTTCAAAGTGTGTACGTATTTAAAAAAAAATTACATTATCTTATTAAAAAAAAAACAATTCTCGTATTTATTTTACTTGCAAAAGAGTTGTTTATACGAGTACTATTAGAACAATTTAATATTTTTTTTGCAATTTTTATTTTATTATTATTCGATTTTGAATTCATTCTATTACCATCACTAGAGAATACATATCTTTGTATATCGTCAATTAACGTTTCTCATTGCTCCATAAATATTTATCTCCATTTCATTCACCATTCAGTGTGCGTGGGAGCAGACAAATGTGTATCATACAACAGATACGACTGAACATAAATATATTAAATTTACGATTCAGGTGTCTCGAGATAACTTCCAATAGCTGTGATGAATATATAAGTAGCGAAAAATAAACATTAAAAACATATTTCCTTTCATGCTAAAAAATATAATAAACTAACTAACAATACAAACCATCATACCGTCTCTCCAAAGAGGTAGGCAGACACAATGGACCGCCACTTTTTTTTTCTTGACATACTTCTCTTCGCTTCCTCAACATTCATACATCGTGTTATTATTTAAGATATACCACCTACACCTACGATGAATTCTCCGACGCCTCACGCGACCGACATTCAATATATATTTTTCTATATAATATATACAACAGGTCGTTTGAACCCAATTTGTAAACAATTTGTTTTTTTAGCTTCTTCTTCTTCTTCTGTTTGTAGATCACAAGATCTACAAACAGAAGAAGATGGATATCAACTCTCTTCCTGTGACGAAGACGACCAGCCTTCTCTCTCTTTGGTGGTCGTCCTGGTGGTCGACGGCCCTCTGGAGTCTCGTGCATCACGATATTAGGAATTCTTGCTGGATCCATTCTATCGATGTGGTCCCTCCAAAATCGTCTTCTCTGCCTACCCTATCTCACTATGTCTTCAATTTTGCAGGATTTGCAAATTTCTTCATTGGGTATCCTATCTGCAAGGGTTCTCCCCACAATAGGTCGCAATGTTCTCTTTTCTGCTACTCTTAAGAGATGTTTGGTTCTGACAGTAATGTTTGGTTTTTTTTAGCTATTATATTAATTCACATGACATGTCATAGGTAGTTAATCTATCGCCATTTTACTGTCGTGAATTCTACAACAGATCAAAGATGGTGTGACCAATTGCCATGGCCGGAAATTGAACCCGGGACCCTCGGAATGACAGTCAGAGTTCTTACCACTCTGCCACGACGGTAGTCGGGTGTCGTCTTTGATTTATTGGATCGTGCCCCGTTTTCATCGGTCTTCCTGTATTTCTAGTTCCATTTACATCTTAAACATATACTTTTTAACCATTCTTTATTAATTCATTCTTTCATGCGTCCAAATGATCCTTTCATTATTTTGTTCATAACATTTTTATTCACACCACATTCACTTGAAGAAAAAATATGTTTTCTAGAGCTTATTTAATTTTAATGAGAGTGACGTGTTTCGCCTTGCAAAAGTATGTTTCATAATGGATTAGGAAGGCGAGGCGAGAAATATCATTTCCATAAAATGTAATAATTTTTTTAGGTAAACGTTGATTTTTTTTTAAATTTTAAATAATAATGAAAAAATGTTCCTATAAGTAAGCAATATATAAATACGTATATATTTTTTAAGCAAATGAGAAACATAAATACTTTTTTTAATAAACTTAAAAAAATGTAAGCATTACTTAAAAAATATATTTGTATACAAAATCAGAATTCAGAAACGGGATTACTGTATAAAATGTACTTTTTTATTGAAAAAAAATTGTAAACCTTATTTAAAGCCATTTTTATAGCATTTTAACGGATTAATTTTATCTCAATAGAGACGAAGATGCAAACTGGAAACTGAATATGGTGAGTGAGGTGTTTACAGGACTTATGACTTATGACCGTCTCTATTGAGATTAATCCTTGAATTGATAGCCCGCAATGGGTAAATAAAATCCAGTATTCGTCTACAAGTATTTGTACGAGTATACATTCAAAATGTTGCATTTTTACGTATTTTATAGTTGATACAGTTATGAAAGAACATGTATTTTTAATATTCTATATTTGTAATACTTTATACGACCAATCAAAATTTAATTAAATGATATTTACTATACATTTAGCAGTTAAAAAATATTTATGAAGAAAAAATATATATACACTCGTATATACATAACCATCATCTATACTATATGATTGCATAAAATTGCAGTATCTTCTGGTGGGACTGTGATATTATACAAAGGGACTTTAATATTTTTGTTTCGTTATATTCAAATTAATTACGCACAATTTTATTCAGATTATAAAAGAGTATTCAAGAATGTACCTGTATTATATATTACATGATTAAAGACAATATAACATAACTCTTATAAAAAGTATTTAACTAAGTAATGAGAAAAATAGTTAAATAAAAATAAACAATACGACATATACCTTAAAAAAATTTAATATTCTGTATTTAAAAATGTTGTTGCTTTAATCTTGTTTCAATCAACTACAAGCCCTGATGTATGTATGTATGTGTGTATGAGGTATGCAAGCGATACTATTTGATGATGAATGTGAATAATTCCAACGTAATGATTTTCAAAAAAGAAGGAAACATGACAGTCTGCAACATTAGTGTTAACGGTGAAAATCTGGAATAAGTGGATGAATTTCTTTATTTAGGATATATGTTAGCAAAGGATGGGAGAGTGGAGAAGGATATTGAAAGAAGGGTTGGGGCAGACATCATAGTAAATGGTGCACTTAAAGTTGTCATCGCAAACAAAAGCCTATCCAAAAAAGCTAAGATGGCAGTGCATAATGGTGTTCTTGTGCAGACCCTTATGTATGGAAGTGTAGCAAGGAACTAGCAAAAGAAGGATGAAAGTTGAATAAATGCAGTAGAAATGAGATCTCGAAGACGAATGTGTGGTAAATCTGTATATGATAGAGTGTCAAATGCAAGTATAAGAAGTGAATGCGGTACGAATATGAACGTGTTATGAACGTGTATGAACAAGTGTTATGAACAAAATAATGAAAGGGTCATTAAGATGGTTTGGACACATGGAAAGGATGAGAGAAGACAGAATGGTGAAGAAGGTATATGTAAGCGGCGTGAACGGAGCTAGAAATACCGGAAGGCTGAGGAAAATGTGGCACGATCAAATCAATCACATTTTAAATGTCGGTCACGTGAGGAGTCATAGAAATCGACGTGCGTTCATGACAAAATGTATGAATGTAGAAGAATCGAGAGAAGCATGTCAGGACAGAACAGTGTTGCGGTACACTTTTTCTGCCTACCCCTCCGGGGAGACGGCGTAATGGTTAGTTAGTTAGTTTAGTTAGTTAGGCTCAGCCATTTTGACAGCCTACCATCCATTTATACCATATGGTTAAATCACACACGTCATTTTTCGTATTTTACTGGATTGTGTTAAATTATAAAAAAACTTCCACAAATCTATGTATGAAAATAAGACAGCGTTGTATTTTTTGTTTATTTATAGAAAACTAATATTTTGAATACATATTTACTAGAAAAAGATAATAAATATTTTGTTAAGTTATTGAGCTTATAATTGCATACAACCTGCATACTGCGTTGAAGGGTGTAGACAGGCAAATGAAATGGGAGTAGTTGGCAACCGAAGGGGCGGAATGGGGAAGAGTCGTAGCTGCGTGCCAGTGGCCGGAGAGACGGAGACGGAGTCCAGCCGTGGGGGATGAATATCCTTGTCCGGAGGGCGATAAAGTCTTTCTATCTAAAATAGGAATATATGGTCACACCAGGTGGCAAGTAGACAGATTTCAATATTTTTGTGCTCCTTATGCTCGTACTCACGGGCAATGGGCACATCATTCTTCAAAGCGTTGCATGGTATGGCACCACCTTATATATCTGAACCTTGGGTCAACGACAACCTGAATGCCAGACAGTCTACATTGCGATCAGCTAAGACTTCTGCGATCGGTAGATTGACTGTACCAAAACGCTGTTCTAGCACAAACTTTGGCGACCGAGCCTTCGCGGTAGCCGGCCCTTCAGCCTGGAACAATCTTCCAGCAGACTCACAACGCACCTTTTCAAATTATCCTTTCCTGATAAGAAGGGTTGATCGACTGTGCTGTGTGCAGCCCTCATCCTAAATGTGTTTATTTTGAAATAGTTCATAAAACGGAGCATTTTTCTACAGCGCCCTTGAGATGAGTAATTCATAAAATGGTGCTCTATAAATTATCCAATTTATTATTATTTATATTATCATTCAAGTTTAGCCATGTTGAAAATCGATGTTTCTTGAAATGTATAATAATATATTATTTTTCTAATAGGTTTAAATACAAAATCAATTGTTTTGACCGAAACACTATGATACTTCAATATTATTTACTGTTAAATTTACAACACTGTTATAATATCATTTTTTTATTGTATACTTTTTTAGAATGTCGCGACATATGTTTCGCTAACCGATGCTGGAATCATCCATTGGCGGTACTCCCATAGAAGCCAAGAAGCCCGGGTTGCGTAATAAATATTGAATCAAAACCTCTTCTGGCTTACAGAGGTTCAGCTCTTGTGTCTATTCCTCTTACGTCTGATGGGAACATTGTTGGAAGGAAGGTGATTTGGTGGAGAGTTGGTTTATGCGGGGGCATAATTAATTAGATTTGGGGGGTTGTGATTCAAAATTTCTTACGCAAGCCGGACTTCTGGACTTCTATGGGAGTACCGCCACTGGTATCACAAACAACAAATAGTTGGCGAAACATCTGTTGCTACATTCTCAATAAATGTATAATAATAAAAATGTGATATTATAACAGAAACAGGCCGTTTGGCCTACGCTAAGAAGAAGAAGATATTATAACACATTTACAAATTTTACAAACATTAGTTTTGCAATTAATATAGTTTGTATTTCGTGACATATTGGCATTAAAATATCAAAATAGTCGAAAACTCACATGTGTGCTTTAACCAAATAGATACGGATATAAATTTTAGTTTAGAATTTACTTATGTTTAATGAGTATAAAAATACAAACGAATGGTGCGATAGTTGTAATGAAATAAATAAATAAAAAATTTACTTATTTTCTTCTTGTCTTGCGAGTGAGTATATAATAATTAAGCCCACTAAAAACACACTGAGATTTTTTTACTATGTACTATTTAAAATAGAAAACAATGGACATAACATTAGATGATTGTATATAATATATTTTATGTTTGTAATTTTAAGTATCTTCTTGAAATATTTAAAATGTATTGTTTTGATATAAATATTTATGTTACTATAAGCCATGCTTAAACCGTTGAATTTTAATACTAAGTGCCATTTATTAAAGTTGTGAACAATATTATATATATTTTGCCTGTATGAAGCTTATTTTTTCTTTTGTATTGAAATTGTTAATATTTTTATATAGTATGTTTCATGAGCTATTTTGTAAATAAATAATTAAACAATGCAATTTTTTGTTGAGATACGAAAAATAAATATATATTTTTCTATATTGAGACTTTTATTTATTTTTTTATATTACGTAAAAAATAATTTATCATTATTATATGTGGAACACATCTCTTTTATTTTCACAAAAATGTGTATGGAAGTGAAGCTTGGAGTTGAAGAAATGAGATCGCTGAGAAGAATGTGCGGAAAAAGAATTTAACAAACCAACTGACTAACCATCACGCCGTCTTCCCGGAGGCGTAGGCTGAAAGATTGGACCGCAGCACTGTTCTGTCCTGGCATACTTCTGTCGCATCCTCTACATTCATACATCTTGTCATACACGCACGTCGATTTCTCCGACTCCTCACTTGACCGACATTTAATATATGATTGAGTTGATCGTGCCACGTTTTTCTCAGCTTTCCTTTATTTCTAGCTCTGTTCACATCGTTTACATATGCCATATTCACCATTCTGTCTTTACTTATTCGTTCCATATGTCCAAACCATCTCAACGACTCTCTCATTAATTTGTTATAAATAATTTATGATAGAATACTAAACGAAGAAGTAATAAAGGAAAGTAAGGCAGATGAATGCGTTTGAAATGAAATTAAGAAAGTGTCACTAAGATGGTTTTGACATATGGATCAAATCGATGAAGGATGAATGATTCAAAATATATTTACAAATAGTGTAGAAGGAAAAATTATCTTGGAAGAAGGTCAAGAAAAACATGGCATGACCAAATGAATCAATTATTAAAAAGCAGACATATCGGACATATTGTGAATTTAGAAAAGTGAGAGTTATGTAAATATATTAAAGAAGAATGTAGCAGTCGATCATCTCTGCCTACCCCTCCGGAGAAACGGCATGATGATAAGTTGGTTAGTTAGTTAGATTTGAAGTGGTGTATAATAACCTCGTCTTAAATAAGAGGAACATACCAGCAGTAGAGTTGGATAGAGGCTAATCAAGACTCCCGTACCAATAGGTGTTTGAAATTTATAAAATCTACATTCGAATTTCGAATTAATTCTGCCTGCAAGAAACATTCACTAAAATAAATTAATAAATCCTCTAGAAAACAAGAGTTTTTTGCAATATGAAATACTTGAAACGGAGTTTCGGAGAACATCAGTATTCAAAAAACAATTTTATTAAATGTACCAAATTACTACAACACACCTTAAATTTGCACAACGGGTCATGGTGATTGTTTCATCATTAAGATGTACCTGATTTATGGAAATAATAAATGGAGACATAATTCTAAGGAAAGTATATGTAAACGACGTAAAGGGAAATAGAATCAAATCAAATCAATTTATTTTCTCAAAAGATATTACAAACAACCATTTTAGTTTAGGGCATCTATTGAGAACAGGTAAAACACAAAAATATATAATACCAGGAACGCATGAGAGATGGTTCGAGATTAGGAATACAAGATATTATCCAAAGTCAAGAATATTTGTCTTCTGAATGTACTTTCACGAATATGAAAGACGTAGATAAATAAAGAAATAAAAAGAGGTCGAGGAAAACATGGCACGATCAAATTGTCGGAAACGCGAGAAGTGCATATATGACAAGATGTATGATGATATGTTCCACGGTGTCCCCCTTGTGACCATGACCAGCTTTTGCTACCTCGGTAGTATGATAGCAGGCTCGGGAGGTACGGAGGAAGATGTAGCCAGCAGACTCAACAAGGCAAGGGTAACTCTCGCTATGCTTCGCCCTGTGTGGCGTTCCAGTATCATTTCGAGAAAGCTCAAGCTCCAAATAATCAGCAGTAACGTTTAAAACGTAGGTACTACTGTATGGATGTGAGACTTGGAAATCTACCGCGGACGTTATTGGAAAACTCCACGTGTTTCTAAATAGATGCCTTCGCTCAATATTCAAAATTTATTGGCCCCAAAAAGTGTCAAATGCCGTTCTCTGGACCATGGCAGGCGAAAAGCCAATTAGAGAACAAGTCGCTTCACCCAAATGGCAGTGGATCGGTCATAGTCTGAGATGGAGCCCAGCCTGTATCGCTCAGGGCGCACTAGACTGGTCCCCTATGGGGGTAAAGAGGAAGCGAGGCATACCTAGAGCCACCTGGATAAGAGCCCTGTAGGAAGAGGATAAGGCAGCAGGCCTCACTTAGAATGATGTTAGGCATCAGGCATGCGAGAGAGTCGGGTGGGGAAGGTTCCCTGAGGCCCTTTGCACCACGGAGGTGTGATAGGACAAAAAGAAGAAAAAGAAGATGAATGTATAGGATTCAAGAGAAGTATTTCAGGAAAAAACAGTGTGGCAAACCGTTTTTTATATTTTCCCCTTCGCGAAGACAACGTTATTCATATTTTCTACTTTCATCCTTCTTTTGCCAGTTACATGTTTTAATTCCATACATAAGAGTGGCACAATAACACCATTGTGCACCGCCATCCTAGTTTTTTGAGATAGGCTTTTGTTTGCGATTATTATGTTTAAAAGCTCATTACGTCATTACAGCGCGAACCAAATCGATGGTAATTGAAACAAAAAGTCGTTATTTAGTTAGTTAGTTAAAATTCTAAATCTTAAAGTCTTTGAAAATTCGATTTTTAAAATTTGTAATCAAATTTCGAACATTCGAATAATATAATACCTGTAAGTAGTAAATCAGAATTCCATGAATTATTCTCTTGCGCACTCACCTAATCAATTCTGTTCCACGTCTCCCGGTCATTATAGCCAGTGACATTATCTCGCCTCACAATCTAAACCACTTACATGTGTCATTTTAAGTATTTATGACCTTACACCTCCTCTCGTTCATTCCGCCTGATAGGTGCTTCCTTTTGACACACATTTAACGTACTCGTAAATTAATAATAAGAACCTACAAGCAATTAGTCGTATCATATTAATTGATAGCTGTTATAAATATTTGGGTCTACGTTTGTAAGAAAGTTTCTATTATGTCACGTTGACACTTTGATAAGAACCTCATGTTTTAAACGTAAATAAAATGTTCTGCTAGTTTCGAAATTCAGAATTAATTACAACACCAAATATGTTAATTCTTATCTACAATATAAATTATAAAACTAACTAACTAACCATCACGCCGTCTCCTCGGAGGGGTAGGCAGAAAGAATGGACAGTCACACTGTTCAGTCCTGACATATTCTCGATCCCTCTACATTCATACATCGTGTGATGCACGAACGTCGATTTCTCCGATATATAAATAATTAAACAATGCAATATTTTGTTGAGATACGAAAAATAAATATATTATATATATTTCTATATTGAGACTTTTATTAAATTTTTATATGTAAAAAAAGGGATCATTATTATATGTGGAACGCATCTCTTGTATTTTCACAAATATATGGATTTTGGTGTTGTGGAAATGAGACAGACACAACTCATATCACATTTATTACCACCACCACATTACCCTGAAGATGGAGACTGCAACGATCTCCGAAACGTCCGCCGAGAAGGAGAAATCACACGGTGTTACCCAAAATCACACAAAAGATAATAATAATAATTAAATAGATAATTTGTCAGATTTCAATTTCTTATTTCTAAAATGATCCAAAAGTCCACATTTGATTTAATTTTCATATTAAAAAAAAAAAAAACAATTGGGTTATATGGATACATTTTTAGATCTTACTTTTAATTATGTAATGTTTTAGATATATTTTAAATTGAGTTGTTGTGAGACTCCTTGTGTCTTTTGGTAGTTCATTGTAAAGTTTCAGTCCATTGTTCAATATCCTTGATTGTCCTGTCTTAGTTCGTGCAATCGGTAAGTGATATCTGTCACAGTTCCTGGTCCAGTGTCTGTGTATGTCTGAATTTTTAGTTAATTTGTAGCTGCTGTCTGTTGTCTTTTCCATGGTCAATATATTAATAGACAAATGACAGTGTGTGAATCACACTAAAACTAACTAACTAACCATCACGCCGTCTCCCCGAAGGGGTAGGCAGAAAGAATGGACTGCCACACTTTTCTTTCCTGACATATTTCTCTCGCTTCCTCAACATTCATACATCTTGTCATGCATGCACGTCGATTTCTCCGACTCCTCACGTGACCGACATTCAATATTTGATTGATTTGATCGTGCCACGTTTTCCTTGGCCTTCCTCTTTTTCTAGCTCCGTTCACGCCGTTTACATATACCTTCTTTACCATTCTGTCTTCACTCATTCTTTCCATGTGTCCAAACCAGCTTAATGACCCTTTCCTTATTTTGTTCATAACACTTTCATTCGCACCACATTCACTTCTTATACTTGCATTTGTCACTCTATCATATAAAGATTTGCCACACATTAGTCTTAGAGAATGATCCATAAGTCCAAATTAAATATATTAATACACAAATGATAGTGTGAGAATACACACTATTCTTTTTATTTTCCCTGAACCCTGTTAGCAAATTGACGTTCACATACGCCGGGATTATTGGTCGCTCCCTCAATACCCAATATGACCGATTTGCCTGCGCGGCGCTCTAAGTGGCGGCTGGTGAGCCGGGGGCTCTGGGCGAAACACTTCGTAATTACAGGAGATGATTTCTAGAGGCCAGCGCCTATAAATCAGCGTGAAATTCATATTTATACGAGGCGTACGGCGGGGTAGAGTTCACCGCCGGGGTTATTCCGCAAAATGACGTTCAAATTTATAATGCCACACATATTTATGTAAAATATGCTAATCTCAACTATATATTCAGAAAGTTCTTAACTATTTGTGATTCATGTTTTTAGTTTACGACCTTTGCGGTAGAGTGACAACGATAAATAACTGCCACGCCGAAGGTCCCGGGTTAATTTTTTTTTAAAGGAACATAGAAGTTCCCGCCACATACCCGAGGCTATTATAGAGCGTAACGGCGCCCTTTTGTCAACCTCGCTCGTACAATCCCTGGGCCTGTCCCCGGTTCATCCGAGACTAACATTTAAAGACGGCAACAACAAGGGGGTGCTAGACCACATTTATTCTACCCCATCTTACTTCTATGCTCCACTGTACTTTATTGAATAAATAAGCATAATATATTGTATAATACATGAACATTTCAGAAACATTACATAAAAGATTTAAAAAAAATTCAATTCCCGTAGATGATAGTGTGAAAAAAAATCTCTCACATCTTTGATCTGGTGATAGAATTCACGTGACAAAAAATAGCGACAGATAAGTCACCTTTCGCATATCATGAGAATCAATATCTAAAAACAAATTGTATAGAGTGATTGGGTTAAAAAAAAACGTTGTATACAAAAGCCCAGAGGAAGCTCACTACGAGTACAGAGTGAAAACGGTTGGCGCTGCTAACTCAAAGAAAGTGGTTTATCTTCTTCCCCTCTCTTCCTTTTTGTCCTATCACACCTCCGTGGTGCATAGGGCCTCAAGGAACCTTCTCCACCCGACTCTATCGTATGCCTGATGCCTAACATCATTCCAAGTGAGGCCTGCTGCCTTAACCTCGTCCTGCAGGGTTCTTCTACAGGTGGCTCTAGGTCTGCCTTGCTTTCTCTTTCTAGTGCCACAGTTGTATGAGAAATGATCTGATATGATGAATGTTAATAAGTCCAAGGTAATGATTTTTGAAAAAGAAGAAATCATGACAGTCTGCAACAGCCTGTTCTCACCAGTCTAGTGCACTTAATTGCAATATTTTAACTCAGTAAAATTTACATTATTATTGTATAGAATCATGTTTACCACCCCTGATATGTATGTTTAAAAAGGAGTCAATGTCAGCGAGCCTGGCGAAACCGGTCGCTTTCGAAATAAAGACAAAAGTGAAAGTACTTAAAATAAAAAGTTTTATTAATTTTTACAAAAAAATATATAAATTACAAAAAAAAAGGATATGTTACGCTTGGCTAAGGCATAGGCGAAACGGAAAAATTCTAAAATAAACGGATGTTTTCATTAGTATTAATTAGAGAATATTAAGTACTTTTTCATCAGTTATAAAAACGAATTATTTATTGCGCATTCTCAAAAAACTTTTAACATGAATTGGTCAACACAAAGTTGCGTAGGCTGACAGATGCCAAGTTACACCATTTTTCTCAAGCGCGTCTCTGGCTAATTAATGGTTCTTTGTAATATTGTCAAAAGTGTGCAGAGAGACATCGCCCGTCTCGCAAGGGTCCAGCCCCCAGATTATCATATTATTCATGGAGGATACAGTTGCCCGCGAGTGCTGACTCGACGAGACAGTAAATAAGACCCCTGACCTAATTTCGCCAAATTGAGAGAATCGTTTACGTTTACATACGTACGAGTATGTCATTTTTTACAAGTAACAAGGGTTCGTAGTTATCAGTATAAATTACATTTAAATCCATTGATAAAATAAATAAAAAATAACCAACTAACTTACCATCACGCCGTCTCCCCAATAGGGTAGAGGGAAAGAATGGACTGCCACACTTTTCTTTCCTGACATACCGTCACCTGAGAGTAAGAGGGTTCCAACTAACAAAATTTCACATTTGACTTTTTTTCATGAAAAGGGTTCTTACTAACCTTATCTACACGTAAAAAAAACATGTAATAGTATCGTTATTTTGATGTTACGAAAAGAATCAAGTTTCATCTGATCATTCAAAACAAACGATTCACTGAAGAAGGATTCATTTAAACTAAGAACTTTATTATTCCAACTGTTGCCAGACAAAATTTACACGTTTCTCGGTAAAAGGATCTCTGGAAATTGGAATAAAACCCTTTTATTCCAAGATACACACCCGAAACCAACAAAACTTAGATTTCATTTTTCTCAGCTTTTTACTTTTGTCAGTTGGAACCTTCTTACTCTCAGGTGACGATACCTCTCTTCATTTATGATGATGATGATGATGATGATTTATGTGATATTCACTTCAAGGGCGCTCTTCGTCCGGAAAGCTTCTCTTAAAAAGAAAAGTTTTAAGAGAGCTTCAGAACACTCCTTCGTCGTCTTGATTGCGGATATTGTAGGGCAGCCTGTTCCACGCCGTCGCGTCGGTCTCGCGATGCCAAAAGCTCCTTGGCACCGCGGGAGAAGAATTTTAATGAGTTTTACCTTTGAACCGACGATATGGAAAGAATGAATGAAGAAAGAATGGTAAAAAAAAAATTTTTTTTTATTTAAATGGAACCAGAAATAGAGGAAGACCGAGGAAAACATGGCACGATCAAATAAATCAAATATTGAATGTCGGCCATGTGAAGAGTCAGAGAAATCGACGCGCGTGCATCACACGATGTATGAATGTTGAGGAAGCGAGAGAAATATGTCAGGATAGAAAAGTGTGGCAGTCCATTCTCTCTGCCTACCCCTTCGGGGAGACGGCGTGATGGTTAGTTAGTTTTTTTTTTCTAGAAAACACGTTTTAATTCGTGTTAATTATTCAATAAAGTAATTATACCGTACATATCCTAGCAAAAGTATACTGCTAGATCTGCTTATGAACGAAAATATAATAAATATTATTTGATGTCTCTCCATCATCATAAAAAACAGGTCTGTTTACAACAATGTATAAAGATAGCTGAAGAATATATATAAATTTCAATACATTTCTCTTAGTTTATAAGAATGATCTATAACCGTAGACAGCATTACGCCATATATCGGTACAATGTAGGAGATAACACACTACCGATTTCCTTATTGGCCGTTCCGTTTTTAATGTTTAGCCATCTTTAGAAAAGGTATCGTTTAATCTTTCTGCCGAGAATTGCACAATGCCAGGTTTCATTTCTTCCGTTCAATACGTGCTGATGGCTGCAGAATCCCAATGAGATTCCACGCCACGAGTAGAAAACCATTATTACCGTTTCTTTTAATTGCTTTATGATAGCAATTACTGCGCTAGATTCGTAATTATTAACTATTTTTTACGCTTCGTACAGGGTTTTCAAATACTAGCAATAAAAATCAACAACACGTTAAAAGTTCAGGACTTCAAGGCATACGCTAAAACTGGTATTCCTAATGTTTTAAAGTTACAACAACAAATCATGTCAACAACTACGTCAACCATCAAACAAATGTCAAAGGAATATTTTTTAACTAGCGCCACTATCGGTGGGACACCTCAACAGGAAGATTTGGGAATATCGAGTATAGAATAACAAAAATATGGTATGTATTCAAATATAACATACAAATATTAATAAATTTTTCGGTTTTTAGCAAATGCTGCACCATGAAATGAAGGGTTAAGGGCTGGTATATATTTTACAAAAGCTACAAAAACCTGAGATGAAAAGTGAACAAAATTCGGTGCATCAGGAGCGATCTTTTCTGGTAAAAACTGGTCGGGATGGGAATATTGGAAAAAAATCGCCATTCAAAGGACTGCTCTTCGAGAAATATTGATGGCGTTTCATTCCTCAGGGGGAGTGCCATTTGAAAAATTTGAAGTCGAGTAGAAGATTCCGTCATTAGCAATGAAACTTGATATGGTAATGAAGATGATTTTAACAGCATATTTTAACGTTGGACACAGAACAAAAAAAATAGAGGTAGATTTAGGAAAACATGGCAAATATTAAATGTCGGCCACGCGCGAAATCAGGAGAAGAAAGAATGGTTAAATAAAAATATATATTAACGATGTAAATACAACTATAAATAGAGGAAGACCGAGGAAAACGTGGCACGATCAAATAAATCAAATAGTGAATGTCGGCCACGTGAGGAGTCAGAGAAATCGACGTGCGTGCATGACACGATGTACGAATGTTTAGGAATCGAGAAAAATATGTTATGCAACAAAGTGAATGGTCACTTAAAGTGTCATCACAAAAAAAACCTATCCAAAAAAGCTAGCTCACAATGCTAGCTAGTGCACAATGGTGTTCTTCTACCGACCCTTATGTATGGAAGCAAAGCATGGAACTGGCAAAAGAAGGATGAAAGTAGAATAAATGCAGTAGAAATGAGAATGTGTGGATACTCTGTGTATGATAGAGTATCTAATGAAAATATAAGAAGTGAATGCGGTTATGAACAAAATAATGAAAGGATCATTAAGATGGTCTGGACACATGGAAAGAGTGAATGAAGAAAGAATGGTAAAAAAAATATATGTTAACGATGTAAATGGAAGCAGAAATAGAGGAAGACCGAGGAAAAATGGCACGATCGAATAAATCAAATATTGAATGTCGGCCATGTGAGGAGTCAGAGAAATCGACGCGCGTGCATGACACGATGTATGAATGTTGAGGAAGCGAGAGAAATTTGTCAGGAAATAAAAGTGTGTCAGTCTATTCTTTCTGCGTACCCTTTCGGTGAGACGGCGTGATGGTTAGTTAGTTAGTTACTATTCAATAGTATTTACTTACTTCATTCAAAATTTTATTAAAACGGTTTGTATTTAGAAACAAATCATTTTATTAAAATTTAGCTAGGTTAGGTTTTTTATTTCATAGTGCAAAACTTTTGATATTTAAGGCAAAACCATTCATCTTCTTGACATTTTTCTGCAAGTGAAGTGTAATTTTTTTAAATATGGGATAACTTATTTGTGAAGTAATTTTTATTTGAACAATATATTTGGTATCTAAAATGTGAGAATTATTATTCACTATATAGAACTTAACAATGTATGCATGGATCAAGGTTTTATTTTATAGTTCTTCTAATAATGGGTACCATACCCATTATTGGACACAATCCAATACAAGGTTTAACTGAATTAAGTGTATATGAATGTAATATGCAAATATTTTTTTCGAAAGTTAAGATTTTATTAATATTATTGCGAAATCACTGAATATATTGGCATTATCTAAAAGAAACATATTTTCAAATGTACTATATTATATTTTTCTAAGTAAACTAACTCCAGTACTATCTTACCTCCGCTAAGAAGATTATCTTTGGGATGAAATCGATGGCCTTGTTAGTCGGAGGCTGCTCCAAACGGTGTTGTGTCAATCGGCATGTCAATTGGCGCCCGCGGGATGCTGCGATTCTCCTGTCGTGTTGTGTCTGGAATATTCAAGAGTTTGCAATCATTAATAATTACGTTGCGAGAATTCATTGATTTTTTTTTGTTTAATTCGTATTATAGTGGGGTACACACATTCTTCGTCTTCTTCCCCTCCTTCATGTAGTTGCGATCTGTGTGTACAGGATATCAAATTTGGTCCTGTCATGAAGGCGTCCAACTATCTCTCCCTCTCTTTAGTGGTCATCTTTGTGGTCGACAGTCGAGGTAAAACATTTAATTCCCCTAAAACGTAATGAAACCTCTAGAAACAGACGTTTTCAATCAAATAAATAAAGCAAAAATCTTTTTATTTTTATTATTTGCCTTGGATTTACTATAAGGTTAGTATTTTATTGTATTACTCGTCATTTATTGTTTCTTGAACAATGATGTAAATCTCCATATTAAATAATTAATATGAATGAGAACGTCGGTTTTCTAGGAGTTTTATTATATTTTAGATGGAATGACATGTTTTCCCTTCAAAAGCATTATCAAATGGATAACATTTGATAATGCCTTAGGAGGGCGAAACATGTCATCCATCTAAAATATAATAAAACTCCAAGAAGACCGTCGCATTTATTCATATTAAGTATTACTAGTAATTTATATTCTCAAGCAAAGATAAACTACTAAAACATTAAAGAAAATAAAGAAAAATGGATTAAAATTATAGTTTTTTAAAACTATTTATTTTTATTTATTTATTATTGAGGGTAACAAACAGCGAATACAGTTTACAATAAGAAGAATAAAGTAATATTTTAATGAGTAGAAGAAAAAACTAGTAGAACTAGTAATAAAGAATAATTAAAGAATATTATTTTAAAATGTAAAAAAAGAAAAAGAAATGGACAAGAAAAGATAAAGAAGAGTAACTAGTATCATTCGCCTCGAAGGGTTGCTCCAACCATTTTTTAAAAATCACTTTTATTAAGATGGAACACATCGATGTTATTACAGCACCAATTGTATATTTCGCATGTCCGGTACATCGCCGCACTCTGAGCGTAGTTAGTCCGATAAGTAGGAAGGTGAAATATTCGGTTCGCAGTATGTCTTGTGCGAAGCATAGGGGTATTCAGTATTAATTTACTAAGAAGTTCGTAGTTGTCTATTTTGAATTAATGATTTTGTGAAGCAACATCATATCGTTAATTGTTCACCTATTTAATTCGTATTAAACGTTGACTTGCCTTACGGTTCATCATGATCTTGGGAATCATTTGGTCTCACTTGGTCTATCCTATCGATGTGGTCCCTCCAGAATCGTCTTCTCTGCCTACTCAATATTATCATTTCTGCTGTATGATTCTGACAGTGTCCGCTCTTAATTCAATTCCTGAAGTTAGGATTATTTAATAAAAATATTTAAAATCTCAAAAGTAAAGATCGTCATAACACCTTGAACCTATTTTATGCAAGACAATATTAATGAGAAGAACCCAGACAATCTCTCTTGTGATTCAGCTCGCATTGGAATACAAATATTAGTATTGATGAGACCGTGTTCATATCATGTTCTTGTATTGAAATTGCTTAACGAGACATTCATGATGGATATTTGATCAGGGAATAGATTGAAAGAGGCGGGTATGAAATTCTTAGGAGGATAGATTTTATAGGAGAAAGAATTTTGATAAAATGAGTCAAACCTTTATCTATTAAATCAGTGATTCTTAACGGGGGCGCCAGCGCCCCCTTGTGGGCTTTTTAGAGGTCTGGGGGAGCGTAAATAAATTTTTAAAATTTATGGGGCGCTGCAGGAGTTCCAGTGGGCGTTATGTCTAAATACAAAAATAAGATTACGAAAATCGAAATCGATTACAAATAGCCAAAGAGGCGATTTGAGATTGTATTTCAGTAAATTTGAACCTAATATTACGAAATTGGCGCAATCACACGAGGTTCAAGGATCTTATTAAATTTATTTTTTATTAAAAATTTCATATTTCGTATTGAATCATGTACTTTTTTTCATTGAGCCTCCTCCATTCGCATCCATATCTCTCTGTCTTGTGCAGACTGCATCCAGGTTATTCTGACGTGTCTATTTAGATCATCTTTCCACCGTAGTTGCGGTCTCCCTGCACTTCTCCTTGCCGTCCACGGTCTACAAGTCCCCAGTCTTCTTGTTCATTTTTCATCTGAGCTTCTGGCTACGTGACCTGCCCACTGCCATTTTAGAGTCGCCACCCGGTGGATGATGTCTGTGACCTTTGTTTTTTCTCTCACCGTACGTTTTTGACTCTGTCTCTTAGGCTTATTCCTAACATGGCTCTTTGGGTTACTCGTAGTTTCTCGGCCCTTTATTTGGACAATGTTACAGTTTCAAGACCATAAGTACCAAGTGGCAGAACACAGGCTTCATTTTTATAATTTTATAATCATTATATAAAATATAAATTAAATAATCACAAGCATTTCTTATATTTTTATTTACCATAGTCAGATGAAACATCCCATTTCATATTTATGTACTTAAAATAATTTTGAAGCTCTTTATAAAAGCAAATTTAAAAATACTCGATTTGATGTAGAATTCACAATTCATATCTCTTAATTAAGTTTAATTATTAAGGGGGAGTAAGGGGGATCCTATTGACTATTCGAGCGGTGCATGGCCATCACTACGCTGGAGGATTGATCTGATCCCAAGTACCTATTCATACCTCCTCGACTTTGGTCTCCCCTGAAAACTATGCGAATGTTAGAGATCGAGTATGAATAACGTCGGTGGAAAATATCGATGCATAGGCTAACGTGGAAGGACACTTCGCCAACCCGTCTGGCAAGCGTGGTGTTGTAATGCCAACCACCCCCCGTATGACATGTCGTACATGGAAAAGTATGCGGGAGGCCTATGTCCAGCAGTGGACGACAACGGCTGTTAAAGAATAAGAAGAAGAATAATTAAGTTACGTTGAATATGTTTTTTTTTCCTGAAGTTGTTATATAATTTATAAAATTTTAATCTACAATACAGCTTCAAGTTTTTAAATAAAAATTCCTCTAGTTAAGTCCATCTTTTTTGATAAATTCAAACAATATAATATGCAAGAGATCCGTGGCGTTACCTCAGATATGATGGACTCCTTTCTGTTCTAATTACGAACGAATACAAGCATTTCAATAGACAATTACAAATTGAAAAGATTCTTGTATAATGAAATACCCGTTTATCAAAGAGCCTGAAACGTGTTCATTAAACGCTTGATATATAAACACGTGCGTTGTTTTGTCTGAATCGATAGCAGGGACTGACTCTACACACTGCAGATTGACTTATAAGAAACTTATAAAACTGTGATCGAATAAAAACACCGACTTTTTTTAACTACCGTAGACTCAAAGAAACTAGACAAGAAAGCAGAGAGGAATGTTGATATAAAATCCAATAAAATCGACGTCTTCTTTATTTGTTTGGCTTTTCATCGCTTGTGGGGTTTCTGGTAAGTCTCAAGTAAATGTATTCGGTCGTAGGTTATAAGGGGGTAAGTCTATGGTACACTGTTATTTTGTTTATAAATAACACATAAGCATGTTAGTATCTTATTATTATTTGTTAGTTATGGTGAATATGTTACAAGTAAATATTGTTAAGGATCAGGAATCTTGTAAGTATTTTATCCACGTTTTTGTAAGATGAGATGTATTAAAGTCAAATAAGGTCAGGGGTAAAATTTGAGTACTGAACATAGAATGGGCAGTCAAAGATTTATAATAATGAAATAAAACGATGTTTTTTAAACTACTCCCACTTATATTTTTATTTCGACAACGACCGGTTTCGCCAGGCTCGTTGGTATCGACAGGCTGGTAAAGACAAAAGTGGAAGTAGAGAAAAAACATCGTTTTATTTAAGATAATCAAATGATTTTACTGAAATCTCTTGATGGAAGTTCATTTTAAATAATAATTTAAAAAAACGATGATTTTTAACTACTTCTATTGTACTTTTGTCTTTATTACGTCAGCGAGCCTGGCGAAACCGGTTGCTGTCGTAATAAAGACAAAAGTGGAAGTAGTTAAAAACATCGTTATATTTAATTATTATCGTTTTATTTAATTATTATCAAAAATAAACTTCATAAGATTTCAGTGAAATTATTTGATTATCTGAAAGAATATATGATCAAGATTTTCATATTCGATGTCACATTCACACATGGTAGAAATGAATTGTTGTTATGTGAGCTCTGTGACAACATTGTCCGACGCGCATTCTGCATATCAAGCTGGGTTCGAATTTATTTCATTCGCGTTTATTATACCAGTGAGTCGAAAATCGACTAAAAGGTACTTTTAATAAACACCATTTGAATAAAGTCACAAAACAATGTATTTTCACATCACTTCATATGAAGTGATGTGAAAATACGGCTAATAAGGCTCGATATGGGCCATAGAGCCATTGAAGAAGAAGATAAGACATGTTTTTTTGTTGTTCGTATTTAAATTCATGTAACGAAATGATGGCGAATTTAGAGTACATATAACTCAATTTGTAATTATTTGAGTGAAAAAACATAAATTAACTAATGAATTACAATGTTCCATTATTGTATTAAAGAATATTTGTTCTTCGTAAGTGTATGGCCTGGCAATGGTAAATGTTGTCGGAACATGACAGCTCAAGAACTTATATTAGAGTTTTGAGTAAGTACTGCCTCCAGTCACACTCAGGCATTGTTCTTGGAGGAATTTCTCGGCAGGAGTCCCCGGCGGTCTATTTCCATAACTCTATTTTCACAATTCTCCGCAGGGGTGTGCAGTGTGCTATGATAAAGAGCAATTCTCTTAAATATTGTGTTCATGACACCGCTGATACACGGCGTTTTTTTCATCAGTCGAACACTAGACATGTTATTTTTCAGTGCCGTGCATTTATGCTTGATTTAATTGTGTAATTTTCTTTCAATAATAAATGATCAACAATGTATTAAATGCTAAGACATTACCACTGTGTAATTCCATAGTAATATACTTAGGAAATTGAAAATAGCTTTGTTCAATCCTCAAAATATTATATTTAAAAAATATTTAAAAAAAACACGACATGTTTCGGAGGATACTTTCATCTTCAAGTGTAAAAATATATAATAATAAAAACTAAACATAGAAAGACTAATATAAAAAAACGCATTTAAAATTCGATACAATAATTTAAATATTTTATTTATTTATTTAAAATTATTTATTAAAAAAATTGAATTTCAAATGGGTTTATTATATTAGTCTTTCTTTGTTTAGTTTTTATTATATTTTTACATCTGAAGATGGAGGTATCCTCCGAAACATGTTGTGTTTTTTAATATATTTTTTAATATTTTGTGGATTAAACAAAGTTATTATTAATTTCCTAAATCATCAATGTGTTTTTTTTTACTTTGTACATAACACACACACTTTATTACATAAATCAATGGCACTATAATATAAAATATGATGTATAATTGTGAAATAAAGTGTGTGTTGTGTGCAAAGTTAAAAAAGAAACATGATTATTGATGAATCCGCAATACAAAATTATGGCGAATATATAATAAATAAATATTCAAATTAGATATTTTTAAGGTATTATATTTATATACTCACAGGTCGTTTGAACCCAATTACTGTATACAAATTGTTTTTAGCTATCAATTTTGATTTTAATAACATGTGATAGGTAGCTAATATAAAATAATTCTAAAATACCACAATGCCTCAAGACTAAAGTCTTCAACCAATGCGTCTTGCCAGTCATGACGTACGGAATCGAGACGTGGACACTGATAAAAGGTCTAGTCTACAGATTCAAGGTCTCCCAACGCGCCATGGAAAGAGCCATGCTTGGAATAACCTTGAGGGACAGATTAAGAAACGAATTTATTCGACAACAAACCAAGTTGACTGAGGTGGCTCTTAGGATGGGCGGGTTGAAGTGGCGATGGGCTGGCCATAATTGTCGGAGAACTGACGGCCGATGGGGGAGACGGGTTCTGAAATGGAGACCGCTTACAGGATTCCGTAGAGTTGGGTGTTCCCCTGCTCGCTGGACCGATGATCTGAAGAGGATTGCTAGACATGGATGGATGGTAGCGGCAATGGATAGGAGGCGGTGGCGTGCTTTTGGAGAGGCTTCGTTCAGTAGTGGATGTCAGACGGCTGATGATAAGGTAGCTAATCTATCTCACCATTTTATTGTCACGTGAATTCTACACTAGACTAACAATGACAGTGTGCCAACCACACTGCCATCGCCAGGAATCGAACGCATGGCCCTCGGTGTGGCAGACATAGCTCTTGCCACTCTGTAAAATATATTCTAAAGATAAAAGTAAGTATTGAAACAATAAGAATAAAATAATAATAATAAAATAACAATTTTTTACCAATTAATAAGGCTGCTCCACTGATTTAGTCAAGGTAAGAGCCGCTATGATTAACATCAATTATGAATTTACTTAAAAAGGGTTAAAGAATAATTGTACATGAAAATTTCATAGCAAAATTAAAAATGTATCATTTCGACTTAGTGCCTGAACAATATAAGATTTTTAGATATTTTATAAACCACTGATATGATCAATATAAAACTGTCAGTTAGAGATGGGATATTCTCGTTTTTTTTTTTTTTTTTAAATTTGACGCGTTAATACTTTGGAATTTTATATTGATGCTATCATATAAAATAAAACACTATTTTTTTTCACCTTCGAGATTATTTTTCTGGTCATGTTTCGAAGGTTTTACACCTTTATAATCGGGAGAACGTTATCAACTTAAATTATGAATGATTGTTATCATACAAAACATATCACAGTTTATTAAATATTTTTATGAGATTGTCGCGAGAGCTGTTTTGCAAACACATATTGGCATCATCAGGTGATACAAACAACTAAATATTATTCTGTGTTGACCATACTTTGTGTTTAATGAAGTAACATTTGATTTATTTTCTTTGTTGTAAGTAATTACCTGAACCCCAATAAGAACTTTAAATTATTATTTGAAATTTTAAATTGAATCATAATATTTGCTATAACAAAAACATTAACTTTATAACATCTGTCAGATCATGTAAGTAATTTTATAATATTTTAAATATGTCTTTATAATACTCGTATGTATCACAAAATAAGGACTGGTTGTTGTGTATACAAAGTATATAAAAATGAAAAAAAGAACTAATATTCATCAAGAACTTTAATTCTATAGGAAACCAAACATCTTAGTGTGAATCATGTGGAATCCTTAATTGTTTGTAACACCTCATGATGCATACGTAGGTTGGCGAAAATTATTTATTAATTATAAATAATTTTCGCCATTATTATATAGGTATATATTATTAAAGAGGTTTTAAAAATAATTGTAATACGTATAATAACAGTGTTTCAAAATTAGAACATTTAATATTGTTGAAGTATCAGAGCATTTCGGCCAAAACAATGGATGATATAAATGATTCATATCGTTCTCCAAATGATGAAGGTATAAAGCCTTCGAATATATCGAGAAAAACAAAGTCGAAAAAGAAAAAAAAACTGTATTTTTATTTATATAAAAATTTCACATTTCTTATTCCATTGCCTTAAGTTAATAAATAAATAAAAATACATTAAAACGTCACACATTTATTTATTTTACACGTAGTAGAAATGTTATATAAATCGATTTTTTCGATTATTTAATCGATTCCGAACAACATTTTTTAAAAACATGCTCCTGTGTCTTTGGATCTCGTTTGATAAATGATCTATTAATATGAGGTACGCACATTCCATGGGCGAAGAAAAAAAACCTAATACGAAAATAAATTGTTTTCATAAGTGATTCTAGTCTGGCTGGAACGTTTTTTTTATACAAACGAGATTATTCCTCACAATGACTCAATCCGTTGTGAAACGAATAGATGAATATGATATGCATGTTACTCTGAAATAACACGTAAAGCGTATGCTTGTTTCATGTTAAATATTTAACATCGCTAAAAGACTCGCATTGATCGTACAAGATTTGGGTAAGTCTGTTTATAGTTGTGAAATGCACAGTAAAAGTTTTAATAAAAAATATCTAGGACGTTCCAATATTAAACTTACTAACCAACACGCCGTCTTTCCGAAGGATCAGGCAGAAAGAATACACTGAGAGTAAATATTTATTTTTTATATTCAAATCAAATCAAATCAAATCAATATATTTTCTCAAAAAATATTACAAACAACAATTTTAGTTTAAAGCATCTATTAAGAACAGGTAAAACATAAAAATATATAATTTAATACCAGGAACGCATGAGAGATGGTTCGAGATTAGGAATACAAGATATTCTCCAAAGTCATGCTTAATGCTTTCTAATCTTAATAGATGACGCTAGTGTAGAGTGAACTTAAAAATGTAAAGATAGGCGTCGAAAACTTCCATATATACAAGTTCCAAAAAATTGTCAGACGTGGTGGTCATAAGGGGGAATGGGGAATGTTGTTAAACGTGAAGCGATCGCTCAACCCAACCACTGACAGGTCATAAGTCCTGTAAGAGCCTCGGCCACCACCTTCTGTTCCCAGAAAACAATTTACATCTTCGTCTCTATTGAGATACAATTAATCAAGAGTATTTGTCATCTGAACGTACTTTCACGAATATGAAAGACGTCGATCTCCGAAGCGATCATATTCAGCAGTTTGATTGCTCTCCCCACCGGCATCACCAGAGGCAGGTTGGTTCTGCATGCTGCGAGATAAAAAAGTCTGTGCTGACGCTGTCGAAGATAACCGTCTGGAACATAAAGATGGATAGCCTCCAAGATAACGGAGTTCTCAACGAATCCCCTGATAAGTCTGAAGAAATGGGTAAGTGTGCACCCATCTCTTCTTATCTGCAAACTATATTGCCCTAATGAAGCTTGGGAACAAGCATAACTTCTTCTTATTCTTAAATTTTGATAGACTCAGGAGTACGTATTTCAGGCGGATCCTCTTGAGACGCTGAACTCCAGCTTTCTCTCCACCGTTTCGGAGGTTTTCCTGGTCGGCGTTGTCCGTTTGGCGTTCCATGGAGAGCTATGTATGGTATCCTATTTGAGCTGATTCTTTCTACATGTTGATGCCAGTATCGCCGTCTTCGACGTCCCTATCTGACCACATCTTCGACCTAGCAGATTTCTCGGATTGCTGTATTCTTAACTCGATCACGTAGGGTTTTGCCAGCTATAGCGCAGTGTGTTTTCATCTCGGTTGTCCTGAGCATGCTCTTTGTCTTGACAGTGTCATAACTAGTTAGGGTAATTACAATTCCATGATTTATATAATCATTTAAAATGTCACACCAAAAAGTGGGTGCTTCATATTAAAACTAAATTTTTCTTATATAAACTATTTTGTCATTCAGTCAAGACAGAGCAGTTTGGCGTTCTATCCTCTCTGCCTTCCCTTCTGGATAAACAGCGTGATGGTAAAATAGTGAGTCCTTATGATAATTCATTGTTTTGACTAAAATACTAAAATACTTCAATTTTATTAAATGTTAAATGGTGTTCTTGTACCGACCCTAATGTATGGAAGCGAAGCATGGAACTGGCAAAAGAAGGATGAAAGTAGAATAAATGCAGTAGAAATGAGATCTCTTAGACAAATGTGTAGATACTCTGTGTATGATAAAAATAATAAAAATATAAGAAGTGAATGCGGTGCGAATGATGGTGTTATGAACAAAAAAATGAAAGGATCATTAAGATGGCTTGGACACATGGAAAAAATGAATGAAGAAAGAATGGTAAAAAAATATATGATAACGTTGTAAATGGAATTAGAAATAGAGGAAGACCGAGGAAAACGTGGCACGATCAAATAAATCAAATATTGAATATCGCCCCCGTGAGGAGTCAGAGAAATCGACGCATGTATGAATGTTGAAGAAGCGAGAGATAGGTAAGCGACGGGTAACCTTATATGTCTTTATTGAACTGTAAGTTTGTTCATTTGTATGTGTATTAATAGTCACTTTATGTCACCCTACAATAAATAAATAATAGTCAAAACTATTGAAATAAAATATCGTTTTATTTTTCATTATTAGCTAAATTGTTTTGTTTGCTGTTTTTGATCTTGGCATTATTGCAGATTGCTTATGCTGCTTGTCGCAGAGGAACCCTCACAGAGGCCTTGCGGAGCCCCAGGGCGAGCACACTCTAAACCACTGCTCCAAGGACATGTTCATCCTAACAGTGTCATCATACCTTCGCTTTATTATAAGTTTGATGCATATTTCGTATATTCTGATTTTGCTTTTCACTAGCATATGCTTATTGTATTATAGTTAAATAATTATACGTTTTTGTTACAATATTGGCATCTTCGTTTGATGGTTAGTTATCAAAACTACAATTTTTTAGGAACAATTCCACTTGTGTGCCTATTTCAGAAGTTTAAACCAGTTTACAGTAATAAAATTCAAACTGTTCATTAAATTGAGTCATTATAACCACGATAATCTTAATTAAGGAACATCACATACGATTAAGGCTTAACCCTCCCATAGCACATGTCTCTAATTCGGTCCACGAGAAAAAAATACGTCTCACGTAATTTATTATTTCTTGACCAATACTGGAAAACTCTTAATTAAATAGTTATTACGAATGAAAACGTATGTTTTCTAGAAGTTTTATTTTTTTTTATGGGAAATAAATTACATTTGATAATTACCTAGCAAAGAGAAACATATCATTTACATAAAACAATACAACAAAACATTTACAAAAATAAAACTCCTAGAAAACAGATATTTTCATGCGTATTAACATATTATATATTTCTGGTATTTTTACGGTTGGTAGACTTATACTAGTGTAATATTGCGAGTATTTTCTCGACTACCCTGAAAATGGAGATTGTAGCGATATCCGAATAGGTCGAAGAGTATAAACCTTCCCACAATAATAAAAATAATAATACTAATAATAATAATAATATGCTAACTTTTAAAGCGCCGTTTTTGTGATGTAATCACCTCAAGGGCGCATTAAGACGTGTTTTAAATCTAAAAATCTAAATGTGACCGCTTAAAAAGCGATCGGTTTAAAAGTATAGTAGAACAAAGTATAAATGTTTAACTTGGGTATGAAATATGATCCCAGAGAACACAATAAAGAGATAATATTAGGTCCTTACATATGAAATTGGCGTTTTGTATGGGAGGAACATAAAGTTGATTTCTTTTAAATACAATATATTTATTTAATCAAAGTATGTACCATTGCAATCTATGCACTTTTGCCATCTCATAGGTAGTTCATCGATCCCTTTACTAAAAAAAACATTCGGACGGGAATCAATAAAATCTTTGAAGTCGGTTTGGACTGCCCCATCGGAGTTGAATTTTTTCCCTTGCAAGAAGTTATCCAAATTTAAAAAAAAATGGCAATCTGTTGGGACAAGGTCCGGAGAGTACGGTGGATGTCTTAGACATTCCAATTGAAGCTCTTCTAATTTGGTAGCCGTCTGTTGTGCAGTGTGTGGTCTAGCGTTATCATGAAGCAGCAGTGGCCAAAAGCGATTAACCAGCCTCGGTTGTTTAGCAGCTAGCTTTTCCATCATGGTTTGCAGTTGCTGACAATAGATATCTGCCGTAATCCTCTGGCCAGATTTAAGAAAGCTGTAGTGAACGACACCAGCACTAGTCCACCAAACACTCACAAGTAACTTTTTTGGAGTCAATTTTCG
This sequence comes from Lepidostoma basale, assembly GCA_022606425.2. NCBI lineage: Eukaryota > Metazoa > Arthropoda > Insecta > Trichoptera > Lepidostomatidae > Lepidostoma > Lepidostoma basale. The sequence continues at coordinate 234,737 of JAHDVF020001077.1, read as the reverse complement.
CTTGGGGCATGGTTTGGCTGGTTCGGCAGGGTTCAGCCATTGCGATGAGCGCTTCCGATTATCACACAGGATCCACTTTTTATTACATTTAATGATTCGATTCAAAATCCCTTCATTATTGTGCCGGTTGAGTAATGCAACGCAGCAGTCAACGCGCGTTTGTTGATTTGCTTCACTCAATTCGTGAGGTACCCACCTTTCAAGCTTTTTCACCTTCCCAATTTGCTTCAAGTGGATTAAAACAGTTTTATCAGTAACACCGCAGCCTGCAGCTAACTCGGACGTGGTTTGCGATGGATCCGCTTCCACAATAGCCTTCAATTCTTCATTATCAACCTTGGTCTCCGGCCGTCCACGGGGCTTGTTCTGCACGTCGAAATTTCCAGAACGAAAACGTTGGAACCAAAAACGCACTGTGTTTTATTTTGCGACACCGTCGCCATACACATCATTAATCCTTCGAGCCGTTTCTGCAGCACTGGTGCCACGGTGGAACTTGTACTCGTAAATAACGCGATATTTCAAGTTTTCCATTTTGTAAACTGAGTGACGCAAAGAAAAAAAACAATTGAGGAAAAAACAAATGAATTATAATTTCCAAAACACAAATACTTGAGTAAATAGCTGTATAAATTTGAATTTGGAATTCCTAACCAAAGAGAAGATATTTGAGATCAAAGTTGCTAGTACGGAAAAACGCCAATTTCATATGTAAGGACCTAATATAAGTCAAAGTGGATGTAGGTTTGATTTATTGAAATTTGAGACGTGTTTTTTTTTAATGAAATTTTAAGTTAGTTACACATTAAATAACTATTACTAATTAAACCGACTGTTTTCTAGAAGTTTCGTTTTATTTTATGCGAATGACATGTTTCGCCATGCTAAGACATTATCAAATATCTAACATTTGAATTCTTGTGAAACAGTTTTTCTTATACATATTTCAGATAATGACATTCTATCGTAAAATGATTTTGATACAATCATCTTAGGACGGCGAAACATACAGAAAAATAACAGTTGAAAATACTTAAGTATTAAATCACTTTTGCAAAGATATTAAACCTCCACGTTTAACACCAATTAGGATGGAAAAGACATTTTATTTTTTTTTGTAAATACGGCACATTTGTAATGATTATAAATTTAAATTGTGTTACACCTTGAGTTTATTAAGAAAAGATATATCATTCTAAAATAAAATATAACCTTTTTATTGGGAAACTTTTTATTTATTTTTAGCTTGTTAACAGTATTATAATTACGATTTTTTTAATAATTAAAACACTGTATCCGCAGTTTATCAAGAAATATAATTATTGAAATTAATAGCAATAAAAATAGTTTTGTCTGTAGGAGAACTCTGCCTACGGATGGTTAAAACTGGATCAACTCCAGGATTAATAGGATAGTTAAAAAAACAAAGAATTCTTGTTAACTTAATTATGACATGCATATGAAAGAATATGAGCTGAGACCTTTACGCGGATACTAATGAATTTGTTTACTTAATGGGTAGAGATACCGTGTAAGTTTTATCCGTGGGCATGGATTCTATTGCTATGAAGTCACTATTTATTTAATTAATTACAAAAGTACTTTCCCTCAAATGGCATTTAAATATAGATGTAACACACGCCTAAATGTTTGTTTTATTATTATGTATGAAAAACAATAGTTTTCAAGGTGTTTTATTATAATATTTATGTATGACATGTTTTGCCCTTCTAAGGTATTTTCAAAAATTATTTTTTGTATTTTGAAAATACCTTAGAAGGGCAAAACATGTCATACATAAATATTATAATAAAACTCCTTGAAAACTATCGTTTTTCATACATTTAAATAAATTAATATGGAGTTTAACATCATTGTTCAAGAAACAATAAATGATTGTTTTGCTATAATATAAAAACATGATAGTATGTATTTCTTAAACAAAAAGTAAATTTGGGTAGAATTGATCGTTTTTCAATGTTTGGCGAGACTTTTATGTTATGGTATCAAAGGAAATTTTAAAAAATCATTAGAATTTGTTAAAATGAGTTTAATATTATAGTAGTTTGTTAAAATGAGTAAATGAATAAAACGATGTTTTTCAAAGAACATGTTCCATTTATAGGATGTAGACCCGGTCATTTAATGCCAGGGAGTCTGGCGAAACTATTTGTTGTCTAAATAAAGATAATTGGAAGTATTTTTTTTTAAATATTGTTTTATTTTATAACAATTTAAAAGTTTATGATAAGAGTAAATTTTCGCTGAGCTTAGTGCTCGAACGTCTATTATTTCGGAAGGGGGTATTTTTTTTTTGTAAAAATATAGTCTATAACAGATTTTATCTATAATAGAAGAAAAAGGTCACAAGACCTACACTCAGAAGAAGAAGATAATTTATATCACAAGATTTCAGTAAAATCATTTGTTTGTCCAAATATGATAGTAATTACGACCAAATTCAGCATAAAAATCAGTACGATGTGTTTGTACTGATTATTCTGAATGTAAGTGAAGCATGGAAATGTCAAAAGAAAAAATGAATTAATTCAATATTAACTACATAGATCTCTCCGACAAATGAGCTTTAAGATAATCAAATGATTTTACTGAAATCTCTTGATGGACTAAGTTTACAATAGTGTCACCAGTCTGTCGATGCCAGCGAGCCTGGCGAAACCGGTCGCTGTCTACATAAAGACAAAAGTGGAAGTAGTTAAAAAACATCGTTTTATTTAATTATTATTTAAAATGAGCTTTATATAGTAATATAAATAATTATGTGTCTCTTCTATATTCGCCATACTTTGTGTTGTAATTGCTTTATTTCTCTTTTTCTTTTTTTATACACTTTGTTTATACAACACTTACATTAAAAAAAATTAATTACATAGACATATTTGTAACATATTTATAATACGTATCACTGAAGAAGGACTGGTTGTCCGAAACATGTCTATGTAATTTTAATTTTTTTAATGTAAGTGTTGTATCAACAAGGTGTATAAAAAAAGAGAAATTGTATGTCTAATAGAACGTTCAATGACAATACTCGAAAAAAATTCAGACCACAAAATTGTAAGATTAAATAAAAACACTTACACTTATATTCAAGGTGTGGTCAGATGAGGATGACAGCGTCGACGATACAGGTACCAACATGTACAAATAATGAATCATAGAAGAATCCCATATGTAGCTCTTCATAGAATAGCAGATGGACAGCGTCCACCACGGAGACCCGAAAACCATGGATAGAGTTGGACTTCAGCAACACAGGAAGAGAATCCTGTAACAGCAGACTCTTAAGTTTAAACCAAGTTTAACAAGAAGACAAATAAGGAGTTTAAGAATTTATATATGGAGTGTATAGAAGAATGTTAAGATAGAAAAATATTACGATTTATCTTCATTATCTACCCTTGTGAAGAAATTACGTAAGAAATGTCACGATACAGTTAGTTTTAGTTGGGTAAAATTCACATTCTGGTATTTACTTTCTTCTTTTAAATTAGAACCATTTTCTATATTTTCTTTTTCTCACAAGATGCGAATAAAAATAAAGTTTTTTTTTTTGTTGTATTAATTCTGCGATCTCAAAAGATCTTATATAGTAGGCTAGAATAGTCTTAATAGGCAAGAAAACCTTCAAGAATAGTTCAGTTGCAACACAACATACCTGTTTAGAGTTTCTGTATCAAAAGTAAAAATAGACATGACGTTGTCAAACCTCTGATAAACAGAAACAAAAAGAAAACAAGAATCTTTAAAAAAATCAGAAAAACTTGAGTTCTATTTTTTTATTGCTATATAAAAAGTCATTTCAATGACATGTTTTTTATCTGTGTATAAATTAAAAAGTATTTTCTTAAACTGTATTTTTTTTTAGGAACTGAGAAATTATTTATTCATATGCCTTTCCATACCCTGTCTATTTTATAATTAGTGGTACTATCGTGGAAATTTAAATAAATGTCATCTTTCAAAATTCAGACAATTGTGTTCTATGCGTACCTATTTTTGTAAATTATAATTTAAATATTTGATTCATACTGTAATTTTAAACTTTCTTTTTTCAATACACATTGATTTCAAATTTAATTAAATTACTTCAACCTTGCTATTTTGTAAATCTATTATATTAGTTTGACATCAAATAGTTTAGTTTTTAGTGATTTTATATACTTTTACTTACTTAAAATAACTTTTTGTAACGTGACGTTATAATTATTTATTGTTTCTTAAACAATGATGTTTAACTCCGTTTGAAATAATTAGTACGAATAAAAACGTCTGTATTACACAAATTTAATTTTATATTGTGGGAATGGAGTGTTAAGCCTTACTAATACATGACATTAACTATGGACTCAGAGAATTATGATTTCCTTATGTACTTATTATGGCACTGTCCACTACATTAAACACAGTATTTTAATTTGATAAAGCCAGTGAATTTTGTTAAAGTGTTTTGTTTTATGGGTTCTTTGGTTATATGTGAATTAAACGCGAAAACACCGACAATATATTGTCACCACGTAGAGGGTGATAGTTTGCTTTGTTAGTCTATGTAATTTCTATGTAGACCCATAGACTAAAAACTTCAATTAATAAATGTAAAGCAATGCATAGACAGTAAAGTCTCAAAATGAATTAACATTTAATTGCTTGAAAAAATTGTATGATACTGGAGAGATGATGTGGAAAACCAGGTCCATTAACTTAAGGGTGGACCAGCTGAACTCTATAGTATAGAATCGACAATTCGCTCATGGCCAAGCTGGAATCCCGTTCCACGACCTCGGCGACCTCCTCCGTCCATCTCTGTATCGCCTACAGCCGCCACTACATCTCCTGCTATGCGGTAGCTCCTGTGGCGTTTGCCATTGCCTCTGATGCCGTCCAAGCTTCTGTGGTTATCTTGGTTAAGGCTCCGATACTATAATCGATTGCAAGGGCGGTGGACCGACCGAGAAGGAAGATGACGAGGTCCCTATTAGCTAGAGAGCTAAATAGTATATGCATCTGTGGCAAATCAAGTGGCAGAGCAGACCTTTTATCTGCAGCGACATCCTTATCTGTCCCGGCTGCAGCATTTTCATCTGACCCGGTTGCGGCACCTTGGAGCCAGTCTCAGGCAGATAGGAAGTCGTCTTTTACCTTTTTGTATAGGAGATGTGTTACAGGCTGGACTTTGAGTCTACTCATAGGAAACTCTGGGTGAAAGTAGTTTATACTTTCTTATGAAGCACTTAACTTTTGGTGTGGTATTATTAAATATAATATTAATACACTTGTTAATTTGTATGTACACCACTTTATGTCGGTAGAACCAACCCATTTTTCAACCGGGCTTCATCAGGGTTACAAAAGAGAGTGTATTTTATAACCCTGTTAGTTTATTTTAATCATACAATAAAGGTTTGTGTTTTATATTTCCCGCCAGGCTATACGAAATATACAAACAATATATTATGACTTTTGGAAAGAATACTGCCACACTGACATCGACCTAATGGTGATTCTTCTGAAATATGTTTTTTTTTTCTAATTATGTATTATGTTGTTATATTATTAAAATAACATAATTTCCACAGTTGCGTTGGCTTGCTAATGGCTAAATGGCTGGCTCCGGATATAAGGAAATGCAAAATACGAGAGGAGGTCTACGTCCAGGAGTGGATAGTCACAACAGACTAAAGAAGAAGAAGAAGAAGAAGTAATGTTAATATGTTATATAAAATAAGATCTTATAATGTATTTTTTTTATTAATTTATTTATTGTCCAAATGAGTCACTTAAATGTTGTAAAAAGCAAAAGGCATTATCTAATGACTCTAATAATATTTAACATAGCTATTTATGTCATAATTAGCGAAGTTTCAATATTGATAGACCTTTCAAAATACTCCCACATTGAATAGAATAAATTAAAAATTAAAAAAATGTCAACAACTTTAATTAAACGTAATCATTTTGATAGGTGAATTTTTTTCTGCATATTTGGCTTGTAGAAATTGTCATTATGTAATATTTGCGCCGACAACATTTTGATATACCATAACTATATAAGCATACATTTTCTTTTTGTATTATGTGAATATATAATCTTGTTATTAACACAATAAAGTATTCAATCACTCAATTAAATTCATTCTGTCGCATTCGATAAGCTTTATCACTCCACAAAATTTCAAATTAGTTTATTTTCGCTTGCAACATCAGAGATGTTTTTTTTTATATGTTTAAGAGAAGATTTTATCTGAGCTCACCCAATTAGCCTAGAGAATTTACACCGGTAGATACAGCATCGTATATGTTATTATGAGAACAAGCGATCTAATGCGAGTCTTTTTTATTGAGACTGTTATGTCAACAGACGACGTGGGAACGCGTCATATCTTTTAATAATTAACACCCTCCATGAAGCTATCGACCAATTTATTTACAGCATCCCAATATGTGAGATACGAACAATATTTCACTCCTAGGCCATGAATTAGAATATTAATAAAATATCTTTTTAATTTTTAAATATTGTTTGTAAAGTGAAAACTGTCGGATACTTAATTTTTAAGTTAAAACTGTATTTACAAAGTATATAAAAAAGAAAAAAAGACGAATAAAACATCTACAGCACAAAGTATGGCGAACAAAGAAGAAAAAAAAATTATTCATGTTTTTAATTGAATTTTCTTGGTTGAAAAATTATACAAAATGGAAGTAAAATGGAAAACACAAGTGGAAGCCCACTAAATACATAATAATAAATACATTTTGAATAAAAAAAAAATTGTTTTCATTATTTAAAATAAAAAACACTTAATATTTTAGATAATCCATTGTTTTGAAGGAAACTTTTTGATATTTCAACATTATTAACTGTTTATTTAAAACACTGTTATAACACCTGATTATGCTAACATTGATTAGCGAAATTTTATAGAAATTAAATAGATTGTGATATCACAAGAGTGTTTCAATTAACTTTGTGTTTTATTTGTTTAATAATTCTGCGGTTAAAATAGATGGTGATTATTTTATTTCAACGATGAGGGAAGAATGGTTAAAAAGAAGTAAACAAGTAGTATAAATGGAAAAAGAAGTCGAGGAAGGCCAAGGAAGATATGGTATGGCCAAATTAAATCTATAACTGAAAGGCAGCCATGTTAGAAGTAGGAACAATCAACGAACGTGCATGTCACAATGTGTGAATGTAGAAGAGGTGCGAGAGTTATATCAGGATAGAACAATGTGGCGATCCATCCTCTCTGCCTATCATTTTTTCACTCCTTCCTACCAAAGACTTAATTTCTCCTCCTTTCATTTTGTTCGAAAGGAATTTTCTTTTTTTTAATGTTGTTTATTATTGTAAAAATTTTTACAACCACAGAATAATGACAATCATCCGAAACTAGCCTGTTTTAAACAGCGAATTTTTTTTTTTTAAAATATAAATTCACATGGTTCACTAAAATAAATAAGACGTATGTATATGAATTTAACTAACCATAAATAACCATAACGCCATTTCAGCGGAGATTTAGTCAGAAACGATAGACCGCCACGCTGCTCTATCTTATGACATACCTCTTGAGTTCCTTTACATTCATACATCGTAACACGTATTCCATTTCGCTGGTCCATTTCCACGCTGGTCCATTTTTCCGACATCGAATGTAGCCGCCTTTTAGTAATTGATTAATTTGGTAATGTCATGTTTTCTTCGGCCGTCCTTGACTTCTCTTTCCATTCAGACTGCTTGTATACATTTTAACCATTCTTCTCTTAACCATTGGTATGGCTGCCTTACCCTTACTTACTTACTTAAACAGCCGTTGTCGTCCACTGCTGGATATATGTGTCTCCCCCATACTTCTCCACGTATTTCTGTCTTGTGCCTTTCGCATCCAATCACCAGCAATTCTTCGAATGTCATCGGACCATCGTGTGGGAGGTTTCTGTTTCTTTATCTTCGCGAGATCTCCACTCCACCACCCTTCTGGTTCATCTATCGTCTACCAATTTAACAACATTTTCCGCGAATGACCATTTAAGCTTAGCTTCCCTTTCGACGACATCTGTTACTCTCGACCTTCTACGTATTTCAGTATTTCTTATCCGGTCTGAGATTCTTACGTGTAGCATGGCTCTTACGTGTTTTCTCTGTGCTACACGGAATTTCCTTATAGTAACATTTACAAATGTCTGAAACGAAAAATGTATGATCAATGCCTACTTCCAGTACTGGCATATGGAGCAGAAACGCTGACCCTCACCAAGTCAGCTTTACCCTACTCGAAGTATAATAATTATAAATTTCCGTCTTTTATAATTTCTTCTTCTTCTTTTAATAGATCTGACGATCTGTGATACAGAAATCATGTCTCTTAGGATGATGAGGTCCAACTGTCCTTCCATCTATTAGGCGGTCTTCCAGGTGGGCAGGCGATCAATTACTGGAAAAACTCTCCATGATCGTGTTCGCAACGTAGACATTAGAAAAACTTGCAAAATAGAAAATATCGTTCAGTGCAGTAGATCCAGAAGAAGATACTGGAGGGACCATGTAGCCCGAATGGATGGTGACAGACTTGCATATACAGCCGCTTATGAAATTCACTCTGGTTTTATAATTTGAGAAAATAAAATAAAGTACACATAAAATATTTATTGAAATTGTGATGTTAACCAATAACGTATAGGAAAAATATAAATATTGAGAATATTCGTAGGTCATATCAGTAAACAAATGAAGTAAGATTAGATCTCAAAGATCTGTCCCGAGCTATGAGAAAGTGCTGGCACATATAATATCACGTACTATGTATACGGTAGGTATATAGGAGATTTACATCTCGGATACCTGCCTTGATAGATCATTGGTGTAAGCTTCCTACAGATTGACAGGAACACGAAATCATTTTATCCATAGACAAAATACACAGAGAACAAGATGATTAATATCTCTGGTGAATAATTAATTAAACGATGGCTGGGAAATATCTGATATATAAAGATATGATATTTAATATATAAATTGTTTATTGAGGTGTTATGAATAAAAATTGATCAATTGTGACAAATTTGTCCTATTATTTTTGCGGTTAACAAAAAAACACATGTTATCATCATAGTAAGATCAGCAATATAATCCTAAATGCATGTTTATTAATCATAACAGTTAATTTTCCCGTTATATTATATTTTTTTTATATCCAGATTCTTTGAAGGTTGTAAAAAGTCATCAGGGAGAAAAAAACAAAAAAGGTTCCATCATTCATATATAAAGATATACAGCCTTCATTATTTGTAAAAAAAAACTAAGACACCACTTTTATATCCATTGTGAACAATTTGAATATTTCCTCATCCTATTTTAAATTATTTCCTTCTTTTAAAAAATATGTAATCTGCCGAAATACTTTTGTTTCAGACTTCCAGTAAAAAGGGGGTATTTCCAGACAACATTAGCCGGGACGCAAGACAAATAAAATATTTGAATACATAATTACTTTGAAAGCTTGACGATTGTATAGCATCATCAAGAACATCAGCCACACCCGTAATTGCTTTTTTATTATATCTTCTTCTTCTTCTTCTTCCTCAGCCTATTCCCGTCCACTCCTGGACAAAGGCTTCCTCCATTCGCTTCCCTGTCACTCTCTCTTTTGCAGACTGCATCTTGGTTATTCCGACGTGTCTGATCAGATCATTTTTCCACCGTAGTTGCGGTCGCCCTGCACTTCTCTTTGCGATCCACGGTCTCCAAGTCGGCAGTCTTCTTGTCCACTTTTCATCTGAGCTTCTGGCTACGTGACCTGCCCTTTGCCATTTTAGAGTCGCCACCCGGTGGATCATGTCAGTGACCTTTGTTTTTTCTCTCACCGTATCGTTTCTGACTCTGTCTCTTAGGCTTATTTCTAACATGGCTCTCCAAACAAAGATAAAAATGTCGAATTTGATTGTATAGTAACACAAAAATTATTTAATTTACAAAAAAGTATTAATATTAATAATTCTGTTCAAAACACTTAATCCTGAATAACCCGAAAACAATATTAACTCATTAAATCGACGGATTATTTGAAAATTAAGCGTTTTGCCTTATTTGAATGGACGGCTTAAAATTCTTAATCCCTGAGATTTATCGGAACACCTATGGGTTTCAATCCGAAATATATTTCCCGATAAAAGTTGCCGCTTTCAGTGGCGGCACAGCGAAAGGGAAACGTTCTAGATACGAAATTTGAATTTCAAATTTTTACACGGCCACAATCAGATGGAATAAATGGGACACTGATTAAGTGACTTGGTCGAAACGGGTATTGCACCCCTGACACAAACACGCATACCCCCACCCCTACTATAATGGTGGCAATTCTCTCCGTTCCTCCCCCTTTTCTATACACCAGTGCTATATTTATATTATTTAATTTTCTCCTATTGTACTTCATTGTTTTCATTCCGAATATTTTCTCATTTAATATATATATATATTTTTTAATGACTTTATCGGTTCAATTCCGTTATAACTTTTTGAAAATATTTTTTTAAACTACTACTATGAAACAAAAAATTCATAACGAATTCAACGCATTAACGTCATTTTGCGCCAAAATATAACATTCCTAAATTAAATATTACTATTTTCAAAAGATTCTAAAGAGAACATGTTCGCAATTATAATTATTTTTTATACAACAGATTTCTAAATCTAATTAGTGTATTAATACAATAAATGAATTGCATAATATAAACTGATATGCTCCATAATATACTCCTATATTTGCCTTTAATTTGCGTTGTGGATTCATTTTATTTGAACAAATAAAATTAAGCTTTTTTACAACACTTTATTTTTATCAAAGCCAACCGGTTTCGCTCCCGCCGGAGCTTCGTTAGGATCCCAAAATAAACTGTAAGTTTAATTCATATATTTATTTTGTAACCCTGAAGAAGCTCTGGTTGGTTTTGACAAAAATAAAGTGGGAAAAAATAAAAGTTAAAAACTAGTAAAAGTGTTCTTAAAATTATATTAAATAATATTTGATTAGTTAGCATAAGATTACTAACAAATATTAACAAACCGACATGTTACTAACAATTCCACTAATATACCGTTTTATGATACAGGCCATGCCTAGTGTGACAACGATAGTCCATAAACTTTTTAATCAAATGTATGTAATGTAAAAATAAAATAATAAAATATTCTAGATTATCCTGTCTCTATTCCAACGTTCGGTAAGTGATGTCTGTTAGTTTTTGGTCCATTGTTTGTGTACGTCTGAGTTTTTGATTAGTTTGTGGCTACTGTCTATTGTCTCTTTCGTGATCACTCTGTATAATTATCAAAGTTTCAAATGTGGTCAGTCCAGTTGTTTTGTTTGCGTATACATTCATAGTTGGAGTAGATATCTAATGTGTGAAAAAAAATCGCACTGTCTTTGGTCTGGTAAATTCACATGAAAATAAAAGTGGCCATAAACCAGCTACCTTTCGTATGTCATAAGAATCAATAGCTATCAAAATTGTGTATGGTAAATTGGATTCAAATAACCTATAACAAAATACTACATTATAGGTTCAAATGTCATCCCAAGAACCGGAAAAAAAAAATGTAAGACTTTGCTATAACCAATCTCTAAGATTAAACCAAAAAAGATTCAATTTTCAGTGTTTTGGTTTTCTTTAAAGTCAGTCAAATTTGTTTTCTTTAAAGTGTTCTCTAGGTTGATGCTGCGGTACTGTGTGTTATTTAGTATATCATTGTAGTGCATAAATCTCAGTTATACATACATCAGTCATGCATATCTAAAGTTTATAAGTTTTTAAAAATATATTCCTCCCGAACACAAAATTACGCAAAAGTGTTAAATGAATATATTGATTCCAAGAGAGTTACAAAATTGGCTCCCAGAGTGGCGAGCCCTTCCGTGGGTGTACAATAGGCCCTAAAGATGTCGGATATATTCTCCACACAATATTATGTGAATTTTAAACTTTATCCGGCCTTTATTATGAATGAACTTGTGCGCAGGCGTGTGCCTAGTACACGGAGAGAGTTTCCATGTATTCACACGTGGTTCGATTATATTGATTCGGCCTAAATTTATAAAATGATGTACGGTAAATTTTAAATATTTTAAATTCTTCTTTTTTCAATAGATGTGACGATTTGTGACGCAGAAACAGTCCACATTATCATGTCTTCCCGGATAATGTGGACCAGCTGTCCCTTCATCTCTGGTGGTCTTCCAGGTGGACGTATCCGGAGGGGATTTCAAAATGGTTGTACAAACAAGTCTATTACTATCCATTCTGGCTACATGATCCCTCCAGTATCTTCTTCTGGATCTACTCCATCGAGCGATATCCTCTATTTTGCAAGTATATCTTGTGTCTGCATTACAGACACGATCTCGGAGAGTTTTTCCAGTAATGGATCTTAGGACCTTCATCTCAGATGAGATGAAGTTCGGCAAACCCTTGGTTCGTACAATATCAGCACGCGTCTCTACAGCATACATCATAATAGGTTGCATGTCATATTGATTTGTAGATATCTGTCTTTTAAATTCTAATTTCGTTATGTAGGTGAAATTGATATTTTGTAATAAAAAGAAATTGATAATTGTTTTTGTAATTATGGTTTCTTTTGACCTTGTTATTATTATACAATATATGTATGTATGTGTGTGTGCGCGAGTAGATGTTTATGTATTTTATTTGTTTGTAAACATGAATGAAGTTATAAAAGAAATTTGAAGAAATTGAATATTTTTTTTAATTTACACATAATTAACATTTTATCTTTTTTATATTTCCTACATACACCACCAAATATATTAAATACGAGGATGATGGGACCCACTTAATTTGCTCGTTGTAATATTAAGTTAAACATCATTTAATTATGCCTTAGAAAGGCGAAACAAGTAACTAACTAACTAACTAACTAACCATCACGCCATTTCCCCGGAGGGGTAGGCAGAGAGGATGGATCGCCACACTGGCCTGTCCTGGCACACCTCTCGGGCTTCCTCCACATTCATACATCGCACCATGCACGCACGTCGATTATTCCGACTTCGAATTTGGCCGCCTTTTAGTAATTGGTTAATTTGGTCATGCCATGTTTTCCTCGGTCGTCCTCGGCTTCTTTTCCCACTCACACTGCTTGTGTACAACTTTTTAACCATTCTACTCTCATCCATTCGTTCCATATGTCCGAACCATCTCAGGGATCCTTTCTTAATTTTATTCATGATGCAGTCATCTGTCTTACATTTCTTTCTTATTTCATCGTTCGGTATTCTATCATACAACGTTTTCCCGCACATTCTTCTTAGTGATCTCATTTCTACGGCGTTTATCCTGCTTTCATCGAAACAAGTAATTCTCAAATTATTATAATAATCAAACATCTAGAAGACACACTTTTTCATTTGTATTAATTATTTAATATTGAGTTAAACATCATTGTTCAAGAAACAATAAATACTTTTCTTATTAATATCGGGAGTTTTTATTAAATAAATTAAAAATTAGATTAAAATGATATACCTATATACCTATATACCTTTATAGTGATAAAACGTATTGATTTAAAAGACGAAGCGTGCAAACTCCAGATAATCCAAAATCGGTGTGGGTTGCCATCCGTATGGAGTTTATCAGAATTATCGATCTTTTATTGCGGTGTTGCCTCATTGTCGGATATTATACTCATTTTTCCCGCCCGTTGATAACTTTCCAATCTAGAAAAAGAAGAAGATTGATTTCTTATACGTGCAACACTTTTGCTTGTTTTTTCCGATACAATAGGTACCTGCCTACTCATATCTCACGCCCATTTGATTCTGGCGTTTTATTAAAATTTATGGTTATCAAGGATGATTTATAAGGAAATAGAAAAGTAAATTAAATTCAATTGTGTAGGCAGAAAGTGTAAATTTATAAATGATACAAATACATATACATACATATAACATACGTAACTTGTATAAATTATATGTTGAACAAGTTTTATTTTGATACAATCATACCTAAATATGGTTAAGCTCGATATCGTAATTACCTCTATGCCTTAAATTATTGCACGGAAGCACTTAAAAAAATCGAAGAGAATATGAAAGTTTTGAAATGCTTCCGCGCGGTAATACAAGGCATAAAATAAGCTTTAATTCCTAGCTTTGTTACCAAACTACTACATAATTGTCATTTGTTCTTGCGGGTTACTGTGAACCTTCGATCAAAAAATTGAAATTATACATGAAATAATTTTACTCATTTTAAGAATCAAAATGAAACGGTATATCAAATCAAGAACATATAAGATAACAAAACTGTATACTCCTTAGACAGAATGAAATCGAATATTTGGAGTATTAACTTCTTGAATATTATGAAAAGCTTTAATTTTCAAACACTGCTATTATACGTAAAACATTTTTTTTTACAAGATTGTCGTGACAGCTGTTTCGCCAACCAACGTTTTCAACATCAGGTGTTACAAACATATCTTGATGATTGTTTCAATAATACAATTAAGGTATATTAAATTGTAATATCAAATACGATTGTTTAACGGTTTTACATGGACTATATTTATATTTAAACAAATAATATTTGACACAAATGTGTTCCGCCTTGGGAGAACAGAAAATACTCTCGCAAGGCACAACAAAATTGAAACCAATATTTATTTGTTTTATTTCATCATCATCATCAGCCTACATCAGTCCACTCCTGGACGCGGGCCTCCTCCATCTGCTTCCATTTCTGTCGATCCTGGGCGACACGTATCTTTATTGCCATGCCTCCATCGAAGTTGAGAACGTCCTGGGTTTCAGGTCGCAGTTATAGGACACCAGCAAAGAAGGCGTTTTGTCCATCTATCGTCCGAGCTGCGAGGACATTGCCTATCGATGATCTTCGACACTCCTGTTCTGGCTCTCATACTAGTGTTTCTCACCCTGTCCGCTATACTGATTCCCAACATTGTTCTTTCCATAGCTCTTTGTACAATTCTTAATTGATTTGCGCTTTTCTTAGGCAATATTATGGATTCAAACCCATAAGATAACACCGGTAAGAGGCAGCAGTCAAACACCTTCCGTTTGAGGTTGATGGAGATTCGTGAAATTGTCAAAATAATGTCTAATTAACGGAAGGCAGCCCAACCCAAACCAATTCTTGGTCGATTTCCTGGGTTTGATTTACTCTACTCAGTACTATTTTGTGGCCGAAGTTTATATATGAATTGATCATTTCGATTATTGTCGACGACCTTCGTAGCCTAGTGATAAGTGCTTTGACTCTCACACCGAAAGCCCCGGATTCGATGGCAGTGTGATTGTAACACTGTCTTTAGTCTGGTTTAGAAATCACGTGACAATAAAATGGCGATAGATTAGCTACCTGTCACATGTCACGAGAATCAATATGATAGCTATACCCTTTACATCGATTTGGCTTGCGCTGTTATGATGTAAAGAGCGATACAACGTAATAATAATAATAATAACAATAATAATAAATAAAATATATATAAAACTAGTTTGTTTGACAATATAATTTATATTTGAATTGACGATTTTTTTTATGAATTAATTCACTGTTTTTACCACTTTTGAGTGTAATTATGGAATTCCACAGTGTCAACGCCTTAAGTTTATTTAAAATTATAATAAAATTTTACAAAACAAAAAACTCATCCATCAATAAGTTTTCAATTCTCTGGAAGTTTTATTAATTTTGTGGGAATGACGTGTTTCGCTTTGCTAAGGCATTAGCAAAATACTTTAGAATGTCCCTTTTAGAGCTGCCTTGATGCCGTATATTTACCTCTTAACCTGCCACCGCCCCCATAGAATTCTCTGGCGCCCTTTCGGATACTATGAATTAAATAAATGTTTATTTCATTTTCATTAATACGAAAGCTTTAAACTACAAGTATTAATACTAAAATAGGAAAAATAATTACTTTAAAATTAAGTTTCATGATCCGTTGTATTCCTTTTAATTTAATTGACTTTAATTAATAGCAAGCACTGTGAAATTTCTAAAGGATTCCATGAAAGAATTCAAGATGAATGCAATCATTATCTGGAGCGTTTCGTTTGAATAACTAAAGTGTCCAGGAATGCTATTAAAATACCTCCCAAATATCTTGTATCAATTTGTTTATATCTATTCAAATTGGAGGTGTAGATAACAAAGGCGGGTCGTGAGCTGTTGAGATAAAAAAAACACATTTTTGATTTTTGTGTTTTAACCCTTAATTGGATTGAAGGAAAATATTTCCACTTGAAATGATCCATGCTTGTATATAGAGTTGGTAAGTATTACCCACAAAATATTTTACAAACAAAATTATCGTCAATGGAATACAGAGTGGCAACAACTATGACTTACACACAGAAGGTCCCGAGTTCGATTCCCGGCGATGGCAGTGTTATGATTGTCAAATTGCCTTTGGTATGTACTACATACTTATCACATGTCATGAATCAAAATAGCAGCTAAAAACAATGTTATTGAGTAATTAAGCTTAAACGATTATTGAAAAAAAAAGTTCCAGATAATTTTTTGATATATTATATATTTTAATAAATTTCATTTTTTTTTTAAATGTGAGACTTTTTGTAACTAAATTATTAAATGAAAATAATTTAATTTGTATAGTTACATATAAGTGATTGCGTTTAAAAACATAACATTTTATTACTTTATTTACGCCTGAAAAAAAATAAACAGGCGTTTTTGAGATTGAAATGGTGATTTTAATATTTTATTTAACAAAAAACATTATCATTTGAAAGAGAGATCTAGAAAAATAGGGTTTTATTACAAAGTTCAAGTAAGTTTATTTTAGACTAAGATAGTCTAAAATAAAATAAAATAAAATAAGTACTACAATAATAATAATAATAAAAAATTAAGAACAATATCCTTCTGTTTAAATAAATATAGAAAACCCTTTTTTAAATAACAATCCATTGTTTTGGCCGAAACACTATGATATATCAACATTATAAACTGTTAAATTATAAAGCTGTTTCGTCAACCTTTGTTGACATCATCAGGTGTTACAATAATAACAGCTGTCGCAAAAAATAAAAATTAAATTCTGATACATAAAAACAGAGTTTTTAACAGTTTAAAAAAAGGCAAAAACATTGTTTTCTGTCTTAAGTATCACCACTGGGTAAGAGAATCACGAATTATATATTCTGTGAGTATTTTGAAGCTATCAACATTAACGATGTCACCGAACACCATCTGATCGAATCGTTTCATTTGACCCTTCAGTCTAGCAATATCAATCGAATAAAAGGAATCCAATTTTTTTTTATCTTATCAGAACCGTTTATCTATTCTGATAAATGGAAAAATTAGCAATTTTCTCAAGAGTGCGTTGCCGTTAAAATTCACAATAAAAATATGCTTTGAGTTATTTTTCAAAATTTTGTTTTTTTTGGGAACACCGAGGGCAGAATTAATACGAGCAGGGCCTTTCGTACAAATTCGTATGCCCTTTGTGAAATTAATATGGTATTTCAATTTGGTGTATCGCCAAAATATAAATACCACCTATTTCGGCTGATAATCATGGACAAAATAGAGGGACGCCAAAGAGTTGGTAGAAGACAGTTGTGCTGGCTGCGAAACATAATAGAATGAACAGGAATGAGCACAGTTAAGAACCTGTCCCAAAGAGCGCAGAGCAGAGATGCCTTCGCTGCAGTGATCTCCAGCATGGAGGGGCCTGACACGGCACTAGAAGAAGAAAAAATATCGCCAATGAGCTAAATTGTGCCTTCAAAAGGTTTTATGAATGAATCAAAACTACGTTAGTGAATATAATTATATATTATTGAAAAAAAAATCGTAGAAGTTATTTGTAAATAATTACAATAAATTTTAAAAAATTTTAAATTTCTTTATTCAAGCTCAAAGCAAGGACACAGTGGAGTTCCATCAATAACTTGAAAAAAAAGTTAGAAAATATAAAAACAGATTAACGAAACGTGTTTCGGAAATGCAATGAAAATCATAATCGAAAATCTTACCATCGATCCTTATAATCAGGAGCCTGGTTTTTAATCCACGTTATCAGTAAACTTAAATTTATTAATCTATTCGACATTACTAATAAAGCTCGGTTGATAGCTAAAGCGAACAATTTATTTCCTTCTTCTTCTAGTTAATTTAGGACTGTGTCCTGTTATTTCTCGGAGCCTGTTCCTGGGGTGCAGATGTCCAACTGTCCCGCCATCTTTTAGGTGGTCTTACAGATCGATTTCCTGTTGGTACTTTATTCGCGGCTATATTTATCACTCTTTCAGAACATGCTCTTTCCACATGAACTCTCCAGTAGCGTCTTCTCAGTCTTCCCCATCGCACAACAACTTCTACATTGCAGATCTTTCTTATTTCAGAATTTCTTATTCTGTCTCGGAGTGTCGTTCCCGCAACGGATCGGAGAGTCTTCATTTCTGTGGTTCTTATGAGACTTTTTGTTCTGATGCTGCGAAGCTTTCGTTTATATTCCAAGTCATTATAGGAACAATTAATTTATCTTTAAATTAAAAAGCAATACTTTAATTAATTTGTTTTGTGTGCAACTTAGTAAGTAGTGCATAACTTGTTTATTTAAGCTCTTATATTGATTTTTATCACATTTTATAGATAGCTTAACTATCGCCATTACATTTATATATATATATATATATATATATATATATATATATATATATATATATATATATATATATATATATATATATATATATATATATATATATATATATATATATATATATATATATATATAATATTATATATATATATATATATATATATATATATATATATATATATATATATATATATATATATATACTCCTGCTGCTATATATATATATATATATATATATATATATATATATATATATATATATAAAATAGAACAAGACTACCCAACAGACGTTGTACTGCCCGAACGTTGGCTTGCCTGCGATTGGCTGGTTCAGCAAATGTTTTTTTCGATAAACTATTTACTAAATGATAAACTATGTACTCAATACGCACACAATTGTGATGAATGAACTTATCAACAACGTCAACAGTCACCTATCGAGTCCAATTGTGAATCTAAGAGATCCAGGGACATAATTAAACACACCCCAAATCTTTAATCAAAATCGGTCCAGCCGTTTACTGTACACCCGTACAGAAAATATATGTATATAAATATAGGGCGCTATTATCTACTTTTGAAACTATGGTAAGACCGATACTGGAGATATACCAATCAGATCGATACGTGATATTACGAGACAGCACGCCTTGACCATCGAAGCAAAAGACTTTGGGTTGAAGGCGTAAAAAACCCGAAACAATCGACGGGAATGTATGAAAAGGTGTTCGAGTATGAATTTGAAAGAATCGAACAGTGCAGGAATGCCAGAAATAAGGTTTTAATACGCTGAAGAAACACAAAAATTGTGGTGTTGTAATATATAAATAAATTCAATATAAAATATGTAGGTACATATACACGATATATAACATAATTCAAAGCAAAGAAAAAAACATCCATACACTCAGTATTCGTCACCTTATTACGTTATCCAAAATATCTGTTCAAAACATTAACATTTTTAAGATAATCTAATGATTTTACTGAAATCTTTTATGGAAATTGAAATGGTCGACGACCTCGCCAGGAGTACCTAGACCAGATTTGCCGAGCTATGGGCTGCACCTCTTATGCGGATTTGAAGAGAGTTGCCGAGGACCGAGCAGAGTGGAAGAGGAGATGCGTCTCCTTGCTACAGACCAATCTTTAGATTGAGACCGGAAGAAGAGTGTTTTTTTTATTAATTACAAAAACATTTGTATATGATTTATCGGATTTACGGACCCAACACGTTTGATATCGCATTAGCAAGATGAGACATTAAAATTGATAATGCTTTAGCAATACTTTTTTCCATAAAATATATACTTATAGACAACTGATGTTTTTATTCGTATTTATCAGTTCTGAATACATTTAGTAGATTAAATGAAAGCCTTAGTTTTAAAACATTAAATTGATAACAACAATATATTTAAAAAAAAATCGGATATCTTGTATTAGCAAACTCAAAAAATCTGCAAAAAAATAAAAACATAAAAAAACTTCCATTATTGTTGGCAAAGTGTTAAATTAATTCCATTAAATAAGGAATTAAATAATCAAAGTAAAGTACAAAACAATCCCAAGAATTCGAAAAGAATTTCCGAATGACAATAACACGAGCTTCCTAGAAGTCAAAAGATTCTTAAACGAGACCATTAGCTTTATTTTATTAACTGTTTCCACTAGAGATCTCTGCCTGATCAATATCTCGATACGTGACTGATATTAGGTTGATAATAAACTTAAATAATTCAAGAGCGATCATTACCTACAAAACATGAAGCCTATCTAATGGACAAATTCGTCATTTATAATTGGACTTATCTCTGAAGACCACTTAAGAGATGGAGGAACAGCTGGTACTCATCATCCGATGAGACATAATTTCTGTGCCACAGATCATCAGACTTATTTAAAGAAGAAGAAGAAGTTGTAAATAATATATTGATAACATAACACGATATATGAATGTTGATGAAGCGAGAGAAATATATCAGGAAAGAAAAGTGTGGCAGTCCATTATTTCTGCCTACCCCTTCGGGGAGACGGCGTGATGGTTAGTTAGATCGAGAAAAATAAGGTAAATAATTAAAATAAAAAAAATACTGTAAAAAATCTTTTTAAAATGTATATTTAGTCAAAATCAGAGAGAAATAAGAATGGACTGTCAAACTTTAACCGATGGCAGCTCGCTGCCATCGGTTAAAGTGTGACAGTCCATTCTTTCTCCCTACTCTTAGTTAGTTAGTCAGTTATTTTATAAATCATATTTTTGGAATTTCAGAGTGTTAATGCTTTACGTTTACAAAAAAATTTCTAAACAATTTATTTTTATTTGTTATTTACGTATGAAATATTAAACTGTTCTTTCAATCTGTTTAAAAAAAAGTGTGTGTTTTTTTTTTTTAATATTTATGGAAATCAGAGTGTTCAAGCTTAAAGTTTACCAAGAAAATTTGTTTTTCTAAACAAAAATAATTTATTTTCGTTGAATTCATAATATGAATGAAGTATGTACGAAGTGTCAGGAGAAGAAGAAAATCCAAACTAGAAAATCTTTGAGAGTGGTTAAGTTGCAGCACAACATCCCTGTTTAGAGCTGCTGTATCAAAAGTACAATAGAAATAGCCATTATGTAGTTTAACCTCCGATAGGAGAGGGATAGAAGAATCAGAAAAATTAACTTTATTTACTGTTGTTATATAAAGTTACAATTTGCTTTTTTTAAAGATTAAAAATATTTATAAATACTATTTTACTTGCTAAAAGCTCCCTCCAAAATAATCTTTTCTCCATAAGTGGAGACATTTGATATGGGATGAAATGTCCCATTAGCTTGACAATAATTAGTATCGGTTTGTGCTATGTGATACAATTTCTGTAATAATTTAGAGGCTCTGATGATGAGAGGAGTTTATGGAACAATAAAGGTAGAATTACTGATGAATTGAAACAATCAAATAATACTGTATTTAAATCAATACTCCAATCATGGACATGTAGAAGGGTATGTACGAGTACTATACATTTTTATTTCAAAACAAGTTTGTGGAAAAAATCAAATAAAATCAGTTTATTATTTCAACAAACATTTCAAACAATATTAGTGTTTTAGGCGTCTATTAAGAACAGGTAAAATATATAATATTATATATACGAGGCGGTTTGACTTAAGGAATAGATACTCTCCAAAGTCAAGAGTATTTGTCTTCTGAACGTACTTTCACTAATATGAAACACGTCGATTTCCGAGGGATCATGTCCAGCAGTTTGATTGCGCTACTCATCGGCATCACCGGGGGCAGATTGGTTCTGCATATTGGGAGATAAAACAGTCTTGAAGATAAACACCCGGAACGTAAAGATGGATACCCTCCAAGAAGTCAGATTTCTCAAACAATACTCTGACAAGTCTGAAGAAATGGGTAAGTGTGAACCCATCCCTTCTTATCTGTAGACTATTATTCCCTAGCATGCCCAAGAAGAATGCAATGGGATAAAGCTGCGGGTAGCTACCAAACTTATTACCTCTCCTTTCTAACATGAACGAGTATCTCTCAAGAGTCTCAAGTATTTTTTTAAATCCACGATAAACCCACTTCTACTAAAATGATAATCTAGGAATCGGAAGATAATTAAATGTTTGTTCTTATGCTACATGTAAGTTTTTACCATTAATTGATTTTAATTTGTGGGGCTAAGCTTAATTCCTGAGAAGCTCTGTAAAAAAAATCCTATTCTGCCCATGCATCGAAATACCGAAATACCTGGACTGGAATACTTTACGAATCTTATAAATTATTCAGTGCAATTAAATGGAAGCTATATTCAATTATATTGAACGGAAGCCCGAAATTAATAAAACATTTTCCGTGAACGGAATTATTCATCAGACCAAAAACAGCAATTTTTAGATAATTCCGTCATTTTAGTCGAAATCCATTTAAAATTCCTGTTGTTAAAAAATTAACTAACTAACCATCACGCTGTTTCTCCGAAGTGGGAGGCAGATAGGATGGATCGCCACACTGTTCTATCCTGACACAACTTTCGCGGCTCTCCTATATTCACACATCGTGACATCCTTCGATTTTACCTATTTCGAAAAAGGCCGCCTTTCAGTACTTGATTAATTTGGTTGGGCCATGTTTTCCATTTATTTCTTCTACTTTTTTTTCCATTCACACTATTTGTATATACCTTTTTAGCTATTCTTTCCTCATCCATTCGTTCCATATGTCTAAACCAACTTATTGACCCTTTCTTAATTTTGTTTATCCGCGTTACATAACTCTTCCGAATATTCTTCTAAGTGACCTCATTTCTACGGAAATGTATCCTACTTTCATCCTTCTTCTGCCAACTTCAAGTTCCACTTCCTTACATAAAGGTCAGCACTAGAACTCCATATTTGCTTCTACAGTTTGTGTATAGCCCTGACGATGCTCGTTACAGAGTGAAACCGGTTGGCGCTCCTGACTCAAAATAAAGTGGTTTTATACAACGTTATAAAGGTGTTTAATTCTAATTTTAGAGTTATTGTTCTACATCTTCTTCCTAGCCTATTTTACATTTACAATACTTGGGGTCTGCTCTTCATGTATGGAGTCTCCAAGACTGTCTGACCTGGATAGCATCTGGTGGAACCCAATCTCTTTTAAGACTCCTGTTAATAAGTTAACGTTAACTTGGGATACTACGTCCTCTGGGTCGCTGGTTCGTATTGAAATGAGTATTTGTTGAAATATAAAATATGTAAATAAAAGAGTTAGAGAGAGAGACTTCTATGTTCGCCATATGGTACTTTGTGTTGTAGATGTTTTATTTGTCTTTTTCTTTTTCTTTTTTATATACTTTGTATATACAACACCAACTTTAAAAAAAATACATATCAGACATGTTTCGGACAACCGGTCCTTCTTCAGTGATACATATTATAAAGATAAATATTTAAAATATTATAAAATTGTTTACAAATGTGATCAGTTTTGACAGAAAATAATGATATTTATAAACAATTTTATAATTTTTAAATTTGTATCTTTATAATATGTATCACTGAAGAAGGACCGGTTGTTCGAAACATGTCTGATATGTAATTTCAATTTTTTTAAAGTTAGTGTTGTATATATGTACAAAGTACACAAAAAAGAAAAATACAAATAAGTAAATAAATAAAAAGTCTTGACAACTTTGATTTTCTGGATTTACATCCATCTCATTATGTAATAATAAGCGCGAGGGAGACGCAAGCAGAGTGTTGGTTTTACGTTAATGGCTAATTGAACATTAAACACCATCTAGTGGTGGGCGGACATACTTCCGAACACTTTTCACCTGCAGGTTAACGAGGCACGGGGAGAACAATGAAACTAGCAGGTACTGGGGTAACCACGATTCTTTGAATTTAATAAATTTATTTTGTTGTATTGATTCAAATATTTTTTTTAACCTCACTGTCAACCTGTATCGATACACCTCTGGACGTAGGCCTCCTTCAACTGCTTTCATATCTCTCGATCCTGGGAAAATGGCAAACCTCCAGCGCCATACAACTGGAACAACTCGGCTACTAGACAGACCGATCAAGGGCAGGTAGCTTGATCAGCAACACTGCTGCAACACTTGCAGCAGTGTTGCATTATTTTTCTTCTCTTAAATATATATATTATAAACTTCCTATTACCTTCCCTATTCCACATATTAAATAAATTTTCTTATTTTCCCCATCCTGCATTTTGTCTCCTCCCTCCCTCCTGTGCCTCCTGCTGTGCATTATTTCTTTTTTTATTCTTTCTCTAACATATGTTATTTATGTATTAATTGTGTATTTACTTTTGCTGTTGTATTGATATGTGTGTACGGCGGGACACCGAGAGAGAGAGGGGGTAGCTTAAATGTGGGCTGGGTCCCCCTTGGTTGCAAATATACATAAATTATTTTTTTAACATCATCGGGTATGACAATTCATCAACTGTTAAAATACAATTTTCGTGATTTTTCGAAAATTATTATGAAAAATAACGAAAGTTTAATTTTGACAGTTGAAAAATTATTGTAACACCCGATGATGTCAACATAGGTTGACGAAACAGCTGTCGCAAAAAATGATCATTTTTTTATAATTTAAATGTTAATTAATTAATTATTTGTATTCATGATTACAGTAATATAAATAGTTAAACTGATATTTAATTACGGAAGTTTGTTTTGCAATATGAAATTTAAACTTATTAAATTTTAAATATATTACTTATTTAGTACAATAACAATGCGTAGTCACCCTACGGTGTGCGCATGCTCGTGTGACAATACTGTCCTTAGCTTAGTTTCCATACCACCATTGTTCTCGAAGGGTGCGGTCCTACCCACGCCGGCCCTGCTTCTGACAGACACGGTCCGCCGTAAACTGCTGGGTTATGTCGTGTCCCGTCACTCCTTTACAATCAGAATAAGGGAATAATAGACAGTTAAAGTTACTTCATATAACAGTAAATACAATAAGTTCTTATTAATATGTATGAAAAACTATAGTTTTCGAGGAGTTTTATTATAATATTTATGTATGACATGTTTCGCCCTTCTAAGGCATTATCAAATGTGACGAAACTTCAACTCGTTGCAGTTTATATACACTATTAAATGGAGCAGAATATGGTAATTGGCAATTTCTTCCTGTATGGATTCTGTCACGGGATGGCTGTTCTGAGAGAACACTTCCCAAAGCGCCTCATCTCAATTAGGGGTGATCTGAAGTGGCCGACCCGCTCTCCCGATTTGTCCCCTTGTGATTTTTTTCTATGGGTTTTTTTGAAATCCGGTGTTTAAGTGAACCGTCTAGGAACCCTAATAGATTTGAAAACCAACATCCAGGAAGAAATTGCCAAGATAACGCCTGATATGTTGGCAAGAGTCATGACAAACGCCAGAAATCGGTTTACTCAGTGTATGGAGAATAGGGAACGTCACCACCTGATTTATTCTTCAAAAAGTTAAACAAAACTTTAGATATGTGCCTACATTATAAAAAAACATATATTTTGGGATTCATACAATGGGTTTTATTAAGTTTTGAAATAAGGAAGTTATACTGCCGCACCCTGTATTTCATAAGTTCATATGTATAGGGTGTTTTTTAGAAGTATTCACTAATATTTTAAATCAAAATAAACACATTAAAATAATGTTGATGTCTACAATATTGGCTTTATTTAATTAATTTTAATTTTATGCCATATTGTCCAATAGAGTGTACGTGGTGCGAAAACGATCCATGGGCTTCCGAATAACTTGTTGGGATGGACGATTATTTCAACCGTAAAATGGACGTAGTGCACGATAAGTTTGGCGAACCAAACCATGATTTTCAAAATAAATTTGCACAATTTGCATGCGCTGTTCTGACGTCAGTCTATTCATAGTAAAATGGCAAAACGTACTGACTACAAATCAACTGTCAACTGTCAAATTGACAGTCTGTAGAAACAATGTTGCCAGTCCAAAAACTAAACCTCTAAAATAAACACCTCTATATAATATACGAGTATTATATATTTCATAGGTTCATATGTATTTCAGATAGAGAAGATTCTCTCAAGAAATCTGACGCCAACTGCAGCCAGATACCATTATTTACTCTCCTCCATCCCAGGAACAACAGACCCTTCAGCGCCCTGCCAGTTGAGTGACGTAACTCCCGACTGAGTGCAGAGCGTATGCTAATAGATTAGCCACTGCGGGCCCCTAAAGAAGTGGTTTATTTGTATCTATTAGCTACTACACAAGGAACACGGGAGCCAACGCAGATAAATAATAGCAGCATCATAAAGAACAGTATACTGATATGCTGCTGAACTATGGGCTACTGATCGTGTAACTCTCTTATTTATGATGTTTAGCGGTTAAAAGCAACGTGAATAGTTCATAACATCAATTGTTCAGTATATGTCAAATATATGAGTATTTAACTAACTAACTAACTAAGGGGTAGGCAGAAATAATGGACTGCCACACTTTTCTTTCCTGACATATTTCTCTCGCTTTCTCAACATTCATACATCGTGTCATGCACGCGCGTCGATTTCTCTGACTAGTCACATTGTCGACATTCAATATTTGATTTATTTAATCGTACTACGTTTTCCTCGGTCTTCCTCTATTTCTGGTTCCATTAACATCGTTAACATATAATTTCTATACCATTCTTTCTTCATTCATTCTTTCTACATGTCCAAACCATCTTAATGATCCTTTCATTATTTTGTTCATGACACCATCATTCGCACCGCATTCACTTCTTATATTTTCATTCGACACTCTATCATACATCAAATATATGAGTACATAAATTTGCTAGAAGTTTCATTATATTTGATGGGAATGACACATTTCGCCATGCTAAGGCATTATCAAAGATAACAGTCGTTTTCATTTGTATTATTTATTTAATATGGAGTTTGACATAATTGTTCAAGAACGTGTAAAGAATTGTGAAGAAGTGTGTCGTTTCTTTCATGATCACATAAGTCTCAATTATAGTGGAAAATAAAGTCAGTTCCCTTAAAATGCTATATTTCATCTTCTTCTCAGTGGTATTCCTCATGATTGAGTTTCGCGTACATCCTGTAAACCACTGACCACGGCAAGCCATGCGCTCCTGTCACCCGTCAGTCTCCAGGCTGCAGCCAATGACAGACCAGTCAGATCCCTGATTTGATCGGACCAGCGGCTCGATGGTCGTCCCTGTGGTTGCCTCCCCTCCACTATGCTCATGATGGTGAGATTTTCAAGGTTGTCCTGATGTCTCCGGGCTATGTGTCCAAAATATTTTAGCACTTTCTATGAGCACATCCGCGAGAGTCTTGCCTACCTGGTCAATGATTGACTGGTTTGTTCTTCTTGCCATCTATGGTATAAGCAGCATTCGTCGCCAGCACCATATCTCGAAAGCATCAATTTTGGACCTCTCTGATGTTCGCATAGTCCAAGACTCGCAACCATAAAGGAATATGAAGAAAACAAGGGTTTGAACCAGTCTCATCTTGGTCTTGTTGGAGATATTTTTGTCCTGCCATATGGCAGTTTTAGCCATTTGGGTTCTGCGTCGGATCTCCCTCTCGCATCCCCAATGGTCAGTTATCATCGATCCAAGATAGACAAATTCATTTACAACTTCCGAATCCGAGGGAAGGTCCGTGTTTGTGAAATGGTAGCTCTGTTTATCATTATTATCCTTGTCGTTGATCTGTCAATCCTCAAGCCCACCAGCTCACTCTCCCTATAAATTATTATTTAAAAAAATGCTATATGTTGAAAACAACAATTAAAAATGCTGAAACTATTATTAAACTATATCATGATATTATTTATTTCTTGCTCAATTATATAAATTTTATATTATTCAAGACGAAAGAGTCACCAACTAACTAACTAACTAACCATCACGTCGTCTCCCCGAAGAGGTTGGCAGAAATAATGGACTGACACACTTAAACCGATGCGGACATTCATCCTTCTCTTTTCGATTGCGAACCTCATTGCCACCAAGAGTCACTATCATAAATATAATCAAATACTAAGAAAGATTGAAGTTTTAAAAAATTCTTGAGATTTAATATGGAAACTGTCACATTATTATATATTTATTGTTTCTGGAACCATTATATAAAACTATAAGTTCAATAAAAAAATCTATTATCCAAAAGCTTTATATAATTTATGGTGTTGAGACATTTCGCCTTGCAGGGTAAAACATTTCATTCGATCAAATAAAATAAAACTTCTATAAAATATACTTTTTCATTGTTGTCATATTATATATGCGTTATTTTGCGTTACCAAAATATATTTAATCATTTATTTATTAAAAACAACGACATTTTCAAACTCTTAGAAAATACTTACTCAAACACTTTTTTTAAACTTTATTTAAGAAAGAAGTTTTCTATTAATCTAGGTTAAAAAAAGATTCTTAATTATTTAAATAGAAGTTTTGAAATTTCGATTAATTTCTGATTGTAAAAACCTCCACATATATTAAAAAAAAAACGTATAGTCTTCTCCTTATAAATATTTTTTAAGGAAGCCACTGCCGTTTATAATAAAATGTATTAAAAATTTGTTAACCAATATATCAGCTTAACAAATCGTAAAGCCAATATAACGATTCTAAGGCACTAAAGGGTTAAAAGGAGCGGTCAAAATTTATAATATTATGTTGAAAACATTGCATTCAATGGACACGAAGGTAAGTTTTAAATCATTAAACTACTCAATTGAGAGATTGATGCTTGACATTTTGTTGATTTAGAAAATGTCACCTCACCTTATTCTGCTCCCTTTAGTGCCTAAGGCGAACCAGTGTGTTTAATTCTAAATGTTATTTGTAAATCGGAAGCTAATTAAGTACTGACTGTAAATGATTTTAAATGTAGACGGATAAGTAAGACTCGTGATGTTAAAAAAAAAGATAAAAATGTATTTAGAATTTTCTTCTACTGCAAATCGCTATAATTTATCTTCTTTTTCTTGTGCCATATCGGGTTTCCCCAACATTGGCTAACAAACCATCACGCCGTCTCCCCGAAGGGGTAGGCAGAAAGAATGGACTGCCACACTTTTCTTTCCAGACATATTTCTATCGCTTCCTCAACATACACACATCGTGTCATGCACGCGCGTCGGTTTCTCTGACTCCTCACATGGCCGACATTCAATATTTGATTTATTTGATCGTGCCACATATTCCTCGGTCTTCCTCGGTCTTCCTCTATTTCTGGTTCCATTTACATCGTTAACATATAATTTTTTACCATTCTTTCTTTATTCATTCTTTCCATATGTCCAAACCATATTAATGATCCTTTTATTATTTTGTTCATAACACCATCATTCGCACCGCATTCACTTCTTATGTTTTAATTCGACACTCTATCATACACAGATAGAATATCCACACATTCGTCTAACTATCTCATTTCTACTGCATTTATTCTACTTTCATCCTTCTTTTGCCAGTTCCATGCTTCGCTTCCATACATAAGGGTCGGTAGAAGAACACCATTGACAATCACGTCTATAAAGGCTTTTTTATCTTATATTAATCTGTTTATAATTAGTATTACTATTAAAACAGCTCCCGAGATAATAAAAATAGATATAAATCTTGAAAGAAATATGATTCGAATAAATGCAATACTAAATGTCAAGCACGTTTAAATTCAAAACAGTATATATGAGTAATAGCTTAGAAAAATTATAATGTAATCAGAAGCATAGAAATAGTAAATACACGGTCGTATTATTATAATGATAAAGTCAAAGATCAAAATATATCCACAGAGTATTATTACAATAGGTACCTGTGTTGCTAGTAAGTAAGATAAAAAAATATCTGAATTAATAAAATAATAAATGTAATAGTTCAAAGCAGAACTAGGTTATTATTTTAATTGCATAAATTGTTCAACTTTACTGGAAAATGCTTGACTTTGTTATATGTTAAACGATGACATTTTTATAATTCTGTACCTATTTGGCAAAACCACAGATTTCAGGTTTTGACGATTTTGAGATTTAAATGTCATTATGTCATTAAATACCAACTTTATATTAGCCAAAGATTATGTTTCTAAAACTTAGAGCTTGCACAAAACCAATTGGAAAAATAATACATGTTATAAAATCACAAAAGGACACACGTTTACGTATCCAGTGGAATTAAAAATACACGAAGGAATTCAATGAAATATCTTTTCGTAGTGACCAGACAATAGCAGACAGCATTCAGATGTCACACCACTGTGATGCATAGGGCCTCAAGGAACCTTCTCCAACCGACTCTATCGCATGCCTGATGCCTCACATCATCCCAAGTGAGGCCTGCTGCTTTAACCTCGTCCTGCAGGGCTCTTCTCCGGGTGGTTCTGGGTCCCCCTATAGGGGCGAAAGAGGAACCGAGCGATGCAGGCTGGGTTCCGTCTCAGAGTGTGACCGATCCACAGCCAGTTGTATCTAGTGAATTGTTCTCTAATTGGCTTTTCGCCTGCCATGGTCCAGAGAACGGCATTTGACACTATTTGCGGCCAATAGATCTTCAATATTGAGCGAAGGCACCTATTTATAAACACCTGGAGTTTTCCATTAACGTCCGCGGTAGATTTCCAAGTCTCACATCCGTACAGCAGTACGCTTTTAACTGTACTGCTGAAATTTAAGTTATAATTTATTAGTTGTCTTAAAAAAACCTTATATTTCATTCATAAACGGATTTGTAGGACTCCTATAAGTTTTAATTATAATTATGCCCACCTTCGTATTCCCAATATTTATTTACGCTGCTGAAACTTGGACAATGAAATTCCGTGACTGCTCCAGAATTAACGCCTTTGAAATACGGTGTTGGCATCGCATGCCGAGGATACCGTGGACTGCAAAAATGACGAACGACTCAGTCCTTAATGACCTCAAAATAACAGGAAGACTATCTGTAATATGCAGTTGGCGAGTATTGAGTTTCTTTAGTCACATTTCTAGGAGAGAGCTGGGTAGCCTGGAAAAAAAATTGTCACTGAAAGTGTTCCAGACAAAAGAAAAAGATGCAGATCTTCTGCGTGGTGGTGTGATCAGATTAAGGAGATGACTGAAGGTGGTATCTACTCAGCGGTGCAGGCTACAGAGAACAGGGAGGATTGACAGAGAAGAAGATGAACTTCTAAAAGATTATAACTTACTTACTTAGACAGCCGTTGTCGTCCACTGCTGGACATAGGCCTCCCCTCATATTTCTCCACGTATCCCTAACTTGTGCCCTTTGCATCCAATCGCCAGCAATTCTTGTAATGTCATCAGACCATCGTGTGGGGGGTCTCCCTCTGTTTCGTCTGTCTTCGCGGGGTCTCCACTCTACCACCCTTCTGGTCCATCTATCGTCTACCAATCTGGCAACATGTCCCGCAAATGACCATTTAAGCTTCGCTACCCTTGCGATGACATCTGTTACTCCCGACCTTCTACGTATTTCAGTATTTCTTATCCGGTCTGAGAGTCTTACGTGTAGCATGGCTCTTTCGTGTTTCCTCTATGCTACACGGAGTCTCCTTATGGTCGACTTGGTGAGGGTTAGCATTTCTGCTCCATATGTCAGTACCGGAAGTACGCATTGATCATACATTTTGCGTTTCAGACACTGGGGAATCTTACTATTAAAGAACTTCTTCAGATTGCCATATGCCGCCCACCCAAGACCGATTCTTCTCTGAAGCTCAGCAGTCTGATTATCTCTGGAAAGCAAGACGAGATATTTGTATTCTTTGACTTCTTCTATTAGCTGATTGTCAATCTCTATAGCACCGCCGAGAAGGATAAAAATTATAAAAATACTATGAAATGCGAAAAAATACGTTTGCTATTTTGACAAATAGGTTCGGAATAATTGCCTAAATTATGTATACGGCAAACAGGAGAATTCAATCGTAAATCTTTATTCGAGTTGTTATAATAATAAAGAAGATTATACTTCAATAAGTAATTTTTAAATTTTACGGACAAACATATGTAAGCAAACCGCATTTGCAGAAACAAACTGATATAAATGATATTAATAATTGCCCAATAAAAACTAATTGGCTTTTCACGATGTCGAAATAATTTTAATTATTTCAATGCAAGAAATCAATAACGTATATCAAGTTACAATGTTATTGGCCATTCAAATGGAATTATTTAAGTACGTGTAATTGCATACAAGCAATCCATTGAATCAATATATTGTTATCAATAAATATTTCAATAAATAATTGTATTTTACAACTCGTAATTTACATAATTATAGGGGCATTTTAGCTTCTGATATTACATTAATATATATATTTTTAGGTGTGTTATATAAACCCGCCTTAAATAACTACTTTGGTATTTAAATTATGCATTTTTTATTACATTATTAATGATACGTTGTATTTTTAGATAAAGATTTATTTATTCTAGAAAATATTCCGTCTTTATTAAAGTAATTTATTAAATGTTTCTTTTTATAATTTGTTAACTGAACAGATTTTATTAAAAAAATATATGTATAATAATAACCAAACATATTTCGGACATACAAGCCCTTCATCAGTGTATGAAAAATAAATATTACAAATATATTTTTTTAAATTTCACGAATGGTGTTAGTTTGAACAGATATTAAAATGAATATTTCGGAACTTGTATGCTTTTGTTAAAACAATTATTGTAAATATATTTTTTTAAATAATTTGAAGTTTTATTGGGGATTTATATATCACTGATGAAGAGTTTGTGTGTCCGAAACATGTTTGTTTTTTAATTTTTTTTTTTAATAAAGTGTATTTATAAAAAAATATTTAAATAATTTTCCTTTTTGTGTCATGGTAATGCTTTTTGTCCGGTCGCTTCGACGTTGTTCTTTACTTCGAAAAAAAGGTTTGTAAAAAATCATTATTCATTTTCATTATTATACTTAAAATGACTGCATTTCTGACAGAGTGGCAACAACTATGACTACCACACCGTAGGTCCCATTATCAATTCCCAGCGATGATGGCAAAATTCTTACGCTTTCTTTAGTCTGGTAGAATTCACGTGATAATAAAAATTGAGATAGCTTCTATCACATGTCATGAGAATAGTACTCGTATATCGTAGATAACCAAACCGTAGAGCTAAAAAAAAGAATTGGACTAAGCTGGGTAGCTTTCGGAAACATGAGTTACATCCTTAAAAACCGGAAAATATCGATCAACCTGAATCGAAAAGTCTATGAAGCCTGCGTTCTGCCAGTTAGTACTTATGGATTTGAAACTGTTACATTGTCCAAACAAAGTGCAAAGAAACAACGAGTGACCCAAAGAGCCATGAAAAGAGCTATGTTAGGAATAATCCTAAGACGAGTCAGAAACGATACAATGAGAGAAAAAACAAAGGTCACTGACATCATCCACTGGGTGGCGACTCTTCAATGGCAATGGGCAGGTCACGTAGCGAGAAGCGCAGATGAAAAATGGACAAGAAGACAACTGACTTTGAGACCGTGGATGGCAAAGAGAAGTGCAGAGCGACCGCAACTACGGTAGAAGGATGATCTGAACAGATAGATGCAGTCTGCACAGGACAGAGTGACATGGAAACGAATGGAGGAGGCCTTTGTCCGGGAGTGGACGGGAATAGGCTGAGGAAGAAGAAGTAGATATACTATAGTGTTTAGAGTTTCAATGATAGTGACCTTCATCTGGGTGAAAAGTTGCACCCATGTTGACATCATTAGGGATTAAAATATATGTTTGTTACACCTGACGATGTCATAATGGGTTGGCGAAACAGCTGTTGCGACAATCTTATAAATATAAATGGTGATCCGATAATAACAGTGTTTCAAATTTTAACATTTTATAGTAATAATGGACTAAATTTATCATTTTTTACAAAATAGACTTATCTGAGTCACTACAGTGTATATGTTAAAGAGTTAAATTGGGTTAAAATTTACACTTTTTTTTAAATTGACACTTTGCTCTCCTCGGAACGCTGGTCGTTTGTTTCAATGCATATAAAAAAAATTGTAAAACAAAGTGTCTTAGCAAGCCGCCGCCCTTAAGCTTTGATCGGAACACCGTGTTGCGGACATTAATCTATTTTAGCTGCCGCTTTGTTCAATCCGGTCGCCCGAGGTGTAAATGCGAATTCGGTAGGGAAACCAGAGGTTCTCAAACTTCGGTACATAACGAAAATAATAAAAAGTTTTTTTTTAAATATGAAGGTACTTAAACATTGTTTTTTGTATCACAATTGTAGTTTATTTTACGCGACAGCTGTTTCATCAACCAATGTTGACATCATCAGGTGTTACAATAATGTCAAATGTCAAATTTTCGTGATTTTTTTAAATCTTTATGTGTATTTGTTACTATGTCTATTTGAATAATTTCTTTGATATAATTTTGAAGTTCTTGCTGAAAATTTGTTAGTTACCTAAATATTTTAATTAAAAGAACGGTTAGTTACTATTTATAGGCGAAAATATTAAAGGGGGAAAATATAATAATAAAATAATAATAATAAGTAATTAGAAGGAACAATTACACATAGTATAGAGTCAAAAACGATGAAACATAATAAATTTAAAACGAAAAACAATAACAGGAAGTAATTTATAAGTTGCACAGCCAAGACATTTGCCTTCTATCAGGATCACACCGCCCCTCAATTTTTCCCATCAGTATTAGTTGGAGCAAACTGTATTTATCTCCCCGCAGAATGTGACCCAGATATGAAATCTAAGGAACCTTAACGTCCTTTAGCAATTGTCTACTACAATTGGCTCTCCTCAAAACCTACAAATTGCTGACGAAAACGTCCACGGTATGCGAAGCATTCTCCTGTGCAACCACATCTTGAATGATTCCAATCGGTTCATAGTATACACTTTCAGGGTCCAAGTTTCCGAGCTATAGAGTAATACAGACCAGACATAGCACTTCTTGGATGGATTATCTAATATATAATAATTAAAAATTATAATCTTATATTACATCGCAATGTTCTTATCATAGCTATGTAGATTACAATTTTGAAAAAAAAACTGTAACACGGACCGGTAGAGTTTTCAAGGATCCTCATATGCTCAGAGTCCTATAAAACACATTGATTCGGAGCAGACTCGAAAGTGGTTCTGTGATATGTAGTCCTAACGAGGCGAGATATTCCATGATGCTGGAGAGGGTTTAGAAAAAAATTCTGAGGTATCTCTAAATGAGAGAGTATGGTAGCTATCTGTGGCTCTATCCCTCACCATTTCTTTTGGGAATGCTTGGGGCCAACTCTCTGCAGCTTCGAAGAGATGGACATTTTATAACCTATTTCGTTAGATTACTCAGGGGATATTTCGAGAACTGGGCCGTGCTGAAAAGTGTTCGGTTTTTTGTCTCTGATAGATATCTCCGACAGCGACAGCATAGATTGTTTTACCTACCGACCACCAGAACCAACCTGTCTCTGGTGACACCGGTGGGAAGAGCAATTAATCTGCTGAACGCCGTCTCCTCGGAGATCGACGTCTTTCATATTAGTTAAAGTTAAATTAGTTAAAGTACGTTCTTCAGAAGGCAAATACTCTTAATTCTGGAGAGTATCCTGTCTTCCTAATGTTGAACCATCTCATATGCGTTTCTGGTAGTATAATATACACAATATATTATTTCACCTGTTCTCAATAGATGCCTTAAAAATTTATTTTGTAATGTCTGTTGATGAAATAAACTGATGTGATTTGATTTGAAAATAAATTAATGCTTCAAAATAAGCATTTTTAAACTTAAAATACAAAAAATAATGTTTGTTAAATGACACCTTGTTTATCCATGTTTCCGATTTCGCCTACAAATTCGCGGCCTTCCTTGTGTCTCTGTTATCTATCAGATCTAATATCGGGAGATCGTCGGCCCTTTCGTCTCTCGTCCCTAACAAGTTGCGGTAACAAGCCGCATGGGCTAGCACCTGTTCCCCTCACAGGCAGGTCCTGCCGACAGGTACAAGTTACGGGAGGCAAGCCACTTGACACCTTTGCACAGCAGAGGTGTCAATGCTTTTACATGTGATTCTCAAACTGTTGGCCAAAAAAATAAAAATATGTATTTTCGAGGCGTATGTGTGGTAGAACGATGTACGACAGAATCTCAAATGCTGATATTAGGAAGGAATGTAGAGCGAAAGAAGGTGTTATGAACAAAATTATGAAAGGTTCGCTGCGTTGGTTCGGATATATGGAGCGCATGGGTGAAGAAATAATGGTTAAAAAAGTATACGTTAACGATCTAAATGGAGTAAGGAGTCGAGGTAGACCGAGGAAAACATGGCATGACCAAATTAATCAAATATTAAAGGTTGGTCATGTCAGAAGCCGGAAGAATCGACGTGCGTGTATGACTCGATGTATGAATGTGGAGGAAGCTAGAGAGGTGTGCCAGGATAGAGTAGTGTGGCGGTCCATTCTCTCGGCGTGATGGTTTGTTGTTGTTGTTGTTGTTGTATTTTCGATTCCCGGAAAGGTAGTCTAAGAGAAGGGACCGCCACACTACTCTATCCTAAAAACCTGTCTATGTCTAGATTAAATAATCAATATGAAAGCTTGAGATGGAACGTCCTAGTCCGTGGGGAATTAATCCCTCCTGGTCATCATCACTGTGATGACCCGTCCTCTCCTTCTCCAGTCCTCTCCTGCGTCACGTCACCAATGTGGTGAAACATCCTGGTCACGGCACCAAATGAGATGGATCGCCCTTGTCCGTGAGGAACCTAAGCAGAATCCCTCCTAACCTTCCTCCGCGAATGGTGGAGCTTCCTCCAGTCATTCCTTCTTCATCCACCTGTATGGAGCTTACAGGTGTTTTACCTTACGCGAGTTGGCCTTCGTGATCGTCTAGAAATAATACCGTATGACCCTTCGTTATGACCGATGTAATCCAAGCCCTTTTATTTGGCGAATACTGATAATTTCATTCTAAAGCTAATCGTTCCTAACCCTTCCGAATATTCTAAGCAATCCTGACAAACCCACGTGTAATCAAACTATATGTCACTCAATATTTCCTAGGAACATCTAAACCAAACAACCTAAAATATCTCTAAGTTTACAAAATATAATTCAAAATATTATCTCTAGAAAATGTGGCAGCCCTGGAAGAAACATTCACAAATAATTTGGAACAAATACGATGTACAGTAATTTAAATCAGAGCGTAATGTGATAATGATGCAATAAAGAACAGCTTCCTGAAAGGCACAGGTTATATAACAATTCAGTGTCAAAATATAATATATTAAGTATAATATAAGGAGTTGTAGGGGATTCGGATATAATAGTGTTAGTATCGCGGGGAACCAGTCTTTTCGTCAGACTGATGATTTTTCTCCACTGCTCCACAGCAGAATCGTCTGGGGACCAGACGATCTACCTCCCAACCCTTAATCAGTGGACCTGGGGATTCAAACCCATGAACCTGGCCATCACCCTATCGGGGTTTCCGAAGATGGTCCACCTCCACCTGTCTGCCGTGGTCGTCAGCCAACCAAATTAGCTAACACCTTGTGTACGGAGCTCGTGAAGCGATCAGAGCAAGTGTAGACGGCGCCAAGTTCGGCTATCTATCACCAGACTTCACAGCATCCTTCATGAGTAAGGTCTATCTACAATGTCTGCACTTGCTGGGTCTTAGAGAGCGAGCTACACTCTAGAAGATATTCTACCATAGGCGAGGCAGTACGAGAGTAGACTTCCCAAGCTCCCTTCATATCATCTCTGTCGCAACCCTGTAGCTGTCATATAGTTGTCGTATAGACGAAGATCGAATTATCTCTGTTAGTGAGCTACATTTCCCTAATTAGTGATCAATAATCGTTGGTTGTTTAGTAAGTGGTATATTAAATCGGGTCCTTTAAGTTGCCCGTATGTTAAACTTATTGTATTCTGCGTGCAATAAGGGAGGAAATCAATATAAGGGATACATGTATATTTGGATTCTGCATATGTATAAATACGTATGCATAAATACAAACATAATTATGATAGTCCTAAGACAAGTCAGTCTCAATTCCTGAAAGTAATAATTCTTAAATATAGACTTAGCTCAGGTCGACCGCTCTGGAAACCGATTCTACTCTAATATTTTTAAATCTGCAAATGCCGCACCCTCGTACCACTATACTTGTATACAAAATAAAATGAAGTTCTTGATAATTAGAACAACAAAAACACAACCCGAATTTTAATACTAGGAACGACCTCTCGTCGCTAGGTCTGAAAATTCCCTGTCTCGATCTACTTACCACCCTGGCCCACGAACCCCTCGGCCAAACTCACCCCTCTCCCCTCTCCCTGCGTCTCCTCTGCTCCCCGCGCCTAGATCTACCCCCACATGGTTAGGTGTTATATTTTCTAGTCATTTGAATTTATTTTCGTATTACATCTGAATTTACGCATCTCTCTCTACGATGGTTCAATACCATCACAAGCTATACCCTTAACATCGATTTGGCTCACCTTATAATGTTCTAAAGAGCAATTTAAAAAAATATAAATAAAAATGATTTGAAATTCTTTCATTAATCGCTTTCAAATCACACGTATCACACAAACGTATAAGGGATCAAGTTTTTTACTTTATTACTTCTAATTTCATCCTTCTTTTTCTAATTCCATTATTAACGAAAGTTTGTGTGAAGCAGCGAAAGAATCGTGTGGTGTGTGTGTAATTATAACTAACAAACTAACTAACCATCATGCCGTCTCCCCGAAGAGGTAGGCAGAAAAAATGCTCTACATTCATACATCTTGTCATTTCTCTGACTCCTCACTTGACCGTCATTTAATATTTCCTCTTAGAGATCTCTTTTATACTGCTTGTATTCTTCTTTCATCCTTCTTTGGCCAGTTCCATGCTTCACTTCCATACATAAGGGTCGGCACAAGAACACCATTATGCACTGCCATAATATTTAAAAAAATTATATACAAGTGTAAAAAATTGGGTTATGATTGTATCAATATTGTATCAGTGTCGAATTTATATATAATAAATGAATGCAGTACGAAAAATAGTGTAATGAACAAAATAACAAAAGGAGCATTAAGATGGTTTGGACATATGGAAAATTAAATACAGAAAGAATGGTGAAAAAGGATTGGTTAATGATTTAAATAGATGATTTAAACTAGAAATAGAGAAAGACCAAGGAAAAAGTAGCACGATCAAATAAATCAAATATTGAATGTCGGCCACGTGAGGAGTCGGAGAAATCGACGTGAGTTCATGACACGATGTATGAATGTTGAGGAATCTAGAGAAGTATATCTGGAAAAAAAGCGTGGAAGTTTATTTTTTCTGCCTACCCCTTTGGCGATACGGCGTAATGGTCTGTTAGTAAGTTAAAATATACTTTTATACATAAACATCTTACGGCTGGGAACACTGCGTATGTATACGTAATATATATTTTTTACTAACCGGAGTAATCAAACTATTTCAACTCAAAATCCCGCAGTTAATAATTAATACGAACGAAAAGTTTTCTAGAAGTTTTATTATATTTTATGGGATTGACATGTTTCGCCCTTCTTAAGGTATAATCATTTGATAATGCCTTAGTAGGGTGAAACATGTTATTCCCATAAAATATAATAAAACTCCTAGAAAACTAACGTTTTCATTCGTATTAATTATTTAATACGGAGCTTTACATCATTGTTAAAGAAACAATAAATAACCCGCAGTTAATATTTGTGCTTTGAATGTTGCACTGCTCGTCGTTATGTCTATCATTCCATCATTCACGGGATCCAGGATTTAACGCAGCACTTTCCTCTCAAAAATATTCAGCATCCCATCAGAATTTTTTTATTACAGTCCACACCTCACACCCATACGTTACCAATGTTCATATGATAGTCTTATAGAGGATGATTTTTCTCTTTCTATGGATATTTCAAGACTTGAACACCGGTAGCGAGAAGTATGCGTTGCTTCCTGTTGTTATTCTAATGTTTATCTCTACACTATTACCATTGTCCTAATCGAAAACCGAGCTTATACATACAAAGTTTTCTACCGCTTCATTTATCTAAATTTTCCATACGAATAAAGCCATGCAAGGTTGGCATTAAGAAAAGACAGGTCCATATCATTTAATGAGTAATGTTAACGTCCTTTCCCGATGACAGCCCACCGTTACCACACTTCTTTGGTACATCAGAATACTGCGACTCCAGCTCTATTATTCCTTACACTACTCCAACATCATCTCTTTCATTTCCTGACCACGACCTAAATTATTACCATCTTCCTTATCAATAATGACCCTTTACCACCAAGTAATCCACCATCATTCAGTCCTTTACCCCTCCCGCAATCTTCTTATTATTCTTCTTCTTCTTCTTTTAATAGATCTGACGATCTGTGACACAGAAATCATATCTCGTCGGATGATGAGATCCAGCTGTCCGTCCATCTCTTAGGCGGTCTTCCAGGTGGGCGGTGTCCGGAGGGGATTTCATAAGCAGCTGTATATGCGAGTCTGTCACCATCCATTCGGGCTACATGGTCCCTCCAGTATCTTCTTCTGGATCTACTCCACTGAACGATATCCTCCCGCAATCAATGCGGATAAAAAAAAAATACTCACCGATAGTCCACTACGTACTCCGCCAAACAAAATGGTCTCACGCAGGATGCTTTCTCCCACCACAACTCCATACAGGCACTGCTCCTCTTAACGTCCCCTCGGAAACAGACTTTTTTATAAATACAATCCCAACCCTAACTGGTCTTCCATTCCTTGACAATAATGTAAGACTTTATCATAAACTCTAAATCCCCCCTAGCCGTCTTTCGGAGGGACACTCCGGGCCATACATTTAGCCACATCATAAAACAACTACCAAATCACATTCCAAGAATGTTTCCTACAGACGTAAGAGGAATAGTCATTAGAGCTGAACCTCTGTAAGCCAGAAGATCCAAGTCCAAGTCCAAGTGAAAAAAATCAATACTCAAAATTATTTGCAGTATTCTGTGGATATCAGACAACTCGTGCAGCAAACAGAAGTTATTATGTGTATATTATATCAAATAGGAAACTTCAACTAATTTAATTAATACATTGGAATTCATTGTTATATTTTTAATATTGTGGGTGGTTCTTATGAACTTTTGATACGGTTATTTACGAGATTGTTTTTGGTGATATTGTGATTTGTTATTCGCCGATGTCGGCCTTGATGCTAACTGATCATGGTATCAATGATCGCAATCAACCTATTCAATATATACAAATAATTATTGTGTTCCAACATTATGATTATTATGCCGGAACTTCTTAGGTTAAATGTGATACTTCTTATTGTCTGTATTCTGTTATTATCTATTCTCATTTCTTCTCTCCTTGCTCTTAATACAAATGTTATCGATCGCCAGTCCCCGCATTTTCTTCCTCTTGACATGATTCTTTTTTATCCCAACCTATGTGATATTTTGTTTTTCTTCGATATATAATAAAATATATAGGTACTTTGTTATTTATGTTTATTGTATCGATGTTGTGTATAGTGTAAGATATACAGTATAAGCAGAGTTTTTTTTATGGTCAGTAGATTAAATGTGGTCTGGGGTCACCTATGCTTTAAACCAACAACAACAACAAACCATCACGCCGTTTCGCCGTAGGCAGAGAGAATGGACCGCTACACTACTCTATCCTGACATACCTCTCAGGATTCCTCCACATTTATACAGCGAGTCATACACGCACGTCGATTCTTCCGGCTTCTGACATGACCAACCTTTAAAATTTGATTCATTTGGTCATGCCATGTTTTCCTCGACTCCGTACTCTATTTACATCGTTAACGTATACTTTTTTAACCATTCTTTATTCACCCATGCGCTCCATATGCCCGAACCAACGCAGTGATCCTTTCATAATTTTGTTCTTTCGCTCTAAATTCCTTTCTTATGCTTTAAACTATTTCCCAATAAAAGTGAACCTCAATCCCGTATGAAGATATGAGACTAGAACCGATCTTCAAGAGCGAATCTGTGTAAAGAACGTTGCTGCGTCCTATAACTGTTTCGGGTGAGCATTGATAACTACATTTTAAGGATTTAGAGCGACGAATTTTTTAAAGCTAATTCGGGGCTCTATTGAAAACCTCTATGTTCTGGAACAAATAGGTCTTTTTATTCCTAATAGTTATCTGCAAGAGCGCCGACATCAATTCTTCTTTGCTCTATCACGCAGAAGCCTTTGAAAATGTCAGTAGGAAGAGCAATTCCGACGTTGAATTTAATCGTCTCGGATTTGGATATTTTTATTGTCAGTGAGGCAGTGTTCAAAAAAATATATATTACATAGTACTGGCTCACTGACAACGACATATTGTATTTGAAATCCTTCTGAGATACTCGTATGTTATCTCTTAGTTTCATATCGATATTGTATTTTTGTTTGTGTCTAAATGAGTCGCCTAAATGATTTAAGTTTGTTATGTCTCATATAAGAACAATAAATAAATAAACTACGCATATGATAGTTATTTTTTGCTTCTTCTTCTTCTTTTAATAGATCTGACGATCTGTGACACAAAAATCATATCTCGTCGGATGATGAGATCCAGCTGCCCCTCCATCTCTTAGGCGGTCTTCCAGGTGTGGCGGTGTCGATACGCATGTGCTTGTTCTTCCAGACCAGATTCTTCAGTCATCCTGACACGGCAGAGGCTTTACTGACTTGTTCACGTACTTCGGTATAAAGGTCACTTTGGCTGCAGATCTCCACTCCCAAATACCTGAAACTCATCACCTGCTCCAGAGGTATATCCTCAACAGTCAGCTTACATCTTGTAGGTTGCCTAGATATAGTGAGACTTTTTGTTTTGTTGACTGATATAGCCATATTTAGCCTTTGTCATACTGTGTGGAATTTGTACAACATTCTTTGCAGGTCATCTTCAGACTCTGCTATTAATGCGGCATCATCTGCATAGCAAATGACGTTCACAGTTTTACTGCCCATTTTATAACCTAGTCCCAGGCCAGCTACCTCTTCTATGATTTCGTCCATTTTTTGCATTAATATTTATTTGAGATTAAAATATGTTTTGAAAATGGTGCATTTTAAACTATTTGCATTTTAGCGAGTGAAATTTTTTAAACCATGTCTTATTTTTAATTTATAATTCTTCTATTTCCTCCGATTCACCGCATAAAGTGACGTCCGCACGATATGTATGGGGTTTTATTTGTTGCGCGTCGTGCAGACCCAGCAGCCTGCCGTGCGTGTACCATGTAACTTTATATTGTCTTACAATGGGGAGCATTAAAACACGAATATAAAGAACACAAAGCAAAGCAAATTTTTCAGCATTCTGGCAGGAAAGCAAGTGCATAATGAACGCTGCTTGACTTCAGTGGCGTACCCAATCCGTTGCAATCAACAAACCCTCTCAATATAGTCGATCTTATATAGACTTGACCTTCCAATAGATACACTTGATTGAAGGACTATCGTTCTACTCAACAAAAGTGCTAATGATATTAATTTATTTCATGTTAATTTGGGGCAACAAATTTTTTTTTATACAACTGGTTGTTTGAACCCAAAATAACTGTATACACTTTATTATTGCGATCATATTGATTCTTATGACATGCGATAGGTAGTCAATTTATCTCCATTTTATTGTCACGTAAACTCTACACCAGACCAAAGACAGTGTAACAATCACACTGCCATCGCCGGGAATCGAACCTGGGACTTTTGGTATGGAAGTCAGAGCTCTTACCACTCTGCCACGAAGGTCGACAATTTTTTTAATGTAACAACAATATGGAATGATTTTTTTTTGTTTAATAAAGTGTTTCTATTATATTAATGCTATTATTAATTCAACATGTCGACTATTTATATTATTTACAAATCATGACAATTAGTTGAAAAACAGATATAAGTAAACACACAAAATATCTAGAGTCTAAATAAGAAATTCTCATTACGATTTTTTTATAAATTAAAAGACTGTTTTTTTTAACGTTTGTGTTAATATTTCTCGACATGACAATATATCTCCTGATAATAAAGGTGTAAAACCT
Organism: Lepidostoma basale; assembly: GCA_022606425.2. Classification (NCBI taxonomy): domain Eukaryota; kingdom Metazoa; phylum Arthropoda; class Insecta; order Trichoptera; family Lepidostomatidae; genus Lepidostoma; species Lepidostoma basale. The sequence continues at coordinate 190,382 of JAHDVF020001077.1, read as the reverse complement.
TCGAAACGTAACGAGAAAAACAAATTCAGGTGTGGAAAAACAGACGTGGTGTCGTAAGAAGGGTGGAATGGTGAATGTTGTTAAACAAAAAGTGATCGCTTAACCCAACCAATGACATTGTTATACATTATACATTGACAACACACAATTTTAATTGGTTTGGAAGAAACAAATTATAAATAATTATTTATGAAATGAAAAAAAAGGTTTTCAGGGTTGGAAGTTTGTTAGATTCGCGTGGTAATAAAACACTACGCCTCAGCCCCGCTTGAAAAAGCTCGCTATAAATACATCCACAGGATAAAAGGGCGGCGAGGCTGACCGAATAGTGTAACCATTGAAAAGATAACATCCCCCTGTTGGACAAGAGGATTACATGACATGAAATTAACCGTAGGATCTTCCCTCACGGCCACGGCCCTTGGTAAGTACGTAAAAGATTCTTTCCACGTTTACGATATAAGACATTGTATTGAAAACTTCAAACTTTGGTATTTTATGACGTTCAGCGATTTTTATAAACGGCGATTCTCAAGATTCCTGAATAATATTTGTATGTCTGGTGATGCAACGGACAATTCCATTGGTTAATAACACATTATCACAAAAACGTGTCTGCGCAAATGCATCGAAAAATTCGTACAGGTTTAAAATTGTCGTTTTTTTTTATTATTTTATACCTTTTGTAATTTTTTATTATTATTTGTTTTAAAATTAAATAAACCACCGTACTTTGTTTTTCACCACTATGCGGTTATTTTAATGGCCGACTAGTTTCGCTTGTACCCAAGCTTGCCAAGGGCTTCCTCAGGGCCTCAGGGAATTAACTCATATTTGCGTTGATTTTCACGGTTGGTAGTAATTTGTATTTAGGAATTTGGGAAAATCCGTGTAGCTTTCCTTTCTTGACCAACGTTTCGGAAATCGTTACAGTCTCTATCTTCAGGGTGGTTATCAATCAATCAATCAAATCAGTTTATTTCATCGACAGACATTACAAATTTTATTTTTAAGGCATCTATTGAGAACAGGTAAAATACCAGAAACACATGAGAGATGGTGCAACATTAGAAAGACAGGATACTCTCCAGAATTAAGAGTATTTGCCTTCTGAACGTACTTTCACTAACATGAAAGTCCGTGTAGCTTTTCTTTCTTGACCGACGTTTCGGAGAGCGTTGCAGTCTCCATCTTCAGGGTGGTTATGGGAATTATATTGTGGTTGTGGCCAAAACCACCGTGAAGATGGAGACTGTAACGATCTCCGAGAAGTCGGTCAAGAAAGACGAGCTACACGGATTTTCGCAAAATCCCAAAATACGAGTACATATCAATTAACTCAATCATTGAAAAATTATAAATGGTGTTATGTTACAAAGCCTTTTTGTAAGTAGTTGAGGTTATCTTCTTTTTCTTTTTCGTGTGTCAGGCCGAGTCCTACCTAAGTTGACTATCGCTTGAGGTTTATGTCCCTGTCTTGTACAGTTCTAAAACTCGTAGTTGCGGTGATATTATGATTTTTTTTCTTTACAATTCTACATCTATTAGTTATTGTCTGTGCATAATACGAAGTTTTCCGCCATCTTCCGATACCAGCGCATGCCGTCATACGCCCTCCTGCGTACCCGAGCCAATCCGAGTTTCAATAAAACTTCGTTTGCGTTTGTTTTCTCGAGTTTTTGTGACGTAGATTGAAGATATTAAGGTTCCGCCGCCGGTTGTCGCTAAAGTATTTGATTTGTGCATCGCGGATGCGGCCGAGAGATATGCCATGGGTCGGCAACCATTCTGTAACAAAAAATGACCATTATTATATTCATCGTTTCCATATTATTGATGCTCCAACATTATTACCTGTTTTAATTTGGAAGACTGTATATACACTTACCTCCATCTTCAGGTGTTAATATATTATAAAAACTAAACAAAGAAAAACTATATATAAAAAAACGCATTTCAAAATCGATACAATACACATTAATTTAAAAAATTAACCTGGGCTAATTGCTATAAGTACTAATATTTTTTTATCAGTAAGAACTAATAAATAATATTAAACAATAATACACAATAATAATATGATAATATTAAATAGAAATTTGGAAAAAAACATTTGAAAATACAAATTTCTTTGTTTAGTTGTGTTTTTTTAATATATTGTGGATTATAAACAAAGTGATTTTCAATTTCCTAAGTGTATTACTATGGAATCCCACAGTGTTAATGCCTTAGCTTTATAATAAATATACTGTATACCACATTTTATCTAATTAATTTCTATGAAAGTATCGCGACAGCTGTTTCGCCAACATGAGATGTTTGACAGCTCGAACGAACACTGTATGATTCCGATGTAGGATGGCGAAAAAGCTCTCCCAACATTTTTTCCCCACATATTCCTCGATATTAAAACAGTGTTCTAAATTATAATGTCAAGGCGATTGCAAACTCCTTGTTTAAGAATACCCTCGCAAGGCGAAACAAAATTGACATGATTAAATTAATAATAATTTGTTATGAAACAATAAAGATAAATTATAATTTATAATCAAGTTACACAAAATAAGAACCCCAATCATCAATAATATTTTTTGTGAATGTATACTTATACTTGTACACGAATCCTGGATTTTCACCCATGGTGGGTGATTAATTCATGAAATTTAATTGTATCTCAATAGAGACGAAGTTTATCCATATTCAGTTTCCAGTTTGCATCTTCGTCTCTATTGAGATACAATTAAATTTCATCAATAATATTGTTCCAAATTAACCCCTGTATGCGAATGGATACATTTGCAGTCCAAGAAACTTGGTTTCAATCAGTGATTATTTAAAGTTTATTATTTAAAGTATCTTATACACCTTTTAACTTTGATTTCGTACAACTAAATTGTCTGTATTGACAATTTGTCTGTACTGTAAATATTGCCAACCATTCGAAACCATTTTTTACTGTAAATGAAGCCAACCAGCAGATGAGAATAATCAATTTAAAAAAAATTATAAATATTTATTTTTCTTCTTCTTCTGTTTTAGACCATTGGTCTGTTCCTGTTATTAGGCTGGCCTCACTTGGAAGGTCGACTCCCAGCTATCCCTCCATCTCTTTGGTGTTCTTGCGGGGGGACGGTAGCCAGCAAGAATCTGATGCGCCACAACATGTGGGATTCTGGAGGGATCCATCCTGTGCACGTGCGCATTCCAGTATCTTCAGCGTCGTCTGCCTCATCTTTCGACATCTTCCACCTTGGAGATTTCGCGGTACAAATATTTAATTTTGATAAACCAACGATTGCTATCCTTCCATCTCTTTGGCAGTTTTCCGGGGGGTCGGTAACTGGCAGGAATCTGATGCGCCAAAACGTGTGGGATTCTGGAGGGATCCATCCTATGAGTGCGCATTCCAGTATCTTTTGCGTTGTCTGCCCCCCTTACGACATCTTCCACCTTGCAGATTTCGAGGTACAAATACTTAACTTTGATAAACCAACGACTGCTGACCCCTGGACCCGCAGCATTTTTTATACGATCAGTGCGTAGGCCTGACTGACAGTTCCAGTATCCATCGTGGGCTTGTCATTGTTTGTATAATCATCTTTTTTTATCGGCTAATATTTTCGTGTAGTCATTTGTAAGTCTTAGGATGCCTCGAATTCGTGGGACAGTCCCGGGCGACCCATAAATATTGCCCCTTTCCCCGCCATTTGCTTTATTTTTGGCCGGAGCCAGTCAGGATGCGCATCAAACCGTAATAATTGTGCTCGTTGGACATTAACAAATGATACTTCGCAGATTCCGATGGAAGATATAAACCAGCATCTTAATTAGTAATGATTGTAATGGTATTATTATAAATGATAGATGACTAAAGAATTCTCAAAGCTCTCGAAGACAGTCTTGGAAAGTACGAACTTCGATCTTTTTTTTATTCATGGATATCATGTTCTAAACTTAAAGCTCGATTGTTAAACCCTTATAGCGCGGCTGGCTATATTTGTACTTACTTACTTCCTATGGCCATACAACTCTTGAAGAGTTTTAGCTTCCTTGATGATTCTCTATCCAGATCAGCCAGAACATTGTCCATTAGGCGCTGTCTAGACCTTCCTAGAGGTCTTACTCCAGTCGGTCTAGACGCGTACAGGGTCTTGATTGCTCTGGTCTCTTCGGCTCGCCATACGTGCCCGATCTATGCTAGGCGACCGGCTTTCACGGTGCTCGTTATAAGGGGCTGCTGGGGGATTGTACGGATCGGACATATGGCTATATTTGTAGTAATATAAAAACAGTTTGGAACTATGGCAAACTACATTTGCACCTCATTTGGACAATCTGCAAATATAGCTAGTCGCAGTTAAATGCCGATATGTTTTACTGCAAATGAAGGCAACCGAACAACGGGGGTTAAAATGACAAATGAATCATAAAAAATGTAAAATATAAAAATATTTTATAACATGTATTTAGTTTTATTTCGCTTGAGTTCAGTTTCGGTCGATTACACTGCCATTTTTTGATTACTATAGATGGCAGCAAGCGAAACTAAAAATCAAATAAAATAAATCTAAGTACATTAAAAATATGATTCATTGTTATTTTTATCAAATGTTGGATTTTGCTTTCAAAATAAATTATCATGTTTCCGTTCATAATTCTACTGGGTAGGTATAGTTCCATTTTTGAAAATTTGAAATTGATTCCCCAAGACTTGTTTGGAAAATTCTAGAAAAAAATTAATAGGAAGCTTGTATAGAATTTAAACGATGAAGGTGACAATATATAACAATAAAAAAAAAAATTGGTATGAAGCCATTACTTTGTGGAGTTATCAATATTTAAATTGAATACACATTAATTTGTTAAAACCACTTTTATTCATTAAATAAAAGTGGTTTTAACAAATTAATGTGTATTCAATTTAAATAAAAAAAAATGTTATTTTAAATTATATTATAATATGGAAAATAAATAAAAAAATATAAAAAGGCTTTTTAAAATGTATATTTAGTTAAAATCCATTGATTTTTGTATCTTCGACCGATTTCGGCAGCTCACTGCTATCTTCTGGGAGGCCAAAATATTCAGCAAGTGATTTTCATATAATTAAGTAAGTAAATTGTAAGATTTAAGACAAAAATTACATTAAAATATTATTGAAGATGTGATTTAAACTAACTAACTAACTTACCATCACGCCGTCTCCCCGGAGGGGTAGGCAGAAAGAATGGAACGCCACACTGTTCTATCCTGACATACTTCTCTCGCTTCCTCTACATTCATACATCTTGTCATGCACGCACGTCGATTTCTCTGACTCCTCACGTGACCGACATTCAATATTTGATTGATTTGATCGTGCCACGTTTTCTTCGGCCTTCCTCTATTTCTAGCTCCGTTCACGCCGTTTACATATACGTTCTTTACCATTCTGTCTTCACTCATTCTTTCCATGTGCCCAAACCATCTTAATGTGATTTTATATAATATATTTAAAATAATCATTGAATAATGCTATTGCAAGGCAAAACTAGCCATTGCCATAAAATATATTATGATAAAACTTCTATAAAACAGATGTTTTCATTCGTATTAATTATTTTTAAAATAATCTGCGTCTCGTAAGAAATGTCGTCAATTCAATCGTTTATTTACGTACGTCTTCTTCCACAATTCAATGGAGCAGAATTTAATCGGCTCGACAAACAGTAATAAGGTAAACAGATGTACGAGTAGCTACGTATATTTAAAAACAGTAATCATAAGGACAGTGGTTTGTTATTGTGGCGGGCGATAGACGGCGGCGCGGCGGTGTCGGCGCGGCGCGATCACTCCGGGAATGTGGTCCGCATTAGCATACAATGGAGCAGCGACGCGCCGCCGCCGTGTCGTGCCGTGCCGTGCCGCGCCGTGTCGCCGCAATGGGAACCGAACTAAATTTTTGGCAGTACTCCGCAAATAATTAGGTACTTAGAAGAAGGCTGCTTAACAAATGCAGGAAAATATTATAATTTCACTTTTTTATGGTAAAGTCATGTACTCACCTCTAAAATACCACAATGCCTCAAGACAAAAGTCTACAACCAGAGCGTCTTTCCAGTCATAACGTACGTGGACACTGACAAAAGGTCTAGTCTACAGATTCAAGGTCGCCCAACGAGCCATGCTTGGAATAAGAGGGACCGATTTAGAAACGAATTTATTCTACAACAAACCAAGGTGACTGAGGTGGCTCTGAGGATAGGCGGGCTGAAGTGGCGATGGGCTGGCCATATCTGTCGGAAAACCGACGGCCGATGAGGGAGACGGTTTCTGGAGTGGAGAACGCGTACAGGATTCCCCTGTGTTGGACGTCCCCCTGCCCGCTGGACCGACGATCTGAAGAGGATTGCTGGACATGGATGGATGGGAGCAGCAATGAATAGCGTGCATAACACGATGTATGAATTTTAAGGAGAGAAGAAAGTCAGAAAAGAGCAGTGTGGTGGTCCATGACAGTTATTTAATTATTTTAAGACGTTGACTGCGAAGCACTGACCGGAACAGAAGCATGGTGAGAACCCAAATGGCAGACTCCTGTCTAAGTCAGGCCCATATCGTTCGGCCTTAAGTAAGTAGGAGGGGGTTTAGCAGTTAGGGAAGGGTTCATCAGTTCCTGCTCACTTAAAAACATTTCATCTTCAATTAGATCGGGTGATTTGTTGTCTCAAATTTAATTTCCTCCTTTTGATGCAGAAGACCAGCTATCTCTACATCTTTTGGATTGTTCGCCAGGAGGACATTGACCTACGGGTATACCTTTTGTAGCAGTATATGATATTCTGGAAGTGTCATCTTCACTTTGTACCTAAGAGGGTGCCTTGATATTATTAGGCATATTGTTTGGAAAACTTTTAATTAGTATAAATCTAAAACCTCCTAATTGATTTAATATAGGATGCTTTTTTTACAGGTATAAAATTAGTATTCAAAATTAAAAAAAAAACACATTAAAATAATGTTAATGTCTATGATATTGGCTTTATTTAATAGATAAGATAATTTTATGCCATTATTTGTTAAATGTGATTTCGGGCATATGAGCGCCACGGCTAGCTCGAATGAAGCGCAATCGTGAAGTCCAATTTTCGACAATTGTCGTCTTTGTGAATGCGTATTATCTACTGAGTGTACGTGGTGCGAAAACGATCCATTGTCTTCCGAATTACTTGCTCGGATGGATGATTATGTCGATCGTAAAATGGGCGTAGTGTACGATAAGTTTGGCGAACCATAGTATGATTTTCAAAATAAATTTGCACAATTTGCAAGCGTTGTTCTGACGTCAATCTATTTATAGTAAAATGGCAAAACATATTTACTTCAAATCAACCATCAACTATCAAATTAATAGTCTGTAGAAACAATGTTGCTAGTTTAAAAACCAAACCTCTAAAAAAAAATATCCTATATATGTATTTTTTTTATATTTTAGTTATTATTATGTATAAAAAAAATGTTATATAATTACAAAATTAAAACAACTAAATCTCAGGACATTGACCGCCAACATATCATTAATTTAAATAAGAGTTTGGAATAGGAAAATACACAATTCAATGCAGCTTTTCGTGATGCAGTGTATTGCGACAAAGTTTGACGCGGTGTCGCTCACGCAGTATAGTTTGTGACGCACATAATGATGTTTTACGTTGACAGTGTGGAGAGATTTACGTTCTGAACCGCAGACGTTCGAAATAAGAAATATGTTGTTATCGACATGGTGCAGAAGCAAATAATGAAAATCTAAATAATTAGTTTAATGCTAACAAAGGACATAAATGCCGTCACGCTGTGTTGTGATAACAGCAGTATTAATATTGGATCCTCATTTAACATTGAGAACAAAGAAACAAGTGCTAAATTTTTTTAAATTAATTTAAGAATAATATGATTTTCTTCTTCTTCTTTCTGTGTCTTGTCAGGTCTCCCTAACGTTGACTATCACCCTTGAGTAGGCCTCATGGTGATGACCTGGGGAAAAATATCCAGAGTGGTATCCCCTTGCCTTCTCTGGAGGATTTTATGCCGGGGTTACCTTCTCTTAGCTTGGTGAAACTCGCCATTCGCCCTCTCTCTATCTGCTATGGCACTAAGTAATATGTGCCACATTGCCCGGGGTTCACGGGGTCTTTAAAAAGACCTCTCGTGGACGCTAGAGAGTTGGACTTGATAGTAGTGTTGCCGTTGTAAATGCAACATGGCGCCTTACGACATTTTGTAGAGGCACATTTTCCAGCAAAACATACCCCATCGTAGCCCTACTAACCTTTTGAACCCTTATTATTTTATATGTTTTTATGAAGTCCCTATTTTACTTGAAACATTCAAATATCAAGCATTAAGATACTTATAAATATGTATTTTTAAAATTCTTCTCCTTCTCTGGTTTCAATCTTGGGATTGGTTTGCAGCAATTTCCTCCATTATTCTCTTCCATTTTTCCCTGTCTTGTGCGGCTCTTTTGAGATCTGCATATGATGAGCAGTGTACGTCCACCAACAGGTCCTCCAGGTACTCTCGGCGTGGGCGTCCCCTAGAGTTTGTCCCCTCGATCATACCCTCCATTATGGCATGCAAGAGACCTTCTTGACGTATTACATGGCCGATCCATCTTGCACGCCTTTCGGACAAGGTCCTGAGTTCCTTTTAAAATTATAATATTATAAATGCAGGAACACAATTTTTTAAATCTATTCCGAATTCGTCGAATGTATCCAAACCATCATGCTTTTTTTTATACATGGATCCATTGTCGTCATTCGGGTTTTATGTTATTTTTTGCATTCCTTATTCGTTTGTTACATCACGTGTCAGGAGCTGCTCTGATAGCGGGATTTACAACTTTTTCCGAAACTTCGGTGAACTAAGACGTCGACACAAGGCAAAACTGAAAATTTATTGACAATTCAGAACCGTACGACGACAAAAACGTGATCACTTATTGAAACCGAGACGAGAATGGAAACATTTTACATATATTAAATTTCGAAAATTGGGTGCTTGACAAATAAAATGGTTTGCACTTTTTAACACTTAATTGCATTGTTGCCCTTCAAAGGAATTTTACTTTAAGACATAAAAACAATCCTTAAAAATACCAAATATTTTTTGCTTAGTTTAAATTTTATAATATTTTATTATTTCTTATGTATTTTATTTAAAAAATAAAACTTATGATCATTCAGGAACAAACTATTGTGACAAATTAGATTTTATTTTTTCTTCTATATACGCCATGCTTTGGGTTGTTATGATGGCTTATTTATATTTTTATTTTTTATGCACTTTATATTTACAACACTTTTATTAAAAATAAAATTATGTAGACATGTTTCGGACAAACAGTCCTTCTTCAGTAAAGATACATATTTATAAAAATGTTTATGCTTTTGTTATAACAAATATTATGATTCAATTAAAAAATTCAAATAATAATTTAATGTTCTTAATGGGGTTCAGGTAATTACTAACCTGAAATTTATTTGATTATTTATAATATTTTCTTTATTTATCCAAAATAAATCTTTATATCATCTGTCAGATCATGTAAACATCAACAATCTTATAATATTTTTATAAATATGTATCTTTACTGAAGAAGGACTGTTTGTCTGAAACATGTCTATTTAATTTTATTTTTAATAAAAGTGTTTTATACATAATATTATACAAAGTGTATAAAAAATTAAAATATTAATAGATTCTATTTATTTAATAAATTTAATTGTTAAAGTTCTTATTTTATCTGAACCAATTAAAAAAATACATATATACATATACGAGTATATTTTAAGTTGAACATTTTGTGTTAAATTATTTTTACTTTGTTATTTTATTTTATATCATTGTAATTTATATTATTTGTTTTAGATTTATTTTATGGGTATGGGACGATCGAAGTGTGCGCGGGAGATGCCTATTGGTGGCGATGAGGTTCGCAACCCATCACACCGCGTCTCCCGCGGAGCGAAAAGAGAAGGATGGAGTGCCGCATCAGTAAAAGTGTGACAGTCCATTCTTTCTGCCTACCCTTTCGGGGAGACGGCGTGATGGTTAGTTAGTTAGTTAGTTAGTTTTAATTTTAAGAATTTAATTGTGTGGCTTCCACAGTGAGAAATATTGGCGTGGAGGTAGATAAAATCGAATTCACTTATCTCGGTACAGTCATGACGGAAGCCAATGATATATGTATGCACGCGGAGTTGGAACATAGAGTTCAAAAAGGCCTGCGAGCTGCAACCTCCTTGAAGATTTTCCTAAAGTCCAAGCCCTATGTCCACGAACACCAAGCTGCGCATTTATAACACCAGCATCAAGCTAGTGGTGACATGTATCCGATTCGTGGACAATGACTCTTAAAGAATAATAAAGAATGTACTGGTTTGAGAAAAGGATCCTAAGAATGCAGCTAGTTTGCAGCGAGAACTTGGAGACATAGGAGCAGGCAAAGATCTGTACAAAGACCCAGCCGCCCCTAATAACAAATTCCGTGAGAGACGATCGCCTAGCATGGATCAAGCCGAAGAGAAAAGAGCAATCAAGATCGTGTACGCATCAAAACTGGCCAGTGTAAGGTCTCTAGGAAGGCCTATACAGTGTTTACAGGATATTGTTCTTGCTGATGTAAGATCTGTCATGTATTCTGATCCATTTCGGGTGACTCATTTCAGTTGACCAATATCGAGAACAAAGCTGTAGTGTATTATCGCGAACAATGCTTTTCTTTGATACTTTAAACTACGCATTTTTCTAGCGATAGCGTCCCTACTTACCCGTAGCCTTTATATAGCCCTCCCTAATCTAAGAACCGTCAGATCATCTCATAGAGCATAACTCTAAACTTTTAATATACGAGACGAGGAGAAAATCACAAAGTCTTATCAGTGACAATATAATCATGATTCCACCTCTAATCATTCCGAGAGCGGCTAAACCGTCACCGACCCGCACCACATCATCACAACGAGGAGGTCCAGGACAAACCCTTTAAGTGTTGTATGGCCATAGAAAGTAAGTAAGTAAGATAAAGTAATAGGGTTTCAGTGGCATTTGACAGACCAAAATTGTAATCTGGTATAGGAATGCCAATAAAACAGTGTAAAAGTTCTCAAAGTTTCTGGAATGTATGCCCGAGATATCTCTCGCCCTACTAATTACTAAGCACTCACGGACAATGCAGAGTAACGCGAATAAAAATCCCAACACCGCTATTGTCCACGTATTTATGGCGGGAAAGGGGCCCGACTGGTGTAAGGAGATTTAAATGCACCGCAAGCGGAGTAGGTCCGCACCGCCTAGTTGGCTCCTTTTATTGTTCCACAGGCAAATTTATCGAGGACATTTTAATGTAAAGGATAAAATGTTTTAAAGAAGAGTGTGCCCGGCTGCGTACCGAGTTCAATTTAAGACAAAAGGCAACCATGATTTTATGCAATTGAAAAAAAATCGCACAAACTGAAAAGACTGCTTGAATTCCATTTAAATATTTATTTATTTTATTTACATTTATTATACGCAAATGTGGCATAACAAACGAATAACTTTAAGGTGACTCATTTGGACTTAAAATAATTGAACAAAAAAAATAATTATAAGTAAAACTTCTACATTCACACATCGTGACATGCACGCTCGTAAAAAACATATTTTGTAATTTTGTTTTATATCATTGTATTATTTGTTTTAGATTTATTTTGTAGATGTTGAAGTGTGCGCGGGAGATGCCTATTGGTGGCAATGAGGTTCGCAACCCATCACACCGCGTCTCCCGCGCGGCGAAAAGAGAAGGATGGAGTGCCGCATCGGTTAAAGTGTGACAGTTCATTATTCCTGCCTACCCATTCGGGGAGACGGCGTGATGGTTAGTTAGTTAGTAAAATCTTTATATAACATATTTACACAAATATGAACATTTTTTTTGAAGGAAGAAGGATGAAAGTAGGATAAATGCCGTAGAAATGAGGTCACTAAGAAGAATGTGAGATAAACAATGCATGATAGAATATCTAATGATGAAGTAAGAAAGGAATATAAGGCGGATAAATGCGTGATAAATAATATTAAGAAAGAATCACTAAGACGGTTTGGACATATGGAACGAATGGATGAGGGAAGAATGGTTAAAAAGATATATACAAGTAGTGTGAATGGGAAAAGAAGTCGAGGAAGGCCAAGGAAGATATGGCATTAAAATTGAAAAAAATATAATATGGTAATTCTTCTAAATATGCTGGAAAAATGTTTTTTTTAAAACAATGTATTTTGAGTAATCCAATAAATTGAAATAAAGAAATTACGTCATAAAATTGTGCATTAAATAATAAACAAATGTACTCTGCTAATGATGCGAATGATAATGTTATGAACAAAACAATGAAATAATCATTTAGATGATTTGGACACATGGAAAAAATGAATGAAGAAAGAATAGTAAAAATAATATATGTTAACGATGTAAACGGAACTAGAAATAGAGGAAGACCGAGGATACACGATCAAATAAATCAAATATTGAATGTCGGCCACGTGAGGAGTCAGAGAAATCGATGCGCGTGCATGACACGATGTATGAATGTTGAGGAAGCGAGAGAAATATGTCAGGAAAGAAAAGTGTGGCAGTCCATTCTTTCTGTCTACCCCTTCGGGGTGACGGCGTGATGGTAAGTTCGTTAGTTAGTTACTCGGCTAATTAATCACACTCGAGTTAATTCAAGGTCGATCGAGTTAACTCGAGTGTAAGCTTTTTCGCCGGTATTATCCGCTCGAGTAAATTCGAGTATGCGCGTCTTGTGGTAATAAAAAATTGTAAATTGATATAAATGTTTTATTCCTGTACTTAACGCTTTGGCATGCTAAAATTAATTAAAATTATTCATATGGCGCGACTTGAGTAATATTCTTCGGTCACATTCCAACAATACAACATCAAAACCCTTTTATTACCCCTGTGTTCGGATATTGGAGCTGTGTTCTGATATTGGAGCACTGTTCCGATATTGGCTTTCTGCTCTGTTATCAGAGAGCGTAAATCGAAGTTGTCTCATCTATAGATTAGCAGTCGAGTTCCTACTGGAGCTAAATGGCACGAACCGAAATAATGTATTCATCGCGATACGTACTTTCCAAGGAGTTGCTTTACAAGATAAAATGGAATATTCTTCGTAGTGTGATATTATGGGGTTGCAGTTTGGAACTGTTGAAAAAGTCGGACACAAAAATTACTTAAATAATGAAAACAAAAAAAAATGTATACAAAATTTATTTATTATTATGAATTTTGTGCTTCCACATATGTTTATGCTCGACCGGTTTCGGCAGCTTGCTGCCATCTTTAAAAATTACTTGTTAATTAAAGAATTATTTATAAAAAAAATTATTACATTTATTTAGTTTTATTTCTTCTTCTTCAAGTGCCTTGTCGGTTCCCCCCAACGTTGGCGATCACCTCGGCGAACCTGTCCCCGTCCTGCGCCGCTCGGAACAACTCCTCCACACTTCGGATGCCGGTTCACTCCCTCACGTTTCCAGGACATTTTCTCCTACCGGCCCTCGGCGTCCCTCAATTTTCCCCTCCAATATCAGTTGGAGAAGGTGGTACTTTTATGACCCAGATGTGAAATCTTTCGAACCTTGAGCCTTACAAATTTGTTTCGCCTCGTGTGCTTTTTTCAGGTTACTGTTAGAACTACCGGTAACATAATGGTATAAACATATACGAGTACACAGAGATAAATAAAATAGTATTAGGTCCTTACATATGAAATTGGCGTTTTGTATGGGAGGAATATAAAGTTGATTTTTTTAAATATAATATATTTATTTAATCAAAGTATGTACCGTTGCCATACACATCATTAATCCTTCGAGCCGTTTCTGCAGCACTGGTGCCACGGTGGAACTCGTACTCGTAAATAACGCGATATTTCAAGTTTTCCATTTTGTAAACTGAGTGACGCAAAGAAAAAAAACAATTGAGGAAAAAACAAATGAATTATAATTTTCGAAAAACAAATACTTGAGTAAATAGCTGTATAAATTTGAATTTGGAATTCCTAACCAAAGAGAAGATATTTGAGATCAAAGTTGCCAGTACGGCAAAACGCCAATTTCATACGTATGGACCTAATATATACGTACCTACTAACTGTATTTTGTACATGTAAAATCATTTATTTCTATTTTCTTGAAACTTGTAATCGTTTTGTCGACAGGATATTGTTTGATAGTAATGGTATTTCTATGTTCCGACTACATAAGAGATAACTACAATAGTGATAAGCTTTTACCTCTTGCATAGCACATGCCTAGGAAGAGTATTTTCTCTTGAACAAATTTTAATACAAAAAGACACGTATTTCTTCCACTGAGGATGATCCATAAATATCTCGTTCCTCAACTATTAATTGTAATACTTAATGATGCCAACATTGGTTGGCTATCATATAAGTTAAATCAATTATTTGTGATCAATATTGTGTCCAGTTGGGTGCCACGTGAAAAGAGGCTAAGAGGCAGACCAAGAAAAAGATGGTCGGACTGAGACCTGGAGAATGGAAAGTGGTAGCCGGTAGAGGACTGTTGTGGAGGAAGCCAAATTCCATTTCGGGATGTAGCGTCCACGAATAATATCTGATACAAGTGTTACCTCTGCCGTCTATGGACACAAAATGATTGCGTAATTCCTGATACACCTAATATATGTGTATGCGTTTGAATTTATAATTAGAACATAGAAATTAGAACTACTACAGAGTGCACTGATCCTAAAAAAATATTGAGTCACAATATAAATAAATGGTGATTTTATTATGAATAAAACATAGTTTTTTTTCTACACCGAGAGAAATATAGACAAAAGTGAAAAAAATCGAGTAGGTATTTTTTATTTTATGTTTCTCTTTTTATATTTTTATTTAATTTATTTAAAAAAAATAGTTGGGTTATATGGATACATTCCTTGTGTTTTTTGGTAGTTCATTGTAAAGTTTCAGTCCATTATTTTTCAATTCACAATAAAAATCATCATGACATACCACAATATTAACGTCTTAAATTTTTATATTCCAATCGTGTTATTTTCAGATAAATCTTCTTCTTCTTCTTCGATGGCCCTACAGCCCATATCGAGCCTTAGCCTCCAGTATTCTTCGCCTCCAACTCCTCCTGTCCTCCGCTTCGACCCTCCAATCTGACACTCTTAACAATCTTGCTCCATCTCTCCCAACTTCATCCTCCCATCGCAGCCTTGGTCGTCCAATTGGTCTTCTACCACCTGGGTACCACTCCAGCAATCTTTTTGGGGTTCGCGATGACGGCATCCTCTGCACGTGACCGGCCCATCTCAGTCTATTCAGTCTGACCTGTGTGGAGAGACTGGGAGCTTTGTAAATATTGTACAGCTCGTCATTATGCCTCACTCTCCAGCCTTCACCGTCATTCACAGACCCCAGAATTCTGCGCAGCACCCTTCTCTCAAAAGTATCCAGTCGCTCTGCAGATTTCGCTGTCATTTAGTAGGCAATATTCGTATATTTATATAAATTACTTAAACTATCATTTACGTTTGGATCATTGTACTAAAGAGACCATAAAAATTTGTCTCGCAAGGGCTTGTTAACAAAATTGTACATCTTCGGGCCGATATTACGTAATTTAATTGTCAATTAATTTGCCAATCGAAACATTTTGTATCAGGATAAGATCCATTAAAACCGAAAGAGCGAACACACCGGTTGTCGTCTTCATTAATGACGTGGGCAAATTAAAGGTTCGGGGATATTAATAAGGAAAATAATAACTTCTTTTAAGGACCCAGAATCCAGGTATGTGGATAAAAAGTTGTTTCAGATTATAGAGGTGCAAATGTCAGTTAGTTTGATTCCGAGGGCGTAAGGATTAGGATGAGTAGGACGATATCATGGGCGGTGTGTGAACTTTTTTCGTTTTGCCCTTTTAAGTTAATAAAATGATGAATAGAAGCTTCAGAAAACCTTATTTGACACAATACAATAATAATAATAATTAGGCTAGTTTTGTATAGCGGCGGTTTTAGAATAATCTACCTGAAAGGCGCTTGCTAGTGATTAGTTGTGATTAACTGCTACTAATAATTATGCCTATTTTATTACTAAATAATAACTAGTTGTTGAAATTGCCAAAATAATACAGTAAAATATTAATTTAAATATATTTTTTAAATTTCTAACGTAAATCAGTGTAATTGTTTATATTTTTGTTTTGAGATACACTAACACAGGCTATAACGCCCCTAGGGATAATATACTCGTAACTATTTGCCTGTCACACCAATAATAAATTCAAACACATTTTAAAAGTTCACTCTAATTCGGTTTTTATCAAATAATTTTTACAAACTTTTGCTGAAGTAAAGTTAATAAACAGCGAAAATTTATTCTATAGCTTCGACCATTGCCTTTTATTTATGTAGATAAATACTTTAACTGAAAGGATAACTAATAAATTGTAAATTTGATTTAAAAAAATTCGGTACTGCACTAATAATACAGAGATAACTTAGTTGCCAGAATCACAATTTTAAATTTGTGTGTCATTTAAAGTTTGGTGTGTAGGCATAAGGAATAAAATGAGCCATTTGGAATCAGTTTTATATCCTGAGACATCAAAACGAATTTGACGTTTCGCATTTGTTATATTATTAAGTTTTCAGATATATTTGTTTATTTTTTCTTTTGTAAACATTGAAGTCATTTTAATGTACAATTTAAATTAACTCTTTTAATTACGTTATGCATTTGGTATAATGTTATAATATGTTATTGAATATATTTTTTAAATCTTTTAAAACTAAAGCTTGTAAAATACATGCGTTTACGATTCTTCCTTTTATTTTAAATGTTCAAGGTCTGTTTCGTCTTGTTGGGATTGTCAATTCAATTATAAACAAAAGAATACGATGAACTTACATAAATCGAATAATTTAAATCAGAAATGATCCAATCTCACCGGGTGGTGATCTAAGGGACAGAATACTTGACTTCTGATTCATGGGATATATGTAGGTTCAAGTCCAGACACGACCAGATTCCTTCTTCCTAATATGCTATTTTCTGATTATATTGTAGATTATAAAATAAATTCTAATACCATTGATTTGAATCTTTGATGTTTGTTAAAAAAAAATCACAATTCATTTACTTTTTTAAGTTCATTATAAATTAATTTTATTATAATCCACATACCCCCAGACCCATGTGAACATCCCCTAAAGACAGCCTTCGTGGCCTAGTGGTAAATGCTTTGATTGCCACCCCCAAAGGTCCCGAGTTCAATTCCCGGCAATGTTAGTGTGATTATCACACTGTCATTGGTCTGGTGCAAAATTCACGTGACAATAAAATGGCGATAGATTAACTACCTATCACATGTCACGAGAATCAAAATGATAGCTATTACCTTTACATGACACTGGCTTTCGCTGTAATAATGTAAAGTGCGATTCAACAAAATAATAGTAATAATAATCATATTAATAAATGCTTCTGAACCTACTGTAGTCTCCGTATAAAGCTTTTGTGTCCACTGAGGAGTGGTTCCTCTGACTTTGAGAAATTATGGTTTATATGATACAAAATGTTCTATAAACTCCAAAAGCAATAGTGTATTACTTGTGTAGTAATAATGCAAATATAACAAGTACTTTCATAGCTGCATTATTGCTTAACTTTAAATTTATCATTTTTGAGATTTTTTAGACAAACTTTAATTATTATTATGTTATTTTAAGTATATTAATTTCAAAGAAGAAAAATACTGTAATAAAAATACCTGATTTTTATTCTTATCACAATATTTTGAAACAGCCTTCGTGGCATATCAGCAATAGCTTTGACTGCCACACCGAAAATCCCTGGATCGATTCCAGGCGATGTCAGTATGGAAAAAAATATCTTACGCTGTCATTTATTAGGTAGAATTCATGTGACAATAAAATGGCGATAGATTAGATACCTAACATATGTCATTAGAAATAATAGTTTAAAAATTTTGAACACAGTAATTAGATTCAAATAACCTGTTAAAGCAATGGGAAATTTTTACATTAAATGCCCAAGTAGCATATCAATAACTAACAAAAATGTTATACTTTGGTAAAAACCAATTCCTAGGATAGAATTTTTTTTTTAAATTATGTTGTTAATGGATGAATGTTTCCTTATCATAATTAAGTAAACATCCTCCTCTATTTTTGAACTCTGAAGTATCAACACACCCATATATATAGGTTTTTTTTTTTAACGGTTTGGTTTTTAAACTGGCAACATAGTTTCTACAGACTGTTCATTTGACAGTTAACTGTAAAAAGTTACTGATTTGTAGTCAGTACGTTTTGCCATTTCACCTAGTTGCTCAATAAAGGTGTCGAAAATTTGACTTCACGATTACGCTTCATTCGAGCTAGCCGTGACGCTCATATGCCCGAAATCATATTTAAACAATAATGGCATAAAATTATCTATTAAATAAAGCCAATATCATAGACATTAACATTATTATTGTAATGTATTTTTTTTTTTCATTTTGAACTTGTATACGTCTAAAAAAACACCCTGTGTGTAAAAATGTATTAAAGGGTGTTTTTTAAAGGTATACCATATGATTTCGGGCACATGAGCGCCACGGCTAGCTCGAATGCAGCGCAATCGTGAAGTCCAATTTTCGACACCTTTATTGAGCAAAACTGGGTGAAATGGCAAAACGTACTAACTACAAATCAACTGTCAACTGTCAAATTGACAATCTATAGAAACAATGTTGCCAGTTTAATAACCAAAATCATAAAAAAACACCCTACAATATATCTAGGAACAAGCAGTACATATATCATCTATAAAAATCATGTATCTAATAACGATTTATTAAACAACTTACTTTCGAGTTGGAATAAAATTTCTTTAATAAATCTTTCGTGTCAATTTAAATTTCATTATAATTTTGATATAATATATTTATTATTACTACTTTTAATGAATAACCGGTATTCAAGAAATCAATAAAATCATATATCGAAATACCAGCATGGGGTATTTTCGATGTTTAATATTGATAAAAAAATGTCTGTTTTCTAGACGTTTTATTGGATTGTATGGGAGTGACATGTATTGCCTTATGGGGCATATTCAAATGCTTTAGCAAGGTGACACATGTCATGTCAATCCAATTAAATATAATGAAATTTCTAAAAAATAAACGTTATTGTTAACATTACACATTTGATATGGAACTTCACCTCACTGTTTAAAAAAATGAATATCTAGTTTAGAGATACATTAAATATGTACTTCTAATACTTCCACTTTCATCCTTCTTTTGCCAATTCCATTCTTAATAAAAGTTTGTGTGAAGCAGCGAAAGAATCGTTTGGTGTGGTATTATAACTAACTAACCAACCATCACTATGACACTTTAACATTATAAACTGTCAAATTAAAAAACTTTGTTTTAAGTATCACAATTGTATTTTATTTTACGCGACAGCCGTTTCGTCAACCTATGCTGACATCATCAGGTGTTACAATAATATTATTGTATTATACAATCAAATCAAATCAATTTATTTTATTTTTCTCAAAAGATATTACAAACAACAATTATAGTTTAAGGTATCTATTGAGAACAGGTAAAACATAAAAAATATATAATACCAGAAACGCATGAGATGGTTCGAGATTAGGAATACAAGATACTCTCCAAAGTCAAAACTATTTGACTTCTGAACGTACTTTCACGAATATGAAAGACGTCGATCTCCGAAGCGATCATGTTCAGCAGTTTGATTGCTCTCCCCACCGGCATCACCAGAGGCAGGTTGGTTATGCATGCTGGGAGATAAAATAGTCTGTGCTGACGCTGTCGAAGATAACCATCTGGAACATAAAGATGGATAGCCTCTAAGATAACGGAGTTCTCAAAGATACATTTTTTCTGGCTATCCGGAGAGGTAGCCAGAAAAAATGTACCGCCATACTGTTCTGTCCTGACAGACTCCTCTCGGTTCCTCTACATTCATTCATCTTGTCATACACGCACGTCGATTTCTCCAACATCAAAGATTTAAATCAATGATATTAGAATTTATTTTACAATCTTCAATGTGAGCAGAAAATAGCTTATTATTATGAAGAAGGAATCTGGTCGTGTCCAGACTCGAACCTAAGTCCCCTCGATCAGAAGCCAAGCATTTTATCCCCTAGACCACCACCCGATTAAATTCTATTCTTCACCATTCTGTCTTCATTCATTCATTCCATGTGTCCAAACCATCTTAACGACCCTTTCCTTAACACTTTAATTCGCACCGCATTCACTTCTTATACTTGCATTTAACACTCTATCATATACAGATTTAACACACATTAGTCTTAGAGATCTCATTTCTACATCATTTATTCTAATTTCATCATTTTTGCCTCTTTCTATATTTATGTTAACCATGTAATATCTTCTGTACAATCTTATCGCATCTCCGTGATAACAATAGGGGCATATAATTTTCTTGGCGGAAGAAATTTGAGAATGTCACCCTTGACCCAGCGGGCGCAGTGGTCTGCTATCGGGGGCGCGGCGAACAAAGAGGCAGTGCGCCGTGTCGCGCCGAGGGTATTGTACGACATAAATTCCCCCTCTATCGGCGGACACTTTGAAGGTTCAGAAGCACTTAGGTGTTCGGTATGCAAGGAGTAGGGTACTCCAATCTTGTAATTTTGTTTTCAAAAATTACACATCTAATCATGATAAAGGGATAAAAACAACATTGAATAGTTTCTAACTTTAGTTATTACGAATGAAAACTTCTGTTTTGAAATGATATGTTTCGCGTTGTAAGAGCATTCAAATATAGGGTGTTTTTTTTAGAGGTTTGGTTTTAAAACTGGCAACATTGTTTCTACAGACTGTCAGTTTGACAGTTGACAGTCTGTTGATTTGTTGTCAGTACGTTTTGCCATTTTACATAGATAGACTGACGTCAGAACAAATTGTGCAAATTGTGCAAATTTATTTTGAAAACCATAGTTCGGTTCGCCAAACTTATCGTGGACTACGTCCATTTTACGGTCAGCATAATCGTTCATCCGAAAAAGTTATTCGGTAGACCATGGATCGTTTTCGAACCACGTACATTCTAGTGGATAATACGCATCCACAAAGACGACAATTGTCGAAAATTGGATTTCACGATTGCGCTTCGTTCGAGCTAGCCTTGGCGCTCATATGCCCGAAATCATATTTAAACAATAATGGCATAACATTATTTATTAAATAAAGCCAATATCATACACATAAACATTATTTTAATGTGTTTTTTTTCTCATTTTGAATGTATATTTTATACCTCTAAAAAAACACCCTATATAATATATATTTCTCAATCTCTCATACTTAATTACTTACTTAAACAGCAAATGCCGTCCACTGCTGGTCATAGGCCTCTACCATACAAATGTATGGGGTGGATGGTCGCAGGATAGGAGGGTGTGGTTCTCCACACCCTTCTATCCTGCACCATCTACTCGTACATCTAGTTACCAGCAATTTTTCATCGAATATCGTCAGACCATCATGTGATGGATCTCCTTGTACTTCAAGTTGGGAGATATTAAAACCATATTCTTGGTAATCGATTAATTAATAAATGGTTTAGACAAAGGTTTGATACCTTCGATACATGTCAAGCAAAGTATAGTTGACAGTGAAATAACATTATTTTAATTCGCCCAAAAATCCAGAATTTTTTTTTTTTACATCGAAAAGGGTTGTTTTATAATAATTTAAGTTAAGAACATTAAATAATTAAATAATTAAAATCTTATTCTAGGTACTTTTTTATTCGATGCATTACCACAAATTCGCGCTCTTGATTCGTTGCAAATATTTGGTTGGCAGCCCTTGTCCAGGTGAGAATGTACGTCGGACACTTTAGGTAGTATATCACTGTGACTATAGTTGTACAGATATTATTATTTATTCATAGAGATGACAGGAAACTGAATACGTGTAAATACATCACCACGTTAATAAATCTAGCCCTGGTTACGTGTTACACGGATAGTACATTTCCTTGTCATGATAATAGACTTTTGTTTATATTTCTATTTTTATTTTTATTTTTTAATTTATGATTGAAACAATTATTTTGATGCTTTGTTAAAACACAACACTTTATTCACAATGTACAATGACCCAGTAGCCCCTTATAATGAGCACCGTAAGAGCTAGTCGCCTAACATCGATTAGCCACGTAAATGGAGCCGGCGAAATTATAGGGGCTTGCAACGACGTCATCAAATAGATAGGAACTCCCACATCTGATAATTTTCATTTCTCATTCTTACTTTCTTTCACCTGACACCTCTCACCTTTCTTTCGACTTCTTTTGGCTATCTCTGCCCCCTTAATAATAAAAGCCATATTATTCCGTAGAATCACAAATCAAACATGTCCACACCGCCCTGATAATTAAGACGCAGGGCACTAATAGTAAAAGACAAGTAAAAAAAAAAAAAACGACGTCATCAAGGAGGCGAAAACTTTTCATAGAAGGATACTCACCGCTTCCTCGAGGCTGTTATATGGCGCAGCGGCGCTCTTTCGTCAACCTCGCTCGTTCATCATCTAGGCCCATCCCCAGTCCATGCGGGACTGACGTTAACAGTTATTTCTTTTAAACAAATCAAAGGAATCACGAGGCTACATTTAAGCTACTTTATTTTTTCTCTCTATATTCAGCACTTACAAATATAAACACATGGTATATAACAACAATAGATTCAAATTTTAATTGTATCTCAATAGAGACGAAGACGTAAACTGGAAACTGAACATGGATGATCAAGGTGTTTACAGGACTTATGACCTGTCATTGGTTGGGTTAAGCGCACGCTTTATGTAATTACAACATTCCCCATTCCACCTTTGTTATTGTGATCATGCATGACAAATTTTTGGAAGATGTATATATACTTCAAAATCCATATTTATCTTCACGTGTCAGTTTCAGTCAGCCATCTATGTAGATTTGGTTGCACTTGTGAATTTTTTCAAGAATTAACCAATACAACCGACCCACTAACGCCATCTATGGAGAATGATTTTCAAATTTATCAATAGATTCATCTTAACTGCAATTGAAAATAGTAGGCAAAATCTTAATGTCATCATTATCGGCAGTCCCTCGTGTCCAAGGAATACTGTCCTTCACGGTTGTGGGTCCATATGTGACTGAAGAGCTCGATCCTGGACCCATATATTCTGGGGCATCTGGGGCAGGGGAAGGCGCTTGTAATGGAGCCGTCACCGTGCCCCAGTGGTCTGTCCTTTCTCCTCCTCCTCCTCTCTGCAACGTCGTCTCTGCGCTGTGCTTCAAAGTCTCGCGTGCCTTTATGTACTGTTGTTCTTCACCTAGGTCTGTCTTCTGCAGTCTTTTCCCAGCAATCGTAGTCTATGTAAGTCTTTTGTAGATTTCCTAAATAGTATAAAAAAAGACGGAACAAAGTTCGGGATGAGCGAGAAAACTGTTCAACTGTTGTACAGCCATCTTGAGAATGTAAATAATGTAGTTTTAATTGAGTTCGCGTAATCCATATTTAATAAAAGCGTAGGAGCCGCCACTGGTGTATCCTTAAGGTAGGCCTTTGCCGATAATACCGCGGCCCTTGTAGCGCCGACAGTAAGTGCTCCCGACAATTGATGAGGACGACTGAACTGGCGGGATTGTTTACGGCTGTCCTAAGTATTCAAACTACACGAAATCTTTATTGGTTGCCAATATTTTAACCTACAAATTTATTACAACCTAAAAATAAAAAATAAATAAAAAAACACTTTTTAATTGCATCTGCACGATATATTGATGATGATTTATTTGTGATTAATCTAAAATGACCAGAAATAAATGTATTTATTGATAAATTCAATTAGGATACTATCAAGCACCCACCCTATTTTCAAGACATCGCTCCTTCCGATTATCATTTATTCAAATTACTGCATCAACAGAATCAACTGAGTATTTCCCTAGTAGTCCAATGTAATGAGTTTATACCAAAGTGGGAAAATGATATAAAAACCAAAATATAATATAATATTTTATAAATTTAAACAATGAGGAAATCCATAATGACGTTTTTTGTAATAATTAAAATGTTGTTTTATTTATTTTTGAGTTTACTATTTTTGGACAGGTTTCAAAGGTTTTAAAAACGATATAAACTTATATCGTTTTCCCGATGCTGAAGGTGTTGTTTAACCTTCGAAATATGTAGAAAAATATATACTCGAAGTGAAAAAAAATTGTGCTTTAATTCATATGAAAATCTTATCAAATTTTTATTATTATTATTATTATTATAATTATTATTATTATAATTTTGTTGAATCGCTCTTTACATCATGACAGCATGGGCCAAATCGATGTAAAGGGTATTATAGCTATCATAGTGATTCTCGTGACAAGAGAGAGGTAGCTAATTTATCGCCATTTTATTGTCACGAGAATTCTACACCAGACCAAAGACAGTGTGACAATGTGACAATGTGACATATATTGTCACACCCATGAAATAAAATAAACTTTACAGTCATGTCACTGTCATGTGGCCGTCAGGCTATTGCTACGTAAATACCACGTGACTACCATGTTGATATTTAAAATCAGGTGGTGGTCTAGGGGTTAGAATGCTTGGCTTCTGATCCTAGAGACTTGGGTTCAATCCTGGACACGACCGGATTTCTTATTTATAATAATGAGGTATTTATACCAATAGGCATCTCCCGCGCACACTTCAATCATTCAACGTCTACATAATAAATCTTAAACAAATTGTATAAAATACAATGATATAAAATAAAATAATCCATAAAAATAATTTAACACATAATGTTATTTTAGATGGTGCACTTGTCGTCGGCTGGACGATCCGGACATTTGTGTTTATTTATTTTTTTATTCCACTGTTTTCATTTTAATAAGGCACTTAAAACAATCCATGATGCCTATTGGTAGCGACGAGGTTCGCAACCCATCACACCGCGTCTCTCGCGTTGGCGAAAAGAGAAGGATGGAGTGCAGCATCGATTAAAGTGTTGCAGTCCATTATTTCTGTCTACCCTTTCGGGGAAACGGTGTGATGGTTAGTTAGTTAGTTAGCTAGGTATTTATTGCTCATATTGAAGATTGTAAAATAAATTCTAATATCATTTATTTCAATCCTTAGTGTCAGTCTTTAAAAAAAATTGATAACTTGATAAGACGGCGAAACATGTTGCTCCCATAAAATATCTAAAAAAACGGTTTCATCAATAATAAATAGTGTTTTAACTCATAGTTAATTAATGTATGTTTTTTATTTAGAGATGTCTGCATACACAATGCATTTTATTATTTGAGAGTAGTAATATAAAAATAATATTAGAAATGTAGGAATGTTAAGTACTAAAAAGGTTATTGCTTATTCTTAAAGAAGGACTTTGGAATTTCCGTTCGGCATAACTCTATTGGTTTCGCATTAGGGCAGATCTCGGAGGCCTAATTAATTGATCTCCATTAATTACGGCGGTATTTGAATGACTTAACAGAACAGTATAAACTTGATCTGGTTAAAAGCTTGTACCGATATTCGAGTCCTAATCGCTACAGCAGAAACCGGTATGATTTTAAAAAAAGTTTCAGGGATAAGAAAGATATGCAATAAATACATGTCAGCAAGAATATTGTGATACATATATAATTTAATAATTAATGAAGTTAAAATTGCTACAAAAAATAAAATATTATTTATCTTTTTCTTTTTTATATACTTTGTATATCTTCTTCTTCTTTTCGTGTCCTGCCAGGTCTCCCCAACGTTGACTATCACCCTTGAATGAGCCTCCCCGTCCTGGGCAGCTCGGAACAGCTCCCCCACAGTCCTGACCCCCGCCCACTCTCGGATGTTCCTCAGCCAGGAAACCCGCCTTCTTCCAACACCTCGTCAACCCTCAATCTTACCCTCCAAGATCAGATGCAATAGTGCGTACTTTTCGCTCCTCAGAACATGGCCCAAGTAGGACACCTTACGGACTTTGATGTTGCTCAGCAACTCTCTGTCAACTCTGGCCCTATGGAGAACGTTTGTGTTGCTGACCATGTCAGTCCAGGAGATGCGTAACATCCTTCGGTGTATCCACATCTCAAAGGCCTCCAATTGGTTCATAACATTGACTTTAAGGGTCCATGACTCCACCCCGTATAACAGCACTGACCAAACATAGCATCTGACTATTCTTAGTTTTTTTAGTCCACATAGTTTTTATCATTTTCATCACATGATAAAGGTGTAGAAGCTTCGAAACACGTAGAGAAAAATAAACTTAAAAGTGAAAATAACAGGCTTTTCATGAGAATTTTTAAGATCAAAAAAAGCAAAACCATGTTACCGTACCGTAATGATTAAATATGTAAAAAATGTATATATTTTCTTAAGTTTTATTATATTTTATGAGAATGGGATATTTCGTTTTGCTAATGCGTAATAAACTGTTCGAAAAACCTTTAATATAGACTTTTTTTAAATTTGCGAAATTGATAGCTGGTGTTCTATTGCCCAGGATGATACCTGTTCGGAAACAGACTAATTATATAGAATATGATGAAAAAGATGAAGAAATTTTGATTTGGTTTAAATTAAAAAAACGCATTTCTGCAATAGGTGCAAGAAAATGTTACGTTATTTCGTATTATTGTAAATAAAACATAGAATATGGATGAAAAAAACTATTATCTATGAAACATTCATTCTGAAAGTTAGATGGGAATGTTTCTTTGCAGTAAAAATATTGATTATTAGGAGAACATATTATTTGTTTCATAAACGATGATAGAAAACTCCAAATAATTCACATGAATGGAAATTTCTATTCTCTAGGTTTTTATCTTATGTAATGGGAATGATTTGTTTCGCATTGCTCAGTTATTCCCGTACAATATTTAAAAAAAATAAAGAAAACAGACGTTTTCATTCAATCAAACATTTTATTATTATACACTGTTAAATTAAAAAACGTAGTTTTATGTATCACAATTGTATTTTTATTTTTCGCGACAGCTGTTTCGTCAACGTATATGAGATCATCAGGTGTTACAATAATATAATACGAGTAGGTATATCAACTGTCAACTTTTCGTGATTTTTCGAACTTTCGGTTCTGGACCTCTGAAAATACGGAAGGAGAGCTAGAAATCTACCTCACAGGAGGAACAACTCTCTGGAGAACAGACCACATAAGTCCAAACCAAAGGAATAATAATAATAAGAAGAATCATAGTGTTTTGGCCCAAACAAAACTGTTTTAAAAAAATACCAGAGTGTTTTGTATGAATGCAAAATATTTATGTTAATATATTTTAATGTACTTACTTAGAAGCTTGTGCGTACCAAAAGGAAAAGACTATTCTTAAAATAACTAACTAACTCAGTAACTAACCATCACGCCGTCACTTTTCTTTCCTGACATATTTCTCTCGCTTCCTCAACATTCATACATCGGGTCATGTACGCGCGTCGATTTCTCTTACTCCTCATATAGCTGACATTTAATATTCGATTTCTTTGATCGTGCCACGTTTTCCTCGGTCTTCCTCTATTTCTGGTTCCATTTGCATCGTTAACATATAATTTTTTTACCATTCTTTCTTCATTCATTCTTTCCATATGTCCAAACCATCTTAATGATCCTTTCATTATTTTGTTCATAGCACCATCATTCGCACCGCATTCACTTCTTATATTTTCATTCGACACTCTATCCTACACAGAGTATTATATTTTCATTCGACACTCTACAGAGTATCCACACATTCGTCTAAGAGATCTAACTTCTACTGCATTTATTCTACATTCATCATTTTTTGCCAGTTCCATGCTTCGCTTCCATACATAAGGGTCGGTAGAAGAACACCATTGTGCACTGCCATTCTAGCTTTTTTTATAGGTTTTTGTTTGCGATGACAAACAAAATAAATTAAACGGAAAAAATACTATATGTTTCTTAAATTAAACATAGAATCGCAGAGATGAAAGAACGCCATACAAAAAATCGAAGCTCTCAATAATACAGAGACATAAATTCCTACTAATTCTTTTGTAAAACTCACATACATTACACTAACATGATATTTCTTTGTGAAGTTACGTTTAACCTTATAAGTCACTATAAATCATACAATAACTTAATTTTTATTTTCTCTGGGGCCATATTCATTTCACTCATTTCTCATTCTTAACACCATTAGTATACATTTGTTAATAGGATACAAATACACAGAGCGTTATATAATATTTTATTGGTGTTTTGTTGAGTTAACCCTAGTGTGAACGAGGATTTTAGTACTTTTTGATTCCTTTAAGTATATCTTGGGTCTATAAAGATACATTTATTTTAACACATTCGAATAATTATAGCTAAGATCACATTACAAGTTGATATAATCATTGTTATTTTTTTACGGTATGCTTAGGAGACTGATTACATTTTATGAATCCTAAAATGGGATCCTAAAATAACTTACATTTACAATTAAGGCTTCCATATTATAACGGAAAATAAAATTATGGAAGAAATATTTTCTTCTTGAAATCTCGATCCTTAAAATTAATCCAAGTCCCCTTTCTTTAAAATTGAAAACATTTAGTTTCCCAATATTTTTATTATACAAGTACTATTTTAATATAATAGAGTAAGAAATTATCCATGTTAGATGATTTCCTAAGTTTAAAAAATGACGTATTCTATCTTTGACCAATCAAAATATAATAAAACGATATTTTTATTGTTTCTTGAACAGTTTTCTAAAAGTTTTATTATATTTTATGGGAATGACATGTTTCGCCCTTCTATGGCATTATCAAATGTCATTTCTAGAAAACTGACGTTTTCATTCGTATTAATTATTAAAACGGTCGATTATCTTTAATTTAGGTTAAGTAGACATTTTCATAGACGATAATTTAATCTCTTAATATAGTTGACAAATGAAATAGGTACTAATTGGAAATATTGAGGTATTTTAATGACACATTATTAAATTGTATAATTAAACAATTAAACATTAGTCAAATCTACAACAAATTAATTTATATTACTCCGCAACATAAGGAACTGGACTGGCTTTAAAAGTTTTGATGAGCTGTTTCGAGCTGCCATGGATAGAGACGTCTACTCTTAGGCAATATTCAATGAACAAGGGATATGAAATGACACCGAAACAAGAATAGACGGATTTATTTTTCTAAAATAGAAAATATGTTAATTGAATAATCTTTTAAACTTTTTATCACAACACTTTATTATAATTTAATCACATACGTATTTTAGGACACAGAAACCCTTAATCAATTGAAATATTGACAGTTACATATATACTAAATAAATTATTGATTGTTAAGGTTTTTGTTTTGTAAAACTCCATTATAATTATTATAATAATAAATGCGAATGTTAAAGGTTTTACTTGATTTAATTCATATAATTACTTATATAAATAGCAGTTACAAATTTGTTTCGCCTTGCGAGGGCATTTTCAAACTGAACCAAACGAATGCTATTTATACGAACGAATGCTATTTATACGAACGCTATTTATATAAGTAATTATATGAATTAAATCAAGTAAAACCATTAAATATTCGCGTTTATTATTATAATAATAATACCAAATAAATATTTGTTTAAAATCATCAATTCAAAAAATTTCAAAAAATAAATTAGCTCGTATATTTAATAAATGGTATATGTAACTGTCAATACTTGTACTGATAAAGGGCTTCTGTGTCCCGGGGAATATTTGTTTTATGTTATTTTAAATTTTAATAAAGTGTTGTGATAAAAAGTTCAAAAGATTACACAAATACAAATCCACAACACAAAGTTATATTACATTTTCCGAAGGGTTAAAAGCACCAATATTTTTCAAAGCTTTCTACACCACCACTCACCTTTCCCACGGTCAGTTTGAGTCTGAAATATAACGCTTTCGGATTAAAACTTGTAAACATGTTTACGGCTCTTTTGGTCCATATATCTCAGTTCCAGAACCTATTGAATGTTAATGTTATTCTGTTAGTAATTCATCATAGAGTTAATATTCCCGCGGCCGGCCGAGCGGCGTACAAGGCAATTAACAATGTGTCAAAATAAACTGGCCGCTGCATGGTCATATCTAATTTGTGAGAGATCAACATCTTTATAATAACGTTAATTATGACTTATTTGCATACCGCGGTGATCCATTGAATATGTTAAATTTATGAACTGGGTGTACTTTTAATGTCGTCAATAAAAATTGACTGTTAATGATCCGGCGGCATATCTAAGCGAACCAATCAATCCCCGTATTTATGACGTTTCGAAACAAATATCTGCATTATATAAGTGTTTTAATAGTGTTATTAATTACTAGCATGTTCTTTCATCATTTAAATAACTTTTTTCACGTGAGTATTTGAGAAAGCGTTTTCGATTCGAGATTAACTTGTTTATATAAAATAATTGTGGATTGTAACATAATTGCGAATGGTGAGAAATTAGAGCAAGTTACCGAATTTATTTATCTGGGAAGCATGTTTACAAGAGAAGAATGATGAATGATGAAAGATATCGAAAAAGTTAGTTAGTTTAGTTAGTTAGTTATATAACTTTTTTATTAACATTATTTACAATGGAAATCAAACAAGGAAATTAAGTTAATAATAAAAATGTTATTTAAAAATATATTTATTTTATTGTACCTCTTTACATACATTTTTTGACACCGTCTTTCGTGTGCAAAGCTTAATTCCATTATGACTCGACAAATAAGTCAAGGCAATATTGCAAGCTGATTTCTCAAATATTAAACATTCAGCATATCAACGTTTACTAGTCTTCATTTAATGCAGCCCTGAACAAGTAAAAAATGGGACTTCAGAATATACCCTAAATCATACTTCACATACTAATATTAGATGCACGTAATTTAAACAAAGAAATATTTTCTTCTTCTTGAACCATTCTGCCTTACTACATCCTTTTTTTTTGCCCGTGATTATCAGCCAAAGGAGATACGAGTTAAAATGTTTTACTTTATCATAATATAAATGTGTTCTGTTTTATTGTATGGATGTGAAACGTGGACCTTAAAAGTCAACTCGATAAACTGACTGGAAGCATTTGAAATGTGGTTATATCGCCGAATACTCAGAATTCCCTGGACAGACATGGTTATCAATACCGAAGTTTTGAGGCCAGGTAGAGTTGACAAGGAACTGTTATCAACTATCAAGATTCGGAAGATTTCACATCTGGGTCATATACTGCATGGGGACAAGTACCGCCTTATCCAACTGATATTGGAGGGGAAAATTGAGGGACGCCGAGAGCCAGGTAGGAGACAGATATCCTGGAGTGGCGCATGACAGGGACAGGTTCACCGAGGTGATCGCCAACGTTGGGGGGACCCGACAGGATACTTGAAGAAGAAGAAGATAATATAAATAGTCAAAAATCCGGATATCGTTTGTATATACAAGAGGAATACTTCGATTCTCTCCGAATGTAATTCGAAATACGCACTATGTGCATGCCCGTGAACGTTTTCGGATTGTTTTGAATTTTGTTCTGATTATTTTTGTATGACAGTAGTGTTGAAAACAAAAGGAGAACAATTTGGTATCGTTGATTGTAAGAATTTTATCGTGTGTGTCAAAAAAATATATCGACATTCTTCTTCTTCTTCTTTCTTATTGTAGAACTATGTGGTCTGATCTCCAGAGTGTTGCTCCTCCTGTGAGGTAGATTCCCAGCTGTCCTTCCATCTTCTAGGAGGTCTTGCACAAGAACGAGTCACATGAGGTTGATTATGCAATGCAATATAGGGGAGTTTGGTGGTGTCCATTCTCTGAACATGACCGTACCAGTCCCTCTTTTGCTGTCTGCTCCATCTTATAATATCTTAAACCTCACATATCTCTCTTATTCTGGTGTTCCTCACGCGATCCCTCGGTGTCTTGCCTGCTATCGTCCTTAGTGTCTTCATTTCGGATCAACATTCAATATTAAAATTTATTACTGATTACGATTATAAAGTGAACCAATTTTTTAAAGCGTAGAAAAGCTTTACTTCCGCGAATATTTCACGGGTTGCAACTAAAATTAATTATCTAATATATCTTTATTACTCAAACTTCATATAATCATATGCAAAATGGAGCTTAATATACGCACTTCTTAAACGAAATACATCGTAGATCAATTTCAGCATTAGTATTTAAATCCATTTATATTGATTACAACACCGCTCTCCTTATAATTAGGAGCATTTTTTCTAGTGTTATGGTCCGACATTCCGGCGCAGGTGTTTAGGTCAATGTGTGATACAAAAAGCCAGCCCATTGATTTCATTTTTTCATCATTGTAACATTAATATGACATTCTCTAAGACGAGTTCCACTGATAAATCTATCAATCCCAGTCGGTTTACAATGACACTCATTTGTAAAATTTTAATTTTAATTCACATACGTGTACTCGCAACTCTCATGTATGATATGTGGATATTACATGTTTAAAATGTGTATACATTGTAAAAACTAAAATGACAATATACTTAATTATATATCATTTCATTTTTTTATTTTATTTCAATTATTTATTTAAACATATCAAAAGCATCACAGAACTACATTCCTATACACCAATGATACATAATATTATTAACAAAAAGTTTGAGATACAACAGTAAATAACACATAATGAAATAATATGATGAACTTACAATTGTAACAATGATAGAGACAGCACCTCGCTCAGGTCAATTACACTATCACTAAATACGTCGATTTAGAAAAGATATTACTCTACCTACCGGCATAACCATTGGCATTGTGGGAGATAAAACAATTTATGGCCCCTTGTCGAAGAAAATTATCAGGGACGAACAGACCTAGATCACTCAGGATTTCTGAGTTGTATTTACAACCGCCTATCAGTCGAAAGAAGTGAACACCCAAGTGAATGTCTCGTCTCCTCTCGAGTGACTGGTAGCCCAGCATCCCTAGCAAGAAATCAGTCGGAAAGAGCCACGGATAATATCCATACTCCCTAAGATAGAGGTCC
This sequence comes from Lepidostoma basale, assembly GCA_022606425.2. Lineage (NCBI taxonomy): Eukaryota > Metazoa > Arthropoda > Insecta > Trichoptera > Lepidostomatidae > Lepidostoma > Lepidostoma basale. The sequence continues at coordinate 157,175 of JAHDVF020001077.1, read as the reverse complement.
ACAAGACACTGATATTATAATGTGATTTGTGTTATTTTTCGTACTTTTGTTTCTGTCACACAAGATTGGAGAAATCGAATTGAATTAAAACAAACTTATAGATATAAAATACTAAAACACCTTGTTTTTCACTACGGTATTATTATTTTTATTGATGCCAACAAGTTTCGCTTGTACCCTAACTTCATCAATATAATAACTAACCACGAAGTGAGAGCTTAACCTCAACACGAAAGGCAGACACAGTAAGGACCAAACAAGTTTTGAGGACTTCCGAGATGAAGACACTGAGGACGATAGCAGACAAGACACTGAGAGATCGGGTGAGGAAAACCAGAATAAGAGAGATATGTGAGGTTGAGGATATTATAAGATGGATCAGACAGCGATAAAGGGACTGGTACGGTCATGTGCAAAGAATGGACACCACCAGACTCCCCTGCACTACGTAATCAGCCTCGTGGGACTAGTCCTCATGGAAGACCTCCTAAAAAATGTCTAAAATGGGAGTCTACCTCACAGGAGGAGCAACACTCTGGAGAATAGACCACATAGGTCTACAAAAAGGAAGAAGCAAAAGAAGAAGTGAGAGCTTCATATGACAAAAAATATATATCAATATTCAACTAAATCACGTATCTTCTTATAATATTACCCGAAAAGTTTCTTTGCCTATCTTTTAACCGTCTTTTGTCCGGAGTTGGGAGGAAAAATAAACTAGTTTGTTATATTTTTAATTGTATCTCAATAGAGACGAAGAAACAAACTGGAAACTGAATATGGATGATCAAGGTGTTTACAGGACTTATGACCTGTCATTGGTTGGGTTAAGCGCACGCTTTATGTAATTACAACATTCCCCCATTCCACCATTGTTATTATGATCATGCATGATACATTTTTGGAAGTTGTATATATACTCCAAATCCATACCTATCTTCACGTGTCAGTTCCAGTTAGCCATCTATGTAGATTTGATTGTACTAATTAATTTTTTAAGATTAATCTATACAATCCACCCACTAACGCCATCTATGAAGAATGATTCAGGATTCGTATACAGATATAAGTATACATTTCACAAATAGTTTGTTATAAGTTGTTTGCTGTTTTAAATTATTATCTTAATGAGAAAAGATATGTGGTATCCTCGATTTCATTATTAGGTATCTTAATGAGAAAGGATATGTGGTATCCTTGATTAAATTATTATCTCAATAAGAAAGAATATGTGGTATCCTTGATTAAATTATTATCTTAATGAGAAAATATATGTGGTATCCTCGATTTAATTATTAGGTATCTCAATGAGAAAGGATATGTGGTATCCTTGATTAAATTATTATCTTAATGAGAAAGGATCTGTGGTATCCGTTTATTCCATTTACATCATTAGCAAGTTATTTTAATCTATTAATCATTATTTTCACAAATTAAACTATTAATAGTATTTTTATAATATTGTTTTAGTTTTAATAGTGTGGAGGAAGCTAGAGAAGCGTGTCGGAATCGAGTAGTGTAGCGGTCCATTCTCCACGCCTACTCCTTCGGGGAAACGGTGTGATGGTTAGTTGTTGTTGGTTAGTTGTTGTTGGTGTTGTTGTTGTTGTTGGTGTTGCTATTGTTGTTGTTATTGTTGTTGTTGTATTTATATGAAGGACCAATAAATATTATTTGATTGTAATAAATTAAATAAATCAAAACAACCACATATTAAATGTCGGCCGCATGAAGAATTGGGGAAATTGACGTGCGTGCATGATATATTATACCTTATATGAATGTTGTGAAAGCAAGAGAATTATGTCATGAAATAACACTTTGGTGGTCCATTCTTTCTGTCTACCCATTCGGGAAGACGGCGTAATGGTTAGCAATATAGTTATTTGTTAATCGATTTATATACAAACATATTTTTTCCAATAACATCCGATAACATCAAACCATGTTCATTTATTTGAGAATGCAGAAATCGGTTGTTTATGGTGGCGCTACGTTTAGGAACCACTGACGCGTATGGCGCCCAAGGCACGACTATTGAGTATCGGTAGTCACTTTAGACCCGGGGCTAAATTATGGTAATGACACCCGCAATGTCGGTTTTTAATCCATCGACAGGTTAATCGCTGAGCCCAGTTTAATCCATGCAACGTTCCAAGAACTGACAGACAGTCGAATATTTCGCATTTTGTAACAGAGCTTTCTGATTTCACACATAGTTAGAAGTTAACCCGAAAATACTGGTATGGACTTTAGATTTAATCTGCTTTTTTATTATATAAATTGAAACTAACAATTAAAGAATAAGGATATGATTGTTTGAAATAGCATTTGAATTATCGAATCAATCTACCATAAAGAAAAAATAAGTTATAAATCTTACTGATATGATATTGTTCCATTTATTTTTTGTCTATTCTTTCGAATTTTAGAATTGATAAAAACGTCCATTTTCTAAAAGTTTCATATTGATAATGTGGGTGACGTATTTCCGCAAGGTATTCTAAGATGAAAGGGTTGGATGCAAGTGCCAAAATGAGCGGAGTGTCAGTAAGCTGTCTCTTGTATGTGGATGACGCTGTCCTACTTGCAGACAACTGGCTGGGCAGCTGGGCAGCTTTCGGAAACATTTCGGATCAATCTGAAATGAAAAGTCTATGAAGCCTGCATTGTGCCAGTTGGTACTTATGGTCTTGAAACTGTTACACTGTCCAAGCAAAGTGCCGAGAAAATACGTGTGACCCAAAGAGCCATAGAAAGAGCCATGTTAGGAATAAGCCTAAGAGACAGAGTCAGAAACGATACGGTGAGAGAAAAAACAAAGGTCATTGACATCATCCACCGGGTGGCGACTCTAAAATGGCAATGGGCAGGTCACGTAGACAGAAGCTCAGATGAAAAGTGGACAAGAAGACTGCTGACTTAGAGACCGTAGACGGCAAATAGAAGTGGAGGGCGACCGTAACTACGTGGTGGAAGGATGATCTAAACAGACGCGTCGGAATAACCTGGATGCAATATGCACAGGACAGAGTGACATGGAAGCGAATGGAGGAGGCCATTGTCCAGGAGTGGACGGGAATAGGCTGAGGAAGAAAAAGAAGAAGAAGAAGATTAAGATGTCTTACCACAAAGTGAGTGCTTCATATGAAAATATAATAGATTTATTGTTCGTCCTCCAAAAATATCGAGTAATAGCGGGTTAAGTGTTTTGTTTGAATGCATTGCGTATTGCCCCAATACCGCTATGTCGTACACGTTTAATTAAGACTTAGTATTTGGTAAGCGACTAATCCGCTGTTGATTAATGAAAGTTAAAGTGTTCCGCTCAATTGAATATTCGATATCAACTGTGCCGTGTATCTGTTAAATAATAAGATCATTAAAGTAGCAAGCCGTCCTACATTTTTAATTACAAATTTCTCCTGTGATCCTGGCAAGGAATGCGCGCGAGGATGTTCCAGAACCATTTGTAATTAGCGTTCGTATTAACATATCTAGAGGACTTGGATTAAAGCCTGGTACAACCTGATTCATTTTTCATAATAACTAGCTATTTTCTATTCATATTGGAGATTGCAAAATAAAATATAATACCATTGATTTGAATCGTTGGTGTTTGCATAAAAAAAACAAAATGAAATTATTTTTGAGTATGTTATTAATTTATTTTATTAACCACCGTACCTATTTGAACGTACGTGATACGTTCACTTTGACTGTACCATTCTACGATATCCCGTATCACGTACGGGCTTGAGAAAAAGTAATGTACCTAAAATGTACAAAGTTTTAGGGATACGCGCGTGTGCCATCAAAACTTGAGCACATGTCTTCATAAATATGATAGTTTTACAAGGGGCAGGCGAAGTATGCGGCCGAGTATTTGACGTTTCGTAATTTTAAAAATTAAAATTAGTTTATATTCAATTTCACTAATAAAAAACCTGCTTGTTTTTTGCACTTTTCTCGGAAAATAACCCAAAGGTATGGCGGATTAGCCGCAAACGTCTAGACCCACATGAACACCCCCTAAATGCTTATGAATCCACGATCGTCCCCGTATAAAGCTTCAGTGCCCGCTCTTACTGTGAAAACCTAGGGTTGATATTGTATAAGATTTCCAAAAAAAAAACATATTTAATATTCATCATCATCATCATCAGCTATCCGTCCATTTATAAAATTCTTTATTACAATAGTATTTTTGAAAATAATGATTCAAAATTATAAAATATAAAGAAAATATAACAAAATAACTTTTTTATATCAATGATATATTTTGTATACTTTCATATAAAGGACTTAACTTTTAATGTGGTATTATTTAAAAACACTTTTGTAATTTGTTTCTACATCACTTTATTATATTTTTTCGAATTAATCAAATTTGTTGCCTTCTCCAGGAAATTTCTGTAAAGGGGTTACCATCACTAACCTGGTGGGTCTTGATTTTTTGGCGTTGAAGATATACCATACGCCCCTTCCCAATCTGATTTGGCCTTCATAGTAAGATAAGCAATCACATTGCCCAGGACTCGCGGGATCACGAAGATCATTCTAGGACGCCAGGGAGTAACTTATTGGAAGTCTTGCTACTGTCATACAAGGAAGCGTTTCACTGAATTTTTAAGGTACGTAACTCCAGAAAGGTAACTTCCAGGGTGGCACTTCAATTTATCCACAAACGTGTGTAATTTAATAATTCGACAATCAAAATTTTAGAATTATAGATATAAAATAATAAAGCATTTTTTATTTAACCATAGTAATTTATTTATGTATTTATTTATTTATTTACTTGAAATAATACACACGTACACAACACATGTTCTAATAAAAAACAATTCTTTATTCAATATAATAATCCACATTCACATTAATATAAGGTTATATTTTCCTACATATTTATTTAATTCTATTCTAAATTTTTTTATGCTCTACACACTTTTGACATCCTCCGATATCTCTCCATAAATTTTAAATGCTTTTATACGTAAGGGAATTCTGAAATTTGTTTTTTTTTTAGTTTATTTTTTTTTTCTTGTTTCATATTGATGTTCATGTTGGTTACCTTTTCTTTCTTTAAAATTTTTGGGAGGTGTGCTCATTAACTATTTTGTGAATTAGTAATACATAATTTTTAGCTCTTTCAGCATCACTTTAATTCTGGCATATCTGCTTCTCCTTAAAATTGTTCTCATCGCTTTATTCTGCATTATAATGGTAACGGTGGTTATAAATACAAAGTGTTTTATTATTTTATATCTATAAGTTTAAAATGTCTTATTGCAAAATTAGTGCTTCATATGATTATTTTTTCAAAATAACCATACTGTGGTTAAATATAAAGTGTTTTATTATTTTATATCTAGTAGGTTTAAAATGTCTCACCACAAATTGAGTGCTTCATATGAAAATTTAATCAAAATTTTCCCTTTTATTTCTTTCTACAAACAAAAGAACCTTGCATGTATCATGCATTGCATACCGATGTATGAAGTATTGTTTGAGTTATGAAACAATATATCACAATTCTTCTCATTCAGTCAAAAGCTAGTTACACATTAGAGCGCACATTAGTTTGAATATTTAATTTGTCATGTCCGTAAAAAAGGGCTTTATTGAACCGTGGGCAGCAGTTTTACATCTCTCTTCACAATAGCCGGGCGAGCTCGGGTGAGTTCCTGTAAGTTATGACGGCAGTAATACGGCGAACAATGCCGGTGTCATTATAATAATAAGTCCAAGTTTCCCGAAACAGAGCCACAATATAAATGGATCACATTAATATGCCCGGCATTTCTTTCAGCTATGTTTATAACAAAAGCACTCGCTAGGGATGTGCCGCGTGTTCAAATCCGCATTCCGCATTTTTATTAAAACAGCAACAACCGCAACAACCTCGTCGACCTTCGTGGCAGACTGGTAAGAGCTCTGACTTCCATACCGAAGGTCCCGGGTTCGATTCCCGACGATGGCAGTGTGATTGTCACAGTGTATATGGAATATGTGGTCTGGTATAGAATTCACGTTACAATAAAATGGCGATAGATTGGCTACATATCACATGTCATAAGAATCAAATAATGTGTAGCTAAAATAAATTGTATACAGTTATTGGGTTCAAACGACCTGTTGTATACAGAAAAAAAAACACAACAAACCATCACGCCGTTTCACCGCAGGGGTAGGCAGAGAGAATGGACCGCCACACTACTCTATCCTGACACATCTCTTTAGCTTCCTCGTAATTAATACAACAAGTCATACACGCACGTCGATTCTTCCGACATCTAACATGACCAACCTTGTAAATTTTATTAATTTGATCATAAATCTTTTTAAAATGTACAATATATTCAGTCAAAATCCACTAATTTTTTAGGCTTATACCGGTTTCGGCAGCTCGCTGCCATCTTCTGGTTGAACAGGGCTTTAGACACTTTAAGACATTTTTAAAAGTTTTTTTTATTATTATTAACAATGAACTTCTGCCATGAAATTTCAAATAACAACGCAATGAATTTTCTTTTTTCGCCTTTTTATAAGTTAAAATTTAACTTCCATAAAGAAATTTTAACATCGTACATAGTAATATTAACTCACTGTAAACACTCTCTGATGTTTCACAGTCAAGACATCTGCCATCTTCCCATATCACGACTACCCTCAAGCCTTCGTTTCATGACGAAGTGCTGCAAATCATATTTTTGTTGCATAAAAATGTGCTCCAAATATGTAATTTTTCTAATCCGATTCTACATACATACCTTCTCTTTTTCTTTAAAATAAACATTATGTTTTATTGTACCCGTTCTTATATTAGTTCCGACCAGTTTTCTAAAATTAACATAAAGAAAACGAAATATTTATTATGTAACAATTTTTTCGATGCATATAAAATTAACTGATCTACCAAAAAATATCCAAAACTAACATTTATATCAATATGTTTTGTGTGATTTCTCCTTCTCCACCGAAGTTTCGGAGATCGTTGCAGTCTCCATCTTCAGGGTAATGTGGTGGTGGTAATAAATGTGATATGAGTTGTGTCTGCTAAGGTACTTCACTGTTGTACCATGTCGCCGGCAGTGTGTACGTGAGAAATAAAAAGTCCGTGCAAGGTTCCCCAAAACTAGGTTTCCTTAGCAGACACAACTCATATCACATTTATAACCACCACCACATTATCTTGAAGATGGAGACTGCATCGATCTCCGAAACGTCGGTCGAGAAGGAGAAATCACACGTTGTTACCCAAAATCACACAAAACATATTGCTGCCAACCGTGAAAATCTACGCAATTATTTATATCAATTTAAAAAAATTATAATAATCTTGTTATTATGTTCATTCAAAATATTATGCATTGCTAAAATTTGAGAAAATATAAAAAAAATGTATTCCTTACATCCGCGTCCGCATTTTAAACCCGCGTCTGCCCATCCCTACTGCCTGCGCACTCACTCATACTTTAAGGTCCATTTCTCAGAGTAAGTAAGGTTCATATGATATTCTCCGCGTGAGGCAGGCAGCCTTATTGATTCAGATACACGCACACATTTACATTGTTGTTAGGGTGACCATTACGCTGTATCCGAGGTTGACATGGCGTGAAAAGTCTCTGTTATTGTGTATATTGAAATACATGCCCATTGTATGCTTTTTATACACTTATGCGTACAGAATATTTTCCGGTAATACCCCAGCATAGCTAGTACGAGTTAATTTACATTTTATTTAATATCACATAATAAATTCACTTACTTTGCTACACGCAATCTACTGATTTTCATTTTCTCCATCGTTGAAGATTAAATAAATAATATCATTTCTTGTGCCGATCTATGAAAGTGCAGCGTAGAACTGGCAAAAGATGGTTGAAAGTAGACTCAATGCAGTTTAAATGAGATCTTTCAGAATAATGAGTGGCAAATTTGTCTTTGATAGAGTGTAAAAACTGAATTCAGTGCAAATGAAAGCGTTTTGAAAGAAATAATGAAAAGGTCATTAAGATGGTTCGGACACATGGAAAAAATGTTAAATAATATATATGCTTAAGATATATATAGAACAAGAAATAGAGGAAGACATAATTATATGTAATAAACATATTTCAACGGTTAAATTATAAAACGCTGTTTTATGGTATCACTTTTTTTTATTTTTTTATTTTTTTTTATTTTTCGATGATGTCAACGATGACGAAACAGCTGTCGCCAAAAATAAAAAAATTAAAATTGTGATACCATAAAAACAGCGTTTTATAATTTATCAGTTAATAATGTTGAAGTATCATAGAGTTTCGGTCAAAACTGTAAATATACGAGTATTAGTAAGTAAGTTTTTTTTTTTATGGAATGACATGTTCGCCTTTCTAAGGCATTATCATCATTTGATAATGCCTTAGAAGGGCGAACATATCATTCCATAAAAAAGCTTAATAAAACTCCTAGAAGTCAGACGTTTTCAATTATAGTCATTATTTAATGTTGGGTTAGGTTAGGTTAAAGAAACAATAAATATTTCACATTCCTAGAATATTTCAAAATGTCATAGAATGGCAATATGTACACCTCTAAATTATTATATTTTAATAAAACTTTAAGGTATTTATGTTTTATTGCATATAACTGAAACGTATATTATCTTTCAATATTGATTTTTAAATACAATTGTAACGAATTATTCCTTAAATAAAACAAATTTGTATTTTTTTTTAATAAAGTTCATAAACACAAACAAACTCTTCTTCTTCTTATTCGACGCTACAACCCTTGGTGAGTCTTAGCCTTCTCTAAGAAACGTCTCCATCCCGTCCTGTCTCTGGCAGCCACCTTCCAGTCTTGTTGCTCCAGGACCCGACAGTCAGCCACGGCACCATCCAACCATCGCAGTCTTGGCCTGCCGACGCTTCTTCGCCCTACTAGATTGTCATTCAACACTCTTTTGGGGAGCTCCAGATCCCCTATGCGGTGCAAGTACCTTAGCCAGCGCAGTCTGTTAATCTTTATAAACTTGACCACGCTGATGTTCTAGTATAGATTGTAGAGCTCTGTGTTGTATCTCCTTCTCCACGTCTGATCATCCTTAATGGGTCTGAAGATTCTGCGGAAGATCTTCATTTCGAAGCAGTTCACCTTTATTTCATCACGTTTAGTGAGTATCCAAGTCTCCGAGGCATATGTTAGAACTGGTCTAATCAGCGTTAATGTCATGTGAGTAAATATGTATAATATATGATAAAATTTTCTTCTTCTTCTTCTTCTGCTTTATTTAGGACTGTGTCCTGTTATTTCTCGGAGCCTGTTCCTGGGATGCAGATGTCCAACTGTCTCGTCATCTTTTAGGTGGTCTTCCTGCAGGTCGATTTCCTGTTGATACTTTATTTGCGGCTATATTTATCACTCTTTCAGAACATGCTCTTTCCACATGATCTTTCCAGTAGCGTCTTTTCAGTCTTCCCCATTGCACGACATCTTCCACATTGTAGATCTTTCTTATTTCAGAATTTTTTATTCTGAAATTTTTAAGTAAAACGAAATGCAAATATATAATTTTAAAATAAAACAAAAATAATTCATATATTTGTATTTCGTTTTATAGTAAAAATTTAATGGTTTTAATAAATAATTAACAAAAAATGTATAATAATCAGTTTTAGTTATATTTTCACACACGGTCACCCGAACCGGTACATCAAATCTGATAATGTAGTCGAATTAACATGACATCGATCGATGATATGTGGGGACATGATGTATGTGCCTGTGATGAATTGATTTCCATCTGCTATTCGATAAATATTTGATAAATAATATCTATCAATACATCTATAGTGTTATTCATGTTTGTGCATCTATGTATATGAAAACTAGATTTATTAAACTATTTTTGATAAACTTTAGGCATAAACACTCTTATAGATTACATATTTATGGCGTTCTTCCCACATGACAAAGGTATAATATTTTCTTGGAATTTATGAAAATTTACTTAAAAAGTGAAAAACAGATAATTGATTCAAACTTATTTTAGTTCGAATATAAACGTTTCTTTCCTTGAAATTTTATAATGAATAATGTATTATATTTTTACGCTTTTAACTGTTATATTGAAACACTGTCTTATAAAATCACAAATCAAATAATTTATATGAAATTGTCGCGACAGCTGTTTCGCTAACCAATGCTAGCATCATCAGGTATTACAATCAACTCCTAGTTTTTATAGGCAGTGCAAAGTAAATATTATTTTTTGTATTTTATTACCCGTAATGTAATTTTTTTGTATTCCATATTGCTTTTTTATTATTTTGTTTAGATTAGTTACTCTTATGAAGCTAATTGAATAATGATAAAATGATTACCTTTATAATAATAAATCAATGATACAAAATGACTTGTAACTGTCACATATTCGGAATATCATCGCGTTTTGAGCGTAGTTCGTGCGCTAAGCTGGAAGTATAATTTTTATAATTTGGATTCAAATGCAATCATATGTTTGGGATAAATTTTGTAAATATTACAAAATCACTGAATTCCTTAATCGCTTCTTAGGTTTGGGTCTGAAAGAATGATAAATACTAATATTAATAAATATATCTAACTAACTAAGTAACCATCACGCCGTTTCCCCGGAGGGATAGGTAGAGAGGATGGATCGACACATTGTTCTATCCTGACATAACTCTCGCGCCTGTTTTTATATTCACACATCGTGACATGCACGCTCGTCGATTGTTCCTACTTCGAACATGGCCACCTTTTAGTAATTGATTTATTTGGTCATGCCATGTCTTTCTTGGCCTTCCTCGACTTCTTTTTCCATTCACACTATTTGTATATATATTTTTAACCATTCTTCCCTCATCCATTTGTTCCATATGTCCAAACCATCTTAGTGAACCTTTCTTGATTTTATTTATCACGCATTCATCCGCTTTACATTCCTTTCTCACTTCATCATAAGATATATATTAATAAATATTTATTTTGTAAATGTGATACGGTTGTTGTGAAATGTCAACTTTGGGTTCTGTTTTATGTTTCACAAATGATTTTAGAATGGAATTCTATCACCTTAGTGTTCTTCCTTCAAACTTACTGCATGAGCAGTAAAAAAATAAATTATCGTATCTCCGATAAACAGCAACAGTTTTACTCGATAATAAATTCAGTTTGATATTTCATATCAACCCACCAGTAATCTGAAGCGATCGCGTTGAGTAGCGATCTGAAATTGATAAAACAAGACTTCTCAATCAGTATTATATATTAAAGAAAAACTTTGGTTAATAAGGGTTTTGATTAGTCGTATAATAACTAATAGTTAAAAATGAGTCTTACCCAACTTACACTTCTTCTAATACCATAAAATTGCAACGCAATCAAGCTACCAGAGATGCAATATTCAGATTAGTTAGTGCCATTCCATGGACCATCTTAAAGACCGTCCAAAATAGTTTGCGCTATTTCTGGACATTTCAGCCGATGGAGTTCCTAAGGATATTATATGATAACTCTTCGAAGACTGTAATTTATGTTCCTTGATATTTTAATAACTTCTAAATGAAGCATAATTTTAGAATTATAATAATTTATTATTTCTTGAAATAATGGGTAAAACTCTATGTAATGAAAACGTTTATCGCCTAGAAGTGTAATTAATTTTTGTGGGAATGTCATATTTACCCTTTCTAATGTAATATTCTTGTAAGATAAAAAATAGACAGTAAGAGATGTAAGATAGAAAGTTGGTAGATATTGACTTCAAATTAAATTATGCCTTAGCAAGGCTGAACGGGTGGTGGTCTAGGGGATAGAATGCTTGGTTCCTGACCCAGGGGACTTGGGTTCGAGCCTGGACACGACCAGATTCCTTCTTCATAACAATGAGCTATTTTCTGTTCATATTAATGATTGTAAAATAAATTCTAATACCATTTATTTAAATCCTTAAAATCCTTTTAAAAGTAAAAAAAAGTAACATATTATTGACATAAAATTTTACCGTTTTCATTCGTACTGATTAGAGTTGAAAATATATTAATCGATTGTTTGTTTTTTAACCATTATATTTGTAATATATGTAGTGTACTAGAAAACTTTTTTACATTTCATTAATAAAAATTACAAGTGATTATTATTTTACATTTTATTCTAATTATTTTATATATCAACTTGGAGTATTGATTGAAATAAAATATTTCATTGCATGGGAATTGATATAACTATAAGTACTTTTTTTTTTCATATGTAGCACCTAATGTGTGGTGTGATATTTTTGAGAATAACTTTAAAACACTCACTTGTTTTACACTACTGTATTTTTGTCAAAACAACCGGTTCCGCTCCCGCCTTCGCAAGGTAACAAAACAAATTTCGTCGGGGTTTTTGGAACCCTAACGTAGTGGATAAAGTGGTGTAGAAACAAGTCGAAGTGTTTTTAAATTATTTGAATTTACAATTCCACAAAGTTTTACATTCGGCGTGGATCGGTAAGGCACGAAGTATGCAGTATGAAAAATATATGGACAGGTTTCGGGATGCCCACGCGTTAAAGTATTTCCTGTTAATGTTATAAACTCATCCAACACCGCCTTCCATATGAACAATATGCACCGACTTAGTTTTAACGCGTTTCTCTGATTGGTGGAATAACCATATTCTAAAAGTTAATTATTTTAAAATGCATAAGTACGACATACCGCATTTAATAATTATATTAAATATATTTTTTACGGTTTTTTCTTCTATTTGGCACTGTCTCAATGCACAGCCCAGGTTGGTTGATTTAGTTGGCTTTCCTCATTCTAATTTTATAGTTCCATCTGTTATTAACTTCATTGTCAGCTATGCCATGTCTTCAGAGCAGACTGTTGCATTGTGATCTGCGGTATTCGTCTAGATATTTGCTAAGGAAGTTCTATATAAATGGCCTAATTCACCAAGTGGTCTATTGGTATTCGCCTTATGTGCCCATATCATCTAAATAGATGCAAAATTGAAGTTGCACGAGCTGCATTTTATTAAATGAGAACCTTGTTTTGCAACGATAATCTTAACTTGAAACTCTGACAAAGAATGATTAAATGTTATATATGGTATGTTCTACTATATGGCTTCGAAAACTGGACTCTGAAAGTGAATTTAATGAACCGGTTGGAAGCGTTCGAGATGTGGATATACCGCAGAATGCTCTGTATACCGTGGAAGTCAGTAACGCAGAAGTACTACAGAGAGGGAGTACTTACCCAATAGGGAGCTGTTGTCGAGTGTGAAAGTTAGAAAGGTCTCATATTTGGGTCATGTGCTAAGGGGAGAAAAATACCACCTCCATCGACTGATATAAAGGTGGAAAGGAACGGGAAACGGGGAACGTAAAGTCGAAGGACGTCGGGGAGTTGGTAAAGGGAGTTGGTGTCCTGTAACACATATACATAATCTTGACAAACCTCTTTAGTTTTATTCACATTCATACAGCGAGTCATTCACGCACGTCGATTCTTCCGATTTGTAATACAAGTATGGTCGATATTTGAAATTTAAATAATTTGATCCTGCCGTGTTTTCCTCAGATCTATTCCGTCGAAAACTTCATATTGTGAACGTATACATTCATAACCTTTATTTCTCTATCCATGCGTTCGACATATTCAAACCGGCCTTCGTGGTATAGAGGTAACTCAAATAAAGTGGTTTATACTAAGTGAAAAGTATTTTTTGTTTTTAATTATGTCAAACCACCAAGTAATGGCGCCGTATCAATGTTTAAATAATTTATTCTTGGGTTTTTTTTTTCTAATATTACAGGTATATTAAATTAACACAAAACCTATGTATTTCTATTGATTTTAAAGATGAATTAATGAAATAATTAAATAAATATTTTTATACAGACTCGCATATACAACCGCTTACGAAATTCCCTCTAGATACCACCTCCCTTTAAGACCACCTAAGAGATGGAGGGACAGCTGGTACTCATCGTCCAAAGAGACATGATTTCTGTGTCACAGGTCGTCAGATCTATCAAAAGAAGATGAATTAGAACAATATAAAACATTATTTTAACCAATTACAAAAGAGCATTTCTACTGCGAAAGTATGTTTTGCTTATTTACAACGTGGAATCTAATAATCGTCTGCTTTCACTCTTCGGTAGTCATTTTTGTATCTAAATATGGTTCGCCAACATGTCAGACAATTTTCTCATGATTTAATTGCATAGTTATATGTACCGATACATTTCAAACATTTTCCGCCATAAAAGTAGTGAAAGTTTTAGACATTCGAAATAGGTTTTTCTGCATTCAAAAAGAATGATATTAAATTATGCACGTTGACGAAACTTAAAAATCACACATGTAATAATATGAGATTACTTACAACATTCAATATTTCTTTTTTTCTTCTTACTTTTCAGCCAATTTTTCTCCACTGCCTCTTCTAAACTTTTCCAACATGTTCTATCTTGGAATATCTGTTGCCAACTTGCCTTGTCCGGAGTGTGACAAAGTCTGTCAATCTAAAATAGGACTACATAGCCACACCAGGTGACACAGAAGACAGACTTAAATATTTTGTTTTCCTTATGCTCGTACTCACGGGCAATGGGCATAATTATTATTATTATCTGTTGCCTGTTGGTAGTTACTTCATGTTTAATTGTTTGTTTTTTTGTTTAACGTCACTTTTCAAATATTAGAAACTTATACTAATCATTTTAGTATAAGCAGTTTTTCGCGACATCCTAATATCAAATTATGATGTGAAATTCTGTAATTATTATTAAGAAAAACACATATTTTCAAGAAATTTTCATTATTTTGTAGTATTAGAGTGACTTTTTAAAATGTCATTTACAATTTAGTTCAATTTATTTCAATTGAATTTCATTTTTTTTTTAAATCAAAAACATTACGGTATATAACCAAAGCGCTTATGACTATAGAATACAAAAACAAACTAAATAAATAAACAAAATATCGTTACCTGAGAGTAAGAAGGTTCCAACTGACAAAAATAAAAAGCTGAGATAAATGAAGTCAAAGTTTTGTATGTTTCGGGTGTGTATCTTAGAATAAAAGGGTTTTATTCCAATTTCCAGAGATTATTTTACTGAGTAACGTGTAAATTTTGTCTGGCAACAGTTAGAATAATAAAGTTCTAAGTTTAAATGAATCCTTCTTCAGTGAATCGTGTGTTTTGAATGATCAGATGGAACTTGATTCTTTTCATAACATCAAAATGACGATACTATTACATGCTTTTTTAATTGTACGTATAGATAAGGTTAGTAAGAACCCTTTTCACGAAAAAAAGCCAAATATGAAATTTTGTTAGTTGGAACCCTCAAACTATCAGGTGACGATATACAATTGTGAAATTTAAAAATTAGAATGTAAACAATATACATAAACATAGAAAAACACGAGAAAATTAAAAAATTAAGACCAATTAAGTAACAAGAAACAATAAGAAGAACAAGAGAAGCAAATATCAATCCATTTATTAACACAATAGCAAGATGAAACAAAGCACTCACATAAAATAATAGAAAGCTGTAAGAAAACGTTGGCTGTCTTTGAATGTAAAAAAACAACAATTTCATATGAAGCACTCTCTTAGTGGTTAGATATTTTAAACTTCTAAATATAAAATAATAAAAAAGATTTTATTTAACCATGGTATGCTAATTATAATTAATACCAACAAGCTTCAGGGCAATATGTAATAATAATATTTATTTAATTATATTGCCCTATTTGGGTCCAAGCGAAACAAGTTGGCATCAAATATAAGAACCATGCTGTGGTTATACATTCTTATTTTTATTTTAAATCTATTACTGTTTTGATGTTAAAATTATAAAAAAAAATTCGTTTATAAAAAGAATTTTGACGGGTGTAAAAATAAAATTTTCATTTGTTCCAATGGCAATTTGAATAAATTCTCCAATAATATTTCAAAGTTTTTGCTGGTGTGGGATTTTTTTAAGTGCCTAATTACAGTTAATTAATAAAACAGTGTAATAAAAATTAAATAAATACAAATGTCCGGATCGTCCAGCTGACGACAAGTGCGTCATCTAAAAGAACATTATGTGTTAAATATTTTTTTTATATCATTGTATTTTATATAATTTGTTTTAGATTTATTTTGTAGAAGTTGGACAATCGAAGTATGCGCGGGAGATGCCTATTGGTGGCGATGAGGTTCGCAACCCATCACACTGCGTCTATTGTGGGGAGATTCTTTCTGCCTGCCCTTTTGGGGAGACGTTATGACGATGGTTAGTTAGTTTTTTTTTTATATCTATAAGTAATCAATTTACTTTTAATTTATCTTATGATGGGAAAAAATATAATTTCAAAGCATTTCTAGGAAACTTTCCAAATAATAAACTTACGTAATACGACTTTATTTTATGATAAATTGAATATATTAATTTATCTTGTTCTTCATAGATCCCGCATAATCTCACACGCAGATAAATATCGGAGATAAAGCACGCGGCTTATCGCAGTAACTCACGGCTGCCGCTTTGTCAACTATTCCTCCCGGAGCCAAGATCATTACTTCTGGAATACGCTACAATAAATTCACACCAACTAATTAAGGTTTCGTGTGTTAACACTTCTCTCAGAATAGGGAGAGAATGACAGAATCGGGACCGATACGCATAGATGAATTGCCCCCTATTTCCAACGGAAAACATTCCACCACTCAATACAAATTATACAGCTTTTAAACATATTTAAAATAATTGTCACCATGCGTTTCAAATATTCTGAAAAACTTATTATTTCATTACATTGATTATTAATTATTTGACAACCTTCGTGGCACAGTGGCAACAGTTATGACTGCCACATCAAAAGTTACACGTTTTTTTCTTATTTTTTATTGGTTTCAAAATACATTATTATAATATGATCCTTGTTGAAGTGAATATCAAGGATATTTCTAGTTGTTTTAAAATTTTATTTCTATATTTTTGGGTTAACTTTCAGCTACAGAACTGACTCAGTCAAACTCTGTAGTCCATGGGCTTCTACTATATGTTTCGACATTCACCTTACAGCTGAGGGTATTTAGGGTATACCCATCTTTATTATGGTATTAAGCTATTCCGAGCGGCGCAGGACAGGGACAGGTTCGCCGAGGTGACCGCCAACGTACCCGACAGGGCACTTGAAGAAGAATAAAAATAGAGTAACTATTATATTATATACAGTTTCGAATCCGGTAGCTCTGCAGTTTGATTCTCTTTTCCGAGTCTGATTTTATGACCAAGATACGCATACTATTTCACACATTCTATCTTATTTCCTTCTATAATAATGTTTTTATTTGTTGGACTGAGTATCTTTGTTTTGTCAATATTCATTTCTAGTCCAATTTTATTGGATGCAATATGTAGTTCTCTGATCATTGTCTCTAATTCATCTATGTCCTCGCTTATAAAGACAATATCGTCTGCAAATCTGAGGTGATTTAGAAAAACTCCATCTATACAAACTAACTAACTAACCATCACGCCGTCTCCCCGAAAGGGTACGCAGAAAGAATGGACTGTCACACTTTTACTGATGCGGCACTCCATCCTTCTCTTTTCGCCCCGCGGGAGACGCGGTGTGATGGGTTGCGAACCTCATCGCCATCAATAGGCATCTCCCGCGCACACTTCGATCGTCCAACACCCACAAAATAAATCTAAAACAAATAATATAAAATACAATGATATAAAATAAAATAACAAAATAAAAATAATGTGTTCTTTTTAGATGGTGCACATATTGTCTATTTAATTTATGTTCCACGTATCCCTCGTGTTTTTAATTTAGCACATAATGTAATAACACATAATGTTTTTATTCGATATTGCACATGTTGACATGGACGATCCGGACTTTTGTGTTTATTTAATTTATGTTACACGTATCCACCGTTTTTAAAATTAGCTGTAATTAGGCACTTGACCAACAAGAACTTTAAGATAATATTTAAGAAATTATTCAAATTCCATCTATACATGTTTTATAAATTCCGAACCTGCCTAAAATCAATAATCAAAACTGGTAATTTTAATTTGTTCCACCCATGTTAATTTGTTTATCTTGTTTAGTGTACAGTAACTGTCACTCTCACCCCGCGTGTAAAGATGAGTCATTATTCAATGTTACAAAACGCGTAAGTAATGAGAAGAAGATTGGAAGATTTAATAACGATAAAAAACTGGACGGACTATCGGCTGTACCATCTCATTACCACTTACTAGTTGGGAGTCGTTCTTTGATCAGAATATGGTACTCTGCAAGTGCTAACTAGAACAGATAATGCTATATATTTGCCAATAACGTCTCTTATTGTAATATATCAAAGTCTTGCGAAGCCGTGCTATTACAAAATCTATTTAATTTTCTGAATTATGAGCTTAAAGTAGTATTTATTTGCAGCAATCTTAATTAAGAACTTAATTTATTTCATGATGAAATCTCCAACTGTATCTTTATAAATGAATAATATAATATTATGTCTTTTAACATTTACTCTAATTATAATCTTAATGTAAAATTTATTTACGGTAGCTACAATTAATAACTTTTTGGTAGTGATTACAAAACCGGTACAGATATATATCGAATTCCAGCATTTCGTGCTAATTTGCAATTTTATAGTGATATTTTCAAAGAAAATACAGTTTTTTCGGTCGTAGTTATCAATCATAAATATTTTATAATTATTAATAGGTTGATTTAACTTTTTGGGCATCTAATGTTGATAATTGTTATATTTTGGGGGGTCCTAATATATTGAACGCTAAGGCAATAACACTGTGGAATTCCATAGTATTATACTTAGGAAATTGAAAAAAATTGTTTAATCCAGTATTTTATAAAAAATATTTTAAAAACACGACATGTTTAGGAGGATACCTTCATCTTCAGGTGTAAAAATATAATAAAAACTAAACAAAGAAAGACTAATAAAAAACGCATTTAAAATTCGATATAATAATTCAAATTTAAAAAATTAACCTGTGCTATTTGTTATTATATAATATTTATTATATATTAAAGTAGGTACTAACAAAATAATAATAATAATATTCATTGTTAGTACCTTTATACAAATAGTATTTGCATAATCTTTAATAGTTTTGAAATAAAACTAATAAATATGGAAACAAGGTGCGTTTCTGCACATTTAAAAAAAAAATCCAAATTCCAGCATTAACACCGGTATTACACTAACGATTCCAAAAATGACGATATCAGTAAGGTGTCGCTCTTTTCGAAAATGATAAATATTTTTTTACGGACACTATCCCACTGACATTACAAATAACCATGTCCGAGGAGATGGAAATCAACGCCCGAATTACTCTTAATGTTCCAGTCAGACGTAAAAGGCATACCCATAAGATCTGAACCTCCGCCTGCCTAAAGTCCAAGTCCGTGTCCAAGAATTATATATTTAATGCCCTTTTATTAATACTCGCCACATGGTGATGGATGCCGAGTGACCAGTTACGCGCGAGTTACTTCCTGTAGCGATTAGCACGTGGATAAGACGTGTGTACGATTTTGCATTTCTTAATCTTCTACGACCATTTCTCCACTGCTGTATGCTTTCAATTCAATGTCATATGTCTCTCTCTCTCTCTCTCTCTCTCTCTCTCTCTCTCTCTCTCTCTCTCTCTCTCTCTCTCTCTCTCTTATATTATTCTATTCATCTCTTTCTTGGTTGTTCCTTACGAAACCCCATGGATAACATCATCAGCCAACTTTTTTTTATGGACAACCTATTCTTCTATTCCTTTTGAAAATTCTGGGTACCATTCTTTAAGTTCCATGTCTAGCGACAATACGAGACAATTGGTGCTAAAAAAGGCTAATAACTGTGCTAAAGTGCAAAATAATTTTATGTATGTGTGAAATTTAAATTTATTATTTCTTTCTTTAATGTAGTTTTGGCTTATAACAATTTAAGCCACACATTTACTGGCTATTCAGAATACATCACCATGGGTATAGGAAGGCAGCAAATAATATTATGTCAGAATTTATATAAAACTTATAATTGTAGGCTAGTTATAACATAGATGCTTAGTGGTTTAAACATAAAAAACAGAGAAAATGTTTTTGTAAAAACAGTTTATTGTGCAAATACCAAAATAAACAGTTTTTGTTAATAACAAGTGTCAAATAGCACGGGTTGGATCCATACTACACTATATTATAAAATTATTTTGCACTTTAGCACAGTTATTAGCCTTTTTTAGCACCAATTGGGATCAAAAACTATTTTTTGATTTTTTGTATACACATATGAAATAATCAGCCCTTATTTGCTTTAATATCTATTCTAATGAACTCTTTCTTCTTCTCTCTTGTTGTAGACCTATGTGGGTTGCCCTTCTGTGAGGTGGATTACCAGCTATCCTTCCATCTTTTAGGAGGTCTTCCACTTGTGTAATGCAATATAGAGGAGTTTGGTGGTGTCTATTTTTTGGACATTCCGCTGTCTACTCCATCTTATAATATCCACAACTTCACATATATTTCTAAATCTGGTGTCTCTCCGTTATGGTGAACAACATATGCCTATTCTCTTCAACTCTGCTGAGAACCTCCTCATTTGTAATGTGGTCCTACCATGAAACATGCGCAATTCATCGGTAGGTCCACATCTCAAATACCTCCACCCTTTTACGTTCTCTTTCGCCCAAGCACCAAGTCTCGCAGCCGTACAGTAAAACACTCCACACCAATGTTTTAAAAAAAATGTTGTCCGGTGATGTCATGTGAATGGGTAATTTTATCGTTAGTTCCTACTTGATTTAAATGTTGGGTATGTATTTAACCGTTAAATAGCCCGAGACGTATCCCGACAGGCACACACTAACGCGAGCACGGGCCGACGTCACGGGATATCGGTGTGACGCGTTCACCGAGCGTTGAACGTCGAGAGCGCGCCTTCTCTCGGCCCGTCAGATCGCCTAATTGAATAATACGCACTAACGACATAGAAAGTAATCACCGCAGCATCCTGGACGCTAAGAAGTATTAAAATATATCTTCACTCATTTGAAATTTTATTTTTATTGTTTCTTGGATAATGATGTAAAACTCCATATTAAATTATTAATACATATAAACTTAAAGTTGTCATCGCAAACAAAAACCTATCCAAAAAATCTAAAATGACAGTGCACAATGGTGTGCTTCTACCGACCCTTACGTATGAAAGCGAAGCATGGAACTGGCAAAAGAAGGATGAAAGTAGAATAAATGCAGTAGAAATGAGATCTCTTAGACGAATGTATGGATACGCTGTGTATGATAGAGCGTCGAATGAAAATATAAGAAGTGAATGCGGTGCGAATGATGGTGTTGTGTACAAAATAATGAAAGGATCATTAAGATGGTTTGGATATATGGAAAGAATGAATGAAGAAAGAATGGTAAAAAAAAACTATATGTTAATGATGTTAATGAAAACAAAAATAGAGGAAGACCGAGGAAAACGTTGCACGATCAAATAAATCAAATATTGAATGTCAGTCATGTGAGGAGTCAGAAAAATCGACGCGCGTGTATCACACGATGTATGAATGTTGAGGAAGCGAGAGAAATATGTCAGGAAAGAAAAGTGTGGCGGTCCATTCTTTCTGCCTACCCCTTCGGAGAGACGGCGTGATGGCTAGTTAGTTTGTTAGTTTTTACACATAAATGAAAACGTGTATCTTCTAGGAGTATTATAATATTTTAGATGGACTGAAATGTTTCGCCTTTCAGATTCACTATCAAATGTCATTCGACATTTGATTATACCTTAGATATAGAATCACATTTGATAATGATTTAGTATAAATTAAAAATCAGTCGGAAAGTCAAAGGTGTTAGTTATTGAAAGCGAAGAGCAAATGACAGTTTGTAATATTAGTGTGAACGAAGAGAACTTGGAACGTTAAAGGTAATTTGTGTATTTAGGTAGTATGTTCAAAGTCAATGGAGCTTTAAAAATAGTTATTGCAAACAAGAACTTATCAATGAAAGCGAAAATGGCCGTTCGCAATGTAGTTCTGGTCCCAACCCTTATTTATGGAAGCGAAGCATGGAACTTGCAGAAGAAGGATGAGAGCAGAATAAATGCGGTAGAGATGAGGTCCCTAAGACGTATGTGTAGTAGAACGATGGACAACAGAATCTCAAATGCTGATATTAGAAAGGAATGTAGAGCGAAAGAAGACATTATTAACAAAATTATGAAAGGATCGCTGCGTTGCTTCGGAAATATGGAGCGCATGGATGGAGAAAGAATGGTTAAGAAAGTATACGTTAATGATGTAAATGGAGTACGGAGTCGAGGCAGACTGAGGAAAACATGGCATGACCAAATTAATCAAATTTTAAAGGTTGGTCATATAAAAAAATCGAAGAATCTACGTGCGCCTTGTATGAATGTGGAAGAAGCTATAGAAGTGTGTCAGAATAGAGTAGTGTGGTGGTCCAATCTCTTTTCCTTATCACTGGGGCGTGATGGTTTATTGTTGTTGTTGTTGTTGTTGTTGTTGTTGTTGTTGTTGTTGTTGTTGTTGTTGTTGTTGTTGTTGTTGTTGTTGTTGTTGTTGTTGTTGTTGTTGTTGTTGTTGTTGTTGTTGTTGTAAGACTAATTTGGGTTTATACGAAGAAGAAGAAAAAAATACAATGTTATTTATTCGTATGTTACTGGTAGTCGAAACAGTTCTTATTCTGCTTGTGGGTATTCCACTTGACTCGAATTAGTACGGACACATCAAGCGCCGACTGTACCTTATCACAGCAGAGCGGAATGTATTAAAATCGATTCTGTATCAATATTTAACGGTCACTTTATCAGATAACTACAAAAGCTGACATTAACAAAAAGCTGTCGATCGTGGGCCGGACTGGGTATTTGATGTTTAAAAAAATTATGGAAATATAATCAAAAAATCCATTGTTTCGGCGGAAACACTACACATTACTAACTGTTTAAATAAAAACACTTTAAACTGTTAAATTAAATAACATTGTTTTTTGTATCACAATTGTATTTTACTTTACGCGACATCTTTTCGAAAATGGCTAATCATTGTTTGAATTTTGACCATCATTTCGAGACCAAAAACACATTTTTTTTACATATAGCAAATAATCCTCAAAAATTGGAGAAATTAGAAAATTAAGAAACTTTAAAGCAAACATTTTTTAAACTAAATGTTATAAATAACCAAATTCCAGCTTATTCCCCATTAGTATATAGTACATTAAAAAAATCCCCTATATAATCTAACTAAAAAATATTAATACTACCTTCAACTTTTGTCACCTTCCTTATTAATGTAACCTATATTATATTTTCCACCTTTAATATTGTCTCCTTGAAATAGTAACTTACCGTTCCTAACTCAATTTCAGTAAGAACTTCAAAATTACATCAAAGAAATTATTCAAATTGACATAGAACAAATACCCATAAAGGTTCGAAAAATCAAGAAAATTTCACATTTGATATATTATATTATTGTAAAACCTGATTATGTCAACATAGGTTGATGAGACAGCTGTCGCGTAAAATAAAATACAATTGTGATACAAAAAACAAAGTTACCTATTTAATTTAACAGTGTAAAATGTTAAGGTATCATAGTGTTGCAAATGGACAAAATGAAGGGAATGACATGTTTCGCCCTTCTAAGGCACATTTTTATAATGTCTTAGATGGGAGAAACACATGTTTCTCAATAAAAACTTTAAAAGCTGACTTTTCCATTTGTATTAACAACAAATATTAAATGTCGTGAGGAGTCGGAGAAATCGATGATAGACAATGTTGAGAAAGCGAGAGAAATATGTCAGGAAAGAAAAGTGTATCTTTCCATTATTTCTGCCTACCCCTTTGAGCCGGCGCGGCGTGGGAGACGGCGAGATGGTTAGTTAGTTAATTTTTTTGATACTAGTGCGTCCCTGAGATGGGTTGTCCATCTCAGTCAGGCGAAGTAATCCCGAATATCAGGTTATATTGGCGTGTTCACTGTTCGCGGTTCGATTTAATAATGAAGTCGATTAAAAAATGCATTAAAAGTAATGTTAAACGCGTGGAATATTTATAGCGAACGCGGTTTGGGTAGTGGCGGTTGTGTTAATTGCATGTAAATACGCATTTACCTTTCTTCTGTTGCCTTGCATCAAGTGCACACAACTATACAGTACATCCAATCATAGATACTTCCCATGCAAAACTGGAAACAGAGACTAAAATAGTCAAAATATGAATTTAACTTATCTTGAAGAATGATGTAAAACTTATTGAATGCTAAAGCATTAACACTGTGGAATTCCATATTAATATACATAAGAAATTGAAAAAAGCCTTGTCTATTTTCCACAAAATATTAAAAAACATGACATGTTTCGGAGGATACCTCCATCTTCAGGTGTAAATATATAATATAAACTAAACAATGAAAGACTAATATAAAAAAACGCATTTAAAACTCCATATTAAATAATAAATATGAATGAAAACGTAAAATATAATAATACTTCTAGAAAACAGAAAAACTCTCTGAGATCGTATCCGTAACACAGATAAAAGAAAAACATGCGAAATAGAGGATATCGTTCAGTGGAGTAGATCCAGAAAAAGATACTGGAGGGACCATGTAGCCAGAATGGATAGTGACAGACTCGCTACAACCGCTTAAGCAATCCCCTCCGGACACCGTCCACCTGGAAGACCACATAAAATATAGAAGGATAGCTGGTTTTCATCATCCGAGGAGACACGATTCCTGTGTCACAGACCGTCAGATCAATTAAAAGAAGAAAATAGACGTTTTCATTGGTATTAATTATTAATGTGGAGAATTACATCATTGTTCTAGAACCATAAAATAAATTAAATATTAATTTTCTAGAAGTTTTATAATAATTTATGTGAATGGCATGTTTCGCTTATCTGAGGCATTAACAACAGTCGACAATGCCTTAAACAACATTGGATACGTGGAATATAAATTAAATAAACACAAAAGTCCGGATCGTCCAGCTGACAACATGTGCACCATCTAAAAGAACATTATGTGTTTAATTATTTTATTTTATATCATTGTATTTTATATTATTTGTTATAGATTTATTTAGTGGATGTTGGACGATCGAAGTATGTGCGGGAGATGCCTATTGGTGGCGATGAGGTTCGCAGCCCATCACACCGCGCCTCTCGCGGGGTCGAAAAAAGAAGGATGGAGTGCCGCGGTTAAAGTGTGCTAAAGTGCAGTCTATTGGTGGTGGTGGTTAGTTAGTTAGCTAGTTGTATTCGCTTAATTTTTTTTTATAACATATAGTAAACTCGCTATAAATAAAAATATTGTTTAATGAATTATAAGATGGAAAAAAGCCTTTTACCTCGACATGATTTCATTACCCCCGGCTCACATTTCGATCCAAGGAATGCGGCTCGGAAGAAAAAAAAAGGCACTTTGGACTAGTTGACTGTTTGAAAAAATCGTTAATTATCCTTTTTCTCCGGAGATTTATCTCATTAACAGATAACTGACATTGACGAAATGCGTTTGCAGAAGACGATTGGTTCTACATGGTGGCATCAGTTGGACAATGCAATAAATGTACGATTTGCCAGGATTTCAAAATGTGTTTGGTTTCAATAAATATGAAATTTTAATTAGAGTTCCGGTATTTAATTAGATACTCCGAACTCTCGATACTGCATTAGATTTTCACAGATGAAGATGTAAAAACACCAATTGAGTCTATACAACGCAGAAGAGCAATATATTCTATTTACAATTTAATAGAAACATTACATTTTAAATATGTAAAATCACTATCACAATTATTAATAAGTGTTTAAATGTTTTTTTCTCGGAAACACTTTATTTTGAACGTGAAAATTATTTTCAAATTTATTTAACCTCATTTAGTATTCATTGCCTATGTTATCATTGTATTCAAAAAAAATTATAATTCTAGGCAAGAGTTTCCTGTATTCTGGGGTATATCCCTTAATTTGTTTTCAACAATGTATTGGCCACGTCAATTAATTTTATTATTAATTTTATTCTGCTCCTTTAACGTGTATATATAAACAGCAGTGGGTTTGATTTTTTTTTGTACATTTGATAATGCTTTAGACAGGCAAGACATGTCATTTTTTTATATAAAATATAATAAGGCTAGTAGAAAACAGACGTTTTCATTCGTATTAATTAATGAATAAAAACGTTTGTTTTCCAAAAGTTTTATTACGTTTTATGAAAATGACATTATTTATTTATTTATTTATAAACATACAATAGTTACATTGTATTCCCATGAGTAGAAAACTCAGTATGACATCTGCATCTTGTTTAGATATTGCCAAATGATTAATAATTATCAATTTTCGGAAATATCTCATTTACAACTTTCTGGAAAACAAACATTTTCAAAGATGAAGACTGCAAATATCTCCTAAAAATCTGTCGGGGGAGACAAGTTACAAGAATATACCCAAGATACCAAAAAACGCATTGCTTCAAACCTAATTTTAATGCATTTGTTCTTTTATGTTTACTTATTTCATCAAAAGATAATTCGGATTTACGAAAAAATATTTATATTTTAAACAACGTTTTGAAAACCATCCCCTCACTCATTCTTAGGTTAGTACTTTTGATCGACTTAAGGCGGGCGGCATTTTGAACAACACAGTTGGTATCATTTTGGGAAAAATTCCACCATAACGACACGACACAGTCGTAAGACTATAGTTTATGGGGATTCTTGGATAAAAAAAACTCCTCTTTATTGGCCATTTTGGACATTAAATAAGCCTTTGGTGTACTAGAATTCAAGGACATTCGGCGTTCTTTCAATCCATTGACTGCAAGTATTATTTTTTTGTTGACATCCCACGATGTGATTAATTGTTTAATTAATATCCGAAAGTAATTTACACAAATAAAAACGTTTGTTTTCTAATTATTTAATTTTATTTTTTTAACTAACTAACTAACCATCACGCCGTCTGCCCGAAGGGGTAGGCAGAAAGAATGGACTGTCACACTTTTCTTTCTCAACATTCATACATCGTGCCATGCACGCGCGTCGATTTCTCTGACTTTAGGGCCGACATTCAATATTTGACGATTTTATGGCCGACATTCAATATTTGATTTATTTGACTGTGCCACATTTTCCTCGATCTTCCTCTATTTCTGGTTCCATTTACATAATTAACATATAATTTTTTTACCATTCTTTCTTCATTCATTCTTTCCATATGTCCAAACCATCTTAATGATCCTTTCCTTATTTTGTTCATAACACCATCATTCGCACCGCATTCACTTCTTTTATTTTCATTCGACACTCTATCATACACAGAGCATGTACACATTCGTCTAAGAGATCTCATTTCTACTGCATTTATTCTACTTTCATCCTTCTTTTGCCAGTTTCATGCTTCGCTTCCATACATAAGAGTCGGTAGAAGAACACCATTGTGCACTGCCATTCTAGCTTTTTTGGATATGGTTTTATTTTATTATAAAGACATATTTCGCCTTCCCAAGACATTTATTTAATTAAATAACATTTGAAAGTTATTACGAAACGTGTAATTAATACGAACGAAAACGTCTGTTTTAATATTATTTTATTTTATTTTATTAGAATGACACATTTCGCCCTGCTAAGACATTTAAAACACGTATCAACGAACACACACAAGCTTTCACCCAATATACTATTTTTTCTGAGATGGCTAACTATTGTATTGAATTTGACCATAGTTTCGATAAAAATGACACAATATTTCTACACACAGTTAACAATAGCAATAAATTAAACAAACTTGAAAATTCAGAAATCCTCAAGTCGGTGAAATCGTGTGAAAATATAATTAATAATCAGATTCCTTCTTTTACTCCTTTCTCCTTAAATACTTTGTCTACATTTAATCTCCCAAGCTCCTATTCCCAATCAAATGCAAATTAATCATTTATTATTTTCTATATAAATAATGTCTTCTCACGTACGTTTTTTTTAAATTACTTTTTTTATATTATCATAATGTACTATTATTATGTAATATTATTTATTAGTTCTTACTTATAAAAAATATATATATTATTAGTACTTATAACAAATAGCCCAGGTTCATTTTTAAATTTAAATTATTGTATCGAATTTATAATGCGTTTTTATATTTGTCTTTCTTTGTTTAGTTTTTATTTTATTATATTTTTACACCTGAAGATGGAGGTATCCTTCAAAACATTTCGTGTTTTTTAATACATTTTTTTAAATAGTTTGCGGATTGAACTAAGTTATTTTCAATTTCCTAAGTATATTACTATGGAATTCTTCAGTATTAATGCCTTAGCGTTCAATAAGTAGACATTTATTTGTTTAACCCAGTACGCCACGTATTTTCTCCCAAACTAACGAAAAATATCGATCTTTTTTGGTTTGTTAATATTTTAAAATATTCATAGATGTCGTTGTGAGAAAATCGGAATTAATTTTTAAATACATCTTACGAAAACGTATGTTGTTTCTTTTGGCCATCGTCTACGTAGAGCGCACATGTGTGCATACGGCGATCGTCGGGTTAATCGACATTCGGAAGTAATTTTAACTGATTCTCTCTGTTTATTTTCACACCCTGACGAAGTTCCGGCGGGAACGATACTGGTTGGTGTTACCAAATAAAGTGGGTTAGATACGAATTCTAAAAGTGTATTATTATTTTATTTATTAAATTAACTGTAACCATGACTTTCGTTCTTAGGGCCGCAGTCTACGTATGTTTTCTACTGCCTGTATTATAGTCCACTATCTATTCCAAGACTTTACTCTGAACAGAGCGGCAGAATAAGAAGGTCGAGGCGCGGGTCGGGGCTTTTGATGTCCACAGATCATATCCAGGCACGCGCACGCGTTATTAATGACCTTAAGAAATCTACTTATCCTTAGAGACATCACAATCCAACACTCTGCTACTTCCCGTTTCTAGCTGGTCTTATATATATTTATTTTAAATTTGCATACCTACGTTATGTACTCATATATGTTTAACATGAGATTAGTACATGCTTACAGTGAAGTTCAAGTAATTTCTATAATATTTTTGATTTTTTGTACATTTATATTTAAATGAAACAGATGTTTATTTTTCTACTAATACAGTACATTTTCGTCTCATAACATCGTTTATTTTCTGAGGAAACTTTAACGAAAAATATTATGCAAAAATGTATTATTCTTCTTCTTCCTTGTTGTAGACCTATGTGTCTCCAGAGTGTTGCTTATCTTGTGAGGTAGACTCCC
The DNA here is from genome assembly GCA_022606425.2 of Lepidostoma basale. Taxonomy (NCBI): domain Eukaryota; kingdom Metazoa; phylum Arthropoda; class Insecta; order Trichoptera; family Lepidostomatidae; genus Lepidostoma; species Lepidostoma basale. The sequence goes on along the minus strand of JAHDVF020001077.1, from coordinate 127,797 downwards.
AGCTGTCCTTCCATCTTTTAGGAGGTCTTCCACTAGGATGAGTCCCATTAGGCTGATTATGCAATGCAATATAGGGGAGTCTGGTCAAAATATATTGTATGCAATAATACTTATAAAGTCATTTAATTATTACGTAAAGGGTAGAGTTTGAAATTATTTTTTTTTATTATTAAATGTTCTTAATTCATTGATTGTATATTTTTTAATACATTAAAAAAAACAAAGTTTTTTTCCTTTTCGAAATTATTTTACTCAACATGTTTAAAAAAAATTTTACCTTTATCATCCAGAGAACGTTTTAAATTGTTTATAACGTTAACCTGATGATGAATGTGTACAATATTCGAAACATAAATTCTAAACTGTAAAAAGAGTGTTAAAAACATGTTAGAGTGGAATTCTACAATGTTTTCATCTTAAATTTAAAATACAAATTAAATATTTAAAAATGGGTTTATTTTTCACTAAATAAAAACTCTTTTTCAATAAAGAAGTGTGATTGTCTAAGATAATATACAACAATAATCATAATTAAATTCCAAATAATACAGAACATTTTCGGGCATGCACATCAAATGCATTTCGAATTACTTTCAGAGAGAATCGAAGTATTCCTCCAAAATTTTATTAAACTCTCTCATGACATCCGAATTTTTGCGTATTAATGTTATGATATGTGAATCTGAGAGAATGAACTCCACCAGAGAATGATCAAATGCTATGTGTGGTCTGTTATATTGTACGGGTGTGAAACTTGGACCCTGAAAGTTAACTCAATGAACAGAATGGAAGCATTTGAAATGTGGCTCCACCGCCGAATGCTCAGAGTTCCCTGGACAGACATGGTTACCAATACCGAAGGCCTGAGGCCAGCTAGAGTTGACAGGGAATTGTTATCAACTATCAAGGTTCGAAAGATCTCACATCTGGGTCATATACTGCGTGGGGAAAAGTACAACCTTCTCCAACTGATATTGGAAGGAAAAATTGAGGGACGCCGAGGGCCCGGAAGGAGACAAATGTCCTGGCTGCGAAACGTGAGGGAGTGGACCGGCATCCGAAGTGTGGAGGAGCTGTTCCGAGCGGCGCAGGACAGGGAGGTGATCCCCAACGTTGGGGGGACCCGACAGGGCACTTAAAGAAGAGGAAGAATGTGAATATGTAGTAATTAAAAAAATAATAATTTCGAAATAGATTTGAAAATAAATATTTACATCACCTGCAATATTATGTATTGAAATACAGTGCAACAAATGTTTTGAAATAGACTTGCAAATATACTTCATTTGAATCCTTTAGAAATTTTCATCACAACCGCAATCAAAACAAACAAATCGTAAATCATTTTATTTCATTTTAATTAAGCGGAGTTCTTGTAGGATTGTCTGATGTCCAGTCCGGCGAGACTAACTAACAAACAGTAATTAATTTTAGATGTCTGAAGCTACTGGGAATTCCTCGTAAACTGGAATCGGCCTTTGAACATTCAACTTCTGCGGTGGGCGCTGACCATTCAAATATCCCATTCAAATGGCCACTCCATACTGCTTGAACTCTATTGATTCAATACAATTTAAAATGCATTTAAATTTCAATGCAGCTTATTAGTGAAATATATTTAATAACGTTAAGTTGGAGATTACATTAAACATGGCCACAAATCGTAGGCATTGATATATGACTGCGTACGATTGGTGGCATGCAATAGCATGCGATTTTTATAGTTTAAAAATATACATATTCTTTCATATACAGTACTTAATTTGGTAAGTAACATTTATCAAATACTAACGGACCCAATAACGCTTTATTCTTGCTATATTCAAGTAAAATGCATACAATATATATATATATATATATATATATATATATATATATATATATATATATATATATATATATATTAAACAAAAAAAAATTGTTACAATTTAATTGTATCTCAATAGAGACGAATATGCAAATTGGAAACTGAATATGGTTGATCAAGGTGTTTACAGGACTTATGACCTGTCATTGGTTGGGTTAAGTGCACACTTTATGTAATTACAACATTCCCCATTCCACATTTGTTATGAGCATGTCTGACAAATTTTTGGAAGTTGTATATATGTTAAATTCCAACGCCTGAATTCACATGTCAGTTTCAATGCGCCATCTATGAAGATTTTGATTATACATGTTAATCTCTAAGATTAATCTATATATAATCTACATACTAACGCCATCTAGGGAGATTTATGTTTAGCATCTTCGTCTCTATTGAGATACAATTAAATCATAAAAATTGATAACCCGCAATGGGTGTAATCCAGTATTCGTATACAAGTATATATATACATTTAAAAAAATATATTGAAATAAAATTGTGCACTAATGTTATGTCGATCATTTTTACAGAGTTGTGCGCCATCTCTTGGTGACTTAAACACAATATAAGACCCACATAAAAAAATGGTTAGAGTAATTGGATTCAATTGTATGAATAAAAAAAAGCACACCAATATAGACTTTAAAGCTGTTAAAGAACTTTTTGCCTGTCGCACTAAAAATTTATTTATATGCATTTTAAAACTCTTATGAAATAGATGGTTCCTTTTTTATACTTTTTTTATTAGGAGTTCAACATTATTGTCTTGAAATAATAAATAATCCTAAACTATAAACTAATGAAGGGTTTTTATGTCCTGAAACATGTTTGTTTTTTATATAAATTTTATTTTTATTTATAATTTTAATATAGTGTTCTGTTACAATGTTAAAAAAATATTGATTAAGAACCCACAACACAAAATAATAACTCATTTAATTTTTAATTGTATCTCAATAGAGACGAAGACGTAAACTGGAAACTGAACATGGATGATCAAGGTGTTTACAGGACTTATGACCTGTCATTGGTTGGGTTAAGCGCACGCTTTATGTAATTACAACATTCCCCATTCCACCTTTGTTATTGTGATCATGCATGACAAATTTTTGGAAGATGTATATATACTTCAAAATCCATATTAATCTTCACGTGTCAGTTTCAGTCAGCCATCTATGTAGATTTGGTTGCACTTGTGAATTTTTTCAAGAATTAACCTATACAACCGACCCACTAACGCCATCTATGGAGAATGATTTTCGGCATTTAGCAAACTACATTATTAACACAATGCGAAGGCTATCGCCTAACATATTGTTAGAAGCCGCTAGGAGTATTATTCCATTCTATATGCCAAAGAATTTAATGTTTGGAAATGGTAAATAATATTCGAAATAAACAAATTGTTTAATATTGTAGTTAAATTTATTGTGGATAAAGCGGTATTCCGTTTTAATTCATTAACTTTGTTGCTGAATGTAAACTTTTTTTAGATTTATGTGCAATATGCACAGTAAAGCCCGGTGCATTCCTCGCCTTCAATACAACCCATCCCATGCACTAATGAACATTAGCATGTTTATTGCGGGGTATAGAGCTGTACGGAGCTTCTGAAGTTCGCCGTAGCATATCTGCCATTCAATTAGATTCCCGTCCGGCTAATCGATGTATCGATCCCGACTATTCCAGTCAGATACCTGCCAATCTATTCCCGATCCATTCATCTTCCCATCCCTTCGTTCCCACGATCATTTAGCACGTAGGCGAAATGTCCACGCGGACTGAAAGTTGACGTGACTTCTGTTTGATGTGATTTATTCTAATGCACTAGGAGCAACGCGATGAAAACGTGAAGCCGGATGAAATTTTAAAACTTTGTATAGAATAATAATCTTTTTCCTCTTAGTTTAGGTCGTATGACCTGTTTGTGACGGTGGGTTGTCCTGGGATGATGATCTTCAGCCATCTCTCCATCTCTTTGGAGGCCTTCCTGGTAATCTCTTGCTGCTTGGGTTTTCGTATTTAACTAACTAACTAACTAACTTACCATCACGCCGTCTCCTCGAAAGGGTAGGCAGAAAGAATAGACTGACACAATTTAACCGATGCGATACTCCATCCTTCTCTTTTTGCCCCCGCGGGAGACGCGGTGTGATGGGTTGCAAACCTCATCGCCACCAAAATGTCTTTAGTCTGGTGTAGAATTCACGTGACAATAAAATGGCGATACCTATTACATGTCACGAAAATCATAGCTTAAAAATAAAAATTGTGTACAGTAATTGGGTCCAAACGACCTGTTGTGTGCATAAAAAAAATTAAAAAAAATAAAAAATTCTATCGTCCAACGTCCACAAAATTAATCTAAAACAAATTACATTAATTTCAATAATATAAAATAAAATAACAAAATAAAAATAATATAACACAAAAGTTCTATTAGATGGTGCAAATGTTGTCAGCTGGACCTCTGGAATTTTGTGTTCACCTTTAACAATTCTTGTATTCCCTATGCGGTCCACGCGGTCTCTCCAAAGCGCTTTAGCTTCTTCCCCATCTTACTTTGAGATATAATAAGTAATAATAAGTAGAAAAATATTACATTTATTTTTCGATCTTAAATTATTTTATGTACCTATTATATTAATTATTGAGGTAATTTGATTTGTTATTGTATGGGTAGAGCAACGAGTAAAAGTACCGTTTGTTATATCCAATTCAACAAATGAAAGACCTTGTTGTGAATATCGCAAAATCTGTAAAATACGTTGTTTAAATATTTGGTTACTCGGAGTAAGATGAAAATAAATGTGTGGTCGTGAAGTTTTTCGCTTTGCAGATGCCTCAGAAATGCAAAAAAAACGGCATTCTGTGAAACAACGTAAAACTTCTAGAAAACAAAGGTTTTAATGCGTATTCATTATTTAATATTCATTTTTAAGAAACAAATAATGACAAAAATGATATTCATATTGACGAAAGATTTTATGATTTATTTTATGAATTATCAGATATCATGAACATCGCTTAGGATCTATTTGCATATAAATTATTTAAAAATTTAAAAAAAAATATATATATATATATATATATATATATATATATATATATATATATATATATATATATATATATATATATATATATATATATATATATATATATATATATATATATATATATATATATATATATATAGCAGCAGAAGTATATATATATATATATATATATATATATATATATATATATATATATATATATATATATATATATATATATATATTATATATCAAATACTCCCTCCAGTATTACATTTCCTTCCTTTATTTGTCAAATGCATTTTCTTGATTTCTATAGCAATAGGAGAACATCATTTTAATTGCGTCTTATAAAATCATCTGGCTGGAAATACCATATTTGTAAATATAGAAAATACATATTTTTTTAACTCACAAACCTCATGTTCTTTGGTTTTAACGGAAATATTTTTGTTTAAACCTATTTACAACTAATACGATTTAATCGCGACATGAGAAATCGATGATATTTTCTTTATAGAGATTAAGGATTTAGGCTTAAAAGTTCAGAAAGAACCAGTATAAACTCTGCTGGATAATCTTCAAAGCGCTCAATGGAATGGCACCAAGTTATATATCCGAACTCCGTATAACGGACAGCCTAAAAACAAGGAAATCCACACTTCGCTCGGTGAACTCCTCGGCAATAGAAAGATTAATTGAGCCAAACCGTTGCCCTAGTACAAATTTCTCGATCTAAAATGGCGTTCCAGTTTTATTTCGAGAAAGCTTAAACTCCAAATATTTCATCATAGAGCTAAAAGCATATTGCTCTATGGATGCAAGATATGTAAATTTCCAACAGATGTCATTGGAAAACTTCGGGTGTTTATAAGTAGATGTCTCCGCTCATTGTACAAGATCATTTGGCTCCGAATAGCATCAAACGCTATTCTCTGGGTCATGGCAGAAGGCTAGTAAACAAGTCGTAAGGAACAAATGGATCGTTATCATTCTGAGATGGAATCCAGTTTGTATAACTCATGGCTCACTAGACTGACCCGTTGTGGTAGAAATAAGAAACGAAGCAGACTTAAAGCCACTTTTAGACGAAACCACCAGGCTAAACTTGCCTTCAACAATAAAGCTAAAATATTCGAGTCCAATAAGATAGACCTAAACCTCCCAAAACAACTAATAAAAACATTGGTGTGGAGTATTTTACTATACGGCTGCGAGACTTGGTGCCTAGGTGAGATAGAGCACAAAAGGCTGGAGGCGTTTGAAATGTGGACCTACCAACGAATTGCCCCTGTTTCATGGAAAGACCACGTTACAAATGAGAAGGTTTTCAGCAGAGTTGAAGAGAATAGACACATGTTGAACACAATAGCGGAGGGCCCGCGAAATGGATTGATCATGTGTTGCGACACGAATGTTTCCTGCATGATGTATTGAAGGGAATGGTCAAGGGATCGATTGGCAGAAAACGACCTTGCCAGGAGTACCTAGACAAGATTTGCCGAGATATGGACTGCACATCTTATGCGGAGTTGAAGAGAGTTGCCGAGGACCGAGCGGAGTGGAAGAGGAGATGCATCGCTTTGCTGCAGACCAATGTTTAGATTGAGACATCTCAGTCTCAGAAGAGACGAAACCTGCAGACGAAGTTAGACGGCAGACTTCACTTGGAATGATGTAAAGTAAAAGACGTGCCCCAGGAGGTGTGACAAGAAAAAAATGAGAAGATATGAGCGACATTCCTCCGTGGGTGTCTAGTCAACCCGCTAAAACACGTAACACGGTAATAACTACTTGCGGATGAGTCGCAGGATCCAGTGCTTTGATTTGGGCATAATTCAGGGGTGGAAAACCTTTTTCAAGCCTGTAACCATGACGCAGTTTTGCCTACATGTGATAACAATAATTAAAAATGAAAACGTCTATTTCCCTATTTTTTTCATTTATGGGATAAACAATGATAAATATCATATTATTTAATTTTATGGGAGAGTGGAGAAGAATATTGAAAAAAAGGGTTGGGGCAGGCAACAGAGTAAATGGTGCACTTAAAGTTGTCATCGCAAAACAAAAGCTTATTCAAAAACGTTAAGATGGCAGTGCATAATGGTGTTCGTGTGCCAACCCTTATGTATGAAAGTGAAGCATGGAACTTGCAAAAAAAGGATGAAAGTATAATAAATTCAGTAGAAATAAGATCTCTAAGATGAATGTATAGCAAATCTGTACGAGTATATGACAGAGTGTCAAATGCAAGTATAAAAAGAGATTGCGGTGCGAATGAAAGTGTTATGAACAAAATGGTTTGGACAGATGGAAAGAATGTGTGGTAAAAAAAGTATATATTAACGACGTAAACGGAACTAGGAATATAGAATGGCCGAAGAAAACGTGGCACGATCAAATCAATTAAATATTAAATGTTGGTCACGTGAGAAGTCGGAGAAATCGACGTGCGTGCATGACAATATGTATGAATGTAGAGAAAACGAGAGAAGTATGTCAGGACAGAACAGTGTAGCCTCTACAAGGGTCGGCTATGTTAGAAATCAGAATGATTCGTTAAGTAAAACTAACTAATCATCACGCTGTCTTCCCGAACTTTTCGTTCCGAACATTTCTCTCGATATTGTTATATTAATTTTATTTTGTGATTTTATTATATATCATTGTATATTATATTTTTGTTTTAGATTTATTTTGAGGATGTTGGACGATCGAAGTTAGCGTGGGAGATGCCTATTGGTGGCGATGAGGTTCGCAACCCATCAAAAGAGGGGGATGGAGTGCCGCATCTGTTAAAGTGTGGCAGTCCATGATTTTTGCCTACCCCTTCGGGGAGACGGCGTGATGGTTAGTTTGTTAGTTTGAATATTGAAAAATTTGTTTTAGATTATTGATAAAAAAACAATAATTTTTTTCTATGTTCGCCATAATTTGTGTTGTGATTTTTTTATTTATCTTTTTCTTTTTTATATACTTTGTATTCAACACTAACTAGTTAGTGTTGTATTCAAAGTATATAAAAAATAAAAATCATAATAAAACAATAAATGAATTAAACCCCTTCTCGTATTATTATTATTTTTTTTTAATATTATTTAGATTAAATTTGCGGTCTTAACCCCAAATTCAATAGAGCCTCAGACTGCACAGAAAGCTCGTGGGTTTGCAGGTTTCTAGTTTGCAGTATATAAAAAAGAAAAAGAAAAATAAAACAATAAATGAATTAAACCCCTTGTAGTAGTAATTTTTTTTTTTAAATATTATTTAGACTAAATTTGCGGTCTTAACCCCAAATTCAATAGAGCCTCAGACTGCACAGAAAGCTCGTGGGTTTGCAGGTTTCTACCGCCTGATTTAGAGAATTCCCGATGAACTGTTGAAGCAATTATAACCCTTTCGATCAGTGATCCTAAGGTCGGGTTTCCCAACCTCTCTGGCCCCGGCCACGGTCTCCCCGTACAATCCTTAAAAGGCGGCAAAAGTAAAGGACCATTACCGCATCGAATAATATTACACGGCAGAGGGGCAGAACTATGCAAGGCGTCTTGAATAATAATATATAATCCGTGTAAATAATTACTGCAAACAAAAATTCAAATTCAAATTACGATAATAACACAATTTGCTTGAACGATGATAGTGAAAGGGAATTTTGATACCAATTAATAAAGTTGTGTGCTAGATTTTGGTTATTATTTAAGTTTTGTTTCAGGATATAAGATCAGATTTCAACATATTTTGTAATCATAGTGCTTTGAGAATCAAATACTTTAAGAATCATTCTGATTCCTAACATAGTCGACCCTTGTAGGGGTAGTCTGGGGTATTTCAAGTGACAATAAAATTGCGATAGATTAACTACCTATCACATGTTATGAGAATCAATATAATAACTAAACCATTTACATCGATTTGGCTCGCGCTGTAATGCTGTAAAGAACGATTCAATAAAATAATAATAATAAAATAGGTAATAAACTTTTTTTTATAATTATGCATGAGGCTGATTATGCAATGCAATATAGGGGAGTCTGATGGTGTCCATTCTTTTAACATGACCGTACCAGTCCCTTTTTCGCTGCCTGCTCCATCTTATATAAAACCCTCAATCTCATAAATCTCTCTAATTCTGGTGTTCCTCACGCGATCTCTCAGTATCTTGCCTGCTATCGTCCTCAGTGTCTTCATTTCGGAAGTCCTCGAAACTTGTTTGGTCCTTACTGTGTCTGCCCTTGCTTCGACGCCATATGTTATTATTGGTCTTACGCATAGTTTTACGCACTTACTATTAATGACCATGTCTTTGTTTTTCCATATTGTGGATTTCAGAGCGCCAGAGACTGCAGCTGCCTTGTTTACTTGATCAGCACCTCCCACCAGGTCTATGCCCTAGATACTTAAAGGTCCTGACCTGTTCTATGGGTTGATTTTCTATAACCAGGTTACATGTTTTGGGTGTTTTGGAAAAGGTCATACATTTTGTTTTTTTGATAGAGATCGTCCTGTTGTATTTCTTACAGGTGTGATGTATCCTGTTCAGCATTCTTTGAAAGTCATTATTATTATGGTTTTAAGCTATGATTATAGCATCGTCTGCATAACAGAATGCATTGACAATTTGCTCTCCCATCCTATATACCAGTTGTAGCGATTGGGTCTCCTCTATACGTTAGTCCATTATCAAAATTTCTAAAGTGTAATAATAATAATGTATAAAAAAAATTAAAGCAGTGAATTGTTGTAATCCGACCCTCGTCCGGCAAACTGTCGGGTAGGACTTAGGAGTCTACACGTGTCTCCGATACAGCTCCTGATAGCATCGGGCCCGTGGACCGCTATCGAGGATCCGATCGCGCCCGCTGATAGCTCGGCGTGAGAGATTATACTACACGCTGGCACGGCGGTACAGAGGTGCGGGGACATGACTCGCATCCACCTCTATGGGTACGATCCTACTTTCATTATGTTACTATGCATTTCTAAATCGACGATATTTGCAACTCTTATCTTCTTCTTCTGTTTCTTAAAAGGTATTGGCCTCCTGCGAAGTCGACTCCCATCTGTCGATCCATCTCTTTGGTGGTCTGCCCGGGGTCGTCTACCTTGGGGCTGGCCGTGCAACACAATGAATGGGAGTCTGGATGGATCCATTCCCCTCACGTGTGCATACCAGTATTTTCTCATTTGCCTTCCCCACCTAACGACATCCTCGACCTTGCATATCTCCCATATCCTCTCTTGCAGTGTCTTGCCATATATATATCTAAGCGTCTTCATTTCTGACACCCTGAGCGCGTTTTTTGTGATCGTGGTGTCCCCCCTGCACTCGATCCCATATATCATGATAGGTCGCACACAAGTCTTATAGATTCTCACTTTGCTGCTGATCTTCATGTCAGGATTTTCCCAAATTGAATTCAAATAATTGAATTCAAATATCTTTTTTGCACAAATAAGTTAAACTAACAAACAATATTTAGAAATATAACTTTGAACAATCTCGAAATTTGAGAAATGAAAAAAGCAATTGGATATCTCTAATTTTTGTTTAAATTTTATGTTATTCAATATTTATCTTGTTCATTCTGATGTTCTCCCTTTGCCTCCCCTTTATTCTCACCCAATGACCCCCTTTACATCGCTTCAAAAATAATAAAGAAAATATTATAAATAATCAAATGAACTTAACGTCACGGCCATTATCTGATTTATTTACTTTATTATAAGATAACACCCGGACCCCAACAAAAACTTTAAATAAAAAGTTTCGAAAAAAACATTTCAATATCTGTCGAAACTGACCACATTCGTGAATTTATTTTTTTTATATTTTTAATATTAACATTTATATAATATCACTGATGAAGAGCTTGTGTGTCCGTAACGTGTTTGGTCTTTAATTTTTTTTTAAATAATATGTGTTGTATACAAATTATATAAAAAAGGAAACAATATTAATACGACTCATTATTTCATAAAATAGATTAATAAAAATAGTAATTAATAAATCGAATTTCTTTATGAATTAGAACACTTAATACGAATAAGAATGTATGTTTTTTAGAAGTCATGCCACGTTTTCTTCGGTTTCCCTCATTTTAACCATTATTCTCTCATCCACACCATCATATTTCCACACCATCTCAATCTCTCAAACAAACTTCCATCACGAGATTTCAGTTAAATCTTTAGATTATTTATACTTAGGATGTTATCATCTCCCTTACATTTCGTACATACCTTACGTGACTACGTAAATTATAAATCAAATAATTTTGATTGTGACAAAGTTGATTTTTTTATTTAAGTTCGCCACGATTCCATGAATAAATTACAATTAAAAATTAATTCAATCACGCGCCGACAATAAAACGTATCATAAATACTGGCGCATGCGAGCTGAGAGCATTTAAAGCGAATGGGTACAGCGGAGATGAACTCTCGAGCCATAAGTCGCGGAGGCTGGCGGCCGGAGGCATTCACAATCTTCGCTACCCTTGCGGATGCGAATTATCGCTATGTGGTCCTCTCAGTTACCAATGAATATTAATATATACTTCATCGTGCTGTCTTCTTTGTAGCATGTTTCTTTACCTCTAGGTGCCTGGTAATTTAACGTTTTCTATGTGTATTTCAATATATTGATACTTAAATATTTGTAATGTTCGTTATTTGTTTTCTACGCGCATTTTGTATGGGTTTTCCAGTGAAAGAAGTCCAAATTGCCTCCTGGTGGGGCGTGGATTAGTCTCTTCTTCTTCTTCTTTAACAGCCGTTGTCGGCCACTGCTGGACATAGGCCTCCCCCATACTTCTCCATGTATGACATTTCATACGGGGGGTGGTTGGCATTACAAAGCCACGCTTGCCAGACGGGTTGGCGAGGTGTCCTTCCACGTTAGCCTATGCATCAATATTATTTATTAGGATTAGTCTTAGTTTTCTTTAAATGTTATGTTATCTAGTATTTATCTTGTTCTAATGTGCTCCCTTTGCCTCCCCTTTATCCTCGCCCATTGACCCCCTTTACCTCGCTTCAATCCAGACCCCTACATTTTCGCTTTCCCCCCTACAAATTGTCCCGCCTTACTCATATAAAAACTACAAAAGCGCTTTGTCTCCACTGTAATACCTAGGTTAAGTTCACTCAATGTTGGCTCTAAGAATACGAGTATAATTTATGTTTACATAAAAAAAAAATTGATTAAATGCGGCCTGGCATCCCCTGGCGACTTATATACAATATTAAATGTAAATCCCGGCTAGACGAGAAACAGGCCTAGGAAATGCATGGGCGAAGCTGACGAAAGAGCGCCGCTGCGCCCTATAACAGCCTCAGGTATGTGGTGGAACCCTTCTTTACACCAAAAACTAGATATGTCGTGGTTGACATAATAACGCGTAAATTTGGACATTTAATTTAATCGTCTCGAAATTGGACATTTTTAGTGTCAGTGAGGCAGTGTTTATAAAAATAAATATTATCAATTCTGGAAAGAATACTTCCTGACTGACGTCGACATATTTGGAATCCTTCTGAGATATGTTATTTCATAGATTCATATCGTTGTTTTATTTTTGTTTATAATTTTGTGTCGAACCATTTTTCGTTTGTTATTCTCATTTGTGTATAATAAAAATAAATAAACAATACTCGTATCATTTATAATACTTTCTTCCGCTGTACATTCCTTTCTGATATCAGAATTTGAATTTCTATCGTACATTATTTTACCGTTCGTACGTCTAAGGTACCTCTTACCAAAAATATTTCATAATAATAATATAAACCGTTGAATTAAAAAAAACTTTGTTTTATGTATCACAATTGTATTTTTATTTTTCGCGAGAACTGTTTCGTCCTATATCCTATGTTGACATCATCAGGTGTTACAATAATATATCAAATGTCAAATTTTCGTGATTTTTCGAACTTTTATGTGTATTTGTTCCTATTTGAATAATTTTGAAGTTCTTGCTCTAGTTGAGTAAGTACCTAATTATTTCAGTCAAAAACTCTATATTATGTGTAATTGTTCCTTCTTATTACTGCTTTATTATTATGATATTTTCTACCTTAATTTTTTTTCCTATAAATAGTAACTAACCATTCTTTTCATTAAAATGATAAGGTACTCACTCATCTCCAGCAAGAACTTCAAAATTACGAGTTTATCAAAGAAATTATTCAAATTGATATAGGTACAAGAGCACATAAAGGTTCGAAAATGTTACATTTGATATATTATTGTAACACCTGATGATGTCAACATAGGTTGACGAAACAGCTGTTGCGAAAAATAAACATACAATTGTGATACATAAAACGAAATAATTTAACAGTTTATAATGTTGAAGTATCATAGTGTTTCGGCCAATTATACGACTATTTATAATAATAATATTTATATTTTTGTAATTTTTTGACATATTTGCTTTTCATATGGATCAATGATATGTAATATAATATTCAGTGATGATCAATCAGTTGACTTTTCATCTTAAATCAAAACAAATCCCCCTCCACCGATACTTCTATGGATAAATACGCGAACTTACAAAGATTTTTGATTGTGTCCTTAAGATTTACAATCGTTTCGGTGTTTGCTATAGGTATCCCTTCAACGCTGCCCACCCACCGACGCGTCAATAGTAATAACTCATCCATAAAATCACAAAGAACAAAAACACTCCACGCACTTAGCGAACCGACCTTTATTTCATAAATCTTTAGTACCCATAACAATCAAAGTTTAAATCCACTACCGTCAATATTCGAATTTAAAGGGTACTTATCTCTCGAGGCGACACCCTTTCCTGAGTATCCGTAGCGAATAAAGAAATGAAAAACGCATAAAGATCGAGTTTCACACAGCCAGCCACGCTCCGTGGACCACACAGGTGATGTAAAAGCCACCGTTTCGGTCCAATCTTAAGTTATTATCTCAGATAGCGTTTCTTGTTCGAGTAGTTAACTGATCATTCAAGATTTCTATTGGAATCCAAGCCTATTGATCGTTAGTGTTGAATGCTTAGCTGAATGCATAATTTGTAAGCAATGAGGTTTTGTGTTTTTGAATCGAGATATTTAAATGATAGAGAACTTTATGTATCTTATTGAATGAACTCCTTTTATAAGTTAAATCAAGCTTTATACAAGGTGTTTCAAAAAATTAAGCCCCTTAAAAATGTAGGTAGCCCTTTAGTCTAACTTAGGTTTAGATATCTTTGTGAAACTGATTATAAGTTATAGGCAGTATTTATTTTTATTTTTCACTTGAATCACAGACTTTGTGGTTGGACGTATTTAATTAAAAAATATATTAAACAAATGAACACTTGGTACAATATAATTACCACGGAATTATAATTATATTTTAATTTATGTAAAACTTAAGGCGTCAACTCTTTGGAATAACATGATAACGAATTTTTATGAATTAAAAAGCTGTCTTTCCAATTTGTTTATATTGAGAAAAATAAACGCTTTATTATAAAAAGTAATGTTTCTAAGAATATTCTCTCTAAGAACTCTCCGAAATGTTGATTTTGCATTGCATTTTATTTTTTCATACTTCTGATGCAGACGAGAAGAACACACTAGGTAACGCAGAAGACCAGCGTGATGTACTTAGAATCAATAATACATTTGAAATGTGTTATTATTAACGTAATATTTTGCAAATAAATATTAAAATATGTTTTTCTCAGAAACACTATACATTAAACTATACACTTAACACTATAATAATAAGTAATACTTTCATATACTTTCATATAATAATAAGCAAGGGCAGACACAGTAAGGACCAAACAAGTTTTGAGGACTTCTGAAATAAAGACACTGAGGACGATAGCAGGCAAGACACTGAGAGATCGCGTGAGGAACACCAGAATAAGAGAGATATGTGAGGTTGAGGATATTATAAGATGGAGCAGACAGCGAAAAAGGGACTGGTACGGTCATGTTAATGAATGGACACCACCAGACTCCCTATATTGCATTGCATAATCAGCCTCATGGGATTCGTCCTCGTGGAAGACCTCCTAAAAGATGGAAGAACAGCTGGGAATCTACCTCACAGGAGGAGCAACACTCCGGAGAACAGGCCACATAGGTCTACAACAAGGAAGAAGAAGAAGAAGAATTACTTTAATTACCGTATTCTTCTTCTAACACGTGTATAACAACAATAACGCACTTGATCTTTGCTACATTTGATAATGTCTTAGAAAAGCGAAACATGTCGTTCCTATAACATGTAATAAAACTTCTAGAAAACCGACGTTTTCATTCGTAATAATCGTAAGGATTTTCAATCCTGCAGCAGATCGACTAACTGTCCTGTTTAAAACACATCCCATTCGCTTGGAGCTTGTTCACGACTTAATTTATACATGGCCATTAATGGAAGTCCATAAAAAACCCATTAGTGGAAATCGGAGGGCACAGCAATGAGTTTATGCAATATTTTAATGCGTGTCGGGTAGTGTTACAAGAGATTTACTCCGCAGTGAATTAATTTCATTATAGTTGCTTTGTTGTACACGCCGGTGGAATTAATCGGTACAGAGAACGTCTCTTTGAAGCACAATTAATATAAATGTGACCACTTGTAATGAAATATGATGGATTTAATTTAATTTGTTAATACGCCGGTGTTATACCTCCTGAAATGCCAGCCCTCCGCTCTTATATTACGTATTATTCGTGTAGGAAATCTTATCCGTATAACATGTGTAACAGGTTTAAATTTTTTTAATGTGATATCGCTTAAAAAATGATTGCTTCTTCTTGTTTTTTTTCTACTTAATGTCATTCTTGATAAATATATCAATTTCGTCCTGTGATGAAGATGTCCAGCTTTCTCTATCTCTTTGGTGATGGCTCTGGTGGTCGACAACCCTCTCAAAGATGGAATACCTAACGAAGAGATTCGCAGAACATACAATATTTATGACATAGTGAGATGAAGTAGGCAGAGGAGATGGTTCTTAAAGATTCACATCGAGGGGATGGGCCCAGCGAAGATTCCCAATTTTGTGATGCACGAGACTCCAGAGGATCTTTGACCACCAGGACGACAACCAAAGAGAAGAAGAGAAAACTGGACGTCTTCATTAAAGGACTACATTTAATATCCTGACTAAACGGATCACAAGATCTGCATAAAGTAGAACAAGAAGAAGTTTAATACTGTACCGAAAAATAAATACATTTTGGATTCATAATTTATTTTGTCATTCAGGAATCTGATATTATATTCATGAATGAGAAACAATAAAAATTACTTCTTTATAAAACGACTTTGGCTATTTTTTGGACAGCCACACAGCAATCCATCATCTTCTTCTTCGTATGACGCTAAAAAGGTGCTTGAAAGAGCCACATCGCTCCTATTCTCTTCGCCATTGTGTCGTCTCCATGGCCGGGAGTATAATAACATATCGCACGTTGAAAACAAAAGTGACACTATACAAAAATCTCAATTTTTCAGTACGGTCATTTAAAGTTTTTGTGAGGTCAATAACTTGACTGTGAGTATAAATATATCTAATATTGTTGTTTTATATATTAGTTTAGATATTATTTTATCAGAATCTAGTTGATTTTAATTAGATTAATAAGCAGGCAAAACTTTAAATGACCGTACTGGAAAATTGAGATTTTTGTATAGTGTCACTTTTGTTTTCAACGTGCGATATAATAACCACAATTGGAGGCACTTCTAAATGTAAATGGATCTGATGAAACCGGTTATAAAAATATTATCCTTATTGATGAATTCAAAATAATTTACTTCTTCTAGGTAGAGAAATAGCTGTCAAACTACTTGTGAAAAGAAAGGGTATGATTCGGAAATCAAAAGCGTTCTCAATTATTTAAAGGTCTACCGTTTTTTTTGGATAAAAGTGTGCAATTGGGAGCATGAAAATTGTTATTTATTTTAACCACAAAGACGCAGCTTAGACTTCAAGTATATTGATAACCTGTCAGAGTTTAGATCGAGACTAAAATTTCAATTCAATTTTCCTGGCCTTATGTTAATGCTGATCAACTGCGTCAGACGCAGCCCTCACAATAAGTATGTTTATTTTTAAAGATTTCATATAATTTAGCATTTTCTACAATGCCCTTGATAATTAATAAAAATGGCGCCCTATAAATCATCCAATTAAATATTATTATTATAAGTGACCGTTTAGAAAATTAAAAGTATATTTACGTCAACTGAATTAGGGATCATGCTGATCACTGCTGAACGTAGGTCTCCCCCAAACACGCCACCGCCCCCTATCCATTATCGCTCCCATCCATCCATGTCCAGCAATCCTCTTCAGATCATCGGTCCAGCACAGGGGGACGTCCAACTCTGCGGAACCCTATACGCGGTCTCAACTCCAGAATCGGCCCCCCCCATCGGCCGTCGGTTCTCCGACAGATATGGCCAACCAATCGCCACTTCAGCCCTCCCATCCTCAGAGTCACCTCAGTCACATTGGTTTGTTATGGAATAAATTCGTTTCTAAATCTGTCCCTCGAGGTTATTCCAAGCATGGCTCTTTCCATGGCGCTTTGGGCGACCTTGAATCTGTAGACTAGACCTTTTGTCAGTGTCCATGTCTCGGCTCCGTACGTCATGACTTGAAGACTTTAGTCTTGAGGCATTGTGGTATTTTAGAGGTGAGAACTTGGCATAAATTTCCAAAGGCCGCCCAACCCAAATGATTTCTTTGCTCGGATTAGAGTAACGATTAGAATTAGGAATAACTAATATTTATTGTTTCTTGAACAATGATATAAAACTCCCTATTCAATAATGAAAACGAAGGAACTTTAAAAAAATATAGATGTTTAACTATAATTTATGGGAATGACATGGTTCGCCTTTCTAGGTTATTATCAAGTGTCAACATTTGGAAAACAGAAGCTGTCATTCGTATTGATTATGGATAAGATGGTTTAAAAATATTATTTTGTGACAATATGTCTCAGTCTGCTGTAATGATCGAGTCATTTGGATGTTTATAATAATAGATTATAACACAAACGTTTTACGTTATGCAATAATTGATTTCTGTATGATAGTGTAACCAAATGATTTCGCGCATTATAACTTATTAACGAGCTATAAACTCAGCCAAAATCACATGCACTATCACGAAGTGTAAGTGTTATGACTGAGTTTATATTTAATTTTATTACGTATACCGTGATTTTACATAATTTTACGATACTCAATCGCACTTAAGTATTTTAAGTACTGGTGTATTCTATTATATTAAATACGTTATAGTTTGATATATTTAAAGAATGCTATAGAACATTAAGTTGTAGTGAAAAAAGACACTCAATATTTTCATTGTTTGAAGAATCTTGCTGGCGAGATAAATTAAGGTAGTGAAGTCTGGTAACTTAAGCCGATTTCGTGTCTTTTTTGGAGGGCGTTTTTTTGTAGGAAAATAAAAATTAATATTTTTGAAAATTTAGGGTGTTTTTATTTACATATTAAAGATACAAAAAAAAAATCGAAAAAATTTAATAGTTTATTTTTATTATTATTATTAATCGAAGTTGGCACCTCGAAAAAAAGCGCGTGCGTGGCCCGGGTGATTTTGGCTCTTGATGTTATCTGAAATCAAGAGTTTATTTCAATTTCCTAAGTACCTATATTACATATATGAATACCGGCACCATTTGAGGTTATTGCGAATTCGTTGATTTTCAAGATATGGTCCATGTTTTACCCAAACCAATTCTTCGGTCGAATAAACAAATTAGTATGATAATTGTGTTTGATGTGATTTGATACATTTTTTGTGTTGCACTAATCAAGCTCATTTTAATCTTTCATCTCGACGCTTCGTGTGATCAAGACGTTTTTTGAGCCCGCATCATCTACAGCGCTAGAACTGCATTCTACTCACGACAACATGAAGATGGATTGAATTGACAATAAACATTTCTAGAGCGAAGGCGTTTAAAAAAATATTGAACCAGGAGATCAGAGAGCGATGGTGCAATGATAACCTTATTATAGCAAAAGAGTGCTCTTGATAAACTGGAAAAACAAGATGGAACTCTGTCAAACGCTGTAAAGTGAAAAGCTGCCCCATCAAATTCATTTAATGTACTGCAAACACGAGCTCATTTCAGAACAAAGTTTTTTTATTTGCAGACACATGTTGACTAGGGTTGCCAACTTTTTCTGAGACAATTCCTGAACATGTTTCTCAAAACTAAAATATGTACCCAAATGTAATTTTACAATATTAACCACTAAGAAACCACTAAACATAGCAAACCAAGCACTCTGACGAAATTTTATATATTTTATTTTAACAATTAAAATTATTGTTTTTGTTTGCATTGTACACAACAGAGTTACACCCCCGGTCACCCAACAGGTCGTTTGAACCTTATAACTGTATGCTATTTGTTTTTAGCTATTATATTGATTCTCATGACTTGTGATAGGTAGCTAATTTATCACCATTTTATTGTCACGTGAATTCTACACCAGACCAAAGACAGTGTGACAATCACACTGCATTCAAACCCGGGACCTTCGGTATGACAGTCCGAACTCATACTACTCTGCACGAAGGTAGTCGTTATTTTTTGTAATAAAAACATTGTTTTTTTACATTTTTCATATTATTTTTCTAGATTCTATAGTTTTACAAATTCATTATGAAGAGAACGATAT
Organism: Lepidostoma basale; assembly: GCA_022606425.2. NCBI lineage: Eukaryota > Metazoa > Arthropoda > Insecta > Trichoptera > Lepidostomatidae > Lepidostoma > Lepidostoma basale. Next base: position 108,176 of record JAHDVF020001077.1, on the reverse strand, counting down.
AAACTATTCGTTCACTCGATTATGAAGGAATAAAATCTTCAAAACATTCAAGAAAAATAACTTGTGAAGTGAATAAAGAATGAATTTTATCTCAATAGAGACGAAGATATAAACTGTTTTCTGGAAACATAATATGGTGGCCGAGGCGCTTACAGGACTTATGACCTGTCATTGGTTGGGTTAAGGTTATGCGATCGCTTTATGTTAACAACATTCCCCATTCCGCCCTTCTTGAGATAAAATATCCCATATCTCTATTGAGATACAATTAATCCTTAAAAATGATTAACCCGCAATGGGTAAAATCCAGTATTTCTCTACGAGTATTTATACTCGTATACATTCAAAATGTTGAATAAAGGATATTTTCTAATTATTGTCTTTATTTTTTCACAAAATTTTAAACTCAGTTTATATCGTATGACGGAGGTATAAAACCTTCAATAGATATAAATAAAACAATATTAAATGTGACCAAAATTTGCAGAAGAATTTGGTAACATTTAAAAAAAAAAATGAAAAACTGGTCCAAGTTTAAAAAGCATAAAAATTGGAGAAGTATTATCCTGGCGTTAACTAGCAAATGTAGCCTTTCACATTGCATTAATAAAAGAATTTCTGCTTAATGTTTACACCTATTCTTAATAGATGACGCTATTGTAAATTGAACTAAGTGAAGTGAAGTTGTGAAGTGTGGTGCAACATTGTAGCATATATACAACTTCCAAAAATTTGCCAGATGTGGTGTGTTCGTAAGAAGGGGAGAATGGGGAATGTTGTTAACATAAAGCGATTGCTTAACACAACCAATGACAGGTCATAAGTCCTGTTAACGACGTTGACGAGAGTAATGAAAAACTGACGTTTGCCGGTCGTTCAACGTATGGATATGAAAGAATGTGCAATAGATAGAACTGTTTTGGATAATTCTTCTTCTTCTTCAGGTGCCTTGTCGGGTCCCCCCAACGTTGGCGTCATCACCTCGGCGAACCTGTCCCTGTCCTGTGCCGCTCAGAACAGTTCCTTCACACTTCGTATGCCGGTCCAATCACTCACGTTTCGCAGCCATGACATTTGTCTCCTCCATTGATATTGGTAAATATTTTTTTTCAGAAATTTTGACATTCATCTTGGATTCTGGACAAGAAACTCTAATCATGGATTATCCTGGACGGTTGGCAACCCTAGTTGAGACCCCTTTAAAATGGTTCTTGTTCACACGCTATACTTTCCTTATATGTACAGAAAAATGAAGAAATTATTTATCTCAATGGGCACGGTGGAATTCCTCACAAAAGAGAGATATTTTTTCGCGTGTTACATAATCTACCGTTACGCAATGTGTAGTACTTTTCCCCGGTATAAATTGTAAAAAAAAACTCAAATTCTGTAGCAATTGACACTTAATAATTCACATTGTCAGCAAATTGAGTCACACGTGAAATACAATGAAATCGTAAATTTTATTTCCGATTCAGGATAATTGCGGTTTCGCAATCCAAAATGCATTATTCGGGCCGAATCGCCGCATGTTTATATGCAGATTAATCGCCTTGACTGATTTAAGCCGTAAACATTTTCGACAATCTCGAGATCAATGATTCACGGAGCCAAAATATCAGCCACAAGCCAAGGGTCGCAAAATTTAACTTTGGTAATTGATTTTTGACATTTCGCAAAACGTTAAATAAAAAACATATAGGTATAGCCTTCTTACGAATTAACTTTTTTATTGAAGATTAAGGCATTAACACTGTAGAAATCCATTGTAATTTGAAATACAATGATTACAGCAACCTTATTATATACAATATTTACACCTGAGGATGGAGATCACTTGTCGTGATTGATATTATTATTCTATAAAAATAAATAATAAATAAATGTGAAATAAAAACAGCGTTGTTACTTATATTCCAAAAAAAATCTTTATTATAGAACTAGAACAATTTTGTATAGATGTCCATATAATACATATAATATATAATATAATACAAATAAGTTTTACTATTGAATTCCACAGTGTCAATGCCTTAGATTTCAATAGTTTGTAGGAAGGACATGTTTCGCATTTCTAAGGGTTGATCATATGAAAGGTGAAATATGTCAAACGGATGTTTTCATTCAAAATAATTTATTTTTACAAAGTTCGATTCAAAATTATGATGAACGAAATATGGAAAATTTGTAATTTATTTAATATGTTTTTGATTTGTGTAATAGTTTAAGTAAAAAATTGTTGGCTTTGTTTTCAAAATGATCATCCTCTGTATACTAAAATATAAATTTCATCACACCGCCTCTTTGCCTTATGAAAAAAATCATAAATACTCATGGTGACAGTTGTATGCATAAATATACTTATTTATATTATGATATATTTCTTTATATTGTTACGAAAATTTATATGAACTCTTGAATTTTCAACGTACAAAATCGATAAATAAATAATATATTTAAATTCCTACATAAATCTATGAAATAATAATCAAACACGTTCCTCCAATAATAATGTTCCATTAACATACATTATGGGCCGGTGGACCCCCTAGGAATATTTATCTAAGCGAAAGTCGTAAATCTCTCTCCGAGTCATGCAGCATGGAGCCTGGCTATTATCATACGAAAGACGAACGGCAGCCTCTAGGATTATTCTGTATTTAGCGAATGTAATACAACTTGCCACATTGTTGATTTCGTTCCAATAAATCACGCCATCTTTGAGTTATACTTATTTCAATAGTGTTCTGAAACAATGCTTCATAAAATTCGATAAACAAAATACAATTTAATGAAACATCAAGTATTTGAACTTGTTAAAACCCGTGAAATATTCACAGAAGTAAATATTTTCTAACCTTTAAAAACTTGATTCACAGTACAATCGTAATCAGTATAAAGGTTTAACTTTCAATATAAATATATTTCAAGAATCAATTGTATCTCAATAGAGACGAAGATGCAAATTGGAAACAGAATATGGTTGATCGAGGTGTTTACAGGACTTATGACCTGTCATTGGTTGGGTTAAGCGCACGCTTTATGTAATACAACATTCCCCATTCCACCTTTTTTCTTATGACCACCATGTCTGACAAATTTTTGGAAGTTGTATATATGTTAATCGGCAACACCAACCTTTTCATGGTAGTTTATTCAATCTACACACTAACGCCATCTATGAAGATTGTATTTTAAGGTGTTTAAATTGATTGTATTTTAATGTTGTATTACATAAAGTGTGCGCTTAACCCAACCAATGACAGGTCATAAGTCCTGTAAACACCTCGGTCAACCATATTCTGTTTCCAATTTGCATATTCGTCTCTATTGAGATACAATTGATTCTTGAATTGATAGCCCGCAATGGGTGAAATCCAGTTGTTCGTCAACAAGGATTTGAATACATTCAAAAATGTTAAATGTATTTTTTCACAATCGTTAAAATTTCACAATTAACAATACTCAATTACTCTCCTTTTGTTTTGTATACATCTGTCATACAACAATAATCTAAACTAAATTCAAATTTAGATTCAGAATCAGAACAAAATTCAATTAAGTATTTCTCTCTCGCTCTCTTGTATTCAAAATATTCTCGTACACTTTTTTGATGGCATTCGGGTTTTTGCCTATTTATACTAGTATTATGATTTGAGAACTCAAAGTAGAGTTAAACTTAAATTTATGGTAGCACGTAATTGGCATTACTTTATTTTTTATATGATATATATTTTATTATAATTGCTGTCCCTCTCTCTGGTTTCAATCCTGGGATTGGTGCAGCAATTTCTTCTATTCTTCTCTTCCATTCTTCCCTGTCTTGTGCGGTTCTTTTTAAATCTGCATATGATGAGCACCGCACGTCCACCAACAGGTCCTCCGGGTACTCTTGGCGTGGGCGTCCCCTAGAGTTTGTCCCCTCGGTCATACCCTCCATTATGGCATGCAAGAGGCCTTCTTGTCGCATTACATGGCCGATCCATCTTGCACGCCTTTCGGACATGGTCCTGAGCAGGTGCCTTCCTCCTTCGATTCTTTTGAGAACCTCCTCATTTGTAATGTGGTCTCTCCAGGAAATTCCTAATAGTCTTCTATAGGACCACATCTCAAAAGCCTCTGGTCTCCGTTTATCTCTTTTGGATAGGCACCATGTCTCGCACCCGTACATCAAGATACTCCATACATAAATCTTGATGAGGAGTATTCTCAGTTTTAGGTCTATATCATTCGATTCTAATTGCTGTATGTTATCCTGAATGAATAAATAAAGTCTTATATTATATTAAAAAATTAAGTGTGTAATATCGCTCGTAACTAGTATCAGTTTAAATATGTTAAAACGAATGACATCAGATCAAATTGTAATGATTTTTATATTGAATGCACTGCCAAAACTCCCAAACCCATTAATTTTTTCTCCTTTCGGTGTCATTTCAATTACCCTAACGTTGACAATCACTTGAGATTGATAAGCATTTTTGTCCGTGGCAGCTCGAAACAGCTTCTTACTGTTTTTTAAACCAATCCTGTCCCTTATGTTGCGGAGCCAGGAGATTTACCTCCTGCCATCACCTCATCGATACTCTTATTTAACCTCAATGAATAGGTGTAACAATTCATATTTTTCTCCCAACGCACATGACCTAAATATGTCTCTTTACGGGATATATTGTGTAAAGAAATTCTTTAATATTTTAAAAACTATGTATTATCATGTCGTTCCAAAGCATTGTTTTGTAAGAGTATGTATAATTTAAAATTAAATTTTTACTAAGAAAAGTTTAGTGTTCAGAACCGAACCATAGTAAAGCTTTTAATTATATATCATGAAGCTTACAGGATGAACCTACAAATAACAATGATTTTCAAAACATATGTACACATTAGAAGTCTATAATCTAGAAGCGAACATACTCGTCTGGTTGGATTTAAATGATTTGTCCTTTAATTTAATACAAAAACCAAAAAAATATATATTACATTTATAACGGATAACACGTTGTTACAGAACACGTAACATTATTCATAACTTAAAAAATTCAATCCACGCATTAGATCTATTGATATTTTCCCATGTTAAACACGATAAAGCTTCTAATCCTTTTTTTCTATAATAATATCAAAGAGTGGGTTCGCTTTGGTATGTCGGGGAAAGTTGGGAGGTGTTTGAGCTTTTAACAATAAAAAAAATATGATGATGACGATGATTCCATCCATTCTGATGATTAACTGCGTCCTTGCTTGAACCTACGATAGGTTAAATAACCTATATATGTGTATATAAATACATGGTTGTGGAGGAAGCTAGAGAGGTGTGGCATTATAGAGTATTTTGACGGTTCATTTTCTCTGCCTACCCTTCCGGAGAAACGGTATGAGGGTTTTGTTTATGTATTATCTTCCAGAAGTTTTTATATATAAATACATATATATTACTTCTATATATTGTTTTGTTATGATGGTTTATTCCAACTTTTTCTTTTTTATACACTTTGTATATACAACAAGGAACATAGTTATTGGAAACAAGAATTTATCAATGAAAGCGAAAACGGCCGTTCACAATGAAGTTCTGGTCCCAACCCTAGTGTATGGAAGCGAAGCATGGAACTGGCAGAAGAAGGATGAGAGCAGAATAAATGCGGTAGAGATGAGGTCCCTAAGACATATGTGTGGTAGAACAATATACGACAGAATCTCAAATGCTGATATAAGAAAGGAATGTAGAGCGGAAGAAGGTATTATGAACAAAATTATGAAACGATCGCTGCATTGGTTCGGACATATGGAACGCATGGATGGAGAAAGAATGGTTAAGAAAGTATACGTTATAGATGTAAATGGGGTACGAAGTCGAGGCAGACCGAGGAAAACATGGCATGATCAAATTAATCAAATTTTAAAGGTTGGTCATGTTAGAAGTCGGAGGAATCGACGTGAAATGTAGAGGAAGCTAGAGAGTTTTGCCAGGATAGAGTAGTGTGGCGGTCCATTCTCTCTGCCTACCCTTGCGGGGAAACGGGGTTTGTTTATTTTTTGTTTGTATATACAACAGTTTTATTTTTTTTTTAAATTAATAAAAGTGTTGTACCTATATGAATTGTGTATAAAAAAAATATATAAATAAAACATACACATTATTTTGATATCCATGTAATTCGTTTCTATTAGAAAATCTAGAAATGTTTTATATTTTCTTTTATCGAATACAGGATGTTATCGATGTAATATTTTATAAAAAGCATAAAAAAATAAAAAGATTTCTGGTCACAATTTGCAAATTAACGTTGGTAAATGGAATGAAATCATTGTTAAGCGAAGAGTCCACTAGCAAGATAATTTCCAATAGTTAACTTACGCAAGTGCCTTTACTTTAGAAAAACCCTTGCAAGTCTGCTTCCCCAAGTTTAGTGGCTTTTAGTGGTTTTAAGGCTTATAATAAATGTTTACATCGTGAAACGACATGACGGTGGTTCACTTATGGAATTTTTCTTGGGAATGAAATATTAAATATTAAATTTAGAAAATAATATTCAATCAATTGTTTTTGGATTATTTCTACTAACATTAATTTTAAGTGATACCGGTTTGGGTAGCTTGCTACAATCCTCTAAAAAGGGATGATGATAATAGAAGACATATTTAAAAAAAAGTTTATTTTTATTTCTATATATCATATATAATTAAAAAATAATGTAAGAGTGATGAAGTAATAAAAATATTATGCTGTCAGTGAGATTATTATTTATAGGTCATATGTCATGTTATCCAATCTATATGTCATGTTATTAAAAAATCATTTCCTCATAGTAAACATTGGTTTCCAATGAAATATTTTTCGTAAAAATGTATTAATAAAAATCTTTTCAGTTTTTAAACGTATTTAAATAGGCATCAGTTATTAAGTTAAGTTAAGTTAAGATTAAGTTAAGCGCGGTTATTACCCGTGGCTCTTTCCGACTGAATTCTTGCTAGGTATGCTAAGCTACCAATCATTGGAGAGAAGGAGGAACATTCACTTGGGAGTTCACTTCTTTCAGCTGATTGGCGGCCGTATACAGAACTCGGATGTCCTGAGTGATGTAGGTCTATTTGTCCCTGATAATTACCTTCGTCAAAGACAGCACAGATTGTTTTATTTGCCACGCTGCAGAACCAACCTGCCAATGGTAATGCCTGTGGGTAGGGCAATCTTATTGCTTAATCGGATCGCCTCGGAGGTCGACATATTTCGTGATAGTGTGAGTTGCCTCAGGGATGCAATATCAATGTTATGATTTTTTCTTACTCTTAAGCTTAATTTTTATTTTTTTTAATGCTTCTCTGTTTATAATGTAATTGCAAACGATTTGGAATTGTATATCTGTAATGTTTGTGATTATTAGCAAAATAAATTAAATGAAATAAGTGTTTTTTAAATATTTAAACAATTCTTTATTCGTTGGCGTAGTTATTTCGAGAAAACATTGTAATTTAAAAAAAATTATCATATGGAAAGTAAGAAAACAATTATATGTTAATAATCAATTTATAGACATTCAGTAGATATGTTTCATATGTATCATTTCGAAGCCCCCTGTACAACTTGGCGTAATAAATACCTACTTTTCATTCATACCGTATTTAGGCTTACATAGACAATCGCCAACTCTCGGCAATTATTATAAATAAGGAGAAATTCAGTGTCGGGTTTACACAATGCATTATAATACGGCTTAGTTAAAAATGAGTTGACACACGCAGTATAAGGCAACAGTGATCGATGACCGGGACTATTGTCGCATGATTGATGTCTAATCGTGTAGCTCACTTTGGCCTTATTCGAAGACACGGCTGAACTCGCCTCTACCAAGACCTGCTGAGAACCGTACCTACCATTTTATTTAAATCAGTTTTCAGCTCTTCCGACATCAACTCGTTTCTTGCGATTGTGTACTTAAAGTGTACTTTCGAGATATTCATTTTTAAATTCGTGTGAAAGTTTATTGGCGACGTTATTGCATTGCAAAATAAACACATAAAAACGTGTGTTTTTTGCGCATTCAGTATCCAGATAGACTAAAATTCCTTCTATATTATATAGTATAACAACACTTTATTTCACTTAACAGAGACATGTTTTGGTTACAAATAACCTTTATCAATATATGCAATTTTAACAAAAAAATAAAACAGATTTTTTAAAACAGAAATTTTGCGTATTAATAATAAAAATTAATACATAATAATTTAGATATATTAAAAATTAAAACATCCAGTTAAATTTAAATTCATTTCCAATATTCGAAATGTTCCCGTTACATCTCCGCTCTCCTCAATCCTAATTATACCCCCTCCACCTTTATGCATAACTCCACTCCCTTTTAGAATAAAATTGACCACACTGTTTTATTTTATTGTTAAATTTGTAAACATTGATAAAGATTACTTGTAGCCGAAACATGCCTGTGTTACGTGAAATAAAGTGTTGTATTACCTATGAAATTATATTTATTCAAAGTCTAAAATTCGTATAAAATTATATGAAATGAAAAGGTGCACTTACCTATCACATTAAATTATTATAAACTGAAGCAAAACTTTTTTCCAGGATATAAACAGTGTATTATCACAACATCTTTTTGCTTTTTTCGCTAACCTGTTTTGTGACACAAACTTCCCTTCTTCAGTGAATGAATTTTAACCATACACTGAAGAAGGGAAGTTTGCGTCTCGAAACATGAAACATAATCCGATGTTTCCAAAAAGTTATTCAAAAGTAAGTGTTGTTTACAAAGTAAAAAACATTGTTCAATGAATCCGCAACACAAAGTTATGGCGAATATAAAATATATTTCACATTATTATTATTTGTTTCTAGAGTAATGGTGTAAAAATTCATATTAAATCGGGTGGTGATCTAGGGAAGAGTACGCTTGAATCCTGTCCACGGAACTCGAGTTCAAGTTTGGAAACGAGCAGTTTCCTTCTTCATAATAATGAGCTATTTTCTGCTTATATTGAGATTGTATGATAAATTAATACATGTTTTAACTTACAATACATGTTTTGTAAGTTTAAATATATTTCATGAGACATATTTAATAATGTCTTAGCAAGGCGAAACGTGTCATTCCCATAAAATAAACTTAAATATATCGACTGAAGCAAAGATGTTCATTATGGAGTTCTAGTGCCGACCTTTATGTTTGGAAGTGAAGCTTGGAATTGGCAGAAGAAGGATGAAAGTAGGAAAAATGCCGTAGAAATGAGGTCTCTTGGAAGCATGTTCGGAAAAACAATGTATGATAGAATATCTAATGAAGAAGTAAGAAAGGAATGTAAGGCGGATGAATGCGTGATAAATAAAATTAAGAAAAGGTCACTAAGATGGTTTGAAAGACATGTCCGAAGTAGGAACAATCGGCGAGCGTGCATGTCACGATGTGTGAATGTAGAAGTGACGCGAGATTTATGTCAGGATAGAACAATGTGGCGATCCATCCTCTCGGTCTAGCCCTTCGGGGAAACGGCGTGATGGTTACTTAGTTAGTTAAAATAAAACTCCTTGAAAACTATCACAATTTAAGAATATTGTTAAATACATCGCAAGTCGGTTATCATCAGTCTATCGATGCCAGACATCCTGGCGAAACTGGTCGCTGTCAAAATAAAGACCAAAGTGGAAGTTTGCATTTGAAAATGTCTTAGAAGGGCGAAACATGTCATTACAATAAAATAAAATAAAACTTCTAGGAAACTGGCGTTTTCATTCGTATTAATTATTTAATATGGAGTTTGATATCATTATTCAAGAAAAAATAAAAAAAAATATAAAAAAACTGGAAATAGTTATAAAAATCGTTTTATTTCTTTCTTATTTAAAATGAACTTCCATCAAGAGATTTCAGTAAAATTATTAAATTAATTTCTTCTATATACGCCATTCCTTGTGTTGTTATAATGGTTTATTTCAATTTTTCTTTTTTATACCACTTTGTATATACAACACATATTTAAAAATAAAATTATTTATAAAAATAATATAAAATTGTTGCTGTTTATATGATCTGACAGATGTTAACATCTGTCAGATCATGTAAACAACAACAATTTTATATTATTTTTGTAAATATGTATCTTTACGGAAGGACTGTTTGTCCGAAACATGTCTATATAATTTTATTTTTAATATAAGTGTTGTATATACAAAGTGTATAAAAAAAAGAAAAAGAAATCATACAAAAATTATATAATATATATTTAAACCAATAGAGTACATTCGTACATATAAATTGAACATTCTCTCTTAGCAGAACAGACACTTTAATGAAATTGAGTCCGTGATCGTAACTTATAGTCATCTGTGTAGCTATTGGTTTTCAAATTACTATGTTTTATTTAGCGATAAATAAGCAGGGATGCCAACTGAACGGTTGCAATAATCATTAAGTTCACATTTGCTCAAGTTATTCTTTGTGCCCCTCCCTCTGTGTCTCTGAAGTTAATATCTTATTTATGAAAATATGAACCAGCTCATGTATTATTCAAGTCGTGATGTATGGATAGAATTTAATTCAATGGGATCATATAATTACCCAAGAGGTTTTCCTAGTTACTATAGCATAGGGATGGCAGCAATTCATCCTTTAATAAATTCTCATTGCAACATTAGCGTGAATGGTAAAAATCTGGAACAAGTGGATGAGTTTGTATAATTAGATACTATGCTAACAATGGATGGGATGCTAACAATGGAGAGGGATATTTAAAGAATGATTGGATCAGGCAATAAAGTGAATGGTGCATTTAAAGTTGTCATCGCCAATAATTACCTATCAAAAAACGTATAATTGGCAGTGCAAAATGATGTTCTTATATGGATCTTGTAAAAGAAGAATAAAAGTAGAATAGATGCAGTAGAAATGAGATCTCTTAGTCGGATCGAAAGGATCACTAAGATGGCTGGACACATGTAAAGTATGATAGAAGAAAGAATGGTAAAGAAAGTATATGTTAAAGATGTAAATGAAACAATAAATGGAGAGAGACTGAGGAAAACGTGGCACGATCAAATAAATCAAATATCGAATATCGGTTCTTCCGATAATGAAAGTGTAAGTAAACCTTCGAAACATGTCGAGAAAAATATACTCAAAAGTGGAAAATACACTGTTTTAATTTGTAAAAAAATCGTCATTATAGAATTCCACAGTGTTAACGCCTAACGCCTTAAATTTATCTAAAATTAAAAATTATTTAATAAAAAAATAAAGTAACATTACGGTTTCATTTAAGCCGGAATGTCGCATCGACCATTTTGTTTAAATAAGGCTCGTTTCGAAACGTGAGGAGCTGTTTCAAGCGGCGCAGGACAAGAAAATCGCCAACTAACTAACTAACTAACCATCACGCCGTCTCCCCGAAGGGGTAGGCAGGAATAATGGACTGCAACACTTTTCTTTCCTGACATATTTCTCTCGCTTCCTCAACATCATACATCATGTCATGCACGCGCGTCGATTTCTCTGACTCCTCACATGGCCGACATTCAATATTTAATTGATTTGATCGTGTCACGTTTTTTTCGGTCTTCCTCTATTTCTGGTTCCATTCACATCGTTAACATATATTTTTTTACCATTCTTTCCATATGTCCTAACCATCTTAATGATCCTTTCAATATTTTGTTTATATCACAGTCTTTTGCACCGCATTCACTTCTTATATTTTCATTCGACACTCTATCATACACAGAGTATCACACATTCGTCTAAGAGATCTCATTTCTACTGCATTTATTCTACTTTCATCCTTCTTATGCCAGTTCCATGCTTCGCTTACATACATAAGGGTCGGTAGAAGAACACCATTGTGCACTGCCATTCTAGCTTTTTTGGATAGGTTTTTGTTTGCGATGACAACTTTAAGTGCACCATTCACTTTATTGCCTGCCCCAACCCTTCTTTTAGTATCCCTCTCCACTCGCCCATAAGATAAGATAAGATAAGATCGCCAACGTTGGGGAAATCCGACAGGGCACTTGAAGAAGAAGAAGAGGCATAGTTGGCGCGATAAACAGGAAGGTGGAAAACTTGGCTTGCGGTGTTACTTGTGCGTTTGTAATATTTGCGAATATTGAGTTTGTTAAATGGATTCGATTTAAAATAATAATTAAGATGTTCACGTGTATTCACTTATGTTCCTATTTTTGACAACCCTGCTTTATAATACATATGATTGTCGCATTCTATTAAACTATGGTCAAATAGGAATGATACGAATATGCAATATTAATGATATAATTATGACTGATTGACGTATATGCCCCGTGTTGATTAATGTAATCATTCATTACGATGCTTCGCTGCAATTGCTTTGCATAAGCTATTTATATAAAATGAATATAAAGATTCATATCAAAGATATTTCTTTTTTATTTCGTTTGTTCGACGGCGATTTAATTATAGCATTTAAGAGCATTCAAAAATCTTAGTCACATTTTGAAAAATCCGAAAATACCCATCAACCTGAAAAGGAGAGTGTTCAATGCCTGTGTCCTGCCAGTGTTCACTTATGGTATTGAGACAGTCACAATGTCACAAAAAAGTGCCAACAAGCTAAGAGTCACTCAGAGAGCAATGGAGAGAGCCATGTTGGGTATCAATTTACGGGACAGACTCAGAAATGAGGACATAAGAGTCAGGACAAATGTTTCCGATGTTGTCAAGATGGCCGCAACCCTCAAGTGGCGATGGGCGGGACATGTCGCTCGCGATCCAGAAGAAAAGTGGACAAGGCGACTGCTGTGCTGGTAGCCAAGGACGGCAAAGCGTGGAGTTGGGCGCCCACAGTTGCGTTGGCGCGACGATATCCGGAGAAGTGCGGGAAGTGCCTGGATGCGGATCGCTCAGAATAGAAGAGAATGGAAAATGCGAGAGGAGGCCTACGTCCAGGAGTGGACGGTCAATACGGGCTGAAGAAGAAGAAGAAGAAGAATTTAAGACAACGAGTCGTTGAGGTTACGGTCACTGTCCAGTGTAAATATACTTTTAGTGTGCGAATACCCAAACTAAGATGGGTGGATTATTTTAAGGGGGGTTTTAGGACGCTTGGGGATGGAAATCAGAGAATGAGAGAAATAAACGGGGAAGAGTGGCGAAATTTTTTGGTGGAGGCCAAGGCTTATTGTGGGCTGTAGTCAACCGATGATGATGATGATAATCGTAAACTGATATAAAATATTGAATTAAATCAAACTTCTACCAATCGATGAAAATAAAATGTTGAATTAACTCCGACTACGCCACAATGTGGTCATGATTATTAATAGGTGTCTCAAAAGAAAGTTTATGTTTGAATTCACAGCGTTATGTGGAAATGTTAGAAGACTTATTTCTGCTTGAATTGCAAAGCGTTCCTTGCTATAACCAAAGAGTATGGTTCCAGCAGGACGGAGCAACGTCACACACGTTCAATACGTCTCCATCAGGAGAGTTCATGAATTTTTTCCTGGCAAATTGATCGCGATCCTGGTTTAACCCCTATGAACTTTTCCTGCGGGGTTATCTCAAATCTTAAATTTACGCCAATAAACCGAGTTTTCTGGAGAAACAAAATATTCGTCACAAAATGGCAGCTTTCACGGAGTCTACCTGCCGAGCTATAATAAGAAATTGTACTGTTAGACTAAATGAGTGCCACGAACGCGAGGGTTTACACTTGGACGATATTATTTTTAAGAAATATATTCCCAAATAGCTTAATTATTTTTATTCGATCTACTATACGAGTATATAAACTTTCTTTTAAGACACCTTGTTTGAAGATTCACGGAGTCTACCTGCCGAGCCATAATAAGAAATTTTACTGCTAGACTAAATGAGTGCCGCGAACGCTAGGGTTTACACTTGGACGATATTTTTTAAGAAATATATTCCAAATTTGCTTACTTTTTTTAATCGATCGACCATATATAAACATTCTTTTGAGACACCTCGTATGAAGATTCACAGAGTCTACCTTCCGAGCCATAATATAAAATTCTACTGTTAGACTAAATGAGTGCCACGAACGCGAGGGCTTACAATTGGACGATATTATTTTTAAGAAATATATTCCCATATTGCGTAATTATTGTTAATCGATCTACTAAATATAAACTTTCTTCTGAGACACCTTGTATGAAGATTCGAGAATGAAATCAATCCAAGTGATCAAAACATGAAAATACGTCTCAGCAATCCATTCTTTCTTGCTTCAACTCTCGGCGATGGATCTCCCTCTGAGCGTTAAGTCGACGGAATAAAGAAGGCTTTGTGCCGACTGAGTCAACAATAGCTATCAGGAGAGCGATATTTTACCCGTCCAATAAATATATTTGATATCACAATGGTATTAGTGCTGTTGGGACGCCTTCCTGGACCACCTACGAGTGTGGCTGCACTATCTGGCGCTGTTATCAAACTGAAATGGAGCTCTGGCTTGTACGAAATATAACAATATATGTATTGTGCTTCATTGTATCCACTCACTGTATACGGTAGCGATGTAAAATTTAAAAATGACTTTAATACGTCATAAAATTATACTGCTTTATATACTACGTTTTGAACGCAGGTAATTTCCATTCTAGATTTGAATTCAAATTGTGAATGATGTCAGTTAGATATCTCTCCAATTAACGTATTATACTATGCGGTAGCGATGTAAAATTTAAAAATAACTTTAATACGTCATAAAATTATACTGCTTTTTTATACTACGTTTTGAATACAGGTAATTTCCATTCTAGATTTGAATTCATATTTAGAATGATGTCAGTTAAATATCTCTCCAATTAAATTTAATATATATTTTATAGGTTTTCTTTCTGTAATGTAAACAAGTCTTTTGTTTGTCATAATTATATGTTAATAAACCGCCTTCCATACAACCCTTATGTATAGAAAAGATGATTGGAGCTGGCAAAAAACGATTAAAGTAGGATAAAAAAATAAAGTAGGTACATTCATCACAACGTTGTATATCTTGTAAACGTTGTAAATCTGATTGTAAATCTTGCGATCTGTTTATCCAGAATAACAACTTTCTTCCTGTGATGAAGACGACCAGCCTTCTCTCCATCTCTTTGGTAGCCGTCCTGGTGGTCGATGGCTTTCTGGAGTCTCGTGCATAAAGATCTAAGGAATTCTTGCTGGATCCACTCTCTCGATTTGGTCCCTCCAAAATCGCGAATTTCTTCATTGGATCTTCTTTCTATCTCTAAGGGTTCTCCCCACAATAGGTGGCAATTTTCTCATTTCTGCTATTCTTCAGAGATGTTTTGTTCTGACTAATTTTACTTATGTTTGCGTCATAAGTAAAAATTAAAAGGATCCCTAAGATGGCTTGAACAAATGGAACGAATGGACCAGAAAGAATCATGGTTAAAATGTTGTCTACAAGCAGTGTGAGTGGAAGGACGAGCCATGAGAGAAAAGGAGGGCATGACCAAATTAATTAAATACTAAAAAAGCGGCCACATTCGAAGTCGAAATAGACGAACGTGCACGTTACGATGTATTAATGTAGAGGTATGCCAGGATAGAACACACTGGCGGTCCGTTCTCTCTGCCTACCTCTCCGAAGAAACGGCGTGATGGTTAGTTAGTAAGTTAGTTATGTTAATGAAGGACACAAGTCTTCAAAAACGTAAATGATTAATACGAATGAAAACGTCTTGTTTCTAGAAGTTTTATTATATTGCATTTTATAGGAATGGCATATTTTTCATTTCGAAAGCATTATTAGATATTTGATAGTGCCCTAGCAAGATGAAACGTGCCATTCCCATAAATAAATTAAAACTCCTAGAAAACAGTCATTTTCTTTTGTATTAATTATGTCAAAAAAAAAATCATAAATTTCTTATTTTATTTCGTAAATACGAGTATGTATTTATTATTAATACTATTTCAAATATTCTCATTACTAATTTTATCAAAGAATTGATTTTTTTAAACATTCGTACGACAATTCGAAATGAAAACACGTTTTGGTACAGGAGGGCTTTCGCATGTAATTAACACAACAATAGGATTTCCGGATACTCACATTCCAAGCGGAGTCGTGATACCGGGACAATAGGGCCTGATGATTATACTGTGACCTTTTTTTTGTTGGAGATGTCTATTTTTTTATATGATTCACCGTACATTCACAGTCCGGCACAAGAAATGTCAAGTTGGTATGAAGATTTATGCGTTGCATACAGTTAAAAACCAATTTTATTATTGTATGCAGAAGGATTTTAGATAAACTTAAGACGTTCCCGACGATGAAAGCATAAAGTCTTCTAAAGATGTCTAGAAAAATAAAATATAAAACAGCATTTTAATATATAAAAAAATCTTAAGGTAATCAAATTATTTTACTGAAATCTCTTAATGGAAGTTCATTTTAAATAATAATTAAATAAAACGACGTTTTATTTAACTACTTCCACGTTTGTCTTTATTTCGACAGCGACCGGTTTCGCCAGGCTCGCTGGCATGGCATCGACAGACTGTCGATGCCAACTGAATATAGAAAGAAATTTTATAATAACTAATAATATAAGGGATGCTGGGGCTGCTGCTCCTGGTTAGAGGGGTTTCTACGCTTGTCTACCCCACCGGAATTCACCGTGATTTGTGCTGTTTCTTGCCCTCTGAGGGTGCGCTGTTTTCCAGCTGGGAGGGGGGGGGGTTGCTCCTCTGTGACGGGTCTCGTTCCTCTCCCTCTCGGCCATTATAATAATTTGTGCAGTGGTTATATTTATTTATTTAATATTATGAAATGCTTCCTAAACCTCGTATTTTGTCTTACATGCCAAAACTGTACTCCACATTTTTTTCCCATCCCGCATTTGACTCATCCGCCTCTTCTGTTCTTCCCGCTGTATATTCCTGGGGTGTATCATTCTTTTTATCTTTTTTATATTATGTTCCTAAAATTTTCATGTATTATATATTATGCTTATTTATTCAATAAAGTACAGCGGAGCTTATGCTCCGGAGCAGAGCCTATGGGGGTGCCAGACCACATTTAATCTACCCCATTTTACTTCTATAAGTAAAATGGGGTAGATTAAATGTGGTCTGGCACCCCCTTGTTGTTACCGTCTTTAAATGTAAGTCCCGGATGGACCGGGGACAGGCCCAGGGAGTGTACGAGCGAGGCTTACAAAAGGGCGCCGCTACGCCCTATAACAGCCTCGGGTATGTGGCGGGAACTTCTATGTTCCTTTATGAAAAAAAATAACTAGTAAGAATATCCTTGAGATAAACACCTGCAAGAATAAAATTTAATTGAAACGAATGATGGGAAAGAAATGTTCGAACTTGAACGTCCCCTATCACAATGCAACCGGAGCGCGGCATATCGAATCTATTAGTGGAACATTGTGTAAACACGCGAAGTCAACACACGGGCACAATGGCGGCCGTCCGTGTAGAACACGTCCGCGGAGTGGACGTGTATGACACGACCAGCTCCGTCCCCTAACAAGCGACTGACAAAAAAGTTGACAAGCTGCACAATGGACGCGTCAGCCCTGAATGATTCCAGTAGTGTCAGGATGGAGGTCGCCCACTAGGATCACATTATCGCAATCATTTTAAATACGAAATCATCTTACAATCACGCCTAATTATATTATAATAATAATAATTGTCATAATAAGAACAATATTTTTTTTATATATAAATAACTACGGAAATTTTAAACTATGGTCTATGTTTGTTTGTAAATGATAATATGGATTCATAATGATAATTATTTGTATTGAATATTTTTAGTATTATTTTAATCTTATTTGTATTTAAATAATAAGACTATAACACATAATAAAACTAAATTGTGATAATAAAAAGGGTTAGAAAGTCCCTTCCTCGGAACCAACTTGCTCATCACATACTATGGAAGAAGGAATGACCCGATGCCACTCGCCACCCACTCACAAAATAATATTTTGTGCCTTTTAAAACAATTTTACTTACCTACATTGTCAAGATATTCCATTATGTCATTGGATATACAAAATAAAATAAAATTTCTGAATCATATTTTTCTTGAACTCTCACCTGAATTGAGGATTTTTTTATTAATAAAAATTACCAAATCAAGCCCTCTAGAATTTTTTATTGTTTCTTGAATAAAGATGTAAAACTCCATATTTAATAATAAATACAAATGAAATTATATGTTTTCTTTCACCTTGCTTAGGCATTATCAAATGTATGATTAACAAAGTAGACGTTAAACGATCGAAGTGTGCGCGGGAGATGCCTTTTGGTGGCGATGAGGTTCGCAACCCATCACACTGCGTCTCTCGCGATGGCGAAAAGAGAAGTATGGAGTGCCGCGTCGATTAAAGTGTGGCAGTCCATTCTTTCTGCCTACCCTTTCGGGGAGACGGCGTGATGGTTAGTTAGTTAGTTAAAAGAATAATAATAATAATTGTCGTAATAAGAATAATAATAATTGTCGTAATAATAGTAGTGTAAACTCGGATATCCTGATTGACATAGGTCTATTTGTACCTTCGTCAAAGACAGCACAGATTGTTTTATTTGCCGCGCTGCAGCACCAGCCTGCCAATGGTTATGCCTGTGGGTAGGGCAATCTTCTTGCTTAGTAGGGTCACCTCGGAGGTAGACATATTATGTGATAGTGTGAGTTGCCTCAGGGGTGCAATATCAATGTTATGATTCTTTCTAATTCTTCATTTTAATGCGGTGTTTTTATGCTTCTCTTATAAATTCTTATAAAGTTATTTCAAATTATCTGGAGTTATACGTCTGTAATGTTTGTGATTTTTATTCAAATAAATAAAATTAAATTAAAATGAAATAAGTATTTCTTATTTTATTTTTGGATTTGGATTTTATTTAAAAAAAAACATTTCGGCAGGACAAAGGGGAAATGAGTATTTTAAATGTGGCCTGGTTCCCTCTTGTTTTTATTTTATCACAACCCCAGTAACAAGTCCCGCATGGACGAGGGACGGACCTAGGGATTGATAGAGCAAAGCTGACGAAAGGCAACGTCAGCCTATAACAGCCTCGGAAAAGCGGTGCGATGTGTGTGTGTGTGTGTGTGTGTGTGTGTGTGTGTGTGTGTGTGTGTGTGTGTGTGTGTGTGTGTGTAATGTGAAAAAATGTGAAAAAAAACATGTTTTAATTTTTTTTGTTTACTTGTACGACAGGTTGTTTTTTTAGGTACAATAACTTATAGTGCAAGAAGTAAAGACTTTCTCCCCTTCAAAAACTTGGTTCACTGTACAATCGTAATTCGTAAAAATTTA
The DNA here is from genome assembly GCA_022606425.2 of Lepidostoma basale. Classification (NCBI taxonomy): domain Eukaryota; kingdom Metazoa; phylum Arthropoda; class Insecta; order Trichoptera; family Lepidostomatidae; genus Lepidostoma; species Lepidostoma basale. Next base: position 88,867 of record JAHDVF020001077.1, on the reverse strand, counting down.
AAACTTTATATGTAAATAAAAAAAATTCACACGCGTTAAAATGTTCACAATCAATAACACCAAATTGATATCTATTTCTTTTCAACACTAAAATCCAGAAACATTCTCGGGCATGCGCATTGTGTGTATTTTGAATTTCTTTCGGAGAAAATGAAAGTATTCCTCTCTCGCTCTCTTGCATTCAAAATATGATCGTTTGCGGACTTTTGACTATTTATATTATGATTCTCATGACAACTGAATGATACCTAATCTATCACCATTTTATTTTACTCCAGACCAAAGACAGTGTGACAATCGCACTTCATCGCCGGGAATCGAACCCATTACTTTCGGTGTGGCAGTCAAAGCTTTTTCTACTCGACTACGAATGTCTTTAATTCGGTACTTATTACGCAAAAGGTCCCAGATGCGTTTTTTGTGAAATTGAGTTAAATATACCATCGTTAGATCCAGAAACGTTAGAGCTGTATTTTTTTTTTTTTTACTTTTTTTTTGTACAATTGCATTCAACCCCTATTTTTTTTAATGTACACATATATATTATAAATTTTGTGACTGATGTCTTGTAGATAACGTTAAGCTACGTAAATTGACATTTGAAATAAACAGTTTGGAACACAAATAACATTTTTTTAAATTATCAAAACAATGTTAAAATCTTATTTTTGCTCTTCTGTAAAATTCATAAAAAAGCAGTTGGGACCTTTTGCCAAATAGGTATCGAATAATAGAAAAATAAATAAATATAACAAATTTCAGCCTTAAGGATAACGTTTAGCCACCCTGTGCGGTTTATTAGAGAGTATAATAATAATCAATAAAAAAGTTCCAGCATCCCTACTGCTAACCCTAGTGGTATTATCGGTGATCAGTCAGCTAATCCTCGACCCCGTAGCTTCTGACATTTAAGCCAAATGTCTTGTCAGCCGGAGGTAATGATGCGGAGCCGATGACGCTTCCCAGCATCACAGCCCGCCGTGAATGGCCGCTGTCGTGTCGGATGAAATGTTTACAAAAGCTTCCAAATAGCGACCTATCGCGACCGGTTAACCCTTTCTTACATAATCAATCAGACACTGCAATATAATTTATATCTTGAATCATATAAAACTCCATATTAAATAATTAATACGAATTACCACATTCATGATAACATTTTTTTAAATATTTATTTTGTATACAAGTCCTGGTGAATAGTATGAGGTATGCATGAGAAATGATCTGGTGATGAATGTTAATAAGTCCAAGGATTTTTGAATAAGAAGAAATCATGACAGTCTGCAACATTAGCGTGAATGGTGAAAATTTCGAGCAAGTAGACGAGTTCGTGTATTTAGGTAGTATGTTTACAAGAGATGGGCGAGTGGAGAGAGATATTGAAAGAAGGATTGGGGCAGGCAACAAAGTGAATGATTCACTTAAAGTTGTCATCGCAAGCAAATACTTATCCAAAAGAGCTAGAATGAGTGGATACTCTGTGTATGATAGAGTGTCGAATGATAATATAAGAAGTGAATGCGGTGCGAATGATGGTGTTATGAACAAAATAATGAAAGGATCATTAAGATAGTTTGGACATATTGGAAAGAATGAATGAAGAAAGAATGGTAAAAAAAAAATATGTTAACGATGTACATGGAACCAGAAATAGAGAAGACCGAGTAAAACGTGGCACGATCAAATAAATCAAATATTGAATGTCGGCCATGTGAGGAGTCAGAGAAATCGACGCGCGTGCATGACACGATGTATGAATGTTGAGGAAGCGAGAGAAATATATCAGGAAAGAAAAGTGTGGCAGTCCATTCTTTCTGCCTACCCCTTCGGGGAGACGGCATGATAGTTAGTTAGTTAGTTATAATAGTATTATAGGTTCTGGTTAATGTGTATTTTCTAATGTTTATTATTATTTAAAACTAAAGAGATATGTTACAAATGAAGATAATTTTAATTAATATTACTGCACATACAATAGTATAACAACACTTTATTTCACTTATCCCAGACATGTTTCAGTTATAACAACCTTTTTCAATATACAAAATTTCAACAATAAAGTATATCAGAGTGAACATTTATACACTTAAGGGTGGAGTTATGTATAAAGGTGTAGGGGGTATATCTAGGATTGAGAAAGGGGCAGAGGTAACGGGAACATTTCAATCATAACGGGAAAATATAATTAAATGTAAATTCAATTTCCATCTTCGAAATTTTTCCGTTATTTCTACCCTCTCCTCAATTGTGATTATACCACCTCCACATTTATACATACATAAATCCACCCCTGTTTAGTACATTAGTGATCATTATTTTTTATTTGACTGTTAAAATTTTGTGCATTTAAAACGGTTATGTTATGATATAACCGAAATATGTCTGAGATAAGTGAATTAAAGTGTTGTTAAATTAAGTCCTCCACCTCCACCTTAATACATAACTCCACCCATTTTTAGAATATCAGATATTACTATTTTTAATTTTATTATTTAAATTTTGTACATATATAAAAAGATAACTAACTAACAAACTAACCTCCCCGAAAGAGTAGGCAGAAAGAATGGACTGTCACACTTTTACTGATGCGGCACTCCATCCTTCTCTTTTCGCTCCGCGGGAGACGCGGTGTGATGGGTTGCGAGCCTCATCGCCACCAATAGGCATCTCCCGCGCACACTTCGATAGTCCAACACCCACAAAATAAATCTAAAACAAATAATATAAAATACAATGATATAAAATAAAATAACAAAATGAAAATAGTTTAACACAAAATGTTCTTTTTAGATTGTGCACATACGAGTATTGTCTATTTAATTTATGTTCCACGAATCCGCTGTTTTGTTTAATTTAGCACATAATGTGATAACACATAATGTTTTTTTCGATGTTGCACATGTTGACATGGACGATCCGGACTTTTGTGTTTATTTAATTTATGTTACACGTATCCACCGTTTTTTAAATTAGCTGTGATTAGGCACTTAACCAGCAAGAACTAAAAAAAAATATTGAAGAAATTATTCAAATTGTCATTGGAACAAACGAAAATTTTTTTTTTACACCTGTCAAAATTCTTTATAAAAACGATGAAACTAATATAATTTTAACATCAAAACAATACAAACGTATTACGTGTCAAAATTTACTATTATAAAGTGCGGAAACAGTTAAATTGATCAAAACAATTCACTTATACGCGAAAAATCTCCAAATTTACAGGAGCACCAGATGAACCAAACCAAATTTTCAAAATCCGAAAGAACAAAATAATGTTATGATATAACCGAAATATGTCTGAGATAAGTGAAATAAAGTGTTGTAAAACTAGGTGCAGTTATATTTATTCACATATGAATCCACAATATAATGTGAAGGTGAATATAAAAGAAAAAAAAAATGTTCAAATAATTTTGTCCTTTGTGTGTTGTGTGATTGAGAGGGTTAATACCGATACATACATAATACATGGCCCGCGTCCGTTTAGGGAATCGTGACCGTAATTTTTCTATTGTATTCTTCTCGGACTGTTTACAAAACACTTTTTGGGAGGATTGCGAAGATTTGAGCCTATTGATCACTCGGCGGCGGCACGACCCACCGTCGCCAGTTCCTTGTGCACCCACGGTCGTCTTCATCATGCAATCATTCCATGACTCGTCAAATGCTTACTCAAACACGTGAATAGGTTCCCAAAGCCCATCGGCTCTCTCGAGGGTACTGGGGGGAATTAATACATTGTCTGCGGGTAGATTTGCGCGGTTATTAACCCCTATTTCATTTCATTTTCATTTCATTTCATTTATTTTGATAATAATCACAAACATTACAGACACACAATTCCAAATCGTTTGCAATTACATTATAAACAGAGAAACATTAAAAAAAAAATTAAGCTTAAGAGTAAGAAAAAATCATAACATTGATATTGCATCCCTGAGGCAACTCACACTATCATTTAAGAAATAAGATTGCCCTATCCACAGGCATAACCATTGGCAGGTTAGTTCTGCAGCGTGGCAAATAAAACAATCTGTGCTGTCTTTGGCGAAGGTAATTATCAAGGACAAATAGACCTACATCACTCAGGACATCCGAGTTCTGTATACAGCCGCCAATCAGCTGAAACAAGTGAACTCCCAAGTGAATGTTCCTCCTTCTCTCCAATGATTGGTAGCTTAGCATACCTAGCAAGAATTCAGTCGGAAAGAGCCACGGGTAATAACCGCGCTCCCTGAGGTAAAGAAAGCGCAGAAATTTTTTCTGCACTCGCTCCACCATCAGAGAATTTCGGATCCCAGGCGGTGACCAAATAACGGAACTTTATTCCAGCCGACTTCTTACCAGGGAATTATACAACACCCGAAGTACCTGTGTGGCTTTGTATGACATTTGCAGTCCAAAAAGTGAGGTTTGAACTACGGTATACTAATAAATACAAGTTTAGCCTATCTAAAATTCTCAAAGCCCATTGACTCTATCGAGGGTACTGGAGGGAATTAACAGGTTGTCTGCGGGTAGATTATTGCGCTTGTTAACCCCAGTTATACGGCCGACTACTTTTGCAGTGCAAAAAATGGGTTTTGAACTACGGTATACTAATTAATACTAATAAAACTTTTTTATAATAATTTATGGGAATGGCATGTTTAGCCTGTCTAAGGCATTATAAAATGTTTAAAATAATGCCTTTGACAGGCGACACATTTAATTCCCATTAATTATTATAAAATTTCTTACAACGGACATTTCATTCGTATTATTTATTAATTGTTTCTTGAACAACGATGTAAAACTCCATATTAAATAATTAATACGAATGAAAACGCCTGTTTTCCAGAAGTTTTATTATATTTTATTATCATTTAATAATGGCTTAGACAGGCGAAACATCATTCACATAAAATGTTTTAAAATTAATCTTCTAGGGAACAGACGTTTTCATTCGTCTTCTCCTTCTTTTTGTCCTGTCACACCTCCATTGTGCATAGGGCCTCAAGGAACCTTCTCTACCGACTCTATCGCATGCCCGATGCCTAACATCATCCCAAACGGGGGCCTGCTGCTTTAACTTCGTCCAGCAGGGCTCTTCTCTAGGTGGCTCTAGGTCTGCCTCGCTTCCTCTTTCCACCCATAGGGGACCAGTCTAGTGCGCCCTGAGCAATGCAGGCTGGGTTCCGTCTCAGAGTGTGACCGATTCACAGCTGTTTGCGTCTAGCGACTTGTTCTCAATTCGGCTTTTCGGTTGCTCAGGTCTCCCTTTTTTCATTCGTATTAGTAATTAATTATTATATATTGTTCAAGAAATAATAAATTTTGTATTGTACATTTGCAGTCCATATATGAATATATTTTATGGACCTCTTGAATTCTACACCAGACTAAAGACAGTGAGACAATCACGCTGCCATCGCTGGGGATAGAACCCGAGCAGTCATAGCTCTTGTCACTCTACCACGAAGGTCGTATTAATATTCGTGTGTGTTATTCCTTCCTCCCTTCTTCCTAAATCAATAAAAGTGTTAAAACCATGATTTGCATTATTATTTATGATTTCTTCGTTTAGAAAATTATTGCACTACCAATCAGCAGGGTAAAGATGGATGAAGATGATGAATGCTGTTATAGTTTTCGAAATGCTTCTTACTGCAAATGAAATATTTTTATTGAAAAATATGCACAGTTACTCCTACCCATGAAATGATATTCTAGGGAGTAACCCTCGATTAGATTTGTTCACAGTTTTACCTACGAATATTCGAGATTGTAACCTTTGATTTATATTTTTTAAATAGTGTGATAAATTTTGCCTTTCAATTCGATGTTCCTAATTTAAACCAGCACTAATTGATAACGTTTGAATTTAACACACAAACCATTTAAGAATAAAATGTGTAATGATTCCTTGTTCCACGTGACCTTTTGACACCAAGCCCGTATCCACACGACTCACTGTCTAATCGTCGCTTATCCTTTTCGTTAGCTAGACAAGGGTAATGTACATGAGGTGTCATGCGGTGAGTAAATCTCGCATCGTTAAAAGCTCCTTGTTTTAACCCTAAATACGTCGAAAACCTTTTATTAATTACAAATTAAATCTATACCCGAGACCCAAAAAATCTTAACTGATTTTTTTCCGAAATTAGTTATAAGAGACCGCTTGGTTAGACAAATCCCTTGGATAAAACTAGACAATATGATAAATCTGACAATATGATCACACATATCTCATTTCGGCCAAAAATTCAATGAAGACTATGTGCCTTACAGGTAGGTACAGAAATTAAGTGATTGTTAATTAGTTAGTTTATCACATCCCATCCCAACGGATGGGATGGACACTGAGGGTAGCTAGACAAGATGTGTGGTCGTAAGAAGGGCGGAATGGGGAATGTTGTGCTACCTAAAGCAATCGCTTAATCCAACCAATGACAGGTCATAAGTCCTGTAAACGCCTCGACCACCATATTCTGTTTCCAAAATAATTTACATTTTCGTCTCTATTGAGATACAATTAATCCTTAAATGATTAACCCGCAATGGGTAGAATACAATATTTGCCTACAAGTATTTGTATACACTCAAAACAAAATGTTGTTTTATTATATTATATATATTAGTTAAAATATGTTAAAGTCACAAAAGGGTTAAAAATAGTTAACAAGTATGAACAGTAGGATGGGGTCCATTTACTGTTTAAGTGTTAAAGATCTCAACAGAAAGCGATTTATCAATCACGTTGAAGACAACTCAAGGTACGTTCTTATATTTTTTTTATTCCGAGAACCTTAACTCAGTAATGTTAGTTTTTAAGAAACTATTGATTACGAAGCTGTTTTGTCCTTAAGAAAAGTTTATATATTTTATTGGCATTAATTTTATGGTCACACATTTCGCTTTTATGGTCACACAATTCGCTTTTATAGTCATACAAAACGATTTATTTTAGAATTTTGTTTCACATACTGAATATTTTTACTGCAGACTGGTTTCGATGGTTTATGTTTATTCTTTAGGGTGATCACAGTAATTACTTTAGTAACGTCCTGACGAATGTACGGTTAATATTGAAAACGGTCGGCAGCAAAAAATGATAAGTGCTTCGCAATAAAAAATAAAACCGAGTTTCTTCTATCTACGCCATCGATACTAAACCCTCGGCTCGCGGGCCGCATGCGGCCTGCCAAGCTTTTATTTGCGGCCCTAAACACATTTATTATCAGGAGCATTTGTTTTTAGCGGCATTAGGATATGATTATGCAGAGCTTTTTGATGAATTTATCGAATTTAAGAACGATACTAATCTGAGACGATACTAACCGATTGAGGATAGAATGCAGCAATTATAAACCCGATTTGTCTCAAATTGTTGAAAATTTATCTTGTTTATTTGTTTGGATATATGGAAAGAATGAATGAAGAAAGAATGGTAAAAAATTATACGTTAATGGTGTAAATGGAACCAGAAATAGAGGAAGGCCGAGGAAAACGTGGCACGATCAAATAAATCAAATATTGAATATCGGCCATGTGAGGAGTCAGAGAAATCGACGCGCGTGCATGACACGATGTACAAATGTTGAGTGAAAGAAAAATGTGGCAGTCCATTCTTTCTGCCTACCCCGTTGGGAAGACGGCGTGATGGTTAGTTAGTAAGTCAGTTACTTAATTCAAATAATATAAAATAAATCAATCAAATGACGAATTACGTGCATGACACGACTTTAGAAAGCAGAAAAGTATGTCAGTAAAGTAGTGTGATGGTTTACTATTTCTGCCTACGCCTTTGGAGAGACGGGGTGATGGTTAGTTAGTGTTATTATATATAATATTATTTATATAATTAAAGATTTTATCGACAGCTCATTTTTGCGTGTAAAATTATATTTATTTATATTATATAAAATATTAACCAGCATAGGTTTGTAACAATCGTAATTTTTAAATCGCGACTTTCAAAATCTACCCTACCATATCAAGTCTTCTTTCCGTTAAATTTAAATCAAAACAGTTCACTCAAAAGCACCAAACAATCAGTTATCGCTGGAACCGTTACGTGAACACAATCCACATTAAGGACGAGATTAAATCAAATTAAAATTATAAATTATCCTTTTAAACAAAACTGAGTTAAGACCGCCAGAAAATAATATATTAAATTAATAATAAAGTACACTCGCTGATAGTTCATTAATCTCCACTTTCGATCCCCACATATCGAGTAATAGGAGGCACATTACAAAAAGAAACATGTTTGATATACAATTAAGAATGTTTTATAATAGGTCGTAAAAAAGATTTTGACATACGGTCTTGCAAGTAAATGTTTATATCGTTAAATGTTTTCGTGTTCTCGTGAATCATATCCCACGGCGAGTGGTCAACAGACTTCACATTTGTTTTCTTTTGTTGTTGCATTGCTTCGTTTTTTTGTAGTTTTATATTCCGTTTGTTGTTTGTTTTGTGATCTCTCGGGCTGCAGTTGTTTACAATATTGTTGTAATTTATTCCTGTCTTCTCGCTTCGCGGTGATGGCTGTTGCATCGTTTTTAAAATGAATACTTTATATAGTAAATACATTTTAGCATACAATGTACTCGTATTATACGTGGGCAACATGCAAACTGATAGAAGTTGAGTATGGCCATGTATTACAATTATTGATTATTTACTAATAATTTAATTCGCTGACAGCATGGACGATTTACAAGTCTTAGTGTCAAGAATATACGAAGTATGCAATAAGTATGACCTTGTGATGAACGTGCCAAAGTCTAAAGTTATGGTATTTGAAAAGGAAGAATGTATTACAAATTGAGAGATAAGTGTGAACGGTGAAAAATAAGAGCAAGTTTGCGAATTTGTCTACCTGTGAAGAATGTTAACAAGAGATGGAAAAATGGCGAAAGATATCGGAAGAAGGGTTGGAGCTGGAAACAAAATAAATGGTGCATTCAAAGTCACTACCGCAAATAGGAATATATCGACTGAAGCAAATATGGCAGTGCATAATGGAGTTCTAGTGCCGACCCTTATGTATGAAAGTGAAGCTTGGAGTTGGCAGAAGAAGGATGAAAGTAGGATAAATGCCGTAAAAAATGAGGTCACTAAGAAGGATGTGCGTAAAGACAATGTATGATAGAATATCTAATGATGAAGTAAGAAAGGAATGTAAAGCGGACGAATGCGTGATAAATAAAATCAAGAACGGGTCACTAAGATGGTTTGGACTTATGGAACAAATGGATGAGGGAAGAATGTTTAAAAAGATATATACAAGTGGTGTGAATGGAAAAAGAAGTCGACGAAGGCCAAGGAAAACATGGCACGACCAAATTCATCAATGAATAACTGAAAGGTGGCCATGTTCGAAGTAGGAACAATCGACGAGCGTGCATGACACGATGTGTGAATGTAGAAGAGGCGCGAGAGTTATGTCAGGATAGAACAATATCACAACATCCTCTCTGCCTACCCCTCCAGGGAAACGGCTTGATGGGTAGTTAGTTAACTAACTAACTAACTAACCATCACGCCGTCTCCCCGAAGGGGTAGGCAGAAAGAATGGACTGCCACACTTTTCTTTCCTGACATATTTCTCTCGCTTCCTCAACATTCATACATCGTGTCATGCACGCAGGTGGATTTCTCTGACTCCTCACATGGCCGACATTCAATATTTGATTTATTTGATCGTGCCACGTTTTCCTCGGTCTTCCTCTATTTCTGGTTCCATTTACATCGTTAACATACATACATTACATTTTTTAGTAGTTTCAATTACTTAAAAAGACCAAAAGATCGCAGCGAGCCGCCGAAACCGGTCGCAGATTGGTTAAAAAGAATTTTAACAATTTACTTTTATTTTTATTACCGAAGTAGCATAAATTGTATGCATGAATTTGTTAGTAAAAATAAATAATACAAAAACTCACTAACCATCACGCCGTCCCCCCCCATTCCTAACATATTTCTCTCGCTTCCTCAACATTCATACATCGTGTCATGCACGCGCGTCGATTTCTCTGACTCCTCACATGGCCGACATTCAATATTTGATTTATTTTATCGTGCCACGTTTTCTTCGGTCTTCCTCTATTTCTGGTTCCATTTACATCATTAACTTCTTTTTTTTACCGTTCTTTCTTCATTCATTCTTTCAATATGTCAAAACCATCTTAATGATCCTTTCATTATTTTGTTCATGACACCATCATTCGCACCGCATTCACTTCTTATATTAGTTAGTTAGTACTAATAATTTACCACGTACCTACAGTAAAACCACGATATAACGGACTAATTGGGGAGGGAGGGAGTGCTCGTTTAAAGCCGAATGTCCGTTATGTAAAAATATGTTTAAAGTAAATAAAAAAACTCTTTTTTATACTCTGACGATAGATGGACAAGACACTTCCTTTGCTGGTGTCCTAGAACTGCAACCCGAAACCCAGGACGTCCTCAATTTCGATGGAGGGACGACATTAAAGAAACCGCTGGTACGACGTGGATGCGTGTTGCCCAGGATCGACAGACATGGAAACAGATGGAGGAGACCTACGTCCAGGAGTGGACGGATATGGGCTGATGATTTGATGATGATGATGAATTATTTATTAACAAAGCATTCCAGAATGCAGATTGTCTTGGTATTAATTTGAGAAATAATAATTACAGTTAATAGAGGAAGACCGAGGAATGAATGAATGCGAATGATGGTGTTATGAACAAAATAATGAAAGGATCATTAAGATGGTTTGGACACGTGTAAAGAATGAATGATGAAAGAATGGTAAAAAAAACAAATGTTAACGATGTACATGGAACCAGAAATAGAGGAAGACCGAGGAAAACGTGGCACGATCAAATAAATCAAATATTGAAGAGGAAGTGAGGAGTCAGAGAAATCGACGCGCGTGCATGACACGATGTATGAATGTTGAGGAAGCGAGAGAAATATGTCAAGCAAGAAAAGTGTGGCAGTCCATTCTTTCTGCCTACCCCTTCGGGGAGATGGCGTGACGTTAGTTAGTTAGTTAGTTAATTACAGTTTGAAACCAATGTAATATTTTTTTCAAAACCAATCGTTATATTATAGAAAAAAGAAACAAAACACAAACCATCACGCCGTTTCCCCGCATGGGTAGGCAGAGAGAATAGACCGCCACACTACTCTATCCTGACATACCTTTCTAGCTTCCTCCACGTTCACATAGCAAGTCATACGCGAACTTCGATTTTTCCAACATCTTATAATCCATTCACATAATTAAAGTACACTTTCTGAACCATTCTTTCATCCCTTTATAATTTTGTTCGTAATACTTTCTTCCGCTCTACATTCCTTCCTGATATCAGGATTTCAAATTCTATCATACATCGTTTTATCACACATACGTCTAAGAGAACTCTATAATAATTTCACTAAAAAAGCGCTATTTTATAACGTACATAAGAGTTGTCACCAGAACTCCACTGTGAATGGCCATTTGTCTCGGAAAGTACTTGAAACTTCTGTATCCGGATTTATTTGATCCGATAAAAGAAAAAAACTAGATAGAATTGAAATTGTACATTTTAAATGTATGTATTTTACCGCCACACTACTCTATCCTGACATACCTCTCTAGATTCCTCCACATTCATACAGCGAGTCATATAGTCGATTCTTCCCGTTTCTAACATGACCAACCTTTCGTATTATGAAAATATATTTTTTAAAACTAGTAAATATGTAGATGATGTCAAGGGTTATTTCTCTCAGTATTGAATATTATCAGGATTATAAAAGTGGATGAATTTGTTTATTTAGGAAGTATGTTTACAAAGGACGGGAGGGTGGAGAACGATATTGAAAGAAGGGTTGGGGCAGGCAACAGAATAAATGGTGCACTTAAAGTTGTCATCGCAAACAAAAGCCTATCCAAAAAAGCTAAGATGGCAGTGCACAATGGTGTTCTTGTGCCGACCCTTATGTATGGAAGTGAAGCATGGAACTGGCAAAAGAAGGATGAAACTAGAATAAATGCAGTAGAAATGAGATCTCTAAGACGAATGTGTGGCAAATCTGTTTATGATAGAGTGACAAATGCAAGTATAAGAAGTGAATGTGGTGCGAATGAAAGTGTTATGAACAAAATAAGGAAAGGGTCATTAAGATGGTTTGGACACATGGAAAGAATGAGTGAAGACAGAATGGTAAAGAAGGTATATGTAAACGGCGTGAACGGAGCTAGAAATAGAGGAAGGCCGAGGAAAACGTGGCACGATCAAATCAATCAAATATTGAATGTCGGTCACGTGAGGAGTCGGAAAATCGACGTGCGTGCATGACAAGATGTATGAATGTAGAGGAAGCGAGAGACGTATGTCAGGACAGAACAGTGTGGCGTTCCATTCTTTCTGCCTACCCCTCCGGGGAGACGGCGTGATGGTAAGTTAGTTAGTTAGTTAAAAGTATATTTTAAGTATTCAAAAGGGATTAGTTTAATATCACGGTGCAAAAATCGCAGCTGCATAATTAAATTATTTCATTTTGAATAACTCGTTCCACGTAAAACGGAAGCAATAAGAGGATAGATATTAAAATACCAAACATTTATCTCCGCAAAAACAGTTAACCCTTTGGGCCACTAGAGATGTGACAACGTATCAAAAGTATCGAATAAAGTATCGGTCGCTTCAACCTTTTTAAAAATATAATTAAATTATTAGAATACTAACTAACTAACTAACTAACCATCACGCCATCTCCCTGAAAGGATAGGCAGAAAGAATGGACTGTCACACTTTTACTGATGCGGCACTCCATCCTTCTCTTTTCGCTCCGCGGGAGACGCGGTGTGATGGGTTGCGATCCTCATCGCCACCAATAGGCATCTCCCGCGCACACTTTGATCGTGCAACACCCACAAAATAAATCTAAAATAAATAATATAAAATACAATGATATAAAATAAAAAAACAAAATAAAAATAATTTAACACAAAATGTTCTTTTTAGATGGTGCACATATTGTCTATTTAATTTATGTTCCACGAATCCGCCGTTTTTTAAATTTAGCACATAATGTAATAACACATAATGTTTTTTTCGATGTTGCACATGTTGACATGGACGATCCGGACTCTTGTGTTTATTTAATTTATGTTGCACGTATCCACCGTTTTTTAAATTAGCTGTAATTAGGCACTTAACCAGCAAGAACTTTGAAATAATATTGAAGAAATTATTCAAATTGTCATTGGAACAAATGAATAAAATTCTTTATAAAAACGATAAAACTAATATAATGTTAACAGCAAAACAGCACAAACGTATTACGTGTCACAATTAACTATTATAAAGTGTGGCAACAGTTAAATTGACCAAAACAATTCACTTATACGCGAAATATCTCCAAATTAACAAGAGAACCACATGAACCAAACCAAATTTTCAAAAAAAAAAATATAAAAAAAAATAAAACAAAAATAAATAAAAATTAGAATTCTGAATTTTTTATTGTATGTGTTGATTTACATATTCACTGAAATAACTTTTTTTAGTAATTAATTCAAATAAATAAATAAAAACGTCTGTTTTCTAGATGTTTTATTATATTTGAAGTAAATGGCATGTTTCGTCTGTCTAAAGGATTACCAAATGCCTTAGACAGGCGAAACGTGTCATTCACATAAAATATAATTATACCCTAGACAGACGAAATATGTCATTCACATAAAATATAACAAAGCGTCTAGAAAACACAATGTTTACATTCGTATTACTTTTTTAATATAGAGTTTTACATCATCGTTCAAGAAGCAATAAACATTTTTTTAGAATAATTATTTAAATCTTATTTTTCAGTATTTTTTATAATACATATAATTATTCTTCCAAAAAAAGGATTAACAGCGAAAGTTAATGCTTTTCTAATATTATGGTGTTTATTTTATTAATTTTTGTACTTGTACAGGTATAACTGTACAAATTAATAATGATTCTTATGCAAAGACGACCTTCGTGGCAGAGTGGTTACGAGCTCTGACTTCCATGCCGAAGGTCCTGGGTTCGATTCCCTGCGATGGCAGTGTGATTGTCACAATGTCTTTGGTCTGAGTATAATTCCCGTGACAATAAAATGGCGATAAATTGGCTACCTATCACAAGTCACGAGAATCAATATAATAGCTAAAAAATTACAATATTATACAGTAATTGAGTCCAAACGACCTGCTGTGTACATAATAAAAAAAAAAGTTTATTAACCCGTATAGTGCGGCTGGATAAATTTGCAGTGCAAAAATGCTCTAAATACTGCGTATTATGTTACGTACTCATATTTGAATGTTCTAAAATACATATGAAAATAAAGTATCCAGAAATCGTGATTTAAATTGCATTAAAAAATGCTAAATTTGTAGGACTGTACTTAATTACTATGCCGAAAATGAATGCGACGAGTTAACCAGTTTATTTAAAGCAACCGGTTTAATCAGTCCGCCTTAGAAATGCGTCACGATTTTAATAATGAATAAAAATATTGGACAAAAAGTGTGTCTTCAATTTTGTGTTTCCAACAAATTTTAGGTGCGAAATTATTGTTATGTTAGAAAAGGCCTATGGTGGATCAGTTTTATCAAAAAACTAAAGCATTTACAGACGATTGGTACAAAGCATTTACAGACGATTGGGAGACCCTCGAAAATTTGCTTCATTTTAGACGACCTTCGACCGGTAATTCTGACAATAACATTGAAAAAGTGATAGAAATTGTGCGAAAAATCGTCATATGAGTATTTTGTTAGATCATTAGTTTGATTTTGGTGGAAGAATCTCGTTAAATTGAATTTCTTGAAATTGGTATATTAATTTTAGTTCCTTACAACTAAAACTTACTTATATTTTCGTATGAAGCACTTAATTGTTGGTGTGGCAATATAAAATTAATATTAATACATTTTTAATCATTTTTACACCACATTATTTTTTTAACAACCGGTTGAATGAATCCGATGAGTTAACCAGTTTATTTACATTAAAGTTGTATTAATATTACATTTAAATTATAATTAATAATAATATTAATATGTGTTGCAAATGTAGTCAACCGCAGTTTAAGACCAACTTTTTTACTGCAAATGAAGTCAGTCGCACAATGGGGGTTACCAAAAAATTCACCAATTGAAATTTTGAAAGTGAATTTCAGTCATAAATACCCCTTGCAAGTGTAATAATTTATTACCGTAACGTGTACAAAAGAACTACAATTTCGCAGCAATTGTTTACATTGCTATTTGTTTCGCTGGGTTTCATATGTAGTTCAGAAATAAGTACTGGATACATGAAACGATACTCATTCGATACCTCCAGAGAAGTTGAAGTCACGTTCCCAAGAAAGCAGCAGGGGTCCAGCATACCCGCTTCGTCTTTTGTTCCAGGGGCCATAAATAAAATTAACCATTTTTCCGTTCGGGGGGTAAGTTGATATCATCTGCCCCTTTTACTTACCAATTTAATTTAAGATTGAGTGCCGTATTATATTTCCTCAACACGAAATTATCGTAAATAAATGTCCCGAGAAAATTGGATGCTCTTTATGTGTGTAATGTTTAATAGTTTCTTAAAATATTACGCTTATGTAGTAAAACTAATAAATTTTCTTAATGGACAGCCGTTAACCTCGCGAAATTTCGACAAAATTAACTGCGTCTGTCCTTTTGACGTTAATTTTTACGTAATTTATTTAAATATCTTTCACCTTTTCAATGCGAATCAAGTTTTGATAAAAAAAAAACTGATTAAATCTTTTTACTAATTCAAGTGTGGAACAAGCTACGTAAAAATATCATTTCAACATATTTAATAGAGAATATAAAAAAACAGTTATAATTAGGTCTGGGTTACAACATTATATAATGAAATAGTGATGTTGTTTCTGGGACATTCATATTATCAAACTCCATATTAAATAATGTATACAAAAGAAAACGTCTGTTTTCTATTGTAGAACACGTCTATTTTATTGTAATTGATTGGAAAGACATATTTCGCCTTGTTTAGGCATTATCAAAATACAAATAGACGTTTTCATTCGTACGATTTTTATTATTATTATCAGCCGATATTTATAAATTAATGATCGGGTCCCAAGCTTGACTAATTTCTGATGCCACGAAATGTCAATAGTTTTCTCATTATTAAATAAAACTATTTTTTACAATCAATTTGTTTGAAATATACAAACAAGGATAAAAAATTATATGCATACACATAAAATCTATGTAATGTCTTGGTATTTAAAATAAATATGTAATAAAACTACAAGTATCACTTATCATTACAAACTGGAGGAAAGAGAACCTTTCCCGTACTCAGACAATTTCTTATATATGAGGCCACTAGGCCAAGAGTGGTCTAACCAACATTTTTTTAATTGAGTTACTGGTCTAACCCACACATTTGTGACCTACTATAAAAGAAAAATTAATCTAACCACCATTTCCAAGTGGAAACATAGATATCGCCATAAATACTTCTTTTGCTCTGACAAAAAATCAAAATATATGGAGTCAAATGTGGTCTATTATAAGTAACCATCAAAAAATATCCTTAAACTTTATATTTCACAATATTTCAAAATACTATTCTAAAGACATTCATCAAACAAACAAGGTTTATCAGTAAAGAAGACCCTAACCCATATAGTTTTAAAAAAAAAATGGGGAAAAAACGTCAAATTTTCAATCGCATTTATCTCCATAAATTTGGGGTTAGACCACTCTTGCCCTGGCGGCCTCATATAATACTAAACTAACTAACTTACCATCACGCCGTCTCTCCGGAGGGGTGGGCAGAAAGCATGGAACGCGACTGTTCTGCCCTGACATACTTCTCTCGTTTCCTCTACATTCATACATCTTGTCATGAACGCACGTCGATTTCTCCGATTCCTCACATTTAATATTTGATTAATTTGATCGTGCCACGTGTTCCTCGGCCTTCCTCTATTTCAAGCTCCGTTCACGCCATTTATATATACCATCTATACCATTCTGTCTTCACTCATTCATTCCATGTGTCCAAACCATCTTAATTTCCTTTCCAAACCCTTTCATTATCTTTATAACACTTACATTCGCACCACATTAACTTCTTATACTTATACTTGACACTCAATCATAAACAGATTTGCTACACATTCTATACTATATTTTCATTTATATAATACTACTCTTTTCATTTCATTTTAATAACTTAAAATGCTCTGTTCGGTCGGTCTTTCCTTTTACGGTAATTACTCTTACAAAACGGCTCACTAAAACAATAATATCTGTACATTGACGGCCTTCGTACATAGACTAGCTAACTATCAAATGACATGAGAATCAATAACTAAAAAGTTGTATACTATTAATGTCAAATGGGTTCAAATAACCTACTTGTTAAAAAGAAAAATAAATAGAGCACCAGAAAATAAGTAAATTTAAAGTCTTATATTGATATATTTTTTACCATAAGGTAAAATAGGGTATATCGTACCACCTCCAAAATCATATCACAACGTATATAAGCTTAACTGTTTCTATTTAGGTACTAAAATATTTTTTTTATTACA
Source organism: Lepidostoma basale (assembly GCA_022606425.2). Classification (NCBI taxonomy): domain Eukaryota; kingdom Metazoa; phylum Arthropoda; class Insecta; order Trichoptera; family Lepidostomatidae; genus Lepidostoma; species Lepidostoma basale. The sequence goes on along the minus strand of JAHDVF020001077.1, from coordinate 71,262 downwards.
TATGTTTAGCCGTGAAATTAGCAAATATGATACTAACTTCGTGTCGCACGTTTGCGGCAAAACTCTATAAAACTTGATACGAAAGAAAGTGACAGTTGCGATGGAATTATTTTCATATAGACCACGTGTTACGGTGAGTGAAATTTGCTGAATATCATGCGATAATTTAAGTGGCACACAATTCTTTAGTCTTATTTGGACACGAAAGACAGCCTATGATAATTCTTTATATTTGTGAGTACTTGCAATTATTAAAGTTATATGTAATAATGTTAGAAATGTCGGTTAGAAAATATTGCGAAATAGTCGGGTTATTGCACCATAAAGACTTAGGGATCCACGAGTTATGAATTATTTTTAAGTCAGTTATAAAGAAAAGCAATTTTATTTTCTTTATCTTCTTTTTCTCATATTTTCTTTAGGACCGTGTTCTGTTATTTCTCGGAGCCTGTTCTCAGGATGTAGATGTCCAGCTGTCTCGCCATATTTTGGGTGGTCTTCCTGGAGGTATGCTGGCCCTTAATACTTTTGAAATTTTCTTAATTTACAGAACAGTAACTAACCAAAATATTGAAAGACAAACATTTCTTGCTATAGGCGCGGGGGCTCCAGAAACGCGAGGCCCGTGGCTCTCGCTACTTCTGCTATATGCCTAATCTGGCACTGGACAAAAGGCAAATTTTAAACGCCATTAAAATTAAGCAACTTCAGCAGAAAATCTGAGAGCTAGAGATGGCTAGGGTAAACCACTTATCATTATATATTTTCCCAGGTCATAATTATGAAGAGGAATCAAGCCACGCCCCCGAGTCCCGGGCGCCCCTTGAATGGGTTAACGGTGCTAAGAATATCGGGTCAGAGATGTCTTCTCTCAAGTTATTGTCAACGTCGGAGGGACCTGACATGACACCGGTAGAAGAAGAAGACATTAAATTCAGGTGGGTACCAACTATTTTTTATTAATTTTTATAGATGACAAAAGTTGTTAGAATTCGGACAGATAAAAATTATTAAAATTATTAAATAACAAGATGTTTTTTAACTACTTCCAATTTTTTCTTTATTTCAACAACGACCGGTTTAATTTTTTATTTTATTTGTTTTTAAAAATAATATGAGTTGTTACAAAGTAAAAAATGTTGTTGAATATTTAAGATTGCGTTATTTTAAATAAATTTTTCAATTTCTTAGTATAATCGAATGAATAACACAGGCGTCTTGATACAATTTAATAATGCAGATTTATACAGATATTTATTTTATAAAAGCCAAGCAGAATATCTCTATTTCATTGTGAATATGGAACAAGTTGATCAGTTTGTATATTTAGGTAGTACGTATACAAAGGATGGATGAGTGGAGATGGATATTGAAAGAAGAGTTGGGCCAGGCAACAAAGCGAATGGTGCACTTAAAGTAGTCATCGCAAACAAAAACCTATTCAAAAAAAATTAAATTTCCAGTACATGGTGTTCTTGTACCGACCCTTATGTATGGACGTGGACCATGGAACTGGCAAAAGAAGGATGAAAGACACAGTATCGGATGAAAATATAATAAGTATGATGTGCAAATAAAAATGTTATGTAATTAATACGAATAAAAACGTCAGTTTTCTAGAAGTTTTATTATATTTTATAGGAATGACATGTAACGCCCTTCTAAGTATTATCAAACCATTTGATAATGCCTAAGAAGGGTGAAACATGTCATTCACTTAAAATATAATAAAACTTCTAGAAAACTGACGTTTTCATTCGTATTAATTATTTAACATGGACTTTTACACCATTGTTCAAGAAACAATAAGAAAGTGTTATGATCAAAATAATGAAAGTAAAATTAAGATTGTTTGAACACATGGAAAGAATGATAAAAAAATATGTGTTAACGATGTAAATGGAACTATAAATAAAAGAAGACCGAGTAAAACGTGGCACGATCTAATAAATCAAATATTGAATGTCAGCCACGTGATGAGTCGGATAAATCGACGCGCGTGCATGCGTTAGAATTTTGAGGAAGCGAGAGAATGTCAGGAAAGAAAAGTGTGAATGTCCATTCTTTCTGCCTACCCCTTCGGAGAGACGGCGTGATGGTGAGTTAGTATGTTTTGTTATTTTTACTTTTATGTAATTTCAGCGCATTGAATTTAAAGTTACTTTGTTTAAGTTCCGAGATCATGTCGGCGGTAAAAGCTACAAACAAATGCTAATGAAACAATGCGTTATCGAATCGCGGAGGCTGCGCGATCTGAGTATCGCATTTAATTAAACCCATTCACTATCAGCTTGTTCTAAAACACGTACGGACCAAGCTGGAAGATTGCAGCCGGCGTTATTCATAGTTCCTTGATAACAGCGCTGTTTGTCACAATGATTTATTCTTCTTGGCTTTTATAAAATAAATTTCTGTATAAATCTGCATTGTTAAATTATATCAAGACGCCTGTGTTATCCATTCGATTATATTGTACTAAGAAATTGAAATTTTTATTTAAAAAAACGCCATCTTAAATATTGAACAACATTTTTTACTTTGTAACAACTCACATTATTTTTAAAAACAAACAAAATAAAAAATTAAACCTTAACATTAACATGAGTTATAAAACCAACGCACTGATCCTTTCATAATTTTGTTCATAGTACTTTCTTCCGCTCTACATTCCTTTATTTTATCAACATTAGAAATTCAGCCATACATCGTTTTACCGCACATACTTGGGATCTTAGGGATCTCATCTCTACCGCATTTATTCTGCTCTCATTCTTCTTCTGTTAATTCCATTATTCACTTCCATACGTCAATCTATTATATTCATATTGAAATAGGAATCCGATAGAGACAAATTCCCTTGTCGCACTATCCGTGATTTAATAGAATAAAATTAAATATGATGGTAGGTTAGGTAGGTACTATTATTAAAAATTATTGTCTATACACAATCATTTACTCTATGGTATTGTTCTTAGATGGATGTAAATACGTATTATACTTCAAAATCCCCCTGTTTTTGTGATATTAACATAAGTACTTGAATGTTATGCTTACTTGGTCAATGATAATTCTTTAAGACAATGCTATCTTGATACGTATTTAAAACGCAGTATATGCGAGCTATGCGAGGAGAGAATCAAATGCGATAACATGGGTATCTGCCATCTTGTGTTGCGATTATTCAACAAACAATTACGTAATACGCGGGTCATTTACATAAAAATGCTTTTGTTAAGTCGAATCGGTTATCTTTTGTCTTTAAAATATTCTGACTTTTGTCAACTGATAACAGAAATGTACAAATAATGCATAAAATTTATTAGTTATAGGAAAAAAACATAATATTTAAAGGTGACAGGTACAATATTTACTGAATTAATATCAACCGATTTAAGACAGTCCATTGCATACTAGCGGACCCACCAACGCATCGCTATTACTAACTTACTACTTCTTCTTCTTCTTCTTCTTACTGAGCCTATTCCCGTCCACTCCTGGACAAAGACCTCCTCCATTCGCTTCAATGTCACTATGTTCTTTGAGACTGCATCCAGGTTATTCCGACGTGTCTGTTCAGATCATCCTTCCAATGTAGTTGCGGTCGCCCTGCACTTCTCTTTGCGGTCCACGGTCTCCAAGTCAGCAATCTTCTTGTCCACTTTTCATCTGGGCTGATGGCTACGTGACCTGCCCATTGCCATTTTAGGGTCGCGACCCGGTGGATGATGTCAGTGACCTTTGTTTTTTCTCTCACCGTATCGTTTCTGACTGTCTCTTAGGCTTATTCCTAACATGGCTCTTTCCATGGCTCCTTGGGTCACTCGTAGTTTTTTGGCACTTACTACTGATTAGTTAGTAATTAGGTAATTAACTAACCATCACGCCTTTTATCCAATGGAGTAGGCAGAGAGGATGGACCGCCATACTGCTTTTAGTATTTGCCGCTTTTTAGTATTTGATTAATTTGCTAATGCAATGTGTTTCTTGATCTTTCACGGCTTCTCTTTTCACTCACATTGTGTGTATACAATATTTTAACCATTCTTTTCTCGTCCATTCGTTCTATATGTCCAAACCATCCCAGTGATCGTTTCTTAATTTTACTTATTCTTCTTCTTCTGCTTTATTTAGGACTGTGTCCTGTTATTTCTCGGGGCCTGTTCCTGGGATGTAAATGTCTAACTGTCTCGCCATCTTTTGGGTGGTCTTCCTGGAGGTCGATTTCCGGTTGGTACTTTATTTGCCTCTATATTTATCACTCCTTCTCTCCAGTAGTGTCTTCTTAGTCTTCCGCATCGCACGACACCTTCCACATTGCAGATCTTTCTTATTTCAGAATTTCTTACTCTGTCTCGGAGTGTCGTTCCCGCAACGGATCGGAGAGTCTTCATTTCTGTGGTTCTTAGGAGACTTTTTGTTCTGGTGGTGTCAGCTCTCGTTTCTATTCTATATGTCATTGTAGGACGTACGCGTGTCTTGTTTTTACTCTTAATTTTACTTACAGTATAATATAAAGGTTGTTAATTATATTACATATGAAAAAGATGAACCTGCAAACAAAAGTGCAGCAAATTCTTTTAGCCGCCGCTTGCGTTCGGGAAATGGTTGTGGTGTTGGGTAATAAAAAACCAGAACTGGGCCATTGTTGAATTATTTCGCGTATTTGTCTGGAGAATAACACGCATCCAGAATGCCAAGTACGTTAGGTGACTTTGTAAGCAAAGGGCAATATTCCGGGAGCAAAATATAGATACTTTTTTAAAATACAAATGGCATGAGGGTGCTTTTGTTATATAACGTTGTTTTTTTCTTGTTTTTGTTTAGAGTTTCTGTGTCCGAAACATGTTTGTTTTTTATTTTTATTTTTTTAATAAAGTTGGTGTTGTGTACAAAGTTAAAAAAATTAATATTGTTGTATGATATGATATTAAAAACTTCTCCTTCTATTTCTTTATCTTATTGCAGATCTTGCGATCTGTTTATACAGTATATCGTATTTCTTCCTGTAATGAGGACGTCCAGCTTTCTCGCCATCACTTTGTGGTCGTCCTGGTGGTAGATAACTCTATGGAATCTCGTGAACCATGATCTTGGGATCCTCGCTGGATCCATCATCTCAATGTGGTCCCTCCAGAATCGTTATTAAAAGCTATATGTCAATATTAGTGTTTTTTTTAATGATATGTAACAATAGAAATTATCCAATATATTATGAAGGTATGGTATTTTCTTTTTCTTCTTCTTTTTCCTTATTGTAAACCTATGTGGTCTGTTCTCCAGAGTGTTGCTCCTCCTATGAGGTAGATTCCCAGCTGTCTTTCCATATTTTAGGGGGTCTTCCACGAGAATGAGTCTCATGAGGTTGATAATGCAATGCAATATAGGGGAGTCTGGTGGTGTCCATTATTTGATAATGGCCGTACCAGTCCCTTTTTCGCTGTCTGCTCCATCTTATAATATCCTCAACCTCACATATCTCTCTTATTCTGGTATTTCTCACGCGATCCCTCAGTGTCTTGCCTGCTATCGTCCTCAGTGTCTTTATTTCGGAAGTCATCAAGACTTGTTTGGTCCTTATTGTATAGGTATTTTCTTGTTAAGTAAAATTATCATTAAGAACTGGTTTTGCAAGTACGAAAGTTAGACTTTTTATGTCACAATAAATTGATTATTGATTATTTCGCGTCAATAAACTAAAATCTGATAAAGAAATTGATCATCCTGTCACGCGCTACAAAAGGTATCTTAACATTGCTACATGTACGTTTCATAAACCGGCATAAATGTTAGTATGAATTACTTTTCAAACGCATGAGCCGTTGGGCTTTACTAAATACGAGTATTAAGTCAATGAATTTCAGCGTTTGAGTTGCAACCGCATTTTCTACGTTTTTTCCCAAGGAACTTGTATTTTCTTTCGATTTCTCACATGTCGCGAATGGGAATCGAACCCATGGTCAGTGCAGAGTTAATCGGCTGCTAATCATTTGAATTCATTACAACTACTTGTTACTCCAATCAGCTTTTCTCATGATGGACGCATCAAAAGGAAATGCTATTAAAATATTTATTTATTACTATTGAACTGGAAAAAAAAGGATGAAAGTAGAATAAATGTAGTAGAAATGAGATCTCTTAGACGAATGTGTGGATACTCTGTGTGTGATAGAGTGTCGAATGAAAATATAAAAAGTGAATGCGGTGCGAATGATGGTGTAATGAACAAAATAATGAATGGATCATTAAGATGGCTTGGATACAAGGGAATAATATATGAAGAAAGAATGTTAAAAAAATGATATGTTAACAATGTAAATGGAACTAGAAATATAGGAATACCGAAGAAAACGTGGCACGATTATATAAATCTAATATTGAATGTCGGCCACGTGAGGAGTAAGAGAATCGACACGCGTGCATGACACGATGTATGAATGTTGATGAATCGAGAGAAATATGTTAGGAATGGGGGGGACGGCGTGATGGTTAGTGAGTTTTTGTATTATTCATTTTTACTAACAAATTTACGCATATAATTTATGCTACTTTGGTAATAAAAATAAAAGTAAATTGTAAAAATTATTTTTAAACAATCTGCGACCGGTTTCGGCGGCTCGCTGCGATCTTTTGGTCTTTTTAAGTAATTAAAACTACTAAAAAACTATATATTTTCATTACTTGGACTTGGACTTGGATCTGGATCTGGACTTGGCTTACAGAGGTTCAACTCATGTGGCTATTCCTCTTTCGTCTGATGGGAACATTGTTGGAATATTTACAAAGACCTTCTACCAAAAAAAATTAAATAACAAAATTATTTTTTTAGTTCTCTTGATTTCTATCAGTTCCTTACAATGTCTTTAATCATAATTGTTGCCCTTAACAGGTTCGATCTATTAGATCAAATCCCACGGTGATTGATAAAAATGTAAGCAGCATTCTAATGTCACCGTGTTCAGTATTATTCATAAGATGCAGAATATTTCTCAAATGTGTACTTAGAATGTACTTCTTATTTAATTTATTATCTATTCATGTCATGCCTACAGGAAATGTCTTCCGAGCTATCTTCCAAACAACAACAACAACAACAAACTACCACGCCCTTTCCTCGAAAGGGTAGGCACAGAGAATGGACTGCCACACTACTCTTTCCTGACACACTTCTCTAGATTCCTCTACATACATATAGCGAGTCATAAACGCACCTCGATTCTTCCGAACTTCAACTATTTTTTTTGATTGATTTGGTCATGCCATGTTTTCCTCGGTATTCCTCGACTCCGTACTCTATTCACATCGTTACCGTATACTTTCTTTATCCTTGCATTCCATGTAACCAAACCGGTGATAAACCGGTGATAAACTTTCTTGCGCTCTACACTCCTCATTTGATTAATTTTATCGTGCCACGTTTTCTTCGGTCTTCCTCTATTTCTGTTTTATCCTTTTTAACCAATATTTCTTCATTCATTCTTTCTACGTGTACAAACCATCTTAATATTCCTTTCATTATTTTGTTCATAACAACTTTGTTCGCACTGCATTCACTTCTTATATTTTCATTCGACTCTATTATACACAGATTTTTGACACATTCATCTAAGAGATCAAATTTATACAGCATTTATTCTACTTTCGTACTTTTTTTTGCCAATTTTACGCTTCGCTTCCATGCAATTTTCATTACAATTTTATTCTTCTTCTTCTTCAGCTTATTCCCGTCTACTGGACATAGGCCTTCTCCATTTGCCTCCAAGTCACTCTGTCTTAGGCAGACTCCATCCAGGTTATCTTGACATGTCTGTTCAGATCATCTTTCCACTGTAGTTGGGGTCGCCTTGCATTTCTCTTTGCCGTCCACGGTCTCCAAGTCAGCAGTCTTCTTGTCCATTTTTCGTCCGAGCTTCTGGCTATTGCAATTTTAGTTTTTTTTAAATGCCTTCTTTTGCGATGACAGCTTTAGGTCCGCCATTCCTTTTGTTGCCATATTGAAAACTTAATTACAGTTGAAAGCATATATGAGGACAGGTAAAATACCGAAGCGCATGAGAAATGGTAAGACTTTCGGAAAACATGATACTATCTAAAATCAGGAGAATTCGCTTTCTGAACGCACTTCATCTTAATAAGAAAGACGTTGATCTCGATTTAATCCTGTTTAGTAGAAAGATTCCTATCCATATAGGCATCACCAGAGGCTTGTTGGTTCTGGTGGTTGACAGATAAAACGAACTGTCGGAAACGAAAAAATCTGTATATGATTAGAGTTGAATAAAAACCCTAAGAAGTGAATGAAGTTCGAATAATAGTGTTATGAACAAAACAATGAAAGGATCATTAAGATGTTTTGGACACATGGAAATAAAGGTAAAAGTAAGTTTTTTTAACGATGTAAATGGAACTAGAAATATAGGAAGACCGAGGAAAATGTGGCACGATCAAATACATCAAATATTGAATGACGGTCACGCGAAGAGTTGGAGAAATCGACGTGCATGCATGTCACGATGTATGAATGTGATCATCAGAAATGCAATGTCTTTTCAAACCGGTTAAATTCTCGAAATACTGTGAGATAGAGCCAGGATAGCTACTATTCTTCCTCATGTTAGTATTATGCTTGCCACTGACAGTTCGGTAAGAGCTTTTTTTTTCGAAAAGGCGTAATATCTATCGCGCAAAGAGTAAAAGAAGTAAACAATTTTGTACATATATTTCGATAACGTTTTTACATCATCAATGTTGCCATTAATATTTTAATTGTAAATTTCCAATTGTGAAAATATTCTAGAATTTATAACAGCAAGACACACATAAGTAGAAAGGTCTCAATTATGATTTTATTTAAAAAATATATATGTATTGTTGAATGTCATCCTTGCTGACTTTGAATCCTTGATTTGACCGGTAGTTACTGCTGGAGCAGGGTGGAGATATGTGTTATCTCGGATGTTGCGAAAACATCTCGCGAGATCAGATAATACGAGATTTGGTACAAAAAGTTCCGCTATGCATTCCGCAGGGAGCGTGATCTGAATTCAGAAGCTTTATTTAAAACGTGGGCGCTGGTGATAAAAATAATCGAGAGCTTTTCGAATTTATAAGTAATCGAAAGATTATTCATACGTTGAAAAAACTGCCTTCGATTTTGTTTTGTTATGTGCTAAATCGTTAAAACACAAAGAATCGTTAATTTTTATTTTTAAAAACATATATTTGTGAAGCTGAATTTTAACTGCATTCGCTCATTTTATTACAAATCTTTTTCTGATATAAAAACCCGCAAACCTTAATGACAAATCATCAAACAACATATTTTTATGATTTAATTGTATCTCAATAGAGACGAAGATGCAAATTGGAAACTTAATATGGTTGATCAAGGTGTTTACAAGACTTATGACCTGTCATTGGTTGGGTTAAGCGCACGCTTTATGTAATTACAACATTCCCCATTCCACCTTTCTTTATGACCATGTAACTTTATGACCAAGTTCTGCTTAATGCTTAATAAACATAAATCTCCATAGATGGCGTTAGTATGTAGATTATATATAGAGTAATCTTAAAAAGATTAACATATGTAATCAAAATCTTCATAGATGGCACATTGAAACTGATTGATGAAATCTGGCATAGGACTTTAACATATATACAACTTTCAAAAATTTGTCATACATGGTCATAAAGAAAGGTGGAATGGGGAATGTTGTAATTACATAAAGCGTGCGCTTAACCCAACCAATGACAGGTCATAAGTCCTGTAAACACCTTGATCAACCATATTCAGTTTCCAATTTGCATCTTCGTCTCTATTGAGATACAATTTAATCATGAATTTGATAACCCACGGTGGGTAAAATCCAGTATTCGTATACAAGTATAAATATACATTCACAAAAAACATATTTTTAGTTTATTATATTGGCCGAAACACTATGATACTTCAACATTGTTAACTGTTTAAATTTAAAACACTGTTAAACTAACACAATTTGTATTCAATCAGTTTTTTGAATGCTTAAAAATACTTCTAGACAAATACTGGATTTTACCCATTGCGGGTTTAATCATTTTTAAGGATAAATGCTTACAAATTACCTTAATAGATGGCGCTAGCGTAGATTGACACAAAATATTTGAAGTGTCTTAAATATACATCTTTCAAAAATTTGTCAGACGTGGTGGTCGTAAGAAGGGCGGAATGGGGAATGTTGTTAACATAAAGCGATCGCTTAACCCAACCAATGACAGGTCATAAGTCCTGTAAACGTCCCGACTACCATATTCTGTTTCATAAAAACAATTTACATTTTCGTCTCTATTGAGGTACAATTAATCCTTAAAAACAATTTTTATTATTTACTTTTTTTAGAATGTCGCGACAGCTGCTTCGCCAATCGATATTGGCATCATCAGGTGTTGTTGTTTGTAATTTTTATTATAAAAAATATATATTATATTTGTGAAGCTGAATATTAACTGCATTTATTTTTCGACCATTCGAAAGCAATTTTTTTTTCTGATATAAAAACCCGCGAACCGTAATGACGAATCATCAAACAACATATTTTTAGTCCATTATTTTGGTCAACATTATTAACTGCTAAATTTTATAGCACTGTTATAATATCACAATTTTTTTTATGCACTTTTTTTAGAATGTCTCGACAGCTGCTTCGACAACCAATGATGCCAATGTGTTGTTGTTAGTATTTTTTTATTATAAAAATGTAGTTTTGAATAATTTATTTAGATAAGTAGTTGTTTTTAAGCAAGTAAAATCTCATCTCACTATGCAACCTTTGTGATAGAGTGGCAAGAGCTATGTAGTCACATCTGGTCCCGTGCTCGATTCCCGGTGATGGCAGTGTAATTTTCACATTATCTTTGGTCTGGTGTAGAATTCACGTGACAATAAAGTGGCGATAGATCCAATCACGTGTCGTGAGAAATATAGTAAGTAGGTTCAAATAACCCGCTGCATACAAATCTGGAAAGCAACGAGAAACTACCACATTAAAAGGCCCAAGTGACCTCCCACTTCCTCCCTTCACTTTGCTGCAAACCAATCCCGTGAATTATTATAAATATATATATATTTTTTTTTTACATCATGACAGCGTGAGCCAAATCGATGTAAAGGGTATTTTAGCTATCATAGTGAGTCTCGTGACATGTAATAGGTAGCCAATCTATCGCCATTTAATTGTCACGTGAATTCTACACCAGACCAAAGACAGTATGACAATCACACTGCCCTCGGCGGGAATCGAACCCGGAACCTTTGGGGTGGCAGTCAATCCAATTACCACTCAGCCACAAAGGTCGTCGAATTGAAACTCACGAAGGCAATTTTTATATTTTATTCATTAAGTATGGTAGTGAAGCATGGAACTGACAAAAGAAGGTGAAAACAGAATCAATGCAGTAGAAAATAGTTCTCTTAGAAGAATGTCTGATAAACCTGTATATGATATAGTTTTAATGTAAAATGTATAATTTTTTAGTAGTTTAAGTGTCTAAATAATATAATGCTCATTCAGATGTTTTGGACACATATAAAGAAACAATGATGAAGAAAGTATACGTTAAAGATAAAAACGGAACTAGAAAAAAAGAAAGACCAAGAAAAGTGTTACTTGATTTTGCTTTGGCAATCAAATTTTAAATGTCGGCCATGTGATGAGTCGGAAATCAACGTGGGTGCATAACAAGATGAATGAATGTAGAAAAATCGAGATTAGTATATCAGGAAAGAATAATGTGTATGTCCATTATTTCTGCCTATCCTTCTTGCGAGACGGTGTGATTGTTAGTAAGTCAGTTAGTTATTCGTTAAAATGTAATTTTATAACATTTTATCAAAGTTACCCGTTTCGCCTTATAAGGGCATTATCAACTGTTTTTTTATTTTCAATTTTTAACACGGCTGACAGAATATATTAGATACACACCATTAGAATACTTACAAAATTATACAAAATTTGTTTCACCATACTAAAACTGTAAATAGAGCTTTGTCTGTGAATCTTCCTGTGAAGCTTTGTCTGTGAACCATCCAGAGGAAGACCTAGGAACACGTCATTGCAATAGCGTCTTTCAGAGAAATGGCTTGAGTGAAGGCAATACTCAGAACCGCGCGAGAACAGCCTGAGATCGAGAAGAGCCCACCCCAACAGTCAATTCAGACGATGAGTTGGGATAGCGCCAGGAAGAAGAAGAAGAAGTTTCACAATACTAAAACTGAAAAATATTTAACTTGTAGAAAATAATTTTGTCTAAGAATTTAACATCGCAATAAGATTTTTAAATGATATAATACCAAGGTTATATTTTAGTACAAATAATTTATGAGTCGACGGTACTCTAAAAAATTATTTTAGAGTAAATTATAATATTTATCTCTAGAAATTTAATTCGAGAAGTCGACGAAGTATGAATGTTGAGGAAGCGAGAGAATTATGTAAAGAATGAATTTTTTTTTGCCTATCCCTTCGGAGAGACGGCGCGATGGTTAGTTAATTAAATAGTTAATACGAATTAAAACGTCAGTTTTCTAGAAGTTTTATTATATTTTATAGGAATGACACGTTTCGCCCTTCTAAGGCATTATCAAATGTGACGAAACTTTAACTCGTTGGAGTTTATATACTCTAGTAAATGGAGCAGAATATGGTAATTAACGAAAATTGATGTTTAACAAAGAATTATTTGGGTAGGTCCAGAAATATTGGAAAGTGTTTTTGGAACTCGTTAAGAAAGTTATGTCAATGATATTACATAAATCAAAAATAAGTTATTTGAGGTAGGACGAAATAAATTGTTTCTAAGACAAAACATATTTTTACAAATTGTTTAAAAATGATTTTACATATTTCAAGGTGACTAATGATTCTAAGTATTATACTCGTATATAAAATCGCCATCCTGTGTGCGTAGACTCAATTAATGTATTCTTCTCTTCTGTACATAAAATCTGCATAAATTATTGTAAATGTAAGTTCATTTGATTAATATTGTGATTTTTGTGTTTTTTGAAACTGGTCAGTGAACTTCCTAATATTGAACCATCTCTCATGCGTTTCTGGTATTATATTGCATATATTATATTTTACGTATACTCAATAGATGCATTAAACAATAATATTGTTTGAAATGTCTGATGAGATTTAAAGGGAAAAAAACTGATTTTATTTGATTTGAGCAGATGCAGGTAGGATCGCAAGATCAACAATGCTTTCATCGAAGATTTTGCGGGTATTCTCAGCACGTTTGATGGGAAAACAAAGTCGTGTTATTTAGACGGCTACACGTCGACATGTTTTCAATTTTTTATCCCCACCTCCAATGTGTTGGAACATGTCCAAGACTTTACACAAAACATCCAGATATAGATCGCTCCGCAGTTAAATTTACTCAATTCTGAAACATCAACTTTTTCAATTTCAAAGAACAGGCTTTGCCATCATTTCGACGATATGCCATTACGTACTGTGTTTTTTAATAAAATGTTTGGGTGTTTAAATTAACTTGTTTTTATTTTGAAATATGGGTATATTGAAATAAATATTTACACAATAATTAAATAAAACGATGTATTTTAACAACTACTTTCACTTTTGACTTTATTTCGACAGAGACTCGTTTCGCCAGGCTGACTGGCATCGACAGACTGATCTGAACATTCTGGACATCCACAGACTGGTCTGACTGGACTGGCATCTTAAACCAGTCTGTCGATGCCAGCCAGCCTGGCTAAACTGCTCGCTGTCAAAATTAATAAATAAAATCGTGGTAGAAGTTCATTGTGAATAATCAATATAAAAAATGGTGTAATTTTTTGACGTATTATATATTAAGTTTAAATTCACAAATGTTTTTGTCTTCGACTGGTTTCGGTAGCTATTATTTATGTGAGCTACCGAAACTGGTCGAAGACACAAACATTAGTGGATTTTAACTAAATAGACATTTTAAAAATATTTTTTTAGATTAAATTATGTTAGTCTGGTAACTTAAGCCGATTTTCATGTCTTTTTTGGAGGGCTTTTTTTTGTAGGAAAATAAAAATGAATCGTTTCGGAAATTAAGGATGTTATTATTTACATATTAAAGATACAAAAAAACATTTCTTTTAATTTAATAGTTTATTATTATTATTATTATTATTATTATTATTATTATTATTAATCGAAGTTGGCGCCTCGAAAAAAAGGGCGTGGGTGGCCCGGGTGATTTTGGCTCTTGATGTTATCTGAAATCAAAAATTCTTGAAATTTCTTAATCTAAAGACATGTCATTCTGGTCGAAACTACAGAGACATTTTTTCACCCCTAACTTTTTATTTTACAACCCTTTCTTTGCTGACTTTTTTTTTCAAAGTCCGCCATTTTGTTATTTATCCATGAAGTTTATCTTCTGTAGTTCCGACCAGAATGACATGTCTTTAGATTAAGAATTTTCAAGAATTTTTGATTTTAGATACCATCAAGAGCCAAAATCACCCGGGTCACACACGTGCTTTTTTTTCTAGGTGCCAACTACGATTAATAATAATAATAATATTGACTATAAAATTTATTCAAAAAAAAATTATTCAAAATTTTTTTTTGGTATCTTTAATATGTAAATAAAAACATTCTAAATTTCCAAAACGATTCATTTTTATTTTCCTACAAAAAAAACGCCCTCCAAAAAAGACATGAAAATCGGCTTAAGTTACCAGACTACTACCTTAAAGCGTTAACACTGTGGAATTCCATAATGACAATTTTTTTATGAATTAAAGCACTGTTTTTTTCATTTTTGAGTTTATTTTTCTCGACATATTTCGAAATCTTACACCTTCATTATCGGGAGAACGATATAAACGAAACGATTTTAATTTGTATAATAATCGTAAAAAGATTTTTGACAATACATTTTATTTTCATTAATTGAATTTTATTAACATTGAATTTTTATAAAAAAATTATTTCCATAAGAGATTTACTTTTTTTTCGTTCAATAGCAATTTATATTATTACATCGCAAACAAAATCTGTGCAAAGAGTGGAAAAAATATCATTAGATCATTAATGGAAATACGCATAGAACCATGTGAATAGAAATGTGGACTTCTGTTGTTCGGGGGTATATAAAATTCAGGAATACTGAAAGAGTTCAACCTTAACGTTCCATCTAACTACAGCAGAACAAAGGGTTATTTCTTATTTTATGCCCCAAATCGCGACACAGGGGCGCTTCGAATTAATCATGTATTTAAGGCGATTTGCCTTTTAAAAGAGGTGGCTTTCCAAATAGATCTCGATTAAATAGTGCTTATCATTTCATATTTTAATATATCTTTTTTTGTCTAGAGTTTTTCTATGTAGTTCCAATATTATTTGTGGCGCGGAAGGCAGTACGAATACCGCTTCTTTAAAGGATTTTACTTATTTTAATCAATCTATATTTTATATTATTGTTATTTTTTTATGGATACTAGGATTAATTGAATGTAAGGTATTTTTACATAGTATTTTTATTAATTAGCCATTGCTGTTGTTCGCACCAGGGTTGCAGACGTCATGGACCGAGTGGTAAAATTGAAATGGCAATGACAGGGTGGCAACTGATGGGCACCCAGGATACTCAGTTGGAGACCATGGGCAAATAGGCGAAGTGTCGGAAGGCCACCGATGAGATGGACCGATAATATTGTCAAAAGGGTTGGAAAATCTTGGATACAAAGGGGGCAGGATAGAGACGAGTGAAGGAAATTGGAAGAGGCCTATATCCAGCAGTGGAGGGAGGAAGGCTAGCAAAGAAGAAGAAGAAGAAGTTGTTCACATAACGAGTGAGTATATAAATTAGATGTAATGTATTATTTTCCAATTATTCTACAAAAAAATTACGATTTCACGTGATAGTAATTTTAAAATGTTTAAACGTTTAAACTCTTACCCATCAACATACGAGTGGTGTATGAATAATGTCAATAATGTAAAAGAAATTCGAAAAAACTTCGAAAGATGACTATATGTTTATAGCCTCGATACAACCATTAATTCTGCTGACATATTATGAACATTCGACATTTTTTTCATAAATGCGCTCAATTTAAAGGACGGACGATCTTAACTACATATGAAAATTTTATTTATTTACAATTCTAATGATCGAGCGCCATTTTGAAACCTGATATAATCTGTAAGGTTATGTTTGTATGATAGCACACGTGATCAGTTTGCTAAAATGATAGTTTTTACTTAAATGTTTGGAAAAGTCCCCCAGACATGAAGAAAAAGTGTATAAGTAGAATTAATAAGATTTAAATTTAGTATGCAGCTGGGCCGTTCGATACATATCTGTGGTATCAATGATGAAAATCAAGAATTCATAAGGGAATTTACATTGTTCGTATAACTCTGTCGATATTCGTTCAGCGGTGGGTCTATATCGTAAAAACATAACTATCAAATTTTATATTAAAGATTATCAGATTACATATTTGTATCCTTTCAACAATGCCGTATCAAAATAAAAAGTCACAGAAAATATATTATATTTTTGTACATTGTAATGTTTATTCACAGAAACATACGAAATGGATAAGTAAAATTTTCATACCATAATTTTTTATTTACCATTATTACTATGTGTTTTTTAAATAATAAATTTTAACAATGATGAAATTACATTTCTGAGTTTATTTTTCTCGACATATTTCGAAGGTTTTACACCTTCATCACCGCGGGAGAACAGTAAAAATAACCAAAATTATTTCAAATTAAATACAAGAAGCCAATAACATGGCTTCAGATGTGCAGCTCTTATGACTAAAAACATTGTCAAAGCGCCCTTGCGATGAGTTATTAACGAAAAGGGCACCGTTCAAATTATCCTAATTATTATTATTATTATGTGACATGTGCTAATTAATTCATATGAATGAAAACGTTTGTTTTCTAGGAATTTTGTTATATTTTAGATGGAATGACATGTTTCGTCCTTCTAAGGCATTATCAAATGATAATGCCTTAGAAGGGTGAAACATGTCATTCCATCTAAAATATAATAAAACTCCTAGAAGACAGACGTTTTCATTCATATTAATTATTTATTATGAAGTTTTACATCCATAGTTCAAGAAACCACGGTTAAAACATAACATTATCAGTTTCGGAAAGAATGTGTTGTGAAAGTTTTGGGTGATTTCTTACACAAAAGCTATTGATTATATTTTATTTACTACAATTTTGGGTGATTATTACACGAAAGCAATTGATTTTATCAAATATTTATCGAATGTTTATCAAATTAAGGGAAAAAATCGAATAAGAAGATTCGAAATAATGAATAATACAACGTTGGTTGAGACACACGGAGCGCATGTGAATGGATTGTGAAATCGAAGAAATCGACGTGCGTGTATGACTCGCTGTATGAATGTGAAGGAAACTAGAGAGGAGTAAGATAGAGTAGTGTGGCGGTCCATTATCTGTGTCGACCTACTGTTTGTTGTATTTACATAACAATAGCAGGTTAATATAATATTGAAATTTTTGTTACATCATCAAAGTTAAAAGAAATCTAAGTTACATGTATTTCATCTTTCTACATAAATGTCACACTGTGAATTTAATATTCTTTTTGAATAAATATAACTGCACTTAGTATTTTTACTCTAATTTATTACACTTTTCACAGACGCGTTTCGGTTATGATACAACCTTTTTATATGTACAAAATTTCAAAAAGCTTAAAAAAAATTGTACATTCAAAAAGATTTCAAAAAAAAAAACTGTCATAACCGAAACAAGTCCCTTAAAAGTGTAATTAAGTATTGTCAAAATACCAAATACAGTTACATTTATTCAAATATGAATTCACAACTCAAAGTGAAGGCGAAGCGATAGAAGATAGAAGATAGAAGCGATATTATATTTTACACTGAATTTTTTCAAAAGAAAACACTGTTTAATCTTCCACTATACTAGATTTAAAGACTACACAACATGTTTCGGAGTTACCTCCATCTTCAGGTGTAAATATACGAGTGATGTCGTATATTTACACCTGAATATGGAGGTAACTCCGAAACATGTTGTGTTGTCTATAAATATGGGAAAGTGGAATATTAAACAGTGTCATCTTTTGAAAAAATCCAGTGTAATTACAATGGAATTCCACAGTGTTAATATTTTACTTAAACAATAAAAATATTTAATATTTTTTACTTATACCGCTGTTCCTTAGAGCTTGGTGTATATTCTCCTTGTGATGCTGGCTACATTTCAGATTTATGTGATTTATAAAGTCGTCATATTTGATGTATTACAAACGAGATGACTCTTATGATAATGATTTTTGATTTATCATTCACTAATGTCCTCATAAACATGAGGACGCGTAAAAACTTACATGAACCCTCTCGAAGCCCACATTATGAATAAATACCACTACTTATAAACAAGTATTCATCCTTCATCATTTCTTTTAATGAGTTATCATTTATTTTTCTTATGTACTTTATATTTACATTGAATTGAACTAATTAATATTGTTTTTGAATAAATATAATTACACTTGGAATTAAAACACTTTATTTCACTTAACACAGACATGTTTCGGTTTTAACATAACCTTTATCGATATACACAATTTTAAATATGTTAACAATTAAAAAAAATTAAGTTGTTAAAATTGTGTACATTGATAAAGGTTATGTTATAACTTAAACATGTCTGTGTTAAGTGAAAAAAAGTATTTTATACCAAGTATAATTACACTTATTCAAATATGAATCCACAATACAAAGTGAAGGCAAATATAGAAGAAATTAATATTGTTTTCACTTTTCTAAGCTTTTGAATATTTTTTTTAAAAACATTGTATTTTCACAACACTTTTTGCACAAAAATGTTTAGGGACACAGAAGCACCTTTTCAGTGTATTTTTTTTACAGTATAATTTGTTTGTTTGTTTTGTTTTTATAGAGTCTACGTTACTTTTGTTTATTATTTTGGCGTTTCCGCTTATATGATGCAAATTAAGAATTTCAGAAAAGAGAAATTCTATATTGTCTTTGAGAAAAATGATTGTTTTATTTTACGTTACTTGAGAGTTATTACATTATTTGGTTTCTAATGGGGAAAATTTCAAGCAAAAAACCCCGCTAAACATTCTACATTACAGTATAATTAAACAAAATCGTTTATTATGTTCTAAATAGAGGAACAGAAAAATGGTGGCGGGAGGAATTTAGTTCAGGGTTGAAGACAAGTATATTATGTTGAAAAAAGGGTTGGTGCGGGTAACAAAGTGAATGGAGCTTTAAAAGTAGTTATTGGAAACAAGAATTTATCAATGAAAGCGAAAATGGCCGTTCACAATGGAGTTCTGGTCCCAATTCTTATGTATGGAAGCGAAGCATGGAACTGACAGAAGAAAGATGAGAGTAGAATAAATGCGGTAGAGATGAGGTCCCTAAGACGTATGTGTGGTAGAACGATGTATGACAGAATCTCAAATGCTGATATTAGGAAGGAATGTAGAGCGAAAGAAGGTATTATGAACAAAATTATGAATGGTTCGTTGCGTTGGTTCGGACATATGGAGCGCATGGGTGAAGAAAGAATGGTTAAAAAAGTATACGTTAACGATGTAAATGGAGTAAGGAGTCGAGGTAGACCGAGAAAAACATGGCATGTCCAAATTAATCAAATATTAAAGGTTGGTCATGTCAGAAGCCGGAAGAATCGACGTGCGTGTATGACTCGATGTATGAATGTGGAGGAAGCTAGAGAGGTGTGCCAGGATAGAGTAGTGTGGCGGTCCATTCTCTCTGCCTACCCCTGCGGAGAAACGGCGTGATGGTTTGTTGTTGTTGTTGTATTAAATTCATTTATTTACAATAATAAAATAATAAGAATGATAATAATCATAATAATAATTCAAACAGTAATTGACATTGAAGAAACCGCCGGTACGACGTGGATGCGTGTTGCCCTGGATGAAGCAGATGAAGGAGGCCTATGTCCAGGAGTGGACAGATATAGACTGATGATGATGATACAAAACATTGAAACACCTACATGCAACATTTCAAATAGTTCCGGAATGAGTCAAGTACTCCAACAATGCAAGTAAATTGTATGGGATGAATGCACAATGACACATAAAAAATCGTTAGAAGCATTGGATCGAACATTACAAGATTTACGTGGAAACAAACAGCCGTTTGGTGGAGCGTTAATATTATTAGCAGGTGATTTTCGCCAAACATTACCTATCATACCCGTTAAACACCAGCAGATGAACTGAATACCTGCTTAAAATCATCAATTTTGTGGAGACACGTTAAAAAATGTACATTGACGACTTCAAATTATCGAATGATTAGTATCAATCACATTTGATAATGCATTAGCAAGCGAAACATGTCATTCTTATAAAATAAAATAATTATTGAAGAAAACCACGTATTTTTTCAGTTTTACATCATTATACAAAAAAAATATATATATGACATTCTAAAATACGAAGATTTCCCGCACATTCGTTTATGGAAACATATTAAATACTGTTTTAATTAACCAAAGTACATTATAACGAGTGTATAATGAGAGTGTAGAGATGAGGTCCCTAAGACATATGTGAGGTAGAAGACAGAATCATAAATGCTGATATTAGAAAGGAATGTAGAGCGAAAGAAGGATCGCTGCGTTGGTTCGGACATATGGAGCGCATGGGTGAAGAAAGAATAGTTTAAAAATTATACGTCAACGATGTAGGTAAATGGAGTACGCAGTTGAGGTAGATTAGAATCCGGAAGAATCGACGTGCGTGTATGACTCGCTGTATGAATGTGGAGGAAGCTAGAGAGGTACCTCAGAATAGAGTAGTGTGGCGATCCATTCTCTCTGTCAACCCCTGCGGATAAACGACGTGATGGTTTGTTGGTGTTGTAAGATTTTGTATGTAAATTTGTTCTGTTATTTTTTTATATAATTTATATCGTGGTTTTATTATATTACATGGTTGTCTAAATAAACGATATCAGAATTAATCTGATATGTCTTTGGCCACCGGTGTTTTGTAAGAGATCTGGAATTGCATATCTTGAAAGAGGAGGTTAATCAGAAATTGAATCAGAATTCTTAAACGCGCGGGGTTCCAACACAAAACATCATGGCAAAAGAAACTCTGCGTACCAATGTGAATCTGTTATTTATATAAGACCTTCCAATTTTACGATGAGAGCCGAATAAATGCGGTAAAGATGAAGTCCCTGAGACGTATGTGTGGTAGAACGATATACGACATAATCTCAAATTCTGATATACGAAGAATGGAATGTAGAGCGGAAGAAGGTATTATAAACAAAATTATGAAAGGATCGCTGCGTTGGTTCGGATATATGGAGCGCATGGATGCGAAAAGAATGGTTAAGAAAGTATACGTTAATGATGTTAATGGAGTGCGGAGTCATGGCAGATCAAGGAAAACATGGCATGACCAAATTAATCAAATTTTAAAGTATGCGTATCGCTATTTGAATTTGGAGGAAGCTATAGAGGTGTGCCAGGATAGAGTATTGTGGCGGTCCATTCTCTCTGCCTACCCCTACAGGGAAACGGCGTGATGGTTTGTTATTATTGTTGATAATTATTTAAAATGGAGTTTTACGCCATCGTTTAAGAATCGATAAATTTTTTCAATTGTTTGTTTTCATAAGATACCTGTTAACTTTCATTTGTTACAAAATCCCATACACTGTAAATGCTTGTTACTTAGTCCACGTAATCAATTGATTATTTACAATATTATTAAGGCACGCATAAGAACGTTTTAAACGTATCGCCGATGTTCCCCTCAGACAAATACCCAAAAAATATTTAACGGACAGCAGCGATCAATCTTGTTCCTTAAGACCAGATAACGAAACTCATTCGTTTCCAATAACGAGTTATCATAATTACTTTTCTAATTAAATCTTATCATTCCGGTCTCTATCTCCGTACATGTAACACAACGAGTCTTTAAATAGCAAATAGTAGTTAAACTAACTTATTGATATACTAACAAACAACAAGTTGTGGCTGGGAACAAAATAAATGGTGCAATCTAAATCATTTCGCGTTTGGAATATCAAAACACATTGTATCACCTTCTCTTCATGAACTCGTATCTTTCGCTGTCTCCCGACACTTCTTCGGCACGACCTTGCTCTCTATTCCGTAACTTCCATCTTCCATCATCCCGTCGGCACACATGCCCAGCCCATTTCCACTTCATCCTTGCAATGCGTATCCCTATTTCGGTGACCCTGGTGCGTCTTCTAAATCTCCACGTTGGGTATATGGTCTTTAAAAGAGATACTTAAATGGTCTTTAAAAGAGATACTTAACAACTTAAATTTTGTGCATTTTGTGCAGATGAGGTGTTATAAATGCTGTCTGAATAGGAACATTAATTTTTGGAACGTCTTCAAGGAGACTACAAAACCTAGGCCTTCCCGGTGCAATTGATAATCTTGGGACACTGGTAGAACTAAACTTATATACGAGTATAATATCATTTATAAAATAATAAAGTAATTTTTTTCATAAATGAGATTGGATCACGAAATTTTTATGCCCTTAATTGCTGAATGAAAGTTCTTCTAAACTTAAAAATGATATATGACGACCTTCGTGGCCGATTGGTAAGTTCTTTGACTGCCACTTCGAAGGTTCCGGATTCGATTCCCGGCGAGGGCTGCGTGATCGTCACGCTGTCTTTGGTCTGGTGTAGAATTCACGTGATAATAAAATGGCGATAGATTAGCTACCTATCACGTGTCACGAGAATCACTAACAACAACAACAACTAACCATCACGCCGTTTCCCCGCAGGGGTAGGTAGAGAGAATAGACCGCCACACTACTCTATCCTGGCACACCTCTCTAGCTTCCTCCACATTCATACAGCGATCATACACACACACGTCGACTCTTCCAGCTTCTGACATGTCTTCCTCGACTCCGTACTCCATTTACATCGTTAAAGTATACTTTTTTAATCATTCTTTTGAGAATCACTATGATAGCTAAAATACCCTTCACATCGATTTGGCTCATGCTGTCATGATGTAAAAAGCGATTCAAAAAAAATAAAACGTATATATCTTTTCAATGAGTTGGCATCAAAAAATAATTTCTTTATATATCAAAGTAGGGACCAAAAAAGTCAACTAGTTAAATTTATACGACAAATTTATCTATTTTACAAATCAAATTGATTGAATAAAAACACATGTTATAATTAACGATAACTATAATTGAATTATTAAAAAAAATTAATCTAATATTTCATTTTGTATATTTTTTGCGGGCTCTAAAAATGAATTTTTCTCAAATGACAGGAACGGGAAACTCAAATAATTGGCGCCGTATATCCCAACAGCATCTTGGGCCGCGCTGAGATAAGATCTTCAGCGCAGGCGCAACCCAATTGCTAATTAATTTCTGCATTAATCTGACACACTCCCACTCGAAGATTAAAGCGAAATTTAACGACAATCGCTCGGCCTTAAGAGATGGCTAAGAGTTGGCCGAAACCTACATAGATTTAAAAAGGTAAATTAAAATAAATATCTAAAGAACGTCATATTTAGGTACTCTGTATTGCGACCATTTCATTTAAGAACCAACTGCTGATACGACGGCTTAAAGAAATAAAGCTGTCTGCATGATTGTACTTTCTCCATATTAAACTAATATTAAAAAAGACTAACTAACCAAAGGAATAGGCGGATATAATGGATCGTCACGCTGTTCTTTCCTGACATATTACTCGCGATTCCTCAACATTCATAAATCATCATGTCACCAAAGTGTGCGCGGGAGATGCCTATTGATGGCGTTGAGGTTCGCTACCCATCACACCGCGTCCTCCACATGGGCGAAAAGAGAAGGATGGAGTGCCGCATCGGTTAAGACGTGGTAGTCCATTCTTTCTGCTTCTTCGGAGAGACGGCGTGATGGTTAGCTAGTTATAAATGTAATTAAAAAAAAATTATACCAATTTTATCATTTTCACCAGAAGATGGCAGCAAGCTGCTAAAACCCATTGTAATTAGAAGAACAAGTGAGAAAAAATAAAATATTCATACATAATTAAAATGAAATAAATAATGCATTTGTTTTTATATGATGATATCCGTCGAAAAACAAAATGTCTAACAATATCCAGACAGCCTCACAGATGTAAACTGTTTGTAGACGATAAACCCATAGAATAGGTCATGAAGTTCAGATATCTGGGTGTGGAAATATCTAGTTGCAGCGATCTGTATATTTATGTTAAAAAAACAGACTAATAAAGCAGCAGTTATCTCCGGATGTCTTAGGGACACTGTTTGTGACAATTAGCATATGCGAGTGGAAAGCAAAGGTAGATTTTATAAAACATGCAGCAGATCCATAATGATTTACGGAATCGAAGCAAGAGATGTCGGAACCAAAATCTCCTAAGAGTAGCAGAAATGAGAAAATTGCGACCTATTGTGGAGAGAACCCTTAGAGATAGGATACGAAATGAAGAAATTCGTAAATCCTGTAAAATTTAAGTTATAGTGAGGTGGAGTAGGCAGAGAAGACGATTATGAAGGAACCATATGAAAATAATGGACACAGAAAGAATTCTTAAGATCATGATGGACAAGACTCCAGGACCACCAGGACGACCACCAAAGAGATGGAGGGAAGGCTGGTCGTCTTCATCACAGGACGAAAGATGATATCCTGCATAAACAGATCGCAAGATCTGCAAGAAGAAGAAGAATAAGAAGATTTGTTTTTTTAATGCAATGGTAAAATACGAGAGTATATCTTTTTTTATGATAAATTGTGCAATATATTTTTTAAAACGATACTGTTTTGCACGCCAAGTGTCACTATTTATTCCAAGCAAAATTGACATGTTAGTTTTCGGAATCAAAATGTCTGAAAAATAAAAGAACTCTTATAAATGATTCGATCAATTTCATTTGTAAAAATGAAGCCTGTCATATTTGTGTGTCATGCTTATTTTTCTGAATGACTTAACAAGTACAGTTTATTATGTTTTTACACGAATTTTCATTCGCGGTTTTGATATAACACAATCCATAAAGCAATTAGCGCCATAGTCCAGTTGTTGTCCATAGGATAAGTGAACGAAAACGTTCTCCAAATATTAGTGTTATTTGTATTTAATAATTCATTCTATTTGCTCACTCTCCTTGCTCTAAATACAGTTAGTTTCCTTCCCCTGTCCCCCTATTTTTTCTACTTCTGAATTTTCCCTTATCCTTATTAAATTAATATATTGTATTTTTTTAGATAAACTTAAGACGTTAACACTGTGGAATTCCATAATGACGAATTTAATGAATTAAAACATTGTATTTACACTTTTGAGTTTATTTTTCTCGACAGGTTTCGAAAGCTAACACCTTCATCATCGGGAGAACTATATAGTAGAAACGGTTCTTATATCGTTATCCCAATGATTATTAATATTAAGGTAATAAGTAATATTTCTAAATTTAAAAAAAAAGCATAACTGATTATATTTACACCTGAATGCAGAATATACATCTGAAACATGTTCATTAATTGAAAAACAATTTACAAAAAAATCTATTTAAACTTATAGGTACTATCCCTTTCTTCCTCTACCCCCCCCCCCCCCTCTCACAACACCTCTGACTTATCATTATTAGATTTTATTTGTACCTAACACACCTTATAACCAGTGGCGGTACTTCCATACAAGCCGAAAAGCCGGGCTTGCCTTAAAAAAATCTATAATAAAACGATGTTTTTGCACGTTTGAGCCGTATACAAATATTTTGAAATTTCGCGCGAATTAAAGCGATTTAATTCGTTGCGTTGCAAATGACTCGCTGACATCGCATGACATGACCACTGACATGCGCAGAAATAACCTAAGTGTATATTTTGTTCTACTCATACGCGCCGTATTTTATTTCACTCATACGTACCGTAGGTAGGTGAGATTCCCGCGAAATCGCCAACGTCCACATGTTTTGTTTCATGTTTTCGTTGGGCTTCATATTGGGCTTGCAAAATGTTAAAGGGTCTTTGTCGCACTTATGTATTTTTGGCTTGCAATCATATATCTAGGTGCATATATTATACTACAAGATATCTACAATTTTTTGTATGGATTTAAAGCCGGACTTTATCACTTCGAAGTATGTTACCATTCGATGTGTCACGAACTTCATTTCTATTGTCAGAATGTTACCTGTCATTTACGATATGTGCAGAAATGTTATGACCTCACCACCGTTCATTATTAAATGTACATGTAGGATCTTCTGGCTTACAGAGGTTCAGCTCATGTGGCTATTCCTCTTACGTCTGATGAGAACATTATTGGAAGGTGATTTGGTGGGTTGTTAGTTTATGCGGGGGCATGATTTGTGTGGCCCTGAGTGTTCCTCTGAAGGAGGGTCGATTTTGGACGCTTGTGGCGGTTTGAGGTGTTTGGATCGTGATTTGAAAGGTCTTTTATTGTGGGGTTAAGATGTAAAGGGAGTATAAATTTTGGGTTTTTGTTTGGTTATTATACTGAGCTGATGAAGCTTGGGTCCAAGCGAAACTAATTAGCATCATTTATAACAATCATGCCGTGGTTATCACATATATATTATACAATGCAAAGTGTAATATATACTGTATTAATTGTTTTATTATTTTATAACTAACTAACTAACTAACCATCACGCCGTCTCCCGAAAGGGTAGGCAGAAAGAATGGACTGTCACACTTTTACTGATGCGGCACTCTATCCTTCTCTTTTCGCTCCGCGGGAGACGCGGTGTGATGGGTTGCGAACCTCATCGCCACCAATAGGGAGATGTCTATTGGTGGCGATGAGGTTATTTTTGTCAATAGCATCTCCCTATTGACAAAAATAATCTATACGTTGTAAATGTATAACCACAGAGTGAGTGCTCATGTGAAAAATTAAAAATATGTTTTTGAATGCGGTATTACAGGTGTGAAATTTTCTTGCCAAATTATACATTGTAATAATAATATGACATTATTATTTTTATCGTACACTTTGACGACCTTCAGGGGATAATTCCATCTGACGATCTGGCGGTAATGATGGTGTCGAAATAACGGTCCGGGTTCGAGTATTTGAGGTGGCCTTAAGATGTCACTGATTGCGTATTGTCAACACATCTCGCCCGAGATTTGCGACTGGTCCCGCTTTATTGGTCAATTTACCGCCGATTCGAAAATTACCGCGGAATTGCACTTGCCAATCAACTTCAAAACGCGCGTCTGCGCAGTGGTGTAGAGTTCCATTTTCAAAATAAATAAAACCAACTAACTAACTAAAGGCAGAAACATACTATTAACACGCCACGCCACCCGATGCCACGTGATGCGTGTTGAGTCGAATCAAATTGTATTGTTTTCTATGGACAGAATCACACTACGAACACCCGACGCGACGCCATGCGCGCACACGCCACCCGATCCAGACGAGCTAGATCGACGTGTTGCCGATGGTGGGAGTAAACACGCCACGTCACGTGTTAATAGTATGTTTCTCGCTTAACCATCACGCCGTAGTCAGAGAGAATGGATCGCCACACTATTCTATCTTGACATAATTCTTGCGCCTCTTCTAAATTCACACATCGTGACATGAATATGGTCGCCATTCAGTAATTGATTAATTTGGTCAGTTCGGACTTCTTTTCCCATTCTCACTACTTGTATATATATTATATTTTAACCATTCTTCCCTCATCCATTCATTCCATACGTCAAAACCATCATAATGACCCTTTCTTAATTGTATTTATCACGCATTCATCCGCCTTACATTTTTCCTTTCTTACTTTATTATTAGATATTCTATCATACATTTTTTCCCACACATTATTCTTAGTGACCTCATTTCTACGGCTTTTATCCTTCTTCTGCCAACTCCAAGTTTTCCATACATAAGGGTCGGGAATAGAACTCCATTGTGCACTGCCATATTTGTTTCCGTCGATATATTTCAATTTGCAAATATCAAATCAAATGAAATCAAATCAAATCAGTTTATTTTCTCAAAAGACATTACAAACATTTTTTATATAATAGTTTAAGGCATCTTTTGAGAACAGGTAAAACATAATAAATATAATATATAATACAAAGAATGCATGAGAGATGGTTCGACATTAGGAATACAAGATACTCTCCAAAGTCAAGAGTATTTGTCCTCTAAACGTACTTTCGCGAATATGAAAGACATTGATCTCCGAAGCGATCATGTTCATCAGTTTGATTGCTCTCCCCACCGGCATCACCAGAGGCAGGTTGGTTCTGCATGTTGGGAGATAAAACAGTCTGTGCTGACGCTGTCGAAGATAACCATCCGGAACATAAAGATGGATAGCCTCCAAGATGACGGAATTCTCAAAGAATCATGACCTGTTCCTACTTCGAACATGGCCGCCTTTCAGTAATTGATTAATTTGGTCAGTTCGGAATTCTTTTCCCATTCACACTACTTGTATAATATTTTAACCATTCTTCCCTCATCCATTCGTTCCATGTGTCCAAACCATCTTAGTGACCCTTTCTTAATTTTATTTATCACGCATTCATCCGCCTTATATCATTTTCTTACTTTATCATTAGATATTCTATCATACATTGTTTTTCCGCACATTCTTCTTAGTGACCTCATTTCTACGGCATTTATCCTACTTTCATCCTTCTTCTGCCAACTCCAAGCTTCACTTCCATACATAAGGGTCGGAAATAGAACTCCATTGTGCACTGCCATTTTTGCTGTAGTCGATATATTTCAATTTGCAGATATGACTTTGTATGCACCATTTATTTTGCTTCCAGCTCCCACCCTTCTTCCGATATCTTTCTCCATTCTTCCATCGCTTGTAAACACGCTTCCCAGATAAAAAAAAATCGGTAAATTGTTCTAATTTCTCACCGTTCGCACTTATGCCACAATCCGTCATATATTCTTCCTTTTCAAATATCATAACTTTAGACTTTGACACGTTCATCAAAGGTCATACTTATTGCATACTTCGTACATTATTGACACTCGTTTTAATTTTTTAATTAGAGTTTTACATAATTTTCCAAGAGACAATAAACATTTTATAAAAATATTATCATTTTATCAGAATCAACAAAATGTGATATATCATAGATTTCCATTATTCTAAAAGAAAGAAGATGACCTTCGTGGCAAAGTGGCAAGAACAACCACTATCGTACCGAAGGTCCCGGGTTCGATTCCTGGAGATGGCAATGTGATTGTCACACTGTCTTTGATCTGGTGTAGAAATCATGTGACAATAAAAAAACGATAGATTAGCTACCAATCCCATGTCATGAGAATCAAAATGCTAGATAAAAACAAATTGTATACGGTAAATAGGTTCAAACTACTTTTGTACACAAACAAAAAAAAGAAACTAAATAATTAACTAACCATCACGCCGTGTTCCCGAAGGGGTAGGCAGAAAGAATGGACTGCCACACATTTCTTTCCTGACATATTTCGCTCGCTTCCTCAACATTCATACATCGTGTCGTGCACGCGCGTCGATTTCTCTGACTCCTCACATGGCCAACATTCAATATTTGATTTATTTGATCGTGCCACGTTTTCCTCGGTCTTCCTCTATTTCTGGTTCCATTTACATCATTAAAATATATTTTTTTTACCATTCTTTCTTCATTCATTCTTTCCATATGTCCAAACAATCTTAATGATCCTTTCATTATTTTGTTCATGACACCATCATTCGCACCGCATTCACTTCTTATATTTTCATTCGTCACTCTATCATACACAGAGTATCCACGCATTCGTCTAAGAGATATCATTACATCCTTTCATTCATCCTTCTTTTGCCAGTTCCATGCTTCGCTTCCATACATAAGGTTCGGTAGAAGAACACCATTGTGCGCTGTGAAGAACACCATTGTGCAAAAAAAAAGAAGAAAAAATAATACGGCTGCCCCTGCATTAGGCCGGCTGCACAAAGTGCTTATGAATGCATTTCTCTTAATCCAATTACAACACCGCGACTGGTAGCGAATTCATTACACCAATCGTAGCCCTCGGAATGAGTATCCTCCGAATTAAGGCACATTAACATTCTGATGACTACCTTTGATACGAAAAATATTTTATTACCATATATCGTCCGATCTGCACTGCGCATAAAAAATCCTTCATTGCGATAATACCAGAAATCAAAAATTTATATAACCTGTTCATTATGAAATTTATTTAAAAATATTAATTAACTTTAATATGAGAGAGAAAATTGTCATCACTATCTTAAGCTTGACAGACGTGGGTGGGCCATTTCTGAATCCAGGAATCTCCTCTACTATCTAAGCCAGTGGCAATACTCCCATAGAAGCCCAGAAGCCCGGCTTGCATAAGAAATTTTGAATCAAAACCCCCAAATCTAAGTGATCATGCCCCGCATAAACCAGCAACCCAGCAAATCACCTTCCAACAATGTTCCCATCAGACATAAGAGGAATAGCCACAAGAGCTGAACCTCTGTAAGCCAGAAGAGGTTTTGATTCAAAATTTCTTACGCAAGCCGGGCTTCTGGACTTCTATGGGAGTACCGCCACTGATCTAAACATCTATTGAGAACAGGTAAAATAATACATATAATACCAGGAACGCGTGAGATATGGTTCAACTTTAAGAAGACAAGATACTCTCTAAATTCAAGAGAATTTGTTATCTAAACGTAACGTATATGAAAGACGTCGATTTCTGAGGAGACCGCGTTCAGCAGACTGGTTAAATATGTCTGAGATATATATCAGAGACAAAGAGACCAACATCTTCCAGCACGGCCGAGTTCTTGAGATATCCTCTGATTAATCTAAAAAAAATGGATTTTGAGTTGACCATCTCTTCGAAGCTGCAGAGAGTTGATCCCTAACATTTCCAAAAGAAATGCCGTGGGATAGAGCCACGGATAGCTACCATACTCTCTCGTGTAGATACCTCAGATTTTTTTTCGGGACACCCTTCCAGCGTAACGGGAATCTCGCCTCGCGAGGATTCCTTATCACAGAACCACTTTCGGGTTTACTCCAAACCAATGAGTTGAATAGGACTAAGCACATTAAAATCTCTAAAAATTATCTGTATACTGCCTTAGTTTTTAAATTTTCTATCTAAACTGTAGATTTATAAAGCTGTAGAGTCCTAGCATTGCATTTGGGACCTACCTGATCTTCTTCGTCCTTGCGATGTAAAGATTGTGAGGGGTTTTATGGGGTTGTCGTCATCCATTATTATCGCGCGATCAACCAATCTTAAAAGAATCACCTGGAAAGATAATGATAGAGGTCAAAATACTTAACATTTTTCACGTTCAAGAAAATTTTAGTTTTTTAAATTAAATTTGTGTTTTTATCATAAATTACTACATCATTTACCATAAAATAAAAACAATCAGATATATAGGTTTCCAAAGCTTCAATAGTAGTTGTTTATATATTTTTATAACTGTGTTTCAATTGTCACAAATGTTTAATTTGTATTTATATTTTTATAGAGTCGTTATTTTTATTGTTATATTTATTAATTTTGTTAATTTTATGGCAGTAATCGACATTACCGGTATTCATTATCCAAAATTAATAAAAATTAAATATTAACTTAGCATTGTATACATTCCTTAGCCTCTAATCTCTTTTTTTCTGAATAATTTTAAACCTATACATAGCTTTGTTAGGGCGATAAATAATGTAATAGAATTTTCACAAAAGCATTACTTTTCAAATATAACTCTTTATAAAAAGTCTTATAAGTAAACAATGGTGAAACTTTCTTATAACTATTTCCAGTTTTTACTCCAACAACTGTAATCGCAGTAGCAATTTCGTCATAATTTATAAGTAGTAGTCTTTAATATACTTAATCAATACGAATGAAATCGTCTGTTTTCTAGAAGTTTTATTATATTTTATATGAATTACATGTTTCGCCTGTCTAAAGCATTATAAAATGGACATATGATAACGCCTTAGATAGGCTAAACATGTCATTCACATAAAATACAATAATATTTCTAGATAATAGACATTTAAATTCGTATTAGTGATTTAAAACAAAGTTTTATATCACTGTTCAAGAAACAATAAATTCAATACACCTCTTCAAAATCACTGGTATGAGACAAGTATGAACATTTATATGCGGGTTTCATGTAAGTGCCACATTAAATTGTAACTTTATTTTATCGCTCACTTCTCTATAATATACCGTAATGTCATATATCCGATACCCGTGAATAATTGATTTGGTTCTTAAGTCCATGAACAGAACGTTTAATACTAAATTAGGTCAAGAAATGTTAACCGCCGTACATTGACAACTCATTCATGCAAATATTCTTACTTTTCCTTTAAAATATTACACAAGTTCCTTGCTTTTCTCTTGCTTCTGTCTTTCAAGAGGCTTGCCAATCAGAAATGAAACTTGTCGGGTCACGCTGTCAGGAGTCTCCACTACTTGGTCTGAGGATATTTTTCCAATAAAACAACGATATTTTTTGCTGTTTTAAGTACCGTATATGTATTGTCAACTGACCACTGACGTATAACTCATATTAGGGTATTAAATGTTTTACTATGGGTGACATTTGTGAGTAATTTGTTTCCCTCAGTGTATGCGACCCTGCACTAAGATTTTATAATTTGATTTGATGATAACTAATACGATATATTGCGCTAGTATTTATTTTATATTAGTAAATATTAGTTAGTAAATAAGCGCTAGTATTTATAAGGTGGCAAAAGAAGAAATCACTTCGACTAGTGTCACTTTAAAAATACTAATAAATTATGGTAATTATTTTTTTTTTCAATTACGTATTTTACATCATATAAAAGAGCGTAATATATAAAACTCACATTGAAATATGTACTCGTAAAAAATATGAGAACATTTTATGTTTATATTTCTAAAGTTACATAAGTAAAAAACATGTTTTTGACTTGCGTTACATTAGAAATACTAGTGTGATCTACTAGACTCCCTAGACTGGACCCCCAAAGAAAACAATGTAAAAAAGGCTTCACGAAAATTCCCCGGGTCTAAAATTATATAACTTGGAAGCAAGAGAAATTGTGGAAACCCTTAATCAATAACCATAATAAACCCTTAATCTACCCTTAATCAATAACCAAACTAATCTTTCCCAAAGCCCCATTTAGCCATGTTCCCCATTGTAAGTAATTTTAAATATTCATAAAAATGAAAATAAAAATGGAACTCCCCTGTCCGCCATCTATCAATCTTATTTGGAAATTCTCCATAATTTTTCCCTAATGATCATGACTCACCGTTCTAACATCATATTCGTCCTCGTGCACATGTTCTCATACCCCTCTTTCCCCCTCCATTTTAAATTTCTATTTTCATATATTGTTCTATGATTTTATATTTAGTTTATTCTCTCACTCTGACAAAGCCTCAGCGGGAGCGAAACCGGATGGTGTTTATTATTTTATTTGAAAAAAATGTACTTTCAGCAGGTGAAAAAAATGTACACACTGCAGGTCAGAATAATCGCTTCAAAGACTCTCTAAAAGCTAACTTCCAAAATACTAAGATTGATATTGAACGCTAGGAAAAGTCTGCACCAGATAGACCTAAATGAGAATAACAGCACGTAAAACTTCAAATCATAGCGTAGAGACGACGCTGCAGAGAAGAAGAGCAGACCAGAAGAAATACCAGCGGAAGACAGTGGTAATAATGAAAATAAAAATAAATTATTAAGAATTTTTCTATGTTTATTTTTAGTGTAAAATCTACTTATTGATTTTCGTCTTCGACCGGTTTCGGCAGCTCGCTGCCATCTTCTGGTGGATGACCAGACCAGAAGATGGCAGCGTGCTGCCGAAACCGGTCGAAGACCTAAATCAATAAGTAGATTTTACACTTAAAATAAACATAGAAAAAGTCTTAATAATTTTTTTTTTATTTTCATTATTTGCAATGAACTTCTACCAAGAAATTTCAATCAACAACATAAATAATTTGAAGACAGTGGTGGTTACACTACCAACGTCTTTAACTGCTCGAAATAACCCAGAGTGTGTGGGTTCAGGATTGGAGTTTGTACGTCAGGATAGAGCTGTATGGCAGTCCATTCTCTCTACCTACCCTTCCGGACTACTGGCGTAATGGTTAGTTAGTATTTTTAGTTAGTTCGTTGAAAAATCAAGAAGAATCATGGTACTCAGATATTTTCCATATATTAGAGAATGTATTCCTATACATTGATTAATCATTCATTATTTAGTAACGCAATGAACTATTCAAGTTATATGATAGTGCTTTGTACTAACCGCCAGCTCATTGCAAATTGTGAATATGTATTACAAGAAAGTATCCTGGTACGTACTTAAGTTGGTACTTGTATAACTCATTAAAATAATGGAGGTATTCAATTATGGCATTGATAGTCCGTGAAGGATTTGAATACAAAAGTTAAATTTATCCATTTTTCATAATATTAACGTGAATGTTTTTTTTTTGGGATTTTAGTTAAATCCGTGATATACGAGTATCTCGTTTCTCGTTGTAGCCTCCATCTTTTGAAGATGGAGACTACAACGAGAATCTTTGAAACGTCAGTCGAGAAGAAGTTACACGGATCTACCCAAAATCCCATAAGCCACGTTTATACCAACTCAATCTAATATTTAATTTATAATAGTAAACACGATTGTTTAGTGGTTTTACTTGGATTTAATTTATAGATATAAATTATATGAATTGTGACAAATTTCACCTTGCGAGGGCATTCTCAAACTGAACCTAATCGCCAAACAGTGTGTACTTATATTGAATTTAGAAATCCTAAGGGTGGGGGAGAAAGTATATAATGCAAATATAGTATATAATATAATATAATAAATAATAATTAAATAAAACGATGTTTTTTGACTACTTCCACTTTTAAAAGTGGAAGTAGTTAAAAAATACATCGTTTTATTTAATTATAATTTAAAATAAACTTCCATCAAGAGAAAACAGTAAAATCATTTGACTATAATATAGTATATAATGCAAAGAAAAACCTTAAAATTGTTTTATTTTACAACTCAAAAATTTGCATTATTTATTTTCTCCCCCACTCTTAATATTTCTAAATTCGAAATAAGGACTCACTGTTTGGCGATTAGGTTCAGTTTGAGAATGCCCTCGCAAGGCGAACCAAATTTGTCACAGTTTATGTAATTTATATCAATTAAATCCAAAACCACT
Source organism: Lepidostoma basale (assembly GCA_022606425.2). NCBI lineage: Eukaryota > Metazoa > Arthropoda > Insecta > Trichoptera > Lepidostomatidae > Lepidostoma > Lepidostoma basale. Next base: position 35,910 of record JAHDVF020001077.1, on the reverse strand, counting down.
CGTGTTTAATATTATAAATTAATAATGGAGTTTTACAAAAATTAAACCTCAACCATCAATAAATCATAACTAACTAACTAACTAACCATCACGCCGTCTCCCTGAAAGGGTAGGCAGAAAGAATGGACTGTCACACTTTTACTGATGCGGCACTCCATCCTTCTCTTTTCGCCCCGCGGGAGACGCGGTGTGATGGGTTGCGAACCTCATCGCCACCAATAGGCATCTCCTGCGCACACTTCGATCGTCCAACACCCACAAAATAAATCTAAAACAAATAATATAAAATACAATGATATAAAATAAAATAAAATAACAAAATAAAAATAATTTAACACAAAATGTTATTTTTAGATGGTGCACATATTGTCTATTTGATTTATGTTCCACGAATCCACCGTTTTTTTTAATTTAGCACATAATGTAATAACACATAATGTTTTTTTTCGATGTTGCACATGTTGACATGGACGAACAACAAAACAATACAAACGTATTACGTGTCACAATTAACTATTATAAAGTGCGGCAACAGTTAAATTGACCAAAACAATTCACTTATACACGAAATATCTCCAAATTAAACAAAAAGGTCACTACAACTAGACACCACATGAACCAAACCAAATTTTCAAAATCAGAATAATAAATAAATCATTCAAATATAATATTAAATGTCGGCAAAAAGAGGAGTCGTAGAAATCGACGGCGTGCATGACACGATGTATGGTCAGTTTAGTGGTCTATTCTTTCTGCCTGCCCGTTTTGTGAGACGACGTAATGGTTAGTAAATTTATTTAATCAATTTATAAAAATATGTATATATAAAATACACTAAAGCCACTGTAATATAAATCAACACAAATGAGCATTGTTTGCTGTATCAAACCAATTCACAATATCTCTCAGAAGCTGCACGTTAAGAGCCATCATAAATCATTACAAATTGCATCCGAATCGGTTTCAATTCCAGTATACGTTTATATGATGTAGAACTTTGGAATTGGACTCCGGGTGAATCCCGTTGTTGATTCTGCGAATTGGCACCCATCAAGGGTCCATCTCGAGAGTAACGGAAGGTGGAAGAGGAATAATTGAGTGACCTTTTTGTTTAAATTAATTCAGCGAATTGATTCGCCTTCGCTTCCTGAATGCCTCGCCATTGTTCCTCGCTGGCGGAGATGGATCAACTTTCGATTTTGAGATAATTTGTTTCTTACTCTCGTGAAAGTTTTGTCGTTAATCAAATAACATGTGAAATAATTGGACACAAATATAACATTGTATCAGACACTCGTGAATGCATATGTAATATAAGATTAATATTTCAAAGCAATAAAAGCAAATTATTAAAATTTATTTATTTTAGAAAGTGTTATGAACAAAATAAGGAAAGGGTCATTAAGATGGTTTGAACACATGGAAAGAATGAGTGAAGACAGAATGGTAAAGAAGGTATATGTAAACGGCTTGAACGGAGCTAGAAATAGAGGAAGGCCGAGGAAAACGTGGCACGATCAAATCAATCAAATATTGAATGTCGGTCACGTGAGGAGTCGGAAAAATCGACGTGCGTACATGACAAGATGTATGAATGTAGAGAAAGCGAGAGAAGTAAGTCAGAACAGAACAGTGTGGCGTTCCATTATTTCTGCCTACCCCTCCGTGGAGACGGCGTGATGGTAAGTTAGTTATGTTCGCCATACTTTGTGTTGTAGATGCTTTATTTCTATTTTTCTTTTTTATATACTTTGTATATACAACACTTACATTTAAAAAAAATTGCATAGGCATGTTGTTTACGACAGAAGTTACATTATAACATCTGCCAGATCATGTAAACAATTTTAACTAACTAACTAACTAACTAACAATCACGCCGTCTTCCCGAAGAGGTAGGCAGAAAGAATGGACTGCCACACTTTTCTTTCTTGACATATTTCTCTCGCTTCCTCAACATTCATACATGTCATGCATCGTCGATTTATCTGACTCCTCACATCGCCGACATTCAATATTTTATAATTTTATAAATATGTATCTTTATAATATGTATCACTGAAGAAGGACTGGTTGTCCGAAACATGTTTATGTGTTAGTGTTGCACATACAAAGTATATAAAAAAGAAAAAGAGAATATTTAAAATTAAAATTAAGTTATTTCACATAAAATATTTATTATAAACTGTTCAATTAAAAAACTTTGTTTTATGTATTACAATTGTATTTTATTTTACGCAACAGCCGTTTCGTCAACCTATGTAGACATCATCAGGTGTTAGAATAATATTATATACCTATCAAATGTCAAATTTTCGTAATTTTTCCAATTTGTTTCTATGTCAATTTGAATAATTTCAATGATAATATTTTGAAGTTCTAGCTAGAGTTGAGTTAGGTACCACAATTAATATAATGATATCAAAGAAATAACATCAAAAAAATTATTCAAATTGACATAGAATTAAATATATATCAAAGAAATTATTCAAATTGACATAGGAACAAATAAACATAAAGATTCGAAAAATCACGAAAATTTGACATTTGATATAGGTATTATTGTAACACCTGATGATGTCAACATAGATTGACGAAACAGCTGTCGCGTAAAATAAAATACAATTTTGATCCATAAAACATTTTTTTTTTTTAATTTAACAGTTTATATTGTTAAAGTATCATAGTGTTTCGGCCAAAACAATGGACTAGTTAAATATTTATTTATACTAGTAATTAAATAAAACAATATTTTTTAACTACTTTTACTTTTGTCTTTATTTTGATAGCGACCGGTTTTGCCAGACCCGCTGGCATCGACAGACCAGTCTGTCGGTGCCTTATTTTCGGCGCTACATCCTGGTGTGGGACTTCCCCACAACAGTCTTCCACTTGCTCCTGTCCCTGGCCATCTCTCACTCCACTCTTCAGATCTTTACGATTTCACCCAGTCTGCTTTAACGCAATGCGCCCATCTTTGTCTTGGTCTGTTTCTTTGATATCCTTATATAAAGCATTTATTATGTGTAATTTAACTACTAATTTTCTGGAATATTTTTGTATAATTTGTATGGTAGAAAGATGCAGAATAAATGCGGTAGAGATGAGATCCCTAAGACGTACGTGTGTTATAACGATATACGTCAGAATCTCAAATGCTGATATAATAAAGGAATGTAGAGCGGAAGAAGGTATTATGAACAAAATTATGAAAGAATCGCTGCGTTAAGAAAGAAAGTATACGTTAATGATGTACGGAGTCGAGGCAGACCGAGGAAAACATGGCATGACCAAATTAATCAAATTTTAAAGGTTAGTCATGTTAGAAGTCGGACGATACGACGTGCTGTATGAATGTGGAAGAATCTAGAGTGGTGTGCCAGAATAGAATATTGTGGCAGTTTATTCTCTCTGCCTACCCCTGCGGGGAAACGACATGACCAAGAACCAAGCGGGTGTGCTCTCACAGAATGTTAAATATTTTGGTTACATAGTTCCAATTGAACAGAACAAACCTTGAAAAGCTCATAATAATGGGTAAAGTAGACAGTTGAAAGCAACTACAAGGACGACCACCAAGCTGTTGGTACGATCAAATCAGGACGCTGTCTGATCTCTCAATAGCTACAGCCTGGAGACTCATGAGCTCCTGACCAATGTCAGGAGCTCATGTTGAGACGTGGGGTGGAAAGTTTACGGATGAATACGATTTTCAATCATGAGGAACACGGCTAAGAAGATTTTTTACGCTAGGCTTAAAATTCATGTCATGTACAGATATTACAACATCGTTTCGCTTCATCATGATAAAGAAAATCAATTTACGCCTTGAAACGTGACAAAAATTGACGAAAAATTGAAGTTTTAACAATTTGTATAATTCGATAAATGGCTGCCGTATCGATCGATCTTCATCCGTCCGCTTGGACTTGGAGAAGTCTGGATCCAAAAAGCGAAAGACTTCCCTATCTGTGACTGCAATCTACATAAAACAGGCTCCCGAACTGGGTAATTATTGTGCAGCATGTGTACAGCGTGTTTCGTACTTGATATATAGTTTTTAAATATATTTTATTAATTGCTGCTTGAACAATAATCAGAAGTAGGTATTGAATATTGAGGTTAACGTTACGATTTCTAGAAGTTAAAATATTTTCTACTTCTTCCTCTTGGTCTAGGTCGAATGACCCGTTTGTCGCGGAGAATGGCATTGGGATGATGACGTCCAGCCATACTTCGCGGAGCAAGTGTTTTGTATGAACGAAAAATAGATTAATTTTCTCAATTAATGGAATTTTAAATGTTACATAATTTGTTGTAGTAATATACTGGGGTCATTCATAAAATAAGGTTCCCGTATTTTTTAAAAATATACAGCTTTATAGTTTTCCTTAGCATTATAAATCATTTTAAAGCTTAAAACTTACTCTATTTTTCTACATTATCGCCGTTTCTGTCTAAACACTTTTGCAGACGATGCTCCAACTTTTGTATCCCCAAGTCATAAAATTCTGCCGCCATTCCTCTGAGAAATCGAATAACCTCTTCCTTGACTTCGTCATCAGTATGGAAACGCATTCCACCCAAGTGGTTTAATTTTGGGAATAAGTGGTAATCACTAGGGGCTAGGTCCGAACTGTAGGGTAGGTGGTCAAAACAGTCCAGCCAAAATCTGTCAGCAGTTCTTGAGTTTGATTTGAGACATGAGGTCGAGCTCTCAACACGTTTCTGCTTGTGGTTTTCTGTGAGCATTCGTGGTACCCACCGCGCAAGCATTATGCTCTCAACTTTGCATCTGGCGGAAACAGCGATAGGAAGCTCCATCTTCGATGGCTGCCAGGCTGACACTGAGGGGCGTAGCGTGGCAGGAGCAGCAAAGATAGAGATTGGAGGAGTTAATGAGTCAGCCAGTGTTGGCAGATTTCTCCCAGCGTACCGCTATCTTTATTAAGAGCATAGGGAACCTTGCTTTACGAATTACCCTCGTAATTTGAAATGGAAGAACAATTTGGATGTTTAATTTAATCGCCTCGGTTTGGGACATTTTCTGTGTTAGCAAGGCAGTGTTCATTAAAAATATATTAACATTCCTGGAAAAAGTACTGCCACACTGACGTCGACATGCATGTATTTGGGATCCTTCTGAGATACTCGTATGTTAACTTTTAGTTTCATATGGATATTGTATGTTTCTTTACTGTTTTGTGTCCAAATGAGTCGCCTTAATGTTTTTCATTTGTTATATGTCTACATTTGTGTATAATAAAAATATCAAGTAACTACCATGAAAATTTATTACGATATCAAGTTAAATTCAACTTGTTATTGGAAAGAGTTTAATTTTAAAATATATAGCTATCATGTAAATATGCATACATATTTTTTTTTACTATCATTTTTATATTTTTTCCCTTTAAACAAGAAATCGCAAGTTCCATTCACCCTGCGTACTGCATTTACATTCTACGGAACCTTTAAGTTCCAGTAAAGTTAAATATTGGGTCACGAAGATATTCGGCGTGATTATTCGAGAATGAAATCGGAAAAAAAAAAAAATTCTTGTAGGCTCCTTCATAAGAATGTTTAATGTTGAAAGCACAAGAATATCTGATTAAATATTGACGTGTTCATTAAAATATTTACTCAATCAACATTACAAGGCCCAAGAAAAAAATTATCTTTTGTGCACATTATATATATTTTTTAAACTAACGAACGAATTGACGCACTGACTTTTCCTGACATAGTTCTATCGATTTCCAACATTCATTCGTCGTATCATGCGTGCACGTTCATTTCTTGGACTCCTCATGTTGCCATTTAATATTTGGTTGATTTTATCGTGCCACGTTTTCCTCAATGTTCCTATTTATCTTCTTAACGTAAACTTAAACCCCGCCAGAGAATGATCAAATGCTATGTGTGGTCTGTTTTATTGTACGGATGTGAAACGTGGACCTTGAAAGTTAACCCAATGAACAGACTGGAAGCATTTGAAATGTGGCTCCATCGCCGAATGCTCAGAGTTCCCTGGACAGACATGGTTACCAATACCGAAGTCCTGAGGCAAACTAGAGTTGACAGGGAACTGTTATCAACTATCAAGGTTCGAAAGATCTCACATCTGGGTCATATACTGCGTGGGGAAAAGTACCACCTTCTCCAACTGATATTGGAGGGGAAAATTGAGGGACGTCGAGGGCCCGGAAGGAGACAAATGTCCTGGCTGCGAAACGTGAGGGAGTGATCGCCAACGTTGGGGGGACCCGACAGGGCACTTGAAGAAGAAGAAAAAGAATTCTGCATTCTTTCTTTCCATGTGTTCAAACCATGTAAATGAACCTTTCATTATTTTGTTAATAAAGTTTTCATTTGCACTGCATTCACATCTTACGTTTTCATTTGACACTCGTATCATATTCAGATTCATACACACCCTTCTAAGAGATCTCATTTCTACTGCATTTATTCAATCGTTCATTAATAGTTCCATGTTTTACTTCTATGCATACGGTCTTATGTTTTTTTTATATATAATCTATAATAACATAATGCGATAATGCAAGAGCTAGAAGAAACAGGACGCATTAGGTAAGGTACAAGGCAGGAAAAAAATCTGTGATTAAATTATACTCTTAAAAATATGAACAGATTGCATCTCAATAAAATACATATGTATATTTTAATATAACTTCTTAATAGATTTGACGATCTGTGACACAGAGATCATGTCTCGTCGGATGATGAGGTCCAGCTGTCCCTCCATCTCTTAGGCGGTCTTTCAGGTGGGCGGTATGCGGAGGGGATTTCATAAGTGGCTGTACATATTTTTTGTGTTTATCATTTAATCGACTTATGCGAGACTGTCACCATCCATTCGGGCTACATGGTCTCTCCAGTATCTTCTTCTGGATCTACTCCACTGAACGATATCCTCTATTTATTCTTTTCCTCTATTTTAATATCTGATAAAATAAAATAAATTGTAATCAATATATACTTTGATTTAGCTGTGAAAACTGACTGAACTGGATTTTTAATACAATTATATCTTAGTACTCAAATATACGATAGAAATAATTCACTTAATTTGGAAATTTAAAATAACTTTGTTTAATCCACTTATATTTAATATTTAATATTTCGTGGATTAAACAAAGCTTTTTTCAATTTCCGAAGTATATTACTATTCATTTCCACAGTGCCTTAGCGTTCAATGAATAGAAATAATTATATGTATGAAAATTTACAATCATTCGTATATACTTTTCTTTTAATTAAAAATTTCTGCAGCTCGCTGCCATCTTCTGGAAGAAGACAAAACCGGTCAAAGCCAAAAATATATTTTTCATTTTCAATTGACGGAAGAATCGACGTGCGAGTATGACTCGCTGTATGAATGTGGAGGAAGCTAGAGAGTAGTGTGGCGGTCCATTCTCTCTGCCAACCCCTACGGAAAAACGGCGTGATGGTGTGTTGTTGGTGTGGTTGTTGTTATTTTTTTATTTTCATTATTTAACATAAAATTAACTTCTAACGCCAAATTTCAAATAACAACATTAATGTGTTTCTTCTTTCTCTTGGTTTAGGCTATATGACTCGTTTGTGACGGAAAGTCGTCCTGGGATGATGACGTCCAGCCATCCTTCCATCTTTTCGGCCGCCTTCCTGATAGTCTCTTGCTGCATTTGGGTTTGTATTAAAGTAGTATAAATAAACCTTTTTTAATTTCCGTATGTCCTACAGAATTTTCTTTTATTAAAAAAAATAATAAATAAAACATTGGAAAGAATTCAATTTGGCTAAAAAAAGCATCATTAATTCGTAGTAATTTATAGACCAATAACATATCATTTATAGAACAATTAAATTGCAAATTATTTATTATTTCTTGAACAATGATGTAAAACTCTATATTAAATAATTAATATGAAGGAAAAAGTCTATAATCTAGGAGTTTTATTTTATTTTAAATGGCATGTTTCACCCTTCTAAGGCATTATCAAATATTTGATAATGTCGGCCACGTGAGGAGTCGGAAAAATCGACATGCGTACATGACACGAGGAAGCGAAAGAAGTATGTCAGGAAAGAAAGGGGTAGCAGCCCATTCTTACTGCCTACCCCTTCGGTGAGATGGCGTGATGGTAAGTTAGTTTTTTTTTATAATGCCTTAGAAGGGCGAAACATGTCATTCCATCTAAAATATAATAAAACCCCTAGAAAACAGATGTTTTCATTAATATCAATTGAGGCCACTAGGACAAGAGTGGTCTAACCAACAATTTTGAAAAATTGAGTTACTGGTCTAACCCACACCTATTTGTGACCTACTATAAAAGAAAAATTAATCTAACCACCATTTCCAAGTGGAAACATAGATATCGCCATAAATACTTCTTTTTCTCTGACAAAAAATCAAAATATATGGAGTCAAATGTGGTCTATTATAAGTAACCATCAAAAAATATCCTTAAACATTATATTTCAAATACTATTCTAAAGACATTCACCAAACAAACAAGGTTTATCACTAAAGAAGACCCTAACCCATATAGTTTTTAAAAAAAAATGGGGAAAAAACGTCAAATTTTCAATCGCATTTATCTCCATTGTCTAAATTCGGGGTTAGACCACTCTTGCCCTGGCGGCCTCAATTGTAATGCAATAAATTAAGAAAATATTTTTTTAATTAAGATGCCTTTTAAAGAATCGATAAAGCATGCGTAAGACCAATGGATAACATATGGCGTCAAAGCAAGGGCCAAACCAAACAAGTTTTGAGGACTTCCGAGATGAAGACACTGAGGACGATAGCAGGCGAGACAGAGAGATCGCCAGAATAAGAGAGATAAGTGAGGCTGAGGATATTATACGATGGAGCAGACAGCAAAAAAGGGACCGGTACGGTCATGTTCAAAGAATGGACACCACCAGACTCCCTTATATTGCACTACATAATCAGCCTCATGGAACTCGTCCTTGTGGAAGACCCCCTAAAAGATGGAAGGACAGCTGGGAGTCTACCTCACAGGAGGAGCAACATTTTAGAGAACAGACCACATAGTTCTACAACAAGGAAGAAGAAGAAGAAGAAGAAGAAACTTTTTAAAGAGACTTTGATACGATGAAATTGCCTCAAACAGTGGTACACGTCGTCTACCAGCATCCAATCACACGTCTGTTTCCGGGTTCTTTTGATACCCATTCGATTTTTAAAAGCAATGTTATGAATAAGCAAAAATTTCTCGCTATCGATCATCGGACTCACGCACGACGGTGAACAAATAGGTACACGTTCCGCGTAGGTACTTAGTACTTACTGTTTTTAAGGCACTGACTATATTCTCTTTGCATTAAAATTCCGTATTTTTTTGTTTATTATGATACACTGTTTTTGTACCAAATTTCATTTTAGAGCATAATTAAATAAAACGAAGATTACTTCGAAACGAAAACAACTTCCATTTTTGTCTCTATTTCGACAGCAACCGGTTTCGATAGGCTCAGTCCAGTCATCCATCTAGACCAGTCTGTCGAAGTCAGCGAACCTGGTGAAACCAGTCGCTGTCGAAATATAGACAAAAGTGGAAGTTATTAAAAAACAACGTTTTATTTAATTGGTATTTAAAATGAACTACCATCGAGATATTTCAGTAAAATCAATTGGATTTTCATTATTTATTTATTTATTTTTATGAAACTGTAGCCACAGAGGTTTTGCCAACCGGTGTTGGCATCATCAGGTGCTACAATCAACCTGTAATCCAAGTACAATCAACTGATTGTGATAATTTAAATTTCTTTGTGGAAGAAGTCTTCGATGAAGCCCAGTCTGTCGATGCCAGCGAGCCTGGCGAAACCGGTCGCTGTCTAAATAAAGACAAAAGTGGAAGTAGTTAAAAAACATCGTTTTATTTAATTATTATTCTTTGTGGAAGTTCATTGTAAATAATGTTATCTAGCGAAGATGGGAATTGTCTACCGGAACCAGTCGTTACTAGAATACAAGTGAAATATTACTAAATATGATGCATACTAAGATATTATTTTTATTATTTCATTATTTAAAATGAACTACTTTCGTTCACACTGCATTCATTTCTAATATCTGCATTTGACGCTCCTTATCACTCATATAAATATTTATCGTACATTCATCTTACTCATTTCCACCGCATTTATTATACTCAGGGGTTGCAGACCACGTGGCCGATCACCGAAAAGATGGAGAGATAGTTGGCAGTTCACATCACAGAAGGACGGAGATGCAACCAACAACAAGTCATCAGACCCTCAAGAAGAAGAAGAAACCTTACCCTGACTGTAACCGTCTACTCTGACAAAGGTACATTATTTACATAATATATGATTTTAAAAAAATAAGTAAATTCTTAGATAACCCTTTGTTTTGACCGAAGCACTACTTCAACATTAAAATGTTTAAACCACATGAACACTGTTATTATGTATCATGATTTATTTAAATTCTTACTATTCACTTATCACTTATATACTTTTTATTCACTGAGAGTGTCGCGATAGCTGTTTCGCCAACCGATGTTGGCATCATCAGGTGTTACAATAAACGTATAGTATACAATAAACTATATATAAATAGTTTATTGTAACATCTGATGATGTCAACATCGGTTGGCGAAACAGCTGTCGCGACACTCTCAGTGAATAAAAATAAATTGTGATATTATAACAGTGTTTTCAATTTTAACAGTATAAAGGTAATTAACAGTACAAGTATCATAGTATTTCGGCCAAAACAATAGACTATATAATTGACATTTGATTTAAACAAAATAGGTCTATTAAGACTTCCGTTTCCAGAGAGCGTGGTGTTGCCTTAACGCCGAAATTAATCTGTACATGATCGGCAACGTGTCCGATCTGTGGGCTGCGCCTGGCCTCGGTAGCCAGCCGGTAATACGAGAGATAATGCGAATCGATAAAGTACTCCGAATATCGGGTGGCGTGAGGTGTGACAACTTATCACGGAATCCATTTATGATCGTGTAATTACTATGGTTTTAATATCATCCTTCTGCGACTCTGTAGCGTAGCTGGCTAGGGTTAAAATATTAAATGTACCATCACGGATACCCAATGGATGGGGCATTCCCATGGAAAGTGAAGCGTAGCTAGATCGTGACACAGATACCGCGGTCTTTTTATTAAGTTTTAGAAGACCTGTACTACATAAAGGATTCCCACCGCTTACCCGAAGCTGTTATAGGCGAACGGCGCCTTTTGTCAGCTTCGCTCATTCATTCCCTAGGCCCGTCCCTCGTCCATGCGGGACTTCACCATCATCATCATCATCAGCCTTCTGGCATCCACTGCTGAATGTAGGCCTCTCCCAAAGCACGCCACCATCTATGTCCAGCAATCCTCTTCAGATCGTCGGTCCATCGGGCAGGGGAACGTCCAACTCTGCGGAATCATGTACGCGGTCTCCACTCCAGAACCCGTCTCCCCCATCGGCCGTCGGTTCTCCGACAGATATAGCCAGCCCATCGCTACTTCAGCCCGCCCATCATCAGAGCCACCTCAGTCACCTTGGTTTGTTGACGAACGAATTCGTTTCTAAATCTGTCCCTCAAGGCTATTCCAAGCATGGCTCTTTCCATGACGCGCTGGACGACCCTGAATCTGGGACTAACGTTAGAAAAAAAAAGTGTAAAAGAAATCAAGAGGAACCAGGCCACATTTAATCTACTGATATCCTCCTCTATATCCCGCCTAACATGCAGATAACACTAAAAACACTTAAAATATTTCTAAACAAAATATATAAAAGGAAAAATACATGGGGTTAAATGGGAAGCGGACTCATGGACACATGACAGCGGGAAACGAAAGGAAGAACAGAGGAGACAAATGCGGAATGGCGTGAGTACGCACAACGTTATTATTGTATATAGCGGACATGGGAAATGTATCTTTTTATCTACGAGTATATACCTGTAGAGTACCTACAGATATAGAGTTCTAGTGCCAACCCCTATGTATGGAATTGAAGCTTGGAGTTGGCAAAAAATAATAAAAGTAGGATAAATGCCGTAGAAAAGAGATCACTGAGAAGAATGTGCAGGAAAACGATACATGATAGAAAACCAAACAACGAAATAAGGAAGAAATGTAAGGCAGATGATTGCATCATAATTAAAATTAAAAAGGATCCCTAAGATGATTTGAACAAATGGAACGAATGCACGAGAAAATAATGGTTAATATGTTGTATACAAGCAGTGTGACTGGAAAGAGAAGCCATGGAAGACCGAGAAAAGCATAGCATGACCAAATTAATCAAATACTGAAAGGCGGCCACATTCGAAGTCGAAATAGACGAGCGTGCATGTTACGATGTATTAATGTGGGGGAATCAAGAGAGGTATGTAGGGACAGAACGGTATGGCGGTCCATCCTCTTAGTTAGATGAATAGATAGATAGATAGATAGATATTTACATATTAAAGATCAAACAAAATGTCCGTTTTTTTTTTTTTTTGTTTTTATATATTTTTTGTTGTTCTATAATGCAACTCGCATTTTATTTTGTAACAAGAAAATATATTAGTATAAGACCATTACTTAGTAAGAAAAACAAAAATAAATATTTCTGAAGACTTTATAATACAAGAACAAAAAGGCCGTCACTTTGATATGGCAGTAAAATCCATTTATAAACACTTTAAGTATTTCATCTTCATATATCATTTTGATTCGATTTAAACCATTTAAGGGTAGGATTTATTTATTACGCCAACCGATTACAGCTTTTACCTTTTAAGAACACGATTTCTTTTAAGTTGGTTGAATAAAATATAAAATAAGTGGAAAAAGTATATAATTCAAACGTACCAGGAAAGCAAAAATCTTGATCGAATAATTTTAAATATACTCGTATATAAATTGTGTTTTTCTACCTTTTATTTGTTTTTTAACTACCATCTAGGGTTCCGATTGGAGTAAATACATTTGATAGGTTCAAAATTAAAAAAAAAAGTTTTCACATTTAACAACAACAACAAACCATCACGCCGTGTCTCCGCAGGGGTAAAGAAGAAGGAATGGACCGGCACACTACTTGTATACAATATTTTAACCATTCTTCTCTCTTTTCATTCCATATGTCCAAACCCTTTTAAGGTTTTTTTTATTTTACTTGTGATGCAATCATCTGTCTTACATTTCTTATTTATTTAACCAATTATAATTTTAGGAGATCATTCCTGGAAATGGCAACTGGAAGCCATTTCAGTATCACTTCTGGCAAAACTGGCAAAAGAAGGATGAAAGTAGAATAGACGCAGTAGAAATGAGATCTCTTGGACGAATGTGTATATACTCTGTGTATGAGTGTCGAATGAAAATATTATATAAGAAGTGAATGCGGTGCGAATGATGGTGTTATGAACAAAATAATGAAAGGATCATTAAGATGGTTTGGACATATGGAATGAATGAATGAAGAAACAATGTAAAAAAAAGTATATGTTAACGATGTGAATGGAACTAGAAATAGAAGAAGACCGAGGAAAACGCGGCACGATCAAATAAATCAAATATGGAATGTCTATACTTTTGAGAGAAGGGTGCTGCGCAGAATCCTAGGACCTGTGAATGACGGTGAAGGCTGGAGAGTGCGGCATAATGACGAGCTGTGCCATATTTACAAAGCTCCCAGTCTCTCCACACAAGTCAGACTGAGATGGGCCGGTCACGTGCAGAGGATGCCGTCATTGCGAACCCCAAAAAGATTGCTGGAGTGTCACCCAGGTGGTAGTAAATTGGGCGACCAAGGCTGCGGTGGGAGAATGAAGTTAGGAGAGATGGGACGAAATTGTTACGATTTTCAGATTGGAGGGTCGAAGCGGAGGACACGATGAGTAGGAGGCGAAGAATACTGGAGGCTAAGACTCGATATGGGCTGTAGGGCCATCGAAGAAGAAGATAAAGAAGAATCAACAGAAAATTAGTAAAACGGAAATTTTGATAAATTAAAACACATATTTTTTTTTAATAATTATGTACGCCACTGCTTGTGCCTTCTGAGATGGCTTCATGGAAATATTGCGTGTGAAAATGTTCCCAAATTCGTAGCGAGCTTCGGATAATTTGGTGAAATTTCTTATTAATTTATTACTGTCCTTATGTACAGTATTCAAGATAAAGATCTTAAAATATCACACCACATTCTTCATCCACTAAAGACCAAATGTGTGGTAATATAAAGTCAATTATTTCAACTTACATTTGCAATGCTGAGGGTTACATTAATGTATTAAGCGATAAAGAAGGCAGAATCGGAGAATCTAAAACTATATTAAAGAGGTTAAATCTCTTATGTTGATTTTTGAAATTCATAATTATGGAATTCTGGTCCCAACCCTAATGTATGGAAGCTAAGCATGGAACTGGCAGAAGAAGGATTAGAGCAGAAAAAATGCGCTAGAGATGAGGTCCCTAAGTCTGGTAGAACGATATACGACAGAATCTCAAATACTGATACAAGAAAGGAATGTAGAGCGGAAGAAGGTATTACGAACAAAATTATGAAAGGATCGCTGCGTTAGTTAGGACATAATATGGATAGCGCATGGATGGAGAAAAAATGGTTAAGAAAGCATACGTTAATGATGTAAATGGAGTACCGAGTCGAGGCAGACTGAGGAAAACATCGCATAACCAAATTAAACAAATTTTAAAGGTTGGTCATGTTAGAAGTCGATCGACGTGCGTGTATGACTCGCTGTATGAATGTGGAGGAAGCTAGAGAGGTGTGCCAGGATAGAGTAGTGTGGCGGTCCATTCTCTCTGGCTACCCTGCGGTGAAACGGCGTGTTGTTTTATTTGTTTGTTATAATTAAAATTTCATTGAAAATATATATGTATTCTATAAGCAAAAACGTCCTTCGTTGCAGAGTCGCAACAGTTATGAGTGCCATACCGAAGGTTCCGAGTTCGATTCCTGGCAATGACAGTGTAAAAAAATCACGATATCATCGGTCGGGTAGAATTTACGTGATAATAAAAATGCGATACTCTAACTATCTATCACGTGTCATGAGAATCGACATCTAAAAAATGTATACAAAAATCGGGTTCAAATAACCTTTTGTATTCAAACATGTGGAATGCAACGGCAAACTACCACATTTAAGGGGCAAGTAGCATCCCAATTACAGACAAAAATGTTTCACTTTTCTGCATACCAATCCCTAGGATTAAAACTTAAAGTAAAACAATTAACTAACTAACTAACTAACTAACTAACCATCACGCCGTCTCCCCGAAAGGGTAGGCAGAAAGAATGGACTGTCACACTTTAACCGATGCGGCACTCCATCCTTCTCTTTTCGCCCCGCGGGAGACGCGGCGTGATGGGTTGCGAACCTCATCGCCACCAATAGGCATCTCCCGCGCACACTTCGATCTTCCAACATCCATAAAATAAATCTAAAACAAATAATATAAAATACAATGATATAAAATAAAATAACAAAATAAAAATAATTTAATACAAAATGTTATTTTTAGATGGGGCATATTTGTCTATTTAATTTATGTTCCACGAATCCACCGTTTTTTTTTAATTTAGCACATAATGTAATAACACATAATGTTTTTCCGATGTTGCACATGTTGACATGGACGATCCAGACTTTTGTGTTTCTTTAATTTATGTTACACGTATCCACCGTTTTTTAAATTAGCTGTTATATGATTTAATTAATGTTCCACGTATCCACTTTTTTATTTGGCAGTAATTAGGCACTTAAAACCAACTAACACCAGCAAGAACTTTAAAAGAATATTGAAGAAATTATTCAAATTGTCATTGGAACAAAAAAAACAATTAACATTACCATATAAACCCTCCTCTTGATGCTATTCCTCCCCTTTTTTTAATTTTTAATTTATAATGTAAGTAACTATTTTTCTTATTTTATAGTTAACATTTCTGCACTGAGGAAGGGCGTCTGAGTCCCGAAACAAGTTTGTTAAAATCGCAAAGAAGTATTACGAAAATACACTGTTTTCAAAAAATGAATCAAATGTGAAACAATACAAAGTGATGGCGAATACAGACGAGAAAAATTTGCTGTTTCCGAAATGATGTGAATTTTTTATTATTAAGTACATTCGTTTCTCCCTAACAAGAAGTACAATATTGCCACTTTACCGGTATCACAAAAACAAGTCCGTATATAATATTCCGGTCAGGTCTGATTTTGAACCGTTCTGACTTATATTGTATGTCGGAACAAGATTGACAATGGTGATTTGTAAGGACAGGCATCTATGTACGTAGAGGAGAGGTACATGACTGTATGATACACACAAAGCATACAACTTATTATTTACCGGGGTAGAATACAACTCAGTTGTCTTGGTAACTTGAAAAAAAATATTGATATTCTAAATTTCAAATGGTAAATAATGAAAAAATAAAAATATTTATTTATTTAGTTAAAATCCACTAACATTTGTGTCTTCGACCGGTTTCGGCAGCTCGCTGCCATCTTCTGGTGGGATAATATTTCTCATCTTGAATTCCCATTTAAACCATAGATGTAATTGAATGAAATTTTAACATATTCTGTCATCATCATCATCGAGTGTCTCTCGTGTCCGAGAAAGACTGTCCTTCACGGTTGTGGGTCCGCATGTGACTGAAGAGCCCGATCCTGGACCCACATATTCTGGGGCAACTGGGGCAGAGGAAGGCGCTTGTAAATGTAACACCGTCTCCCAGTGGTTTCTCCTTTCTCCTTTTCCTCCTCTCAGCGGCGTCGTCTCTGCGCTGTGCTTCAGAGTCTTGTGTGCCTTTATGTAATTGTAATTCCAAATATTATGTACACCTATAGCAAACGACTGAACTAGAACTATAAAGAAATTTTGATTTAAACTTTTTTTTTAAAGCAGTGGAAAAAATGCAATTTTTTTCTTCCATTTTTTTCGCCGCCATTTCGTTATTTTTATATACAAATAAAAATTCTAGTTCGGTCGGTTGCTAGTGATATATTAAACCTTGAAAATTAAATATTTTCTTTTTTAGATGGCTTATTTTTGAAATTTCAACACCAGCAGTGACCCACTTACTAATCGAGGCGTTGTATTCAAATTGTTATTTTGTATTCTAAAAGTGCATATAATTTATCATATATATTTTTAATGTATTTTGAAAGTGTATTTATTGAGCTTAATAAACCGTAAATGGAAAAGTATGGGGGAGGCCTATGTCCAGCAGTGGACGACAACGGCTGTTAAAGAAGAATAAACCGTAGGCACATCAATATCTTTATTCATAATCTCATAAAAAATTCATAAACAACGTTAAGTTGAATATTTACATCAAACATAATCTACATAGCTTACAAATAAACCATACAGAAAATACGAAATATCAACATGTTTTATTTCCATCATTTTAATTTTCTTCAGTTATTTAAGTAATTTTAAATTTCAGAGAGGGTTCAGAAAACAATTCATGAGGGAGTGTGATAGTTATCCGTGGCTCTATCCCACGGCATTTCTTTTGGGAATGCTCGGAGCAATTTTTTACAGCTTCGAAGAGATGGGCATCTCATTACCCATTTTTTTTTAAATGAATCCGGGGATATTTCGAGAACTCGGCCGTGCTAGAGGTTGTTGGTCTTTTTGTCCATGATAGATTCCTCCGACAGCGACAGCACATATTGTTTTACCTACCGGCCACCAGAACCAATCTGCCTCTGGTGACACCGGTGGGACGAACAATCAGTCTGCTGAACGCGGTCTCCTCGGAGATCAAAGTCTTTCATATAAGTGAAGGTACGTTCAGGGGATAAATACTCTTGACTTTAGAAAGTATCTTGTCTTCCTACTGTCGAACCATCTCTAATGCGTTCCTGGTATTATGTTGTATTTTTATAATATTTTACCTGTACTCAATAGATGCCTTAAATATTTTCTTGTTTGTAATGTCTTTTGAGTTAATAAACTGATTTGATTTGATTTGATTTTTCATGTTTCTTTTATTTTTTGGGTAAATCTCATGATCACTAAATATCTTGTGAAGTGTTAATAAATTCATTGATGTTATGAATTAAACGTAAAACTAAACGACTACAGATAAAAGGACGTTTCAATAGATTTAATGCATAAGACAAAACTTTTTTGCCTATTTAAGGAAATCGATCTCTACGGCAAATCCAATTAGGTATCCCTTTACTAGTAAGCGCACGTAACATCGAATAAATAACGAAATATCAAATATTCCGAAAGCTTGCTCCTAAATACGTATACGTGTATGGAGGTTGTTTAACTTTATTGTACAATTATTTCGTGTCACTAAACAAACATATCATGACCAATCTTCTAGTACCTGCTTCATATCTATCACACGTAATCTTTTAAAAATATTAGTTTGTATATTAATCTTTTGTAAAATTAAATTAAAAATAATGATTAACTGTTATATATGGTCTGTTCTACTATATGGCTGCGAAACCTGGACTCTGAAATGAATGTAAAGCGTTCGAGATGTGGATATACCGCATAATGCTCCGTATACCGTGGACCGATAGGGTCAGTAATGCAGACGTACTACAGAGAGCCAGAGCCAATAGAGAGCTGTTGTCGAGTATGAAAATTAGAATGGTCTCATATTTGGGTCATGTGCTAAGGGGAGAGAAATACCACCTCGTTCGACTGATATTATTGGGTAAAGTGGAGGGACGTCGGGGAGTTGGTAGAAGGCAGCAAGAGTGGACAGGAATAACAAGTGTTCAGAACCTGTTCCAAATGGCGTAGGATAAAGATGCCTTTGCTGCAATAATCGCCAACGTTGGGGGGACCTGATACGGCACCGAAAGAAGATGAAAATAAAATGTGATTTGATTAAATTTTCAGATAAATGAAGAATGTTTTCCTCACATTGCCCAGGACTCGCGGCATCACGAAGACTACTCTAGGATGCTAAGGAGAGGACATAGAAATCTAGCTGTTTTCATGTAGCAAGGTAAGGTTTCACGCCATTTTGTATGTACATATCTTCCAGCAGGGTATTTTCCACCATGGCACTCAGTCATTCGAATGTAACTTTATTTTTCAAAATTAATAACGGATGTTTGCATTCCTCACTAGTATTTCAAAAATACGTAGAACCGTAAGAGATAAGCATACTTAAATGAAATACGCTACGAAACAGCAAAAGAGCTATCAATCTTTCGTGTCTATTTATTTTATAATAGTGGACCCAACAACGCTTCGCTATAACTATAACAAATACAATTGATGTTCGATATCAATTCATTTATGGCATCCAACAACACGTTCATCCAAATCTTCTCTCAGTCGTATTCTACATGATTGAGAATCTTGTCCATCCTGTAAACCTTGTCTTACTTGATTTGTGTGTTTTTTCTTTATTTCATGGTAATTGTTATTTTACCTGATTTATGTATGTATTCTTTGTCCTTTGCTATTTTACTTGATTTATATGTTTCTTTGTATTACATTAATATCTTGTTTTGGCTGACGGTTCTTTACACTAGGGGTGGTACAAGACAGTAGTTGTACTGCCACTGTTATGAACTTGGTGTGCATATCTAAAACTGAGGAATCTAATCTGTTTTGATATTTTATTTATTCTTTATTACACACTGCTACTGTACATTGGATGTATAAATTCGACAAGTTTCTTAAAGGTCGTAGCAATTTCGTTTGGTAGATTATAAATCCAATTTAATTAGCCGTGCAGGCGCCGCGGCGCCGGTGTTTAATCGCGAAACGAGTAGGAATTGCAAATATTTTCACTTGAATTTCGTGCGATGGAATTTTTCATTTCTAATCGCCGCAATTAAAATATCCGATCGTATTGGGTACAAGCATCGGCCATTATGCTAGCAGATCTTTCTGCACAACTCTTTTAATTGAAGCAACTGTAAACAAGTTCTGTACAACACTAATTGTGATGATTTCAACATTGCACAAGAATACTTTGCAGCCTATAATTGCGGTAAATAAAAAAAATACATAGAAAACGTACGAACGCAATATTAAAGGTGGGTCAAGGCTGTATGCTAAAGTTGTCGCCATACCTTTTAAAAGCAACATTTCTAATGTTTTTATTTAAGATATTATAAATAAATCTGAATTCTGACGGGAAGCAGGGCTACGATAGGGCCAAGTATGCCTCATAAAATGTCTAAATGCACCATGTTGCTATGAAACCAGCAACACCACTTTCAAGTCCAACTCTCTAGTGTTCACGGGAGGCCTCTTAGACTCCGCGTACTCCATGCAATGTTACCTCTAACGTAACCATCAGTGTCAAAGCAAATAGAGAGTGAACGAACGGCGAATTTTCAGCGCCACAAAACTGGATTCACCCGGGTAAGAGAAGGCAACAAATCGTCCAGAGAAGGCATTGGAACCATTTTGGATATCATTTCTCAGGTCATCCATATGAAGAGCAATACACTCTAGTGATAGTTGGCATCGGGGTGATCTGATATAACACCAGGATAAGAAAGTCATGCAGCATGCTGTGATTACAAAAAAGGATACAATTACATATAGTTCACAACGCATAAATGTGTTTAATAGATAGAAATTAACAATAATTAAATAAAACGATGTGTTCAGATAACTAAAAGTCCAGAAAGAATCCAGTATAAACTCTGCTGGACAGTCTTCAAAGCGCTACATGGAATGGCACCAAATTATATATCTGAACTCTGTATAACGGACAGCCTAAATACAAGGAAATCCACACTTCGCTCGGCGAACTCCTCGGCAATAGGAAGATTAGTTGAACCGAAGCGTTGCCCCAGTACGAAGTTCGGGGATCGAGCGTTCGCAGTAGCCAGTCCATCAGCTTGGAACAATCTCCCTTCACACCTCAGATGCATACATGATCCGACAGATTTCAGATCTAAACTGAAAACCCATCTTTTTCATATTTTATACCCAATTTAAACTATACTTTTTAACCGATCACGAAAATCAGATGCAGCGTTCACATTTAGATTTTTAGATTAAAAACACGTCTTAATGCGCCCTTGAGGTTATTACATCACAAAAACGGCGCTTTAAAAGATAGCATATTATTATTATTATTATTATTATTAACTACATCCACTTTTGTCTTTATCTCATCAGCAACCGATTTCGGCAGGCTGGTTGGCATCGACAAATTAATGAACAAAAAAGTCATACAAAATTACAATAATTTGGTGGGTTTATGAGAGTCTACAATCATTATGCTTTAACCTTTTTCCTAACGTGCTTAAAAAGTCTTCACGCTACGATGCTATGAAATCTATTGATATCGTCTAGAAGGTCACCACTATGAAGAGATATTTAGGTATTATACAGAGTCCTAAGCATCCCTTTATGGAGCTGTTTCGAGCTCCCCGTGACAGAGATGGATACTGTCAAGTGATAGTCAACGTTTTGAGAACCTGGCACGACACTAGGAGAAGAAGGGAAATTAATTGGATGGCGTTTAACAGTGGCAGATTAAGCAAAGGCCCCGATAGACCACAGATCCCCAAAGCCGCCCCTGAGGTTTTAGCATTTTTTTTTATTAGATTTGAAGGAAGAATATACGTTTTTGTATATAATCAATAAACATGTTCTGATTTTAAATCATATTTATAGTATAAATAATTCAAAAATCGCCAAAATCGCCAAAATCGTCAATAATCGTCAAAATAGCAAAAATCGTCAATTATCGCCAAAATAGCCAATGATCGCCAAAATCGCAAAAATTTTCCTAGCAATCATCACAACGAAATACTTAGAATGTGACATACGAGTACTCGTATATATCACTCATTATCATTTTTTTTATCTAAAAACTCCTGATTGTCTATAATTTTTAGGAAGTTGTGTTATGAAGGGTTAACAACATTAGTAAAATATTTTATTTGTTTTTTTCTTTTTTATATACTTTAAAAAAAAATTAATCACATATCAGACATGTTTCGATTAGCCGGTCCTTCCTTAGTGATATTATAAAGATACATATTTAAAATATTATATAATTGTTTACAAATATGATCAGTTTTGACTTGTACATACAAAGAATATAAAAAAGAAAAAGACAAATAAAACATCTACAACAGTATGGCGAACATAGAAGAAGTAAAATATTTGTTTGTTTTTTCAATGAGGCCGTAGAACAAACCTAAGTTCGATTCTAATATAATATGTTACATTTGGAATAACGTTAAATATGTCCTGGCGCTCTGTAGCTGCAGGATGTTTTTTCAAATAGCTCCCTATATAAATAAAATTTTGAGGGTCTGAGTACTCCATTTGCGTCTATTTCACATCTATTATCACCTTTTAATGAATCCCAACAAATCGATGTATCCAAAATTTATTATTTACGTATAGTTTCAATGAAAAGAACAAATTAAGTTTGAAATACGTGAAAGTTTTTAATATAAAGTGCATCGTGTAAACGTCTCTAAACGGCTATTTCCGAGTCGAGACCTCAAAGATGGTTGCCACATGTGTGTCCGAGTGTCCAGTGAATTGTATGAAGTGCAACAGGATGATTTATGAGGGAACGCCCAAATTCTCGGAACTTTTACTATGTGCCAAAATATTAAGAGTTATAGCTTGATAAAACGGAGCTATTTTCTACAGCGCCCTTGAGATGAGTAATTCATAAAAATGGCGCTTTATAAATTATCCAATTTATTATTATTATTATTATAGTGGAAGCCCTTATTGACAGACAATTAGACGCAGTGCAGGGCGATGTGAAGCAGCGGGGATCAGAGCAAAATTAGAATTTTTAATTGCTCGAGTAACGACACTGAGCTCGAGCAATAAACAAGGCCCGTATGCGGCGCGGTGGTTGAACGCAGGGCGGCACCTTTGCCGGCTATTTTATACGAACGTTTCGCGTTGATCTTTACGACGCCTTTCACGCGCCAATCAAAATCAACATGCAAATTACTGGTTGTCGTTTAAGCTCACATTTTTAACGTTCGTATCCGCAGCCCGCACAATAACGTTCGATCCGAGAGGAAAGAAATCAAATTCTTTGCTAAAAGAATATTTCACGCAAACAGAAACAATCACATAAAAAATTTAGGTTTGTATTATACTTATGTGTGTACAAAATATAATCTAAAAAAATCCGAATAGCAAGGTCAAATATTAAAATAATAAAAACAATAACAAAACTAACTAACTAACTAACTATACTTAGGAAATTGAAAATAACTTTGTTTAATCCCCTTATTATTTTTTTATAAATTAAAAAAACACGACACGTTTCGGAAAATGCCTCCAGCTTCAGGTGGAAAAATATATTAAAAACTATTTTAAAAGTTTTTATTTTATTTTTACACCTGAAGATAGAGGTATCCTCCGAAACATGTCTTGATTTTTTTGTGGAAGTATATTACTATGAAATTCCACAGTGTTAATGCCATAGTGTTTAATAAGTTAACTAACTAACTAACCATCACGCCGTCTCCCCGAAAGAGTAGGCAGAAATAATGGACTGCCACACTTTTCTTTCCTGACATATTTCTCTCGATTCCTCAACATTCATCCATCGTGTCAGGCACGCGCGTTGATTTTTCTGACTCTTCACGTGGCTGACATTTAATACTTACTTACTTCTTTACTTCGATGGCCCTGCAGCCCATATCGAGCCTTAACCTTCAGTATTCTTCGCCTCCAACTCCTCCTGTCCTCCGCTTCAACCCTCCAATATAATACTCGTAACAATTTCGCCTCATCTCTCCCAACTTCATCCTCCCACCGCAGCCTTGGTCGTCCAATTGGTCTTTTATCACCTGGGTGCCACTCCAGTAATCTTTTTGGGCTTCGCGATGACGGCATCCTCTGCACGTGACCGACCCATCTCAGTGTATTCAGTCTGACCTGTGTGGAGAGACTGGGAGCTTTGTAAATATAATACAGTTCGTCATTATGCCGCACTCTCCAGCGTCATTCACAGGTCCCAGAATTCTGCGCAGCACCCTTCTCTCAAAAGTATAGACATTCCATATTTGATTTATTTGATCGTGCCGCGTTTTCCTCGGTCTTCTTCTATTTCTAGTTCCATTATCATCGTTAACATATACTTTTTTTAACATTGTTTCTTCATTCATTCATTCCATATGTTCAAACCATCTTAATGATCCTTTCATTATTTTGTTCATAACACCATCATTCGCACCGCATTCACTTCTTATATAATATTTTCATTCGACACTCATCCACAGAGTATATACACATTCGTCCAAGAGATCTCATTTCTACTGCATCTATTCTACTTTCATCCTTCTTTTGCCAGTTTTGCCTGAAGTGATACTGAAATGGCTTCCAGTTGCCATTTCCAGGAATTATCTCCTAAAATTATAATTAAATAATTTTAAAGAAAGCTTTTGATGATTTTTTTATACATATTTAGTTCATTCATAATCATTTAGACGCTTAAGGAATATATGTATGTCTGTTGGGTGTTAACACAATAATAAAATATATAAAAATTAATTCCAGCACTTGTTATAAAATTAATCGCGTGCATTTTTGAGAATAATAATAATTAACTGTTTTTCCTTTTCCGAAATGACGGGAAGTGCCTTAATTATTTTCAATATCAATTTAGCCCATCACCACGTTGAGCTTTTATCAAAATATACATTAAAATGTAATGGTTCAATCCAACGAAGCAATAGTATGATTGTAAAAGTGCTGTTCTCAAAATATGAACTGCAATTGATGCATTTTTTTATGTTTGCAAAGAAGGAAATTAATAACCAATAAATTGTTTGTATAGTAAAACTCCGTTTATCCGAATTCCATGTTCAGGAAATCAGGATTGTTTTCAGGGAATAAAATAAATGTATAGGTCTAATTAAAATGTCTTCTAAACCAAAGGTTCCCAAAAGGGGCTCTGTAGAGGAAGCTGAGGAGGTATTTTGGGCTTGTGAAGAACACGGGAGCCCTGTGAAAAAACTCGCAAACAGTCGACTGTTATGTGAATCAACGAAGTTTTTGAACGGCGGAAATTCGTAGGCAACTTTTTCGTAGGCAAGCAGAGACTTCCGACTAGTAGAATTCAGTAGCGACCAATTTTTAAGCTCATTCGGAAAAATTTGGCTATTCGATTATCGAATCCTACTAAACGAAAGTCTCTGATGAACAAAAAAAGGAAAGGTCGCCGCCGAATTCTACTGACCGGAAGTCGCCGATGAGCTATAAAAAAGGTCACCAGAGATTTCGATCTTCCGATTTCCCCAAATGAGCTAAAAAATTAGTGAGAAAGTGAAAATGATTGTAGAACTGAACAAAGGTGTGTCCGGTAAACGATTGGCTCAAATTTCTATGGTTGATACATCCACATCTGACATAAAAAAAGAGTTCTTTGAAAAAAATGTAATGCCTTCGCTGTAATGATCGCCAACGTTGGGGGCATCAGACACGACACCGGAAAAGAAGAACCTGTTATATACAAAAATGTGAAAAGCAACGGGAAACTACCCCAAAATTGATATATCAAGAACAAGCCAAAATCAAATCAAATCAGTTTATTTCAACAACAGACATTACAAAATTTATTTTTAAGGCATCTATTGAGAACAGGTAAAATAATATATTATATATAGTATACTACCAGAAACGCATAAGAGATGTTTCAACATTAGGAAGACAGGATACTCTCCAGAATTAAGAGTATTTGCCTTCTGAACGTACTTTCACTAACATGAAAGACGTCGATCTCCGAGGAGACCGCGTTCAGCAGACTAATTGCTCTTCCCACCGGTGTCACCAGAGGCAGATTGGTTCTGGCGGCCGGTAGGTAAAACAATCTGTGCTGTCGCTGTCGGAGATATCTATCGGGGACAAAAAGCCGAACACCCTCCAGTACGGCCGAGTTCTCGAAGTATCCCCTAATTAATCTAAAGAAATGGGTAATTAGATGTCCATCTCTTCGAAGCTGTAGAGAATTGGTTCCAAGCATTCCCAAAAGAAATGCCGTGGGATAGAGCCAAGGATAGCTACCATACTCCCTCATGTAGAGAAACCTCAGAAATTTTTTCTGAACCCCCTCCAGCATAATGGGATATCTCGCCTCGTGAGGACTCCATATCACAGAACCACTTTCGAGTCTGCTCCGAACCAATGCGTTGTATAGGACTCTGAGCACATTGGGATCCCTGAAAACTCTGCCGGTCCGGACGATGAAGCCCAACATCTTCAGTGCAGTGCCACAAATCCTCTCAACATGTGCACGAAAAGTCAGCCTACTCTCATAGATGATCCCGAGATCTCTCATCGTAGATACATGATGTTACTCTTGGCTGAAAACCAAACCCTAGTTGAAGCCTAAGAAGATTATACAAGAATAAATATCCAGAAAACGACTTCAGCAAAATTAAGAAGCAGTTTGTAATCCATTAAAAGTATGTAGAAAGATTATATCAAATTGATGATGTATCAAATTACTTAAATGAATCAGACCACACATTTAACACGGTCTGACATTAGTAGTACCAGTTTAACAAGTATGTATTAATCTCCGTAAGAGTAAAATCAGTCTGAAACTAGTTAATATGAAAGCGTTGGCGATAAGTAAAGCATAAAATTATTTAAAATATTTCATTAAAATAAATAATAATAAATTCAAAACAAAACTGACAAACAGCCCCCTATTAATTATGTTTTACACATTTAAAAAACTACTTATATTCCTAATTATACATACCTATCTTTCTGCATCTTCTTTTTGTCCTGTCACACCTCCGTGGTGCATAGGGCCTCAAGGAACCTTCTCCACCCGACTCTATCGCATGCCTGATGCCTAACATCATCCTGCAGGGCTCTTCTCCAGGTGACTCTAGGTCTGCCTCGCTCCCTCTTTCCTCCCATAGGGGACCACTCTAGTGCGCCCTGAGCGATGCAAGCTGGGTTCCGTCTCAGAGTGTGACCGACCAACTGCCATTTGCGTCTAGCGACTTGTTCTCTAATTGGCTTTTTGCCTGCAATGGTCCAGAGAATGGCATTTGACACTGTTTGGGGCCAATAGATCTTGAATATTGAGCGAAGGCACCTATTTATAAACACCTGGAGTTTTCGAGTTACGAGTACTTTCTGTTAAATAATGTTTTTATATTTACTGGATGGGATGAAATGGGTCACTTATTTTCGATGTTTTAATAGTTATTCTACTATTCAGGACGGAGACAAACCCAACAAATCAAACATCATCAAAATCGGTCCAGCGGTTCTTGAGTTTTAAATGGTGTAACTAACACGACTTTGTTTTATGTATATGTACGAGTATATGGATAAAGGTACCGCGAATGTAAACTTTTAGATAATTTTGCACTACACTATAGAGCAGTTGTTCTCAAACTTTTTTGGCGACGGAACCTTTGTGAAATTCTTAATATTTTATGGTGCCCTAAAACAAGTCAAACTTCGTAGTATTTTTATAGGCCTTGCGGAGTCACAGCAAACTTCGAGAACCGCTGCTGTAGAGTAATATGATTGTGCTGGATTTGTACTGGTATTTTGATCTCCGTACAGCGTAGCGTAACTATCCGTCCAGCCTCCAGCGCAGCGACCCGCCTCGGATCTCCGGGCCTGCCGAAGTATGACAGGGCAATTAGATTGATTGGCATTGGCAGCTTAGCGCGCGCTAATCGGATTTCGGATTCAATTAAATTTCGAATTTAAATTAGAACTTTGGAAGCAAATAATCTTGATTACAAAATATAATAAAATCAATACATCTGCAGCGGTCTTATACACTCAACTAATAAAGATATCGGATAATTCGATTAGTAATTAAATTTACGAATACACGTTATTCATCTTCTCAGTTTTACATCACTGTGTGGAATTTGGCCTTTCCACAATAGGGATAGGTGCCACTATCCCTGATCACTCCTCTCAATTCTCCACGTCTTCCCAGATTCCTCTAATCTTCTTCAACGTGGTCCGCCTATCTTTTCTTGTTTACCTCTCTTATACCTCTCGTCTCCTCCCTTCCTCCTGTGCCTCCTGCTGTGCATTATTTCTTTTTTATTCTTTCTCTAACATATGTTATTCATGTATCAATTGTCTATTTTCTATTGCTATTGTATTGCTATGTGTGTACGGCGGGACATCAAGGGAGAGTAGCGTAGCTTAAATGTGGTCTGGGTCCCCCTTGGTTGCAAATATACATATATTTTTGTTTTAACGCAACTCCCGCATGGACGGGGGACGGACCGCTGCGCCTATAACAGCTTCGGATAAGCGGAGGGAGCCCTCTATGGCTCGGTCATATGGTCTACCTCTTTTGGAAGCGTGTGTCTTCGGTGTGATGGCACTTACTGGTCTACCTCTTCCAACTAGCAATAATCGCACTTTGGATAAACCTCATTGGTTACGATATAGCCACTGCGCTCTGCCTCTTCTGTGCTTACCGCTGTATACTGTGGTGTATTTTTCTTTTATTTTAATATTTTATATAATTTTTCTGAAATGTATTATATATTTTGTTTATTTATTCAATAAAGTACAGCGGAACATAGAAGGAAAATATTCTTCTTCTTATTCTTCCTCAGCCTAATCCCGTCCACTCCTGGACAAAGGCCTCCTCTATTCGCTTCCATATCTCTCTGTCTTGTGCAGACTTTCGAAAGAGCGCCGCTTTGCCCTATAATAGCCTGGAGTATGTGGCGGAAACTTCTATGGTCTATCTCTAAGTATCTTGCCCCTAATGGGGCATGGAGTCTCATATTATATTCATTAAAAACACCTTTAATTTATTTTTACTTCGCTTTATATGTTTTATCGAACTAACCGTTTCGCTCTCGCCGGAGCATCATCAGGGTTACAAAAAGAAACAATATAAAAAAAATTATCTAAATAACGTGAAAATTTATCAACTTATAAGATAATTTTTTAAAAATTGTATTTCTGGAGATGTATATTTATGTTTGCTTACCTGTCATGTTTACTCAAATACTTCTTGTGCTTCTTCCTCTACTTTGTCTTTTTCCCACACCCAAGATTTACTTTCTCTCTCTCCCAACTGTGTCCAGCCACCCTCACATTAATTACATTCAGATTTTTGTTATTACATTCCATTGCAGTTGGGATGATTACATTGTTTTTTATGATTCTATATACCATATATGTGTTTGTAAGCGATTAACATAATAGTGAAACAAATAGAGTTAACGTCTTCCCCGAATTGACGGGGAAGGGCCTAAAAAGTGAAATGACGAGGCTGACAAAAGGCGCCGCTGCGCCCTATAACAGGGTCGACTAAGCGGTGGGTATCCTTCTGTCTGCTTCTTACAAATGAAATAAATGTGGCCAGGGATGTCCTTTGCTAAGCTCCATTAAATAAAATAAGTTACCATCAATCCCACATGAACGGGGACAGGCATATGAAGTTCAACAGCGAAACTGACGAAAGGGTGCCGCTGCGTCCTATAATATTTTCGAGAGAATTAGGGCCTCTTATATAGTTTGCCTTTTGGTCTTTATTCGCGCAGTCTTTTGCAGCAGAAAAAATCTTTAGTGTTCTGTCATCAATTGTCATCATCAAATAAGACAATCAAATGCTTTTACAGAAATCTCTTAATGGAAGTTCATTTTAAATAATAATTAAATAAAACGATGTTTTTAACTACTTCCACTTTTGTCTTTATTTCGACAGCGACCGGTTTCGCCAGGCCCGCTGGCATCGACAGACTGGTCATCGACAGTCTGTCGATGCCAGCGAGCCTGGCGAAACCGGTCGCTATCGAAATCAAGACAAAAGTGGAAGTAGTTAAAAAATATCGTTTTGTTTAATTGCTCTCCGACGGAGTAGGCAGAAAGAATGGACTGCCACACTTTTCTTTCCTGACATATTTCTCTGGCTTCCTCAACATTCATACATCGTGTCATGCACGCGCGTCGATTTCTCTGACTCCTCACATGGCCGACATTCAATATTTGATTTATTTGATCGTGCCACATATTCCTCGGTCTTCCTCCATTTCTGATTCCATTTACATCATTAACATATAATTTTTTTACCATTCTTTCTTCATTCATTCTTTCCATATGTCCAAACCATCTTAATGATCCTTTCATTATTTTGTTCATGACACCGTCATTCGCACCGCATTCACTTCTTATATTTTCATTCGACACTCTATCATACACAGAGTATCCACACATTCGTCTAAGAGATCTCATTTCTACTGCATTTATTCTACTTTCATCCTTCTTATGCCAGTTCCATGCTTCGCTTCCATACATAAGGGTCGGTAGAAGAACACCATTGTGCACTGCCATTCTAGCTTTTTTGGATAGGTTTTTGTTTGCGATGACAACTTTAAGTGCACCATTCACATTGTTGCCTGCCCCAACCCTTCTTTCGATATCCCTCTCCGCTCGCCCATCTCTTGTAAACGTACTACCTAAATACACGAACTCAACTACTTGCTCCAAATTTTCACCATTCACGCTAATTATTATCATCAATTAAATTTGATAATGCCTTAACAAGGCGAAAAATGTCATTCCCACAAAAAAATAAACTTCTAATAAGTTTACAATTTACTTTGTAACTGCATATGCAGGTATAAGAGTGTGTGTTGGATAGAGCAAGAAAGGCAAAGTACGCACCTCGGATCTTAAGTGTCGTCACATTAAATAATGTAATTAAGCAATCAAGCCGAGATGGAATGTCCCACCTGCTGGAGATCAGAGATTGGAAGTGCTCTGTGATTATCGGCTATTACGGAGTGAATCTATTGCTCCATAAATCTGCCCGGGAACGATGCTGACGCAAATTACACGGGTTGCTTCTTCACATCCCTAGTGCGAAATACTTCATTCACAAAGAAATAACGCAACACACTATAGGGCAGGCAGTGGCGGTACGTCCATACAAGCCAAGAAGCCGGGCTTGCCTTAAAAAATCTATATTAAAACGATGTTTTTGCGCGTTTGAGCCGTCTACGAATAAAATAATATGTTGAATTTCGCGCGAGGGCAATTAAGCGATTAAACTCGTCAAGTTGGAAATGACTCAGCTGACATGCGCAGAAATGACCTACGTGTATGTTTTTTTTCACTCATAGCGCCGTATTTTATTTCACTCATAAGTACCGTAGGTGAGATACGCGTGAAATCGCCTACGTCCACATGTTTTGTTTCATGTTTTCGATGGGCTTCATATTGGGCTTGCAAAATGTAAAAGGGTCTTTGTCGCACTTATGTATTTTTGGCTTGTAATCATATAGCTAGGTGCAAATATACCAGAAGATATCTACAATTTTTTGTATGAATTTGAAGCCAGGCTTTAACACTCTGAAGTATGTGACTATTCGATGTGTCAAGAACTTCATTTCTATTCTCAGAATGTTATCTGTCATTTACGTTATGTGCAGAAATGTTATAAAAAGAAATATTATGTGATTTCTTTACGAATATTTATTTATAATCCCTTGGCTTGCCTTACTGGTTTACCTTAGGCACGCCACTGATGGCAGGGCAGTGTTTCACAACATGTGAAATATCACCGATCAGATGGTGTCTTTCTATAATCTATAATAATAATTATATTAATAAATTGGATAATTTATAAAGCGCCATTTTTATGAATTACTCATCTGAAGGGCGCTGTAGAAAATGCTCCGTTTTATGAACTAGATAAAAAAAAACAAAAAAAAACATTGTTATTTATTATTATTAAATAAAATAGATGGCGCTAGTGTAGATTGAACTAAAAATGTGAAGTATAATCCAATATTGTAGCATATACATTTTCCAAAAATTTGTCAGACGTGGTGGTCGTAAGAAGGGCGGAATGGGGAATGTTGTATTACATAAAGCGTGCGCTTAACCCAACCAATGACAGGTCATGTATCCTGTAAACGCCTCGAATATCATATTCTGTTTCCAATTTGCATCTTCGTCTCTATAGAGATGCAATTAATCATTAAAAATGATAACCCGCAGTGGGTAAAATCCAGTATTCGTCTAAAAGTATTTATATACATTCAAAATGTAATAATAAACACATTTAGTATGAGGGCTGCACCTTGTGTAGTCGATCAGCCCTTCCTATCAGGAAATGATAATTTGAAAAGATGAGTTTTAAATCTCGATCTTAACTCTGACTGATTTTCTATGCACACATAAGGTCTGCTGGAAGATTGTTCCAAGCTAAAGGGCCGGCTACCGCGAAGGCTCGGTCGCCAAAGTTTGTACTTGGACAGCGTTTTGGCACAGTCAATCTACCGATCGCAGAAGTCTTAGCTGATCGCAATATCGACTGTCTGGCATTCAGGTTCTCGTTGATGCAGAGTTCAGATATATAAGCTGGTGCCATTCCATGCAACGCCTTATAGACCGTCCAGCAGATCTTGTATTATATCCTCTAGATTCTAGAATCACCTCCATTCGGATTTTACTTAACATTCAAAATTATTTTATTTTTTAATCTTCAGATGATTTTGCTTCAAAATAAAAGTTTTTTTTTTCATTGAGTCCAATTACCTCCACTAATAATCTTTTAAAACAAACGATAGCTTTTACATATTTTTTGTTTAAATTGAGAACACTTTATTCTTACATATATGTTGAGTATCAACTGGATCTTTGAAATAGACGTTTATGCTTCGACCAACACTTCGAAGATGTAACAAAGTTAATAATTTGACATTAATTATACCGACAACATATATCGAACATAGCAATATAAAAATGGTCGATATTCTTACAAAATTAATAAGTTTTTTTTAAACCTGTAATAAATTTATTTTAATCACAGCATTTTTATGACATGTTCTTATATTTGAAATAATACTACGGTTCACCTGTTTTTTACAAACTATTTTTTTACTAACCATAATGAAATTCACACCTCACGAAATGTTTAGATCGTTTTCATACTTCAGATGCATTATATCCTTTAATTATAACATTTCATCTCGCATGTCCTTGTGAAATATATTGGAATAACATTATTAACACTTACCTACCCAATTCGCTTATTAACACGGTTTCATCACGTGATCAATAGCGTCATTCGTTTTTTAAAAAAGTTGCCAAATGGTTCCGTTCATGTTAAAAGCCGAAAAATCCACGTGAGTACCTACTTTTATTATTTTTAATGCACCCTACTTGACACTGATCATAATTATATTATAATTCAAAACGAAGCACCTACAAATTGAGCTGCGTAACAACTATATAATTCCTAGCCCAGAGGAATAACATGGTATATTATACATATTTTTTTTTAAACAAAAGTGTTTTAGAAAAATAATATTTCTTTTACACCATTTTTTTAACGAACCAACCGGTTTCGCTCCCGCCAGAGCTTCGCCATGGTTACAGAAACAAGCTTAATCATTTTTATTTCTTCGTATCAATAGCAAGAAAGTTTTTTTATTAAATATCGCAGAAGTTGTGCTAAGATGGGTATATTTTTCGTTTTTATCTTGCTATTGTGGTGGAAGGTTTCGCCGACTTTGCATTGTTTCCAGAGGCACTTTGTCATCCACTGCTGAACGCAGGCCTCTCCCAAAGCACGCCACCGCCCCCTATCCATCCATGTCCAGCAATCCTCTTTAGATCATCGGTCCAGCGGGCAGGGGGACGTCCAACTCTGTGGAATCCTGTACGCGGTCTTCACTCCAGAACCCGTCTCCCCCATCGGCCGTCAGTTCTCCTACAGATATGGCCAGCCATCGCCACTTCAGCCCGCCATCCTCAGAGCCACCCCAGCCACCTTGGTTTGTTTTCGAATAAATTGGTTTCTAAATTTGTCAACCTCCCTTGCTCCTTGTAAATTAAAAAAACTTCTAACTGATAGTCTAAAATGTATTTAAGTGAACCTTTTGACTGCTGCCACTTTTCTCGACAGATTTTAGTAGCAAGACTACCATCGTTATCAGCCTGTATCCGTCTACTCCTGAACGTCGGCTCCCTCCACCTGCTTCCATATCTGTCAATCCTGGGTAACACTCATTAATGTAGTATCAGAGGTCTCTTTAAAGTCATCCCTCCATCGAAGTTACGCACGTCCTGAATTTCGGGTCACAGTTCTAGGATCCCAGCAAAGGATTTTTTCCTTCTATCGTCAAAGCTGCTAGCAACATGACCAGCCCAACGCCATTTTGCTGCGCTGCCACTCTTCCGATGATGTCCGACACTTAATCGATACTATCATCGAACTACGGTACAATTGAACTTAATTCAGTTTAAATATATCATAGTTTATATTCAAAACAAGTAAGTTGTTGCCATTCGATACATTTTGTATATGCCTTTCGTTACATTAGTCTACGCTCCAACAGGACGAATCGTGTTAATAGCTGATGTTAAAACATATGTTTTTAATGAATAAAAACACTGTTTTTTCCACATTGAGTTTATTTTTCTCAAGATGTGTCAAAGGCTTAGACCTTCATTATCTGGAGATCGATATAAATGTAAAAACGATATCATTCCCCGATAATGAAGTTGTAAAGCCTTCTAAACATGTCGAGAAAAACAAACTTAAAAGTGTTTTAATTCTTAAAAAATTCGTCATTAAGGAATTCCACTATGCGTCTTAAGATCATCTAAAATTGAAAAAATGTTTATAAAATTATTAATATCAATATATATTAGAAGTTTGTAATTTTTCAGCATTCGTAGATGAAGGTGTTAAGTCTTCTAAACATGTCGAGAAAAACAACCTCAAAAGTCGAAAAAACAGTGTTTTAATTCATAAAAAAAATCTTCATTAAGGAAATCCACTATGTAAGCGCCTTAAGTTCATCTAAAATTAAAATAAAATATTTATTAAATTATTAATATCTTTATTTATTATTTTTATGTTAAAAGTTTGTAATTTATCAGCGATCGTAGACTATATGCTACTTAAATAATAGTTAAATAAAATTTCATGTTTGGTGGCTCTCGCTGCATACATCGGAACTTTTAAATGGCAAGGAAATCATCAGCTGTAAAACAAGGACAATAAACGGTAGTCAACATGATCGGGTCGATACCCAGCGCCGCCACCGTCCAGTAACTAGCAGTATAAAGGTATACCTTCTTTTAAAATGGCACCGTTTAAGTTTCAACGTGTAAATTTTTACATAAAAAAATATCCCTTTACCAGAGCCGTCCGTAATGCTCACTAGATTGCTATAAAAAATCTAACTAACTCACCATCACGTCGTCTCAAAGGGATAGGCAGAAAGCATGGACTGTCACACTTTTCTTTCCTGACATTCTTTTCCCGACATTCATACATCGTGTCATGCATGCACATCGATTTCTCCGACTCCTCGCGTGGCCAACAGCCAATATTTGATAAATTTGATCGTGTCACGTTTTACTCGGTATTTTTACTATTTTTAGTTCCTTTTAGTACAAGAACCAATTATGCACTGCCATTTAAGCTCTTTTAGATAAGCTTTTGTATGTTATCAAAGAAACAAATAAATATTTTATTTTGATAATAGGGTAAATTTTCTAGAAGCTTTATTATATTTTATTCTATATAGCCATACTTTGTGTTGTACTCGTATATGCTTAATTCCTCTTTTTCTTTTTATATGCTTTGTTATACAACACTTACATTTAAAAAAAATTAATTACATGGACATGTTTCGGACAACCAGTCCTTCTTCCCTTGATACACTTTTAAAATATTATAAAATTGTTTACATGATCTGACAGATGTTATAAAGATTTATTTTGCAACGTTTATTTATTATTATATTTAATGGAAGTGACATGTTTCTTATTGCTGGGGTTTGATGAAATGTCACACATATAATTAAATATGGAGTTTTACATCACTGTACAATAGTAAATGACAGTAAAAATTAAGATTTTTTTGCGATTTAAAGGAAAAAAAATATTAATGAATTT